>BQMI01000577.1:0-2400000 GCA_026005395.1 Asobara japonica
CAGGAAGCCTAACTAGAAGGGTATCCAGTCACAAGCAGGAAACTTTTGGACAAATTCCTTGAATCTTTTTACAAATTTCCATATGCAGTTTCGGAATTTTGAAATGTTTTTCGAATTGAAATTTGTCAATTTTGAAAATTTTAGAAAATTGAGGAATGCTAGAAATTGCCAAAAGGGTAATTCAAAATTATCAGTAAGCTCAAAGATTCGAAAATTTTGGCAGTTGAAGAAATTCAAAAATTTCCAATATTGAAAACTTGAACATTTCAACATTATCAAAAATTCGGGTCTCAAAAATTTGGGTCTCAAAAATTTGAGTGTCAAAAATTAGAGCGTCAAAAGTTTGGGTCTCAAAAATTTGAGTCTCAAAAATTGGAGCGTCAAAATTTGAGTCTCAAAATTTTGAGTCTCAAAAAGTTGGGTCTCAAAAATTTCTGTGCCAAAAATTTCAGTCACAAAAATTTGAGCGTCAAAAATTTGAGACTTAAGAATTAGAGTCTCAAAATTTTAGCGTTAAAAATTTGAGTCTCAAAAATTTGAGTTTCAAAAATTTGAGTCTCAAAATGTTGAGACTCAAGAATTAGAGTCTCAAAATTTTGACTCTCAAGAGTTTGAGTCTCAAAAATTTGAGTCTCAAAAATTTCCAAATTCCAAAAAATCGTCTAAAACGAAAACCAAAAATAGCGTTGCTACAGATAGAGCCGTTCTCCACGGAGTTCATTCATCCGCGCGGCCTAAAAAAACGTTTTCCCACCCACCCCATTCCCGTCACACTCTCCGAATTAGAAGGGTACAGTAAACAGGCGATTCCGGCCATCACCAGGAAGCACCATTGACATGTTAGAGTTGCGAAAGCGAGAGGACAGATACGACATTCACTATTTTTCCACGAGACTAAAAATTGCTCCACCCAAGTACATCTTGGATGGTCTTGGGCTCAATAGGCGTGGTTACTTGAGTAAGCTCAGAAGAGTATTGTGTTGGTTACCATATCAAATCAATGGGGATAGAGTAAATAGACGGTTGGCAGTGAAAGGCGACTTAGTATATCAACCGATGCAATTCCAACCAACATATCAGTCATACCAGTGGGCCTGAGCAAAGCTCCAATCACCAATTCCTTATCGTGAATCAAATTGCCAATCAATAACAAACATGAGGAGCATCTGTGGAGTGTGAGTACAGGATCTAATTGTAGAGAATATCAACTTGCACGAAAATTTTTTTATAAAACTTGGAGGATTTTCGGTAGAGCAAAAAAAAAAAAAGTTCCCCAGAAATTTGATCTGGAGATTTATGGAAAATTAGGACCTTCGCGACGGGAATTTTTTTTTCGATATTGACTATAGAGTTTGTGTAGAAATTTTACAATGTTTGAGACATTTTATAATGCTATTTTCCTATAAAAGTGACATGATTTTTCTTATAGAAATCCTTTTTTATAGTCACTTCCGGTGGAATTTCGATGAGATTTCATTAGGATTTCTTACAGCCATTGCTATAGGATATCTTGTAAGGTTTGTATGGGTATCATGAGGTTTGCTATAGCAGTTGGTTCCTACCAATTGACCATAGAAAATGCCATGCAAAAAATTTCTAAATATTGGGATTGGGAAAAAAATTTTGTTAAAATTTTCCGAAAATTCTGGAAGATTAGAAATTTCAATAATTGCAAGACTTCAATGATCACAAAAATTATGAAGATTATGAAAATTACGGAAATTAGAAAAATTACGAAAATTACGAAAAAATAAAAAATTTCAAGAATCTCAAAGAGCCAAAATTCCACAATTTCAAAAATCCCAAGAATTTCCAAAATTTCAAAAGACCCAAAAATTCGAAAATCATTAAACCAAGATTTTTTAGCAAGTCCCAACCATATGAAAACTCCCGGAAATTCTATAATAAATGAAATTGCATACAATCCACAAATGAGAAAAAATCAAAAATTGCTTATCCGTGTCGCCATTAATTCATTCGAGTAAAATGAAATATATTTTCGAATTAAGTCGTGTCTATTTACCGCAAGGAAATGAATGCCTAATTCATTTCTAATCTACCATAGTCCACAATCCAATTGCCACGTTCCTCAGTTAATCGAGATATTTCTCTAAACCGTGATTATATCAGGATAAATTTAATGTACTTCAATTTCTATCTAAAATTGTGGTAATACATTTTTTATGGTAAAGTGCCGTGATCCTGAACCCGCTTCCGAGGTTGGTCCTAGACTTAGTCCTGGCGCTAGACCAAGTCTCCGCACCGAACCTGGTCCTGGTCCCCATTTTCAAGCTAGTCCTAGACCTCGCGCCAGCATCAGAAGAGGTACTGAGACTGATTCTGGTGCCGGACCGGTGCCTGGATACCAGACCTGGTGCTGAACTTAACTAGTGCTCCTCGACCATCTGGACATGACATCCTCAACATGACAACCTGCACATGACATCCTGGACATGACAACCTTGATATGACATCTTGGACATCACATCCTGGACATGACATCCTGGACATGACAACCTGAACATGACATCCTGGACATGATAACCTTGATATGACATCTTGGACATCACATCCTGGACATGACATCCTGGACATGACAGCCTGAACATGACAGCCTGAACATGACATCCTGGACATGACACCCTGAACATGGCAGCCTGAACATGGCAGCCTGAACATGGCAGCCTGAACATGACAGCCTGAACATGACAGCCTGAACATGACAGCCTGGACATGACATCCTGGACATGACATCCTGGACATGACATCCTGGACATGACATCCTGGACATGACATCCTGGACATGACATCCTGGACATGACATCCTGGACATGACATCCTGGACATGACATCCTGAACATGACATCCTGGACATGACATCCTGGACATGACATCCTGGACATGACATCCTGGACATGACATCCTGGACATGACATCCTGAACATGACATCCTGAACATGACAGCCTGAACATGACAGCCTGAACATGACAGCCTGAACATGACAGCCTGAACATGACACCCAGGACATGACACCCTGGACACTACTCATGATCCTCAACAAACCTCTACTATTGGAGATAGCTTCAATTCTGAACCTAATCCTCATACCTGTTCCCGATCTTGGTTCTGACCTTAACCTTGGCAATGGTGCTAGCCGTGACTTCAATCCTCACCCTGGTACCACTTCAAATCACAGGTCTAACCTTAGCCTTGGGGATCTAGGCTAAACCGAATCCGGATCCTGGTCTCCATTATGATCCTGACCCTAGTCTTAATCTTGACAATTAGCAAAGGATGTTCATAATTGATTGATTCCATTTACAGGTGCCACTCATCTATCTCCTATCCTGTGCTTCTGCTGCCCCAATAACGATGATGCTATTTCGAAATGCGGGAGGCCAGTACTTTTCACCTATATCTCCGGAAAGATGGAGTAGGGTTGCTCGCTCAGATCAAAGTTCTGCAGCGGAATCGAGATATGAAGGGGGATATGAAAATGCTGATTATGGAACATCAGCTCAAAGTGGATTCGAACCGTCAACTGGAAATTTACAGGATAATCAACAGGACTATTCGCAGTTTGAAAGTTTTCATAGTGGGTTCCATGATTCAGGACATCTTGGACAGGATGGGGAACATGATTTCCATGGGGACAATCATGTGCATGCTATACCCATATCTGAACATGTGGAAGTGACGAAACCAATCTCAGTACCTGTTTATAAAGAAATTGGTGAGGCTTCATAGAGTTCAAAAATTGGATAATTAATCAAAATTTAAAAAGTGTCCGAACGTAAAAAAAAATTGTCGATTTTCAAAATTTCCAAAATTTCCAAAATTTAAAAAAAAAATGAAAATTTCCAAAATTTTCAAAATTTCCAAAGTTTCCAAAATTTTCAAAATTTCCAAAATTTTCAAAGTAGTAATCAAAACTGTTTCCACTTGCAAAAGTCACAAATTTGATAAAGTCGATAATTCCAGGTGTTCCAGTTCCTCACCCAGTGAAGATTGAGGTGCCTAATCCAGTAGCGGTGGAGGTAGCTCAGCCATATCCGGTCCTAGTGCCAGTATCTCAGCCCGTGCCAGTTAAGATCATCAAAACAGTCGCAGTACCAGTAGAGAGGAAGATCCCATATCCCGTGGAGAAGCACATTCCCTTCCCCATTGAAAAGCCCGTACCAATCACGATCGAGCGACATATACCGGTGCCAGTGGAGAAGCCATACCCCATAAGAATTCCGATTTACAAAACTATCCATCATCATGCAAAATCCCACAGCCATTAAGAGCATACAGCTGGATACGATGATGACTTGATAAGTGATATTAATGTGTTTTGACTGTTTTTTTACTGTAATAAAGTGTTATGTGTTGATGTTACATTTATCGTTTTTTTAGTTCAGGAAAACTCACCCAGCCACCCATCCAGGCACCCATCCACGCATCCTGCCACCCACCCACCCATCCAGGCACCCACCCACCCATCCAGCCACCCACCCACCCATCCAGGCACCCACCCACCCATCCAGTCACCCACTCATCCACACCCACCCACCCACCCTTCCCCCACCCATCCACCCACCCATCACCAGGTCACTCACCCATCCACCTATCAGCCGCTTACCCACTCATTCACCTATCCACCCACCTACCACCTACCCATCTACCCACCCCACCCACTCACTCACCCACCTACCCACTCCGTCACTCACTCACGCGCTCATCCATATCCACTCAAATACTCACTCACCGACCCACCCACACCCATTCACCCACTCATCCACTCACTCACCCACCCACCCACCCACCCACCCATCAGCCGCTCACCCACTCAGTCATTGAGTTACTCGCTCATCAATACCCATTCAACCACTCACTCACCGACCCACCCACACCCACTCACCCACCCACACACAAACACACAAAAATGTATTGTGCAATAAAAGGTGGTAAAATCTTTGAAATATCAGGAAATTCAACAAAATTCAATTTACTAATCACTTTCAGATGGCAGATATATACCAATGCCGCTGGAAAAGCCGCACCCCATCAGAATTCTGATTCACAGAACCATTCATCATACGAAATCCCACAGCCATTAAAAGCGTACAGCTTGATAAGTAATATTAATGTTTTTTGATTGTCTTCTACTGTAGTAGAGTGTTCTATGTGCGTATATTACATTTGCTGGCGTTTTACCTATGTATGTATTCTTGACTTTGTATCTTCCGACATTTCATTTTACGCAGTTGAAGAATTTCAAGGTTGAACAATTGTAAATTTTTCCGAAATAAGTTGATTTATTTTATCGTTATTTAGTCTCATTTGCCCGCACATCTCTCCCTTGTATTTCCGGTGCGCCTTCCATGTATTTCCGATTGCGCTGTTGCCGCAGCGCTTTTTCCCTCTCCAACTTCCATTGCGAAATAGACATTTTTTTTTCAATTACCAGAATAAGGTATCGCAAAAATATCCCATCATGCTATCACAGACTGTCAGCGGCCGGTCGATCCGCCATTTGTGGCGCGGCATTTCAAAACAATACGACGCGCGACAAGAGCGCCTAGAATTTTTATACTGCGCATATGCTAGCACCACGAGTACTGCGCCGCTTTTCTCCATCCGCACTTTATTAAAAAATTAATAACTCACTATTGCGCGATTGTGTAAGCGTGGAACCGTCATTTCTGGATAGCAGACGTATCAATTGAGGATATCCTAAATCCTGGTGCACATTCATGATCATGATATGCGTCAATTTATCCTGAAAATTCTGAAATTCACTCGACCTCAAATTTCAGAGTAAAAAAAAATCGATGTAAAAAATATTTCTAAAATTCAATAATTAAAAAAAACAAAATTTGAATCTCAAAAATTCGAAAAAAATTGCAGTTTCAGAAATTCATAAATTCCAAATATTTTCAGGGATTTTCCAAGACTCCAATATTTCAACAATTTAAGACAATTCAAGGCATAAAATGGTAAAAGGATGAAATGAAGTAATGAAGTTGAAAACTTTGTTGCTGACTTTTCCCATATCCGCATTAAGATCACAGCTTTGCAGTATAACCCGGCGAAAATATACGTAACTCCCTGGAGAGTGGGCTACACACATACACAGGATATTGACGATGCGAAACCCCTCTCGCATGTCCCATTTCATTCCTAATGGCATATCCGATGATTAATTATCTGCAAAATGTCCAGAGCCGGCTTACAATGGCCGGGTCGATAGGACGATGGATTCGTAATGCTGATTGATACCATGCTGATGGCTGAAAATCACTACTGTGAAGAATTAGGGTATTCGTTAATTAACGCATTCCAAAATCAAAGTAATATAATCCAGAAAAGGCAAGTTCGGTATAGCGTTTAGAAAAGAGGAATGTGAGTAGGAATGGTGTCAGGTAGCAATTGGACTTCGAATTATATCAACGGCAGTTGTGATTGACGTACATGCACAGTCACCTGACCACTCAACCAGCCACCCACCCACCCAAGCCACCTACCCACCCCACCCACCCAAGCCACCCAACCCAGCCAACCCACTCAACCCACCCAAACCACCCAACCCACACCAGCCAACCCAGCTAACCCACCCCACCCACCCCACCCCACCCCACCCCACCCAACCCACCCCACCCCACCCCACCAACCCAACCCACCCACCCCACCCAACCCACCCACCCCACCCAATCCGCTCCACCCACCCAACCCACTCCACCCACACACACACACACACACACGGACGGACGAAACGTGCATTGAGTAGAGTATATTTTTCAATTCGATCAAAATTGTCATGTTTCGCATGCTGTTGGATTCGGTATACAGAGAACTTCTGTGATCTCCCAGTATACAGAGAACTTCTGTGACATCAACCGAAAGGATCTTCAGTGGTAGATATCTTGAGAACGACAGTTAGGCTCCTAGCTGATAAAATATTTCTCTGAAACAAAATGTGAGAAATGCTCTTAAACATAGTAGATTAAACTTTTATTGTTTGTATTGGAAAATTCAGGAGAACGGGGCGAAACGTAGTAATAAATAATGAAGGACTCACAAGTGAAAGTACCGGGTACCATCCCACTCGCCAATTGCTGTAAGAACTGAAGAAACAAATAAGAGGGCTCCAGGTGATTGTTAATAAACCGCCCACTATTAACTAGTTCAACTTCCCGCACTGAGTATCCCAGCCTACTATTTTCTAATCCTGTTATTTATATATTTCTTTAAACAATTCAACAATGCCAACCGGGCACTTGCCGACATCAGCACCCACACCTAAACCTACACATGTACCCATCCTTCCATCCACGTACCTACCATCCATCCACCCTCCGGCCCACCCACCCACTCACCCCCACCCACCTACCCACCCATTCACCACCCGCCCATCCACCCCCACCCGCCCACCCATCCACCGCCCACCCATCCACCACCCGCCCACCCATCTACCACCCGCCCACCCATCTACCACCCGCCCACCCCCACCCACCCATCCACTATCCGCCCACCCACCCCCCACCCGCCCATCTACCCCCCCACACACACACACACCTATGTCCACACTCCCGAACCCACACACACACTCACACCCTCTGCCCATACACATACATCTACCCATGCGTACACCCGCAGCCACGCCCACAGAGAGATATACATTGTTTTGAATACTGTCTACAATTGTCGAAAATTCCAAAAAATTCTCATGGATATTGTAAAGTTTCGCAGAATAGGCGGTACCCATAGATAAAAAAGGTATCTGCAAGTGAAAGTAAAGAACCGAAGAGAAGAATAAGAGGGTTTCAAGTGATTGTTAATAAAGCGCCCGCCATTCACTATCTTCAGTCACCTGTCTTTGATGAAATGGGCCTGATATCCGATGTACATGCAAGAGAACATTTCTTCTGGTGCTAACTTCCGGTATCTTTGTCTCTTACTTTGGCTAGGCGCAAAAACCAAAGTCATTTTCGCAAAAAGCCCGGTAATAGAACGAAATCAGAATTAGAAAGAGGGTAATAAAATATATTAAAGTGATGGTGTACATTCTCTGGAGTAAACGTACATGAAAGATATCAAGTGGCATATCATCTCATGGCGGACCTTAATTCAGAAGAAATAAGATCTCACCACAAATAACTTTCTTAGGCCGATTCTCAGGAAAATGATTTATGCGCATTCCGCGGATTGATGGGGGGAAATTTTTAAGTGTTTCAATTTGAGGGAATTTAGACAATTTGGAAAATTGGAGCGGGCACAGAACGAAAGAATATCTAAATTTTTTGAATATCAAAAATTCTTGAAATTTTCCAAATTTCCGGATTTTCAAAATTTCAAAATTTTCAAAATTTTCAAAATTTTCAAACTTTCAAATTTTTAAATTTTCAAATTTTCAACATTTTCCAATTTTCAAAATTTTCAAAATTTTCAAAATTTCAAAATTTTAAAATTTCCAAATTTTCAAAATTCAGAAAATTGAAATTTTTTGACGCTGTGAAAAAATAAAAAAAATTCAGAGTACTTTAGAATTTTGAAAAATGATATTTTTTGACGCTGTCAAAAAAATCGCAAAATTCGGAGCACTCCAGAATTTTGAAAAACGAAAAAAAATATATTTAAAAAATTTACATATTTTATTACTCAAATACCATTTCCGTGAATTCAGCTATTGAAAAAGTTGGCTGAAATTCTGAATTCACGGGAATAAACCTATATTAAAGATATAAAGTGGCATATCATCTTATAGCGGTCCATAATTCAGAAGAAATAAGATCTTACCGCAAATAACTTTCTTAAGCCGCTTCTGAAGAAAATAACTTATGTGCATTCCCCGAATTGATAATGAAAATTTTTCAGGTGCTTCAAATTGCCACAATTTTGAAATTTAGAAATTTTAGGAAGACAGACAATTTTCCAAAATTTTCCGACCTTAAATTCCAACAAGTTTATGGCTCGCAAAAATTAAAAAAACTCATTCTTTAGATTCTGCCCCTTTTTTCTGATTGTCAAAATGCAAAAAAATACAAAAATTAAAAGAAAAAAAAATTCGATAATTTTAAAAATTGTGAAAAAAAATTCAAAACTCAAAATTCACCTTTCCACTAAAAGAGAAAAATTATTTGAAAAATTTGTCAAAACCTCAAAATAATCTAAAAAAAATTAATTCCCCAAACATTCAAAAATTTTCAAAAAAAAATCGGGAAAAAATTTCACCTTTGCAAAATAAAAAAAATTCACAAAAAGTGGGGAAAAAAATTCAAAGACGTCCAAAGTTTGGAAAAATTTTCAGGAAAATATTTATACAAACGCGGAAAAGCGGAGCAATTCCCAGCTTCTATTTTCAAAGGATCGGCTTCTACTGACACTTCTGTGAACTTTTGAAACTTTGAACTTTTTTGCGCGATTAATTATGCGTTAATTTACCATTCTAATTTTTCCATGCAGATGACAAGTTGGCGGGCCCTTAGGGACGGGTGAAAGTCGAGTTTGTTCATTCATCAGTGAAAGGTGAAAGATTCGTTGTTAGTATATAAGAGAGTGTTTTCTACTACTAGAGACATTTATTATTGAATTGCAAAGCCATTCAACATTTCAGCATGGGCTCCCTGGTGAGATTTAATCATTAAGTCAATGACGAAAAAAATTGCACATGTAAAAACTGCAATTACCAAAATTCGTAAATTTGAATTTTTTTTTAATAAATTTTCGTAAATTTGCAAACTTTTAAGAATTCGAAAATTTATTTCGAAACTTCGAAATCGTCAAAATTGCAGTTTTTTTTAATTCCGGAAATTTTATCTACTCATAATGAAATTTTCATGTTTGTTATGCACTTTCAGATGCACTTTTTAAGCTTTGTAGCTGTCGTCTCATCAGCTGTAGCTAGCGATTATCATCACGAGCATTCTACCTACGAGGAAAAAAACAAAACCGGTCGAGATCCCTATTTATAAAAAATATGGTAAGTTACATGTATATAGCACATACTCATACACATATATATGGCACATCAATTATAATCATATCTGTATTGTATTGATTTTTCTTCCGATTTTTGGCAATTTTTGAAATTTTTTAATTTTTTAATTTTTTTTGAATTTTTTTTTAATTTTTTTTAAGTGTTTGGAAATTATTGGACTTTTTCGGAATTTTTTATGCAAAATTTTTGGAATTTTTTTAAATTGTGAAAACTCTTTAATAATTCTTTTTCATTTTCGTAATTTTTAGAAGGATTTATAAATTCAAAAATTTCCACAATTTTCCAAATTTCAAAATGCTCAACATTCTTCAATTTCGGAAAATGAAAAAAAATTGTACGACAAAATTTATGATTCTGAATGTAAATAAAATTCACTGAATACTTGCAGCTATACCTATACCTCATCCGGTTCCGGTGAAGGTCGACAAGGAGATCAAAGTGCCAATTCCTAAGCCTTATCAGGTCCAGGTACAGATACCTCATCCTTATCCAGTGGAAGTCGTGCAGAACATTGAGATTCCCATAGAAAAGCATGAGCCCTATGTGGTGGAGAAAAAGGTAATCTTATTAAAAACGAAATCTCACGTTTTAAAAATTCCAAAAGAAAATTTTAGAAAGGTGCTTTGAAAAATTTTCGACTACGTTAATTCCATTTTTCAAAATTCAAAAACTATTTGTAACAAATTTCGAAATTGTTGAATTTTTCCAGACTTTGGTTTTCTTTTCCATTTTGTAAATTTTGAAAAGGTCTCAAAAATTTTCACAATTACCAAAATGAAATAGAAAAAAAAAAACATTTTTTCCACCTTTAATAATTCTCTTTTTTTTTCTCTACAGGTACCCTTTATAGTGGAAAAGCCCTACCCCGTCTACGTGGACAAGAAATTTCCAGTACCAGTAGCAAAACCATACACCGTTCACGTCCCAATCTACAAGCACGTGTTCCACCATACGAGTAAAGGGTGGCACTAAAATCACCGAAAACCCCTTACAACAATATACAAATTGTGATTTTCTAGGCCTCGTCCTAATTGTTATGTTTTTGTCAATATTTGTTTTTATGTAAAATGATAGTTTCGTAAAAAAGAGCAATTATTGTCATTTATTTCTCTCCCAATAATTACCATAAGCCTCCTTCCTCTCCATCATTCCCATAATTTTTTTCTAAACACCGGAACACGTCTGCAAAAACTTCAAAAATTGGGAAAAATTTCAGACTCGTAATAAGAAACTTTAATTGCACTCATCTCCCTTCCTCCCCTCATTACTGAAAGAGTTACTTGATGCGTTAAGAAAGTTTCGTCACGTACAAACGCACCCACGAACACACACACACACACACAGCCACAGCACTGAAGGACTGCCCTAAGGATCGATACTGGGGTCTCCATTGTGGACTACCATGTACGCCGAACTGCTCAACCTGTCAATACCAGAGCAGCTAAGACTTGTGGCCTTTGCGGACGATGTGGCGATAGTCATCGCTGAGAAATACTGGTCTCAGCTTCAATTCATCTTCGACAACGTACTCGACAAGATCATGAACTGGACGACGCCGATTGGCTCATATCTTCCAGAACACAAGACTGAATCACTGCTCATCACCAGTCAGAAGAAGTTAGCGAGGAGCACGCTGCAAATCGGCGATCACGCACTGACATCTCAGCCCTACATACGCTCTCTGAGTTATGATCGATTCTCAACTTAGTTTCAGACAGCATGGCCAACATGCAAGCGGTAAAGCAGGTGGTATGTCAAAAGTGACGTCCGAAATCGAGCATCACAGAGGAGACTTCTCAGATCGTCAGTTGTAACATCGGAAAAGTGCACTCCACTCTAGGTCCGTTGGTGCTCACCCTGCTCTCTATGAATGTCTAACAGATTATCAGTTCTTCGATTTTTATCTTCAACGTATACTGATGGCATTCTCAAATGACAATCCCTCGTTCATCGCTCTTAGATTTGGTTTATTGGCTTTAACAACTTCAACACTCTTTGCGTCCACAAGCTGTTACAAGGGAAGTGGAGACTGCTCGAGGGCCGGTGGCCCAAGTTGAATATGTGAAAGGGAGAGGGAAGCCCGGGAGGTGGCATTTGTGACACACTCATTTGCTTTTACTTTTTCTGCTATACTTTTCTCTCCGTATCTTTGCTCTCGAAAATTTGACTATTGCTTTCTCATGTATGCTCTGTTTAAATTTTTGGACAATAAACATCTATCTATTTGTGTATCCAGTTTGCGGGCTGAGATGTCCGGGTATGAGGAGTTACCGAGTACCCCTTCCACGCGCGCAAAAGGCGTGGCCACAGGAGGAGAGAGTGAGATGATTCGGGTGAGATGGCAGGGCGCACGGGCCCACGCGCAGCGGCAGGGAACGAGACGGCCATACCCCTCGCGCGCAGGTTCTAACATCCCGCGTAGTGGGGGTGCGCTTCCCCTCTGCTCGCTGGCGCTACGAGAGCTACAGAGAGGCCACTGTATGGAGCTAAGGAATGATGTGTATGGAGCTAAGCAGTGCGGTAAAAACGCACACATGCAGACATCTTGAAATTTATTGGGGATCATTTTAGGAGTGAAATACGGATTGTTCTGGTAGGACCTTCTTGTGATTAGTAATTCGATACTCGAATTATAGAAATATAGTAAATAGAAAATCTATAATAAAAAAGTGTAAAGAAGTATTTCGCGAATAACCCCGAGCTCATAATTATTTTCAGATTTATTTTGTTAAAAGCGCATAACAAAAATATCAACAGGGAACCTTCACCAACACCCAAACATTATGTAATGATTATCCAGACCACCCGGCCTTATTGATAGGAAATAAAATGAGTACATTTTTTTTGCGTGGAAAATTCGGTGGTAAAATTCCATGATTTGACGGAAATTTAAACAAAAAATGCAAAAATCAAAACTTACTCAGTATTAGTAATTTTCTTCCATCTTTCAACTCTAATCATGGGCATTACACGAGATAAAAAGTATAGAAAAATTCTAATTCTGATTTGTACTTTTTTACGGTTTTGAAATAATCGAAATTTATAAAATCTTGAACTTTTCACGTTTTAAAATTGTTAAAAAAAATTCTAAGCTTGTTTGATTTCCAAAGATGGTGAGTTTAAATCATCAAAATTATCGTCTTCTCCGTTTTCCGAATGTTTCTCTACATTTCTAAAATTCCCAATTTTTTTTGCATATCCGGATACTCATAAATATAGACCAGAATTAGAATGTTCCTATATTGCTACAGCTTTCAAAATTGTTCTTGTTGATAATCAAGCCCAAGGATGATGGGATTTTGCAGTTGCAGAATTATGAACAGCTTTGGCAATGGCGTGCTCCTTAGCTGCTGCGATGTCCCGAATCTTGGCTTCCCGCTCACTTTGACTGATCTGCTTATCGACATCCTGTTTACGGAGTTCCGCCGCCGTTTCCGCGGCATTCCGCTGGATGGCAGCAGCAGCTGCGGCTTCCCGCGCCGCCGCCACTCTCTGCGCTGCGGCCACTGAATCCTGCAATGAGGTTAAAACGTTATTTTACGGCAAAATCACACAAAATTGTAGAGATTCTTAATTATGTCAGCAATACTGTACTACATGGAGACGGACTTTCCACTCAGTTATAAATTTACATTAGAGCTATATCTATGCTCATTTGAGTATTAATAATACACTAGCGCCACCCCGGCCGCAAGCGGCCGGCATGTTGACCACCTTTTCAACTGAACTTCTTTCTTATTTGATTTTAATTTGATTTTTTGTCTCCTTGTTCTTGTTTTGTTTGTTTCTTTTCTTCTTGAATTTGATTTGAATTTTCAAGTTTTTTTTTATTTGAATGAGCGCGCGCTGTATGAGAGACCAATGAGAATCTAGCCAATCAAAATGTAAGGTGAATGAAAAAATGAACATGGAGGCGCCCTGAGCATCACGTGACCTCCATCGTTTTTAAGTAATAGGATAGGAATATAGCGAGGGGATTCCCCGTTGCAGCGGCCCGGCTCGGTGCGTCATACCGAGCTTGACTGCGGTCTCTTCATTAGCAATGTTCTCGAAAACTATTGAAGCTAAATCAAACTTGCGAAGAGATTTTGCGAGCTAAAAACTCAAGCTCGTTCACACATTTTTTAAATATTTCTCAAAAAGCATTGTTAGTGTTTTTATCGTCTAATGAACTTTTGAGCTACATTTTTTTTGCGTATATCTTGAACCATCTCGTTTATCGGAAAAATTTTGGCCGAAAATTCTCAAATAATTCAATCTAGTACTCTCAAGTCTCATCTTTCGAATAGCACAAACCAATTGCAAATTGGGTAATTATTGCTAGTATTATAAACTATTAAAAACGTATAAGACTCGAAGATCGTTCGGAGAAGGCTGCACAGGTGCCCTCACTTGAAGAGACACGGGGGAGGTTAAGGGAGATTAAGTGAACTTTAATCAATTAGAATATTGATTCTTACCTTCAAGCTCGCCAATTTCTGCTGCAGAGCTACCAGCTGTTGGGCACTAGCTCGTGCTTCCGATTGGGTATGAGCTGAAATAGCTTCTGATCTTTCAGCTGCTAAACGCGCTGCTGCTTCCTTAGCAAGTGCGATTTTCTGCTGTATAATGGTGGCATGTTTAGCTTCTGCAACTCTTCGTTGAGCAAATAAGACATTCTCGTTTGCCGCTTTCGCGTGCTGAATTGCTCGCACAATTTCGGGACTGTATGCTATAGTTGGTGTGCCCGGGGCGGTATCCTTCAGAGCCTAAAGTTGGGCGTTAAGAGGTCACACGTATGCAAAACTTTTCGTTCCAGGAATTATCAACAATTATAAAGAATTAATGGACTTCAAAGTTTTTGAATATTTTGACTTTTTGATTTTTTATTAATTTTACTAAAAAAAAAATTCCCATTTATTTATTCGGTTTTTTGTATATTTTTTTTTCCTTTTTGATTTTGATTTTGCAGAAAGATTGGAAATTTTAAGTAGCGAATAGTTTCACCTGAAGTGCGATGTCGTGGGTGGCCTGAACTTCAACTTGGTGTAATGCAAAATCTGCTGGGACGGATCCGGCCCATGGACCGAAAAAAGCTCCAGCAGCCCATGGGGCATAAGCCGGAACAAAACCGTAGTGGTCAAAGCCCGCTGGTCCGAAAATATCCACTCCCCGTTTATGCTTTCTCTCGGAGTCATTTTTCGGAAAGGCATCCGCCAAGTATGCCAAAGCCAGGAGCAGGATATTCTGGAAATAATTGGCTATATATATGTATATAGGGAAATGGAAGCGCAGCATCCACTTTCTGATAACGGGGAAATTCTGCGAAATTCAATTGTCTTAAGCTCAATTTTTCGAGAGGTCCTTAAAATTTTTCTAAATTTTTGGTGATTCCAAAATTTTAATATTCTCAATTTTTAAGAAATTTTGAATTTTTATTTTTTTTATTATTTGCATTTTTTTTTTCGAAACTTCCAAAGGAAATGGAAAAAAATTGAAAATTCCTGGAGTGTTTAAAAATATTTTGATTTTTTTTGTTCTATATATTGGAAATTCGAAAATTGGAAAATTTTGAAAATTCAATTTTTTTCCATATCTCGTTTTTGGATTTGCGAAAGAAAATGGACATTCTCAACAATTTTGAAAGCTTCCAAATGCAGTTTAGATGATCGGTAAGTTTTTGACATCGTGATAAAAAAAAATTTCCTCAGAAAAACTTCGATATTGACGATTCCAATTCATGAGAAAAAAAATATACATTACCATAGAAAAGACCTTCATGATTCGCCGTTGACTTCAGTAATGATGTCTGGTAGTCATCAGCACTCGGCTATATATACGCTCCCCAAAAATTTGCCAATTCCCGTGTCCATTGCGGAAGTGAGAGAATTAATTAAGACAATAAGTATTTCAGATGTAATTGTGGATCGAAACCGGCAATTGAGCACGACGTGATGATGTGCTCGACAGTTCCCAGGTCGGCGCGGGAAAGTAATCAGAAATATCGGCAGTCACTTTTGCTTTCTAGGACAACTAATTAAATTGGTCATTCAATCGAAAAAATCTTTATATCTTCCCGATATAAGAGAGTTATTGTGACGCCCCGAAAATGAAAATATGATTCATCATGTCTCCCCATTTAAACCTTGTGTGTGTGTTTCTTACCTCCACCCCTCTCTCTTGTACTGCCCAAGGTAGCTGCTCTTCAGCATTTCTTCGGAAGGGCACACGGGACACCCATCCATGCGGCTGGGAGCGACTTCCGCCATTTAGGCCTACGTATTTCTAAACGCAGGGTAAACCTCCAGAAACCCCTGTGCTACGATGGCGGCCACCGATGATGGAACCCACCCGCTGCGTCGAGTAAGGTTCCCGCCCGACCTTGCGGTCTCATTTCATGGGTACCGCCGTTAACACACACGGTGCGGCCGGGGGTGAACCCAGGACATTGGTTCGCTAGATACATCTGTGTGTGTGTGCGGGTGTGTGGGTGAGTAGGTTGATTGTGTGACGGTGGGTGGTTGGGTGGGTGTGTGAGGGTGGGTTGGTGGTTGGGTGGACGGGTGGGTGGGTGCCTGGGTATACGGGTGGGAGGGTAAGTGGGTAGTTGGCTGGGAGAGTAGGTGGCTGGGTGGGTAGGTGGGTGGGTGGGTGGGTGGTTGGTTGGGCGGATGGATGGGTGGTTGGATGGATGAGTGGGTGGTTGGGAAGGTAAGTGGATGATTGCGAGGGTAAGTGGGTAGTTGGGTGAGAGGGTGGGAGAGTAGGTGCTGGGTGGGTGGGTGGGTAGGTGGGAGGGTGGATGGGTGGGTAGGTGGGTGGATGGGTGGTTCGGAAGGGAAATGGGTAGTTGGGTGAGAGGGTGGGTGGTTGGGAGGGTGGCAATGAATCAAGTAACTCGGCTTCCTCAAACGTGTCCCGCCGGATTTCGCTCAGTTTTACGCTAATTATTCGAGTTCTAGGTGAATCTGGGACGAATTATATAGGCTCCAAATGTTTGAGCAAACATGTTAGTCGATGATGAAGTTGAACTGAAAACATCGGCGAATACGTCAATGGGAGAAAAAGTTAGATAGTGTCGAGTTGACCCGGATGAAATCAGGCACATTATTGACTTACGGATTTGTTTCGTACATGGACCCCTCTGAAGCTGTGCGTCTATATATGTCAGTCGGTACCCACCGAAAAGTTGGCGAAATACATTAGTATATTGGATTAGTCTCGTAATTCGTGATACGATGTAAGGGTATGTCGCTCATTCAAGTCACCTCATGCGCGAATATAGCTACCCCAAAAAATTAACAGCAATTTGAAATTGCGACAAGTTTGGATTGAAATTTCCTGGAAACTCTATAATTTCACATTAATGTTTCTATTGAAAATGGTGGAAGTTCCACAGGTCTCTAAGGTGTCTGCAATTTTCAAAGTTGTTCAATTTGTTAAACTTGTTACGTATTCCAGCTTTTTTGGTTTTAATTTTTGCATTTTTTGAAAGTGTGTTGTGAACAGTTCAATAATTTTTTTTTCTCTTTCTATATTTTCAAAATTATGAACGAAATTCGCGATTTTTTGAATTTTCAAATTTTGTAACGTGCTTCAATTTTCACAATTTTTTTTCTCATTTCTGAAATTTTTCAAAATATTTCTGAAATATTCTCCGAATTTTTGGGTATTAGAAGGTGATTAATTTTTATTTTTTCCTATTTTTTTTTACCTGTTGTCAGGTGTTAAAATTTTCAAAGATGTGAAAATCTTGAAACGTCCAAATTGTATGAAAGAAATTGATATCAAATATAGTTGTGTGAAGAATTTATGTAAAATTCTGGTAAATATCGGACGTAATTTACTGAATTAATTATTAGTATATATCGGAGTAATTCATTTCGTTATATATCATTGTATTAATTATTTCGATCATATTCCAAAGCTCAGTTATTATGTACCTCATTCCAATTAAATGCATCGCTTGAATAACACAATACATGAATAACACACAAATTCAACACACGACGAATTTAACATATTGACACTTCCTTGCAATTATGATTCCTGCCGTAATTTATGTTCCTAAAAGATTTATGGGAGATTGGGCCCTTTAATTTTCCCTTTTTTACGCTTCGATGTAAATTAGAATATACATTAAAAAACATTTTAAAAATTGTTAATCCTATTATTAGATTGTGTTCAGGCAATTCTTTAGGTTTGACTTGATTTTGTAAAATTGACTACAGAATTTTTGTAATCAAGTTTTATAACACACACACACACACACACACAGATGCATGTAGCCCAAAAAAATTCGCAAAATATTTGGCAAACACGAGAATACAAGTTGGCACACACACACACACACAGATGCATCTGGCTCAAAAAATTTTGGAAAATGTTTTCTCAATACAAGAATACAGATACACACACACACACAAACTTAGTACTAAGGAAATTACAAGAAAAAATTGAATAACTAAACGTCATTTTTTTTCATTCACTTCAATTTATTTTAATGAATAGAATTCGATATAATATAATAACAATATTTTTGCATCTAAAAATCCAAGAGATGGTGATGGCGCATTACGGACAATTTGTCTACAAGTTTCATTATGTCAATTTCTCGAAAATTATACTAAAAAGTTTTCGACTAGATAACCTCTTTTCTTCAATTGACTGGTCAATCCCGTTTCACCTAACCACGTTGGATGAGTCCCTTATAAAAAAATATTGAGGAAAGATGAATTAGATACCATACTTACAGATATTCATAGTAATAATAGTGCTTTCGTGTATCATTTTCTTTCTTAAATTCCTCTTCTATGGCTATTTGTTGTTGTTTATTTTTTTGCTCACTTTTTTTGGTTCTATTAATTTTTCATTATTTTTTATTTCTCTTATTTCTTTGCTAAAATCTTCAAGATGCCGAGTGATATGGCACAATCAGCAAACAAGCCAATTGGCCGTACTAACGCAGAGATCTTACTTGTTCCCAATTCCAATAATTCAACGGTAATTATCAATTAATTGAAGATTCTCTCGTAAATTACTTCATATTAAGCTATGGACTATGCGGCGAGTGAAGTCAGCATCGGCGCAATTAATCACACGTAAAATTCATTCTTTGGACCCAACTCGTACTCGATCTCCTCATTTTTGTGCATTTCTAAAACCTGAAAGATAAAAAAAAAATATGTAATAACTGGATTAATTTCAGAGAAAATTGCAAATGTCAAATTAAAATAAATCACATGTAAAAATATGAAGAAAAATTAAAGAAAAAAATTAATAAATACCATAAAATATTGCGAACTAATTCTTCGTTAGAGACCACCAGAAAAATTGTGCGCTGAACCCCAAAACGTGAATGATTCCAGAAAAATGTAACCAAAAAATTTTGAAAATTCTGGGATTACATCGCTCTCAAATGTCATATTTTCATATCGCTAAATATTTCCATCGATATTCAGCACATATTGATATGTAAATATGGACATTTCGTTTCTCCTAAATTGAGAAAATTGGCGGCGATCTGCTGTGTCACTCCATAATCGAATGAAGCCATTCAATTCCTTAATCGCAGCAAATTCTTCAAAAAAACTTCTTTTCACCCAATCTCATCCATATCTCTTACCACACGTTCTTTAAGATTACAAGCGTACAAAGGATTGATAATAAACGTAGTTTGCACTTGGTCTCCTCTGCAATTTAACCCGTTCTGCCCCGTACGGCAATAAAATCGACATACCTCATTCTGTCAATAGAGTCTGAACAATTCTCTAAAAGATGCAAATTCTTTCGGTCTCTCCCCAAAATATACAAAAAAAAATATCCAAAATTTTGCAAATGGGCAAATAATTTCAAACTAAAATTCTCTATACGTTGTGAACAGCTAAGCTCAAACAGTCAATATCATTCTGTCATCACATCAAGGCCAGCCTGATTTTTAATTTCCGAATGAAATTCCAAAGTGGAATAGTCGTGAGAGAAGACAGTCTCTCCCGAAGAAGAGAGACTCCTCATGCCCGCCTGTCCCTCTCGAACAATATTGTCTACACCTCGCCCACTCGTCTCTCCTCAACTTGCAGCTGCCTCGATCACAGATTGATCACAAGTATTGCTTCATAACTCACCCCATTCATCTCCTTCTGCAGCTCCTCCAGCTGCTCATTGTGAATCATCTTGAGTTTCTCTTTCTCCCGATTCTGTATCATTTGTGCCACCTTACGTTCCTCCATAAACTTCTTGGTGTTGTTCTGCTGTTTCTCCCGAAGTCTGCCCTCTTTGATCTGCCTGGTCTTCAGTGATTTATCGTTCATGACTTCCCTCATGCTCTCCACCGATGATTTCGCTTGCTTGGCATTCATCTCCTTGATCTCCCTCTCGTGTCTAGCAATCAGCTGTTTGGTCTGGCTGGACTGGGCTACGAGACACAGCTTCCGCAGCTGGACCCGACGCTCCTCCAAATGCGTACGAATTAAATCACGCTCTTCGCGCCTTTGACGCTCAGCCAGGTGAGACCATTGGGCTGTCTGCTCCGACACAGCTCTGCGAACGATTGGATCCCTCGATAAGTCGGCTTTGCTGAGTTTGGAAATTTCGGGTGATTTAATTTTGATAATCAATCGATCTTTCGAATTGCTTCAAGTTAGCGGGTTTAATCAAATTGGACAATTTGAGTTCTTTGAAGGCTCTGAGTGACTTTGACCAATGGAAAAAAATGCGCCCAGACTGGGGGCATCTTATGACGGTCTTGCAAGACCTCCCATGGGACATTCTACAGATTTTGGTCCTTGGAGAAAAATCGGAATAAAAAGAAAATGGAGACGAGATATTTTTTAAAATGAAAACCATTTTTTTCCAGTGACCAATTCTCTCTTCGCAGACAATTTTGGGGGATTTGTTGAGAATATTTGGTGTCCTTTCCCCGAAATCAACGATCAAAATTAAACCACATTTCCAAAATGGCAATACCCATAAAATATTGAGCAAGATATGTAGTGAATAAATAGTTATTAAGAAACCTTAAATAATTAGAAATTGTGAAAATTCTCAGAATTTTGACGAACTTTGATAATTCTGAAAAGCTCTAAGTTTTTAAAAAATTTTGATAATTGGAAAAATTTGATAAACTTTAATCAATATGTTAAAGAATTAAAAAATTCTCAATCCTTATAAAATTAATAAAACTGCAGAGTTTCCAAAAAGAATTTGGAAACAACAAAATTGACAATAAAATATTATAATGAAAATTTAAGACAGTAAGAACAATTTAAATTGATTGAAAAAATGTTGAGTTCAAAATTCAAATTGCTAAGATTCTAAAAAAAAATTTCTGAGAAAAATTGAATTCAATAAAAATAATTGTTTCAATAAATTTTCAAGGCAGCTATAAAGAAAATAAAAAAATTAAGATGTGAAAAAAATTATAAAGTTGAAAATTGAGTTGGATCAAAAAAAAATTAGCCAATCATACTCACTTTTTCCCTTTTATCAATTTTTCAATTGCAGCACACTGCTGCTTTTGAACGGTGTTCCGCTCCTTTTGCTGACGCTTTCTCAGAGCTTCCAAGTCTTTTTGTTGCTTACGAACAAGCTTCTGATATCCCTTCTCCTGGCGCAATGACTCCACTGTGATTGGTTCGAATTCCATTATTTCCCGGGGCTTGGCAATTTCCTGTTGACGCGATTGAGATGAATCTCCGGCGTATTTGCTGTCACCTTCATCCATTCCTAGACCTCGTAATCTCGTTTGAGATGTCACTTCGGTTTTTCGGGGCGCTCGGGGTGCAGTCAATGCGTCCATAAACTCTGTAGTAATAAATTAAACATAAGCAATTGCTCTCACTTGTTTGGGATTTTTTTTGAGATTTATTGAATAAAATTAATGAATAGAAAAATGGAAAATATGAAAAAAATTTGAAGCTACATTTCAGAAATTTTGGTTAAAAAAAAATGTCCCTCCTCCCCCTCCCCCCTCCCCTAAAAAAAAACCTTGATTGTTAAAAAAAATTCCATTGAGTTCTTCACGATTGTAAATGTAATTTATGCATGAAAAAGATTCAAAATGGACATAATATTCATACATGGATTACAGAAGAGAACTTTGCAATATTTTCATTTGGGCTCTGGTTCTGCAATCTATACATGTCCCATAAATTATCCACGCTCGTATGTGATAGTAAGGACGAGGGAGAAGAATAGGAGTAATCTCAGAATGTAAAGGTAGATAAGAGATATCATGTAACCCTTAGGGGAATCAATAATAAAAGATCAGGAGATATGAACTTTAAGATATATCTAGCACGTAGATCTCACTTTTAATAGGGTGAAATTAAAAAAAAAAACTAGTGATAAAAAAGGAAGACTTTTAGAAATTTAAAAATGTTCTAAATTTCAACAATTTTTTAAACTTGGCAAAAATTAACAAGTCCAGAACTTTGAAAAAATTGAAGCCGTCAAATTTTTTATCCTCAAATTTCGAAAACAAAAAATACTTTAAAAATCCCAAAAAATGTGAGACATTTGAAAGAATGATGGATTTTGTTTTTCAAATATAAAACTTTTTTCAATTTGAAAAAAATTTGTTTAGATCTTTAGGTTTTTTAGATTGTTCAAACGATTTTTTTTAGATTTTTTTAGATGCTCACAATAGTCGTCAATTGTTCGATGGGTAATGGAGGGTTGGCGATCAATGTGATAAGTTATCACTGCAATAAATTAGGAATTCCACTTCATACAATGACTTCGACGAAAACGAAACGAACCTTGGAATCCATCAGGCACGTAAATCTTAATTTCAATATTGCAGAAGAGCATGGGTAAGGACATGGGGAAGTTGGCTTCTGTGCGCAATGCGATATGCCGATATCCAGATTGCAGGCCATCTAGAGGAACGATTCGTTGGCCCAACAAGCGACCATTTTCATCGTAAACGGCAAAACGTAGGGCGGCCAAATCTGGCAGTACAACTTTTCTGAAGAGAAATGGCTCCTCATTGTAAAGTGGATTCAAGCCATTTGCTGGAATGACTTTTGTGCGAAATTCTTTGCGAATTGTGTCTGTAGGTAGGCCATACATTTCAACTTCCACGTACGTTCCCACTTTTTTGTCCGATAAAAATTGACCCGCAATCACCTGAAATACATTAAATCAAATGGTGATTCCATGGAGATACAACAATAAAAGACTTTCGAAATTTGAGCAATCTCAAGAAAAAAAAATAGCAAACTTTTTGAAAGCAAATACAAAAGTGAAAATGATGGACAATTGCAACTTTCACAGAATTGTCAAAAAATTACTCAGCCAAGTTCAGTATTATAGATACTAGAATATGTGCAATTATCTACCTGGACACTGCATTGAGTTGCAATAACCCCGTCTACCGGACTCTCCGCAAATGGATCGAAACTTCGATCAGCTCGTCTCATGAAATCGGGCTTGAGTAAATAGCCCGACGATCCGTTATATTCGAATTTACCTTGGTTGAGTTGCATTGGTAAATCGGCTGTTTGAAAATTCAGGGAAACCATTTGGCAGCCAGCGTTCCAAAAGACCTGCGACAATTTAATTATTTCATCAATTTCATAAAACATGATTCATTCTTCACGATATATTTATGTGAAAATACGCTAAGTACATGAGAGGATTTTCTAGATTCATCGAATCTCTAATTTCTCGACAGATTCATGACATTTTCATTCTTCTTGAGGTGTCAGTGGGCAGGTGGGTGGGGGAGGGGGGTGGCTGGGTAGGTGGGTGTCAGTGAGTGGATGGGTGGGTGGGTGGGGGTCTGTCAGTGGGTGGGTGGGTGGTCTGTCAGTGGGTGGGTGGGTGGCTGGGTGGGTGAACTAATCAATTACCTGTGGCATGTAATTAGAAGAATCGGCTCGAGTCCCTTTTGGGTAGATCCGACTCATTTGGCGTTTGTTATAATTGACGAATTCAATTGCTGAAGTCTTCAAGTGATTTAAGCCGGTATTCTCAGCAAAGGAAGACATATTATGGTGACTATTTTTTTCTAGATAACAAAAGTTTGTTTACGATTATTATATCAAGTCATGCATGAAATGAAAGATATATAAGGCAGCAAGAAACTAATGTGACGAAATCATTTTGAAGATAATTCAAATGTTTATAATTCGTAAAATTGGAAAAAAAATGTTTTTGTTTTCATTTTTAGTTTCGTCCCAAATTTTCAGGTATTCAATTTTTTGAATTTTTTGAAGCATGCATTATTCAAATATTGTTCACTCTTTTCGAGTTTTTCATTTTTTCTAAAAATTGTTCAAATTCGATTGTTTGTTATTTTGCAAATTGTTGAGTTAAAAAAAAAATTTCAACACCTCTGGATTTTCCTAAGGGTTATATGAGTTTAAAATCTTACGCTCTGCAACGTCAAAACCCTGAAATTTGATGGGTTGGGCGTAGTTAACCATCGATGAAAGCCAGGGGTGCACATTTGTTGTACTCCCGGTGTAGGGCACCTGCTGGACAACAGCTAGTTCCAGACTATCGCCTAGGCCGGCTGGACCACTGGAATTTTGGGACGATTGCTGCACCACTACATCAACAATCGCAGAGTCTACCTGAAAAGTGGCTGAGATTGAAAAGCATTCTACTAAACGTAGGAATCATGACAATTTTAAACATTATATTTGTTTTTATTTCAGAAACTTTCGAGATTTTGTACATCCTTTCCCATTTTTCAAATTTAGATTTTTTTTTTTTTTTTTATTTGAAATTTTTTACATTTTTGATATTTTTCCATCTTCCAACTTTTTGTAATTATCAAAATTTCGTGTGAACAAATTCCCTGTGATCAATTTCTTTTCTAAGAAATATTCGAAAGCTCCTGAATTTTTGAGTTACCGATTGCTGTTGCTCGACAACTGCAGCGACACCGGGTGGGGCACTAGCATCCTCCTTGACTTCGTCCTCAATGACGAATTGTCCTTGCTTGAACAGCTCCAATTCCTGCTTCTCAACTTCAGGCTTAAGTCTCTTGTTCTTTATCAGAATCTTACGCTTCAACAAACTTGGTGGTGGTAATGGCACTCCTGATTCCAGCTGTATCATACAAAATTAAAAAATCGATTTAATATTTTAAACGTCAGAGACTGACATTTTTGCAGATTATGCATTTTTTTCAATTCTCCAAAGGCTTCAAATCTTCAACTTTTTTTTTTCTTGAGAAGACTCCTTTTTTGAGATCTTTGAAAATGAAAAAAAATGCTGCTTTGAAAATTCGCTAAATTTTTTTTTTCGAAATTTTCTCAAACTAAATTTTTGAAATTCTCCGAATCCCTGACAGATTTAACATTTTTTATCAAAAATTTTTTTTTAGTTTTTGAGATTTGAATTTTTCTTAATTTGCTAATTTATCCAATTTCTGAAATGTTCAAAATTTTTGTAATTCGGGAAACTTGAAATTTTTTGAATGCCTGTCTCATAATTTCATTAAACCAGAAGATTTGTGAAAACATAACACAAACTCGATAAATTCTTCTTTAATACAATCACTGTCAGTGTTTGTATGCTCAGTCTGAGATCATAATTTTCTTGACTTGCAGCTACACTCACTTAATTTATGCGTTATTGTTACACCAGGTGTGTATCTCTCCGTTATATTATCCTTGTAAATTCAAGTTATGTCACACATTTAATGTATGTGTTATTGTTATGTGTTACGCGGCATGCGTATCTCTCCATCAAGTTATTCTTGCAGCTTTATCCTAGTATGAAATGAATACACATGCACAGATTTTCTGCTTAATTTTTTTTCTTATCGTTAAAATTTCCTGGAAATATTTGACATTTTTAAACCAGTTCCAGAAAATTTTCGAAATTTTTTTTAACAAACTCAGAAACATTAATTTTTATAATTTTTATAATTACAGATTTTTTTCCCCCCCTAATCCATTTCCTTCTCCTCAGAATTGATCAACCTACCGGATAGTCCTTCACTGGCTCTTTCAGTAGCAAATCCCCGAGTATCTCATCGCAGTATTTAGCAAGTTTATGTTGCTGTGTTTTGCTGCAATGATTCTCGAAACTGAGAATAACTGGGTAATCCGATGTGACAAATGCTGTGTCCCTGACAGCGTAGATAACATCCCTGAATAAGATGTCAGTGCACATAGCTTTACCATGAGTTATTATGGGCTCTTCGTCCTCGCCTTTACCATCCCAGCAGTCCAACTCGACGCATCTAGACGCAAATTAACGTGGGTTATTTTATGGAACTAAAAGTTTTTGAGGATGTCAAATAAAATCGGACATTTGAAAAAAAAAATTATCTATGAAACAGTTTGGAAATTTTCGAAAAATTGATATTTGGAAAAATTGTAAAATTTCAATTTTTTGAAATTTTTTTGGAAAATCAAACGCAAAAATTGAAGAATTGAAGAAAATCAAAATCTCCTTTAAGTTTTGGATTTTTCCCCTCAAAATTTGCGTTTGCAAAATTTTACGAATTTCCAAATTTTCCTAATTTCCCAAATAATCAGAATTTCCATTTTTACAAATTTTACACAATTTAGAATTTCCTAAACTTTACAATTTTCCAAATTTGACATTTTTTTAAATTTTATTCAATTTCTTAAGAGTAGAAAAAAAATCACAAAGTTTCTTAGAACCTTATATTGCCACCATGCATTGTGTTCCTTGGGATATTGAAAGATATTACCTGCATCCTGCCAATAAAACTTGTCTATACATTTCCACACTACTCTTGCCGCCAAACTGACGTCCACTCAAATAGGTATTGTGGCTGGAATTGATGTAGTAATGGGCCAATGGCTGATCCATATCCATGTAGACGTCGAGTCTGTCGAGAAATACTGGGGCATTCTCGTCCGACATTAAATACCTTATGAAGCCATCCTTCGTCATTGTTTCTACGGAATTAAAGTGTAACAAATCGATGTCCAAGATTAAAATATCGAATAATATTATCTTCATGGCAAAACGAGGGGTCTGCATTTGTATCTAGGCTCTTCGTTAATTACTAGGGAAGTTTTTAATGACCAATCAAGCTTAGTCGAAAAATGTCACTGTTTAAAGAAATAAGAAAAACGGATTTTGGGTAAATTTTTTCTGAAAAAAATTTCAAAATTTGTTCAATTTTCCCAAATTTTCCGAATCCCCTCTTCTCAAGTCGACATTTTGCCATGATGAATACCCAAATCTAAAGAAAATGTTACATAATAATAAGAATAATTATCCCTCACTTTGATTCCTCGCTCCTTCATTCTGCTCATAATCATGGATAATCTCGGATGCCCTCTTCTCATCATACAACGGATAAAGTATCTCATTAAGCGTCGGATCCCGCTGCTTCTCATTCAGAAATGTGATCAATTGTTCCATATTGATTGTGTCGGCTTTCCCCTGGGTTCTAATATGGAAAAATATCTCATTAGTGAGCATATAAACTCTACCAAATGGGCTTGAGACTAAGTTAATACTAATCTTGGAAGAATGGAAAGAATGAGAAATTGTACGTTCTCAATAGGAACAAATGAAATGGCTATATTCCTTTGAGAGGAATTGAATGGAAAAGGCTTATGCATATAAACACCCACATACATACACTCACCCAAAGTATGGAAACCTTCAACTATGAAGACCTTTATGCTTGCAGGGGAGCATACACGCTTATGGTCAGCCAGAAACACAGCCACCCACCCACCCAGACTCACACCCAGCGACCCACCCACACTCACACACCCACCCACCCAGACTCACGCATCCACCCACCCACAGTCACCCATCCACCCACCCACCCACACTTACACACCTACCCACACCAACTCACCCACCTACCCACACCGACTCACCCACCTACCCACCCACACCAACCCACCCAACCACCCATCCACACATACACCACCCACCCACCCAACCACACTTGCTCCACCCACCCAACCACCCACACTTACACACCGACCCACCCACCTACCCACACTCACATACCCATCCACCCACACTTACACACACACCCACCCAACCCGCACTCACACTCACCCACCTAAACTCACTCACACACTCACACTGACCCACACACACACACACACATACACATATACGTACACAAACCTAAACACATAATTCCAGCGACATTCATACCCACACATACAAAAAAAGTTACGCACACATATACATAGATGCACGTGCACACGCATTTCAAATCATCCCTTAAAAACTGAGTCAAGTATCGAATCGACTTCACTACTTATTTGCACACAGAGGGATATAGAGTGAGTCGACATATTCGATAAGATAAAAATACCAACATGGATTGAAAGAGCTCCTCAATATCATTTCTGGGGCAGATTTTATGGTAAAGTGCATAAAACGCTTCGAAGGTGAAATCCTCAGGCTCTATAACATCGTTCTGGAAATAAAAATGGTGAGATAAGTTTTATGTACTTCAAGTAGAAGTGAGCGACTAGTCGGGGAATTTAATTGGATTGAATATTATACTTATTGTAAATGTTTACGATTAATTATCGGAATGGATATTGGATTTGTAATTTGTACCGTGCATCGCAATAGCAGTTATTGACGGGCATGGTTGAATCATCGTTTTATTCTATTTCCATTTCTCAATTATGTTTTTTCGAATTTTATCATTATCCGAAATTTCCCAATTTCTTTTTTCAGTTTCAAAAATCTGGGACTGTTACTTCATTTTATTAACGCCTCTAACCCATGAATAAAATTTATTGACATTTTGAATTTCGCAGTTTCAAAATGATTGAGTGGGCGAATGTTCAGTGAATTGAATAGTGATACTCAACATGAATTTCTGATCGAATATTAATTCGAATGAATACTATAAATAGTACGCTTGCAAAATACGACGCAAAGCTTGAATGGTTTCCAATAAAACGAAATGAGGTGTACGAATTATTAAAGCTATTGGAAATATTCATAAGCTTACAATAATTGCAAGCTTGAGTACTCTGAATTTTCAAAAACTGTGAAAATATCAAAATTGTAGACTTTTAACCCTTTTTAACATTGTTGAGCATTTTAATCTTTTCAATTTTTGGCACTTCTTTTCCATTTGAAAATTTTGGAAATTTTTGTGTTGGTTTTTTGAGTGAGTGGGTGATTGGGTCGGTGAGTGAGTGAGTGGGTGGGTGGGTGGGTAGGTGGGTGGGTGGGTGGGTGGGTGGGTAGGTGGGTGGGTGGGTAGGTGGGTGGGTGGGTGGGTGAGTGAGTGGGTGGGTGGGTGGGTGGGCGAGTGAGTGAGTGAGTGAGTGGGTGGGTGGGGGAGTGGGTGGGTGGGTGGGTGGGTGGGTGGGTGGGTGGGTGGGTCATGGAACGTATTTGCCGACGAATCAAAAGATTTATCGTCTGAAACCAATATCGAAATTTCGTCGGACTGGTATTACATTGGATCTTATCCGGCACTCGTAATTGAAAATTTTGGGTAAATTGACAATTGCAATACTCACTTTACCACTTGGCAATCCAAGTTCTGAGAGACAGTGATAGACGAGCTTTTCTGTTTTTCCGGATGCGAAAGTTCTCGCAACAACCTTCACTGGAACTTTTCCGTTCGGGTCGACAAGCATTCGAAGTCTCATCCAACTTTGTAATGGGAAAAAATGATATGTATAGATATGCAAGCAGTATTAAATGCTCACAATATTTGTAGTATTGGTGAATCAACATACTGTTTTTTTAGGCAAGTCAACGGGCAAACGTTATTAGCTTTAACATTATGGGTAATTCGACGAATTCCAGCCAGCCATATCTAAGGGGGTAAAACACATAATTAGTGGGATGAGTTTCAGTGGGTAATTTTTGGGTTTTACGAAAATTTCAAAAATTTTGGGGATTCAAAATTTTTTGGGAATTTCCAAATTTTTTGGATTTTTGCAAATTTTGAGAATTTTGAAAATTTTGATTTAACAAATTTTGGATATTGCCCAAATGCTGACAATTTTGGAAATTTCTAAAATCTAGAAATTTTGACCATTTTGAAAATCTCAAAAATTTTGCAAATTCCGAAAGATTTTTTCGAGCTCAAGAAATTTCATGGTCGACCGCCGTTGGGACGTTTTTCCATAGATTCTTTTCCACGAATATATTATCTAAATCTCTGTTTCATATTAAGGAAAAAAGCGACTGACATATTTATTATAATCCCATCATCAATTCATCCAAAAATTTTTCTCAATTCAACGCTGAATTTCGGATTATTTGACGCAAAGTGCTCTGAAGATAACGCGATATCATGATCATATCAATCATTTAGCCACGATGAATTGTAGAACCCTCAGTTTCCTGAATTTACAACTTTTTTCCTTAATTCAAGAAACTATTTGGTTAGTCACACACAAGACCATAAAAAAACTCAAACTAAATGATTTTCAACTCCATCTAAACGAACTGAAAGAGTTACTTGAGGCATTGAAAAAATTTCGACCAAATATTTCAATTTTCCCACATAAAATGATAATTTTGGTGGGAGAACGCGACTACTGGCGGGTTAAAAAATAATTCTTAGTTCTCCTAGGATGATCTATTCGGTAAAAAAAATGGCTTGTATAGTTTGGGCTTGGGAAGTCGGTACAAAATTCGATCTAATGCTGGAGACTGGAACACTCAGGCATAATACATGAATTATTAATTTACCTTAGCCGTTGCGATGTCTGAACAAACAACATGCTGATAATTTATGTTGGTGTAATCGACTCCAGAGCATATGGTCAGGCTTTTATCATCCAACTGTTCGCCATGCTTCGACACAAGCTTATCATAGAGCTTCGGGTCCTATCAATGCCATTATGGAAACATAATTGATGGTAATTTTTTTATGATAAACTCCGAATTTTTGGAGATTTGCAGTATGTCGATTATGGAAGTTTTGGGAATTTTTCATGTTTTTTTTTTCTAAATTTATGAATTTTTGTATTTTCCTTTGATACACAGAAATCAGGGCAATTTTTTTTTACACTAAATTTCAGATTTTTTTGATTGCATGTATCAAGATCCCAACGTATTTTTTGGATGGCACTACTTATAAGATATGTACTATATATAGATATAATTGCATGAGATTTTTGCTGCTAGAGTACAAAAAAAAAATGTTTAGAAATGCAGGGAAAAAATTGAAGGGCATTTCAGAGCCCATAGAAAAATCAACCACCTGATTTGCCAGATGGAAAGTTCAAATTTGAGAACAAATTTAACTCATCCAAAAAATACATTATCATTTTTTATAACTCCAAAAGTTTCAAACCGCCTAGCATTCCTCACAAGATCCAGATGCTTGGGCAAGGTGGAATATATGGTACACTTATTTTTTCTCACCTTAGGCACACCACCGGCCCGCACGTCGCTCACCTGACACAGCTCTATGACGTCTCCGTCCTGCAAATAGCGTAAAAAAATTACTAATGCATTCATCAAATATGATTTTTTCTCACAATAACGAGTGTGATAATTCATGGCAAACAATTCACGAAAGAATATCTGCAAACAATGTCGGATCCATTTTTCATCACATTGAAAGCTCATTTGCAAAATTGTAGTTGAGTAATTGAAAAAAAAAACATTCGGCTGAATAAAACAAAATATCAAATTCAAAACTAATATTTATTAATATTATTTTTTAAATTTCCAAACAAAAAAAATTTGATCAGATTTTTTTAGAAATTTTTTTGTGAACGAATCATTTGAATAACAATTTTTGTTTTGGAAATTGCAATAGGATTATTCCATGCAAAAGCTTGTATATTTTTTTTCATAATTTCATCTTTCTGCTCTCTGATTTTTTTATTGTGTTTTATTTTTTATGTCTTTTTCATTTTAGCTTTCTGATACAAAGCTCTGTAGTAGCTAACTTGCGGAACTAACCCAATCTTCTAATGTATGTCATCCCTTTTTCCGTTTGTAGTACTATATAGCAAGGCCACCTGAGCCTATCGACAAAATTGTAACTAACTTACCTTTCCTTCACTCTGCCAATAAATGAAGAAACCATATTCGTCAACCTTGAACGAGCAATTCAACTCGATCTCGGTGTTATCCTTTTCCTCGGTCCATCGATCACATACAGAGCCAATCCGAAGGGCCTCCGGCACATCCATTTGCCAATTGAATTCGAATCTCTTCGTCATGATGATTTCGGGGGGGGACAAATTTTTGTTCGGATCGTGTGCGAGATTCGCCCGGTCGGCTAGATATATGGGGTGTCTAAAGGCCGATGGTTCATCCTCTCATTCCGAGCTGCAGGTGTAAATTTATATTGTTATTAGAGTGTAATTAAATTTATTGCCATGGATGATTTTCCCATTTGTTGGAAAATGATTTTTGTCAATCGATGCGGCATCCAAGATTTTTATAATTTTTTTTTTAAGATTTTTATAATTTTTTTCAACAGAATCTCATCTTTCTGGGGAAAGCGAAAGAAAAATTAAGGCTAGTTGATTTTATGAAATTTTTATGAGGCACCTATTATGACAAAATTCATTGGATTCCGTAGAGGAATATTGGAGATATTGGCACTTTCCGGAAAATTCAATTCCGAGAAAACAGTCATTAATATATAATTTGACCCCTTGCTATAGGATCATAAATTCCAGGTATGCCAGATACGCCAACTATGATTAGTGAAATTTACTTGGAGCGGATAATGAGCCAAGTGCAGAATTTCATTTATATTAGTTTAAGGAACGGAGTAATTGAGACCCAAATCAATTGGGGATGTTATGGCGTTATTCCAAGAGAGATCGCCATGCAAAAGACGGTGGCGAAATTACATATTTTTACCGTAGTGTGTTCAATTGATTTTAGGGCAGATTTTTTTTTTAAAGGTGGAAAATTTTTCGAAACTTTAAAATTCCGATTTTTTTCAAATTTCGATATTTCGAAATTTTTTTAAATATTTGAATTTTTTTTAAATCTTTTAAATTTTTTAAATTCTTCAAATTTTTCAAACGTTCCAAATTTTTCAAATTTTTCAATTTTTTTCAAATTTTTCAAATTTTTCAAATTTTTCAAATTTTTCAAATTTTTCAAATTTTTCAAATTTTTCAAATTTTTCAAATTTTTCAAATTTTTCAAATTTTTCAAATTTTTCAAATTTTTCAAATTTTTCAAATTTTTCAAATTTTTCAAATTTTTCAAATTTTTCAAATTTTTCAAATTTTTCAAATTTTTCAAATTTTTCAAATTTTTCAAATTTTTCAAATTTTTCAAATTTTTCAAATTTTTCAAATTTTTCAAATTTTTCAAATTTTTCAAATTTTTCAAATTTTTCAAATTTTTCAAATTTTTCAATTTTTTCAAATTTATCAAAATTTTCAAATTTTTCGAATTTATTAAATATTTGAATTTTTCGGAAATATTTTGAAAATTTGAAACGGATTATTTTGAAAAAATAATAAGAACAACTTGTATATTTGTACTGTATGTGTAAGATATCGAAAAATGATGGATTAGAGTTTCAAGTTTTCAAGTGCTAAAGTTTTCAAACGATTCGAACTTCATTGCTGAATTCAAAATACAAACTTCTGTCTTCGATATTTTCCCAGAGTTTTATCTCGTCTTACTTTTTCGTCGCAAGTTCATAAATGTACTTTTTTTTTAATTTCAAATGGGATTATCTTGTTTAAAAGCTTCTGAATGGATCTGAAATTTTGGGGACTCGAGATCCGAACTCATTCACTATATATACGTTCAGAATTGGGAGAAAAAAATTTCTGACGCCCACGGAGCCATGCGCACATTCGGCCCACGACTTTCTCCTAGTGAACAAGCATCCTTAATCCAATTAACTGAAAACAAAGCTGTAATTACGCGAACTCGTTTTGTCATTGAAGATGAATTCGCTCAATGCTCGTAATTCTGTTTTCTCGGTGTAATATAGCTATGGAGAAAGAGATTGAGCGAGAAGCGGAAATGATCACGATGTCTATTCAGTCATAATCAGTCACTAAGTAATTCATCATGGGCCATTCAGAAGACGTTAGAGTTATTTTCAAAAATACTTCGTATATTTGGTAGAACAATTTCAGTTGAAATGACTACAAAAGCAATTTACGTTTTATTTTAAGATTCAGAAAATAGTACATTTCATTCACGATCCGAAAAGTCCAGAAATCAGTATGAACTCGAAAATGCTTACATTTTTTTTTCAGTGCTGTGTGTGTGTGTGTGTGTGTGTGTGTGTGTGTGTGTGGATGGGCGAGTAGGTGGGTGAGGTGGGTGGCTGGGTGAGGTAGGTGGGTGGGTGAGGTAGGTGGGTGGGTGAGGTAGGTGGGTGGGTGGGTGAGGTAGGTGGGTGGGTGGGTGGGTGAGGTGGATGAGGAGGGTGGGTGGGTGAGGTGGATGAGGAGGGTGGGTGGGTGAGTGAGGAGGGTTGGAGGGTGGGTGGGTGAGGAAGGTGGATGGGTGGGTGAGAGGGGGAGGGTGGGTGAGTGACATCTCGTTAACGAACGATCAAAATTTTGTTGCGTAATTTCACGCAAATCGATAATGCTGGAAGAAAATACGTCCCCGTTGACTCACACCCATTGAGTTAATTGTCATTTTCTCTAGGTACTTGAGGTGAAAATGTAGTCAACCTAGGCATTTTTCTGACACTGAGGTAATCAGCCGTTAAGTCCTGGATGAAGTGGTCGGGTAGCCAAGCCATTAACAAATCAAACGTAAACATAGGGAAGGCGGCTTTCTCACATTTTTCTTTTCCTTCATGAATGGGGGCACTGGTTGACCGTCATGAATGAAATGCTTACGTCAGCTATATTGACTTTCAACTTCACTAATTGCCAATTTCATTAACTCTTACTTCGTAACTTTGACGATTCACTGAGTTTCCAATTACATTTTCTGATATGACACCTGAAGAAGAAATAGGTGGTTCAGAATTTTTGAAATTTCGTAAAATTTGTGGAAACTTCTAAAATTTTGGGAGTTTTGGAAATTTTTGGAAATGTTAGAAATTTTAAAAATTTTGGAAATTTTAGAAATTTTGGAAATTTTAGAAATTTTGGAAATTTTAGAAATTTTGGAAAAATGAACTTGGGAAAGTGAAATGTTTGGAATTCCAAATCCACTTAGGATTCCATAAAAAGACTCGGTTCCCCATTAAACACCCGATGCATTAAAATACTGTACATCTGCGATAACATAAAATGGGTTTCAAAATTAACAATCAAACAATGCTTACCTCAGCGCGAATTATCAATATGAAATTAATTTTTCATACAATTTTGCTGAGTAATATGCAATTCCCCATCAATTTATAGAATCAGCGTATAGCAATGCAATATTGATTTACGAAGTGGCGGGCTTAATTTGGGAGACGACATATCCATTGCGCTCCAATTATAGCGCTTTTTCATCGGCCATTATTGATTATCAATTATATGTTGGCAAATCACTCTGCCAGATGAAGAATAGCATTTTAGCCTCGTCACCAATACTTGAAAACACTATATGTGCGTATGACCTGGTAAAAGTCGAACCAATGACTTCTCAATGCAATCAAAATTTTATTTCACATAAGCGCACACACACACACACACTGATATCCCGTGCACGCATGTAGAAACACACACCCACCCACCCACCCACACCGACCCACCCACCCACTTACCCACTCACCCACCCACACCTAACCACCCACACCGACTCACCCACCCACACCAACCCACTCACCCACCCACACCGACTCACCCACCCACACCAACCCACCCACCCACCCACCCACACCTAACCACCCGCACCGACTCGCCCACCTACCCACTCACTCACACGCAAACACCTATTCACCTACCTATTCACCCACAGGCGCGTACACACTAACGCACGCGCACACCCACATACACAAAATCGCCCACAATCAGGCACACCTATGGAAGACTTCCTTCAATTTACACGCACAAATGCGCGCACACATACAGACACTTATTTTAACAGCTCCACTATACCAGGAAGATAATAATAACATACTTGGTTTATTAGAAACGTGAGAGAATGCAGGCCAATAACTCAGAAATACATTCTGTCATCAATTATCGATATGTCAACATATATTGTACGTCTATTAGGACAGTGACTGAATTTCACCAGAACCTGTGTCAATATACATCGGCCAGTCGTAACAACGAGGTTTTCAATCGATTACACGCCTAATCAATATCCGACAAGTCAACATCCATTCTGAAATACGAAAGGAAGCATGAGGTGCATGATAGGGGTAGAGATAAATGTGGGAATAGAGGAGTTTGAGAAAAAATGCGGTCGTCTTGTTTCTACATATATTTTTTGAGATTTTTTTGAAAATTGTTTTAAATGTTCGGATTTTTTGAGAAAATTTTAGACGTTTCTGGGAAGCAATTAGAAATTCTCAAAAAAAATTTTGACATTTTTTCAAGTGTTAAATTTTTAAGTTTGTAATTTATAATAATTCTAACATTTCCGATATTTTAGTTTTTTATTCTATTTTTTTCCATTAAAATTTTTCCCAATATTATAATTCTATATATGGTTAATAAAAAAAAAAAAAAAAAAAAAAAAAAAAAAAAAAAAAAAAAAATGTAATTTTATAAAATTTTGGAAGGGTTCTCCACATTTTGGGAAGTGCAAAAATTTCCAATATTTCAAGAGGATGAAAAAAAAACCTTCACCAAAGTGGGAAATAAAAAATGACAAAATGAAAGTATAGAGTTGAATGTTACATTCAACATTGGCCGATATCAGCAAGACGTGCTACCTTTCAATCGACTCTTGATGGATCATAAGTGCGCAGATAATTCAATTCGATAGCAACTGAAGTAGTGAACCAATTAAATTCCAGAATCTTTCATGACCGTGAGTTCTTCTAAAGATCCCACCGATTTTCATCTACAAAAGAACCTTCCTAACTAGATTCTGAATGACATCCCACGTTCGATATTCGCGGAACAACGGAAGAGTCGGGTAGAGAGAAAAAAAAAAAGTAAAATAAGAGCGCGATGAATTATGGAATACCAGGTCTCTAAGGACGTGCTGGATATTCTTTAAAAATATCGGGAAATTGATTTTTTTTACAACTGTCGTTAACAATGGTGAGCCTAGAGAAGAGACATGGCATGGACGACCAGCGGACGTCCAGAAGACATGGAGACGACAAAATTTCCCCAAAATTGTCAATAACCTTGCGCTGACAATATTTGCTAAACCATGAGAGTAAGACAAAAAAGTGATATGACATAAAATGGGCATTGGTACTCGAGGAACAATATTTGTTAAACACTTTTTTTCCTATCTGTGACCGTTTTCATGGTAGAGTGATGTAAACAACTGAGATTGTTTGAAACAATCAGAGAAACGAGTGGAATTTCAGCGATACACACACACACACACACACACACACACACACACACACACGCACACACACGCACGGATAGATACATACACATGCACACAGACAGACAGACACACACACACACACACACACACACACACACACACACACACACAAACACAGAAGGGGCGCGAAATTCAAAGTTCCTTTGCATCAAACCACTCATAAATAATCACGATGTGGGTGTCACCCTCCATAGATCTCCATATCTTTAAAGTTATGAAAATTAGAAAAAAGGTCACATAAGATAAAATGTGTATTGCCATGCCAGGAATAATATTTGTCCTACACTTTCCCTCCTATCAATAGCGATTGTCGCTATAAAGAGCTATAAGCAAGGGCGTTATTAATACGGCTCGGTGGAAAAGGTGAAGAATCGCTCAAATAATTTTCAATATGTTGAACAAAGTTTCTCCTACTCACATACCCACACAGAATTTGCACTTCTGATTGCCAGCTCTGGCACATGAATTTCTTTGGCGACAATTACCCATCGGGTTGGAATGCAATTCTGTTGTTTGGGTCTTCGAAAACAACTTACTGGTTCAGCATTTTGCACCTGAACACTGGACCCCTCTTTTATGGTTCAACGGCACAGGCCGCGCGCGCATTTCCTTATTTCGCCGCACTGGCCAGTGGCGCGTCGGTTTCGATCTTACGTGTTTCGACAACTCCGATATATGTCAATATTTTCTTTGGTCTCTCCTTTTTATCATACGAGAGCGGTAGCGCGTGCTTCGCACGCGCATTTCCTTTTTCCGCCACACTGACTGGTGTGGCCTTAGTTTCGGTCTTACGGTTTTCGAGACATTTCGTCTTACGCAATATCGAGATATTTCGAGATTTTTCTTCGCTTCTCCTTTTTACCATAGGAAAGGTCAACGGTCAGTTCCCGATTTTTTTTCGGGTCTGGACCTCGACAACATCATCCCTCCCTCGAATTCGATTGGTGTAATAATACTGTTCACCATACTGTCCCTAAAATCCCGCTTTACGGACGCGACGCTTTAGCGCCCACTATGGAGAAAAATTCAGTTCGTTACGCGGCCGTAAAAACTTTTTTGGCTCGTGTGTTTACATTCGCCAGAAAAGTTTTTTACGGCCTTGTGAAGAAAAGAGCTATTGGTTTCGTTAACTACAAAATCAAAACTGATGAAAATCAATGCCCAAAAAAATCTGAATTGGTTGTATAGGCTGTAACATTATTTTTCGAATTTTCTTTTACAACTATGGCTCATTAGGCGACCTTTTATTAGGGTCGAACGAAACCGGAAGTTAGAGTAAATTCGGGTGAGCTAATTACTTAGCTGTTGTCTAGCAAGCAATACAGAGTGTACCGCGTTCATGTATGAAATGGACTAGCATCGGGTTTAAGGTAAACTGCAAGTATGAAATATTCCGGACTTAAGTGTCTTTAAATCTGGTTCATATAAATAAAAAAAATCCCACTTGTTGTACAAAATGAAGGACGAGAAGGAGGAAAGGAGGACACTGAGATATTACACAAATATGCACTTGAAGAAGATTACCTTGAGTAATCAAAACGCAGAGCTGGGAGCAGTAAATTCTAGGAAAAGATTTTTACATTGAATTTAACTTTTTAGAAAGAAAAATTCATGCTCAGTGACCGAAACTGGCCAAGGAAACTATTTTTACATAAAAGTAAAATGCAAGTTGATGACGTTTGCCTTGGTTCGAATTTACCAAGTTGTCTTTAATCTATCACTGATGAAATTAACAAAACAGAAAAAATACAGAAGGCAGCCGATGATTGAGTGCAAAATGTAATGTGCAATTGACATGTAATGCATAAACAACAAGTGTGCAATCGTGATAAAATGTTGATAAATAACTGCATAAAATGATTTCTGGAAATATAGTCAGATTGAATGATGAAAATAAAATGAGTAATCAATTGCAAGATTCAAGAATGAATGAGTCCTGAAGATCAGCACATAGTACTCGAGATGAAGACTTATGAGTTTTTCGACCCAAAATCAACGGAAATATCTTGTAGGGGTTCCTATTGGATAGTATCAACGCACACGGGACCAAAAATTCAATTTTAAAAAATTTAAGTTTGCCTCCCCATAAGACCCCAATCTTAAATTTGGCCAAAATCGAAAAAAATTAATTTGACTTTTTCGACCCAAATTCGACGGAAACATCTTCTAGGGGTTCCTATTGGATAGTATCAACGCACACGGGGCCAAAAATTCAATTTTAAAAAATTTAAGTTTGCCTCCCCATAAGACCCGAATGTTAAATTTGGCCAAAATCGAAAAAAATTAATTTGACTTTTTCGACCCAAAATCGATGGAAACATCTTCTAGGGATTCCTATTGGATAGTATCAACGCACACGGGGCCAAAAATTCAATTTTAAAAAAATTAAGTTTGCCTCCCCATAAGGTCCCAATGTTAAATTTGGCCAAAATCGAAAAAAATTAATTTGACTTTTTCGACCCAAAATCGACGGAAATATCTTCTAGGGATCCCTATTGGATAGTATCAACGCACACGGGGCCAAAAATTCAATTTTAAAAAAATTAAGTTTGCCTCCCCATAAGGTCCCAATGTTAAATTTGGCCAAAATCGAAAAAAATTAATTTGACTTTTTCGACCCAAAATCGACGGAAATATCTTCTAGGGATCCCTATTGGATAGTATCAACGCACACGGGGCCAAAAATTCAATTTTAAAAAATTTAAGTTTGCCTCCCCATAAGGTCCCAATGTTAAATTTGGCCAAAATCGAAAAAAATTAATTTGACTTTTTCGACCCAAAATCGACGGAAATATCTTCTAGGGATCCCTATTGGGTAGTATCAACGCACACGGGGCCAAAAATTCAATTTTAAAAAAATTAAGTTTGCCTCCCCATAAGGTCCCAATGTTAAATTTGGCCAAAATCGAAAAAAATTAATTTGACTTTTTCGACCCAAATTCGACGGAAACATCTTCTAGGGGTTCCTATTGGATAGTATCAACGCACACGGGGCCAAAAATTCAATTTTAAAAAATTTAAGTTTGCCTCCCCATAAGACCCCAATGTTAAATTTGGCCAAAATCGAAAAAAATTAATTTGACTTTTTCGACCCAAAATCGACGGAAATATCTTCTAGGGATCCCTATTGGATAGTATCAACGCACACGGGGCCAAAAATTCAATTTTAAAAAATTTAAGTTTGCCTCCCCATAAGGTCCCAATGTTAAATTTGGCCAAAATCGAAAAAAATTAATTTGACTTTTTCGACCCAAAATCGACGGAAATATCTTCTAGGGATCCCTATTGGGTAGTATCAACGCACACGGGGCCAAAAATTCAATTTTAAAAAAATTAAGTTTGCCTCCCCATAAGGTCCCAATGTTAAATTTGGCCAAAATCGAAAAAAATTAATTTGACTTTTTCGACCCAAATTCGACGGAAACATCTTCTAGGGGTTCCTATTGGATAGTATCAACGCACACGGGGCCAAAAATTCAATTTTAAAAAATTTAAGTTTGCCTCCCCATAAGACCCCAATGTTAAATTTGGCCAAAATCGAAAAAAATTAATTTGACTTTTTCGACCCAAAATCGACGGAAATATCTTCTAGGGATCCCTATTGGGTAGTATCAACGCACACGGGGCCAAAAATTCAATTTTAAAAAAATTAAGTTTGCCTCCCCATAAGGTCCCAATGTTAAATTTGGCCAAAATCGAAAAAAATTAATTTGACTTTTTCGACCCAAAATCGACGGAAATATCTTCTAGGGATCCCTATTGGATAGTATCAACGCACACGGGGCCAAAAATTCAATTTTAAAAAATTTAAGTTTGCCTCCCCATAAGGTCCCAATGTTAAATTTGGCCAAAATCGAAAAAAATTAATTTGACTTTTTCGACCCAAAATCGACGGAAATATCTTCTAGGGATCCCTATTGGATAGTATCAACGCACACGGGGCCAAAAATTCAATTTTAAAAAATTTAAGTTTGCCTCCCCATAAGGTCCCAATGTTAAATTTGGCCAAAATCGAAAAAAATTAATTTGACTTTTTCGACCCAAAATCGACGGAAATATCTTCTAGGGATCCCTATTGGGTAGTATCAACGCACACGGGGCCAAAAATTCAATTTTAAAAAAATTAAGTTTGCCTCCCCATAAGGTCCCAATGTTAAATTTGGCCAAAATCGAAAAAAATTAATTTGACTTTTTCGACCCAAATTCGACGGAAACATCTTCTAGGGGTTCCTATTGGATAGTATCAACGCACACGGGGCCAAAAATTCAATTTTAAAAAATTTAAGTTTGCCTCCCCATAAGACCCCAATGTTAAATTTGGCCAAAATCGAAAAAAAATAATTTGACTTTTTCGACCCAAAATCGACGGAAATATCTTCTAGGGATTCCTATTGGATAGTATCAACGCACACGGGGCCAAAAATTCAATTTTAAAAAATTTAAGTTTGCCTCCCCATAAGGTCCCAATGTTAAATTTGGCCAAAATCGAACAAAATTAATTTGACTTTTTCGACCCAAATTCGATGGAAACATCTTCTAGGGGTTCCTATTGGATAGTATCAACGCCCACGGGGCCAAAAATTCAATTTTAAAAAATTTAAGTTTGCCTCCCCATAAGACCCCAATGTTAAATTTGGCCAAAATCGAACAAAATTAATTTGACTTTTTCGACCCAAAATCGACGGAAATATCTTCTAGGGATCCCTATTGGATAGTATCAACGCACACGGGGCCAAAAATTCAATTTTAAAAAATTTAAGTTTGCCTCCCCATAAGGTCCCAATGTTAAATTTGGCCAAAATCGAAAAAAATTAATTTGACTTTTTCGACCCAAAATCGACGGAAATATCTTCTAGGGATCCCTATTGGGTAGTATCAACGCACACGGGGCCAAAAATTCAATTTTAAAAAAATTAAGTTTGCCTCCCCATAAGGTCCCAATGTTAAATTTGGCCAAAATCGAAAAAAATTAATTTGACTTTTTCGACCCAAAATCGACGGAAATATCTTCTAGGGATCCCTATTGGGTAGTATCAACGCACACGGGGCCAAAAATTCAATTTTAAAAAAATTAAGTTTGCCTCCCCATAAGGTCCCAATGTTAAATTTGGCCAAAATCGAAAAAAATTAATTTGACTTTTTCGACCCAAAATCGACGGAAATATCTTCTAGGGATCCCTATTGGATAGTATCAACGCACACGGGGCCAAAAATTCAATTTTAAAAAATTTAAGTTTGCCTCCCTATAAGGTCCCAATGTTAAATTTGGCCAAAATCGAAAAAAATTAATTTGACTTTTTCGACCCAAAATCGACGGAAATATCTTCTAGGGATCCCTATTGGGTAGTATCAACGCACACGGGGCCAAAAATTCAATTTTAAAAAAATTAAGTTTGCCTCCCCATAAGGTCCCAATGTTAAATTTGGCCAAAATCGAAAAAAATTAATTTGACTTTTTCGACCCAAAATCGACGGAAATATCTTCTAGGGATCCCTATTGGGTAGTATCAACGCACACGGGGCCAAAAATTCAATTTTAAAAAAATTAAGTTTGCCTCCCCATAAGGTCCCAATGTTAAATTTGGCCAAAATCGAAAAAAATTAATTTGACTTTTTCGACCCAAAATCGACGGAAATATCTTCTAGGGATCCCTATTGGGTAGTATCAACGCACACGGGGCCAAAAATTCAATTTTAAAAAAATTAAGTTTGCCTCCCCATAAGGTCCCAATGTTAAATTTGGCCAAAATCGAAAAAAATTAATTTGACTTTTTCGACCCAAATTCGACGGAAACATCTTCTAGGGGTTCCTATTGGATAGTATCAACGCACACGGGGCCAAAAATTCAATTTTAAAAAATTTAAGTTTGCCTCCCCATAAGACCCCAATGTTAAATTTGGCCAAAATCGAAAAAAAATAATTTGACTTTTTCGACCCAAAATCGACGGAAATATCTTCTAGGGATTCCTATTGGATAGTATCAACGCACACGGGGCCAAAAATTCAATTTTAAAAAATTTAAGTTTGCCTCCCCATAAGGTCCCAATGTTAAATTTGGCCAAAATCGAACAAAATTAATTTGACTTTTTCGACCCAAATTCGATGGAAACATCTTCTAGGGGTTCCTATTGGATAGTATCAACGCCCACGGGGCCAAAAATTCAATTTTAAAAAATTTAAGTTTGCCTCCCCATAAGACCCCAATGTTAAATTTGGCCAAAATCGAACAAAATTAATTTGACTTTTTCGACCCAAAATCGACGGAAATATCTTCTAGGGATCCCTATTGGATAGTATCAACGCACACGGGGCCAAAAATTCAATTTTAAAAAATTTAAGTTTGCCTCCCCATAAGGTCCCAATGTTAAATTTGGCCAAAATCGAAAAAAATTAATTTGACTTTTTCGACCCAAAATCGACGGAAATATCTTCTAGGGATCCCTATTGGGTAGTATCAACGCACACGGGGCCAAGAATTCAATTTTAAAAAAATTAAGTTTGCCTCCCCATAAGGTCCCAATGTTAAATTTGGCCAAAATCGAAAAAAATTAAATTGACTTTTTCGACCCAAAATCGACGGAAATATCTTCTAGGGATCCCTATTGGATAGTATCAACGCACACGGGGCCAAAAACTCAATTTTAAAAAATTTAAGTTTGCCTCCCCATAAGACCCCAATGTTAACTTTGGCCAAAATCGAAAAAAATTAATTTGACTTTTTTGACCCAAAATCCACGACAATATCTTCCTGGGGTTCTATTTCCACATAATCGTAAGATGGTCCAGAATGAGAGGAATCAACATAAATCAATGAATGCTTCAAGATGTCCTGGTGTAGGAAGAATCACCAGACAGCTTGCTTACATTTTCTGCATTCGGGGTAAACGCACAATATTTCGCGGGGCAAGATGGGCAAAATACATTGCATCTGTGGATCCAATGAATGTTGGACAATTGATTGTACTGCTACAAAAAACTCCTAATCATATGAACCAGCATTTTGGATGCTGAGTTGAATCCTCTCACAGTGATGACTAGACCAGTTGCATCAATCAAAGACTTGAAAACTGTGGACCCTCGTAAAGCGAAAATTGCTCACACCTATTGTGAATGACAATATCTGTATGACAAGTAGTGAACACTATGTAATTGGACCATCTTTCCTGGAGCAAATCTCGGGACTCGGTGACTGAAAAATTTTTACAAAAAATCTCTTTATCGAGCAAGAATTGTCGAAGTATATTGCGTCTATGTATAAGATAAATGTGGGACAATTGAGTCTATTTCCCCAAGAAGATCCCCGAATAGTCTACGTAGAGATGTGCAATACATCTGGCAGATACCAAATAATCGAAACATCGTAAGGTGCCAATAACAATTATCCCGGAAATTCAACAAAGACGAAAACCATTTTCGGACCGACCAATCAACTTCCACCAACAATCTCTACCCTGCTATCCTCAATGCTCTTATAGTTTCATTAACTAAAATATTTAATAATACACCAAGGCATCAACTCAATCCATGAATAATGCATTATCCGTAGGGGATTTATGTATCTCAGTCTAAACTAAAACTGAGACTTGATGATGGCAAGTTGAGGCCGAGGTTTTTCCCCCAGGAAGATGACTTGCATCGCATCCCTATCTCCAACATATTCAACAGACACATCCAATACATAATAGTGAAAATAATAATCATAGTGCCGACGACTAATGGTCATTTCCGCAATTTCAAAAAATCTGGCAAAATGGTTGGTTTACATTATTGCACACCAAATAAATATTGGACGAAGCAAATCTCCTTGCACCAGCCTTAAGCTAGCACCCTTACTGGCCTTACAGTTTCACTAACTAACAGATTAATTCGCCACGGTATTACCTCAATTCTTGAACAATGCATTGCCTGCAAGAGATTTATGTATCTCAGGGTAAACTAAAAGCGCCGAGACCTGATGACGGGGAGAGCCCGAGATGTTTTCCCTCAGCAAGTTGACATACACCAATCCTCATGATGACATATCGATTCACCCACCCTCATTCGATATGCAATTGTGCAAAATAATGAATGTTCATAAGGTGCAAATTGATTATAGCCGTCTTACCAGGTACAACGGAATTACCGGCTGTACAGCACCATTTGTGATCTCATCTTCACAGCCGTGTAATCGTCCGCAATAGGGACGCACGAGCCCTGACTTGTTAACGTCGTTAGGCTTTGCACCAAATGGGCAAACTGGCGCGATGAAATTGTCACGCTGTTGGCTACCACGAGTTAAGACGTAAGAGCGCGAAATGTACGATGTAGGGGTTTACAGTCAACTTACACCCACAGCAAAAGGAACCGAGCCAGCTGCTGGGTGCCCTGGGCTCGATACTAGGCCACTGCGTTGTGCGCATGCGCAGGCTTCTACTGGCGGTATTGTGAGAGGGGCCTTCGGCTGCAGTCGGTTTATGGGTTGAGCGCGTGGTTTGGCGGCGGTGGTGGGGGAAAGTCGGGCAGACCCGGAGGCAAGTGTCATATTTGGACGACTCCATGTATTCGGATATGTCGTCCGCATGTTTATCTCCCCCCCCCCCCCCCCTTCGACGCAGGAAGCTATTGCAGCGACCTATGTCGGATGGCGACACAGACATTCGAGTCGATCGATAAGATTGGTGGTGCAAGGCCGTGATACTTACCATGGGAGCGCACGCTGTCACGCGAAATTCTCTTGGGGAACATTTGGCGGCCGTGTGCGCGTTGGGATGCTGAATGCCAGATGAGGTATTGGGGATGGACCGTTTGAAAATTTGAATAATGGGGTGGGAGTGTGACCCTTTACGGGTCGCAACTATAATGATTGGGTAGGAATTGGGAAATTTTAGTCGGAACGTTTTTGGGACAAAATGGCGGGCTTTTTTATATATATATATATATAGTGTTTTTGAGGGGATGAGCGTTTAGGAATTTTTGGAGTTTAGACGGTTATTTGCGCGTTCATCAGCTCGGTAACAAATGATTTTATGCAAACATTAGGGGCGTTGTATTTATTTTGGGTAATTCGATTTTTGGGGAAGAAAATTTTATGTTAATTGTTTTTACATATCTGAAGAGCGCATATATCGTTGGGCACTTGGCAATTTTTTGTAAGGTCAATGTATGGATTTGAAATGTCAAAAAGGAAATGTAATTTCGGGCAGAGAAAAAGAAAATTTAAGTCTCGATAAATTTAACAAAAAGGAATGGGCAAAAATATAGAAATATGAAATAAAAATGTTAATTTTTCTTTTCGAGTGGAGAGTGAGCAAAAAGGGCGGACGCGTAGTAGCCACTCTCGAACAAGTTCAACTTTAAAATAACTTCCCTAGTCGAGAGTGTGTATGAGCGAACCACTTCTGAAGTGACTATATCGTGCAGAATCCTTTGAGGGAAAAAATTCTTAGTCGGGTGGGGAACAACCCTTACAAACTCCATCGAACCCTTCTTTTCACAGATGAGAAAATCCCATAAAAATTCCTATGGGATTTTCTTTACAAATTCCTGTTGGGCTTCCTATATAATTTAAAGTACAATGAACGATTCGGACTTTTCCCACGACACTCAATGACGTGAGATTCACGTTGAATGGCTGGAGAAAATTTTATAAAATTCTCGATAGATCGTGGACCTATAGATATCCTACAGGAAATTTGTGGAAAATTATGAGTTATGGGAAATTTCTCTGTAGAATTTCTTAGGTATTTCCTATATAGGATTTCTTATAGAATTTTTGCATATTGAATTTTCTGTAAATAATTTTGTATACAGAATTTTTCATATGAAATTTTCTATACAGCATTGGCTATACAATTTTTTTATAGAGAATTTTCTATACAAAATTTTCTGTGCACAATTTTCTATACAAAATTGTCTACACAGAATTTTCTATACAAAATTTTCTACACAGAATTTTCTATACAGGATTTTCTATACAAAATCTATACAGAATTCTCGGTATAGGATTCTGTCAATTTTAAAGTTTCAGACACACATACACACACACACTTCATCGAAAACGCGCCAATCTTTGATTTCCGAAGTCAGTTCCTCATCGGAAAATTTGAAAAATCAAATTCCAAAAACGTTCAAAATTTCAAAAATTTAGAAAGAATTATAAAAATAAGAGATTCAATTTTAAATTTCAGACAAAAAATATTTATTCTATCATATACGGACAATATTGATTTCGCACCAATGAGCAATAAATTTATTCAACTATGAGTCTAAATCCATCTATTTGGAAAATCCCTCATGGAGTAAAAAAGTTGATACAGAAATATGTGTCACATATATCGCTATATGCAAACGGCAAAAATGCAATATGCCACATATATGTCAAATATACCCCATTGTTATCTATGTACACAGATATTTCCCATATACCTTGCATATTGTATTTTTCGCGAGATATGTGAAATGGGTATCTCACGTGTTTGTCATATATATCACATATGTATCGCATATATATTTTCACGGACATTTCTTTTTCGTGTGATGTTGCTAATGCAGAAAACTTGAGGTTTCCTACAAGAAATAACCGACGTTCAGATGGGGAAAAAAATGCTTGTCCATCTGTCACTTTGTGAATTTATGAATACGTTTTGATAAGCTCCAGCATTTCGAAAATTTGGAAAAATTTTTTAGAAAATTAAGAGTATTCCGCTTTCCAAACAGAGCCATTTGTCAAGCAAATAATTATGAACATTTAGTAGGCGCATGGTGCGCGTGAGAACGCGACATATGCGCGTTACTTGAGTGCGAGTGAGACACCACTAGGGGTACGACCGCTCGCGGGTTAAACCCGTCATACCTCCTTAATTATAACAATTATGGAAAACATCATAAAAAATTAAATGTGCATTTCCACTTACAGAACAAGTTTCGTTTAACACTTTCTGCCGTATCTCTCCCCGCTTTTGCAATAGAGCGTTGGGAATGATCCAATTGTTGATAACAGATAACAAACACACACACACAGACAGCGACTCAGAGGTTGTTGGGCATCATTTCTGTATGCTTAAAACCCTAGCCACGGGCCGAAATGGAAAAAGTGGAAGTCGGAGTGCTGAGATGCGAAAACTTAACGAAAAACAGTACCAAAGTCTGAAAAAGAGTAAAAATATTTTACCTACAAGAATTATTATTAAGGATCTTTATTCATCAGTATTTTTCATTACAATCGGGTGAGTCCTACTTGAAATTAAAGTCTTTACATATTTCTAGTTGTATGTACAGAATGAAAGAACGCATCAGGTTAGAAAAATATGTTGTTTTTACGTTTTATCATTGGGATATTCTAATGTAATCAGTATCCAGCCTCCCTCGGAAAGAATACACACCAAAAAAAAATTAAGCGAACTTCTAGAAAGTCGTAAATAACTTTTTTACAAGTTATTTAAAGCCTCTCACGAAAGACATTTCAGGATATGAAAATCTTAGTTCAGGACCTTCCAGAGGCCAAATTTAAACCGAAAGGAAGACTCAACTTAAGTTATTTAGTGCTCAATTTCAAACACTCACCGTTTATCAGAACAGTTTATGCCGGAAAATAGATAATTTTTTTGTAGTTTAAAATTTTTTGGAGATCTTCGGAATTTTTAAGTGATAAAGATTGAAAAAAAATTGGTCATGTCAAAGCTTTAGGAATTGCTAAAAATTGAACCAGTTCGAATAGATTACACTTTAAAATTGTAGAAATTGCATAAAATTGTTCGACTTAAAATTCCTTTTCGAATTTCCAAAATTTTTCAACTTTCTAAAATTGTCGAGTGTGTAAACTCAAAACTTACAAAATTAACATCGAGTATAATGAAAACTTAAGTTTTTTTTTGGTGCACTAGCTGAAGGACTTGATTATTTTATTTTGTCGATCATACATTATTAAAAGCACTCTTATTAACACCCTTATTACTGAATTTTTTAATGATGTTACTTCAAAATTGAAGAGGTTTTTTTGTGTATCTCGTACATAAACTTTCATATCTGGTTACTGTAAATTATGTTTTTTCCCTTGATACATCCAGAAATTGGAAATTTGTGTTGATTATTTGTGGACGTTATTTTGGTTCGTTACAGATCAACAAAATATTTTTATCGCGAGTTGTCGACAAAAATGTCAACGGACTGATATTTGCTTCTTTGTCATTATAATTATTCCTGATAAGTTTCATTATCGCTGATGACGCTGTTTCAATACATAAGGCATTCCCCCACATACTGGACCAGCGCTGTGCGCCGATATATATACAGTTTTTTTTATCTGCACAAAGATGAAGGCAGATGGAAAAATGGAACGTTAATTCAAGATGTTGAAACCCAAATCGTAAATCATGATTTTGCAAATCGTAAATTAGGATTGTGGAATCGTAAATTACGATTGTGGAATCGTAAATTATGATCGTGGAACCGTAAATTACAATTACGGAATCGTAAATTTCGATTACGGAATCGTAAATTACAATTATGGAATCGTAAATTACGATTGTGGAATCGTAAATTATGATTATGGAATCGTAAATTACGAATGTGGAATCGTAAATTATGATTATAGAATCGTAAATTACGAATGTGAAATCGTAAATTACGATTGTAGAAACGTAAATTACGAGTGTGAAATCGTAAGTTAAGATTGGAAAATCAGTGAAATCGTAAATTACGATTGTGAAATCGATGTACTCGTCCAGTATTTAATGGAATGTCTCACATCCTCCACGGAAAAATAAACCCCTATTGATGGATAAAACTAATCCAATTTGGAGATATAGCGCCCTCGATTTGAGCTCATCGAAATCCCCGGCTCGTGAATCATGTATCCCCATTTTGTGATACAATATCTTCCATATGAATATTCGCAATCCTGGGAGGAAATATTTGAGTATATTCGTATCCCCCACTGGGGTATGTTTTTTATCCACGAAGTGGGAACATTGTATCCCCAAATCGCAAAAGTTACATCCGTGAATCAGAGATATTTCATCCTTAGATCCGCCTTTCATGTTTACTCAAATCGGGTATTGTTTTTCCGTCTCTCATTGCGTGTCAACAGCATTCACGCATACCCTGTACGTGCAGTTTTCGTAGTTTACAAGCATGCATAGAGGACCTACGTGATTCATTTTTTAAAAATTCATCAATCGGTATGGAACTGTCAGTCACCAATTGTAGATCACTATTCCCAGAATTTGGTGAATTGTGATTCACACTTTGTAATTACGATACCCGAATCCTAAATTACGATTTCAAGATCGTGCTGAAACTCCAATCACGAATACCGATTTTCAAAAATTTCAACAATTTCTCAGAATTGTGATTCGCGAAAATTAAAAATCGTGATTTACGACTTTTGCAACGTGATTTCTATCATCATGATTCAGCATCCAGGAAACCGCATTGTGATTTACGGTTTTCACGTCATTAATTACGCTAATCGAATCGAGAGTACCGATTTTGTGATCGTGATTGGTGATCGGTATACCCTAAATCACAATCTGGAAACCGTGATTCACGCTCTTCAATCATTTACGCATCCTGCAGTTTAACAGTGAGTGACCGTTCTCAACCGATTTCTCCCTCAAAAAAACATATATTCTACAGCCAAGGCTTGCAATAGACGATCTAACCGGTAACACCTTCTATAGAGTCTTAAGAATGAACGCGGATCGAGGATTACCCATACAAAAAAATGCGATCGTCCAATTGATGTCCAAATCGCTGCAAAAATCGTTAAGTGCTAATTCAAAACAGCGACATTTTTTTCAAACCGGAAGTTCCATCATTTCATAGGAAATCGGTAAGATTGCAATTTTCGAATCATTATATAAATCGCAATTACCGATTTCAAAGATGTGCATAACGATGTTAGCAGTGAAAAGATCAATTGCATTTTCTTGGACGCATATGCGATCACCGGTATACTATCCAATTCGGGGATAATTATATTTTGCCATCCCCAAATCGAGGATATTTCATCCCCGATCTAGCAATACGTGTCCCCAAATCCGTGATATTTCATCCGTGATATTATATCGGACTTTGCAATATAAATTATCCCCTATCAGGCAGTCCAAGTACCCCCGACTTGGGGACGCATCATCCCCAAAGCCAGGGTATAATTATCCCCAGTCCAGATACACTCCCTTTCCGCGTTCATACCATATTCGACCACATCTCCTAAAATCCAACACACACCACTATAACGTATTGCGTCTGATAATACTGCTACGGCAATTGTTCTAAATACAGTATATTTACAAATTGTCTTCTATCTACAAGTATGCGTACAGCAGAATATCAAAATTATTTCATTATTGATCTAGGAACGATAGCATTTTGATTGATGGCTTAGGTATTGATTATTCGATGAACAAGATTCTGGCGTTGAGAATTTTACAGAGTTGGAGATGATTGATATAATTTTGATATAACAAACTACCTTGTTTTATGGATGAAGTGTCATTGTGATTCTGATGGTGTTAAGTGTACTTTTCTTTTTTGTCGCTTCGTAAAAGGAAGCTCACCAGTCTGCCATGAGGTTTTTAGAATTCATCATTCACTCGAGACAATCTGTCGAAGGAAGCAGCAAAGATTAACTTGAGTTTCCTCATTTCTGATTCTCAATCCAAACACACCTTGATATTTCTCTATTCTGGCCATTATTCATAACTATTCGATGCACACTTTTCAGACTGAACGCATCGACGTTGGGGAAAAAATGAGTGCAACTTTTGGGTGAACGTAATATCTAAATCTTTGATTGTATCATATTTTGTAAATAGTTATAGTATTTAACCCAAATTTTGTCAATGTGCCCGAAGGGGCAGTGCTGTGTATACAATAGTCGAAATGTTCATTGAGTAAGAAAATATGGTCTATTATTTATTTACACACTGGAAACGATCGCAAAATGGCCAGAAAAGAGGGGATGGTTTCATTGTATTAAGTCTTGTACATGTACTTAGCAACGAATTGGACAAACAGTTCTTAACTAAAGTGGTGAAACATTGTGAGTTGACCAATAGCCTCGGTTTTCGATGAATATCTCGAAATCTAGGTGAACCGCAACTTCGTGAAAACTTTTTTGCGGAGCTTAATTGTCTCTTCAAAAAGTTGTTCATAAAGTTGTCTCCATTTCTGCTTACGTTTGAGATATACCTCAACGAGGCTGGAGGTAACTGCACCTGCAAACTATGGTAACCATCGTAGATCGATCATTGGGTTCCACGCGCTATGATCCTCAGACAAAACCTTCAGGTAAAAAATTAATTCCAGTGGTTACAGCTCCTAACCTTGTATGTGCGAATCAATATCGTTGGCTATACGAAGGGAGCACGTAGCTTGATGTTTTGGGGAGATATTCCTCAGTAGATACGAGCATTTTTCATATAGCTAAGGACTATGTACTGTTGAAAAAGAAGACTCATATAGGAAGTCCCGAGGACATCCTGCAGTGGGGTGGCAAAATGAGGCAACCTCCAGGTTTCTCAGCAAATATCTCAGGAATAAGAAGCGAGGGGGAAAATTGCATATAGAACTTTTTGTCGAGACTATTGAGCTCTACAAAAAAGCTCTTATGAAGATCATCCCAATTTCCCTAGATTCCGAGATATTCATCTAAAACCGAGGATACACTCATCTCACCGCTTCACCACAGTCATCAGCCAACCAAACTTATGGTCAGCAATTATGGTGCTCTCAACATCTGATATTCCTCATGTGTCCATTCTTCAAGTATTATAATGATTAATTTAACCAATATTAATGGGAATGTCATCTTCCAGCACTTAGGACGAAACTTCCAACGAGCTACGTCTGCCAGAGGTATCTCGAAATCTATAGCCTCAACTTCTTTTACCTCCAGTTGTCCATGTTCGTTCACAGATTGAAAGATCGCAGAAATGTTTGCCCAAGGAGAGCTTTCGTTGGACTTTTCCTCAAAGGTTTCCTAAAACCTCAGGGTGTTGGATACCAGGTGAAAATTGGGAAACCAAGTGGAAGTGTTAATAGTTCGATCTGATAAATGACCAACTAAACCTTGTAAACGATCGCAATCATCGTGTATCATTAGCAACCAATGACGATCTCCATATATCCGTAAATCTTGAATGAGTTAGATTCTAATCAGCTTGCGGAACGCCTTCCGGAATTCGGGATTGAACACAGTGTAAATGACAGGATTGACGAAGCTGTTCATATATCCTAGCCAAGATGTCACGATGAAGGCAGCAACACCCGGTTCACAGTTGAGTTGTAGTTTTGTGCATATGGCGTCCATGACATTGCAGGTAAAAAATGGTACCCAGCAAACGAGAAAAACACCTGAATTGTGGAGTGGGAAAAAAGAATAAATAATGCATCAGAAAATCTCAAAACTCCAAGATCATGAATAATGAAAATATAGATATACATCTTTCGCTTACCAAGTACAATAGCAAGAGTTTTAGTGGCTTTGCGCTCTTTTTTCGCCGAACTCTTCTCCCGTTTCTTTTTACTCGCTTTGTTGGTTTTGTAGATGTTGAATCGCGATCCACCGCCTTCGATTTTCGCTTCCCTTTTGCATAAGCTGCTTGCAGCAAGGATGCTGGGACTTTTTTTCAGTTGAAGCGGTAGAAATGAGCTGACGGTTTTCAAACGTTTCAATTCTTGCTTGTTAAGTCCATTGCCATTATTTTTTGTCTGATGAGCGCACTTTGGGGGAGGAGATGATGATGTGGATGATGATGGAGCTGATGTTAGTCTGGGATTTGGACTTGGGCTTGAATTCAAATCAATGGAGTCGTGTGGAATCACTGATACTGGTGTATTGTCGTAGACGGTGTTCTTTCCTAGAGCTTGCGCCACCACTCTGGAACATTAAAAAAAAATTCATACATGTAGGAAATGGAACGTTGATGTTCTAGTTGGAAGCCCAATGTCAAAGTCAAATCGTCATTCATTTTTTATTAATTTTCATTAACGATAATTTGCTGGCAAAGTGGGAAAAATAGAACAGTTCATTGCAAATCAACAATTTGAAAATATCCTTCGACTTATTCAGCTTATCAATTTATTGATAAAGTAGAGGACCCTCCCAAAGTTTCAACTTTTTTTTTGTTGACTTTCTACGTTTCTGATCTCAAATACTGAATGTATTTATTCACTTACGAATGAAGTCTCTCTCAATAAAATATACTTTTCATTCTCGTAGCCAGAACGAGTTGCCAGTTAAACATTTTAAACTTGCCAAGCAAGACTTTTAAGGATCTTATCAAGACTTCCAAGTTTTAAATCGGGCTCTCTGGATTCCGGAAAAAAATGAACTTCTAGGAAGAAAGAGAAATTGTCTCAACTAACTTTCAAGATTTTGGCAATTTTAGTATTTGCCAAAAAAAAATATCTTTTGAGATTTTGGAATTGAATGAATGCCTAGACGTCAAAAATTTTAAAATTCGGCAAAGCTGAAATTATTCCTGAAACAAAAAAAAATGTGTATATATTCTTACGTGGCTTCTTCGACCACAGTCGCCATAAAACACTCTGTCCCCCTGTCACTGAAGGTAACTGGATCCAAAGGTGTCTCATCCTCATCCTCGTTGCTACCTGATGCTGTATTCGTTGGTTCTTCGTGGACCGGTCCAACAAGAGTTGCAGAACCTAGAGCTGTCTCTGCAAATCTACCAAGGGGAGAATCGAATTAACTTTAATTGCATTGTATCAAGGCTTGGGTACGCGCGAATGCAGCGGGGTGCCGCTAACTTCCATTCCATTTAAAACTTCAAAAAGGAGCTATTGAAAGTTCTGATGGAAACGGGAATGCCTCTATTAAAGTATCTAGAAATATACTAACGCAATTGGAGTTGATCAGACTAACTCAATTCGAACTCGAAAACGATAGATCAATATTCATCTACTTCCAATATTCAGAAATTTTAATAAATTTCTATCCCAATATATATAGTACAAATTTTTTTCGATCAATAAAATTATAATTAATTGGTTAACATTTTAGTAAAGACCAGCCGTTTACCAAAGAAAAACTCTGCTAAGGTTGTCAAAGGCTTCAGAAAAATCAGTGAACACAAACACAAGCTAATTTGCCACCGTCGGCGATGGCCATGTGGTTAGAGCTACCATGGTCACCAACAAATGCTACATAAACAACATCATCAATGCATACTGCAAGAATGTCAAAAAAAATCGATATCACACATGTTTATCGAGCCAAGCTTCTCAACTCTCAAATCAAACTGGGGATTCTAATGCAGCCCTTCAAGTTTCAAATCACGACATTTCAAGTTTCCGATTGCAGCATTAAATTTCCAAATCAGGGCATTCAAAGGCTAAATCAATACCTACACATGTTGAATTGAGACTTGAATCAGTTTAAGTGTTTCAATAATCTTGAGTAGATACCCTGAATGTCGTAACATTTCATGGTAGTTTCCATATTCTTGATAATATTCATATCATGCAATGATCAATAATTCACCTTTGCGTATGAACAATATTTTCTATGATACTGCCTGGCTTCATATCCCTCAAATTTGGCCTTTTATTTGCTCGCGCCCGGGCTGCTCGATTCCGCAGTGCCTGTTATTTAGAAAAATAGCATCCATAAGAAAACAGAGAGTTGTTGTTTGTGTAAGCAAGCTTACCTTGAATATGTTATAATACAAGAAGACCATGATAATACAGGGAATGTAGAAGCTCGAGAGACTTGAATAAATGATAAAGTCAGAATTGTAGAATAAACACAAGTCTGGAAGTCTTTCTGGTGTATTATTTAGGCCTAGTACAATTGGACTGCCAATAGCAGCGGATATTGCCCAAACAAGAAGAATTGTTAACCATACACGCCTATTATTCTTATGCTTGGCATACTTGATTGGTTGTGTGACTGCGATATATCTGCAAATGGATCATATTCATCAAATTCATTCATGTTTCCGTACAATCGTAGATTGATGGGCTCACCTGTCAATTGATATGGCGACTAAATTGAAGATTGAACTAGTACTGCATGTTACATCCATTGCTATGTAGAAGTCACAAACAAAGCTCGGCAATGCCCACGTGCCATTCGCCTGTAACAATACAATTGTCAATTCAATTTGTTATTTATTGTAGTCTTCTACTGTGCTAGTCTACGGGAATACGGTACTCGGATTGAATTGCCAGGAAGAAATTTTGGGGGGTCCAAATCTGCTGAGACAGATCGTTTTTTGTACGATGGTAAATTCGTTTTTTCCCAGATTCAGGTGATTTTTTGATCAAGATTCAAATGTTAAGTGAAAAACCCCGTGATTCTTCAGCCAGGAATGAGATGATTTTAGGAGATTCTTACATAAAAAATCGGATGAATTCCAAATGAACAGTCAGGTGACTTTTGCCTACCTGACATCACCTGATGAAACCCGGAATTAAATCGAATAGCAGGTGAATAGTTGACTTAAAAATCACGGAATACTGAATTCAAGAATCATCTGATTATCAAAATTAATATTTTCTATCTACTCGTGGCATTACCTCTATCGACAATCTATCGATTTATTCCCGGTCCATTATTCCCGTTGCTGAATTATCCGATATTTGATCTTTATATTTTCGAAGGGTAGATAAAAACGAAAGATGGCCTTCTATGATCCCCTTCTCATTCGAATTACATAATTCTATTCATAATCGGATTACTGGTAGCCGCGATTATATCGGTTCGAAATTGGCCATTAATATATTGTAGTACATTATTTCACTAGTGAACAAGCCAATCACATTGACCTCGTTTTACGTTTCGTAAATTTTGATGATCTGAGGGAGATAGCGGAATTTTCGAGAAAACCTTTTTTATTCCTCCCCAAAAATGTTGTTATCGTCACTTCCGTATTTCCCTTATATGCGAAGATATTCATCAATGGAGTTACGAAGAGGGATGCTGGATGGTTCGACCACAACAATTCTTCCTGTTCCTCGCGTTGGATATGTGAGGGGGGTGGCCCGAGACAAGGGAAGATATTGGGAAAAGGGAGTTAAATTATTGGGGTTTATCAGAGGACTGAAAAGTGAATGAAGCTGATTTAAGAGCAACTTTATTCCCGAAACAATCTACCTACACTCGTACTCCACTGATCTGCTGCTCCGCCTCTCGCCCTAGTCACACTGTTCAACACCTTCCGCTGGACCCCACACCCCGTAGACCGTCCAGAAACGTATCGCGGGCCAATCATCTTACAGATGTTTCTGTGCATGGGAGGAACACTCCATTGACACCGAAAACCTTGTACGAATAATCGTCTTCGGAAATTAGGTTCGTCGGTCAAAACATAGAACCCTCCGATGGAAACCGTTCCATCCATCATTGGCAAGAACATAGATGGCCCAATCATGTTCTTCCATGTGTGAATGTGAATAGTACTGCATCAGTAACCAGTGTACTACATCAAGTCAACTCGCTACTTAGTCGAGCTTCCGCTAAATCGAAGTGTAAAGGCAAAGTTGCCATAACTCCTCCTTCGCCCACCTCATCAAACCCAGCGAAAAAAACCTCAATACCCAGATTTCGATACCACTTTCAGATTCGTATTATTCCAGCACTGAACAAAGTATCAAGTCGACTTTGACTTCCACTTCATCACCGAATTCAGGGCATTGAAAGGTGAATGAATTGAGGCAAGCTAAAGGGGAGTTTGGCAAGAATGAATGAAACGTCGGTTCGTATTAATGAAAAAGGAAAAGTTTGTACCTCTATTATTCTCGGCGAAAACAAAAGTGGATTTCTGGTACAAACTAGAATAACAGAACAACGTGGAAGACGAGTAAAGTGGAATGAATTGATGATGAATGAGTTCATATTTAATGTCCGGGTTGGGGATGGGGGTTGGTAAGAAACGGCCGCCTCCGGAGAAGCTAATATGATCCGAGTCAGCGGGCGGATGCCACGAGCCGACCCTTGTTCCATTACCGCAGTCCAAAAAGACTGAGGATGGCCTCGAGGGTGACCCTTTGGCATTTGTTATTGTTTCTTCAAGAGATTCATGGGGTGGCCAAGCTTTTTGGGGCATGAGGGAATTGAAAGGATACATTAAATAAATATATGAGAGTAAACGGAACGGCAATGCCTTCGTACAAGCTGTTCAAAATCGAATTAGAATTGCAAGAAGGATCCAAAAGCTCTTCCAAAAGTGAAATCCTTCGTTTGGTCCATTATACGATCGTTTGAGGTTTAAGTAACAAACTGATTTGATAACACTCGAAATAACCCATTGTTCACCTTCTTGTTGTTGGATTTCTCTTCTAGGTTGCTTACTTATTTGGATCTTTCTGCCGGCAGCCCCCATGCTGGATATTTCTTGGCTCTCCCTATTGGCTAGTCAATAGTGAACAGTGGATTAGTGTTATCTGGTGAACATTTCATTGGCAATTAGAGCCTACAAAAGTTTCTCCCGTTCAACGATAACCCAGAGGCGTCTACAATGATGGCGGAAGTGCCCAGAGAAGAGGAGGTCACCTAAATGCGAATATAAGCGGTGTCAATCGAGCAAATGTAAGCAATGCTATCGTCAATTGACATATGCGCTTCACCGACCAACTGGATTTCTATACATGTCGATAATTCAAATTGAATTCGCCTTCGGCGATGGGAAATCAGAGACAATGAAAATACTTACCAGTACATAGACAGCAAACGGCATAACCACCACAGCAACAAGCAGATCAGCCAACGCCAAGCTCACGATGAAGTAATTCGTGACAGTTTGTAAGGCTCTTTCCCGGGCAACAGCAAGTATGACAAGTACATTGCCAAACAGCGTTAAGCACGGTACGATTATGAGAATCAGGGCCCACCAGTTGTTCACACTTGACTTTTCCTGGCTAGCATTGCACTCCGATCGTACATCACTAGTTTCATTATTGCTGCAAGTATCATTGACTTCCGTCGAATTGATTATACCCGAATCGTAGTACGTTGTAAGATTAACGAACACACTGTAATTCAATCTGTTTATGTAATCGTTGAGATCGTCGAACCCCAGGAGATTCGATATTAACGTATAGTTGTCTACGTCTGTTGTGTTGTCTATAGATTCCAATCGCGCTAGTGTTGTTGCCAAGGTTGAGTTGGTTAAGGTGTCGTTGGACCACTCAAACTCGAGGCTTGAATTGCTCAGTATTTCATTGTCCGTTAGGTAAGTGACGTTGTTGATTGCTGTGCTTGATAACACGCGTATTCTACCACCAACAAGGCCGGGTGGATCATCCAAGTAGGGTAGTTCGTATGTTCGCCCTATGGTGTCATTAGTGAAAGCCGGATATCGGCTTATTATAGATTTTTCCATAGCTGACGTAGGCTCATTCATGGGTGCTCATTTTTTGATCATGGTGGGGCAAATATGGGGGACTAGTGGAGCTTAATCCCATGGCTTTGGATTAATCACGTTGTTTGGATGATGGACAGCTGAAACATACACTGTTATTTGTTAATTGGAAGCCATTACATAGATGTATTATCATGATGGGAGTGTCATTTTTTTGCAGCATAACTTATGCAACTGTATTCGAATGAAACTATGTTTTTTGGGGGAGGATTGGTTTTATCAGAGATCTAAAAGTTCTTCACGTGTCTTACATCGAATTTTCGAAAAAGCAAAGTTAAGCCCCTCAAATGACTTAAGTCGGTTTCGAAGGACTTCAGGGACTTCGAAACACCTTAAGTCCAGCTTAAATGACTACAGTAGATTTTTTGGTCTCATAAGGTGAACTTCAAGCGACCTCATAGGGGCTCATTTTTGGGTCATGGGGGTGCGAATGGGGGTGGCGAATATAGCCTAATCCCATAGATTTGGCTGAATCACGTTGTTTGGATGACGGACAGATAAAACATATATTGTTGTTATTTCGGTGGTGATTGCGGAAGATGAAAGCGGCTTTGGTGATAAGGGGATTAATACATACCGGGTAATGCATGCGGGATTTTTTTTTGGAAACTTGTTGTTTTAGGTCGAGACGATCTTATGGGTAAGGATGTAGAAGTCTTGGAGAATGCGATGGATATTATCTAATCTCCACATGTGAATGACAATACCCCGAATGAAATATCAACCCAAAAACATATTTTTACAAAATGTCAGTCAGCAAGATCTGCTACTCTGTATTCGAAACATCTGAAAGTATCGGTAACAGCAGAAATAGAACAAATTCATCCCATTAACGTAATAACGGACAATTACCACTAATCGAAACTTCAAGAAAGAACACAAATAATCCAATAGCTAGATAAAGTTTTAACCAGATGCAAATTCCATTGAAAATTTGCCGGAAACTTGTTGGATGCTATCTAACGTTTTTTTTAACTTCCCGATAGGGGAAGTTTGTGTAATGATCCCGAACATGAAAAGTGTAATATCGATGAAGAGATACTTGTGTGCGTTGGTGGTGTGTGTAAGTGGTTTTTTTGTCGTACTCCTCTATTCGTATTCACCTGGAGGATCCGCCGCAAGGTCTAGCCTTGTGGGCCAATATTACGGAGAGGAGTGGCCACCTAATGCGCCTGGAGTCGACTTTTATGCCATTCAAGCTATCATGTTTGCTAATCACAGAGTAAAACATCGAGGGAACCAGCTGTGATAGGAGACCGAGCGTCGTGATGCCCCCCCCCGCGTTATGTTAGGTTCCCGTCCGGCCGTGCGGTCTCTTTTTATGGGCACCACCGATAGCAGATGCGGAACGTTCCTATCAGTTGGAATCCATGAGAAAATATTTTTGAAAATATTCTTCGGCGGCGCGAACCTAGGACCTTCCACGTAGTAGGCAGATATTCTACTCATACTCTACAGATAGTCTAATCCGAAATTAGTTTGTGTGTGTCTGTGTGTACATCCGCAACCATTTTTTTTATCGAAAGAGCCTAACTGGTTGCGCTATTCTTCCTACGTCCTTAGGTTTGAAAATACCCGCCAAAAATGCTTTCAGTGATACCACCCACACATTCATATGCAAACAAACCGCGAAGCTATTGGTTCGACCGCTCGAGGTCATGCCCATACCACGTTCATTGATTTTTAATTAAATTTGATTTTTGGAACTAATTAGATACAGTTAGTTCCAAATTCTACCGAATTCTTGATTGACTTTATAGCTGTACATAATTAATGATTATTTCGTGAAACTGCGGGAAAGTGCATCCTTGCATATATCGTGCGTTAATCGTTCTGTCAACTCATTGACAATTTAATGGAAATCCTATAAAATTATGTTTGTAAGCGCTGCTCGTCTGCCATCTGTAGTGGTAGAAAATTATAACCATTTAAAAATAATACAGTATATATAGATATAGTCATGTAATATATCATAAATTTTATAATTTAATGAAACGAAATGTAATATTATTCATGACGGGAGCAAAAATATACTTGATTTTAGTGTAATCTACAGTGAGCAAAATAGATAAGTGATGAGCTAACTTGCATTCCGGAAACTTCGATGTTTTTATTGCAGTTGGGGCTCTCTGACGAAAGAGTTTTATGACGAGCCACGGGAAATGATTTTTTGGAGAAACGAACGGCTTCCTCCCGGTCGTTAATTTTCGTCCTGGGTTTCATATTTGGAATACGATTTTTTCGCGCCTTTTCAGTTATGATTGTTGATTACGTAGATGGCCGAATTGACTTTTTTATTACTTGCATTTAATGAGGGGTTATGCCACTGAAGGCGAAAAGGCGGGAAGAATTGCGAACTGACACGTGATTGAACAAGGGGGGGGGGCGGGAAGTGTTTTGATTTGTCTCCATTCATCCGTAATCGACACCGATTGGTCCGCGCTAGCTAACATATGATGGGAGGGGAGATTTAAAATTTTTAAGCGGGAAATAATTACGTGTTACTTCCTCTCACCTTTCCCAATTAACAGATGATCAATAACCATTCACTTTTCATTTTATCGCCAGAATTACACTTTCTTTTATTAGTCGAATTGAGTGAAGGGGTTAATGCGGTCGGTCAAGGTACGGGAAAAATTGGCGGGAACTGGCACTACTGACAGGTTATTGGTACAGTCAAAGAGCGGCTCGGGCTTTTTATTTCTTTTCATTCTTCATGGCGAGCGTTAGCACTGGAATTAAAAGCTTTTATAACAATTTGTTTAGCAGGGAAGGTGACAAAGGTAACGATTCCTTGATTATCAATTTTAAATCCACCCGCCAATCAGATGTCTGTTAGGGCGGACGCTTAGGATTGCGGGAAGAATGGGGGGAAATCAAAACACTGAGCCCCTTTGTTCGGGTCCCGATCCAACTGTCACTTCGCAATTTTTCCCGCGCTTTGACCTTCAGTGTCATTACCCCTCGTCAATACAATTAATAAAAAGGAAATCAGTTGACAGTTTGCAGAATGAGAAATAATAACTGGAAAAGCGCACGAACAAATGTCATTTTAGATATGAAATCCAGGAAGAGAGAATTAACGACCGGTAGGAAGCTGCTTGTGTCTCCAAAAAATTATTTTCCGAGTTTTGTTGGACAACTCTCGTTTCTCAGGGAGTCCTTGACGACAATAAAAAAATGGAAGTTTTCCGCGATTCAAGTGAGTTTATGACTTATCTCTTCTGTTTAATGTAGGCTATGCTAAAATCATAAAATATCAAGTTCATCTTTTTGTGATGGACCAAAGTGAGTTTTCGACAACGTCAAGTTCCCCATTTTTTTTTTTTTTTATGTAAAATTTGCAAAAATTTGAATTTTGATAATTTTGCAGTAACAAAAAATTCAGAAATTTGAACGAAAAAAAATTTTTTTTGATGAAAAAAAAATCGACAAACTTTAAAATTCTCTTTATAGTTCAGTAATTCTGCCTATTCAAAATATTCGAAAATTTTGAAACTACAAGAACGTAAGAAAAAAAAGAATTTTCGATAATTTAATGAATTTTTCAAAAATGGCAAAAAGTTTGAAAAAAATGAGAAATCAAAAATTATTTGTGAAATGCAACGATGGAGAAAATGACAAAATATTACGAAATTTGAGAAATTGCAAACAATGAAAAAAAAATTGTAGAAAATTGTGAAACCTTGAGAAAATTAAAAAGTATCAAAAACTTTTAATTTCCTGGAGAATATCCATTGCATCCTTAATGACAAGGCCCTTTGGCACAATGCAAATTTCATATTCTATTCAATCTTAAGACATTGAAGACCTTGTACCAAAAACAGGGATGTAACAATAACCACGTTAAGCGTAAATCCCAATTAATGCTGGAAATCTCCATACAGTTCTAAACAGTTTCAGCCAACAAACCGTACAAACCCACCTGCATATCCCGATCAATAATACCAAAGTTTGCAAGCAATAATGAGAAATGTAGCGTTCAACATTGGCTGAAACCCAAATAAAGGAAATGAGGGGAGATTGCTACTTGAACAAGGATCGGAAGTGGCTCATTGTTTGTGGATTGCGGTGAAAAAAATGTATTTATTATCACATGATATAACACTATATTGCACTGGTTTTTCAACAAATATTCGGAATATGCAAATTTTTGGAAATTTGGGAAATCTTTGAAACTTGAAAATTTTTGAAACTTTCCAACATTTTGTACATATTCCAAAATTTGAAAAAATTGGAAAGTTTCCCAACGAAAAATTCAGAAATTAAAATCTCGAAAATTTTGGAAATTGCGAATGAGCGAAAATGATTTACAAAAAAAATTCAAATTTCCGAACCTTTTGAATTTTCAAAAACTTCAGAAACCTCAAAATTTTTATGTTCAAACATACGAAAAATTTCAGAAATTAATTTTAGGTATTACAAGAAATTTTGTATTTGAACAATCCTGCAAAAATGTCAAAATTTTCAATGACTCAATTTTTTTTTAAACATGAAAAATTTAGAAAACTTCCAAACCTCTTCAAGAATTTTGCAAAAACGATTATTGCTATTATGAAAGGGGCCTAAATTTTGCAAGCAATAATGAAAGCTTCAACTGAAACCGAAATCCCGGAAATAATTAGAGATCCTTTACTGGGAACCGGAAGTGGCTGGTATTACCGCACACGCTAAAAAATTGAATAATCTTGAAAAATCTAAGATTTAAAAAACTTCCAGGTGTTCCAAATTTTTAAGCCACTGATACAAAAAATATCGTAAATTTCAAAAATGGCAAAAAGTTGTGAGAGATAAAATGTTTAATTAAAAAATTTCGAGACTCAAGTATTTGTGAAAATATTGAAATTTCATCAGAATCGGTCTTCTGTATTTTCATTATTGTGATTGAAACTGATTCATCGGTTATTAAACGAGCTCTCATTTTTCAAAGTTTGCAGGCAATAATGAGAAATGTAGCTGAAACCGAAATACAGGAAATGATGAGAGATTGCCACTTGAACGAGAATCGGAAGTGGATGGTATTAATGTAGAAGTTGGGCCTTGAGAGCAATCGGCAGTGACTAGAATCTGAACCCGGATCAGCGGATTATCCCCGATCCCTCGACCGCCTTACGGAGTCGAAAGGACGACCAATGAAATTACTCTGTGCCATCTGCAATTTGCTCGTGATCCATTCGACAACCAGAATATCAATACTTGATGCAAAATATGGGGCTTCATTTTAATTAGCATATGCGGCAAAAAGGTGATATTGAATTAAGTTCATCCGCACCGAATGTGCGAATTTTAATATGGCTTTTTTCAATTTAAAAAAATTGGAGAGTTCGAAATATTTGAAGAACTTGGAAAAATCGAAAAATTTGAAGAATTCGGGAATTTTGAAAATTGTTACAACCGACCAAAATTTTGAAATTTTTGTCACTTTTCAAAATTTCAAAAATGACAAAAAATCAAAAATAGAAAATAAAAATAGAAACTGCTAATTGAATTTTTTTTAATTATTTTTTTTCTACCTCAAAAACTTCTAGATACGCAATTTTGAATATTCAAAAAATTTGAAGGATTCCAAGTTTCAAAAAAGTGCAGTATTTCTACAATTTCCAAAAATTACAAATACTTCAAAAAAAGAAAAAAAATGTTAAAAATGTATGAATGGTCAAACACTAAATTTTCTAGAAATTTGAAATCTAAGAAAAATATCACCTAAAAAAACTTGTCAATTTTCTCAATTTTAGAATTTTTCAACAATTTCAATTTTTCCCCGATTTCCTGATGGACTCAAACGTTCGGCCAATGAAATTACTCTGTGCCATCTGCAATTTGTACGTGAGCGATTCGACAACCGGAATATCAATATTTGATGCAAAATATGGGGCTTCGTTTCACTTAGCAAATGCTTCAAAAAGGTGATGTTGAATTAAGTTTAAAGGGTTCGAATATTGAAGTGATTTTTTTTTTCAATTCGAAATTTTTTTAAGTCTCAAAAACAGGAAAAAAGATAAATTTTAATGCGTAAAATAAGGCGAAGAAAAAGGCATGTCACAGTGAAATCATCCAATTTTTTTGCATGTTATCTGCGCGTACAGTTGGTTAAACTTGCAAATAGATTCTTAGATTTCAGAGGCTGATGCGATATATTACATGAATTCAAACATTGAATATTTATTGAAAAATCGCAATTGTGCCTACTATGGTGTATTCTGTTGACCTTTGATTGAATCTAAAACATTTTTTAGTTGGAAGTCTCTCAAGAAGTTTTATGTATCACTTTTTCTGCATGAATCAACATCACATTCAGATTCCACAGCATTGTGAAAAGTTACATTGTGTACACGAGCATATTTATTGGAGTTCATGGAACACAACTGTATAACCATTCCTACCAAATATCGTACCTAAATTATCCGCAAAACCTTCACCATTTCTCTTCGTCTTGTTCACTACTCATGTATGAAGAAGATATTTTGATCTTTGCTTCCACCTTAACGCAGTTCATAGCTCTATATGGAATTGAATGGTTTAACGTCGAAATTTAGTGATCGAATTTAACGAGCCCGGGAATCCCTTTAAAAAACTAAAACCCAGTCTGTTCATGTGGAAATTTCTGATTCTTCCAAAACAATGTTCATTTTTTCGCGACATTCGTGGATCACTGGCAGCATTCAATGTAGCATTCACATTATATAGCATCGTGAGAAGTCACTACTATGTGTGATAGTAAATTTATTAGACTTAATGAAACAAAAAAAGGCTTAACAAAATTTACCCTTTTTCCCCTCTTTCAAATTTCGTCCTCCCTCATTTAAGTTTTCATACAACCTAAGTATTATTCCCGGAATGCATCATTTATATATAAGGCCATAGTTAGCGATTTAACGCTAAAGTTTAGTGATCGAATTTCACGTCTAAGAATCCCTTTGAAAAAAAACTACAACCAAGACTTGATGCGAAACTTTCTGATTCTTTCAAAACAATGTTCCTTTTTTTTGCCATATCCGTGCATCATTGAAAGCGCCGAAAAGGAAAAGTTTAAACGTCAATTTCCGTGCGCTTGGCAAGGCAGGTAGCGAATAATAATGGGGCCGAGGGTACAAGATAAAATATCTTAGAAAATGAAAAAAAGAATTTTTATTTCACAGGTGGAACCCTAGTTGAATGGTCAAAATCCGTTATCGAAAAAAAAATAATATTGATCAGGCCCCATTATGTCAAAGTCACCCACCCACTCACCCACCCATTCACCCACACACCCACACACCCACCCATCCACACACTCACCCACCCATCCACCCTCCCCCCCCCACACACACATACACACACAGACACGAACCGAACTCCGACCACAGGAAATGCTGCAAGTCTCCTTCATTCATTTACGTATGTATATATCGTACCAGCCATACCAAGCAAAAGTTTCCCGTATCGTAACACTGGCAGGTACGTTGAGATTACAAGAAATAGGTAATTAAATTTCGTATCATGGACATTTACAACTGAGTATTCTCAGTGCAAGTGAATTGTACGTTGAGCCCCTGCCATGGCAAGGTAAAATTGGCCGAGGCCTTTTGTCGTTATGCCGTTACCGCTTCATAAAGGAATAAAAACGAGCTCACCCGGGAATATGACAATTAGGTGTTTTACAAAAAGCGCGACGGTGTTAATACAGCACGTTAGCAGTACCTATGAATTATTGCTCAGAATTTTTGTCTTTGGGGTGGGGTAGATTACGCTTTGGCGCGCGACGATTTTCCAGGATAACCTGGCGCCAAAAAATATCCTGCGAATTGGCGGCTAGAACTGACCTTTCAAAAATCCCTCAAAACACAATTTGGTATTCAAATTTCCTCGCGAAGACATTAACTGTCCTTTACATCGGGAAAATTTTTTTGTTACAGACCGTTTTTTACACTGAACTTTTGGCTGCGGAATTTTTTTCCCCGCAAATTTCGATTGACGACATAAATTCTGGAACCATCCGACTTTGGCGTTGAAGGTAGCCGGTCCAAGTTCCGGTTTACTCAGGCGGGAGCCTGCATAATTGATACCGCTGGACAATTTTAAGGTTGCTACGGTTTTCCTCAAATCCCAAGTGGCGGATATGCGCCAAATGCTGTACAGGTGTAGAAAACAATGTGCTCCCCTTGGCGCAGTAGTAGGAAACAGATCTTGAAACTCGACACCGGGCAAAAGAAACAAACAAACAACCACAACTAACAGTGAGTTGACATTGACATTCAAAATGTTCTCGGTTTTTCGCTGTGACGAAAATTACATTGCGCTTTTAAGCTTTTCGAGGCTCAGCCAATTTGTTGGCGAAATTTTGACAATTGTCGGTTAATTCCCTACAGAGTCGTTAATCAGCCCACGTGGTAATTTCTCATGCCTGCCACGTGTCGAATTTTCCAAACGTCGATTGATTGTTAAACGATTTGATGAGATATAGTAATGTGCGAGTTGATTGCCTATGCAATTCATTCGACAGTTTTCCATGCAAGACAATCTCAATTGTAAATTTTGTTAAACCTTACTCTGCTCCGATATTTGGTGCGGATCGGTCATGCAGGTATGTTCCATTAACTCCAATAAATTTACTAGCCCACACAGTAGTGACTTTTCACAATGCTATATCATGTGAATGCTACATTGAATGCTGCCAGTGATGCACGAATGTAGCGAAAAAATGAACATTGTTTTGAAAGAATCGTTTAGAAATTTCCACATGAACAGACTGGGTTTTAGTTTTTTAAAGGGATTCCCGGACTCGTTAAATTCGATCACTAAATTTCGACGTTAAACCATTCAATTCCATATAGAGCTATGAACTGCGTTAAGGTGGAAGCAAAGATCAAAATATCTTCTTCATACATGAGTAGTGAACAAGACGAAGAGAAATGGTGAAGGTTTTGCGGATAATTTTGGCACGATATTTCGTAGGAATGGTTATACAGCTGTGCACCATGAACTCCAATAAATATGCTCGTGTACACAATGTAACTTTTCACGACGCTGTAGAATCTGAATGCGACGTTGATTTATGTAGAAAAAGTGATACATGCAACTTCTTGAGAGATTTCCAACTAAAAAATCAAGTTTTAGATTCGATTAAACGTCAACAGAATGCACCATAGTAGGCACAATGGCAATTCGATAAATATTCAATGTTTGAGTTGATGTTGTGTGTCACATCAGCATTTGATATCGCAAAATTTATCGGCGGGCTTAACCAACCGTGTGTATTGATTACAACCGAATAAAAATTGGGCAATTTGATGATTGCCGAAATTCTGTAGCGTTGAAGGTTCACAACAAAAATATGAAAACAGTGTAATATATATCTCATATCGCTAGAATGTTTGAAGGAAGCAAAATATTCGAAAATTTCAACACTTCCTCTACAATTTTCAAAGCTTATAATGATTGAAAAACCCCCAAAAAAATCTCATCGAATTTGAAAAAAAAAAATCTAAAATTTTCAAAAATCCAAAAATCTCAAAGATAAAAAAAAAAAATTCAAAATCATCCATAAACTACCCGGTTAAAATCAACCCCCAATTTTCTGAGCCCCCAAAAGTCTAGATTTCAATCTCGCCCCTAAATTCCCAATTTTCCTATTGTACTACCGCTTACCATGCACCACGTGAAGTCCAAATATCATACTTCCACAATTCGCTCGTAAGGTCCTGCAATCCTTGGCTCGATCAATGCCCCATTAGCGGTCGCGACCCGCCCCTTATAGAATCGATCCATTTTATGTTTCAAGAACTGAGAAGATACCGCCCTTAATTGGCCTAAATATGCTCTATCGAGCTTCCACTTGTTCAATACTCCAATTCGCGTTATAATGCTACGATTGTCACGTCATATCCACTTCGCTTACCCTACAAATTTTCCAATTCACTTATCTCAGAAAATTCTCCTCAAAAAAAAAGTTGCCAACATTTTTCCCCCTTTTTTTTCACAGTCCCCTTATTTACATACGCGAAATTGGTTTACGATTGATTTGCTCTAGTTTTTTTTCTCTCGTCCCTCAATTGTCCAAACAAATCCCACAATTCTTTTTCCTCATAACTGCTCCAGATTTGAGCACACAAAAATGACTCAATTCCACTCCATAAACGGACAAAACTCCATAAATGGGGTACCATCAATTTCCCATAGGTCTTTTTTTTCCACCAAGTAACTGATGTTCATTGCGCATCGATTCGCAATAAAAAAAAACTGCTTTCTCTGCAATTTAGTGCTAATAGAAGCACTTTTTTTTAATGATAATGAGCCAGTCAATTAAAAAAAAATTTGGACACTGCAATTTCTCAGTCAATCTCTCTGATTTTTATTTTGATGAGCTTTGGACATGATTGGCTTGGTGTAATCAATCTTTACAGATTCTCATCCGTATTGCTGTCGTGATAATTGTCATCAATCCTGGACACTATTTACTTATTGCAGTGAATTTTTTCAATGACCTCACTTGACTTATTTCATCGCGTCAATTTTTTTTAACCTTTAACATTCGTCATTCTAAAAAACTAGCGACCGGATTGATTCATTGAGCCACGTCAATTTTTCTCGTATTCCAATTTGTTTCATTTCCAAACCTCGGACACTTGATTGATGTTTTCAATTTTTTCCTGATTTTGCCCCGATCACTCTGATCAATCCGTCCTGGTCAATTATTGAAAAAAATAATGATCAATTTTTCGAGAACGTTTTTTCGAAAATTGGAAAAAATAAGTCATTCAAATAATTGATTTTTTTAATTTACAATTTTTAGAAAACGTAATTTGCGAACTATAACCAATTTGTTTTTTATTGCTTTGGACACTATTGACTCGCACAGTTGTACTCGGCTTTTACGATCGATAGCGAATGATGGAATTTCATTATGGGGGTGAAATTTTTATTTATAGGTTTCTGCCACATTTGTCTTCGTTTTTTTCTTTAGTGACAGACCTGTTGTTGCTTTTACGTCCGTCGGCGAACGTACGGCGAGCGACTGGCTGTCTGGCCCGTGTTTTCTTGTGGAATTTAGGGGGCGAATAGGGGGGCGGGGGGGACAGGGGAAGGGGTGGCATCATGAGGGATGAAAAGCTATAGCGTATTCGCCATTGGCGGAACTACCAACCCCCCTCGATGGCCCATTCTCGGGGCGATTTTCCCGTACGCGCCAGCGCCGCGAGCCTCCGCTACGCGCTTCGCGGCATATAGGGGGCAGGACCGGGCGGAAGTGTATCGTTAGGAGAGCAATGGGAGGATGCCACCAAAGGACGAACAGATAGCACACAGCATAATCAATTTCCAGCAGCTCTTAATTCTGATAATTTGGATTTTCATGTTACCAATGTTAGAAATTTCAGAAATGTGGAAACATTTAGGATTGGTTGGAAAACAGCAAATTTTACAAAGTTTGAAATTTCGAAGGTTTTGAAAGTTTTCAAAATTTTGTGAATTTGAATAATTTTGGAAATTTTGCAAATTTTGAGAATTTCAAAAATTTTGAAAGTTTTGAAAATTTCGAAAATTTTGAAAATATGGAAAATTGTGGAAATTTTCAAAATTTTGAAAATTTGAAACAAGATATTTGGGAAATTTTTGAAAATTTGGAGATTTAAAACCTGAAGGATTTTTGAAAATTTGAAAATTTTGATTTTTTTTTTTGATGCAGAACTGCGCCGATAAGTATCATTAGGAGAGCAATGAAATGATCCGGGATAAGGATATGAGGAACACCTGTGCGGAAGAATAATCGATCCGATAGATTTTCCCCTCCGAAATTTAAAACTTCCAGAGTGTTGGAAATTCCAAAAATTTTGAAGATTTTGCGAATGTTTTGGAATGCTTCAAATTTAGGAAATTTGAAATCCTTCATAAATTTGGGTGTCATTCTAAAATCACTCGTTAATATTAACAAGTTACGGGTCACAGTAACCCGGACCAATGATGCAAATATTTATTTTCCTTCAATTTGAAAATATAAAAAAAAACTAATACGGATTTTTTTCCTTATAGGGGGCGCGATACCGTGAGCAGAATTCTGTCGTTAGGGGTGTAATGGGAACGAAAGGCGTTTGAGGAAAGTCGCAGTAATCAATGGGTGAGCGGGTGGACTTAAGGGGTGTTTTAAGTGAAATTAAAAAATTCACCTAGAACATCAAAATTTTTATCATTTCGAAAATTACACAAAATATATTCAGCATATATACATAGAACGAATTTTAGTTCGACATTGTGTTACGGAAAAATGAGCTCCATTAAATGTTACAGATGATTAAACAGCCTCTGAAGTGGAGCGCATATAGCACTCGACACATTGGCTATTATTTCTGGATCTTATTCGAATTTTAAATTCAAATGCTGACCATATAACCACATAATGGTCCACGAAAAAAGTTTTTTGCATGAGGCTATTAGTGGTTTTTAATTAAACAAATTTGGAAAATTGCCAAAGTTGTTTGTAATTTCGGAAATGTAAAAGAAAATCGGATGCAGATACAGGAGACCCCGACTTTCAACAATTGCATGAACTTTAAAAATTATTAACAATTTGATAGAGCGGGAAGCGGGGGGAGGCTATTTGCATAGGGCGGAGCGGAGCTGCATCATTAGAATAGTAAGAGAATTGCATAAAACGCCTCTTCAGAAGGGAAGTCGCACTTGCAGTAATCAATGGACTCTTTAGAACTCGGGGGTACTTTTAAGGGGAATGTTTCAGGGTGCCGCGGGCGCACAGCGAATATGATGACAAGTTTCATTCAATACATTATCGTAGGATTTCCAACATAGGAACATTTGGAAAATTTGAAAGTATCGAAATTCGAAAATTTGAAAATTTCGAAAATTAGAAAATTTTGAAAATTTGGAAATTTGGAAAATTCTGAAATTTGGAGATTTCGAAATTTCGAAAATTTGGCAATGTTGAAAATGTGAAAACTTTGAAGTACCTCAATTTCGTTTTTTTTTTTTCATTTTATCTATTCTATTTCTCCTATTCGTCAATTAAAAACGAATATTCATGAATAATTTTATAAGGTCCCCGGCGCATTTCTAAAATCATTTTTCTTAAGATTTTTCAAGAAGTTTAGTTCGGAAGAGAAAGAAGAAACTGATGCACTGCGGCACTTTCCTCACTTTCAACTTCGAAAATTTAGCTTACTTTAAAAATTGCCCAAAAACATTGGATATAAAACATGTTCAAGTCATTAGGACTGGATGCCGAGATTGGTATTCCTTTCGCACTGCTAATTGTTATTTTAATTTGCCTAATGACATGAAAGATGCATTTGAAGGAGCGTGACTTTTTACATAATTTTAGTGAGCATTTTTAGGGGCTGAGGGGAATTCTTAGTAAATATTCTTTTAATGAGGGCTACAGTTTGAGGAGCTGAATAAATCTCGGAAGTTTGTATATCCTTTCCGAGGTATTAAGCGAAAATTCCAAGTAGTACCCTTGTGTGTGTGTGTGTTTTTTGTGGTGTTTGAAATCTCGAAATTTTTGAAATGGTCGTGTGTGTGTGTGTGTGTGGACCCAATTCATTATTTCATTTTCTTCTTCATTCCGTTCATAATTAGAAATTCGCATATCACGTAAACAATTCGCGACTCCATTAGGGTCTCACAGTCAATAAAATTAAATAACTCAATTGCCTTATTTCTATTTTAATTAAATGCAATTGAATTTATTTTCGTTGGCTTCTCAATTTAAATGCCAATTTGAATACCTCCACGTAATTTACACGATGAAAAAAGAGCAAACTTTTGAATTTGCATTTTTTTTCTCGGTTAAGGGATTCCCGGTAATTTGAACGGTTGTAGAAATCTGAAATGTTTCTTCAGAATTTTTTGATAATGCATGGAATTTCGAAATTGAAATTACAGTTATAGAAATGGGCAATATGGGGTAGGTCACACCACGTGAGTAAGAGGATTTTTAAGTTGAATATAATTTTTTTTGCTCAATTTTCTTTATCTTCAACCGCTTTCTCATGAAATCCCTCGCAACCCGTGCGGGCTGTGGAAAAGCGGAAAATCCCTAGCGTAAATTCCATCGGTGTCGTATAGATAAAAGAAATTTATGAATTTCGAGAATTGCAAATAATTTACGAAATTATTTTTTTCCAAAAAATTCAAAAAAATGATAAAAATCTTCAAAAATTTCAACATTTCCAAAAAAAAAAAACTATTTTCCAGAATTTTTTAATTTTCCCAAAATTCAAAAATTGGAAAAACTCAAAAAAGATGAAAACTAGAAAAAATCACAAAAATATGAAAATTGGTGAAATGCCAAAAACAAACAAAAATGAAAAAATCCAGAGAAAAAAAAAACTTTAAAAATCCGAAGAATCTTTGAAAATTTCAAAAATGCAAAAAATTACTCAAAAATTCTGAGGATACCAAATACTCCACAAATTTTGCAGATTTCAAATTTCAAATATCCCGCCCTTTGCTGAGTTGTCTCGAAGCTGCGCGAACGCACCCGAGCGCAGTTTAATTTCGAAAACATCCGGTTTGCGACTGTCATGGCGTCTGACATTTGACGCGACAAGTTGTCGGATGCAAGTAAAATAATATTTAACGATTCATTGACTGCGGTAAAGTGAAGAGTGTAATTCTTTCGTTATCAGTTGTAAAACCGTCGAAATGGCGGATAAACCAAAATCCGCGAGCCATGTGAAACATGTGCCCAAGGATGCGCAAGTTATAATGTCAATCATGAAGGATATGGGCATTTCGGATTACGAGCCCAAAGTGATAAATCAGCTTCTCGAGTTCACCTATCGTAAGTCAACTAACAATTTATTAATTTAAAAATAAGTGTTTTTTCATTAAACTTGGGGGAAATTAAATTCACAATAATTTCAACATTTTTTGTAGTTCTAGATCGAGATGAATTGGTATAATTTTTGTTGAGGTTATGCCGTAAATGCCTAATCAAGGCTCATATACTAAAAAATCAAAATAAAAAAAAATCACTTTTTTCTGGCAAATTTTCAAAAATTTCCCCCAATTTAAAATGTATCTTTTTTTAAATTTAATCAACAAGCCGAATTGGAAAACCACGAAGCTTGAGGAAAAAATCGGAATTTCTCCGAAATTTTTAAAAAGTTCAAAAATGAAAAAGAAAATTTCAAATCTTAGAATTTTGGAAAATAAAAAAAAAAAATATTTCAGAGTTAATAAAAATTCTTGGCTCTTTCATTCCAGGCTACATCACTTGCATTCTCGATGACAGTAAAATTTACGCAAATCATGCCAAGAAAAAGTTCATTGACCTTGAGGATGTGCGTTTGGCTGTGAAAATGCAGTTGGATCGTACCTTCACGAATCCCCCGCCTCGCGACGTTCTTCTGGATGTTGCTAAAGCCAAAAATAATATTCCTCTGCCATTTGTCAAGCCCAATAATGGCCTCAGACTGCCCCCGGATCGCTACTGTCTCAACTCAGCTAATTACAGGTAAATTTTTTTAATCGGTCACTCTTTCGTCATTACCAAATTGTTAAAAAAATTCTGAAATTTGTTAAATTTACATAATCCAAACGAACATCGAAAAAAAAACAACTTGTCGTAATTTATATCACTATTTTCGGTTGTCTGTATTTTCGTTTTTTATTATTGCAAATGTATTCTCATTTTTTTTATCATCGTATTAAACCTAATTCTTCATCTTCATTTTTTAGACTCAAGAACATCACGAAAAAACAATCTGGCAAATTGCACACACTTGGGAACAGTCTGGGTTCATCCAGGTTAAAAGTCGATGGCAATAAACCTATGTCGATTGTCAAGAGGCCTGGAACACTCTCCACTGTTGCCAAAACTCAGACGATCTCCATACCAAAACCCGTCTTCAAATTCTCAACAGGTAATGTTCAATAAAAAAATTACTCTGAATCATGTTTGGAAAAATCCAAATTCTTTGAAATTTAAAATTTTCAATTTTTCAAAATTAAATTTTTTTCATTCTTAGTTTCTCGACGAATTTCATTAGTAGTCAATTCAATTTTTGTTCGTAATCTTTCTCGTCAGTTTTAACTTTATATGTCTTCCCAGATCCTAAACCGATCCAGAGGCCCCTTCCTTCCAATCCTGTATGCACAGTCATCGTAAAAATCCAACCTCGTAAGCTCAATTGATTATCAATTCAGTAAGAAAGTGGAAAGTGCAGCTAAGTCCCTGGTAGTCGATTGCCGAAATTTTTAAAAATTTGCAAGCTGTCTTTTTCTAAAATTTTCTGGAATTTTCTAGAGATTTTTACAGAGCTTCTGTGACTTTCTATACCTTTTCTTCAATCCTTTACGAACATGTTCGAAATTTCTAGGGTTTTTGTTCTAAAAAATTCCAGGCTGATTTTTATTGAAACAATTTTATTTTCATTTCTACCACTAATTAGTCCTAAATTGTACATCGTTCCTATTTCCTGTACAATTTTTCAGAAACAATTTCTAGTAATTCAACATATTTTCTTTCTGTTTTGAAATTGGCAATCCGACTTATCCTCCATTACCATTTTCCTACTGAGTTCATTCGGCGATCAACTAACCAATGTCCTATTGATCTGGATAGGTTCAGCAGCTGCAGGAGCATCTTCATCAGCGTCAAAACCGAAAATTCAGATCCAGGGCCAGGCCACACCAGTCATTAAAATGGAGGTGGATGAAAGCGCCAAAAGAAAGCGCGAAGATGATGATTACGATGTACCTTAAGGCTAGATTTAAGACCCCTACCTTAACGTCTCATTTTATAACCATTCTGTACGGATTACTTCAAGATGAATAAAGTGATCATTTTTATCTCAAACTGTTTCACGAGTTTATTAACTTTCCAATAGACCAAGTTATAATCACTCTTGAAAGCAAAGTTTTCGAGGAGGGAGTTGTAATCGCCTTTTATCTGAGACATTGCAATAATCTCGCAAATGAAAGGTTTCAGATTCATGCAATTTTCACTTGTCCGACGTTTTTTCGTCTCACAAGATGTGTTTTGTCTCTGTCTCTCCCTCTTGTACTCCCCACGGTAAATGCTCTTCAGCATTTTTTTGAAAGGGACTACTGGACACCCATCCAGTTTCCCCAAAACTACTCAATTAATTCTCGGTTTTTTTAAAATTGCTACTTGCCGCATAAAAACCCGCATTATCTGTTCGCGATCTCCATTGGTTACCGTCTATATTGGTATCATATATATGCAACTAGTGAAATTCAAATATGTTGATGAGCTCAGAATGCATGAACATCTCGGACTAGTCTATGCATAAAATCCATTTTATTGTCAAAACTCAAACATCAGATCCTTCACCAACGTCCTCCTTATCATGGTCTATTTCATAACCTTCCTCCCCCTTTTCTCCTCCTCCGTCATTCTCTTCCGTCACCACAAGTTCTCCTTCACTCTCCATAAACCTCGGCCATTCCTCCACCCCTTGGCTCACTTCCGCGTCTTCATTCTCCTCAGGTCCATCGTCGCCAGATTTTGGGAGATCTGAAGATGCTGGGAGATCCCTTGGGGACCCAACACTGACAGAAAAAGATAGGGAAATTTGGAGGTGTTGAAATTTTAGAAATTCTTGGGGTGTGGTTTTTTCAATTTTGATTTTTGGAAATTTTGAAAAATCTGATGCCTCGTCAAATATCAAATTTTGAAAATTCTGATAAAGTTCGATGCAAATTTTTTTTTCTAAATTTCTCAGAATTAAAGAAAAAAATTTAATTAATTTTCTCAGAATATTTTTAAATTTTTTGAGTTTTTAAAAAATTTTGAGAATGTTAAAATTTTTGATAATAACATTATTGAGATAATATTTTCTTCTGATAAATATTCAATGTTAAAAAAATTCCGCATACCGTCAAATGGAGTTTCACGAACACTAAAAGCGCGTTTGCTCATAAGATGGCCGCGAGAATCTCTCAGATGCGAAATATAGACTTTGGAGGTTAAACATGGCGATATTGGCCACTTCGAGTTTTCAAAAAAATTTATTGGCTGATTAGTGTAAGTGTCGACTGAAAAGAAGGTGGCAATGTGTGGAGGGCATGTGAACGTAAGAATACGAATTTTTTGAACCTCTCAGACTCCACTTCGGATCCTCTCTGACTAACTTCGTTGCTTTCGTCCGCGTACTCGCCGAAAGGTACGTGGATTTTGAGTTTGTGAGGTTGCTCCGGGGTGACAACGATGCGGGAGTCGATCGAAGGACCTAGTGACTCCTCTCCATAGTCCTCGAGTTCGTTATGACGGCGGGAAAATCGGGATGTTCGCGACAATCTGCCTATAGACAGTTGAGAGGCATCTTTGGACCCTTTCGCCGGTTTATTCGAGGGGAAGAACAGTCGGTACTCGTCCGGAAGCTCTTCCTCCTCATATAACCTACATCAGAGGATATTCGGAAAATTAGGTAATTTCTGGTAACTTTGAACATTCTTTAAAAAAAAAATCAAATTATTAGAATTTTTGGAATATTGGAATTTTTTAAATTTCTGAAATTCCGGAGTAAAAAAAAAATTGAATATTCAAAATTTTGGACATTGACAAAATTTTATATATTCCGGAAATTCTTGGTTTTCACATTTTTCAAATTTCTGAGAATGTCAAATTTTCCATGTTACAAAATTTTCAAAAAAAAAAAAAACCAAATGCAAAATTTTCTCGGGTGTCAAATTTTTTCGAAAGACCTTCAGTGAATTTCCTATGACGCTTTCCGTTAGTGCATTGGTGATAATAAAAAAACGTTATAAAGGCAATGCATTTTCTCCCATTTGTGCAATTTCGTCTGCAGTGAGTTTTTTATACTCAGCTTGAAAGAAATAAAAAAAAACAACAGATAAAAAATTCTGGGCACAACCTGTCGGAGAAATACACTCGACGAATTCTGCAGTTGGCGTGAATCTGCATTCGCGTCGTCTCGACGTAATTTGTTCCGTAAGCCCGACGTGTGAACTCAGCGAGGTCGAACTGAACCTGATTCCAACCTGGGTGGAGACAAATGGGCATTGCTATACCGAAAGGACGAACTCGCGTCACACTCTGAAAATTACTCGCCCGGAATCTACGATGCATGTTCTGGTCGTCGAGGATCTGGGGAGAGGAATGGCGATGATAATACAACCCTAAGGGGATGCTGCGCCACTTTTTTCATGTGCCAGAAATGTTTAATGGAAAATTGCTGCCAATTTTTTTTCTACCTCTTTTGAGTATGAAAAAAGTGCATGCATACGTCATCATGTTTTCTCAATTATTTCACAGTATTAATATTTTTCGTAAAAATGAATAAATAAAATATACAAAATATTTGGAATTTTTGAAGTTTATAGAACTCGGATTGTATTACGTTTCGATCGTTCATACGGCTCTACTATGTAAACGATAAGAGATAGAAGGAAAAGTGTCCAATGAATATTGTTCCTCTCTTGAAGATACACATTTGATGTTTTATCACTTTTTTTCTTAAGTTGCATAATCTAGGACATAGGAGGTCTCTAAGTTATGGGCTCGGTCCGTACGCTCACACCGCTATATCTCGTTCATTGAAATTTCGATTTATCTCGAGAGTGGGTCTCTTTGAGAGAAATTTGACTAATATCTTTTTTGTCAGAAATTAAATTCTCTACAAAGAATGTCATGTAAGATTTTTGATTAAAATCACTTGGTGAGGAGATAAGTGAGGTTTTAGGGAAATATTGAACATAGCCTCAGGTGGAAATTATGTATTCGGACTTTTTGTGCGGCTTAAATTAAAAAATTAGTTCTCGAAATAATTACAGTGATCTCAAATGTGAAATATCTGTGCATATTCTTGATGACCATAATGAGGAAGGGAAGACAGATTCCGAGAGATCCTTTGGGATTTTTTGGGGAGGAAATGTAAGTGGTTGACACATTGGTACCTATTATCTCCAAAGCTAGGGAGTTGACTTCTGCGTCGACGATTCTCCTGATGTTGCCGTTTCTTACCTGAAACCTTAATAATCTATATTTTTTTTCATATTCGTGAGCCACGAAAGGAATATATTCAAAATTTACGAAATTTAATTGCGGAATTTAAGAAAACACTGAAGTTGAAATTTTGTATTTTTTGGGGTTTCAAAAAATTAGTAATTTTTCTTTTAATTTAAGAATTTCTAATTTTTTGAAATTTTTGAATTTTTGAATCATTATATTTGTCAAAATTGATTTACTACAAAAATCAAGATTGAAAGATTAATTTTTTTTTTTTGCAATTTTCAGGATTTTCAAATTTTCCGAAATTTGAATTGTTTGGAATTAAAAAAAAACAATCATTTATCTTTCTCTCTGAAAAATAATTTTTCTCTCTAGGAATTCATTTTTCCATGTGAAATTTGCAGGTTTTCAATTTGCATATGTTAACATATGTAGCAACGAGGAAAATTTGACTCCGTAATTTTGAATTCAGTATTTATTCAGTATACGCAACGATTGTTTGGAAAAAAATTAATGTTTTTCCTCCCGTGTATGAGATTAATTTAGTTTCGGGCCAATTATATTCCGTGAAAATTACATTAAAAATTCTAAATTTAAATTGGCGACTGACTTGCATCTCCCATAACTCCAGAGGTGCCGATCCACACGCGTAGAAAATGGAGAGCCGCTGTTGCTGAAACTTGTCTCGAAACATGACTCATTAACCCAAGCAATTGGGCTAAAATAATGGGCTTGACGTGACGGAAATTTCGATACTCAACTGTTCCCCGAAAATTATCAAAGAATTTAATTTCGCTAATTATTTAGCTCATTTCTAGGTCTTGAAGGTTTCGACAGCTTTACAGTTTTTGATTTTTGAAAATAATATTTAAATTAAAATTTTTGTAATTTTTCATTTTTTTTTAATTTCTTGACTTCTTGCCTTTTTAAATCTTTTTTGAAATTTTTGAAATTTTTGAAATTTTTGAACCTTTTGAAATTTTTGAAATTTTTGAAATTCTTGAAATTGTTCGAATTTTTGAAGACAAATTTTTAAAGAAACTCGAAACTGCAAATTTGATGTTTCCGAAAGAGTTGCAATTTGAAAATTCTAAATTTTCCAAATCTGGTATATCAGTTATTTGAAGAATCGGCAAAATAATAAGCTATTTAATCTTTGGTAGAATTACAACATAAATAGGTCAGGAAAAGCTAGTGAAAAGAAGTAAATAAATACATAGGTAAATTTGCAAAATCTGAATTCAACCAAAAAAATGGAAATGTCCCGAGATTATGAAAACTCCGAAAAAGCTGAAATCCCATGTCAATGATATGAAATCCTTTTATTCCAGTGATCGACGTGTACACAAATTATTGCATACTAAAGGACGCCTATCGTTTGAATTGAGTGAATAAGGATGGGTCCGTTGATTAATGCTATCATCTGATCCCGACGAGCTCATGAATCCGTCGGCGTTCCTTATCAGTTGCGAAATCCGGGATTGTCAGGGCTTCCTGGGGAAATCCAATGCTGAATGTCCTGTCTATCCGCACTCCGCCCAGAGCGTACGTCTGCATCATGGCCATGTGCTTAATCTCCCAATTAAGCTGACGGGTGATTAACTTGCGGGTCTGGTGCACCCGACGGCGACATACTACGTAGCTTTAACAGAAGAAAATCAACGTAACAATTTGGAGAATTTCAGCAAGCTGAAAAATCGCTGATACAAGCTTCACCAGCTGAACTCTGGGTAAGGCTACCACTGGTATCAAACATTTCGGTTATTATTTGCCCTATTTACATTTTTAGATTCAGTTATTAACTTCCCGATTTAAGGGAGTTCAGCATCCGCACACACACACACACACACACACAGACTAACGCATCCGCAAGTTCATAATGCGACCCGTCGAAGGTCACACCTAACAAAATTAGAGATTTGAGAAATCTCAAAATTTTTGGATAATGAAAAAAAAAAAAATTCTGGAAATTTGGATAGATTGTGAAAATCTGAAGAATTTTAGAAAAATAATTTTGGAAAAGTTTGACTCCCCAAAACCAATTCCGATTACTTACTAGGGTAGTGTCTTTAATCCGGTATAGCTGGGATGAACAGACACATCGCTTCTGTATAACTCGGGAAAAAGTCTCATATGCTTATTTTTGTATCTCTTGATTTTGGGTTTTTCCTCGATTTTTGTTGCCGATTTTTCCTCCAATTTTTCCTGGTCCAATGCATTTTTCGACAGCCGCACCTCAGTCTTAGACATTTTGAGTATGTTCTCCGCTGATTTTTTTGGAGTTCAAACCCACAATGTTGTGACGAGCAGTTAGCCGAGGATAATTGACTGGAATTGATTGAAATTGAATTTCACGTGTGAATGAGCGGAATCGATGGGCGCGCAACTGACACAGTGATTTTGAAACCGAAAACCAGGGTGAACTGAACAGCAGAAATGTTTGCTAGTCTGTGCCGAGGTTGTCGGAACAGTTATATGCCAATTCCCTCGAAAGTTGAACGAGGGTAGTTGATCTGTAACGAAGTGAGCCGCTAGGTGCCTCGTACGAATATCGATCGATAAATCGGGGGGGGGGGGGGCATATTTGGGTTAGGAAACATATTTATTGTGGAATTTTTAGAATTTCAATGGTTGCAATGAGTTTCGAAATTGTCACAATCTTTTAAAATTTCAAAATTTTCAAAATTTCTCACAATTTTCGAAATTTTCGAAATTTCTCAAAATTTTCGAAATTTCTCTAAATTTTCGAAATTTCCAAATTTGGCAAATTTTACCCGAACTATAGGTAAACAAAATTATAAATTCCGAAATTTTTCGAAATTTCAAAAACGCAGTGTTTCCAAAAGGCGAAAATTTCAAAAAAATTTATAGCTTTGAAACTCTTAAAAATGTCAAAAGCTCGTGAAACTAAGAAAAAATGAACTGCCTGGTACGAATATTGATCGATAAATCGGGGAGTATGTGGGTCACGAAATATATTACATGTAAGAATAATTATGAGATTTTCAAATTTTGAAAATTTGCAAATTTCTGCAAAATTCGTAACTTTTTTTGAAAATCCAAACATCATACAAACTAAGAAAAAATTGCAAATTTCAAAAATTTCAAAAAAGTCGAGTACACAAATGTGTGTTAGTCGATCTCGGGATACTCACAACGTATATATATTACTTCCCCCGGACGTTGATCGAAGCGACTTCATCTGCGGAGGAGTGAGCAGCCAGGTGCCGCGTAAGAATATCGATCTATCAATCAAGGTTTACCGAGCTTGCAAAATATATTTGTCATCAAAAAAAAAAATTAATCGCTCAGTGCGTGGGGTGGCACTTCCGGTATGATTCGCGGGCGCGAAATCCGCCCTTGAGGGTTCGACAAAATCGCACTTATCGTACCTCGTGGTTGAATATTTTTCAGCAATTTCAAATGCATTCCGGGGTTTCGACTTCGACTTCTCAATCTTCAAAAAAAAAATGTATACACTCTGTTACGGAAACTACTGTTTGTTTTCCTGACGCGCTCTTGATATTCATTACGATTGCGCATTTTCCGTTGTAGTCAGGTCATCGACCAAACGTCTTATTCGTGCGCCTCAACATGCCAACCTAGCTGCATTCCATTATTGCAAAGCATTCCACCCCTTCCGCTCGCGCAATGGGGGTAATTCACTTAATCTACGTGATTATGAATTTCCAGAGTTGAGTTGATAATTACCGGGGCTAATCGGCCTCATTAATCGCGATTATAGCTGAGTTCTTCGCTTAGCTTTCAATTTCAAATTGATAAGGACACGTACGAATGCATATACCACCTTTTGGCCAAGTTTTTAAGCAAAAAAACATACGGCAGGAACGAAAAGCATTATTAACAAATTAGTAAGGAAGAGTGGACTGGGTTAGTCCAGTTTTCGCCGTCGGTTTTCGGTAAATATCTCGAAATCTAAGGGAGATAACAACATTTTCATTAAAAGCGTTTTTGTAGAGCATATCACGAGCTACAAATTCGGTTATATACAATTTTCTATATTTACCTTAGATTTCGAGATCTTGACGAGGAACTGGTTTCTGGTAAAAACTCTAACCAATTGACCACTGTGCTGTAATGTCGAAATATCCTGTAAAAAAACACATATTTTCCGAGAATATGGACATTATATCTATGTATACATTGGAATTGAAGGGGTCAAAAATGATAGAAAAATTGATAAAACCTAGTTGCCCATAATTTCAAAAAAAAAAAAAAATGAAATTTAAAAAAATTGAAGTTTGCCTCCCCATAAAACCCCAATGTTAAATTTGGCCAAAATCAAAAAAAATTAATTTGACTTTTTCGACCCAAAATCGACGGAAATATCTTCTAGGGTTCCTATTGGATACAATCAACGCACACGGGGCCAAAAATTGAATTTTAACAATTTTAAGTTTGCCTCCCCATAAGGTCCCAATGTTAAATTTGGCCAAAACCGAAAAAAATTAATTTGACTTTTTCGACTCAAAATCGACGGAAATATCTTCTAGGGGTTCCTATTGGATAGTATCAACGCACACGGGGCCAAAAATTCAATTTTAAAAAAATTAAGTTTGCCTCCCCATAAGGTCCCAATGTTAAATTTGGCCAAAATCGAGAAAAATTAATTTGACTTTTTCGACCCAAAATCGACGGAAATATCTTCTAGGGGTTCCTATTCGATAGTATCAACGCACACGGGGCCAAAAATTCAATTTTAAAAAAATTAAGTTTGCCTCCCCATAAGACCCCAATGTTAAATTTGGCCAAAATCGAAAAAAATTAATTTGACTTTTTCGACCCAAAATCGACGGAAATATCTTCTAGGGGTTCCTATTCGATAGTATCAACGCACACGGGGCCAAAAATTCAATTTTAAAAAAATTAAGTTTGCCTCCCCATAAGGTCCCAATGTTAAATTTGGCCAAAATCGAAAAAAATTAATTTGACTTTTTCGACCCAAAATCGACGGAAATATCTTCTAGGGGTTCCTATTGGATAGTATCAACGCACACGGGGCCAAAAATTCAATTTTAAAAAAATTAAGTTTGCCTCCCCATAAGGTCCCAATGTTAAATTTGGCCAAAATCGAGAAAAATTAATTTGACTTTTTCGACCCAAAATCGACGGAAATATCTTCTAGGGGTTCCTATTCGATAGTATCAACGCACACGGGGCCAAAAATTCAATTTTAAAAAAATTAAGTTTGCCTCCCCATAAGACCCCAATGTTAAATTTGGCCAAAATCGAAAAAAATTAATTTGACTTTTTCGACCCAAAATCGACGGAAATATCTTCTAGGGGTTCCTATTCGATAGTATCAACGCACACGGGGCCAAAAATTCAATTTTAAAAAAATTAAGTTTGCCTCCCCATAAGGTCCCAATGTTAAATTTGGCCAAAATCGAAAAAAATTAATTTGACTTTTTCGACCCAAAATCGACGGAAATATCTTCTAGGGGGTCCTATTGGATAGTATCAACGCACACGGGGCCAAAAATTCAATTTAAAAAAAATTAAGTTTGCCTCCCCATAAGGTCCCAATGTTAAATTTGGCCAAAATCGAAAAAAATTAATTTGACTTTTTCGACCCAAAATCGACGGAAATATCTTCTAGGGGTTCCTATTGGATAGTATCAACGCACACGGGGCCAAAAATTCAATTTTAAAAAAATTAAGTTTGCCTCCCCATAAGGTCCCAATGTTAAATTTGGCCAAAATCGAAAAAAATTAATTTGACTTTTTCGACCCAAAATCGACGGAAATATCTTCTAGGGGTTCCTATTGGATAGTATCAACGCACACGGGGCCAAAAATTCAATTTTAAAAAAATTAAGTTTGCCTCCCCATAAGGTCCCAATGTTAAATTTGGCCAAAATCGAAAAAAATTAATTTGACTTTTTCGACCCAAAATCGACGGAAATATCTTCTAGGGGTTCCTATTGGATAGTATCAACGCACACGGGGCCAAAAATTCAATTTTAAAAAATTTAAGTTTGCCTCCCCATAAGACCCCAATGTTAAATTTGGCCAAAATCGAAAAAAATTAATTTGACTTTTTCGACCCAAAATCGACGGAAATATCTTCTAGGGGTTCCTATTGGATAGTATCAACGCACACGGGGCCAAAAATTCAATTTTAAAAAAATTAAGTTTGCCTCCCCATAAGGTCCCAATGTTAAATTTGGCCAAAATCGAAAAAAATTAATTTGACTTTTTCGACCCAAAATCGACGGAAATATCTTCTAGGGGTTCCTATTGGATAGTATCAACGCACACGGGGCCAAAAATTCAATTTTAAAAAAATTAAGTTTGCCTCCCCATAAGGTCCCAATGTTAAATTTGGCCAAAATCGAAAAAAATTAATTTGACTTTTTCGACCCAAAATCGACGGAAATATCTTCTAGGGGGTCCTATTGGATAGTATCAACGCACACGGGGCCAAAAATTCAATTTAAAAAAAATTAAGTTTGCCTCCCCATAAGGTCCCAATGTTAAATTTGGCCAAAATCGAAAAAAATTAATTTGACTTTTTCGACCCAAAATCGACGGAAATATCTTCTAGGGGTTCCTATTGGATAGTATCAACGCACACGGGGCCAAAAATTCAATTTTAAAAAAATTAAGTTTGCCTCCCCATAAGGTCCCAATGTTAAATTTGGCCAAAATCGAAAAAAATTAATTTGACTTTTTCGACCCAAAATCGACGGAAATATCTTCTAGGGGTTCCTATTGGATAGTATCAACGCACACGGGGCCAAAAATTCAATTTTAAAAAATTTAAGTTTGCCTCCCCATAAGACCCCAATGTTAAATTTGGCCAAAATCGAAAAAAATTAATTTGACTTTTTCGACCCAAAATCGACGGAAATATCTTCTAGGGGTTCCTATTGGATAGTATCAACGCACACGGGGCCAAAAATTCAATTTTAAAAAATTTAAGTTTGCCTCCCCATAAGACCCCAATGTTAAATTTGGCCAAAATCGAAAAAAATTAATTTGACTTTTTCGACCCAAAATCGACGGAAATATCTTCTAGGGGTTCCTATTGGATAGTATCAACGCACACGGGGCCAAAAATTCAATTTTAAAAAAATTAAGTTTGCCTCCCCATAAGGTCCCAATGTTAAATTTGGCCAAAATCGAAAAAAATTAATTTGACTTTTTCGACCCAAAATCGACGGAAATATCTTCTAGGGGTTCCTATTGGATAGTATCAACGCACACGGGGCCAAAAATTCAATTTTAAAAAAATTAAGTTTGCCTCCCCATAAGGTCCCAATGTTAAATTTGGCCAAAATCGAAAAAAATTAATTTGACTTTTTCGACCCAAAATCGACGGAAATATCTTCTAGGGGGTCCTATTGGATAGTATCAACGCACACGGGGCCAAAAATTCAATTTAAAAAAAATTAAGTTTGCCTCCCCATAAGGTCCCAATGTTAAATTTGGCCAAAATCGAAAAAAATTAATTTGACTTTTTCGACCCAAAATCGACGGAAATATCTTCTAGGGGTTCCTATTGGATAGTATCAACGCACACGGGGCCAAAAATTCAATTTTAAAAAAATTAAGTTTGCCTCCCCATAAGGTCCCAATGTTAAATTTGGCCAAAATCGAAAAAAATTAATTTGACTTTTTCGACCCAAAATCGACGGAAATATCTTCTAGGGGTTCCTATTGGATAGTATCAACGCACACGGGGCCAAAAATTCAATTTTAAAAAATTTAAGTTTGCCTCCCCATAAGACCCCAATGTTAAATTTGGCCAAAATCGAAAAAAATTAATTTGACTTTTTCGACCCAAAATCGACGGAAATATCTTCTAGGGGTTCCTATTGGATAGTATCAACGCACACGGGGCCAAAAATTCAATTTTAAAAAAATTAAGTTTGCCTCCCCATAAGACCCCAATGTTAAATTTGGCCAAAATCGAAAAAAATTAATTTGACTTTTTCGACCCAAAATCGACGGAAATATCTTCTAGGGGTTCCTATTGGATAGTATCAACGCACACGGGGCCAAAATTTCAATTTTAAAAAAATTAAGTTTGCCTCCCCATAAGGTCCCAATGTTAAATTTGGCCAAAATCGAAAAAAATTAATTTGACTTTTTCGACCCAAAATCGACGGAAATATCTTCTAGGGGTTCCTATTGGATAGTATCAACGCACACGGGGCCAAAAATTCAATTTTAAAAAAATTAAGTTTGCCTCCCCATAAGGTCCCAATGTTAAATTTGGCCAAAATCGAAAAAAATTAATTTGACTTTTTCGACCCAAAATCGACGGAAATATCTTCTAGGGGGTCCTATTGGATAGTATCAACGCACACGGGGCCAAAAATTCAATTTAAAAAAAATTAAGTTTGCCTCCCCATAAGGTCCCAATGTTAAATTTGGCCAAAATCGAAAAAAATTAATTTGACTTTTTCGACCCAAAATCGACGGAAATATCTTCTAGGGGTTCCTATTGGATAGTATCAACGCACACGGGGCCAAAAATTCAATTTTAAAAAAATTAAGTTTGCCTCCCCATAAGGTCCCAATGTTAAATTTGGCCAAAATCGAAAAAAATTAATTTGACTTTTTCGACCCAAAATCGACGGAAATATCTTCTAGGGGTTCCTATTGGATAGTATCAACGCACACGGGGCCAAAAATTCAATTTTAAAAAATTTAAGTTTGCCTCCCCATAAGACCCCAATGTTAAATTTGGCCAAAATCGAAAAAAATTAATTTGACTTTTTCGACCCAAAATCGACGGAAATATCTTCTAGGGGTTCCTATTGGATAGTATCAACGCACACGGGGCCAAAAATTCAATTTTAAAAAATTTAAGTTTGCCTCCCCATAAGACCCCAATGTTAAATTTGGCCAAAATCGAAAAAAATTAATTTGACTTTTTCGACCCAAAATCGACGGAAATATCTTCTAGGGGTTCCTATTGGATAGTATCAACGCACACGGGGCCAAAATTTCAATTTTAAAAAAATTAAGTTTGCCTCCCCATAAGGTCCCAATGTTAAATTTGGCCAAAATCGAAAAAAATTAATTTGACTTTTTCGACCCAAAATCGACGGAAATATCTTCTAGGGGTTCCTATTGGATAGTATCAACGCACACGGGGCCAAAAATTCAATTTTAAAAAAATTAAGTTTGCCTCCCCATAAGGTCCCAATGTTAAATTTGGCCAAAATCGAAAAAAATTAATTTGACTTTTTCGACCCAAAATCGACGGAAATATCTTCTAGGGGTTCCTATTGGATAGTATCAACGCACACGGGGCCAAAAATTCAATTTTAAAAAAATTAAGTTTGCCTCCCCATAAGGTCCCAATGTTAAATTTGGCCAAAATCGAAAAAAATTAATTTGACTTTTTCGACCCAAAATCGACGGAAATATCTTCTAGGGGTTCCTATTGGATAGTATCAACGCACACGGGGCCAAAAATTCAATTTTAAAAAATTTAAGTTTGCCTCCCCATAAGACCCCAATGTTAAATTTGGCCAAAATCGAAAAAAATTAATTTGACTTTTTCGACCCAAAATCGACGGAAATATCTTCTAGGGGTTCCTATTGGATAGTATCAACGCACACGGGGCCAAAAATTCAATTTTAAAAAATTTAAGTTTGCCTCCCCATAAGACCCCAATGTTAAATTTGGCCAAAATCGAAAAAAATTAATTTGACTTTTTCGACCCAAAATCGACGGAAATATCTTCTAGGGGTTCCTATTGGATAGTATCAACGCACACGGGGCCAAAAATTCAATTTTAAAAAAATTAAGTTTGCCTCCCCATAAGGTCCCAATGTTAAATTTGGCCAAAATCGAAAAAAATTAATTTGACTTTTTCGACCCAAAATCGACGGAAATATCTTCTAGGGGGTCCTATTGGATAGTATCAACGCACACGGGGCCAAAAATTCAATTTAAAAAAAATTAAGTTTGCCTCCCCATAAGGTCCCAATGTTAAATTTGGCCAAAATCGAAAAAAATTAATTTGACTTTTTCGACCCAAAATCGACGGAAATATCTTCTAGGGGTTCCTATTGGATAGTATCAACGCACACGGGGCCAAAAATTCAATTTTAAAAAAATTAAGTTTGCCTCCCCATAAGGTCCCAATGTTAAATTTGGCCAAAATCGAAAAAAATTAATTTGACTTTTTCGACCCAAAATCGACGGAAATATCTTCTAGGGGTTCCTATTGGATAGTATCAACGCACACGGGGCCAAAAATTCAATTTTAAAAAATTTAAGTTTGCCTCCCCATAAGACCCCAATGTTAAATTTGGCCAAAATCGAAAAAAATTAATTTGACTTTTTCGACCCAAAATCGACGGAAATATCTTCTAGGGGTTCCTATTGGATAGTATCAACGCACACGGGGCCAAAAATTCAATTTTAAAAAATTTAAGTTTGCCTCCCCATAAGACCCCAATGTTAAATTTGGCCAAAATCGAAAAAAATTAATTTGACTTTTTCGACCCAAAATCGACGGAAATATCTTCTAGGGGTTCCTATTGGATAGTATCAACGCACACGGGGCCAAAATTTCAATTTTAAAAAAATTAAGTTTGCCTCCCCATAAGGTCCCAATGTTAAATTTGGCCAAAATCGAAAAAAATTAATTTGACTTTTTCGACCCAAAATCGACGGAAATATCTTCTAGGGGTTCCTATTGGATAGTATCAACGCACACGGGGCCAAAAATTCAATTTTAAAAAAATTAAGTTTGCCTCCCCATAAGGTCCCAATGTTAAATTTGGCCAAAATCGAAAAAAATTAATTTGACTTTTTCGACCCAAAATCGACGGAAATATCTTCTAGGGGTTCCTATTGGATAGTATCAACGCACACGGGGCCAAAAATTCAATTTTAAAAAAATTAAGTTTGCCTCCCCATAAGGTCCCAATGTTAAATTTGGCCAAAATCGAAAAAAATTAATTTGACTTTTTCGACCCAAAATCGACGGAAATATCTTCTAGGGGTTCCTATTGGATAGTATCAACGCACACGGGGCCAAAAATTCAATTTTAAAAAATTTAAGTTTGCCTCCCCATAAGACCCCAATGTTAAATTTGGCCAAAATCGAAAAAAATTAATTTGACTTTTTCGACCCAAAATCGACGGAAATATCTTCTAGGGGTTCCTATTGGATAGTATCAACGCACACGGGGCCAAAAATTCAATTTTAAAAAAATTAAGTTTGCCTCCCCATAAGGTCCCAATGTTAAATTTGGCCAAAATCGAAAAAAATTAATTTGACTTTTTCGACCCAAAATCGACGGAAATATCTTCTAGGGGTTCCTATTGGATAGTATCAACGCACACGGGGCCAAAAATTCAATTTTAAAAAAATTAAGTTTGCCTCCCCATAAGGTCCCAATGTTAAATTTGGCCAAAATCGAAAAAAATTAATTTGACTTTTTCGACCCAAAATCGACGGAAATATCTTCTAGGGGGTCCTATTGGATAGTATCAACGCACACGGGGCCAAAAATTCAATTTAAAAAAAATTAAGTTTGCCTCCCCATAAGGTCCCAATGTTAAATTTGGCCAAAATCGAAAAAAATTAATTTGACTTTTTCGACCCAAAATCGACGGAAATATCTTCTAGGGGTTCCTATTGGATAGTATCAACGCACACGGGGCCAAAAATTCAATTTTAAAAAAATTAAGTTTGCCTCCCCATAAGGTCCCAATGTTAAATTTGGCCAAAATCGAAAAAAATTAATTTGACTTTTTCGACCCAAAATCGACGGAAATATCTTCTAGGGGTTCCTATTGGATAGTATCAACGCACACGGGGCCAAAAATTCAATTTTAAAAAATTTAAGTTTGCCTCCCCATAAGACCCCAATGTTAAATTTGGCCAAAATCGAAAAAAATTAATTTGACTTTTTCGACCCAAAATCGACGGAAATATCTTCTAGGGGTTCCTATTGGATAGTATCAACGCACACGGGGCCAAAAATTCAATTTTAAAAAATTTAAGTTTGCCTCCCCATAAGACCCCAATGTTAAATTTGGCCAAAATCGAAAAAAATTAATTTGACTTTTTCGACCCAAAATCGACGGAAATATCTTCTAGGGGTTCCTATTGGATAGTATCAACGCACACGGGGCCAAAAATTCAATTTTAAAAAAATTAAGTTTGCCTCCCCATAAGGTCCCAATGTTAAATTTGGCCAAAATCGAAAAAAATTAATTTGACTTTTTCGACCCAAAATCGACGGAAATATCTTCTAGGGGTTCCTATTGGATAGTATCAACGCACACGGGGCCAAAAATTCAATTTTAAAAAAATTAAGTTTGCCTCCCCATAAGGTCCCAATGTTAAATTTGGCCAAAATCGAAAAAAATTAATTTGACTTTTTCGACCCAAAATCGACGGAAATATCTTCTAGGGGGTCCTATTGGATAGTATCAACGCACACGGGGCCAAAAATTCAATTTAAAAAAAATTAAGTTTGCCTCCCCATAAGGTCCCAATGTTAAATTTGGCCAAAATCGAAAAAAATTAATTTGACTTTTTCGACCCAAAATCGACGGAAATATCTTCTAGGGGTTCCTATTGGATAGTATCAACGCACACGGGGCCAAAAATTCAATTTTAAAAAAATTAAGTTTGCCTCCCCATAAGGTCCCAATGTTAAATTTGGCCAAAATCGAAAAAAATTAATTTGACTTTTTCGACCCAAAATCGACGGAAATATCTTCTAGGGGTTCCTATTGGATAGTATCAACGCACACGGGGCCAAAAATTCAATTTTAAAAAATTTAAGTTTGCCTCCCCATAAGACCCCAATGTTAAATTTGGCCAAAATCGAAAAAAATTAATTTGACTTTTTCGACCCAAAATCGACGGAAATATCTTCTAGGGGTTCCTATTGGATAGTATCAACGCACACGGGGCCAAAAATTCAATTTTAAAAAATTTAAGTTTGCCTCCCCATAAGACCCCAATGTTAAATTTGGCCAAAATCGAAAAAAATTAATTTGACTTTTTCGACCCAAAATCGACGGAAATATCTTCTAGGGGTTCCTATTGGATAGTATCAACGCACACGGGGCCAAAATTTCAATTTTAAAAAAATTAAGTTTGCCTCCCCATAAGGTCCCAATGTTAAATTTGGCCAAAATCGAAAAAAATTAATTTGACTTTTTCGACCCAAAATCGACGGAAATATCTTCTAGGGGTTCCTATTGGATAGTATCAACGCACACGGGGCCAAAAATTCAATTTTAAAAAATTTAAGTTTGCCTCCCCATAAGACCCCAATGTTAAATTTGGCCAAAATCGAAAAAAATTAATTTGACTTTTTCGACCCAAAATCGACGGAAATATCTTCTAGGGGTTCCTATTGGATAGTATCAACGCACACGGGGCCAAAAATTCAATTTTAAAAAAATTAAGTTTGCCTCCCCATAAGGTCCCAATGTTAAATTTGGCCAAAATCGAAAAAAATTAATTTGACTTTTTCGACCCAAAATCGACGGAAATATCTTCTAGGGGTTCCTATTGGATAGTATCAACGCACACGGGGCCAAAAATTCAATTTTAAAAAAATTAAGTTTGCCTCCCCATAAGGTCCCAATGTTAAATTTGGCCAAAATCGAAAAAAATTAATTTGACTTTTTCGACCCAAAATCGACGGAAATATCTTCTAGGGGTTCCTATTGGATAGTATCAACGCACACGGGGCCAAAAATTCAATTTTAAAAAAATTAAGTTTGCCTCCCCATAAGGTCCCAATGTTAAATTTGGCCAAAATCGAAAAAAATTAATTTGACTTTTTCGACCCAAAATCGACGGAAATATCTTCTAGGGGTTCCTATTGGATAGTATCAACGCACACGGGGCCAAAAATTCAATTTTAAAAAATTTAAGTTTGCCTCCCCATAAGACCCCAATGTTAAATTTGGCCAAAATCGAAAAAAATTAATTTGACTTTTTCGACCCAAAATCGACGGAAATATCTTCTAGGGGTTCCTATTGGATAGTATCAACGCACACGGGGCCAAAAATTCAATTTTAAAAAAATTAAGTTTGCCTCCCCATAAGGTCCCAATGTTAAATTTGGCCAAAATCGAAAAAAATTAATTTGACTTTTTCGACCCAAAATCGACGGAAATATCTTCTAGGGGTTCCTATTGGATAGTATCAACGCACACGGGGCCAAAAATTCAATTTTAAAAAAATTAAGTTTGCCTCCCCATAAGGTCCCAATGTTAAATTTGGCCAAAATCGAAAAAAATTAATTTGACTTTTTCGACCCAAAATCGACGGAAATATCTTCTAGGGGGTCCTATTGGATAGTATCAACGCACACGGGGCCAAAAATTCAATTTAAAAAAAATTAAGTTTGCCTCCCCATAAGGTCCCAATGTTAAATTTGGCCAAAATCGAAAAAAATTAATTTGACTTTTTCGACCCAAAATCGACGGAAATATCTTCTAGGGGTTCCTATTGGATAGTATCAACGCACACGGGGCCAAAAATTCAATTTTAAAAAAATTAAGTTTGCCTCCCCATAAGGTCCCAATGTTAAATTTGGCCAAAATCGAAAAAAATTAATTTGACTTTTTCGACCCAAAATCGACGGAAATATCTTCTAGGGGTTCCTATTGGATAGTATCAACGCACACGGGGCCAAAAATTCAATTTTAAAAAATTTAAGTTTGCCTCCCCATAAGACCCCAATGTTAAATTTGGCCAAAATCGAAAAAAATTAATTTGACTTTTTCGACCCAAAATCGACGGAAATATCTTCTAGGGGTTCCTATTGGATAGTATCAACGCACACGGGGCCAAAAATTCAATTTTAAAAAATTTAAGTTTGCCTCCCCATAAGACCCCAATGTTAAATTTGGCCAAAATCGAAAAAAATTAATTTGACTTTTTCGACCCAAAATCGACGGAAATATCTTCTAGGGGTTCCTATTGGATAGTATCAACGCACACGGGGCCAAAAATTCAATTTTAAAAAAATTAAGTTTGCCTCCCCATAAGGTCCCAATGTTAAATTTGGCCAAAATCGAAAAAAATTAATTTGACTTTTTCGACCCAAAATCGACGGAAATATCTTCTAGGGGTTCCTATTGGATAGTATCAACGCACACGGGGCCAAAAATTCAATTTTAAAAAAATTAAGTTTGCCTCCCCATAAGGTCCCAATGTTAAATTTGGCCAAAATCGAAAAAAATTAATTTGACTTTTTCGACCCAAAATCGACGGAAATATCTTCTAGGGGGTCCTATTGGATAGTATCAACGCACACGGGGCCAAAAATTCAATTTAAAAAAATTAAGTTTGCCTCCCCATAAGGTCCCAATGTTAAATTTGGCCAAAATCGAAAAAAATTAATTTGACTTTTTCGACCCAAAATCGACGGAAATATCTTCTAGGGGTTCCTATTGGATAGTATCAACGCACACGGGGCCAAAAATTCAATTTTAAAAAAATTAAGTTTGCCTCCCCATAAGGTCCCAATGTTAAATTTGGCCAAAATCGAAAAAAATTAATTTGACTTTTTCGACCCAAAATCGACGGAAATATCTTCTAGGGGTTCCTATTGGATAGTATCAACGCACACGGGGCCAAAAATTCAATTTTAAAAAATTTAAGTTTGCCTCCCCATAAGACCCCAATGTTAAATTTGGCCAAAATCGAAAAAAATTAATTTGACTTTTTCGACCCAAAATCGACGGAAATATCTTCTAGGGGTTCCTATTGGATAGTATCAACGCACACGGGGCCAAAAATTCAATTTTAAAAAAATTTAAGTTTGCCTCCCCATAAGGACCCCAATGTTAAATTTGGCCAAAATCGAAAAAAATTAATTTGACTTTTTCGACCCAAAATCGACGGAAATATCTTCTAGGGGTTCCTATTGGATAGTATCAACGCACACGGGGCCAAAAATTTCAATTTTAAAAAAATTAAGTTTGCCTCCCCATAAGGTCCCAATGTTAAATTTGGCCAAAATCGAAAAAAATTAATTTGACTTTTTCGACCCAAAATCGACGGAAATATCTTCTAGGGGTTCCTATTGGATAGTATCAACGCACACGGGGCCAAAAATTCAATTTTAAAAAAATTAAGTTTGCCTCCCCATAAGGTCCCAATGTTAAATTTGGCCAAAATCGAAAAAAATTAATTTGACTTTTTCGACCCAAAATCGACGGAAATATCTTCTAGGGGTTCCTATTGGATAGTATCAACGCACACGGGGCCAAAAATTCAATTTAAAAAAAATTAAGTTTGCCTCCCCATAAGGTCCCAATGTTAAATTTGGCCAAAATCGAAAAAAATTAATTTGACTTTTTCGACCCAAAATCGACGGAAATATCTTCTAGGGGTTCCTATTGGATAGTATCAACGCACACGGGGCCAAAAATTCAATTTTAAAAAATTTAAGTTTGCCTCCCCATAAGACCCCAATGTTAAATTTGGCCAAAATCGAAAAAAATTAATTTGACTTTTTCGACCCAAAATCGACGGAAATATCTTCTAGGGGTTCCTATTGGATAGTATCAACGCACACGGGGCCAAAAATTCAATTTTAAAAAATTAAGTTTGCCTCCCCATAAGGACCCCAATGTTAAATTTGGCCAAAATCGAAAAAAATTAATTTGACTTTTTCGACCCAAAATCGACGGAAATATCTTCTAGGGGTTCCTATTGGATAGTATCAACGCACACGGGGCCAAAAATTCAATTTTAAAAAAATTAAGTTTGCCTCCCCATAAGGTCCCAATGTTAAATTTGGCCAAAATCGAAAAAAATTAATTTGACTTTTTCGACCCAAAATCGACGGAAATATCTTCTAGGGGTTCCTATTGGATAGTATCAACGCACACGGGGCCAAAAATTCAATTTTAAAAAAATTAAGTTTGCCTCCCCATAAGGTCCCAATGTTAAATTTGGCCAAAATCGAAAAAAATTAATTTGACTTTTTCGACCCAAAATCGACGGAAATATCTTCTAGGGGTTCCTATTGGATAGTATCAACGCACACGGGGCCAAAAATTCAATTTTAAAAAAATTAAGTTTGCCTCCCCATAAGGTCCCAATGTTAAATTTGGCCAAAATCGAAAAAAATTAATTTGACTTTTTCGACCCAAAATCGACGGAAATATCTTCTAGGGGTTCCTATTGGATAGTATCAACGCACACGGGGCCAAAAATTCAATTTTAAAAAAATTAAGTTTGCCTCCCCATAAGGTACCCCAATGTTAAATTTGGCCAAAATCGAAAAAAATTAATTTGACTTTTTCGACCCAAAATCGACGGAAATATCTTCTAGGGGTTCCTATTGGATAGTATCAACGCACACGGGGCCAAAAATTCAATTTTAAAAAAATTAAGTTTGCCTCCCCATAAGGTACCCCAATGTTAAATTTGGCCAAAATCGAAAAAAATTAATTTGACTTTTTCGACCCAAAATCGACGGAAATATCTTCTAGGGGTTCCTATTGGATAGTATCAACGCACACGGGGCCAAAAATTTCAATTTTAAAAAAATTAAGTTTGCCTCCCCATAAGGTCCCAATGTTAAATTTGGCCAAAATCGAAAAAAATTAATTTGACTTTTTCGACCCAAAATCGACGGAAATATCTTCTAGGGGTTCCTATTGGATAGTATCAACGCACACGGGGCCAAAAATTCAATTTTAAAAAAATTAAGTTTGCCTCCCCATAAGGTCCCAATGTTAAATTTGGCCAAAATCGAAAAAAATTAATTTGACTTTTTCGACCCAAAATCGACGGAAATATCTTCTAGGGGTTCCTATTGGATAGTATCAACGCACACGGGGCCAAAAATTCAATTTTAAAAAAATTAAGTTTGCCTCCCCATAAGGTCCCAATGTTAAATTTGGCCAAAATCGAAAAAAATTAATTTGACTTTTTCGACCCAAAATCGACGGAAATATCTTCTAGGGGTTCCTATTGGATAGTATCAACGCACACGGGGCCAAAAATTCAATTTTAAAAAATTTAAGTTTGCCTCCCCATAAGACCCCAATGTTAAATTTGGCCAAAATCGAAAAAAATTAATTTGACTTTTTCGACCCAAAATCGACGGAAATATCTTCTAGGGGTTCCTATTGGATAGTATCAACGCACACGGGGCCAAAAATTCAATTTTAAAAAAATTAAGTTTGCCTCCCCATAAGGTCCCAATGTTAAATTTGGCCAAAATCGAAAAAAATTAATTTGACTTTTTCGACCCAAAATCGACGGAAATATCTTCTAGGGGTTCCTATTGGATAGTATCAACGCACACGGGGCCAAAAATTCAATTTTAAAAAATTAAGTTTGCCTCCCCATAAGGTCCCAATGTTAAATTTGGCCAAAATCGAAAAAAATTAATTTGACTTTTTCGACCCAAAATCGACGGAAATATCTTCTAGGGGGTCCTATTGGATAGTATCAACGCACACGGGGCCAAAAATTCAATTTAAAAAAATTAAGTTTGCCTCCCCATAAGGTCCCAATGTTAAATTTGGCCAAAATCGAAAAAAATTAATTTGACTTTTTCGACCCAAAATCGACGGAAATATCTTCTAGGGGTTCCTATTGGATAGTATCAACGCACACGGGGCCAAAAATTCAATTTTAAAAAAATTAAGTTTGCCTCCCCATAAGGTCCCAATGTTAAATTTGGCCAAAATCGAAAAAAATTAATTTGACTTTTTCGACCCAAAATCGACGGAAATATCTTCTAGGGGTTCCTATTGGATAGTATCAACGCACACGGGGCCAAAAATTCAATTTTAAAAAATTTAAGTTTGCCTCCCCATAAGACCCCAATGTTAAATTTGGCCAAAATCGAAAAAAATTAATTTGACTTTTTCGACCCAAAATCGACGGAAATATCTTCTAGGGGTTCCTATTGGATAGTATCAACGCACACGGGGCCAAAAATTCAATTTTAAAAAATTTAAGTTTGCCTCCCCATAAGACCCCAATGTTAAATTTGGCCAAAATCGAAAAAAATTAATTTGACTTTTTCGACCCAAAATCGACGGAAATATCTTCTAGGGGTTCCTATTGGATAGTATCAACGCACACGGGGCCAAAAATTCAATTTTAAAAAATTTAAGTTTGCCTCCCCATAAGGTCCCAATGTTAAATTTGGCCAAAATCGAAAAAAATTAATTTGACTTTTTCGACCCAAAATCGACGGAAATATCTTCTAGGGGTTCCTATTGGATAGTATCAACGCACACGGGGCCAAAAATTCAATTTTAAAAAAATTAAGTTTGCCTCCCCATAAGGTCCCAATGTTAAATTTGGCCAAAATCGAAAAAAATTAATTTGACTTTTTCGACCCAAAATCGACGGAAATATCTTCTAGGGGTTCCTATTGGATAGTATCAACGCACACGGGGCCAAAAATTCAATTTTAAAAAATTTAAGTTTGCCTCCCCATAAGGTCCCAATGTTAAATTTGGCCAAAATCGAAAAAAATTAATTTGACTTTTTGGACCCAAAATCGACGGAAATATCTTCTAGGGGTTCCTATTGGATAGTATCAACGCACACGGGGCCAAAAATTCAATTTTAAAAAATTTAAGTTTGCCTCCCCATAAGGTCCCAATGTTAAATTTGGCCAAAATCGAAAAAAATTAATTTGACTTTTTCGACCCAAAATCGACGGAAATATCTTCTAGGGGTTCCTATTGGATAGTATCAACGCACACGGGGCCAAAAATTCAATTTTAAAAAATTTAAGTTTGCCTCCCCATAAGACCCCAATGTTAAATTTGGCCAAAATCGAAAAAAATTAATTTGACTTTTTCGACCCAAAATCGACGGAAATATCTTCTAGGGGTTCCTATTGGATAGTATCAACGCACACGGGGCCAAAAATTCAATTTTAAAAAATTTAAGTTTGCCTCCCCATAAGGTCCCAATGTTAAATTTGGCCAAAATCGAAAAAAATTAAATTAACTTTTTCGACCCAAAATCGACGGAAATATCTTCTAGGGGTTCCTATTGGATAGTATCAACGCACACGGGGCCAAAATTCCATTTTAAAAAAATTTAAGTTTGCCACCCATAAGGTCCCAATGTTAAATGTGGCCAAAATCGAAAAAAATTAATTTGACTTTTTGGACCCAAAATCGACGGAAATATCTTCTAGGGGTTCCTATTGGATAGTATCAACGCACACGGGGCCAAAAATTCAATTTTAAAAAATTTAAGTTTGCCTCCCCATAAGGTCCCAATGTTAAATTTGGCCAAAATCGAAAAAAATTAAATTAACTTTTTCGACCCAAAATCGACGGAAATATCTTCTAGGGGTTCCTATTGGATAGTATCAACGCACACGGGGCCAAAAATTCAATTTTAAAAAATTTAAGTTTGCCTCCCCATAAGGTCCCAATGTTAAATTTGGCCAAAATCGAAAAAAATTGAATTAACTTTTTCGACCCAAAATCGACGGAAATATCTTCTAGGGGTTCCTATTGGATAGTATCAACGCACACGGGGCCAAAAATTCAATTTTAAAAAATTTAAGTTTGCCTCCCCATAAGGTCCCAATGTTAAATTTGGCCAAAATCGAAAAAAATTAATTTGACTTTTTGGACCCAAAATCGACGGAAATATCTTCTAGGGGTTCCTATTGGATAGTATCAACGCACACGGGGCCAAAAATTCAATTTTAAAAAAATTAAGTTTGCCTCCCCATAAGGTCCCAATGTTAAATTTGGCCAAAATCGAAAAAAATTAATTTGACTTTTTCGACCCAAAATCGACGGAAATATCTTCTAGGGGTTCCTATTGGATAGTATCAACGCACACGGGGCCAAAAATTCAATTTTAAAAAATTAAGTTTGCCTCCCCATAAGGTACCCCAATGTTAAATTTGGCCAAAATCGAAAAAAATTAATTTGACTTTTTCGACCCAAAATCGACGGAAATATCTTCTAGGGGTTCCTATTGGATAGTATCAACGCACACGGGGCCAAAAATTCAATTTTAAAAAAATTAAGTTTGCCTCCCCATAAGGTCCCAATGTTAAATTTGGCCAAAATCGAAAAAAATTAATTTGACTTTTTCGACCCAAAATCGACGGAAATATCTTCTAGGGGTTCCTATTGGATAGTATCAACGCACACGGGGCCAAAAATTCAATTTTAAAAAAATTAAGTTTGCCTCCCCATAAGGTCCCAATGTTAAATTTGGCCAAAATCGAAAAAAATTAATTTGACTTTTTCGACCCAAAATCGACGGAAATATCTTCTAGGGGGTCCTATTGGATAGTATCAACGCACACGGGGCCAAAAATTCAATTTAAAAAAATTAAGTTTGCCTCCCCATAAGGTCCCAATGTTAAATTTGGCCAAAATCGAAAAAAATTAATTTGACTTTTTCGACCCAAAATCGACGGAAATATCTTCTAGGGGTTCCTATTGGATAGTATCAACGCACACGGGGCCAAAAATTCAATTTTAAAAAAATTAAGTTTGCCTCCCCATAAGGTCCCAATGTTAAATTTGGCCAAAATCGAAAAAAATTAATTTGACTTTTTCGACCCAAAATCGACGGAAATATCTTCTAGGGGTTCCTATTGGATAGTATCAACGCACACGGGGCCAAAAATTCAATTTTAAAAAATTTAAGTTTGCCTCCCCATAAGACCCCAATGTTAAATTTGGCCAAAATCGAAAAAAATTAATTTGACTTTTTCGACCCAAAATCGACGGAAATATCTTCTAGGGGTTCCTATTGGATAGTATCAACGCACACGGGGCCAAAAATTCAATTTTAAAAAATTTAAGTTTGCCTCCCCATAAGACCCCAATGTTAAATTTGGCCAAAATCGAAAAAAATTAATTTGACTTTTTCGACCCAAAATCGACGGAAATATCTTCTAGGGGTTCCTATTGGATAGTATCAACGCACACGGGGCCAAAAATTCAATTTTAAAAAAATTAAGTTTGCCTCCCCATAAGGTCCCAATGTTAAATTTGGCCAAAATCGAAAAAAATTAATTTGACTTTTTCGACCCAAAATCGACGGAAATATCTTCTAGGGGTTCCTATTGGATAGTATCAACGCACACGGGGCCAAAAATTCAATTTTAAAAAAATTAAGTTTGCCTCCCCATAAGGTCCCAATGTTAAATTTGGCCAAAATCGAAAAAAATTAATTTGACTTTTTCGACCCAAAATCGACGGAAATATCTTCTAGGGGTTCCTATTGGATAGTATCAACGCACACGGGGCCAAAAATTCAATTTAAAAAAATTAAGTTTGCCTCCCCATAAGGTCCCAATGTTAAATTTGGCCAAAATCGAAAAAAATTAATTTGACTTTTTCGACCCAAAATCGACGGAAATATCTTCTAGGGGTTCCTATTGGATAGTATCAACGCACACGGGGCCAAAAATTCAATTTTAAAAAAATTAAGTTTGCCTCCCCATAAGGTCCCAATGTTAAATTTGGCCAAAATCGAAAAAAATTAATTTGACTTTTTCGACCCAAAATCGACGGAAATATCTTCTAGGGGTTCCTATTGGATAGTATCAACGCACACGGGGCCAAAAATTCAATTTTAAAAAATTTAAGTTTGCCTCCCCATAAGACCCCAATGTTAAATTTGGCCAAAATCGAAAAAAAATTAATTTGACTTTTTCGACCCAAAATCGACGGAAATATCTTCTAGGGGTTCCTATTGGATAGTATCAACGCACACGGGGCCAAAAATTCAATTTTAAAAAATTTAAGTTTGCCTCCCCATAAGACCCCAATGTTAAATTTGGCCAAAATCGAAAAAAATTAATTTGACTTTTTCGACCCAAAATCGACGGAAATATCTTCTAGGGGTTCCTATTGGATAGTATCAACGCACACGGGGCCAAAATTTCAATTTTAAAAAAATTAAGTTTGCCTCCCCATAAGGTCCCCAATGTTAAATTTGGCCAAAATCGAAAAAAATTAATTTGACTTTTTCGACCCAAAATCGACGGAAATATCTTCTAGGGGTTCCTATTGGATAGTATCAACGCACACGGGGCCAAAAATTCAATTTTAAAAAAATTAAGTTTGCCTCCCCATAAGGTCCCAATGTTAAATTTGGCCAAAATCGAAAAAAATTAATTTGACTTTTTCGACCCAAAATCGACGGAAATATCTTCTAGGGGTTCCTATTGGATAGTATCAACGCACACGGGGCCAAAAATTCAATTTTAAAAAAATTAAGTTTGCCTCCCCATAAGGTCCCAATGTTAAATTTGGCCAAAATCGAAAAAAATTAATTTGACTTTTTCGACCCAAAATCGACGGAAATATCTTCTAGGGGTTCCTATTGGATAGTATCAACGCACACGGGGCCAAAAATTCAATTTTAAAAAATTTAAGTTTGCCTCCCCATAAGACCCCAATGTTAAATTTGGCCAAAATCGAAAAAAATTAATTTGACTTTTTCGACCCAAAATCGACGGAAATATCTTCTAGGGGTTCCTATTGGATAGTATCAACGCACACGGGGCCAAAAATTCAATTTTAAAAAATTTAAGTTTGCCTCCCCATAAGACCCCAATGTTAAATTTGGCCAAAATCGAAAAAAATTAATTTGACTTTTTCGACCCAAAATCGACGGAAATATCTTCTAGGGGTTCCTATTGGATAGTATCAACGCACACGGGGCCAAAAATTCAATTTTAAAAAATTAAGTTTGCCTCCCCATAAGGTCCCAATGTTAAATTTGGCCAAAATCGAAAAAAATTAATTTGACTTTTTCGACCCAAAATCGACGGAAATATCTTCTAGGGGGTCCTATTGGATAGTATCAACGCACACGGGGCCAAAAATTCAATTTAAAAAAATTAAGTTTGCCTCCCCATAAGGTCCCAATGTTAAATTTGGCCAAAATCGAAAAAAATTAATTTGACTTTTTCGACCCAAAATCGACGGAAATATCTTCTAGGGGTTCCTATTGGATAGTATCAACGCACACGGGGCCAAAAATTCAATTTTAAAAAAATTAAGTTTGCCTCCCCATAAGGTCCCAATGTTAAATTTGGCCAAAATCGAAAAAAATTAATTTGACTTTTTCGACCCAAAATCGACGGAAATATCTTCTAGGGGTTCCTATTGGATAGTATCAACGCACACGGGGCCAAAAATTCAATTTTAAAAAATTTAAGTTTGCCTCCCCATAAGGACCCCAATGTTAAATTTGGCCAAAATCGAAAAAAATTAATTTGACTTTTTCGACCCAAAATCGACGGAAATATCTTCTAGGGGTTCCTATTGGATAGTATCAACGCACACGGGGCCAAAAATTCAATTTTAAAAAATTTAAGTTTGCCTCCCCATAAGACCCCAATGTTAAATTTGGCCAAAATCGAAAAAAATTAATTTGACTTTTTCGACCCAAAATCGACGGAAATATCTTCTAGGGGTTCCTATTGGATAGTATCAACGCACACGGGGCCAAAATTTCAATTTTAAAAAATTAAGTTTGCCTCCCCATAAGGTCCCAATGTTAAATTTGGCCAAAATCGAAAAAAATTAATTTGACTTTTTCGACCCAAAATCGACGGAAATATCTTCTAGGGGTTCCTATTGGATAGTATCAACGCACACGGGGCCAAAAATTCAATTTTAAAAAAATTAAGTTTGCCTCCCCATAAGGTCCCAATGTTAAATTTGGCCAAAATCGAAAAAAATTAATTTGACTTTTTCGACCCAAAATCGACGGAAATATCTTCTAGGGGTTCCTATTGGATAGTATCAACGCACACGGGGCCAAAAATTCAATTTTAAAAAAATTAAGTTTGCCTCCCCATAAGGTCCCAATGTTAAATTTGGCCAAAATCGAAAAAAATTAATTTGACTTTTTCGACCCAAAATCGACGGAAATATCTTCTAGGGGTTCCTATTGGATAGTATCAACGCACACGGGGCCAAAAATTCAATTTTAAAAAATTAAGTTTGCCTCCCCATAAGATCCCAATGTTAAATTTGGCCAAAATCGAAAAAAATTAATTTGACTTTTTCGACCCAAAATCGACGGAAATATCTTCTAGGGGTTCCTATTGGATAGTATCAACGCACACGGGGCCAAAAATTCAATTTTAAAAAAATTAAGTTTGCCTCCCCATAAGGTCCCAATGTTAAATTTGGCCAAAATCGAAAAAAATTAATTTGACTTTTTCGACCCAAAATCGACGGAAATATCTTCTAGGGGTTCCTATTGGATAGTATCAACGCACACGGGGCCAAAAATTCAATTTTAAAAAAATTAAGTTTGCCTCCCCATAAGGTCCCAATGTTAAATTTGGCCAAAATCGAAAAAAATTAATTTGACTTTTTCGACCCAAAATCGACGGAAATATCTTCTAGGGGTTCCTATTGGATAGTATCAACGCACACGGGGCCAAAAATTCAATTTTAAAAAAATTAAGTTTGCCTCCCCATAAGGTCCCAATGTTAAATTTGGCCAAAATCGAAAAAAATTAATTTGACTTTTTCGACCCAAAATCGACGGAAATATCTTCTAGGGGTTCCTATTGGATAGTATCAACGCACACGGGGCCAAAAATTCAATTTTAAAAAAATTAAGTTTGCCTCCCCATAAGGTCCCAATGTTAAATTTGGCCAAAATCGAAAAAAATTAATTTGACTTTTTCGACCCAAAATCGACGGAAATATCTTCTAGGGGTTCCTATTGGATAGTATCAACGCACACGGGGCCAAAAATTCAATTTTAAAAAATTTAAGTTTGCCTCCCCATAAGGTACCCAATGTTAAATTTGGCCAAAATCGAAAAAAATTAATTTGACTTTTTCGACCCAAAATCGACGGAAATATCTTCTAGGGGTTCCTATTGGATAGTATCAACGCACACGGGGCCAAAAATTCAATTTTAAAAAATTTAAGTTTGCCTCCCCATAAGACCCCAATGTTAAATTTGGCCAAAATCGAAAAAAATTAATTTGACTTTTTCGACCCAAAATCGACGGAAATATCTTCTAGGGGTTCCTATTGGATAGTATCAACGCACACGGGGCCAAAAATTCAATTTTAAAAAAATTAAGTTTGCCTCCCCATAAGGTCCCAATGTTAAATTTGGCCAAAATCGAAAAAAATTAATTTGACTTTTTCGACCCAAAATCGACGGAAATATCTTCTAGGGGTTCCTATTGGATAGTATCAACGCACACGGGGCCAAAAATTCAATTTTAAAAAAATTAAGTTTGCCTCCCCATAAGGTCCCAATGTTAAATTTGGCCAAAATCGAAAAAAATTAATTTGACTTTTTCGACCCAAAATCGACGGAAATATCTTCTAGGGGTTCCTATTGGATAGTATCAACGCACACGGGGCCAAAAATTCAATTTTAAAAAAATTAAGTTTGCCTCCCCATAAGGTCCCAATGTTAAATTTGGCCAAAATCGAAAAAAATTAATTTGACTTTTTCGACCCAAAATCGACGGAAATATCTTCTAGGGGTTCCTATTGGATAGTATCAACGCACACGGGGCCAAAAATTCAATTTTAAAAAAATTAAGTTTGCCTCCCCATAAGGTCCCAATGTTAAATTTGGCCAAAATCGAAAAAAATTAATTTGACTTTTTCGACCCAAAATCGACGGAAATATCTTCTAGGGGTTCCTATTGGATAGTATCAACGCACACGGGGCCAAAAATTCAATTTTAAAAAATTAAGTTTGCCTCCCCATAAGACCCCAATGTTAAATTTGGCCAAAATCGAAAAAAATTAATTTGACTTTTTCGACCCAAAATCGACGGAAATATCTTCTAGGGGTTCCTATTGGATAGTATCAACGCACACGGGGCCAAAAATTCAATTTTAAAAAATTTAAGTTTGCCTCCCCATAAGACCCCAATGTTAAATTTGGCCAAAATCGAAAAAAATTAATTTGACTTTTTCGACCCAAAATCGACGGAAATATCTTCTAGGGGTTCCTATTGGATAGTATCAACGCACACGGGGCCAAAATTTCAATTTTAAAAAAATTAAGTTTGCCTCCCCATAAGGTCCCAATGTTAAATTTGGCCAAAATCGAAAAAAATTAATTTGACTTTTTCGACCCAAAATCGACGGAAATATCTTCTAGGGGTTCCTATTGGATAGTATCAACGCACACGGGGCCAAAAATTCAATTTTAAAAAATTTAAGTTTGCCTCCCCATAAGGACCCCAATGTTAAATTTGGCCAAAATCGAAAAAATTAATTTGACTTTTTCGACCCAAAATCGACGGAAATATCTTCTAGGGGTTCCTATTGGATAGTATCAACGCACACGGGGCCAAAAATTCAATTTTAAAAAAATTAAGTTTGCCTCCCCATAAGGTCCCAATGTTAAATTTGGCCAAAATCGAAAAAAATTAATTTGACTTTTTCGACCCAAAATCGACGGAAATATCTTCTAGGGGTTCCTATTGGATAGTATCAACGCACACGGGGCCAAAAATTCAATTTTAAAAAAATTAAGTTTGCCTCCCCATAAGGTCCCAATGTTAAATTTGGCCAAAATCGAAAAAAATTAATTTGACTTTTTCGACCCAAAATCGACGGAAATATCTTCTAGGGGTTCCTATTGGATAGTATCAACGCACACGGGGCCAAAAATTCAATTTTAAAAAAATTAAGTTTGCCTCCCCATAAGGTCCCAATGTTAAATTTGGCCAAAATCGAAAAAAATTAATTTGACTTTTTCGACCCAAAATCGACGGAAATATCTTCTAGGGGTTCCTATTGGATAGTATCAACGCACACGGGGCCAAAAATTCAATTTTAAAAAATTTAAGTTTGCCTCCCCATAAGACCCCAATGTTAAATTTGGCCAAAATCGAAAAAAATTAATTTGACTTTTTCGACCCAAAATCGACGGAAATATCTTCTAGGGGTTCCTATTGGATAGTATCAACGCACACGGGGCCAAAAATTCAATTTTAAAAAAATTAAGTTTGCCTCCCCATAAGGTCCCAATGTTAAATTTGGCCAAAATCGAAAAAAATTAATTTGACTTTTTCGACCCAAAATCGACGGAAATATCTTCTAGGGGTTCCTATTGGATAGTATCAACGCACACGGGGCCAAAAATTCAATTTTAAAAAAATTAAGTTTGCCTCCCCATAAGGTCCCAATGTTAAATTTGGCCAAAATCGAAAAAAATTAATTTGACTTTTTCGACCCAAAATCGACGGAAATATCTTCTAGGGGGTTCCTATTGGATAGTATCAACGCACACGGGGCCAAAAATTCAATTTAAAAAAATTAAGTTTGCCTCCCCATAAGGTCCCAATGTTAAATTTGGCCAAAATCGAAAAAAATTAATTTGACTTTTTCGACCCAAAATCGACGGAAATATCTTCTAGGGGTTCCTATTGGATAGTATCAACGCACACGGGGCCAAAAATTCAATTTTAAAAAAATTAAGTTTGCCTCCCCATAAGGTCCCAATGTTAAATTTGGCCAAAATCGAAAAAAATTAATTTGACTTTTTCGACCCAAAATCGACGGAAATATCTTCTAGGGGTTCCTATTGGATAGTATCAACGCACACGGGGCCAAAAATTCAATTTTAAAAAATTTAAGTTTGCCTCCCCATAAGACCCCAATGTTAAATTTGGCCAAAATCGAAAAAAATTAATTTGACTTTTTCGACCCAAAATCGACGGAAATATCTTCTAGGGGTTCCTATTGGATAGTATCAACGCACACGGGGCCAAAAATTCAATTTTAAAAAATTTAAGTTTGCCTCCCCATAAGACCCCAATGTTAAATTTGGCCAAAATCGAAAAAAATTAATTTGACTTTTTCGACCCAAAATCGACGGAAATATCTTCTAGGGGTTCCTATTGGATAGTATCAACGCACACGGGGCCAAAAATTCAATTTTAAAAAAATTAAGTTTGCCTCCCCATAAGGTCCCAATGTTAAATTTGGCCAAAATCGAAAAAAATTAATTTGACTTTTTCGACCCAAAATCGACGGAAATATCTTCTAGGGGTTCCTATTGGATAGTATCAACGCACACGGGGCCAAAAATTCAATTTTAAAAAAATTAAGTTTGCCTCCCCATAAGGTCCCAATGTTAAATTTGGCCAAAATCGAAAAAAATTAATTTGACTTTTTCGACCCAAAATCGACGGAAATATCTTCTAGGGGGTCCTATTGGATAGTATCAACGCACACGGGGCCAAAAATTCAATTTAAAAAAATTAAGTTTGCCTCCCCATAAGGTCCCAATGTTAAATTTGGCCAAAATCGAAAAAAATTAATTTGACTTTTTCGACCCAAAATCGACGGAAATATCTTCTAGGGGTTCCTATTGGATAGTATCAACGCACACGGGGCCAAAAATTCAATTTTAAAAAAATTAAGTTTGCCTCCCCATAAGGTCCCAATGTTAAATTTGGCCAAAATCGAAAAAAATTAATTTGACTTTTTCGACCCAAAATCGACGGAAATATCTTCTAGGGGTTCCTATTGGATAGTATCAACGCACACGGGGCCAAAAATTCAATTTTAAAAAATTTAAGTTTGCCTCCCCATAAGACCCCAATGTTAAATTTGGCCAAAATCGAAAAAAATTAATTTGACTTTTTCGACCCAAAATCGACGGAAATATCTTCTAGGGGTTCCTATTGGATAGTATCAACGCACACGGGGCCAAAAATTCAATTTTAAAAAATTTAAGTTTGCCTCCCCATAAGACCCCAATGTTAAATTTGGCCAAAATCGAAAAAAATTAATTTGACTTTTTCGACCCAAAATCGACGGAAATATCTTCTAGGGGTTCCTATTGGATAGTATCAACGCACACGGGGCCAAAATTTCAATTTTAAAAAAATTAAGTTTGCCTCCCCATAAGGTCCCAATGTTAAATTTGGCCAAAATCGAAAAAAATTAATTTGACTTTTTCGACCCAAAATCGACGGAAATATCTTCTAGGGGTTCCTATTGGATAGTATCAACGCACACGGGGCCAAAAATTCAATTTTAAAAAAATTAAGTTTGCCTCCCCATAAGGTCCCAATGTTAAATTTGGCCAAAATCGAAAAAAATTAATTTGACTTTTTCGACCCAAAATCGACGGAAATATCTTCTAGGGGTTCCTATTGGATAGTATCAACGCACACGGGGCCAAAAATTCAATTTTAAAAAAATTAAGTTTGCCTCCCCATAAGGTCCCAATGTTAAATTTGGCCAAAATCGAAAAAAATTAATTTGACTTTTTCGACCCAAAATCGACGGAAATATCTTCTAGGGGTTCCTATTGGATAGTATCAACGCACACGGGGCCAAAAATTCAATTTTAAAAAATTTAAGTTTGCCTCCCCATAAGACCCCAATGTTAAATTTGGCCAAAATCGAAAAAAATTAATTTGACTTTTTCGACCCAAAATCGACGGAAATATCTTCTAGGGGTTCCTATTGGATAGTATCAACGCACACGGGGCCAAAAATTCAATTTTAAAAAATTTAAGTTTGCCTCCCCATAAGACCCCAATGTTAAATTTGGCCAAAATCGAAAAAAATTAATTTGACTTTTTCGACCCAAAATCGACGGAAATATCTTCTAGGGGTTCCTATTGGATAGTATCAACGCACACGGGGCCAAAAATTCAATTTTAAAAAAATTAAGTTTGCCTCCCCATAAGGTCCCAATGTTAAATTTGGCCAAAATCGAAAAAAATTAATTTGACTTTTTCGACCCAAAATCGACGGAAATATCTTCTAGGGGGTCCTATTGGATAGTATCAACGCACACGGGGCCAAAAATTCAATTTAAAAAAATTAAGTTTGCCTCCCCATAAGGTCCCAATGTTAAATTTGGCCAAAATCGAAAAAAATTAATTTGACTTTTTCGACCCAAAATCGACGGAAATATCTTCTAGGGGTTCCTATTGGATAGTATCAACGCACACGGGGCCAAAAATTCAATTTTAAAAAAATTAAGTTTGCCTCCCCATAAGGTCCCAATGTTAAATTTGGCCAAAATCGAAAAAAATTAATTTGACTTTTTCGACCCAAAATCGACGGAAATATCTTCTAGGGGTTCCTATTGGATAGTATCAACGCACACGGGGCCAAAAATTCAATTTTAAAAAATTTAAGTTTGCCTCCCCATAAGACCCCAATGTTAAATTTGGCCAAAATCGAAAAAAATTAATTTGACTTTTTCGACCCAAAATCGACGGAAATATCTTCTAGGGGTTCCTATTGGATAGTATCAACGCACACGGGGCCAAAAATTCAATTTTAAAAAATTTAAGTTTGCCTCCCCATAAGACCCCAATGTTAAATTTGGCCAAAATCGAAAAAAATTAATTTGACTTTTTCGACCCAAAATCGACGGAAATATCTTCTAGGGGTTCCTATTGGATAGTATCAACGCACACGGGGCCAAAATTTCAATTTTAAAAAAATTAAGTTTGCCTCCCCATAAGGTCCCAATGTTAAATTTGGCCAAAATCGAAAAAAATTAATTTGACTTTTTCGACCCAAAATCGACGGAAATATCTTCTAGGGGTTCCTATTGGATAGTATCAACGCACACGGGGCCAAAAATTCAATTTTAAAAAAATTAAGTTTGCCTCCCCATAAGGTCCCAATGTTAAATTTGGCCAAAATCGAAAAAAATTAATTTGACTTTTTCGACCCAAAATCGACGGAAATATCTTCTAGGGGTTCCTATTGGATAGTATCAACGCACACGGGGCCAAAAATTCAATTTTAAAAAAATTAAGTTTGCCTCCCCATAAGGTCCCAATGTTAAATTTGGCCAAAATCGAAAAAAATTAATTTGACTTTTTCGACCCAAAATCGACGGAAATATCTTCTAGGGGTTCCTATTGGATAGTATCAACGCACACGGGGCCAAAAATTCAATTTTAAAAAATTTAAGTTTGCCTCCCCATAAGACCCCAATGTTAAATTTGGCCAAAATCGAAAAAAATTAATTTGACTTTTTCGACCCAAAATCGACGGAAATATCTTCTAGGGGTTCCTATTGGATAGTATCAACGCACACGGGGCCAAAAATTCAATTTTAAAAAATTAAGTTTGCCTCCCCATAAGGTCCCAATGTTAAATTTGGCCAAAATCGAAAAAAATTAATTTGACTTTTTCGACCCAAAATCGACGGAAATATCTTCTAGGGGTTCCTATTGGATAGTATCAACGCACACGGGGCCAAAAATTCAATTTTAAAAAAATTAAGTTTGCCTCCCCATAAGGTCCCAATGTTAAATTTGGCCAAAATCGAAAAAAATTAATTTGACTTTTTCGACCCAAAATCGACGGAAATATCTTCTAGGGGGTCCTATTGGATAGTATCAACGCACACGGGGCCAAAAATTCAATTTAAAAAAATTAAGTTTGCCTCCCCATAAGGTCCCAATGTTAAATTTGGCCAAAATCGAAAAAAATTAATTTGACTTTTTCGACCCAAAATCGACGGAAATATCTTCTAGGGGTTCCTATTGGATAGTATCAACGCACACGGGGCCAAAAATTCAATTTTAAAAAAATTAAGTTTGCCTCCCCATAAGGTCCCAATGTTAAATTTGGCCAAAATCGAAAAAAATTAATTTGACTTTTTCGACCCAAAATCGACGGAAATATCTTCTAGGGGTTCCTATTGGATAGTATCAACGCACACGGGGCCAAAAATTCAATTTTAAAAAATTTAAGTTTGCCTCCCCATAAGACCCCAATGTTAAATTTGGCCAAAATCGAAAAAAATTAATTTGACTTTTTCGACCCAAAATCGACGGAAATATCTTCTAGGGGTTCCTATTGGATAGTATCAACGCACACGGGGCCAAAAATTCAATTTTAAAAAATTTAAGTTTGCCTCCCCATAAGACCCCAATGTTAAATTTGGCCAAAATCGAAAAAAATTAATTTGACTTTTTCGACCCAAAATCGACGGAAATATCTTCTAGGGGTTCCTATTGGATAGTATCAACGCACACGGGGCCAAAAATTCAATTTTAAAAAAATTAAGTTTGCCTCCCCATAAGGTCCCAATGTTAAATTTGGCCAAAATCGAAAAAAATTAATTTGACTTTTTCGACCCAAAATCGACGGAAATATCTTCTAGGGGTTCCTATTGGATAGTATCAACGCACACGGGGCCAAAAATTCAATTTTAAAAAAATTAAGTTTGCCTCCCCATAAGGTCCCAATGTTAAATTTGGCCAAAATCGAAAAAAATTAATTTGACTTTTTCGACCCAAAATCGACGGAAATATCTTCTAGGGGGTCCTATTGGATAGTATCAACGCACACGGGGCCAAAAATTCAATTTAAAAAAATTAAGTTTGCCTCCCCATAAGGTCCCAATGTTAAATTTGGCCAAAATCGAAAAAAATTAATTTGACTTTTTCGACCCAAAATCGACGGAAATATCTTCTAGGGGTTCCTATTGGATAGTATCAACGCACACGGGGCCAAAAATTCAATTTTAAAAAAATTAAGTTTGCCTCCCCATAAGGTCCCAATGTTAAATTTGGCCAAAATCGAAAAAAATTAATTTGACTTTTTCGACCCAAAATCGACGGAAATATCTTCTAGGGGTTCCTATTGGATAGTATCAACGCACACGGGGCCAAAAATTCAATTTTAAAAAATTTAAGTTTGCCTCCCCATAAGACCCCAATGTTAAATTTGGCCAAAATCGAAAAAAATTAATTTGACTTTTTCGACCCAAAATCGACGGAAATATCTTCTAGGGGTTCCTATTGGATAGTATCAACGCACACGGGGCCAAAAATTCAATTTTAAAAAATTTAAGTTTGCCTCCCCATAAGACCCCAATGTTAAATTTGGCCAAAATCGAAAAAAATTAATTTGACTTTTTCGACCCAAAATCGACGGAAATATCTTCTAGGGGTTCCTATTGGATAGTATCAACGCACACGGGGCCAAAATTTCAATTTTAAAAAAATTAAGTTTGCCTCCCCATAAGGTCCCAATGTTAAATTTGGCCAAAATCGAAAAAAATTAATTTGACTTTTTCGACCCAAAATCGACGGAAATATCTTCTAGGGGTTCCTATTGGATAGTATCAACGCACACGGGGCCAAAAATTCAATTTTAAAAAAATTAAGTTTGCCTCCCCATAAGGTCCCAATGTTAAATTTGGCCAAAATCGAAAAAAATTAATTTGACTTTTTCGACCCAAAATCGACGGAAATATCTTCTAGGGGTTCCTATTGGATAGTATCAACGCACACGGGGCCAAAAATTCAATTTTAAAAAAATTAAGTTTGCCTCCCCATAAGGTCCCAATGTTAAATTTGGCCAAAATCGAAAAAAATTAATTTGACTTTTTCGACCCAAAATCGACGGAAATATCTTCTAGGGGTTCCTATTGGATAGTATCAACGCACACGGGGCCAAAAATTCAATTTTAAAAAATTTAAGTTTGCCTCCCCATAAGACCCCAATGTTAAATTTGGCCAAAATCGAAAAAAATTAATTTGACTTTTTCGACCCAAAATCGACGGAAATATCTTCTAGGGGTTCCTATTGGATAGTATCAACGCACACGGGGCCAAAAATTCAATTTTAAAAAATTTAAGTTTGCCTCCCCATAAGACCCCAATGTTAAATTTGGCCAAAATCGAAAAAAATTAATTTGACTTTTTCGACCCAAAATCGACGGAAATATCTTCTAGGGGTTCCTATTGGATAGTATCAACGCACACGGGGCCAAAAATTCAATTTTAAAAAATTTAAGTTTGCCTCCCCATAAGACCCCAATGTTAAATTTGGCCAAAATCGAAAAAAATTAATTTGACTTTTTCGACCCAAAATCGACGGAAATATCTTCTAGGGGTTCCTATTGGATAGTATCAACGCACACGGGGCCAAAAATTCAATTTTAAAAAAATTAAGTTTGCCTCCCCATAAGGTCCCAATGTTAAATTTGGCCAAAATCGAAAAAAATTAATTTGACTTTTTCGACCCAAAATCGACGGAAATATCTTCTAGGGGGTCCTATTGGATAGTATCAACGCACACGGGGCCAAAAATTCAATTTAAAAAAAATTAAGTTTGCCTCCCCATAAGGTCCCAATGTTAAATTTGGCCAAAATCGAAAAAAATTAATTTGACTTTTTCGACCCAAAATCGACGGAAATATCTTCTAGGGGTTCCTATTGGATAGTATCAACGCACACGGGGCCAAAAATTCAATTTTAAAAAAATTAAGTTTGCCTCCCCATAAGGTCCCAATGTTAAATTTGGCCAAAATCGAAAAAAATTAATTTGACTTTTTCGACCCAAAATCGACGGAAATATCTTCTAGGGGTTCCTATTGGATAGTATCAACGCACACGGGGCCAAAAATTCAATTTTAAAAAATTTAAGTTTGCCTCCCCATAAGACCCCAATGTTAAATTTGGCCAAAATCGAAAAAAATTAATTTGACTTTTTCGACCCAAAATCGACGGAAATATCTTCTAGGGGTTCCTATTGGATAGTATCAACGCACACGGGGCCAAAAATTCAATTTTAAAAAATTTAAGTTTGCCTCCCCATAAGACCCCAATGTTAAATTTGGCCAAAATCGAAAAAAATTAATTTGACTTTTTCGACCCAAAATCGACGGAAATATCTTCTAGGGGTTCCTATTGGATAGTATCAACGCACACGGGGCCAAAAATTCAATTTTAAAAAATTTAAGTTTGCCTCCCCATAAGACCCCAATGTTAAATTTGGCCAAAATCGAAAAAAATTAATTTGACTTTTTCGACCCAAAATCGACGGAAATATCTTCTAGGGGTTCCTATTGGATAGTATCAACGCACACGGGGCCAAAATTTCAATTTTAAAAAAATTAAGTTTGCCTCCCCATAAGGTCCCAATGTTAAATTTGGCCAAAATCGAAAAAAATTAATTTGACTTTTTCGACCCAAAATCGACGGAAATATCTTCTAGGGGTTCCTATTGGATAGTATCAACGCACACGGGGCCAAAAATTCAATTTTAAAAAAATTAAGTTTGCCTCCCCATAAGGTCCCAATGTTAAATTTGGCCAAAATCGAAAAAAATTAATTTGACTTTTTCGACCCAAAATCGACGGAAATATCTTCTAGGGGTTCCTATTGGATAGTATCAACGCACACGGGGCCAAAAATTCAATTTTAAAAAATTTAAGTTTGCCTCCCCATAAGGTCCCAATGTTAAATTTGGCCAAAATCGAAAAAAATTAATTTGACTTTTTCGACCCAAAATCGACGGAAATATCTTCTAGGGGTTCCTATTGGATAGTATCAACGCACACGGGGCCAAAAATTCAATTTTAAAAAAATTAAGTTTGCCTCCCCATAAGAGCCGAATGTTAACTCGAACCGAAAAAACTTCTCGAAATAGGGAATTTAAGCAGTGAAAAATTCCATACACCCGGAAAATACAAAAATACCAAATTCAAATTCGCGCATGCGCTTACCACATAGCAATAGTGTTCGTCATGTACTTTAAGCCCGCTCTTCTACCCATGCTCGGATTTATCGACCCACCCCTGTCGCACAATCCCGATCGTCTGACGAAACTCGTGCCACCTAGTCCCGGAGATTTACCGTGGGCTGTACCCCAGCTGATCGTGGTTATTATGAGAGTGGCCCCAGAAAATCAAATAAGATAGCCCGAAGACCCCCCAAAAGTGATGGTTCAGTGATATTAAAAAAATCTTCCATCCTCCCCGATCTTCTCTAATCCCCCATAGTCCTATATATCCTAAGAAAACTCGGACCAAAAAAAAATTAAATCGTCAGGAGCGTTATTTAAAAATTTAGTCACGATCAAAAAATTTCCGTCGTTTTCCCATTTTTCCTGAATTTTTATTCATCTTTAAAACTCGAGTTCAGTGAGAAAATTCTTCCATTTTCCCAATTTCCTCCAGCTTCCGGTTTTCCCGACAATTTCCAGTTATTGGTACTCGATGATAAGAATTGAGTGACACTTTGGCGACGTTGATAAGTGCCATTTTCTCATGTTTTTCGCGCATAATTTATTTGTATGGAAAAGCTCGAGTGAGATTGTCGAGGAAAATTAGTTCTTCAATTGCGAATTTTTTAGGAATTTTTGTGCCTTATTGGTACTTGATGATGATTTTTGATTGAATGTCGGCCGGATGTTGGCGGCTGTGGTGTTAGGTCAGAGTGGAACGAAAGTGGACGGGAAAAACATTGGGGAAGGGGTGAATCGGGTCGGGGGTGGATCATTCTGTTCAAGGGCGTCTAGCTGCTTCAACAGATATAACATACAATGGCCAATGAACGGCCCCACAGGTTTGTTATCAGTTCGACGAGGGCGGGGGGGGGGGGGGGGGAGAGCATCGATTGTGATTATTTATGGATATGGGGACATTGCACAATTTTATTAATTTTGAATTCCCCAAGTTTCGAAATTTTCGATTTTTCAGCATTTAAAATTTTTCAAAATTTATAATTTTTTATCATTCACAATTTTAGAAAATTTATCATTTTCCAAAACTCCATTTTCCAGAATTTTAATTTTTTTTTTTTAATTTTGAATTTTCCCAGATTTTTCATTTTTTACAATGAAATTTTTTACAACGGAAATCCTCAGAATTAGAACTCAAACCCAAAACCCGAATTTTTTTGAAAATTCTCACAATTTCAACGAATTGAAAAAACATAAAATTGCAAATTTTCGTCAGTTTATTTTTCCCATTTGAGTCATATGAATTGCATCGAATTTCCTTTGACGCGAAAATATTCTCAATGCCATTATAAAATAAATGCAATTTGCCGAAGGGGTTATGGAATTAGTGGAGCGCGTCATTGGAAGTAAAATAAATAAATCACACGTTGGAATCGTATCGAGGGGTAAAAATAGCTGATAAGAGGATGACAAAATTTTTGACATTCGAAAAATTCAACAACTATAAAAATAACATTCTGAATTTCCCTGAAATTTTCAGAATTTAAAGTGTTAAAAGCCAAATAAAAAATTTACAATTTAAAAAAAACCACAAAAATTTTCAAAAAATTCAAAATTTAGAAAAATTTCAGAAACTTCAAAAAAATTCAAAATTAAAAAAAAAACACCGGTTTCCAAAGTGCACATTTTTTTCTCAATTCCGAAACGGTGGAAAATTTATAATCTCTCTGTAAAAAAATAGAAAATACCCAGGTTTGAAAAACCCACGGTTTTCGCGGTTTTTTGCGCCTACTGACTAAATATTGTTTTTTTTATTCATTGACAGGACCACGCTGCCAGTTAGTGGACACTCTGAGGTGAATCTGTGCTCCGTGTTATCGCTGGGCAAAGACCTTAGCAAAATTACAATGCCAGTAAACTTCAATGAACCCTTGTCATTTCTCCAACGAGTCGCGGAGTATATGGAGTACGCGAAATTGCTGAAGTTGGCAGCGGCTGAGACGACACCAGTTGCCAGACTCCAGGTCAGCTATTTTCATTTATTCTCATTCGTTCTTCTTATTACAAATTAATTTTTAAAAAAATATCCAAAATTCGAATGAGAAAAAAAATGGTTTGGAGAATTTTCCAAATTTTTGGTAAAATCAAGTCTCTTAGAAATTTTTTTTTTTTACATTTTTTTTTACAAGTTCAAGAAATTTCCAATAATTTTGAGAATTTTGGAACACAATTTTTTTTTAGCAAAATTGTTAATAAAATCATAATTTCAAAAATTCCAAACGTTCAAAAAAATTCAGAAAAAAACAATAAAAATAATAAAGCCCTTCCTGACCTTAATCTTATTATTTACATACTTCAGGAAGATTTTGAAATTTCACTGGCTTTCGGTTAAAATTACTTGTCTATTATTATTTGCATACAGTACGTAGCGGCTTTTGCTGTGAGCGCTCTGGCGAGCAACTGGGAGAGACTTGGAAAACCGTTTAATCCGCTTCTGGGGGAAACTTATGAACTACAGCGTGAAGACTTCCGGTATTGCATAATATTCTGATAAAAAAAATTACTCTGTCGAACCGACTTTAGTTCAGGATTGACACAATTTGAGCTAACTTATTCATACCAAGACATTGGTTCAAATTAATGTTCCCCAGGAAATTTTTTTTCTATTTTATATTGAAACAAATTTGTAACTTTCAGGATAGTCTGCGAACAGGTGTCTCATCATCCACCTGTCTCAGCCTTCCACGCGGAAGGTGAAGACTTTATTTTCCACGGAAGCATACATCCTAAACTCAAATTCTGGGGTAAGAATATCGAGGTTCACCCCAAGGGCGTTGTTACCGTCGAATTGCCCAAGTACGTTGATCTTTCAAATTAAGTAGTGCAAGTCGTTATATGTCAGACTCACAATAAAAATTGAGATTTTGGAAAGTCTCAATATTTTTTGAACTGCAATTTTTTTTTTTCAAAATTATGATGTTTAGAATTTCTATTTTTTTCTAACTTTCCATTTTTTTTGTGGTTTTCCAAATTTTTAATTTTTTTTTTTAAATTTCTTAAATTTGGGAGCTAGTGAGGTATTTGGACTCCTGACTGAAAATTAATTTGTTTATTTTCTCTGGGGTATTTATCAGGTGGAATGAGGCCTATACATGGCAAAATGTCAACTGTATACTGCACAATGTGCTCGTGGGACAATTGTGGATGGAGCAGTTGGGGGCACTCGAGATAAAACAGTGCGGGGGTGGAAATCTCAAGGCGACTGTAGCTTTCAAGAGCGCCTCGTGGAATTCAAAGGATTTGCATCGGGTTGAGGGATTCATAACTGATTCAGAGTATGTAAATTGACAATGACAATGCACTTTGAAGATAACGACGTCCCTCATTTGCAGGCGTTCTGTTGAATTCTCATCGATCTCGAGAATGAGAATTTTCAAAATACTGGTAGTGTTTAAAATGTTGAAAATCGTATTTTTTTTTTCAATTTTGCAGATTTTCAAAATATTCAAAAGTTTGGAAATTTTTTTTTCAAAATTTTGTGACAATAACAATGTACTTGCGCGATAATGATTCTGCTCACTTGAAGACGTTCTGTTAAATATTAATTGGTTCCGGGAATGAGACACAATTTTCAAAGACACCTTTGAAGTCTTGATTCCTCTAAAATTCTGTTTCCCTTCCCTTGCAACATTTTCAATATTTTGGCATTTTCGCAATTTTTCAATTTTCCGCAAAATTTAATTTTTTATTTTAATGGTGAAATTTGAAATTTGTAAAATCCGGTGACTCCTCTATCCATCCAGAAGAAAGCGTCTGGTTTTCTTGTACGGCAAATGGACAGAGCGATTGCGTTGCTGCGAGCCAGCACTTTACGACGATACCCTGGAGAGGGTGAAACGAGAGGCTAAGAGCCCCCAGGGGAGTCCAGGTCACAAGAAAGTCCTCGCGAAGCTTAATAGCCTCAAGATCGGAGCTTTCAAGCCATCTCATCAGGACGCAATAGATGAGTCTAGCACTGACAGTGAGGACTGTCTTCCGGTTGAAGAAATACCGGGTTCCCTTACCCTCTGGGAGGCTCGACCACGGCCGGCCAATAGTGCAGATGTGAGTAGATCCAAAAATATATGTGATATAGTTTCTTGTTCATCATTCTAATTTGATATATTGGGTCAATTGCAAATTGCGATACGGTCCCTATTACAAATCGGAGCACTGTCCCAATTGCAAATCGGGATAATGTCCCAATTACAATTTGTGGCATTGTCCCAATTGCAATTTGGGACAATGTCCCAATTGCAAATTAGGGCGATGTCCCAATTACACATTGGGATACTGTCCCAATTGTAAATTGGGACAGTGGCCCAATTACAAATTGGGTCGCCGTCCCGATTGTAAACTGGGGCACTGCCCCAATTATAAATTAGACTGATGTCCCAGTTACAAATTGGGATGCTGTCCCAATTACAAATCAGGATACTCTCCCAATTGTAATGTGGTCTACTGTCCCAATTGTACATTGAGGAGCCGTTACAAGTCTAAATTTGGGGATTCGTCCCACAAATCACAAATTGGGACAGTGTCCCAATTATAAATTGGGATTCTGTCAATTGTTACCCGTCAGTCCGCATCAAGTATGATTTGGGGACTGTCCTAATTGTAAATTCGGGGTCTGTCCCAATTGTGAACTCAGGAACGGTTCCAACTGTAAAGCTGGGGATTGTCCCAATCGAAGATGGGGAGGGTATCCCAATGTGTAAGAGTGTTTAACTGTAAGCTGAAATGCTGTCCCAATTGTAGACTCGTGGCTGCCCCAATTGTAAACGCGGGCTGTCTCAAGTATACATTAAAATACTGTCCCAATTTTAAATTGATATACTGTCCCAATTGTAGATTGGCATACCGTTTGAATTGTGAATTGAGATGTTGGTTCAATTGTATATCGAGATTATCTTCCAATTATCAATTCGAGTGATGTTCCCATTTTGCGTTGGGACACACACTATAATCAAATTTGACCTTAAGAAAAGTAAATTGAAACTGTTCCGCATCGAAGTGAGCTCTTTCAGGCTGAAGTAGAAACACTGATTAACCTTATGGCTAGTGAAAAAGAAAACTAAAATTAATTTTGTTTTTCTCAATTATTTAATTTTGAAACATTAATGCTCATGCTACCCTTCCAGTATTATTCGTTCACTCAATTCGCCATGACCCTTAACGAAATGCATCCGGGAATGGAGGCGACGATCTGCCCGACTGACTCTCGACTCAGGCCCGACATCCGGAAATTAGAAACTGGGGATCAGGATGGAGCTGCCACAGAGAAAATTCGCCTGGAAGAGAAGCAACGGGATTGGCGTAAATCCAAAAAGCACAAAAAACTACCAGAAAATTTACCAAGGTATTTTTTTCAGTATTATGACAAAATATGTTTTCCAATGACAATGAGTAATTCTCTCGGGTATATCGGAAATATGAGAAATGTTGTATGCTTGTAGAACTTTGATTTTATTTTCAAATCCCGAAAATTTCGAAAATTTCGAAAAATTCCAAATATTCTAAAAAATCCCAAAAATTCGGAAAGTTTTGGAAACCTCGAAATTTTCAATTTCAGAATTTTTTTTTCTACGCTTCCTACATTTTGTGAAGTCTCAAGAGTCCTCAAAAATTGAAATGTGTAGAATTTTGAAACATGCCACTTTTTCTAAATTCTCATAAACTTGAAAATTTTGAAAATATTCGATGTATTGAGAAACAACCCAAAAATCCACTAATTTTCTTTATCAATGACCTTGTCCGACGTGTTTACTCATAACACAAAAATTGAAATTATCAATAAAATTTTTAATACTAGAAAATAATTTACAAAAAATTTAATTCCCAGATGGTTTCAATCAGCGATAAACCCATTCACAGGCCTCGACGATTGGTCATACAGGGGTGGTTACTGGGACCGCAATTACTCCGACATCGAAGAAATTTTCTAATAAACATGCCCGTTCGATACCCAGGCCCCGCAAAAATCTACAATCGATTTCTGACCTCTGAAACAAGTGTCAGCAACCCCGGAATTTAAAAAAGGCTCGAAACAAGACCAGAATCACTAAAAATCACAGAAAAAAATCAACAACTAGAGACATAAAAAGAATAAAAAAGTAGTGTTTCCGTAGGATTTCTTAAAGAGTAGTCCTGAAGGAGTTAGAGTCCTCACGAGAATTGATGTCTATATAAAAAAACCGTTCGAAGGAACAAAAAAAAATTAATTGAAGTAAAAACCAAACCTGAACAGCTTGAATGAAAAAAATGAGCCATTGATTGATAAAGTAATTAATTTGCAATACTGTTTGTCAATTGTGTAGTTTCATTCAGTCTTGAATGAATAATTGAAGTAGCTCCACATCCGGATGGGTGCCACATAGGGCCATAACACTATACTATTTGGGAAGTGTTAATGTGATGTAAATTCTCATTGATATAAACCTTTAAAAAAAAATTTTTGTGATTAAATTGAGCAAAAATTTACGATGCAGAATTTGTCTTCAACAATATTTAATTTTTGTCGAGCTGTGGAGCTACTTTAAAAAATAATAAGAAAAAATTAATGGAATCAACGGTCAGGACAGGAGTACAAACTTGGAAAGAAAAAAAAAATCAGAAAACTATTTTGATTGAATTGTAAATAATGATTAAATCATCCTAATCGATGGAATTAATTTCCTGATGGGGATTGAGTCATATCGAGTGATTGGGGTGACTGGGAAAATTGTTATTAGACAATTGGTGCATTACGAATAACTCGAAATTGCCCCTATTTTTATAACAATTGATCTATACTTCGAGTGTACATTCGTAAAAAAAAATTGGCTGGTGAATGGAGAGATATCATTATTAACTGAAGATGAGACTTATTTCTGAAGCTGAATGCAAGCTTTGAATAAATTTTGAAGCGATACAACTAGTGAAATGGTCCTTTTAAGTCAAATGGATTAGCGTCTCCCTTTTCGTGGATATTTCGAAAACTACGCAAGATATCAAAATTTTGATGTAGACATTTTTTGTAGAGCAGAGTGAGATCTTCAAAAAAGGTGGTAACGAAAATTTTGCTAGGTCGCTTGGATTTCGAGATATTCAGTAAAAAATGAATTCAATTTTGATAAACTCATTTTTGGAGTAGGACGTACGCGCGCACGTGCTCCATAACCTTGAACTTGAGCTCGTTTATTCACGAATGAAAGCAGTTCAAACTTCCCGCGTATTTGTTCACCAATGAGGGATAGGCGTTAGTTTCGTTCGAGATATTTCGATATGGGACAACTTCATATTGCTTCATCAGATAGAAGGACATTGTCGTTAATATTTCAAAATCTAGCAAAGATAGAGCAATTTTGGTGAGAACATTTTTTGTAGAGTGAAGTGCGCTCTACAAAAAAGTATTTAATAAAATTCCGCTATCTTTGATAGATCTAGCGATATGCACAAAAAACTCAGTGATGTCGAACTCAATTTCCGTCAAATTTTGCACGTCCAAATATTGTAAGGTCAGTGAGAAATTTGATGCATAAATTTTCTCAAAATTGAATTCAAAATGGCGACGAAATTGGGAAAACGTCATTTCGCTAAGGCAATAGTATAGGACAAATTATAATAAATAACAAATAATGAAAAAAAAATTAGAACGACTGCTTCCACTGTAAAAATGCTTGGAACCTGGTGTTTGATCTCTTGCATTTGATACTCAATGTGCCAATCCAGTGAATCCGTAGTCGTCCACAGCTTTCTTACGATCACGGGAAAATAATCCGTAGAATAGTGAAGAAGGTTCATTGTTTTGGGGGAAAATGAAAGTTTCTGGTGCTCAGAAATAACGGAGGATATTCGTTCGCTGGTTATAGCAAGTCTTTGATGTAGAATTTTGGAGATTTTGGAAATTTTGAAAATTTTTGGAATCTTTGGAATTCTCAGAAATTTGGAAGATTCAAAAACCAATGTTGATAGTTTGAAGTTTAGAGAGATTAGCAAAATTTTGGCAATTCTTCGGTTTAAAAAAATTGGGAGAATTGAAAGTTTTGAAGATTTGGCAACGCAAAATCTTTTTTATTTCCATTTTAAAAAACTTTTTCGAAAAAGTTTTTTTTTGTTATTTTCGAAAATTTCAAGATTTTGAATTCTCCACTTTTCCAAAATTTAGCGAAGAACTGGCCGAGAAAAGGCGTAGGTAATTGTTTTGGGAAATACCAAAATTTAATGTTCAGCCATAGCAGATTAAATTCATCACTCGTTTAGTGAATATCAAAAATCTTCGAGGGAAGTTGATTAACGTGATGGAACGGAAGAGTCGCAGTGTTGATTTTCAGACAGTTTTAATTGAATTGCAATATTTTGGCCAAATGTTGAGATTGTATCCGTCACTATGTTGCCTGTGTCCTGTTTAGTTGTGTATAGGCCTGATGAGATTCAGAAATAAATGTTACTATACAGAAAACTCTTCCCTATTGCACTTTGTAGTTTTCTACCTCTCAAAAATTCTCGCCTTTTTCAATTGTCCGCTTCTCGTCAAATTTCCCATTTCGAAAATTATCACAATTTTTCCATTTGAATTCATGAATAGGAAACACTTTTTATCTTTCAAAAATATGTACTCCACAATATGAGAAGATCCCAAAGAAAAATTTTCCCTTTTTTTTTTTATTTGGTTATCCATATTCAAAGCTAATTTTTTTCAGACAACTTTGAAACGACTGTGACGTCACGAAAGTGCCTCTACCGGCGGCAACCAATCACAGGCCATCCTTATAATAACTCCAGCAGACGCGTCCAATAGGAAACATAGAAACACCCGCGCACTTTTGCCGCGTCGGAAGCCACTGATGTGCCATTTGACGTCTACAAATTTTGATTGATTATTCCGAGACATTTAAGCAGGATTATTACTATTTTTATGTGAAAGAGTACTTGATAGTTTGTAACGAATCTCTTAGAGCCCAGTTTTAACTCAAGTTACCCGTAGTTAACTCGTGGTTAAAGTTAATGTTAAGTTCCCCCACCACCAGCCCCTTCGGCTGGTTTTAAAAATGGCGGCAAGTGTTAGCCTGAGCGCGCTTTATAAATTTATGGTGCAACAAATTGGAGTAACACAACTGGTTTGTAATGAATAATGTAATTACTAATTTAATTGGTGAGGAGGTCGTCATTTACAACGTAATTTACACCCAGTGAATCATTTTGAAGGTTTATCAGAAATTCAATTCAGGGAAATATAGTACACATCCACGTGACTGGCCCTTCTCGTCTCGCGGCGAACATGGTGGGGGAACTTGACTTTAACTTTGATCACGAGTTAATTACGGATAATTTAACTAAAAACTCGTGTTTAATGTCATTATTTCAGACAATTTTGGCGGCATGTATGTTTCCGGTTCAAGTTATATTCTTCGAGCGCAGTCCTCGAGAAAATTCCACGGGCGCCCGCAAGATGGCGGGAGAATTCAAATGGTCTCGGCAACATGGCAGACAATTTCTTGTTTCCAAGTTTCAGAAAGCCATCGATCTCGGCTCGTCCCAGAGAACACGTCACTTGAAGCGTCTGAAAGCCGTATTGTCGCTTGTAATTACCCAATTGTTGATAACTGGTTCCAGCTGATACTGTGCTACGAAAGAAAAGAGAGTGGAAAGAAAAGTATTCCAGTGAAAAAGGAAAGGGATTTGAGGAAAGATCAAAAACATGAGCAGCGTACCAACAGGTGAGGGTGTGAGACGTTCATAACCAAAATGTTGCGTATATTTCCATACTTTGTTTATTTACTAATCGGCGAAATTGCACGCGCATTCACAAACACTGAAGTTGGATTTTTGGGAGTCGGGGGTAATTTAAGGTTTCGGATTTTTGCCGCTTTCAATGTTTAACCTATCAATTGTTTTTGTTGTTTGACGTTTGAGGGATTTAATGGTTTCAAGATAATTTGAAAGGTTTTACTAGTTTGATTTTATTTGAAGTTTTTTTTACTACTTTTAGTTTATTCGAAAGTTTACACTATTTTTAGTTCAGTCGAAATTTTTTAATATTTTTTGTTTAGATTTCATTGCAAATTTGGTATTTTCATTTTTGATTAGAAGCATTTTTCCTACGTAAGAGTTCGCAATAAATTGGCGAAAGAATTTGAAATGCCTGAAATTTTTTTGTCACAAATTTCTGCTGGTCATTATTTTTTAAATGCGATGATCCTAAGTATTTCCAATTAAAATAATTGAACATTTTATAGCACAACCGAATTCATCACAATTTTTCTAAAAATTCCAAACTTTTCAATGGGAAAAATTGGTCAGATTCTCGAAGAAATTAAATTACTCACTTTTTTGTCTTTACAGTTTTGAATACTAAAGATTTTCAAATAATTTTTTGTAATTATCAGTTCATATTTACAAAAATTCTGAATTTTCGGAATTAAAAAAAAAACTGATTTTTTCAGAATTCGTTGATGTTTCAGAGATTTGTAAATCTTCAGGTTAAAGAAATCAAAGCTTCCAACAAAAGACAAAAAAATTTCCATGAACCGATAATTAAAATTATTTCTGGGAAATTATTTCACATGGAAATACATTTTTTTTCTGTTCAGAATTTATTCCCAGCCAAAATCTTGAAATTGCACAATTACGAAACCTATATTTATAATTTGGAAAAAAAAACCCCTCGAAATTTGGTAGAATTTTTTGAATTTAGAAAAAAAAATAGTACTCAATTCGAATTTGAAAAATTCAACAAAGTTGGCAAAAAAAAATGCAGGTTTCTATTTTTTTAATAAATGTCCGATAATTTTTGTCTCATCATTTTCAAATCTAGTCATTGGTAAGCAAATAATGTATGAATAATTAGACCACATACACCCATGTTCCTTTGAACGCGAAAAAGCTCCATTTTTTTTTGTCCTCAGACTATCTTGTCACCAAAACTTTTCAGCTCTTTCAATTTTGATAAAAATGCGGAGAGCCTTAAAAAAATTCTGTTGAGTCTTACGTATTTCATTTACATTGTTGCCGGCTCCACGTACTCGACGATAATTGCATTATCTTCATTAGTGATCGCCAACGTGTTCCTGTCCTGAGTCAGCGTCGGGAAAAATTGATTTCTAAAAAATCATTTGTTGAGCTCTGTTCAATCATTGAGCTCTCTGCTCTCTATCTCAAAATCTAAGAAAGATAGAAGAATTGTCGTAAAAAGTTTTTTCTGTAGAATTTCAAGGGCTATAAAAAAGTCTATTATCAACATTGCGCTATCTCCGCCCGATTTCTTAATATCGACAAAACACTGATTACAAATGGATACTCGTGTAAGAAGTTCAATTGAACATTTAATTAAATGGGTTTTCGAGGAGTATCTAAGTATCTAAGAGAGATGGAGAAAAAGTTATACAACATTTTTTGTAGATCTGAGCCCGCTCTACAAAAAAGGTTCTTATCAAAATGCCGCTATCTCCACTAGATAGTCAGGCAATTCGAAAATCCTAAAAAAAGGTTCAAGTTACGCTTCATCCATTTTGACCTGATCTGTCCTCCTGGCCCTGATAAATGCTTATCACTCAAATGGAAAACGTTCTCCGTAATTCCTAGCCTCGCAAATCCTTCGGGACGATAGCGGAAAAACATGGAAAATATTATGGTAACCGCTCATATTCCCTGGAGGAACTTGCCAACGTATTCAAATATCACTTTTCATCGATTATTGATGAAACTCTCTCATTTGCTCATCTTCCGTAGGGAGCTTGAGTCGGAAATTTCTCGCAACTCCCGTGCCATCCATTTTTTATTCATGAAGGGCCGGATATTGCACCCGGGCTACTGTTTCGTCTCCTGAAATTTTCATTTTTCAATTCTTCTAGGTTCGTTCAATTGCACACAATTTGCAGTTTATAAATGACGAATTAGTTCGTTAACGAGCGACGTCGAAGGAATTTTTTTTAACAACCATCGTCGATTTGTATATCCTGCAAAAAGGGTTTCCATTGGTCTCGTGGAGGTCGCGCCTATAGCATCGCGCCGCCGAATCGGATTCGACCTAGTGCAAGATAACATCCATTGTGATTTGCTTCAAGGTCATTTAGTTTTTGCTGGATCCCTCGAAACCTATGGGTCACAGCGAGATCTTCTGAGGAAACTTTTTGTGCAGCTCACGTTTTTCTCCAAAAAAGTCCTTATCATGTTTGCTCTAGCACCAATACTTCATGAGCTATCAAAGAAAAACCAATCTGGCGAAGGTACCTGAACATGCAGATCCCGTGAAGTTGTCTCATATCGATAGATCTCGAAACAGCGCGACGCGGGCTCCTCATTGGTCGGCCGGCCGCGTGAAGTGGCCGCCGAGATGCGCGCGCAATTCGAATCGTTTTCCATTCATGCTAACCTAGCATAAATCAATTTCCGATGGATATCTCGAAATCAGTGGGTCCTAGCGAAATTGTCGTAACCACCTTTTCGGTAGATCTCGCAGTGGGCCACAAAAAAGGTCCTTATCACTATACCGCTATCTCCATTCAGTTACGATATTTACCTGAAAAACTGATTTCAAGGAAGCGCAACAGCCGCGAAAATCTGGATCTCGTGTGCTCACACGGTCGTTATGTGGTAGATAGTGTAAAATGATAACGTCTCACCTGGGCAATGATAACCCCGACTTAGTCACTACGATTGCGTGGCTGGATTGACTTTATTACTCACATTTTTTCCTGTTTATTATTCATGAAAAAAAAAAAAAAATTGCAATGCGATACAATCTGGTTGTCATGTGTCGTTACTGCACCATGATTGTACTTCTCTCCTATAATAATACCACACGATATATGTATTTCTTTATGAAAACATGAGACTGTGTCAATGGATTTTCTGCACACATGGATAGACGGTGAAATGAAAATACAGAGATCTCCCTTCGCCCGAGTATCTCCCTCGCCTGAATATTCCAATGTTTACAGTGAAAATATCATGGAAGCCCCTGTCTGGGTTCCTGCTTTGCATGGGAACCTCTGCTCCAGAGCTCTTTAATTCTTGACTGCAGAAAAATTCACAGGAAAGGAATGGAAAAATTGCTATGCAAACTTTCCTGGTGTGACTCGCCAGCTTCTGGACCGGATATCTCGAAATCTAGGGGAGATAGGGCAGTGTCGATGAGGACGTTTATTGTAGAGCAGGGTGAGATCTACCAGAAAGGTCCTTAGCAGAAATCGCCATCTCGGCTAGGTTTCGAGCTATTCACTGGAAACTGATGTAGGACCTCAAATTCATTCGATGTGATCAGCTGTTGGTGTATCACACGTTGTCATTGACTTCCCTGTTCCTCCATCATAGTAGGAATCCAATGAAACGATTTCTTATGGGAATACTCGAGAAGATTCTCGGAGACTCTCCCATCATAAGTACCATAAGAACCCCATAGGAACGAAGAGAAAACAAAATTTGGGAAAACGCTTTTAGTGAGGAAGGTCTCAGGTACTCCGATGGCTCTTCCCTTTTCCATGTCAAATAAAAAAAAAATCTATAGCATACCCCATAGGAAATCCCATAGGAACCTATCCCCACTGCGGAGGTGAAAGTATCTCCTTTTCCCATCGCTCTTCCTCTCCATTTCTTTGGCTCTCAACGAACTATTGATCACTCCTTTTTTGTAGCGATTGCGGCGCGGTGATAACGGCGTCAGCAATTTTTAATTTTTTTTTCCACCTCAGTTTGTTGTAGCCGAGCCCTGGGGCTACCATTTATCATCGAACGGTCGAGTTAGACTCGTGGAAATGGAACGGTGTGAGCTCTGATTTAGGGCAGTGGAAATCCAGTGGTGCTGGGCTAGCTGCGATTGTGCAATGGTCAACAAGATTCATTTTTTGGTTGATTGGTCGAGAAATTTTGTTTCGAGACCCATCACGGAATTAGTATCGAAAATGGTGCACGGGAATTTAAAAAAAAAATTTTTTTGGGCACATTCCAAAATTTCGAAATTTTCAAATTTTGGGATTTTTTTTTTTTGAAAATTCAGAATTTTTGAGTTTGTCAAAATTTTATCAGATTTTTTTTTGAATGGTAACAAATGTGGCAACAATTTGCGATGCCCTAGAACACGAACCAACCTTGGCCCCACCGCAGTATCGATTGCCGGTGGACGAAAAACACGGAGGAATTTAAAAACTTGGGGATTTATTATCGAGCAGTCTAACATGCAGAGTTGTACGTCGATACAATTTTCCCTTGTTCCAACTCTGTATGTCGAGCGTACGTGTCTCAACCTTGAGCTTCCAGTTCTATTTATGTAAGTTGGAGAGGTGAATTCAAATGAGCGATCGAGCAATCGAATTAATGAGTGCAGTCGGAAAATCGCAGTCAATGAGTGATCGTAAGACGTGGCAGCTTGACTTAAGCCTCTGAGTGAATCACAGTCTTAATTTGAGACTCGAAAAATGGGGACTAATCGCAAAAGATCAGATTAAATCATGCCCCAGGAAAAGGGGCAACTTCGCTCAATGTCTCAATTTACTTCCCCAAAAAATCATATTTTACGATTTTTAAGACTATTTTAATTTCCGAAATTTAAGACGTGACGTCATCACGACAATTATTTAAATTAAGACTTCCACATTTCGGATTTTTTCGTATTTTTTCCCCGCCCAATTTTCCCAAGTTTCCTGCCAATGAACGCCATTCCATTGCGAAAGTTTTTGGGGTGAATGACCTTTTCGCGGTTCGCTAAATTTCGCGCGAGTACGTTAACAAAAAAAATATTAGCGCCAATTTTCCCCGGGGGTAATGGCAATTTTCAGAAAATTGGAGCATGGTAATTTCTTGGAATAAGGTGATTATCGGAGGAGGTAATGAGTCTGGGAAACTTCCGGTTCTGTGAAGTGATAAAACCACCACTTCACTCCACACATATATAGATATAGTCAATAATGGTATGACGATATCGTTATGAACTATGATTCGCCAATTATTTATTCACTCATTCATTCATTCATTTTTTTTCAGCTGCACCCAAAGAACGAAGTGGCAAAAGAGCAATATTGCGACGCGATATGTTCCACAATTATGAAATTATCTCGCTAATGAGCAGTTTCATGCAGAGATCCCACTGAATTTTTTCATATAATTAAATTTCCCGCGGAAAAACCATCTCGTCGTAAGTCCCACACTTTTCCATTTGATATTGTCATCAGTAAATTTCCATCTCGGCTTCTCCAGGTCGACCTTGAGAACCTTGAATAAGGTTCGTAGGACCTGAAACCTCTAGCAAAGTGGTGAACGGTACCACCTCACTCGTGCGCTTCGTCCTTCATTGGCGGATATCTCGCAACCTACGGGAGATAGCTCAATCGGGAAGAGACCCTTTTTTGTTCTCCATTAGATTCTCTACAAAAAAGGTCATGATCGATATCTCGCTATCTCCCGTAGATAAGGCGCTGTTCACCAAGAAGCAGAGGAAGGAAAAGCAACCTCGGTATTTCAGATGGAAGAATGTTTACTTCCGGTTTCATCTCAATTATGAATCACGTTCTAAATCACCGGTGGTTCAGTGCTGGCTAGCACAATGTACCGTTGGTTGGGTGCAAGTGGGGAACCAGTGCCCTCACTTTTTCCCGTCTCTCGCACTTGTCGAAAGAAAAAAGACCGCCCTTCTCCTACACCTACGACCGGTTTCCTGCGCTTCGAGCGTCACGCCATCATAACTCCAGTGCCTGAACTAGAAAGAAACGATACTTCGATCACCAGGAAAAGCCAACAGATTGACGCCGCCGATTGCTACCAGCTGTTGCTGGCGTCCTCTCCCCACCACACGTGTCCCGCCGTCAAAGTGAAAAATAAATCGAAGAAGGTTCATCGAGTTGCCGAGCTACCTCCAGTGTTTGCATAGTTGTGGTTTTGGTACCGAAGTGATAAATCAAAGTGGGGAATTGGATAAATTGGTTGTTGGCGGTAAGTTTCGTTGGGGAATAGCGTCTGTGGGTGATAGCGTGATCTTCATAAATGAGGTGGTATCACTTGGTATTCTCAGCGAGAATCGTACGCTGATAGAGTTTTGTGTTGTTGAGATTAGTTTTGTTTCTCAAGTATTATTTGGCGGGAAAATTGTAGAAATATTCATAATTTTTTAAAAAAATTTTAGCATTCGTGATTTATTGGTTAGCATTTACTGATTTTAGGACGGAGTGAAATATTGCTCCCAGCCAAGCAATACCCGACTAGAAATTCATATAAGCATCATGTATGGTCCTGATGAGGTCGCCTTATTTTGCCAGGTCGCGCCAAAAATTCGGGAACACAAAATCTGTTAACATACACACATACACAGTCAAAATAATGGAGACCCAGAGTAAACACTGAACTCGGTACAATTGATTGAAGAATAATATTTACGTCCTGGGTCGATCGATTCCAATGAGCGATTGAGCCTGCCATAATACTTGAGACTGAAACTGCCCTCAAAATTGAATCTCCTCAGTGTTGGGTTTGCCTGAAAATTCTACGATGTCCCGACATTTTCCAAGTATTGAGTGAAACTGACAACTGTTTAAAATTAGGACCCATGACTCAACAATGACGAAGCGCCGTCTCTCCTCGATCTGAGGTCAAGGATCTCCCGCTAGCCTCAACCCTAGGACATTTGATTGGCTGATAATGAAGGAGGACAATACATCCCGAGACAATCCCTCGAGTACCTCATCAAGGAGGGCCTGCGAGGAGCATGGAAACGATTGCCCCAGTGAAAACGAACGAGAGTTTGAGTCTCTCGAATACGAGGAGGACGTCTACTACTCAAAATTGGCAGCTACACCAAGCTTCGACGACATCGACGAGCTCAGTATCAACGAAGAGATTGTCATGCACTGTTGGAAGGACTCTAACTGCGAGCTCGATGAAATAATTGTCGACGATACGGACCTGGTCTTCGTCGAGGGGAAAGAAGGAGCTAGAAGAACGAAACGCTCGATTAGGATCATCTTTCGGGACATTTCAAAATCCTATCTCGAGAAGATTAGCAGGGGCCAGAAGCGATTGATGGAGCGATTAAAAGGTGCTATACCTTGATTAGGTCTCCGTGATTCATCAACTCGGGATATTTTATTCCAGTTGTTAATTGATCAAGGCTCAAAGATTTGATAGCCAGTCAGAGGTCGTTTGTGGTATTCACGTTGAAGAACTACATGGGTGATATTAGGTGCTTGTGAGGATAGAGTTGTGCTGAGGTTTTTTTGTCATTGATATCCTGATGGATGTTGGGGGTCAAGATCGGTTGGATAGGTAGAGCGAGATGGGTTAAGGTAGGGCAAGATAGGTTAGGGTAGGTCAAGATAGGTCAGGGTAGGTCAAGATAGGCCCGGGTAGGTCAAGATAGGTCAAGGTAGGGCGAGATAGGTCAAGATAGGTCAAGGCAGGTCAGGATAGGTCAAGCTAGGTTAAAGTAGGGCAAGGTAGGTCAAGATAGGTCAGGGTAGGGCAAGGCAGGTCAAGGTAGGTCAAAATAGGTCAAGATAGGCCAGGGTAGACCAAGATAGGGCAAGATAGGTCAAGGTAGGTCAGGGTAGGTCAAAATAGGTCAGGGTAGGTCAAGATAGGTCAGGGTAGGGCAAGATAGGTCAAGGTAGGGCAAGATAGGGCAAGATAGGTGAAGGTAGGTCAAGATAGGTCAAGGTAGGTCAAGATAGGTCAGGGTAGGTCAAGATAGGTTAACATGGGTCAACATAGGTCAGGGTAGGGCAAACCGCAGAAAACTAACCACCCCGTCCGCGGCTTCGCCTCGGATGGCAAGAACGCGGCGGGGGCGAGTAGTTCTGCATGGCGTGCACCGAACAATATTTTTCAGGTCAAGGGCGTTGGCGAAATTTTTCAGGTGGTAAGCTCCTGACGAATCGCGGTTTTCAAGGTTTGGACCGGAAAATTCATTTATTAGGACTTTGCACAACTTGTACAAAGTTGTGCACCTGTACGCTTCGCGGATTGAGAGCAGTTGGATAATCCCTATCGGTTGATTTGTCCGTCATTGAGGTGACCCTCAACAGCTCTGCTTTTATTTACCTAAGGTAATCGATCCGTCTCTTGCGAGATGTTCCTTTTCGATTCGTTTGGACGAAGTTGACCACGAATTGCCAAAATGGGAAGATGACATTTTTTTTTTCGGGAGAGGTCCAGGAGTTTCCTGGAGCTGATTGCGGATGCTGGGGATTCTTGGGATGCTAATACAAATTTTAGCATGAAAAGAAATAACACATTCTTCTCGATCTTGGAATTTTAAACAATTTTTGCGACTATGCTCGGAAATGGGAACTAAAAAAATTGGAATATTTTTTTTTCTAAGTAGTTCTCGTCTTCTAGGGTTTTCCCCTCAATGTCTACAATTTTATATAATTTTTCAGATATTCAAAAAAATTATTTACTTAGTCGAGAAAATTGTTGGATTCTTAAAAAATTTTTTTTGACATTATATGATACAAATTTCTTTTAGTTTTTCAGGAGCTATTGCAATCACATGACGACGTAATGCAACGATCTCGTGAAATTATTTTTATTTACTTCGTGTAGCCATTGATGTTTTTCCTTCAAATCAATTCAACGAACACGACTTAGGGAAGTTGAAGTGATTTCTTCGTGTTTCGCTCAGTGGAAATTTGTTGGGAGAAATTGCGCCAAAAAATTTGATGGCTGGAAAATATTCGTGTCAATGGTTTCTACGTTTCATAATTCCATCGTAAATCTTTCAACGGTTGAACGGAGCTCGAGAATGCCCAGTGATGTAACTGGAACACTGGAGATGCTGAGATCTGCGGATGTTGTTTCTTTTTTAATAATTTATCTTCGTTTTTCAATTCATTTCGTGATTTTGAGACATGACATTGCGCTCGAGGACAATCTGAGATTTCAAATTTCTCGCTCGTATATTTTTTTAGAAAAATTTGTGGATTTCAAAAAAAAAATCATAATTCTGTTTTGTAATTTTCAGGTTTTTGACATCTTTTAAAAATAAAAAAAATGAAATTTTAGGAGCTTACATTTTGTGCAGAAAAAATTTTCAAAAAATTTGGAAAATGTCAAATTTGAAAAATTTCAGATTTTTTTTTTTAATTTTGCCACTTTCGAAATTGTAAAAAATGAAGCAAATTCGGAAACACTATGAGGCTTGGAGAATTCTGGAAAAAAATATCGGAGGATTGGAATTTTTTGAAAATTGTAACATTTGGGATGTTGAGATCTGGAGTTTTGTAATTACTGTCTTTTTAAGCTTATCCTATGCTTTCAGGAGAGGATGCTCTGCACTCGGGCTTAAATTCAGGATTAAACTCTCCCTCTATGGATAATATAGCGAATGAACTCGCGGGTATGACGCCCGAGCAGCAAGAAGCGCAAAAGGAGGAGTGGAGGCGCGAATTAGCCAAGGTAAATTAGTTAATCCAATTTTTGAGGCTTTTCCTCATATTTCTCGATGGAATATTCACTTTTATGATTTCCAGAGAGAATTGTACATGTTCTGGTGAAAATTTTAATTAGGAATTGCGTAAGAAAATTGCGGAAATAAATTTGCCAAACTGGGGAATTAATTTTTGCTGAGATTTTTTATTTTTATTTTTGAGATATTTTTTTTGCTGAGATAGCTGATGTAAAAATGATCAAATTAAGCAAAGGAAAAATACAATAAATGTAAAATTTGTGTTTCCCAAAATTTCCCAAACTCAAATATTCAAATAATTTCATTATTTTTTTTTTCAATTTTTTTAGATCGGAAAAAAGTGCAATTTTAAAAAATTGGAAATAAATCATTTCAATTAATCTAAAAAAGAAGTTGAATCTCGAAAATTTGTGAGACAATCAATGAATATAAATTTTTTTCGAATTGAAAATGTTGTTTGTTTTTTTTTTGTAGTTATATGTGTTGTGAAAAATGAAAATTTATGGAAATTACACAAATTGCAGAATTTTACAAAATTTTCAAACTTTCGAAAAGTAAAAAAAAAATTTTAGTGCAATTTTATCGAATTGTGAGAGTGAGAAATTTGTTGGGAAATTTTTGGTGATTTTCAAATTTCAACAAAAAAATGATTTGGAAAAATGTTGAAGGATTTAGAAGTTTAACAATTCAGAGATTTCTTCTTTAAAAAGGGTCAGAGCATGGAAGGATGATGAGAAATTTTGAGAAATTCATCAATTTTAATTATTGCAAAGAGGAAATAGAGGAGTTAACAAATATGAACTAGTTAATCCAATTTTGGAGGTTTCCCCTCTGATTTCTCGATGGAATATTCAGTTTCATGATTTCCAGGGAGAATTGATCATATCTCTGGTACGAATTCTGGTCTCAAAGGTACATAAATAAGCAATTCAATTGCGGATAATATGAGAAAATGTTGGAGAATAAATTATACAAGTGACAGTGTTAATTATATCTTATGAGATGCATCGTAAGGAAATCTGTATCTAGAAAAGTAAAAAAAAATAAAAAAAGAGAGGTGAGTATGATGAAATTTCAAACTTTTCAATATTTCTACAAATCTGAGAAATTTTACAATTTCGAAATTATCGAATATTTTTTGGAATTTTTGAATCTCAGAATGACTGATTTTTTTTCACGTGTTGAAAGTTTTCAAGTTTTGTTAAATTAAATTTTTTGCCATTTTTTTTTTGAACATAAAGGGAAAGAATAAAAATGATTTTTTTTTAATTATTTTGGGTTTGGCAATTTTCACAATTTTTGGGAATTTCGAAAGTTTGGAACGCAGGGTGTTGTCAGGAATTTCTAATACACAATTTTGTGCTTATACAATTTTAGGTGGAAGAAGAAATTCAAACCCTCAGACATGTATTATCAAGCAAGGTCAGAGTTTCCCAGGAACTTAAGCGCAAACTAGGCATCACTGTCTGGAAGGACATAACAGATGACGTTAATCAGGGACTTCGCAACGTCAAGGAAAGTCACGTGTACGTATTTATTCCTCCATTATCTTCATTACCACGTGTCAGTTGCACCAAGTTCCAGGTTGCATCGGGTCACAGTCACCTTACAAAAAAAAAACTAAAAAAAAGTGGGAAAAAACGAAACCAGAAGACACTTCACGTCTTCACTAATTACATGTTCGTTTTCCATTTAGTAATTTGTGGAAATTTCCATGTGAAAACTTCAAGTGCTTTAGGACTTCTAAAATTTTCAAGTCTTTGAAATTTTTATTTTTCTACAATTCTCTTAATTTTTGAAACTTTAGAAATTTCGGAAATTCAAAAAAATTTCGGTATTCGAAATTCTTGAATTTTTTTGTTTCTAAATTTTCGAAATCTTCCAAATTTTTGAGCATTGCCCAAATTTTCTAAGCTCCGAAATTTGATCAATCATTACGAAAACGGTATATTATGGAAGTTTTTGAGTTTTGTGAAATTTCAGAATATCTCAAATTTTTACGATAGTTCAAAACTCATAATTTGTACATTGTATAATTGTTGAAAGAATTTTTTGCCAGAGGGAAAAAATCTGGGTTACGTTTTGTCTCAATTTAAGTCGATTCTTGTTCATAGTGTTTATAATTTCATTTATCGTTCAATGCATCCAATTTGTTTTTAATTGATCGTTTCGATTTGTAAATATTGTCAAAGTAGTCGGGTCATTCAGGTGTTGGGTGCTTTTAATGAAGTGAGGGTGAGACACAACCATACACACACACACACACACACACAGATACACCTCAAATGTTTCATTTACGTTTTTTCGATCAAAATACGAGTACCTTAAGAATCTTTTTTATTCTTCTCCATCATTTGCGTTTTTTTTTTACCTTTTCGTTGGGTTCAGTTATCAGAATGTTGGTGAGAAACTCGGTCACTTCACGAGGGCGGTCTCCGAAAACAGTTTGTAAGTATCAGAATGCACTACATGAAAGAGCAAAAGAATTCGTCAATTACAAAAATTACAGCTGTGTAATTAACTTCAATGAATAACGTGTACATACGAGAGCTTCTCATCTTATTTCTAACGGAAATTAAACAATCATCTCATGGTAGTTTATCGATTTTACTTAACTACTGTACAGTTTCATCATTTTCAGTTTGAGGCTCATCAATTATTTTCCATTTACGTTTCTGGAAATTTTTTTTTATCTCAATTTCTCCTCTTTTTTTAGACTTTTTCCTCAATTTTTTTTCAATTTATTTCTTGGAAGTCTTGTTCCAAATTTTTATCCTTAATTTTCCCATTTTTAGATTCTGCACCTTCCTGAAGGAGCAATCGATTTATTGAAGGTGTATTAGTTTCAAACTTTTTAAGTTTTAAAAATCTGAAAAAAATTTTTCTTAAATTCTTGAATCTCAAATTTTTTTTTATAATTCTCGAAAATTTGGAAATAATTTCTTTTTATTTTTAATTCCTCCATTATTGTTTTGAATTTCATTTCTGAAAATTTCTGAAGGAAGAATCAATAAATTGACTATTAATTTTGTTTATCAGATTTCAGAAAACTGAATCGGTGTGCAAACAGGCTGCTGGGCTCACCACAAGTATCCTAGGAGGATTTGGAAGTGGAATTACGATGAAGCTCGGACAAATGCGCAATTCGGACAGTTTTCGATCACTCGAAGAGAAGGTTGGCTCTGCATATGAAAATGTCAAGGTAAAAGGTCGCATCGAAGATCCCGAAAAATCTCGAATCATCGAAAAAAATAAGTCTCACATGTTCATCTCACAGGATCGCAAAAGATTCATGATGTTTCCTAATTTTGGAATGTCTTAAAATTTTCTGGTATCAATTTTTTCAAACCTTTGGCATTCCAAAAAAATTTCAATGATTTGAACTTTTGAAAAATTCATTATTTATGAATATTTCACATTTTGGAGATTTTCGAATTTCCATGTTAAAATTTCAATTTTGTCAGCGGTTTCATTTTCTAGAAATTTGTAGAATGCTAAAAAATTGAAAAATCAATCTAAATTTTTTTATTGAAAGAAAATCAAAATTGGTCAATTCTGAAAAATATTTTTAAAAGTATGTAAAAAAAAAATATTTAAAATAAGTTTTAAAAAATGGCGAATTTCTGAAATTTTGCTATAAGGATACATTAGTAATTGGTTTTTTATTTCTAGGGAAAAGTGACTCCATCGAGATCAACATCGACTCAGAGTTTCGATGAAGCCCTACGAGAGGCTGAGGCATCGAGACGCGCCTCAGGTGCGCCCTCAGTTGCCACAAGCCCCACAATTCCCGAAGAGAAACTCCTTTCCTAGAGTTTGTCCTGCAGTCGACCCTTGACCCCACAATGCGACAATAACAACTACTCACCGTATGGCAGTAACACATGGGTCGGTCGTCTCGTCCATTTCTACTATTGTTCACACTGTAACACGTACTCGAGGGCTAATCGGGATATTTGAAAATGTGGTGAAATTTTCAAAATTTTGAAGATTTCGGAAAATTTTCACGATTTTGAAATTTTGAATATTTGGATAATTCTAATAAATTTGACGATTATGAAAAATTTGCTAAAAATTGGGAAAAGGTTTTCAATTTTTACAATCTCAATTTGTTAAATTTATCAATAAAATTTTTACAATCAATTTTTTCTTAAGTTACCAAAATTTTTAATTTTTAAAATTTACAAAATGGATAAATTTGGAAATTTCCAATTTTCTCAACTTGAAAGATTTCAGAGTTAAAAAATCGCAAAAAAATATGAAACCATAATTGGTCAAAAGTTTTGAACTGTCTACCTTTGAAATTCATTTTTTTTTAAGAGATTGTAATTTCCCGAAAAATTGGAGATTTTGAAATATTAAAAATTTTGAAATTTCTGACTTTTGCCAATTCTGAGATTTTCGAAAAATTATCATTTTTGCGATAATTATTCCACATTTACAATAATGGTGAGAATCTAAAATTTTCAAAACTTTCTTTAAAAATTCATTCGACCTTAACTAAGATCGAGGTTAAATATCGAACTTGAAGCGAGTAATGATATCTTGAAGACTATCAATTAAATGTGCTTTCTAAAGACATTAATCACGTAGTTAAATTGCTGGAATCATGGGAATCACTGTGACGATACTCGAGGGCGGTATATCATTAGAAATTGAGAATTTTTTTTTCTCCGAAAATGCATTTAGTGTCGAGGGGGGGAAAATACTAAAAATTGGAGAAATATTTGAGTCACAGCACTGTTGAGCCTTTCAAATATATATCAAATATGTGTTTATGGTGGGAAAAAAATTCCAAATTTTTTTTGTGAAAATTTTTTAATCGATAACTCCTGAGTGAAAAAAAGGAAATCAGGAATTTTGTATTTCTTCAAAAACCATTCATGTTGGAGGAAAATGTCTTTAACGTTTTTTGCAGAAAATTCTATTTCCAACAAAAAATGTGGAATGACATTTTTGTCTATTGTCAAAACTTTTCGAGAAAATTGCATTAGAACGTTAGAACTGTTTTGTTTTTTTTTTAATTTGGATTTTTTCATTTTTTTCAATCGTTCCCATTTTTTGTCTGTAAGTTTTTTAAATCTTCCAATTTATTTCCTTTTGAAATTCAGTTTTTTTTTATTGCTATTTTTTTAATGGCAATTTTTTGGAAAATTTGGATGAACGAAAAGTTGCAAGAAAAATTATTTTCAAAATGGTGAAACAATTTTTTGGTTAAGTAATTAATTTTCTTCCTTATGTTTTTTTAGATCCTAAGGTAAACGTGGTTAGTACACTTGCATCTGTCCTCTGGCTAAATGCCTCAGCCAATGTAATCATTATTCTAATGGGTAAATAAATTATTTCATGAAAATACAACAGTCGTTTTGTCAAATAATTTAAATAGTTTCTTTTTATAAAAAAAGCATACAAACTTTTATTAGAACTAAATACAAAAATAATAGGTACATTTTTTTCTTTATCGTCGTTTCGGTTTTAATTACATTCCTAGTTCATTTTGCAAATAAAATTAAGAGATTTTTTTTTCAATCAACAAAACTTTATCAAAATTGACATTTTCATGATTAAGCATTTTTCTCAATTTCAAATTGAAAAATTCTAAAAATTTCAAATTTACCAACAGAAAAAAATTGAAAATTTGAAAAAAAAAACAAAAAAATAAAAATGAATTTTAGAAATTTTGAAAAAATTTTGAAATTTGAAAAAGTTCTTGACCGTTCAAAAATCAAAAATTTTATATGAAAAAAAAATTCAACCTCAAAAATCTCGTAATTTTATTGGTCCTTCCTCGAATCCAACCAGAAAATTTTGAATGATAATTTCGTCATAAAGAATACTCGGAAGTATATCACATTTCCTCATTATAAATAATCCCGATGCCATCAATAAATTTATTAAATTTACAAATTGAAATATCCCTTAAATCGAATCCAATTAGCGTCAATATTGCTCATAAACCTAAAAAATAGTTAAAATAAAAGAGAGACTAAAAAACATTTCACATATTTATTTTCTTACAATTGTTCATGACGTTTAATAAAATCTTTATGTATAAATCCTCCTAATTTTACTAATGCACAATGCAACAAAATTTGAATAATCAAATTCAAAATTAAACTATCTACTCGTATTAATTAATAACCGTGAGAAGTGTTCTCAATTCGCAATGGTATAATAATAATAATGATTCAAGAAAAAAAATAATAAAATTACAAAGACGAGTGAATTCGGGCTCTATGCAACTAAGGCGTGCGAAATTACAAATTTTCTATGGTACATTATAATAAAACAAGATGGAAAAATTGTTAAACTGCTTAATGAGCCTGAGATCAGGACTAAAATTTGTTTTTTAAATAATTAGAAATTAAATCTAATGAAAACTGAGTGAAAGAAAATTACTGACATCAAAAAAAAAATTTTCGTTTCATCGAGATATCTCGAAATCCAAGCGAGATATCGAAATTTCATAGTCTTCCTTTTATGTAGCTCTTGGAATTCTCTACAAAAAGTTTCTTATGCAAATTTTTTTATCTCTCCGAAATTCCACAAGAATTCACAATTTTGTTTTTGATTTCCCTCTGACGCAATCGTCATACTCGTTTTTCGATGATATATCGAAATCCATGCGAGCTATCGAAAACTGGTTGATACAAATGTTGTAGAGAATTTTATAAGCTGCAAATAATGTTCAACAAAAAAATCGCTATCTCTTCTACGTTTTGAGATAATTGCAAATAACAGATTTGCAGTCTCTAATTTTGTTCTAATTAATTATCTAATTTTTTAATTCCAGTAATTTTTTCTTCTCAGCATAAGAGTACGTGTTAACAAGAATAGGAAAAAAAACAGGATAATGTATATAAACCAGAAAATTATCGTGCATTATCTCCGATTGCCTGATACTGTACCAGTGGGTCAAATGCTTTCGATGCAAGTGAATGTGGGAAAATGGATTTGAAAAAAATGAAATAACTACTCTCTCATATTTCCATAATATATGTATCTCTCAGTGGTGCATCATGAGGCTACGGTAATTTTATACATCGACAGAGATAGGCATAATCAATGATTTACATTAATTATTGATTTTTATATGAATAATCGATTCATTCTCAAAATCTGTACTGAGTTGAAAATTGAAAAATTCAATCATAAAACTTCAGAATAAACGAGTTATAATTGTAAATTTGTTTTTCCTTTACCCATCCCTTTCCGAAAATTTTCCGTTTTTTTTCTTACTAAATCCTTTTGCAAAACAATTGTTCACATCCCAAAAACGGGATGAAACAAATTTCGGGTTGTTTAGACATCACGAATATTTGTTTTACTTGTTCAAAATCGTGAAGTGATTAACAGCTGGGAGTTCCGCCATCTTGTTGAGGTCGAATTCAAAATGGCGGATCTGAGACCTGCCATCTCGATTCAGGGGCTTAAAAAAATTTGTCTCTTCTAGATGAGCCTGAACATGAGAATGCCAGCACCTTTAGGAATATCTAGGATTTTTTCTCGTGATTTCAACACGCTTCGAATATAGAATTAAAAAAGTTTGATTTCGGGGTGATTACAATAACTTCTGCTATCGGGAAGTTAAAAAAGGGGTTCTAAGAGGAACCTCCTTATTTGAAATGATGGAAGAGCAAAGTTCCATAGGCACAAGCACCGCCATCTTGCTCATCTTCCCCTTCCCTCGCCTTCAAGATGGCGGAGCCTGAGTTCCTCATCTCGCACATTCGAACGGATAAAAAAAATATTTATTTTGTGTCGATCAGCCTCAAATTTTTTCATGACACTTTTGGGGTGTGAATGTTTGTTATTGAACAGTTTTTTGGTCTGTTCGTCGTGCTTATAATTAAGTATCAGCAAACGAAAATTGATCACGTTCCGTAAGCCAGTTTCTGCTTCGTTTTATGCGGAAAAAATAATGCAAAAATGATTCACGCCGATCTCTATCCATGAATTTCACAATCCCTCTATATCTCACACTTGCCTCAATATCTCACATCTCATATAAATAATTACGCTTTATTCAGCTATCTACAAAAGAAGTAAAAACAATCCATAAAACGGTAAAGATGCCGCCAATTTTCAAAACGACACTATTCAACTATTGTAGCGATTAAAAATTGGGCTTTAATTATTGCTAATATATCTGTTGATTACATTAAATAGAATATCGTAACCAAAGGTACAATAATCGGTTTTACAATTCATTCAAAACACTGTACAACCCGAGCAATTGTTAGTTGGCGATTTTTCAAAGTGGAACTTCTGTAATTATTTTTACCATTTTTTTGGGGATTTTTATTTAAAAAATTGAGTAATTAATTTTTTTTTTATGTTGATTAAAAAAATGGAAGATTAAAAAAAAACGAAGTTCCACTTTTGTCGCATAACTTTCAACGCAAGATTTTCTTTTCGTTCATTTATCTAGATTTCGGTAATTCTGGTGATGAATACGATCGTCCATTTCCGGTAATTGGGGCGCTCTATTGATACTCACTCGGCTACATTATTTTTGTTAATTAACCACTGGGTTCAACATTATTTATCAATGAACAATTGGGAATATTTATTGTCTAGTAACTTGTGGCAAGCTCTGGTGATAAATAGGCTCTTCAAGGCTTCAACATTGTGTAGACGCTCTGGGTTAAATATATTTTGTTTATATATTATTTTAACAATTAAGTTGTAAATGGGATTTACAATAACATTCGGGTTGTTAACTGAGAAAAAAAATATTATAATTAATATGAAGTATCGAACAAATTTTTTCAAATTATATTTTGAGACTTTCTCAAAAATCAAAAAATCAAAAAATTTTTTTTTGAAAAATTAAAAAAAAAATTAATTTTGTTTATTTAGTCACTTATTTTTTTTTCTCAGTCCAGTATTTTTTGTACTGAGTAGGCAAATGTTTAAAAACTTAGTAAACGAATATTTTATACTTTATTCGTGGTCATTGCCATTTGAGTATTGTCGTATTTATTTAACAAAATATATTATAAAATGTGTATAAAAAACGGAGACAGGATTTTTGTGGTAACTTGGAGCGTTCCTAAGTAAATGTTGTAAATTGTTCAAAATAGATAACTTTCTGAGTATTGGACGGAGTTAATATTAAAATTACAAATTTTTGTTTTTACATTTTTTTTTACATGTCTTTATTATTATTTTTTTTTATAGCGAGGGATCTTCGGAATTATTCCGATGATTCATCATTTGAGTTTGCGTATTTGGAGAGTTTGTAGAAATCTTTTTGAGTATTGAAAATATTCATAAATATTTCAAAAAGTAAAATTTTTTTTCGAGTTTTTTTCCAAAATTAAAATGAAAATAATTTTGAAAAATCATTTTTTTTTCAAAATTTCCAAAATTTCAAAAGTTTTGAAAATTTTGAAAATTTAAAAATTTTCAAAATAACAAAATTGGTAAAAGCCCAAACATTCCAAGATTTCGAAAAATCCAATTTTCCAAAATTTTGAATTTTTTAGAAAATTCCAAAAGTGGAAAAAAATGATATAAATCAGAGGAAAAAATTGGAGAATTGAAGAAAATTTTCCATGAAATCTTTCATAAATGTCGTGAATATCCGTTTACTTGAATTTAAAAAATCAATCGAGTGACCTCCTGAGAAATTCCACTGATTAATAATTTTGCCGTTCTCAATCGGTGAAACATGACGATAAAATATTGTGGTTAATTCACTCCATTGTTTCCGGTCGCAGCAAATAAATCGTTTGTAATCTCAATCTTTAGCCACGGCGTGATCTATCGTCGAGAGATATTCTTTTTTTCTTTTTATCCGACTCTTTGTGATCGTGCACAAGGGGTTGCCGATGCCACACCTTGGAGACCCCCTTTTAGAAGGTTAATAGGCTAGCAAGGCTCACGACGTACAATTGAAAATCCCAGGGGAAAAATACACGCGTGGGTCTAACACGAGCGTGATTCAGGCATTTTCTTTCATTACAAAACGAAAAAGTAATAATCCTCCATTTTTTAAAAATTTTCATCTTCCTCAGTTTTCACTTTTCAGAAAAGATTTCGGGTTTTTAATTTTTTATTTTTGAAAAAAAAGTCGATTTTCAAACAAAAATCAAAAAAATTGGATTTTGCGAAATTTTTATTTTCTTCAAAAAATGTCGATTTTTTTCGATATTTTCGATTTTTTTTTAAATTTTCGATTTTTTGAAGAACTTTGGATTTTCAAAACTTGTTGATTTTCGAAAATTTCGATTTTCAAAAATTTCGATTTTTCAGAAATTACGATTTTTCAAAAATTTCGATTTCTTAAAAATTTCGATTTTTAAAAAATTTCGATTTCTTAAAAATTTCGATTTTTCAAAAATTTCGATTTTTCAAAAATTTCGATTTTTCCAAAATTTCGATTTTTCCAAAATTTCGATTTTTCCAAAATTTAGATTTTCAAAACTTTTGATTTTTGAACAATTTCGATTTTTCAAAAATTTCAAATTTTGAAAAAATTGTGGTAGACCAAAAAAATCTCAAATTTCGAGCGCTACACAAATTGAAATGGAATACTGAAATTTTCTCAAAATTCGAAATCTCGAACACTTATCTCCAACTGATAAAAAAAGCCTAAAAGTGAAGAGAAAGATTAAAAAATCGTGATTTCCCAACAATTCAAAAATTCAAAAAAAAACTCGCACAGGATATATGTATTTGTGAGCACATCAGTTTGCGACTCGCTCGAAAAAATGTTAAACAGGGAGAACGGGAGTTAAAATGACCCACAAAGTCGGGTGGAAAAAAATTAATTGCAAAGTATCATAAGACACGGCTCATCCGACTGATCAGCTCAGTCATATAATATTCAATTCCCATGAGTCAGTCGTAAAACGCGTGTATTTTTATTTACCATTTTTCCCTGCGCGTCTCAACATTTTTTTCTTTTAACATATATGCGCGGATGAGGGGGCACATAGGCCGAACGGTACACGGTACCACGTGTATTTTATATCTACTCGTATGTAATGGTTTTGCTCCATGTTATTTACAGACTTTCTCCAATTTAAACCAGGATTGGATACCGTTGAGCATCATCCAATCAGCGTCAAACGCCCTTGAGTATCCGGTAACTCGTGCGCATGTCATTGCTCGATTTTTCATTGCAAATTTTTCGCAAATTTTTTCAAACTACCTGAAGCCGCATTATGCGCGCATCCAAATTTTCCTACTCAAAAAAATGCCCAAAAAATGGAATATTTGAGCGCAACTGTTTTAACGCCTCAAGCAACTTTTTCAGTCTATTTAGGTGGAGATAAAAATCATTGATATCACACAGTTAAGTTGATGGGAATTATATTCTTCGAGTCGATCAGAATTGTCGCGTGTTGCGCGCGCACCTGGTACCGGAAGCGCGCCACCCGTGGAGAAATTCCGCGGCATCACCCGAAAGTATTTTTGGCAGATATCTCCAAAACTAAGAATATTAACGAATGTTCATATAAAGCTTTATTGTAGCTCTCAGTGTGCACTACAAAAAACATTCTCATGAAAATTGGCCTATCTCCTTCACATTTCGACATATGAGCCCAAAACAAAATGTGAGAGGTTCTCTCAATGCGCGCTTAAAGAACGTTGGGAGAATGGCGCGACTAAAAATTCGGGTTCAGTTGAAATTGATTGTCGAAATTGGAGAGTTAGAGGAAACGTTGGCGTGCCGACGTTGCGCCGACGTTCGGCCATCGAATGTCGGCCGGACGTCGGCGACCTGGAATCTCGCTTATATTAGCCAAAATGGGTTTTATATGATGAAAAATTGTGATTTCGAACGGGGAATAGGTGGGGAAACGAGAGATATAGTACACTTACGAGGGTACCTCTGTACGCAACACCGTCGTAATGCACTTCTCGTGGTACGCAACACTTCTCCACGCGCGTTTGTAACATGCAATTACCATCGACACACGTAACGTAAGACCCCCATCCTGCAGCCTTTGAAAAAGGAGATCTTTCTAAAACTTTGACCTACGTTTTCCGTGATCATTCATGCGTCTCCGATACTGGAACCCCGGCGATTTGTTCTTTTTTTTTCAACCTTTTCCCCCATCCCTCGGTGATTTTTCATCCCACGAATTACATATTTTGCCGCGGGAATTTTTGCAGGCAATTATTAGACACGTGATGGATAAAAATGGCGGGATTATCGCGCGAGATTAATGGGGGATAATTACTCAATTGCAGTTTTGTTCGATAAAACAAACACGGCATTTATGCATTCGCATGAACTTATTCATTTTGTTTTTCTCTAATTTTAATTTGCTGGGTTCTTTTTTTTTTCTCTTTTTGAATGGTCTTCAATTTTCAAAAAAAATTGAAAGTGCAAAATTTTTGAACTTTTCATGTTTTATCATTTTTTTAGGTTGATTCGAATTATCTAAATTTTTTTTTTCAATTTTTTGAAAATCTAAAAAAATCAAAGAATTTTGATTTTTTGTAAAAAATTGAACAGAATTATTCCAAAAATTTTCGAAATTTTTAATACAAAAAAATTCGGGTCCTTGGAATTTTGAAAGGTCAAAATAGAATTAAGGTTTGAAAATATGTCGACTAATTTATTTTGGAAAGCGAAAATGTGCAAAACGAAATAAACATTGAATTGTCAGTTTGGAAAATAGAGAAAAAAATTGAGCACGGCGTGGAAGGATCTAATTGCCCTCGGCGAATTAATTAACAATAATTGTTTTATTAACGCGAACAGTAAGTTTCTCAACTGGCTTGCTTAACACCATGAGAATAACCATCGAAATTACTCGGCAAAAATTCGTATGGGGTCACGCCCTTAAGGAAGAGATGGACATCAGCACGCAAGTGCATTTTATCCTTTCCCACGTGTTTTATCATTTAACAAACATGCGGTGTTGCCACCTCAGCCTAAATTACACCTCACGTCAAAATTGTCTCGATTCTGTTGAGCAATAGGTGCGGATCCCACGGAATAAAAATTTCCATTATTTAAAAATTTTAATTATTCGACTTCTCAATTTTGAAAATTGTGGAATTAAATTTTTTTTTTTGAGACTCCTAAATTTCGAAAATTGATAGAATTCGTGAAATTTTTAGAAGAATTTTTTCTCCAACATGAAAACCTTTTTGATGTTAACATAAGCGCGATTCCAGACCGCCGACGTTCCGCCGACATTCGATGTCCAACATCGGCGCAACGTCGGCGCGCCAACGTTCCCTCTAACTTTCCAATTTCGACAATCAAGTTCAACTGAACCCGAATTTTTAGTCGCACCATTCTTCCAACGTTCTTTAAGCGCGCATTGAGAGAACCTCTCACATTTTGTTTTGGGCTCATATGTCGAAATGTGAAGGAGATAGGCCAATTTTCATGAGAATGTTTTTTGTAGTGCACACTGAGAGCTACAATAAAGCTTTATATGAACATTCGTTAATATTCTTAGTTTTGAAGATATCTGCCAAAAATGCTTTCGGTTGATGCCGCGAAATTCTTCCACGGGTGGCGCGCTTCCGGTACCAGGTGCGCGCGCAACACGCGGCACTTCTGATCGAGTCGAAGAATATAATTCCCATCAACTTAACTGTGTGGTATAATTGATTTTTATCTCCACCTAAATAAACTGAATGAGTTACTTGAGGCATTAAAAAAGGCGCGCTGAAATAGTTCAATTTTAGGTCATTTTTGGTGATTGAAGAGGAAGTTTCTTAACGCGCCAATCGACGAGTTCAAGCTAGAAAAATAAAAAAAAAATATATTAGAAGTCTTAATCGCTCGCCAAAAATGCCACAATCATACAGAAAATGTAAAACGGTGGTGGGGCCTTCCCTCAATTTAAAAAAAATGCGTTTCGTAATCAGCGGAAACAGCGGAGAAGGTCACTCGACTACTGTTACTCATTAAAATTTTAATAGTGCTGTTTTTTTTTATTCTCCTAATTGTAAATTGTAAATTACTTGTAGGGTTATTAATTAATGGAAAGTTTATAGTAGCTTAATTTTATCGCGTCGTCATTCCACAATTCTCTAATCACTCCTTGAGTATGTAACTAAATCACAGCTCATGCTAACTAATTACTTATCCGAGAGGAGCAAAAATGGTTTAATTAAATATATTCGTTGTCCAGTTATTTTTTTTCTTCGTGGAAAAGATTTTACGAAAGTACGAGTATCTCGGGAAATGTTTATAATGATTTTATGATTTAGTTTTAGTCCAGTCGGGCTCGCCGGTGCGTTAATTGGGCGCACAAAAAATGGAGCAATTATTAATGTTGGGATAGATTTGACTTAGGAAAATTCTCCGAAATTTGAAATTTCGCTTTCAGAATTAGAAAAAAAAAATCAATAAATAAAAATGGAAATTTTGGGGAATGGTAAAATTTTTCTATTTTGAAGATTTCAAAAAAAAAAAATAATTTTTGTAAAATTTAAAAAAAAAATTAAGTTCGAAATTTTTGTAAAAAATTCTAAATTACGAAAATTGGGAAAATCTGAAAATTTTCAGGATTTAAAAAAAAAATAAAAAAAAAAATTAAAAAAAAAATGGGAAATTTGAAGGAGAAAATTGAAGAAAAATAGACAATTTCACAATACACTGGACTGATATAAAGCAGCAAGGAAACTGTGTGGGCACAAACGTCGACAATTAAATTAATATGTAATTAACTGTCTCACAGCGGGAGGGCCTCCTATCGCTGGAGCAAATGAGAATGAACTGTTTCCGATTGTATCAAATAAAAAGAAAATTATAGTTATCTCGATGACGGAATAATACGAATGACGTAACGGACCAAAAAAATTTAATTAAAATTTTTAAAAACATTTTAAAAGCGAGTTATTATTGCGCATTAAAAGAAAACCCTAATGATTTAAATTAAAATTTGTGGATCAGTTGACAAGATTACTATTCTTTAATTTATAATAAATTCCCCTGTGAAAAAAATCTAATACTCAATTTTTCCGACTTTCCTCATTTTTGGTACATACTTTTATTAGATGCAGATCCCAGAAAATTTATGAAGATGCAAGATTGAAATTGAATTATCTCCTCACGGAGTGGTTCTGACGCAAAATGCTATAAAATATTTTTTGTAGAGAATTTAATTTCCGACAAAAAATGTATATATCAAATTTTTCTCCATTGACTCACTCTCGAGATAGATCCGAAATTTCGATACGCGGGATAGGGGTGTGCTGGCGCACGGCCCTACGCAATGGCTTTAAGATCACCGTAAGTACCAAATTATGAGAGCTACGTACACAAGTCATATGACATAAAAGACGCATTATTAAGAGAGGAACAATACCTATTAACAACTTTTTTTTGTATCTCTAACCCTTTCCCTGATAAACCTCCATACACAAAAAGATGGATGCAATGGACCAATTTCTCCCAAAATTTAGTCAAGTCTGAGTTGCATAATAAAAATTCAGTTACGTCATATCCAAGTCTTCTTGCATAATTTTTCCACAAACGAGTGTTGGAGGAAAATTTGGAATTCCCAAAATCTAGGGAAGAGAAACATAACTGGAAATTCGATTCTGCCCAGAATTTTGTAAAGTTGATATAAATTTTCGTTCGTCAAGCGAGTTGGGAGGATGGGGCAGAATGGGTCAGAAATGCTCATTACGCATTTCATAAAAATATGTACCAAAAATGAAAAAAAAAATTATTAGACAATTTTACATCGAGAAACACAGCGAAACCACTCCAGTCCCACCCTCCTCCCCCCCCCCCCCACCCACCCACCCGAGTCCTCTCGACAATAGCATGATTGTAACCATAAAAATAGAACTTTATCCTTTCATAATCATCACATTTGAGCGCCAATTGGCCGTGACATTTTCACAGCTGTCATGGACGGATTAAGAAATTCGTGCAATTACCTACAAATAAATTTCTAATTTCACCGGCTGAATTTTTATTAATACTTTTACTAGTATTATCGATATTATTAGTATTATTATTAATTATTATATCGATATTATTATTGTTGTTGCTTCCATTATCATTATCATTATTAATATTGTTATTATTAATATTAATATCTATTAATATGTATATATTAATATTAATATATAATTAAAAATAATATTATTGTTATCATTATTAATATTATTATTATTATTATTATTATTATCATCATTATTGAAGTTACATTGAGGCTTGAGTCTTTAATTATCGTCAAATGCATTTGAATACATCAAATTTTGAATACGTTTGTGGCTTTAACTTAATCTCCAGTGCTTAAAAAATTCGGAAAAAAAACGACTTTGATGCAGTCATAAAAAAAACTAAATTCTCAAACTGAAATGTTAATTGAAAGGTAAGAGTATCATCACACGAAAAATATATTTCGATTTAAAAGCATTTGGACTGCAAGTTCTAGCGAAGGAGGTCTTTGATGGTTGAAGATTGGATTTGAATTTTGTTAAGTGTCTTCATTCAAAGAAGTTAATTTTCTGCTTGTCTGATAAGCGTGATAAGACTGTGGGATGGATTTGCATGGCGCCAATTTTGAATACCTTGCAACTATATCTATATATAGTGCCTGGCGTTATAGGTGCGTAAATTTTTCTGTCCTAATAACTTTGTCAATACCCTGAGCAACATCTGATTGCCCAGTATCTTTTATATATAGCTCCACCACAATCTCACCCAGTCACGTCTCCAGAATCCAACAAATCCAATCAACCTTGTATCTAACATTTTGCCCACATTTCACCCACCGGAAGTCCTCCATGTAAATAGACCCATTGACTATCTCCGCAGCAATCTAAATTCACAATCCATTCTTCAACTTTCCAACAATCTATTCCTAAATAACAATTGTGCCCTGCCGAAACATATCAATTTCCCCCATTATTTTCTCTCCCAGCTCAATAAAAGATAAGAGGATCACCTTTGCAACACCGTTGGCCGACGCTCAGATCCCCGGCAAGTACCGTTCTTGAAAAACGTTGAATTCTCCACGTACGATCGTTAGTCATGGCCCCTTCGTGTTGCACCATCCAATCCCTACGATTTCCCTCTTTCCACCTCCCCCTCCCACCCACCACCCCCCAGAGCCCCCCATCTACCACGTGTCCCAGCAAATCGTTCCAGCATACGATCGGTCTCCAATCGATACATCAGCCGTCTCCACAATAAAAGACAATCGTGAACATACCATGAAAAAGATAACACAAAACAAAAAATAATAGAGAGCTCTTTGTACACGGTTAAACCGGATTTATCACACGAGAAACTCCCTTTAGCAACCGTATCATAATTGTTCCAGGGCTTCTACCTCTAAAAGTACCTGCACTTGAGAGCATTGGAATAGCCGACGCTCCCACCGTAGCCTTCATTGGTCAACCTTAAAAGAAGGCGCGAGTTATCTTGAAGTAACCCTCCGCCAATGGCTATCGAGCCTCCCTCGACAAGCCAACCCCATCAATTGACAAAAAATGAAATATACTAGACTAACTCGCTGGATTACAGCCACCAGTATCAGGATTATTCGGCCGATTGTCCGAGGGGCTTGAGTTGCTGTTGCTACTGCTGCCATTGCCCACATTGCTCTTATTAGCAGCAATGTGTGTCTGGTAGTGTTTGGCAAGATGTGCTTTCTGGCGGAATCTCTTGCCGCACATGTTGCAGGCAAATGGCTTTTCACCTGTGTGCGTTCGAATGTGAACATTAACACTGTACTTGTCCTTGAAGCCTTTGCTGCAGATGCTGCAGTAATGGAGTGATCGTTCTTTGCGTTGAACAGAACTGGGTGATCCAGTGCCGGTGCCCTGCTGTTGTCCGCTGCTTGGATTGCCAGTTGATGTTGAGGTGGCGTTGTTATTGCTACTGTTTTTGTTGGATCTCCTGCAGTACTTCTTCGTCTTGGTCGATCTAGCTGGTGCAATCTGAATCTGGTTACTGGTGGGTGTCTCCTCCGTGCTTGGCTGCGGCAGAAGATCCTGCTGGGCAGCTACAACAGTCACGGTACCAAGATCAGCTGGCAGTGTTATTGTACCAAGACTTCCGCTCTGTGGATCCAGAGTGTAGAGGACTGTTGGCGTTGATGTTACATTGCAGACGGGTTCCAGACTGCAGTAGGACTCCACCACCTCGTTTTCAATGCTCTTCAGCTTCTCGTACTCACCTGGTCTAAAGGGAGCACTTGCCAGTTGGGAGAGGAGAAGATCATCGTCCGAGCAGCCCATGCCCTCGGTCTGTGAATCAGAGGTCTGCTGGTTCTGACCCTGGTGCTCAATCATCTGGAGGCCGCCACTTGCATTACTAGACACCGACAATGAAATCGTTGATGCCTGGGATGGAGATGGTGATGGGATCTGCGAGCCCGTGTAAATCTTTCCCGTTAATGCACTCCGCAGAAGACTTTCAGCATTATCAGCGACAGATTCCTGCAACTGATTCTGGTCAGATAACTTCCAGTCATTATTGTTATCTCCGGTAGTTGATCTGCAGAGCTCCTTGCTCTCGACGAAGCCACTGTCGTCAGCGTACTGTGATGATGGTGTAGCTATCACGTGGTATCTATCGGCATTTCGGGATTGGTCGGACGATTGGATATCGTGGTCCTGGTCACTGGGGCTGGGCTCTAGGCTGAGAATTGCGTCGAGATCCAAGTTGGGACGCAGCGACCAGGAGTCGGAGGATGGTGCTGTTGGACTTTTGCAGCAATCTAGGGCATCCATCGAGTTAGCTTCATTATTCAATACAGTCAGCGTGTAAATGGCGCCGTCCGTATTCTGCCGATCGGTGGATGTGATGCGATGGCCCTCCGTCGATTGGGGATCTTGGTGATTGGGTGTTGCGGGAATCGACCACGAGTATTTGTTCAGGTCCTCGAGGAATATGCCGCAGGTTTGTTCTTTACTATCGTCAGTGCCCCAGTAATCGCAGTCTGATTGGTCCATTGGCACTTCTGCACTGACACAGTGATTGCGCACTGCATGGTGACTCAGTGATGCGGTTATCGTGGAGACTGGCGGCAGTGAGAGGATATTGTTGTTGGTTTCCTTGGGATAGGAAGATGGCTGATTGTCGTGGTCGTCGTGCCGCGTATCTAGGTAAGTCATACCGCGGCAATTCGTTCGGTGGAGGTAGGTGTCTTCGTCGGATACACCACCTGTTGAACCGCAGTGGGGTGGTGGTGATACCACGAAATCGAAAAAATCGGTCTTCCCCAAGTCGTCACCGGGTACACCACCCGTTGGGAACGTCTCCGTTAGGTCCATACCGCCAGGGTATTGATAGGCGGAGGATGGGATGGTGGCGCAAGAGGCGAAGACGTGCTTGGAATGGTTTTTTTTTGCGCGCGGTTGAGCTGGAACCGGGGATGGACACGGAGTTCCTCAAGCGTGTCGAGAATCTTCTCGCCCCATCGGCCACGGCATCCTTGAGAAGTGGTGCGGGTTACCTTGGTAATGTAACAGGTGCACCTGGAAACGAAAAAATTTTGGTTAATTATCATGTATGGGTAATGAGGGGAGGGAGGGCAATTGATATGGGGCAAAACGGGTCACTTTGTATTTTCGTGATATGGGGGCAAAATGGGGCGGGGAGGGTACCAGCATGTCCCACGGCCAATTTTAACACGTGACCCATTTTGCCCCCTGACCTGTTTTGCCCCACTATTCTACCTACTTAGGGGTTTGTGTGAAGTGGCAATTCGAAAGCATTTTGAAATGCAAGTGTCCTCAAATACTGTGTCTTGAAGTATGGTTTATCTTGTGTGTGTGTGTGTGTGTTTAGCGCGACACAACCGCGATGTACCATCGTAAATTATCAATTTGAATAATGATAGTAAATTGTAATAGAAGATGTGCTTATTTTCATCATTTCGATAATCACCTCGAGAAAAATAGGTGAATAAACGGAAATTCATTATTCACGAAGAAAATACATACGTTGTTCTTGATTGAATGTAAGATAGAGGATATTGGATGATGAAAAAGAGAGGAAAAAAAAAGTGCAACTCGTCATGACTGCAGATTTATCGAGGTACACAGGGCATCATAGAATATATCCTCGGGTTTTCTATATCCAATCGATGCAGCGGGTGGGTGGGAGGGGGGGAGGTGGCGGGGGGGGGGGGGGAGGGAGAGAAAAATCAGCAGACCGGTTTTGGAATATAATCTCTCCTCGGGGGTAACCCGTTATTGGGCACACTGTCCTACAGACAAACCCAGGCCTGTACTTGCTTCTCTTATTCAACTTTTTTTTTTCTCTCTTTCTTCTCCGGTTATTCAATCATATAGATAAATTTTATCGGTGATGAATTTTTTTTTTTTTACGACGTCATTACAAATAATTGTCTGGTTGCATGTGATGGACGGGATTGAAGTCTAATTTCGACATTAGGGCTTTTCTATTTTTATATGTGAGTTATGGGCCTCAGGGGGGGAGCTCTGGTGTAACTCGGATTTGGGACGTTTTTAATCTAGGGCCCATAAATTTTTCTGATACATGACAGGGGGAAATCAGGTTGGGGCATCAATCATGGAAATGAATGATAAGAATATATCATGACATCATGCGGAGAGAAATGGAGGAAATACTCAAAGATCAGTGACCGAAAATTAAGTGTGGGAGTGTGTGTGTGTGGGTGTGTATGTGTGGATATGTGTACGCATGGATGAGTGTGTGGCTGTGGGTGTGTAACTGTGTGTATGCGTTTGCGCCTGTGTGTTTGTGTGTGCTGGAGATTCCAGACCTGTCCAATGATCGTCATCGCGTTATCAAGAGTGTCAATTGTTCATAACGCTCTATCACAAAAACTATCAGAGATAGGAAGAAAAGTGTATGATAAAAATTGTGGCTCTCTTGAAGACGCACATTTTATGTTGTATGAGTTTTGTCCCAAATTGCATAATTTGGGACATACGTCGATTTCAAAGTCACCGGTTCGACCCATACACCATCACACCCATGGAACGTTCATTGCAACTTCCGGTCCATCTCCAGACTGAGTCAATGGAGGAAATTTTCACAATGACCTTTTTCGTCAGACATCAAATTCCCTACAAAAAGTGTCTTACAACATTTTCCCCTAAGAGCACTCGGTGAGAAGTTCATTGAATTTTTAATAAAATAAAGAAATCGGGAAGTGTTTTTTCCTACTCCCAAATGGGTCACACTGCGTTAGCAACAGGTGTTTTTATTTCTTCCACATTGATTGGTATTTTACGTTGTATTAGTGCGTTGTAAGCTGTTACCTAATTTCTTGTGTTATGGAATTTTTGCCGTGCAAAATACAATTAATTTTTTCCAAGCAATTTATTCTATTTGTTTTTTCTACCCAATTTTTACCGATTTAGCCGATTTTATTGCATATTATATCATCCAATCTCATTTTTGCATGATCCCCTGAATCGGGTTACTTATAGTTCTCGGGATGCCGCATCGCCCTGAGACATCAATAAAACGCCCCACACACACACACACACACATAGGTGAATGGTGAAAAAAATAAAATACCGCATACCACAGCTTTGCTAAACGTTGGGGTAATTTTTATCAGACTCGCGTGGAGTTCATAGAGGAGCATTCCAGCATTAAAAAGCCTAGTCTGGAAAGAAACTTTATGGTAATTCCCGTTGCTCATGCGCCAGTCGATCATAAAAAATTGGCGAATTACATTCCGGCATGAACTGTAAAATCCCATAAATTCATTTTCACTGCTCAAGTGAAAAAAGTCCCCCCCCCCCCCCCCCACCCCCCAGCGGACACTTCAATGTTGCAGGACATTTGGGTTAGGCATGGGTGCTCCATATTTAATGCGCATGCGCTGAATGCACAAGCGAGACGCTAGAAAACGCGGGAGAAAGAGGCAGTAGGAGGCTGAGGCATTAGGCCGCAGAGCCAGACTCGCATATTGCTTGGCTATGGGTTTTATGCGGCGCCGTGGGAACGCACGTTAGCTAGCTTATAAATTTGCGCTATGGGCAACTGTAGAGCTCGTATAAGTTAACGTTACAGCTCATTTTAGCTCCAAGCCTAGATCACCTCTGCCCGCCAAAACGTTGCGCAACGCTCCTGCCGACACCATTTTTCACGCCACTGCGCATGCGCATCCCCACTCGTGGACTGTGCGACGCTTGTAGTTACGGGATGGGAAAAGGGCGATGATAATTGTCAGAGCGCGATTGCAGGTGATGAGAGGTGTCATCGGAGACACAGAAAAATTTATTGAAAGATCTTTTTGAGGTGTTGAGAGGAAACGCGCGAAAATTTGAATGAAGTTGGGCGACTCTGGGACTGCCCCTCTTATAATCAACAGAGGCCTCTGATCATGGTGTCACTTGCATTGGAGCCTTTCCTCCGTTCAGTAGTGAAAGCATCCTTATAGTAAGGAGGAGAGACGGAAGAAACTATCGATATATATCGAAATTATCGAAAAGTGTGAGACCGAAACTAACGCCACACCAGTCAGTGCGGCGGGAAAAGGAAATGCGCGTGCGAAGCACGCACCACCGGACTCGTATTGGAAAAACGTAAAATACATCCAAATTATCACCAAATTTTTGAATATGTGTGGAATTAATTTTTGAGCCCAAAACCGATGACACGAATGTGAAAAGTATATTTGAGGATAATAACTCTTCCTGTTATTTTCATTTTTACTGGTAAATATTATGAGCTTTGTATATTACAATATGATATTTATGAAAATGTATAAATTGTATAGACCGAGACGTTTCTGTGCTGAAAAAAAACTTGGATTCTGAAACTTTTGGACAGTACTGAAAGTGTGAAAATTTGAAATTGCAAAAATTTGGAAAATTAAGAAACGTAGAGTAGCAATGTAATTATGTAGAAGCGATTTTGAATATATATTTATGGCCGTGAGGGCAGCTCCCGCTATGAACACCCGGATGTCCGCAGCTTCATTCGCTTGGGGTCCGCTTCGCAATTTTTTTTTTCAGCGGCTACTGGATCCTGATTTTAACGGGACCCTGCGGTGGACCAGGATCGCGGGTTTTCGGTTCGAGGATTTGGATCAGCCCGAATAAGAGTTCCGCGTGACGAATTTCAAGTGATTATATGCTGTAGTTATTTCGTGATTTAACTGCCAAATCGCGGTCCAATAATCCGACAATTTTTCCAAATTTTCGCCGAACTTGGTAGTTTTTGCATGAAAAAAAAAAATTAATGTTCGAAAATTTTCAAAATATCGAAAAAAAAAAAATTTTCAAATTTTTTTTTCAAATTTTTTTTTTCAAATTTTTTTTTCAAATTTTTTTTTCAAATTTTTTTTTCAAATTTTTTTTTCAATTCAAAACATTGAATCGATTTTTTTTCTAAGTAGAGAAATTTTGAGAAATTGGAATTTTTTCGGAAAACACCGAAGTTTGAGAAAACCTAAAACAGAACGGAAATTAAACCATAATTTAAAAGAAAGTAAAAGTGAGAAAAATAACAGTTTAACAATTTCATTGTGGATAAGACATCTTTTCAAGCGATTAATTCATCAGACCGGACGTTAAGTATTGTACCGATAATATCGGTTTCCATAGCTTAATTTCTCTTCTCAAAGTCAATTATCTCGCGTTTGCACTGGTCCCTGATGATGTATATCAGCGGAATCCGCGAGAACGGTAGTGGCATCATTAATAACATGGGCGCGTGCGATCCAGAGCTTAAGAAATTTTCGAAGATTGGAAATTTTTGAAAACGTGAAAACTTTTCTGACAACAAAATATACCGGAAATGTGGAAAATTTTAAAACAGAAAAATTTGGGAAAATTCGAAAAAAGAATATTTTTGGGAAAAGATCGACAGTTCTAGGAAAAAAATCAATTTAATTCCGATAATGACTAATTTCTTTTTCCGGGTCAATTATCCCGTGTTTATACTGTGATGTATATCAGCGGAATAAGCGAAAACGGCGGTAGCATCGCTAATAAGATCGGCGTGTGCGATTCCAATCGTGTGCAAAAGCGTCAGTCGCCAAGAGAAACGATCTTACATGTATATATTGAACTTAATAATCGAGGAGTCTCCTCCCGTTGCTTGTCAACACAACTTTGCCACCAGCTGCGCCCACGGGCGTATTCGTTTAATGAATGTCCAGTTAAAAAAAATCTTGAGATAAAAATAAATATGACGGAAAAAAAAGAGTGGCATCCGATTATGGACACACGAAAATTTAATGAGACGAATGGAATAAGATAATTTCAGAGAAGTCTTTTTTTTGCATTTTTTTTCAAGATGTTAAACGGTTTTCAAGGTCTGCAATTTTTTTTTAAATTTTTTCCAGCTATGTTTATACTCAAAATTCCGGTTTTTTTGTCAGCTTGTCATTAAATCGAGTTTTTAATTTTTGATTTTTTTTTTGATGATTTTGGAAACTTTTTTTGAATTTGTTTTGGAAAATTTGTGGGAAATTTTTTCTGGAGAATGTGTTGGAATTTCTTTTTCTGATTTTTTTTTGGAAAATTCTTTGGAAATTTTTTTGGAAATTTTTTTTAAAAATTTTTTTGGAAATTTTTTTGAAAAATTTTTTGGAAATTTTCTTTGGGAAATTAAGAAGCAAGGAGCAGTGGCCGTGGCACTAGTAACAAAATAAATTAGTGAATAAGAATGAGAGAAACGGATTTTGTGGGTCACGCACGTGGACCGAAGTAGATGCTGGATTGAGAAGTTTTTGGTTTTTTTTTTGGGGGGTGACGGGGGGAATGTGAAGTGGAGCTGGATAATTGGATGAAGAACCCTTTACGAACAGTCAACAGGTAATTCTTTACGTGAAAATATTTTTGCGAATTTTTTTCGAGGGATCGCGAATGCGGTCGCGTACTCAGGAAATTTGCAAATTGCGGAATTTCGAAATCCATGAATATAATTTGCGTGTCCATTATTGTAACGATTTTTCTGCCATTTCGGGAATTTCTTCGATTTTCCAATTTTTAATTTTTGTAAATTTCAAAAAAATCTAAAATTTTGGAAATTTTGAAATTTCGGAAAAATTTGAAAATTTTGAACAATCTGAAAAATTTGAAAAATTTGAAAAATTTGAAAAATTTGAAAAATTTGAAAAATTTGGAAAATTTGAAAAATTTGAAAAATTTGAAAAATTTGAAAAATTTGAAAAATTTGAAAAATTTGAAAAATTTGAAAAATTTGAAAAATTTGAAAAATTTGAAAAATTTGGAAAATTTGGAAAATTTGGAAAATTTGGAAAATTTGAAAAATTTGAAAAATTCTGAAAAATTCCAAAAATTTCCAAAATTCCGGACTTGTTCCCATATTTAAATGGCACATGTTCTTCCCGAAGCAAAATGTAAATTCATGTCAAAGGGGAATAAAAATAAATTTTATAGCCGACAGAGATGTGCAATTTACCATTCGACATCCCGCGGTTTCATGCCCGAAAAAAAAATGCGCGAAATGACCACCGAATCGAGAGTTAATCAGGCAGATATGCGTTTGAAATTGAGAGAAAGAAATTGTGTTTCTCCCCCATCCTCCATTTTTTTCCCCGCCATTGAGGCTGATGGGGTATTGCGATTGGCTGTATGGAATACGCGCAAGTACCACAAGACAAACGTGTGTGCCCATTGGGTCCTCTTTTATTCGACTGAACAACTCGAGTATAAATGAAAATGAAACTAAAAAAAAAACAACTCCAGTTCAAGACCGGAATTGGTCAAATTTTACGATCGCCTTTATACGCCTTAATGATGGGTTAGCGGCCAACTTTATCGCTTCATTTGCACGAATAATTTCACCTCCATGGACACCCTTACAAAAATCGAAATATGAAAAATTAAATTAGGAAAAATTTTTAATTTGAATTTTCATGTGTGTGTGTGTGTGTGTGTGTGTGTATGTGGGTGTGTGCTCGACTATGTGTATTTGCAGAGTTAAACAGCGAAAATATATGTGTGTGTGTGTGTGTGTGTGTGTGTGTGTGTGTGTGTGTACGTGTGTGTTTGACCATGTGCAGCCCTGTCTATGTATCCCTGTGCTTTTGTATATGTAGGAGATGGAAACAGAGGAGGAAAGAGCGAGAGAGACTGTGTGTGTGTGTGTGTGTGTGTGTGTGTGTGAAGGAAATATCACACCTCTTTCCCCCATCTTAAAAAATTAACAAACCGCTTTTCAACGAATAAACCGGGAAAAACTTGAGGGAAAAAACACAGTTTAGTGACCTGGTGCATTACCTCTTGGCCATTAAAATTTTTTTTTTACAATCGAATTTATCCGTAAAGCCTAACCCCGCTATCGGTAGCCAATGCGACCTTGCCTTGACCTATCGAGAATAAAACGGTTTATTACTTTCTCCGGGGGGATTAAACCGGACTTTTATGACGTGTCTGGGGTTAGTCATGTCGCCGGACATGAATTACATACGTTAGCGCATTACCGGGGCAAAATGGAACGATATATTTTTCACAGAAGCTCGATAGAAAAAACTGTTTTAAAAGTTCCTCGAAAAATTTTTTTCCAAATTTTTTTTTTAAATGATTTTTTGGGATTTTTAATGGGGGGGGGGGAGGGGGGGGGATTTGGTATTTTGGGTCACACCCACATCCAATTTTTTTTTTTGCTATCTTGAAGTTCCACTTCTGTCGCTCTCATTTCATATTTCAATTTCATCCGATGTGCTGGACCGCAAGAGATTTTTTTTCCCATTCTTTCATCTGCGAGTGTAAATCGAGAGCACATCCGGATGGTTTAAAGTGCAAATGAAGAAGCTGGGGAGCAGATGGAGTGGAAAGAAAATAAATATAGTCAGACGAGGGACGGAATGACGTAGTTTCCGGCTGGATAATTGCCGCATTAACGAAGAACGGGGTGCTCACAAGAAATCCACGCCAATTAACGGACTACCACTGTATCAAAATTCTTTTAGTAATTTTTTTGGTTTTTGTAATTTTGTTTTTTTTTTTTTTTGAAGTTTGGAAAAAAAAGGTCAATATTAATTTCTTGGAAGTGGAAAAAATTTAGAAATGTAGAAAAAAATTTACATCAAAATTTTGAAATTTTCAAAAAAGTTTTGCGACATATTTTAATTTTTTTGAAAACTCCAAAAATTATTTTGTAGCAAAAAAATTGTTGGTTGAAAGACGAATCCGGAGAAATTTGTCCGATTTTTTTAACATTAATTTAGCCGATGGGTGCGCGCAGAAGAATTAAAAAATTATGAACCCCCCCGGGTTCATAGCCGTAATTGAAGTACAGCAATCCCCTTAACCCACTTGCGACTGGTAATTAGACATACCATCACGAAGTCAAAAAAGGAAAAATTGAAGGGGGAAAAAATTTACTCGAGTCGGATTGTTGCCCTGGGACAGAGAATTCGGCGAAGGAGATCACAGACTACTCAGTTCTCGCATTTGCCCGCCCACTAAATTATATTGTTTCTCCCATCTCGAGAAATTTTATATTTTTTTATTGAACATCGAGTTCTGGTACTTCCTACGGAAATTTCACTCATAACTTTCGATTTTTGCATTTCCCAATTCGTCTTTCGAATTGTGGAGGGTTTGGAATTTTGGAACTTTTGAAAGTTTTGAAATTTTTGAAGTTTTTGAAGTTTTTGAAATTTTGGAAATTTTGGAAATTTTTGAAATTTTTGAAATTTTTGAACTTTTTGAAATTTTTGAAATTTCTGAAATGTTTGAAATTTTTGAAATTTCTGAAATTTTTGAGATTTTTCCAATTTCAGGGATTTTCGAATTTTTGGTTGAAAATTGTGGAATGTGTGGAATTTTTGGAATTTGTGGAATGTACAAAATTTTTGCCAGTTTTTGACTTTTTTTAAATCTTGAAGAAACTGTAATCTTAAGTTTTTGTAAAAAATTCGAAAATATGAAACTGCTGCTTTCTCATATTTACACGCCCACTAAATTATATTGTTTCTCTTATCTCCACAAGTTTTGTAATTTTTATTGAAGATTCGCCCGAGGTGATTCCTACGGAAATTTCACTCATAATTTTCTGTTTCTTATTAAGTATTGGGAATTACTACTTCATTATTTGTTCTCCAACAACCATCATTGTTTGGACCGTAAAACTTGCTGCTCAAATTTTTACTTTCAATTTTTTCCCAATTTTTCCAAATTTTTTCAAATTTTCAAATAAAAAGAAAAAAATCTCAATACGTAAAATTTTCCAAACATTTTTGTTTTAAAATTCTGACGAAATTGGATTTTTCTAAAAAAGAAAAAACACCAATGCCCTGTACGTAAAGCCGCGTTTTGCTCCAGAATATTCGAAATTTTCCTAATCATACGAAACCATTAATATTTCTATTATATACAGGAATAGAAATTTTCTCACCAATGCTTAATTTTATTTCGGTTACTCGGTTGAATTATCCTATCTAGGTTACAGTCCTCCGGTGGGACTACGATTTATAAGCAACTCCAGTGTTGCCGTCTCGACTAATTAGCAATTAGGCTTCTATATGAAACGTAGAGGCTTGCAGTGCATTTCTAGGCCATAATCAGGCTATCTCGAGACGTGCTCCAAGAAAAAAAAAAGTCTTATACATTAAAAGTTATGTTTGTTTTTTAGCTCCCTTTTGATTTTTTCAACACACACACCCATCCACCCACTCACCCACCCACCGACATCTGCCCACCCATCCACACCCACCCGCCCACACCCACCCATCCACACCCGCCAACCCACCCATCCACACCCACCCACTCGCCCACCCACCGACCCATCCACACCCACCCATTCGCCCACCCACCGACCCATCCACACCCACCCATTCGCCCACCCACCGACCCATCCACACCCCCCCCCCCCACACACACACCCGCCCACACCCACCCATCCACACCCGCCAACCCACCCATCCACACCCACCCACTCGCCCACCCACCGACCCATCCACACCCACCCATTCGCCCACCCACCGACCCATCCACACCCACCCATTCGCCCACCCACCGACCCATCCACACCCCCCCCCCCCCCACACACACACAGACACAATATATCACAAACTTTCCAGTGGTATCAAACTTTGACGAATCTCTAAAAAAAATATGGAATTCGAAAATTTTCAAAATATTGCGGTTTTAAAATTTGTAATAAAAAAATGCAATTTCATAACCTTCTTAAAAAAATTGTAGCATTCAGAAAATTTCGAAATGAAAAATGAATCAATGTCAATAATTTTTCCCATTCTCTCGTGTTTTTTTTTTCATCATTGATTTCCCCATCGAAGCCCATTTTTTTCCCCATTTCCTAAAATTTATTGAATCCACGTTTATGGTCAGCCATTGGCACGCGAGAGGCCTGAAATCCTCAGCATTAACTGGGGCATTATAGATTCAGATTTGCGAGATGAAGCAACATCTCGCACGGCTTGTTACCTCCACATGCAACACTGTTATGTCTAAACGGTGCTCTGCACGATATTTTTCATGTTCGAATGTTGTATCGGGTGGCTTTTTTTTTCTTATCCCGACTCTTTGTTGCTGGGAGAAGGTACTAAGTAGGTTGGAATCCATCGTTAACTGCCCCCGCCTCGACACCGCGACGCCACTCCACTTGCCTACGGGAACAATCTCGCTGGATAGAGCTCCTCGATAGCGGATATACACATGTTTCATGGCTGAATTACCATTGTTGAACCTTTCGTGTACTGCATTTACTGAGATCTCGCCATTTTAATCGCATTTTATTGTCGCAATTCCCTGAGTTGTACCACGTGTGTTTGCGAATTTAAGAAATTCCAATATTTCTTAAATTTTTGGAAAATTTCCGAGAACCTTTCCGCGATTTTCCACACCCACCTAGCCACCCACCCATCCACCCACCTAACCAACCACCCATCCACCCACCTAACCAACCACCCACTCACCCAACCAACCACCCACCCACCCAACCAACCACCCACCCACCCACCCACCCAACCAACCAACCACCCACCCACCCAACCAACCAACCACCCACCCACCCATCCAATCAATCACCCGCTCACCCACCCAACCCACCACCCACCCACCCATCCAATCAAACACCCGCTCACCCACCCAACCCACCACCCACGCAGCCCACCACCCACCCACCCATCCAAACAATCACCCGCTCACCCACCCAACCCACCACCCACGCAGCCCACCACCCACCCACCCAACCAACCAACCACCCACCCGCTTACCCACCCGGTCACCGACCTGCCCACTCACGCACCTACTCGCCCACTCACCTACCCCCCCCCCCCCCCACACACACACACACACACTCGAGAAGCGCTACTCCATATATCGAGGGTGGGTGTGTGTGTGCTGGCACACGTACACACAACCACACACACACACACAATCAGAAATTCAAAAGTGTTGAAAAATACTGTGTCAAAAAATTGGTAACAGTTCAACAAAATTGTGTAAAAGTGTGGCAAAACCGCGACACCGGATCTAGGCAGTGTACTAGCATCCCGCACACGCGATAAAAATCATTATGCAATGGATATCAGGCATTAAAATTGGCTAGGGCTTTATAAACCTCGCGAATCGTTGGAGCGGAAATAGCGCACCCGTATATCCTAATACACAAATGTTGCTGGCCTTATGAACAAGTTTTTTTCACCGTGCGTTTAATCAGTGCATGTGTGCGTTTGCGCCCGCAGAAATGCCAAGTGTTGTTTCACTGGACAAGATATCGCATTATGCAATTATTTTCTGCAACAAGTGCACAACCGAGATCTCTGGGCACGTTCAACATTTGGCGAGTATATACAGTAGGCACATTGTACATAAAGTATCGGGGGAAATATGTGTGTCACCTGTACTCGGTTACAATCATTTATGCACTTGTTCGGGCTCTATATAGATGACTCTGCTACAGTTTTAACATTCTTTCCAATTTTTGAGTTTAAAAAAAAATTCAAATTTTTCAAATTACTCAATTTTTCCAATTTTTCCAAATTTTTCAATTTTTTCAATTTGTTTCAATTTGTTTCAATTTTTCAATTTTTCAAATTTTCCGACATGTTTCGAAATTTTCCGAAAATTTCCGAAATTTTCCGAAATTTTTCAAATTTTCAAAATTTCTAAAATTTTCAAAATTTCCAAAATTTTCAAAATTTTCAAAATTTTCAAAATTTTCAAAATTTTCAAAATTTTCAAAATTTTCAAAATTTTCAAAATTTTCAAAATTTTCAAAATTTTCAAAATTTTCAAAATTTTCAAAATTTCCAAAATTTCCAAAATTTCCAAAATTTTCAAAATTTCCAAAATTTTCAAGATTTTCAAGATTTTCAAAATTTTCAAAATCTTCAAAATTTTCAAAATTTTCAAAATTTTCCAATTTTTTCCAAATTTATATAGCATTAAAAATTTCAAAAATTTCAATGGTTCTTTGTAATAACATCATATGAACGATTTTCATCACACCATAAAAAAAACGTCCGAGTCCCGCAAGGGCCCCACGCCATGTTTGGTACATTCCGCGGACGGTCCAGGGCTTTAGCATTAAACAAAATCCTTTTCATTGTATTCCCGAGCGATAAATTACGATGTAATTGATGCAGATGCAGGGACAAGATATCTCGCGGTTATGGAACGTTGCGGCTGTTCCGCGGCGTCAAAAAAAAAATAAAAAAAATTCAACACACGATGGCCAAAAAATAAAAGAGATATGGCAGGGAGACCAGCACAATCACATGCCTTCACGAATCGCCAAAGATGGACGGAAATATTTCAGCATTTTGTATGCTACAAAACAGCTCAAAAAGATTTATTCTCAAAAAAGACCTCCCTGTTATTGCTCAGAAAAAATTTGAGGAAAAAATTTTAGATTTGAGAAAAGCAAAAAAATAAGTTTTCTCAAAAAAAAATGTTACAAAAAAATAATCTAAAAGCATCGCATTAAAAAATGCAGAGGTATTCTGTCAGAAGATTCGAACACACACACACACACACCAACACACAGAAACACACACATACACGAACACCCACATACACCCACCTATATCTACATATGTATACACACACACACCTAGACCCACAGAGTTCCGTAGCGAAAAATATAATGTCCGTGTCCCTGCCACAACTTTCCAAAATCGAAGTTGGACAAATGGAAATTTCGCAAATATTTCGAGAACAACGCAGTTTTCAGAAAAATGATAAAGGACTTTTCTTTCCTAAATAAGATTCCCTACAAAAAATGTGTTATAACATTTTGCCGTGAGATCCCTCGTTCACGAGATATCCGAGTTTTTTGGGGAAATTTCGGGCAGACACCATGAGACGTGGAAAATGCTAAATCGCGAGAACATTTTTGAATACCGGAGTTTCGAAATTTTCAATTTTTTCTACATCCCGGCATTGAAATCACCACCTTGCATTCCCCACCCGTACATCCCCCTATATCCGTCAATGTGTCATGCGCCCGAGGACCCGAGAAATTCTACCCGATCTGCATTTTAAATAGCCACCAACATCCGCCCACGCAGTGCGTATCAACGAGATGTACTGTGCGTAAAATATGAGTGAATGCGACTTGTCAAAGTTGGCGAAAAAAACGGGGCAAAAAAAAAAATTAACAAAAATCCGCGCGTCCATGCGGCATACTAAATGCGCGCGTTTTTCAAATTCACTAAAAGAAAAATTCATTAAAAAAATTTCCAAATGGGTAAAAAAAATGATGAAAAAAAAAACGAAAATTCCACGAGATTTCAATTGAAGAAAAAAGTCAAATTTCCAGGCATATTTGCTGGCGGAAAAAATGGAGTTGAGGTTGCAACGCGAAATAGAAATCTTAGTGCTCGCTTGTGCAGGCATTAAAGTCATATTAAGGCCGCGCGACAAGGATAGATATATGGCATTTGAGTCACATGGAAACACGTAGGTGGATCCACTGGATTCGAGTCAACGGACGGTGAGGGTGGGGGGGGGGGGGGGGGGGGGAGATTTAAATGATTCTAAATCACAGTTATTGGAGGAAACGGCGTGGAATAACCGTTCATTCCCATCCGCCATTTCTCCACGAAATTGTGAGAATTATTACGCATGCATTCAGCATAAATTTGTTTATTCATAATAATGATGATAATAGTGGAATTCCTGTGAGCAAATAAGCATTTATAAAGCCCGAAATTCGGAGGTGAGGAACGGAAAATGGGATTATGATAAAACGTAAGTTCTGCTGGGGTCTTGAGAGTTTTGCTGGAAAAATTCAATTAGCTCCTCACCAAGTGGGTTTAGCGAAAAAAGTCACATAATATTTCTTGTAGGGAATTTGATTTGCGACAAAAAATGTATATGGTAAATTGCGCGCCAAGGACTCACTGGCGAGATAGAGCGTAAGTTTCGCGAGATGGGAGGAAAATGTCCGATCGCGCGGGCTGGACCAGGAAGTTTAAGACCACTGTAGTTCCTTAATTATTGACGTTATGGAAAAAGTTTCTTAACATAAAATGTGCGTTTTTAAAAGAGGAATGATCTTTAATTAACACTTTTCTTCGTAGCTCTCAGCGTTTTTATGATACAGCGACTTGAACGATTGAAGTTCTAAAAAACTGAAATGGCGTGAAACGGATTTTAATCACAATTTAATAAGATTGTATTGAAAAAAAAAAATTAATTGTAAAATAAAAAGAATGAAAGGTCAAATATTTGAAAATTTTCAGGAATTTTTAGTAATTTTAAAAAAATTTATGAACTCCGTATAATTGTTTTGAAATTGTCATAAACGACAAAATTTAAACATGCACAAAACTAACTTAAATGTTTCAATCGAGAAACAATTTCCCGCAAAAATGATTTATAAGCCACCTTTAATTACCAATAATCGTAATCTAAACGACAATCGTATGACAATAAAGACATTTGCTCGGCAAACTTAATTGGATTTGAATAAAAATAGACGTTTAACGACTCTTACAAGGAGAAAAAGCTGAAAGTTGTTTTTTGCATGAGATAAATACAATTGAGTGGAAATAAGCGAGGGAATCGAGTCAGTAGGGGCTCGGCCTTTTTTATCTATTTTTTTTCGTCCCCACGCTCTTCCTTTCCCATGACAATTGTAAGAAAAAAAAGTGTAAAAATAAAAAAAAAATCGAGAACTGAAGATCAGATGATCGAAAATTGAAATATTTGAGCGAAATGTTTTTAATGTCTCAAGTAACTCCTTCAGTTTATTTAGGTGGAAATAAAAATCATTTATACCGCACAGTTGAGTTGATGGGAATTATATTCTTCGACTCGATCAGAACTGTCGCGTGGTGCGCGCGCACCTGGTACCGGAAGCGCGCCACCCGTGAAGAAATTCCGCGGCATAAACCGAAAGCATTTTTGGCAGATATCTTCAAAACTAAGAATATTAACGAATGTTCATATAAAGCTTTATTGTAGCTCTCAGTGTGCACTACAAAAAACATTCTCATGAAAATTGGCTTATCTCCTTCACATTTCGACATATGAGCCCAAAACAAAATGTGAGAGGTTCTCTCAATGCGCGCTTAAAGAACGTTGGGAGAATGGCGCGACTAAAAATTCGGGTTCAGTTGAAATTGATTGTCAAAATTGGAAAGTTAGAGGAAACGTCGGCGTGCCAACGTTGCGCCGACCTTCGGCCATCGAATGTCGGCGGAGCGTCGGCGACCTGGAATCTCGCTTATATTCTTACAAAAATGGTTTTGTACGGAAAAAAATTCCGATTCCAACCCAAAATGTCAGAAATTCGCTCAACGCGCGCCTAACGAACGTCCGGAAAATGGCGCACCTACTGACGGATTACAACAAACTTCAATTATTTTTCACTCTCTCGGATATAATTGAAATCGCAGCAAAGCCATTTAACGTCGCTCACAGTGGAAAAAACAATTCAGAAAATTGTTTTTAGCACGAGATAAATACAATTGAGTGTAACCGAGCTTGGGAATAGAGTTAGTAGGGGCTCTGCATTTTTTTTCCCTTCCCCAACTTTTTTTTTCCGGTGGTATTAACTCGGTCTATATGTTCGCAAGGACGTCAGGATCGCGAGCGTACGGACACCGTAGATTTATGGGATTTATCGATCGACTTGTTACCCGTTCGATAGCCATCTAGATCCCCAGTTGTTTATTTTTATTTTTATTTTTTTTCATTTACCTTCTCGAGTACACGGAACCGCTTGCGTCATCGGCCTGTGTTCCAGCAGTTACAATTGATGTGATAACTATTTTTTTTTGCCAATTTTTTTGCTATAAGATCGAGCCCCGTTGTTTATTAATTGTCTGTCATTCGCTGTGTTCCTGAGTTAATTAATTCGTTCTCCATCAGAGATTAGATTAATTATGAATTTTTAGTGGCTCGAAGTACCTCAGTTTGCAGTATTAGTTTCACGAGAAAAATTGAAGGTGTGTGGTTTTTGGGACAGTTTACGAGCCATGGGAAATTGGGACAATTTTGGGGATTTTTTTTTGTTTTTGGAGAAGCGAAAATCTTGCTCAAAAGATTTTTTCTTCAAAATCCCAATATCTGCGATAGATTCTGAGTTATTTGACAAAACATGTATGCTCGTATTGGGACACTGTCCCAATTCGAAATTGCAATACTGTTCTAATTGGGTATTGAGACGATGTCCCAATTGAAAGTTGAAGATCTGTCCCATTCGGCAATTGAAGTACTATCCCAACCGAAAGTTGGAAATATGTCCCAATTCTAAATTGGGACATTGTGTCAGTTGAGCACTGTCCCAATTCAGTATTGAGACATTGTCCTATTGGACATGGGGATGCTGTCCCAATTGAACATTGGGGCATTGGACCGCTGTCCCATTTGGATATTGGGCACTGTCCCAATTGGACATTGCAACACCGCTCCAATTGGGCATGGGGGCACTGTTCCAATTGGACTGATGTCCCAATTTTACATGGGGCGTTGTCCCAATTGGGAATTGGACCATTGTCCCAACCGAACATCGGGCCACTGTCCCAATCAGACATTGGGACACTGTCCCAATCGGACATTGGGACACTGTCCCAATCGGACATTGGCTCACTGTCCCAATCTGACATTGGGTCACTGTCCCAATCGGGAAATGGACCACTGCCCCAATTGGCCGTTGTACCGCTGTTCCAATTGGGTTACGAGTCGTTGTCCCAATTGACCTTCGCGTCACTGTCCCAATTGGACATTGGGGCGCTGTCCCAATTCATCATTGCAGCGCCATCACCATTGGAAATTAGGCAGCTGTCCCAATTGCACATTGAAACACCGTCCCAATTCAAGAATATTTCTCACATTCTGAATTGTTTTTCCAAACCGCAAGTGTGAAATCAACTTGACATCCATTAGGTCACAATTGAATTATCATAGTTTACCACTGCGGTTCCAAATTTTGCGCGTCCAAATATATTCCCTCAGGGCATTTCCATTGAAATCGGTATTCGGCGCTCTTACAGAGGGCTCAATAACTCTTTGAGACGTGAGTCCCCGATGCAATCATGACTTTCGTCACTAAATAAACAATGCCTTAGTTAAATTTATTAAATTTCGAAGCGGTTCCTCCTCGATTTATCACTGGCAAGGCCTTTGTGGCTTTTCGTATCACTAACGAGGGGCCTTAAGGGAAGACGATTCGACAGACATGAGATGATTAATCGTGGTTTGTTATCAGATTTTTATTCAAGCCTCTCGAATGTCTGCTTCAATGGAAAATGGTATTAAAAAAATGAGAATAGTAAAAATAAGTGAGGAAATAAGTTATGAATATATCGAAACGGATCCCCTAAAATATTTTTCTGCGCTTGTTTTGACCTTCCGAGCGCGCTAGCTTCTAAGCTATAGAAGTTAGGATGAAAAGTGATAAGAGATCATATATGTATTGAGTCTTAATGAGCAATTTTTGTCAACGATATTTCTTTCTATCTCTAACCGTTCGTGCGAGAGAGCGTTATAAACAATTTCAGATTGCAGGTGACCTTGGGAGCTTCAAATCCCGATATCTCGCAAACTATCGATGTTATGAAATTAGTCATGGAACATGAAATGTGTGTTTTGAAGAGAGGAATAATTTTTGTTTAGAACATATTGTCCAGTTTTCAACCGTTTTTGCGATAGAGCGTAATAAACAATTTGAATTTTTTCAGTTGGTTGAGTTTTCCAACTTCAATCTGCTATATCTCATTAAATATCCAAGTTAGCGTAAATAGTGATAAAACAACAAATGTGTGTTTTTTTATAAGGAACACTTTTCATTACATACATTTTTTTCTACCTCTAACTGTTTTCGCAATAGAGCGTTATAAACAATTTAAATGGACACTCAGCTGGTTGCCATTCCGGTCATTGTTGTTCTCAGAAATTGCAATTTTGAGCCAAGCGGAAATAGCTCAAAATGCGGATCAGAAAGCAATAAATCTTGCAATGCTGAATTAAAATGTATTTCGCATTATCTTGGTTGAAAATCGCGCAGTTAATTTTCAAAGGAGAAGTCAGCGTTATGGGATCCCGGAGATTTAATTACTATAGAATAATTACGGGTATCCTTCATGAATAATAAAATCCTGACGTTGTCGATGGCTAGTGCAATCGTGTGTGTGAAATTAAGTGCGCAGTGAGTTTGTAGGCAGTGAAACGAGTCTTCCAATTATCATCCGGTATCGATAGCTTGCGGGGTAATTGATTTATGCCTTCCTAGACACTTTACTCACCATTTACCACGCGATTTGCTATTTTGTTTACGTTTCCGTGCCATCCTTTCGGGGTTAATTTAATTATTCAAATTTAGTCGTTGCAATTTAAAGAACACACACACACACACACACATACAAACAGGTACACACAGGCACAGGTTCTGTGTGTGTTATCGACGGTACCGATCAGATATCACCGCAAGGTCGGGCGGGAACCTACCCAGACGCAGGGGGGTACAACAGAGAGGGACGGAGAAAAGAAAAATGACCGACAGAACCCTCGAGGGAGAAAAGCGTTGAAATCTCGGAATCTATGACATATATCGAATTTTTGGTCATTATGATATTTGTAGATCTTGAAATTCTCTACAAAAAAGGTCCTTAGAAGATTTTTGTGTGTCCAGTAGAATTCGAGTTATGCCCAAATAATGAAACAGCGGGCGATTTCGCTGAATTCGTTTTTCCCGCAAAAATAAATTTATGAAAGTCAATAAAAAAATCGATTGATTTTACTCAGCGTACTGGGTCGCCCCTCACTCACGTGCAGTAACTCATTTGGTCCTTAATCTGGAGAACAATCGAATTTGTCCTCAATAGCGCACCAATTGCTAGATATTGTCCTGCGACCTTGAAACTAGCTCAAAACGAGATAGACCAGAGCAGAACATTGTTCTCAGGAGAGAAATTACATTCCACAGCTCGCATTAACTGTTGATACTTTTTCTTTTTCAATTTATCCCATCAAATGAATCCATCTAGATTACCCCCCCCCCCCCCCTCCCCCCGTAATTGCAGCTTATGTGCTCTATAGCCGATTGATCTCGGATAATACCGTTTGATGACTCAGTAAAAATGCGAGACTAAACCGGAAGGAATGCGATAATCACTTTCGATAATTGTTGAAATGACGAAAAAAAATGATTCTTGTGTAGGGCTTTTGGTTGATTATCCCGATAAAATCTGTAAAAAAATTGACCCTTAAAGGCTGTCCAAAGAACGCAGCAGATAAAGAAATTTATTAAAATTTATTTAGATTATTATTGTGAGAATTATTCCAAAATATTCGGAATTATAAAAAAAGAGTGAAATTTGGCAATCGGGAAAATTTCACGATTAGAAGAAAAATTTTCAGTCCTAGTGGGCGAAAAAAGTGTTTTCTGTCCCGGTGGGCGCGAAACCGGATTTTCCGCCCTGTGAGCGGGGCGAAAATCTTCCTTTACGGTCGCGCCGGGGGGAAAACGATGGTCTAACCACGGCCGGTCGAAGGGCCAATCTTGTAGCGTCTCCTCAGGGTTCTTATCTCCCTAGGTTTCAATAGCGGTTTAATCGCCGTTTTTCGACCTTGCGGTATCAACTGGAGCTGAAAACTGACTTTATAACCCCGGCCGAAAATTTTGTGGTCCTTGCGGCACAATTTACAATTTTTTTACCTTCCGGGGTTAGAATATCAGTTTCCGTGCCGGCGCAGCCATAAAGCGCGATTTTCTCCCCGCGTAGTGGGCGGGAATATTACTTTTTAAATCTGCAAAAAATGGCAGAATTAAAAGAAATTTCTTTTTAATGAAGAAATTGAAAAGTGGGAGAAAAAATGTATTTCTGCATATTTTGACAATGAAATGAAATTTATGGACTCTCCGAGATATGTGAAAAATCATCTGCTTTTAATAAATTATGCATTCATTAATTACCATAATTGTAATGGTAAAAAAAATTTTTTTTTACTTACACAACAATGGGCTCGTCTTGGCAATTTTTTTTATTACCCCCATTCGCAATGTTAACAAGACCATAAAATCTACTTTATTCACCGGCTAATTTCGACGCTCATGATAATAAAGAAAAGGGTCACGTGACTCGCACGTGATTTTATTCCCGAGCGTAGGCATGTGTGTTTCGATAATAAAAAATGGAGAAAAAAAACGGTTGAAATCATAAATAAAGCCAGAACGGCAGAGTCATACTCGCTGATTGAGGTGGCGAAGAAGTGGCCCAATCAGAGATGTTGTTTATAAGTTGAAAATCCCCTGTCTGGTGATACAAAGCACTTTTTATTCAGGTCTAGTTACTTTTTTTCAGTCCCTTTTTTTTTTTGTTTTTTAAGTGAAACTCCAGTGGGCGCCCCGAGCGTAAATCGCGCGATCTCATTCACAGGTCCACATGATAAATCATCAGAATTTGGAAATTTTTCGGGGTTTCCAAAAGTGCAGGACAAATTACCTTATTTTTCCATTTTTTTAAAAATTAGTTAAAAATTTTTTTTACGCAACTCGAGTTTTTGGAAAGATGAAGAGAGTTTGACAATTTTTAGAGCATTGAACATTCCCAAACAAATTTTCGAAAATAGTCCAAAAATTTCCAAAAAAACAAAAATTCAAAAAAAAAAAATCAAAACCATTTTTCAAAAAATCAAAAAAATTCAAAAAAATTGAGCAAATTAAGAAAAAAATCAAAATTCGGAAAAATTTGAGAAATTCAAAAAATTTTGGAAAATTCAAAAAAATGGCAAATTTTATTTAAAAGCGGAATTTATTATCTTTAAATTTTACTTGATGAATGCAGTGATCTTAATTGGCGGAACAATGTTGGTTTTTTTTTAAATTTTTACAAAAGATCCTTTACATCCTTAACGTCCATTGATCCACTTGTGCAGGCGGTAACAGTTAATCCCGGAAGTTGGGTATCGGAAAGTCACACGAGTAAAATAAAAAAAAAGGATGGAGGAAAAATGAGCAACAGCCGCATTAAAACCGGGCCCAAGGTCTTTGGACGTAACAGAATAGCCTGGAGGTACCAACGGTTAAATGCAGGGGTTCTTTTTTAATTGTTTTTAGATTATTTATCATTCGGTTTTGTGTTAAGGAGGCGTGAGGACGATTTTTTAAGGCGACAGTTTAAAAGCCAGTTTAATAACACATAAAAACATTTTTGAGACTTTGAGAGGTTTGGAAAATTTGATAATTTTACTATTTTGGAATTTACAAAATTTTGAAATTTTGAAAGTTTTGAAAATTTGAAAATTTTGAAAATTTTAAAAATTTTGAAAATTTTGAAATTGGAAAATTTTGAAAATTCCAAAATTTGGAAAGAGTGAAAATCGGAGACTTTAAAAAATTTCAGGACGAAAATTTTTGGTAATTTGAATAATTTGAAAAATGTGAAACATTTGAAAAGTTTGAGACAATTAGAAATTCACAAATGACTTAAACAAATAATTCCTCAATTTTTTCTTGGCCCGAAGACGATTTTTTGGCTGGTTCGACTCGATTTATCGTTCATGTCTTATGAATATTAATTGATATTCGTCCCGCAAGAAATAAGGGGAAAATGACACGAAATTTTTGTTTGCTTTCACGGGTGCTCGAGTATTTAAGCAAATGGTCGCGTGAATTTGCGTAAATCAGTTAGGGTACATGTCGCAATAAATCGATTTTTTTACCATCTTTTTCGGCTGCATTTTTGCCTGACGGCAAACACGAGTTTATTTGATAAAATAAATGGATCGGGCACGGTGGGCTGGTGAGAATAAAATCGCTGGAATTTCGGCCAGCCTCAAAGTTAAAAACCAAAAATGAAAAAATAAATGTCGAAGACCTTTTACAAAATTCGGTTTTTTTTTAAAATTTTTTCAAATTTTTCAAATTCTCCAATTTTTTCAACGTTTTTCAAATTTTTCGATTTTTTCAATTAAAAAAAAAAAAATTTAAGTTGTTCAAAATTTCCGAAGTATCGAAATTTATTGATTTTTTAAAAATTTGCAAAATATTTGATTTCGAAATTATTAAAAAAATAGGAAACTATTTCACAATTTTTTCCTTCACTTCGATTGAATTCGAGAATATAATTGAGACGCCAACAGGAATTACAGATTTATCACGGAAATGAATCTCTAGGTCCGTCGATTTGGAGAGGAAATAAGGATGTGGAGATAAGGAGATGTGGAGATAATGAAAAGAAATTGCCGTTGCTCTTTTCCTGTTTCACTTTCCTGTCCATTACCAAAATACATTTTTTTCGCAATTTTTCCGTAAAGTCCACAAAAAAAAGTTCAAATGTTTTTTTAATTTTTGAAAATTTTGAAAATTCAATATTGTTCCTTTCCTCATTTTTTTTATTTAATAGAAAAGTCAATTTTCAAAATTTTTGTTGTTCAATTTTTCTTCAATTTCTGTTTTCAAAGTGAGAAATTTTATGACAAAAAAAAAAAAATATGGAAATTTTTCGTATTTTGCGATTTGTCAAAAGTTCCGAATCCTTAGACTCTAGAATTTTTTTTCATGAATCAGAGCCTTCTAATTTGTGTAATTTTTGCCGCAAAAAAAAGCGACAGTTTCGCCTAAGATCTACATCTACTTGGCCCATTTTGATTGAATTACACCGTCAATTACTCGGGCTATCGTTCCATTCTATTACTCCACCATTTGTGTTTATTCGGGAGACTCATTGTTCGTAATGGGATACATCCTGATGAATTTTCACAGTGACTTGAAAACCGGGTCGTTTGTCTTACTTCACCCACTGACCGTTACCCGACATACTTTGAGCCAATTGCCCAAAATCGAGGAACTTTGATCAAGTACGAAATATATTTATCCGTAATTCAATGACCTGCAATGCATATAAGTATAAAACTTTGCTATTTAGTAATAAACTTTGAAAAAATAGAACAATGGCAAAAAACACAGTTTTTTAATGCTCTTATCTGCTGTCGGCAATCTAGTCCTTATCTGCATATGATGTTATGATCTACAGTCGGTAAAGTAGTTTTTACCACAGTGTTTTAGAGATTTGCCTGTACTCAATTTTCTCTGCAGAAATTATGCTTTTGCAACACCTCCATGAAACCTATCCTTCTCGGCAGTGGATTTCGCCGGAGCTCCGCTCGTGGAGCTCACTGTTGTGCTCCCGGACACCAGAGGGGCGACGCCCCTGAACATCACCGCGGCTCATCAGCTGGATGCTACCGGAGCTCAGCACCTGGACATCACCGGGGCTCAGGACCTGGACACCACCAGAGATCAACATCTGGACATCATCGGTGTTCAGCACCTAGACACCATCAGGGCTCAGCACCATGACACCATCAGGGCTTAGCACCTAGATACTATCAGGTCTCAGCACCTGGACAATATCAGGTCTCAGCACCTGGATACTATCAGGGCTCAGCACCTGGACAATATCAGGTTTCAGCACCTGGACACTATCAGGTCTCAGCACCTTGACACCATCAGGGCTTAGCACTTAGATACTATCAGGGCTTAGCACATGGACACTATCAGGTCTCAGCACCTGGACACTATCAGGTCTCAGCATCTGACCATCGCCGGGGCTCACCACCTAGACACCATTAGGGCTCAGTAGCTGGATACCATTAGGGCTTAGCATTTGGATACCACCGGAGCTCAGCACCTAGACACTATCGGGGCTGAGCACCTGGGCACCACCGGGAATCAGCACCTGGACACCACCAGGGCTCTGCACCTGGACACCACCAGAGCTCTGCACCTGGACACCACCCTGAATCAGCACGTGGAGACCTCCGGGGGGGGGGGTCCAGCACGTGGACACCACCCTGGATCAGCACCTAAAAGCCACCTCGCCCCCTGAACGTCGCCGTACCCCATTGTGGGTGAGACCCTGAACCACTTCGAGACGAGTGTCCTGATTATCAGCACATCACAGAAAACTCCGCCGAAAAGTGTAAGGTTCACGGAGGTGTTGTGAAGAATAGAATGTGCACTTCTTTTACAGGCCTGTGATTGTCAAGCAAAAGGTGCTACTTCCCGCTCTAGTTGCACAATGTGCTATTATCTAACTTTGATCAACTGATCCGCGGTCGATAACGCAGTTTTCGTCGGCTTATCTGCGGCCGGTAAGGTAGTACAGATTTTTTGTTTCTTGAACACCTGAAGAGAGTTTGGAAATGCATTCATTTAGATGAATGCAATTGGTTTGCAATTCACTAATGAAAAAACAAATTTTTCTTGGACACAATTTCTCGGAAAGTATGTTCTCTCAATGCATTGCGCTCAATTTTTTTTCTGGCCATTTTTCCAATGTAATCTATTTCGAAATCGTTTTTGCCGAGTTATTGAGTCATGTAACGAGAAAAACGGAATGAGTGTGACGTCTGTGATTTCTCGAGTGATCGGACATGAGAAATGAATTACCATCCGAGCGGGTAATGAAGAGGAATAGGTTTGCGGGCAAAGTATTCCCTCGTTAAACCCCCGGGTTTATTCGCCAACGGTCGTATACCTCGGAACGCGCGGTTGGAAACTTTTTTTTTCCCCTTTTTTTTGCGAGTCCTCGTAAGAATCACGACGGGCTGGAGGCGATGTAGGCGGTCGTTGCGCAACCCCGTGGCCTAGTCAGTGCCTAGCTAAAGATGAAGCTTTGGCATTTTTTTTGTTTTAATGTTTTTAGAAATTGTAAAACTTTTAAAATTTTCGGAAAATCTAGAAATGTTGGAAACTTTGGAAATGTCGAAAATTTCGCACATTTCAGAAATTTTAGGCATTTCAAAAACAATTTGGAATATTAAAGAAATTTCAACAACTCGAAAAAGATAAAAAAAAATTTCAAACTCTGAATATACAAAATTACGAAAAATTTGGAAATTGCCTGAAATTAGAAAAAAAAATCAGTGTTAAAAATTTCAGAAAATAACAAAAAAAATCACAAATTTTCCTGAAATTCTCAAAATCCTGAAAACCGCGAAAAATTTGAAAAATTTCCCCAATTTCCAAACTTTATGAAACTAAAATAAAAATCAAAATTAAAAAACCTCGACGTGCTTCAGGCAATGTAGGCGTTCATTGCGCAATTCCATGGCCTAGTCCTAGCCTAGGCCGTGCATTTGTACAACTGCACCTCGGGGCGCGAGAGAACACTGAAGGTTTGTCGTTGCTAAATTATTGGTTTACAGATAATTTTTTAGGCACTCCGCGACACGAGATCTGTTTCCAGCGATTTTAGTCCCCCATGAAAATAAATATATAACCAATATATACAATCTACGTATTACACGTGCTCAATACACGTATACAAGCCCCTATACGGAAAAAATTGCATATTCTATTGCGAAAAAATATGTTTCACAATATATGTTGCATAGACCATAAAATATGATTTACGTATGACATAATGTAAAAATATATACGCTATACATATATATATACATATATACATACACATACATATATATATACATATATACATACACATACATATATATATACATATATACATACACATACATATATATATATATACATATATGGTATATACATATATATATATACATATATATGGTATATACATATGTACATGTATATGGTATATATGTATACATAAATCGTATATATATGTATATTATATATATGTGTGTAGATATATGCAGCCTGAAATTGTCATATATCGATGATATTGAAATATGTAACAATTTATGGTACCGTGTCAATTTTTGGTTGTTACTTATATATATATATATATATACAGGGATATATATAGGGATATATATGTAATTAAATTTGGGGGTGGACGGAGGGTGAAATTTGGGATCGAAAGTTCCTTTTCCACTTTTTTCTCCGAGATCCCCCCGCCGAGTTATTCAGCTTTGAAGTGGGCCAATCATAGCGTGACTCCGCCCCCTTGACCAGTGGTTCTCAATTCAATCGGTATAAACTGGAGATCGTTTTAATTGTGAGTTTACGTCGTGAAGGTCATATGGAGATCTGCCAGTTCAGAGGGTATAAACTTCCAGTTTTTGTGAATGAACGTGAGTACGTTGAGAACCACTGGCCCGGGGGGGGGGCGGAGCTACGCTGTGATTGGCGTAACTTAGAAATTAGATAACTCGGTGTGGGGGCCTCGGAGAGAAAAGTGGAAAAGGAACTTTCGATCCCAAATTTCACCCTCTTTTCATCCCTAAATTCAGAGGGCGCTCCCTCAGGACATCTGATATGTTTTTTTATTATTTTTTTTTGAAAAAATTTCATTGAAATAATTTTATTCTGAAATTCGCACTTAGCATTTGGACACCATATTACTTACTCAATACATCTAAGCATTCATTAGGGGCTTCTGACTTTGATACTGACCTGAAACAGAAAATGAAACATTTGTTGAGCTGCTTTCATTTTTTGAGGTTCACAGTCGGAAATTTTATAATTTTCACGAATTTGGGACTTTTCTTCAATTCTTTGGTTAAAATAATTTGGAAAATTTTGCATAAGATTTTCATGACGCTCTTAGGATTCAACCGAACAAGTTTCACTTTAAGATTTCCAATACAGGTTTTTCATAAAATGTATTGCATTAATTTCTCAACGATTAGCACTGTTTAATGATCCATAAAAATACCAGAAAATTACAAAACTGGTGATAATTTATGAAAAAAATTTGAGTTTCAAATATTTGATGTGCGAGTTTTCAGAAATTTGAAAATTTCTGAAAATTTGCAGAATTGTTCGACCGCCAAAAAAAATACCAGATTAGTGAATTTATGTAAAAAAAACTTGTAATTCCTCTTGAAGCAATAAAATGCAATTTTCCAAATTTCCAAATTTTTTTCTCCGATTTTTCCCTCAAATCTATAGCGCCGATTTCTTACCGATCGCCGCTGCCAAATGATCCATAAAAATTCCCAAAAATTGCAAAACGCAAGATATAGCTCGTAATCTTTCCACTTGCGGTTTTCAGTTATGCGAACAAATGGCAAAAACCAATTCCGTGTGGTTTCGCCGATTAATAGAAACGTTTTTCGACAGCCGATCGCTTTTTCAGATTCGATTGCTGAGTAAATAGTAATGTCTGTAATGGGCAGAGGAGCTATCGAGACCGCAGATATCCACTTGTTTTATTTTCCGGAAATCCCACGATCCCGCGCGCTCGATCGGTTCTTTCTTTCGCATCCTTCTTCAGATCACATATTAGGAAGTGGGAGAAAAAAGTGTTAATATTAAGAAGTCTTTAAAGATTTTTTATTTTTGGAAAATTTGCGATTTATTCAATTTTGTAATATTTTTAACTACACTACCCCCTCGCCCACCCACACCTACCCACAACCACCCACATGCACGCACACCTACCCGCAGTCACCCACACCTACCCACACTCATCCACACCTACCCACACCTACCCACACCGACCCACAGCGACCCACACCGACCCACACCTACCTACACTCACCCACATCTACCTACACTTACCCACACCCACCCACACCAACCCGCACCTGCCCACATCGACCCACATCTACTCACAGCTACTCACACCTACCCGCACCCACCCACATCGACCCGCACCTACCCACACCGACCCACACCCACCCACAGCTACTCACACCGACCCACACCTACCCACAGCCCCTCACACCTACCCGCACACACAGGCGCAAGCACGCGCGTCCGCACACACGGATACATACACATGCGGACACGATCTCAAAATTTGTTGGAGGAATAAAATGGATAATCATGTAAAATGGTGGAAAGAAAAACAGAAATTTGAAAAAAAAATAAATAGCATAAAACTAGATATCTCTGTTTGGGGTACCGTTGAGCGCAACTGGTGCGCCGGTTTAATCACCATCGGCAAATCTCGTTCGACCGGCAAAAAGGGAAAAATCTAGGTTAGCCCCACCAGCGCGGACGTCTCACGATGCCGACTCAATCGTCTCCGGGACAAGTTTGGATTCGAAAGAAAGAACCGATCGAGCGCTCGGAATCGTGGGATTTCCGGACTCTGCTCGGACAACAAAAAAGGATTGAAAAAACGCCAGTAAGATCTGCAATTTAGAGATTTCATAATCATGCAATATAGGAAGAAAATTCTAGGAATAAATTAAATGGACAAGTGGACAAGGTGACCCAATACTGTCATAGCATCAACTTCCCGATGTGGAAAATGTCGCGGACATTTGTGGCTTAAAATTCTCGGAAAATTATTTTATAAACTATTCAACATTTTTTTGTGGGAAATTTTATTTGCGATAGAGAAGGACATGTATGATGTTTTCTCTAAATTTACTCGTTTTCGACATTTTCAAAAAACGAAGCATTTTTTTGACTAGTCAGTAGGCGCGCCATTTTCTGAGCGTTCGTTACGGGCGCATTGAGAGAATTTCTCAGAGTTTGCATTGGGATCGTAGTGGAATCACAATTTTGATCCATACAAAATCATTTTTTTGAGATTTCAGGTCGCCGACGGTGGGCCGACATTCGATGGCCGAACGTCGGCGCAACGTTGGCCCGCCAACGTTTCCTCTAACTTTCCAATTTTGACCATCAATTTCAACTGAACCCGAATTTTTAGTCGCGCCATTCTCCCAACGTTCTTTAAGCGCGCATTGAGAGAACCTCTCACATTTTGTTTTGGGCTCATATGTCGAAATGTGAAGGAGATAGGCCAATTATCATGAGAATGTTTTTTGTAGTGCACACTGAGAGCTACAATAAAGCTTTATATGAACATTCGTTAATATTCTTAGTTTTGAAGATATCTGCCAAAAATGCTTTCGGTCGATGCCGCGGAATTTCTCCACGGGTGACGCGCTTCCGGTACCAGGTGCGCGCGCAACACGCGACAATTCTGATCCAGTCGAAGAATATAATTACCATCAACTTAACTGTGTGGTATAAATGACTTTTATTTTTACCTAAATAACATGAAGGAGTTACTTTTAGATAAAAAATGCGTAGTCAAAAATTGTGAAATGAAAAACTACAAATGAGGATTTTGATGGTATCTAGAATGTCTAGAATGTTTTAAATATTTCAGCAACTTCGAAAATTTCAAAAATTCCATTTAACGGTTCATAAAAATGGATATTGCTTTCTACTCTCAATAAAGCATGAAAACTGAGGTTTGTTTCAAGGTAAAACAGTGTGTTCGCGCCTTATATTATAGTAATAAAGCGGTAATTACGGAAACAAAAAAGACAGGAAAATTTCATAATATTCATAAGTTTCCGAAATTTAGTGAAATTTTCCTCATAGTTCCCAAACATTCAAAAAATTTCAGGAGCTGCAAAAAAAATTAAAAAATGATAAAAATTTATGGGGATTTTTAAAGAACGACAATTGGCAAAAATTGCAATTCAAAATAACAAAATTTCAAAAAAACTCACAAAAATCAAGATAATAAAAAAAAAAATTTCAAAAAATGCTCGAATTTTCAAAATTTAAATACAACGAGAGACGCGAAAAAAATTAAACAATGACATTTTAAAAAATTGAACAACCATTCAATCATTTGAAAATCAAGTTAACAAAATGCAAAGACAAATCGCATTTTTAAAAAACTTAACTGAACTTCCCGCAATTTCTATGCAATGGCCCATGAAAATCGTGACAAAACAGCTAGGTATTTACCTCAAGGTAAAATGATCTGTTTTCGCGTCATATTGCATTTCGAGCGCATTAATTTTGGCCGCAAATGGACTTCTTGCGCCCTCGGAAATCCATTGAAACGAGCCCCTGTAAAATTTCCGACGATTATTGCAGGCATTCCGACAAATGGGAGCAACAAAATGCGACAAAATGCAATTGTTTGCCCGGATATTTTCAACTCGGGTTTTACGATTGTTAGATAATCATGCCGGGCCTCAGCATTTCGTAATGCCGTTAAAATCACGACATTAGTGGGCCTGTGTGTGCGTGTGTGTCTGCGTTACAGTCATTCTATGAGCGTAAATTGGATGATTTTACGGGCGTAAAATTCTCAGAAAATGTCGCATGAAATGTCCAACATTTTTTTTTCATACAAAAAAATTAATTGAAAAATTTTAATTCAAAAAAAAAATTAGAAAGAAGATTCAAAATAGTTGAGTCGAGATTTTTCTGGACTGTAAAATTTTTCCAACTCTTTTACGGAAAGGGGATTTTTTTTTTTTAATTTAGTTTGAAGGAAAAATGCTTAATTAAAAAACATGTGGTCCCATGAAAATTTTTCTCGGTTTGTTTATGCCGTGTTTTAACCCACTTGCGAATTATTATGTAGCCATAAACGTTGCGCGACCTCCCGGGCTCTCTCGTAAACTCGGACATTTGTTTTCTTCATTTTTTATGTATTTATGGGAGTCTTTCATTATTCAGTATCATTTCTGGTGCATTATCTTTGGAGGTAATGCGGTATTTATGGGCCGGGGGCGAATTTATTGGGGGGCGATTTTCATGGGGTTTTCGCTGCACAGACAGTTTTATTAATTCGTGAGCTCGAGACATAAACTGGATTTGGCGGGGGAGGGGGTGGAAGGGGGAGGGGGGGGGATGATTTTGTCGAAGGCACAAAAAACAAAATTACTGGACTACACTGCTAATGTGTTGTGAAATTTTTTGGGGGTTGGAAAATTTAGAAAATTTCGAAAGATTTGCAAATTTGGAAAATGTGGCAAATTCTGACCATTTTGGAAATTTTGCAGGTCTTGAAAATTTTTCGGAAAATTTGGGGAATTTTTGAAATTCAAAAATTTTTTGAAAACAAAATTTTTGAAATTTTTAGTTTTGGAAATTGTCAAACAATTTTTTCATATCTCTTTTCCATTTTTACACTCATTTCTGCGTTAACTCGCGCATTGGATTTTGAGAAGAGAGTGGGGGAAGGATGTTGCCGTTGCTGGCGTTGAGCTCTCTCGACAAATAATGAAATCATGAGTAATTCAATAATTAAATTTGTTTAAAAAATTTTTGTACCTTATAAATTTATATTTTCCGTTTTTTCTCCGAAATTGGTATCATCTGCGATTTTTTCTCAATTTTTCGGAAATTGTTAATTTAAAAAAAAGCCGCAAATTTCATTTTTTTTTTCAAATTTCTCGGAATTTTTCAATTTTTAAATTCTTGAAAAATTGGAAAAATTGAAGGATATCGAAGTTTATAAGATTTATGATCTCGCTCAGAATTTTTTTCCATTTTGGAAATTTCCGAAATTTTGGAATGTATAAAAATTTTAAAAAAATGTTTAGACATTTTTTTCCGTCGACATTTTCCATGCTTTTCAAATTCCTCAATTTAATAAATTCAGTTTCATTAATTTAATAATTACGTTAGCGCGATACATGAGAAACTGGATTTGAGGGCCGGAGTGGGAGAAGGATGTTGCCTCTGCGGGCATCGAAGTCACTGAACAAAGACGGAAAAACGGAACACGTGGCAAATACTATTTTTAAAAATAGATTAATAAAATTAGCATTCTTCATTTTTGCACTCAAACCTGCGCAATTTTTTTTCCAAATCCAATTTTCCATTAAAAATTTTTTTTAACGATCCCTTTTTTCTAACGAAATTTTGCAATACTCCAATTTAATATTTCTGAAAAAATTCGGCAAACTTCCTAATTAATAAATTACCTGTTCTCAACATTTTCAAAAATTGTAATATACGTATATAGATATATATATATATTTTCCCACAATTGAATTTATCTTTAATTTAATTTTAAAAAAGTAAAATTGGGATTTATATATATATATATATAAAAACTCTACTCTATTCGTATACCCTTTCGGGTCTTTACGATTTGTTCCCATCCCACCCCCCCTTAACCCCACTGCACAGCATTCGCCCAGTTTTGTCACTGGAATCGAGGGAAAACCATTGGAAAAAACCTCAGATTTGTACAGCTCGTTTCTTTTACGAAACTCCCGCTCGGTTGTGTGGTGTGAGTTAAAGCCTGAAAAAAAAACCCCAAATACCGCCTCTGCCGGTCTCGAACCGGTGATCTCAGATCTCAATCGTTCCCCCCCAATTCCAGTGCTTTAACCCGCACGGCCACACTTGACTTGACTTGAAAATTGTTTATTAACATTTGTCATATATACATACTATATACAGTATTAATATCTTAAGTGCTACGTTCTAGATCACCAGCCGTTGGCTTTATATCTAATTTGAAAGAAGTGTAACCTAATTTTTTCATTATTACAGATATTTGTGATTATTTACATGATGACTCGATATAAGGAAAAATGACTTCTAAAAAACCTTATAAGTAATGGGTGCATGAGGGGCGGGAGAGAAAAGGATATATGGAAAGGTGGGACAAAACAGGTGGTCAGCGGGACCAATTGGATTTTATGTCAATATTGATGTTTTGGAGCTGGGAATTAGGATGGGATTGTAGCTTAAATTTAAATGTCTCATTTATTCTATCGATAAATTCGCCTATGGTTGTCATGCCGAGCGTTTCGTGTATTTCCACAATAGTCGTTCTTCTTTTAAAATTTCCTATTATTCGTAGGAATTTATTTTGAATCACTTGAAGATGATTCAAGTGCATTTTCGCTGCATTGTGCCAGGCAGGACAACCATAGGTGATAATGGGCCTAATTAACCCTTTGTAGAGAGTAAGTTTGAGGGATTGACTGAGCGCGGGTGATTTTAGCAAATTATATAATCTTACTAGGATAACTTTAGTCTTGACCTTGATTTCAGATATATGCTTTTTCCACAGGAGTTTGGAATCGATGTGTAAGCCTAAATACTTTACAGAGTCGGTTGGTGTGATCTTATCGCTACGAATAGTTAAGGTCGGCTTGCCCTTGGAGCTAGTAAATAAGATTGCTTCTGTTTTAGCAGCATTCACTTGAATTTTCCATTTCGTTAATTCACTGATTGTGAGAGAAGCAGCATTTTCTATTCTTCTAATAGCTTTGTTTATCGATTTGCTAGCTGAGTACAAGGCAATGTCATCAGCATAGCCTGCAATGGATACATTTCTCGGAATTCTACTAAAAACAGAAGCAATGTACAAGTTGAATAAAACAGGCGAGAGAATAGACCCTTGTGGGACTCCCGCGACAATTTCTATTTTATTCGAAAGCGAAGTTTCGACTCGAACTCGGATATATCTATTTGAGAGATATGATAGTAAAATTTTACATAGATATTTAGGGACATTTAATCCTTCGAGTTTGTATATAAGGCCTGTGGGCCAAACAGAATCAAAGGCCTTCTCGCTGTCCAGGAGAAGAAGAACGGTATCTTCTTTCCGGTCTTTCGCGGATTTTATATCATTCGTAATTCTAACCAGCTGGTGGCAGGTCGAGTGTTCTGATCGAAAACCAAATTGATTGATAGGCATTAGTTGTAACTCTTCTATGGGTTTTTTGAGACGAGCTAAAATTATTCGCTCAAAGAGTTTAGCCAATACCGGTAGGAGGCTAATAGGCCTATAGCTCACCGGATGCGAAGGGGGCTTACCGGGCTTTAGAATCGGAATGACCACCGCTCCTTTCCAGAGTTCCGGGAAATATTGTCTGAGGAGGCATGCATTGTATATCTTTGTTAGTAAACTTATTGCTTTAATTGGGAGGTTTTTTAGTGCTATATTGGGAATATTATCCACACCCGGGGCAGATTTATTTTTTAATTTTTTGATAGCGGAAGAGATTTCACGGGGATTTGTCAGGGATTTAATGGGAGTTTCGATGCGGGCTTTGAGGATAGTTTTTCTCACATGACCTGTGACTTGTTGTTCAAAAGATTTGTTGCCTCGGGAGGCCGATATTTCGTGTATTGCTGCATAGTGTATGCAGAGTGTATTCGCCTTGTCGTGGTCTTCTGTGTGGAGTGTGTTGTTTGACTTCAGTGTGGGGATTTTTGTTTTAGCGGTGTTATTAAAATATTTTGCTACGCGCCAAATAGAGTGATCTTTTAAGTTTATGTTTCTGAGTTTGTTGTCCCAAGATGATTGTTTCCATTCGGTTAATTTAAGTCTGATTTCTTTTATCAGCTGATTGAGTTCGGATTTAAGGTAGCGATTTCGGGTTTTTTGCCATCTTGACCTAATGTAATTTTTTAGCTTTATTAATGAGGCTATTTCGGGTGGGATAGGAGTGTGGGTGGATTTGGTTGAGCGTTTGGGAGTGGAGGAATCCAGGGCTGTGTGAATGACTTGGGTGAAATGTGTTATGTGTTGATCTATTGCTTCAGTGTTGTTACAAGTAGGGTTTGGTGTAGAAATCTCATCATTTAAGATATCCTTGAACTTATTCCAGTCGGTTTTTGCGTAGTTTAAAATTTTTGATGATTCTGGTGAGGTTGGTCTGCCAAATAGGGAGAAAAACAATGGTAGGTGATCGGATGGGGATTCGGAAAGTGTGGTGAAATTTTTAATGATAGAGATGTTGTTTGTTAATAAAAGGTCAATAGTACTAGGAGTGTTTGAATTATGAGGGTAGTGTGTAGGAACGTCTGGAAAGAGCAGATTAATTTTTTGTTCCGTCAAAAAATTTGAGAGAATCTTACCTGATTCGTTTGGCCTAGCAGAGGTCCAAGCAGTGTCCTTCGCATTGAAGTCTCCAACAATAATTGTTGGAGTACTATCGGAAAATAGGTGCCTCAATAGGTTTGTATCTATTGAGACATCCGGTGGATTGTAGATCGAGTAGATCTTCGTTTTTTTATTGTTTACTTGGACCTCTACTCCCACGTATTCGGTGAGCGACAGGAGATCATGCGGAAGAGTTCTATGTGACAAGGTTTTGTGGATCGCCACCGCAACACCACCACCTGCTTTGGCCGTTCTGTCTTCCCTGATCAGCGAGAAGTCTGGGAAGTTAATTTTCTTCGTTTTGCTGTTTAACTTAGTCTCTGAAATCAAACAAATTTTGATGTTATTTCTGTGGACGATGTGTAATAACTCGTCCAGATTAGGCTTGAGCGCAAAAATATTAATTGCTAATATGTTGGTTATGTTTGCTGGGGAATCGTAGGTGTGTTTGAGGAGGGTAAGAACAGGTGGACATAGGATGCGATGATTGTGATCCTATCAATTGGTGTAAGGGCTGTTTGGAGTTTAGAGCTCATCTCTTTTAGCTCTGAAAGGATTTCGGGAATTCTAAGGGTTGTTAGCTCGTCAAGGACTTGCTTTGCTGTAATTACATAGTTTATAGTTCTACTTAAATGAGATTCGGGAACATGTGTTTCCATTGGGTTGCCCCTAGGTTCAGCAGTGGGTGCGATAAGATTCCTTCTCGAGGTTTCCACCGTCGGGAAGAAGGAAGCGTAGGTGGGCCTGGACGTGTTGGCAGTACAACTCGGAGTTGGCACTGGGACTGCAGGAGACTGGAGGGACTGGATGTTCCTTTCCAGATTCTGGATCGTGGCCGAGTGAGGTGTAGTGGGCAATTCCAGTGGCGCTATGCTGGGCCTGGCCGATTGAGCTCGTTTTTTCTGAGTTTCCATGAATTTTAGGCGCATGGAACACTCTCTATAGCTCCGCACGGCCACAACCGTCGGTTCATATATATATATATATATATATATATATAAACTTTTGAAAATGTCGAAAAAGTTGGAAAAAAATGAAAAAATTGAACTAGTTCAAAAATTCGGAAAATTATAAAAAGTGCATAAAAAAAATTGAAAATTTTTAATTTTCGGAAATTTGGAAGATACAAAAATTTCAAAATTTCGGGAAATCGATTCGAGGATAAGGGCAATAATGCTTAGTATGATTTGTGTTAAACATGAACATGGGTTACGTTAAAATGGCCGAAAGGCGATACTCTTAATCTACGATAACGCTAATTCATGGACTGTAATGAGGAAAACGCAATCAATAAATAATGTCGGTGCTTTATTTTCCCCGTAAATCAACTCCGCGGAGGATAAAATAATTTTGCAGAAGGGAACGTTGACGTTTTAGAGTTACCGGGAGACACTTCGTACACTTTATCGCGCATTATAAAGTAAATTATGTTAGGCCCAGTGAGCACAATGACTCGATTGTTCGTATTTTCAAGGACAGTACCATAACAAGGAGGAACAAAATAACGAGACACGAAACGAGGCGAGCGTGACTCCCTCCGATCCCGTGTCCCTTTTTTTCACGTCATTCCAGCGTCTTCACGCTAAGGACAGCTGTACTCAATACATTTCACATTTCGTCATTTTCCACATTTTTCTTTTATCGGATTTATTGGAAAATTTCGAAAGGTTCAAAAATTGGAGGAATTTCACAAATTTGCTCCAAATTGTTAACATTTTCAAAATTGACAAAACTCATAAAATTTGTGATCATTTGAAAAAGTATTGACAATTTTGGAAATTGGGGAATTTTCGAAAAAAAATTCCAGATTGTTAACATTTTCAAAATTGGGGGATTTTCAAAAAAAAATTCCAAATTGTGAAGATTTTCAAAATGGTCGAAACTCATTAAATTTTTGGTAATTTGAGAAAGTGTTGAATTTTTGGAAAATTTAGGGAGTGTTGAAAATTGTGGGAAATTTGGAAAATGCCCAAAATTTTGGGAAATTTGGAGAATGTTGAAAATATTGGAAAAGTTTTTGTACAAGCACATTGCAATATTTTTGCGTGCAACTATTCATTAGTAGGATATCACTTTCTTGTGCAATTTGCGCATCTATAGGTACAAGATAAATAGAAAAAAACCATAGACACATGGAAAGTTATTACTTGGATGAGTCGAGGCTCCCATCTGGTTTAGTTCTCCTACATTTGCTCAAGTTAATTCACAGACTCCCCATGCGCGTTATTCGTCTTATTGACTAATACACTTAATGTATTGCTCATTTCATTACCATGTTTCCCGACGACGTAACTTATCCAATCAGCATATGCAATTGATTGGGTATCATTATTAGAATTGAGATCGAATGCATATATCATATAAGTATGGGGATATGGAGACTGTAGTACTTTTGTAATTGGGCTATCCAGTTTCTGCATTTACCGTCGAATTTTATGTATTTATTTCCTTTTGCTCCAGTTTGCGATTGAATAATGTGAAGCAAAAACTAGTCTTATTATTAATTTTGCCTTGTTTGCCTCCGAAAAAAACCGGTTCTTCCACAGATCTTTAGAAGATGTGTCTACGCATGTCTGTACGTGTACGTGTTCGAGGTGTGTGTATGTGTGCGGATGTCTGTGTATGTGTGTGGGTGGGTGGCTGGGTGGGGTTGGGTGGGCAGCTGTGTGAAGTTGGATGAGTGGCTGTGTGGGTGGGTGGGTGTCTGTGAGGGGGTGGGTGGGTGCCTGTGAGGGGTTGGATGGGTGGGTGGCTGGGTGGGGTTGGGTGGGTGGGTGGGCGGCTGTGTGGGGTTGGGTGGGTGGGTGGGTGTCTGTGAGGGGTGGGTTGGGTGGCTGGGTGGGGTTGGATGGGTGGGGTTGAGTGGGTGGGTGGGCGGCTGTGCGGGGTTGGGTGGGTGGGTGGGCAGCTGTGCGGAGTTGGATGAGTGGCTGTGTGGGTGGGTGGGTGTCTGTGTGGGGTTGGGTGGGTGGGTGGGTGGGTGGGTGGGTGTCAAAATGAAGTCAGTGAAGAAAAATTTGGCACACACCTTTTTCCCAAAAATTGACCTATCTACAAAAAAAAAATCATACCATTTTTCCCTAAAACCAATTCCTGAGGAGATAGAATGACCAAAAGTGATCTTGACTAGAAATTTCCGCACGTTCTGCGTGGCTCTCATTTCGCACCACATGTTTAATAATTTTTTTTATTCATTGCTTGATTGATTTGTCCTTATTTTCAGGGGAAATATTTTTTTTTCTTCTCACCATATTATGATCTCCTCACCTCGGCCCGTCACCTAAGCCCGCATAAATCACCTCGATTAAGCCCCATTCTCTTTTTTTTTCTCCCTTCCCCATTAATAATTTTCCAACACCATAAAAACATCCATTATCCTCGGGAGCAAACCTTTTCACCACGTATCGGAATTTAAATCTCTCGGTATCTAGTTACTCGTGCGCCTTGCCATATCCTCCTTGACTTGGACACCGAAAGAGGTCGCGTGTTTTTCATTGGCGAAAAGGGGGATAAAAATAAAGGAGAATATACATATCCGCGAGGCGCATGAGACACTCATTGCTACATCGAGTTGGTTGGGCTTTTGCGCCTTTGGTGTGCACACACGTGCGCCAGTGGGTAATAATGCCTGAGCGTGCGGCGAGAAACTATCGGAATCGTCCTACGCCAGAGGACTTGTATTTCGCGAGAGAGAGAGAGAGATAGATGCTGAAAATTTTTCATCAGCCGCGTGCCACGTGGATGATTCGTTTGGCACGACCGGCATCATCATACTGAAGTTTCATTGTGAGGACAATTACTAAGCCGAGCCTCGCTGCACTTAGCGCCTACATTAACCATAGCGAGGGATGCTGCGAACTTGGGGGACCACAAAGTTTCAGATGAAAATTTGGCAAAAAAAATTTGCAAATTTGTCAACATCTTTACAATTGCTGCAAATATCCGTCCTCACTATTTAAAATTTTTTTTGAGATTGGTACAGTGCCTTTCATCCCATTCTTTGATAGTGAAGCCTTCATCTCAGCTTTCTGGCAAGTTGCCCGGAAAAAAAATATTTTTATTTTTTTTCGTCTTCGAATTTTATGTTTGATTAATTCTAATTAATCGATTGTTAATTACGATTTTTTTTGAGGTTTTTAAAAATGCCAAAACTTGAATAAATTCATTTATTAATATTCGACTGTTGTTGTTGTTGTTGTTGTTACTGCTGTTGTTGTTGTTGTTGCTGTTGCTGTTGCTGTTGTTGTTGTTGTTGTTGCTGCTGTTGTTGTTGTTGTTGTTGCTGTTGTTGTTGTTGTTGTTGTTGTTGTTGTTGTTGTTGCTGCTGTTGTTGTTGCCGTTGTTGTTGCTGTTGTTGTGACTGTTGGTATTGTTATTGTTGTTGTTGCTGTTGTTGTTGTTGTTGTTGTTGTTGTTGTTGTTGTTGTTGTTTGGGTAATATTAAAAATTTCCGAAAAATTGAAAATTCAGAAAATTTGAGTAGTACTATTGGAGATGTATGGTGAATTTTCATCATGCCGCGTGCTACATGGATGATTCGTATTGCACGACTCGTGATTCTGTAAGTGCATCATCACGTTTGATTTTTATTCTCTTACTCCAAGTGGAATTACATAGGCTAGGCTCACTGTACAGAGAAAATTAACAATGGGATTGGCGATTGATTTTATCGAGCCGCAGACGTCATTTCGAGAAAAATAATTTGATTTTTTTTCTTGTGGATTGCGAAAACTTTTGCGAGAATTTTGAAATTGAAGGCAACAAGTGGATACGCACGTGGGCTACCGAGACCCGATTTATCATTTCCGCCATTTGCCCGCCAAATTTGAAAGTTAGAAACAAAAGTTATTGAACATCAAATCTGCGTAAGGAGATAAGGAACAACATTTGTTTAAACTTTTTTTTCGTATCTCCAGCCGTTTCTGAGATGTTCCCTTGAAGCTGTTTGAAAATCCGAGATGCTTGAGAAATGGCGAAATGGCCAAATTTTTAAAATTTTTAGGATGAGTGAAATTTTGGAAAGAGTTCACAATTTTAGGCAATTTTGGGAAAAGAAGTACTATGGAATTTTTCAAATATTTATGAAATTTTGGGAGTGTTTTCGAAATTTTTGAAAAAAAGTAAAAAATTGCAGAATTAAAAAATTGTCGAAGTTTCGAAAATTTTAGAAATTGGTAACATTAAGTCGAGTTTTTTTTATTTGACTTCGCATCAAAACAGGTTAATCATGCAGCGCCGGGTGTTTTCCCTTCCACCAGCCTTATTTTATGGGCAAAACCGCCACGAAATTTGACACGTGGAAATTTACACTGACGCGCGAACTCTCGACGTTGTAATTTTTTTTAATACCAACCAAGAGCATCCATAAGTGTTTCACCAACGCAACATGCTCCCGCAGGTATTGATTACCGAGGGGAAAAAACTTATCATTAAAAATATTGGGCTCAACGGTAGTGAACCAATGAAAGGAAGATAAGTCAATTTTAACCGTCATCCTTCGTTTTTCGAGGAAATAAAAATTGGAAGGCGTGGTTTTATAATTTTGGAAATTTGTAAATTTTGAAAATTGTACGAAATTTTTAAACTTTGCGTATTCTGAAAACTCTTTGATTTTGCAAATTATGAAATTTTTTTTTTTACTTTTGAAAATTTTTGGATTTTGAAAATATTTGACTTTTGAAAATTGCGAAAATTTGTCAAGATAGTCAAAATTTGTCGAATAGTCAAGTAATTTGTAAAAAAAAAAATTGTCAATTTTGAAAATTGGAAAAATTTCAAAATTTTGAAAATTTTAAAAAAATTTCAATCTGAAATTTTTTTGGTTTTTTGAAATTTTGGAATGAAATTTTTTTTCTTTACCTTACTGGTGTCTGCCCTCTTCGTCTTGTGTGTTAAAATTCATTCATTTCCTGATGACCTAGAAGCAAAAAAAATTTTTTTTTATCAATAAATTGAATTTGTCAGAAATTCGAAATTTAGGAAATTAGTTATAGAGTATACAAAATTGGCAAAATTTCCACCGAAGATGTACGAAAAAATTGAGATAAAAGAGCCGAAGGCACATCCGACTACATCTGCCCTTTCAATTGATTCCGTGTAAACATCCCGCAATTTACATGTCGAGAATTCCACAATTGTCTTCAAATTTTTTTTCTCCTCGCGTTCTGTCGGTTTCATTCATTCGGAAATGCCCATTGTCTCATAAAACGTCTGCATAAATTCAAACCCACTCCGCGTCCGGGAGTCAATTAATAGATTATTTTCAAAGCAAAATTAAATGTCGACTTATGTTAATTTCCTATTATAAAGACGATAAATAGAAATGAATAGAAAAATATTTTTAAGAAATTGAAAAACATCGCGGATCGTCACTGTAAGAGAAAATGGTGGCAAACAATTTTTGCGACAAATTAGTCTAAACTTTCTGATTTTTTAAAAATTATTTCTGAATTTTTCAAAAAAATTTTAAAAATGCCCAAAATTTTGAAAATGTCCCAAAATTTTCCAAAAAAAATTTAAAAATTCCCAAAACCTTTCAAAAAAATTCTAAACTTTAATAAAAAAAAATTCCAAAATTTTGAAACAGAAAAAAAATTTTTTTTTTGAAAACTTCATAGACAAAAATTGATTTTTTTCATTTATAAATATCTATAATATAAAACGTAAAAACGCACGCACACACACACACACACACACCAAAAAAAATCTTGTTAAAAACTTGTGAATTCCCTTTCGTTCCCAGAATTCGCTCACGTCCCAAGTCCCCAATAAATTAACGAATGATCCTTGACACTTAACGCACATTTTCCCACCTCATTTTTTCCCCCAATTTAAAAATCCCATCAGCATGCAACAAACGCCATCATCGCATTTCCCCGTTACACTTGAGTGCCCTGGAAGCCCCCATTTTCCATTGCTCGACACTCACCAATAAATTCGCCAATATTGCATCAAAGTGAATAAAAAAAGTTCATAATAAATAAGTCGACAAAACTGTCGTAAATTTTCAACTTAAAATCCCCCGTTTTTCATTACAATTTTGTTGTCAACAATCTTATACAATTTTCCAAGGTTAAATTTAATAGGTAACGGTAAACATTATTGTTATTATCGTTATTAGCATTTCTAAGAGATGCAACAATTTTACGTGAAGTAAAAGAAAATAGAAAACGAATATTTGTATTTCTTTATTAGTTTATAATTAAGTTTCGTGGGCTGCTCCAGTTTTAAAATCGGTTATGATTTAATATATATATATATATATATATATATATATACATATATATATATATATATATACATATATATATATATATATATTTACTACAGCGTTTACTTGACCACTGATGCAAGATTGTTCACCAAGTCCATTTGAAAACTCCCATGGATGATTTAGAAATCAGAAATGCTATAAAGACGATCTCACTCGCGCGTTTTTTTCGATTAATCGCCCCAATTTCGGGAAAACTTAGTCTTAATAATTAATTTTTCCGATGTAACTAGATACTATAATTCCCCAGCGAAGTGAAACAAATTGTGTTGGTACTATTGTACTCTTAGCATAAAGTGATTTCGAAGTGGCGCTAGTTGGCACTTTGCGCGGGAAAAATTTGAAAGTTGAAATACGTAAGAGTGAAAAAGTGGCGATAGCCAATTTGCAAATGGCTAAATCTATACGTATAATAGATCTGTAGGCCCGCCCTTTGCTTGTTTCGGATAACTGCAAAAAAATGCTGAATAAATCGACCGAAAATTTTCACTGTTAATTAGTCCGAGGTAGCCATTCACGAATGGGCTATTAATTATTGGGCCGCAGTGTATCGAAACTGTGTAATAATACTCAATCGAAAATATGAAATTGAAGATTTATCATGGGGGGCTTTTGTTGCTAGCGCCATCTATTGGCTGATCTGCCCTAATCTGCAGTCGGTAAAATAGGGTGCTAATTTGCCGACATGCGTAGCGTTTCAAAACAGTTTCGCGCTCTTTTTCGTTAAAGAACTATAGAAAATTTGGATTAATTTTTGGAAATTCGTGAAAAATCGCCAAAAAATTCCCAAAATTTTGCGGACAAAATTGGAGAGCTCAAAAAATAATGGAAAAAAATTGAAAATTGTTTGATGAGGGGAAAAAATTCCACCAATTGCCAGATTGCTCTTCTTTTTTGTTTTACCTTAAATTTACGTGCAAATGACACTGAATAAAATTGAGTGGAAGTTGGAATTATCGGTAGACACGAGAAAATAAACTCGTGAATCGTTTCAGGGGAATAATGGCAGGATCAGATAAATGCCGCGCAGTTGTATATATTTTCCTCCTTCTTTTCGTTATATATACACTAAGAAATTGTTCCTTTGTACTTCTCTGGGGCGCGTGCACAGTTAAATAAGAGAAATTGTCGGGCACTGAGGTCGTTACAACGCTGGGGGGATAGAAGGCCACGTGTATTTTAATGGCTTTTTTTTCAGGTGAGTTTGTCAGGGGTTTCTTTTTTTTTTTTTTGGTGAATCAATTTCGTTATTGGAAGGCAAGCAAATTGTTATGGGCAGGGGCTGATCATTGATTGGCAGGTACATGGGGGCATTATGGAGGCTGAACAGATTTGTGGGCGATTTCATTTATCTGGGGAGGGGGAGGGGGGGGGGAGGAGATGCATTGTTTGATTTTTTTATTAGATACTCGTGAATCAGCATGTCAGGGGGAAATTGGTCAACGGTACATTGTAAGGTTGTTCAAGGATTTTCCATAGCTTAATTTTTGTCCAACTCATTTTTTTTTTTTTTTTTTTTTCTGATCAATGAAATTAGTGAAATCCTTGAATTTTTTATTTTTTATTTTTGTCACCGAAATTTTGAGATTTTTGGAAATTTTTGAAAATCTCAAATTTTTGCAATTTTTGTTTTTTTTACGATTTTTGAAAATTTGGGTTTTTCGAAATTTTTCAATCAAATTTTCGGTTTTTTTTTTTTGGAAAAGTCTTGGGCGAAAATTGATTCCCTTAAAGGGGGGTTTGCTCACTGTATCGGAACACACACTCACACACAGAGACTCACACACAGAGACTCACACACAGAGACTCACACACAGAGACTCACACACAGAGACTCACACGCAGAGACTCACACACAGAGACTCACACACAGAGACTCACAGACAGAGACTCACACACAGAGACTCACACACAGAGACTCACACACAGAGACTCACACGCAGAGACTTGTTGGTATAGTTGCAGGCAATTGACTTGAGGAAACCACGGAATAATATTACACACGCTCGTGTATTATGTGTACGACTTCATGGGATGACTGCGTGTATACTTATCCTTTACTTGAGTAAAATATATAAATCGACGCGAGGGAGATACGAAAATACGCTACATGCCAAGGCGCATAGGTGAACCACTCGCGGGGCTATCAGACTGGGCAAATGTCAGAGTATCGTTTATGGAAAACCTCGCTCGTTTCGTGTTTAATGTCTCGTTTTGACAGAATTAAAAGTTCACGATATTTTTCCATTTTTTTTTAGCAGAATTTTAATGGAAAATATTTGAATGTTCATTTTTTTATTTTCAAAAATTTTGACAAATTAAAATTTTGAGAATTTTGGAAAATTTTCGGAATTTTGCACAATTTTGTAAAAATTGGAAATTTTGAAAATTTTTAGAAAATTTCAAAATTTTACAAATTTCGAAAAAATTTTATATTTTACAATTTTTTACACTTTTGGAGACTTTTGCAAATTTTGCAAAAATTGGACGGTTTTTTAAATTTTCAAATTTTCAATTTTTTGAACTTCATAAATTGTCCAAAAAAAAAATTTCTCTGACAAATTCAGGTCTCGGAATTTTTCATACCCAAATTTTCCGTGTAACCAGACTGTGAAAATAGGATCAGACGGTATGCAAAAAAGTAGGAAAAAAAAAAGTTTTAAAACCGACAAAAATGGCAGTTTCGATCCCACGACAGTAGATGGATATCTCCGACGTTTGGCTGGGTTTCCTTTGTTTTGGCCGATGTATTGGGACTTCCTGCCATTTTCTACTGAGTAGGGCGACGGTCTCGAGGATTGTGCACCTCGCGTTTATACCCAAGGAAGCCAGGAACAAAAAAAAGGAGCTAACGAATGAACGAATAAAACGAAACGAAGACGTATGGAAAACGGTGAATTTAAAGGGCTGCTGCGGAAATGAGAAACCGTTAACAGATGATTTCAGCGGATTTTGCTGAGAGTTTAATCACTCCGAAGTTGAGCGTTTAAATAAATTAATTTCTCCTTGAAAAGGCGAAGGAAAATGTTAATTAGAAAGTACCAATGAATCCATTAGAAATGGTCTAGTTATTTGACCAGTTCATGGGAATTTCTGTGATGTTCCACCCCTCAATCGACGAATTTAATCATTTCGCGAAACTGTTTTGAAACGCTACACATGTCGGCAAATTAGCACCCCATTTTACCGACTGCAGATTAGGGCAGCTCAGCCAATAGATGGCGTTAGCGACAAAAGCCCCCATGATAAATTTTCAATTTCATATTTTCGATTGAGTATTATTACACAGTTTCGATACACTGCGGCCCAATAATTAATAGCCCATTCGTGAATGGCTACCTCGGACCAATTAACAGTGAAAATTTTCTGTCGATTTATTCAGCATTTTTTTGCAGTTATCCGAAACAAGCAAAGGGCGGGCCTACAGATTTATTATACGTATAGATTTAGCCATTTGCAAATTGGCTATCGCCACTTTTTCACTCTTACGTATTTCAACTTTCAAATTTTTCCCGCGCAAAGTGCCAACTAGCGCCACTTCGAAATCACTTTATGCTCAGAGTACAATAGTACCAACACAATTTGTTTCACTTCGCTGGGGAATTATAGTATCTAGTTACATCGGAAAAATTAATTATTAAGACTCAGTTTTCCCGAAATTGGGGCGATTAATCGGAAAAAACGCGCGAGTGAGATCTTCTTTATAGCATTTCTGATTCCTAAATAATTTATTGGTTTTTTTTTTAATTCGCATCGCCATTCGATTGCATACATCCCTACATTAATGCTGCCATTCTTCAGACTGATTTCCATTCTAGGGGAACCCCAGTTCGTAAATTATTTTAGAATTCGAATTTCAGATGTAAATGGAGAGTGAATCAAAAAATAGACAAAAAAAGAGAAACCGTTAGTAGGTAATTTTAGCGAATTTCCCGAGGGTTTAGGTAAATTAATTTGCGGTTAAAATGAAGCAAAAATTGTGATGAAAGTTTCAATTAGGCAATTAGAAAAATTGAAGGCGCAGTAATTAAGAGAGAAAATCTGACAAAATTTGATAAACTGCAATATTCCATTCACTACGCCATCACCCACCCACCCAACCAACCAACCAAACACCCACCCACCCAACCACCCAACCAAACACCCACCCACCCACTCACCCAACCACCCACCCACCCACCCAACCAAACACCCACCCACCCACTCAGCCAACCACCCGCTAAGCCACCCACCCACCCACTCAGGCACTCACCCATCCACACACAGTCTCAAGCAGAAATGTCTCAGAATAATGTCAAGCATTGGAAAAAGTGAAAATTTCCTCAATATCAGAGTTTCCATGTTTTTAATAATTACAATAAACCCCCCTCCCGGAAAGTTAGAGAAAAAAAAACTGAATTAATTTCCCTCTATAATAATCATTTTTCCCATGTTGACAAGTTACTCACACGGCAATTCCCCCTCATACATTTCATTGAAATATTTTTCAAGATCCGATTATGGACGACGCAAGTTTCTCCCGTGGAAAGTTCTCAACACGAGACTTGGAAACGCACACACAAGTTGTGTGTTATGTTTACAGAAGACCAGTGCCTGTTGGAGCCAGCCAAAACATCTTGATCGCGCGGATACTCATGCAAATAAGTCGAGTATTGCTTGGACATGAAAAAAATGTGAACATAAATAAAACATAAATAAATAAACGGTGGAAGGAGCGATGAATTAAAAAAAATGGAGGGAGAGAGAAAAATCCGAGTTTCCGGCTTCGATGAATTGTCCCCGATAAAATTTGCAAATTACGATCTCCATGCAAAATTTAACAATAATAATAATTAGCGCCTATAATTAATTAATTAGGATAGACCCGATTAGGGCAAATGAAATTGTAAATATTTTTCTGTGTGAAAGTCGTCGAAAAAATTTGCAATTTACAGCATCCGATCAATTTTTTACTCATCGATCTCCAGCCATTTAAATTTGCCAATTTTGCGCATTGATAATGAAGCGATACTCATGCGGGCTTGACCCCGTTACACCCGATGGCATATAGAAAATTTCTAGATAACGACGCTAATGCATATACTCCATGGACTATTTTTTTTACCATTGGTATTGTCCGTCGAATACGTCAGTAATTAATGCCGCATCACGGTCACGGATGATGGCCACATGGAATTTAGAGTCCATTAGGGGGTTTTCCGCTGCCCATGGAAGATGCACGCTATAGGAAATCGACAGGTGTAAGGAATTATTTCAATTAACACTTTCGATTTTTATTTTAATTGAATGAGCTCATTTGTACGCGCATCTTGCGCGAACAAATGAGTTTCTTACGGCGGGAGAGTATTCTGGAAGTTGAATTAAATCATGCAGAAGTGGAAAATAATTTTTTTTAAGGGAATTCACAGCATTAAAGGGTAATTTTCAATTTTTTCAACGGCAATACGATGATATTGGAGTGTATTTGGACGTTTCTCCAATAGTTGGACACGTTCGGGGACGTTCGGACACATTCGAGCGCGTTCGGACGCATTCGGGCACGTTCGGGGACGTTCGGACACATTGGAGCGCGTTCGGGTGCATTCGGGCACGTTCCCCGGAGTAAATAAAGGGCCAACTTTAGCGGTATTAATGAAAGGAATAACGTTCGTTGAATACCAATGCACATTAATAAATATATGAATGAATAAATAAATAAATAAATAAATAAATAAATTGATTAATTAATTAATCAATAAAAGAAGAAAGAAGTGAGTGAATAAATAAATGCAAAATGAGCCACAATATCGCGGAACCTTGATTCGACAAAGTGGTCCCTTTTCATCTGACCCACCACAAATGTTAAATAAAATTTATTTTCCGTATTCCTTAGATGATCAAATCAGCCCCTTCCTCCCCCCCCCCCCTCCATTAATCCCCCATATCTTTTGCACTTGTCTCCGAAAAATCTCCATCACATAATTTTTCACATTCGTTTTTTCCCCACAGATGGGACACGAATTGTTGTGGCTCGCACTGCGGGAAGGCTTGTTAAGTATTACCTGCACGCGGAAGTTTTTGCTTGGCGCGTGATACACAAGCCGTGCAGTGAAAAAAGCCCGGTGAATAAAAAGATGGAAAAAAAGGAGAAAAAAAAACGGAGTGGTGTTGAGGGGGGAGGGGTTTAAAGGCGGAAAAAAAGAAGTCATGGGACCGAGGGAAAAAAATACGGAAAGCCATGAGAATAAAACAGGCTTGTACAAGATTGGTATAGAAAAATTCTTGGTATTTCATTAACGATTAATTAATTGTGGTTTTTTATAAAATATTCATCAATGTGTGAACGATATTCACACCCGCCCTCCCACCCAAACACCCTCCCACCCCGCCCCCCTCCCTACCCACCCACCCAAACACCCTCCCACCCACCCACCCAAACACCCGCCCTCCCCGCCGCCCCCCACCCACCCACCCACACACCCAGTCACCCACCCAGCCACCGGCCCACCCACACACCTAAACACCCACCCACCCAAACACCCACCCACACACCTAAACACCCACCCACCCAAAGACCCACCCGCCCCCCACACACACACACAGTCTATCAAATAATTGAGAAACCTGAGATAAGGATAAAAACTGAAATAAAAGTTGAACTATATGAAATGAAGACTATCAAGAATTTTTTTTTAAAGTAATAAAAATACATGAAAATATGTGAAAATGTATTTTCCAAAAAGTGCAAGGGAAAATTGAAGAGGAAAAAAAATGATGGGACTGGTGAAGAGGAATACCAAAAGCCATGGAAAAAGAACAGAAATGAACAAGAAGAGATATTCCCGTAATATATATGCAGACTCGTGAAACTGTTGGCTCGTAATTATTTCCGCCCCCCTCCCCCCTCCTTCTTATGCCGCTGATCAGCGAAAATATTGCATCGCACACTGACAAATGTGATTTTAATGTTAATCGATGGGGAATCCAATGGATACGGTATACAGCACATCTCGCGGTCGTTAGCATAATGTATCGTATCTCTGGATCGTAACGCAATATTCGGAAGAAAGTTCTTTTTTTCCAATTTTTTGCAATGTTTGCTACTGACAAAGTATCTTTGCAAAGTGAATTTGGGATCGGGGAATATGCGATTATTGGTTCGATTTTAATTTTTTGAATTTTTGATATTTTTTGTTGTTTGGGTTGAAATTTTTCAAATAAAAATTTTTTGGTTTTGGTTTTATCAAATTTTTATCTTCAAAGTTGATAAAACTATTTTTTTTTTTTTTAGGAAAAAAGTGGTATTTATGAGCTCCACATTGCTTTTGCTTTTCGAATTTGTTTATAGGTTTTGAACCAATATGTTGGCAAATCCCATTCGCATTTATTGACAAATTGCAATTAGCCCGGATCGATCCAGGTCAATTGATTTTCCATCGGTTGACTCTCTTAATGGACTTTGGACACGACCGAATGGTTTATTAATATTCGAGTAGATTTCTGAAAGTTCTAGGGATGTTGTTCATTTTCAAAAATATTCCACATTTAAAAAAAATGTTAAAGTATTTAAAAATTCAGAAAATGACGAAAAAATTTTTTTTTTTATTTTTTTACTTTTGACTTTTGAAACTTTTGAAATTTTTGGGATTTCCAAAATTTCCAAAATTGTTGTATTTGAAATTTTGTTTTTTTTTTCTCGATTTTCGATGATACAATTAAATTTAATTTTTTCAAAAATTTTATGATATATAGCTAATTTTTTGGAAATTTTCTGAAAAAAAAAATGGGAAAATTTTGAAAATTTCAACTTTAAAAAAAAAGTTGCGCGTTTTTATGTTGAACACTTTTTTTTGGTTTGTCATAATTATTTATCAACATTTATTGACAAATTGCAATTAGCCCAAATCGATGTTCCGGGTCAATTGATTTTCCATCGATTGACTCTCTTAATGGGCTTTGGACACGACTGAATTCATGGTTTATTAATATTCGAGGTAATAAAGAAAACTCGCTGTGTGCGGTGAAAGCATTAATTTTTAAGGTACATCGGAATAGCTCATCTTAAATATGCAACGAGCATGAAAATAATCGTTAAAATAATATCAAATACCGGCCAATTACATGGGCATCCAATTAACTCAGGCAATTTGATTTTCATAATGATTTGTAATTAAGGGAGTTGTGGTTGTAGCAAGATATTTTGGGGAATTTTTAATGGCGGATTCAAAATTTAAAATTTCTGAGAATTTCAAAAAACAAATTTCAATTTTGGAAATTTAAAATAGTTTTGACATTTTGGAAATTTAAAATATTTTTGAAATTTAAAATATTTTTGAAATTAAAAATATTTTTGAAATTAAAAATATTTTTGACATTTAAAATATTTTTGAAATTTAAAATATTTTTAAAATTTGAAATATTTTGGAAATTTGAAATATTTTTGACATTTAAAATATTTTTGAAATTTAAAATATTTTTGAAATTTAAAATATTTTTGAAATTTAAAATATTTTTGAAATTTAAAATATTTTGGAAATTCAAAATATTTTGGAAATTCAAAATATTTTTGAAATTTAAAATATTTTTGACATTGAAAATATTTTTGAAATTTAAAATATTTTGGAAATTTAAAATATTTTTGAAATTTAAAATATTTTTGACATTTAAAATATTTTTGAAATTTAAAATATTTTAAAAATTTGAAATATTTTGGAAATTTGAAATATTTTGGAAATTTAAAATAGTTTTGAAATTTTGCAACTTTAAAATATTTTTGAAACTTTGGAAATTTAAAACAGTTTTGAAATGTTGGAAATTTTGGAAATTTTGAAAATAAGTCTAATTTCTGGAAAAAAATTTGAAACTGTCAACATCCAAACGAAAATTTTCACGTAGAAAACTCGACAAGTGGCGTAAATACTTCTACATTCGAGTTTTCAACTGAAGGCCGTAGATTTTATTTTTATATGCCACTTTCTCGGGGACCTGAACGCTTGTATGTGGCTGTGCGCAATTATGTCGTCGTTGAAACGAGATCAATCGATCTCGTATCGCGAGACAGTTTTTTCGTATTGCGTAATTTAAAAATGATGGAGGAGAAAATTTCGAGTGATGTCAGACCAACCAAAAAATTAATAGTTTCAATTTTATGAGTCAGCCAAGTTTGGAAATATTATTTTGAAATCGTTTCACAACTTCATTTGTAAATGTGCAAATTCTAGAAATTTTCAAAAGAAAATTTCAAAAATTTCGAAAAGTTCTAAAATCTCCAAAATTTCCGAAATTTATGAAATTTCTAAAAATTCTGGAAAGTCCCAAAAAATTCTTGAAAAAAAAAAATCTAAATTCTTGAAAAAAAAAATTCAATTCTGTGTTTTTAAATTGAATAAAAATTGTTATAAATCCAAAAAAATAATTGTTCAACGTATATCGCATTCCCGGATAAAAAGTCGGCCTCAAAAATTTGAAAAGAAGTAACTAAGGGGCGTTAAAAATTTTCTAAAGGCCATCAAGGCTGTTGGCCGCTATAAACCGAGACAAATGACCAGGTAAGAAGGGTCGCCTGTGGGTTCCGGTTTTCTAGGCCCTTCTTTTTTTCTCTCCCTCTTTTCATCTTCTTCAAAGCGTTTTAGCCCTTTAAAGATGGTCCAGAATGGGGTCAATGACTGATCCGGTTGGCGCGTCAGGTGGACCCTTTGCGTTCTAAAAATATTTATTTTAAGCTTTAGAGAAGGATCATAAAATACTTTAAGAATTACGTAACAAATCTAAGTCAAATTTTTTCATTAATTTTATTTTGGTCCATAGAAAAAACATTTTTTTTTCTATTTTCAAAAATCAATCCATAATTTTTTTTCAAACTCGATAAAATAGAAAAAAAAAATTTAACATTATTTTTTAAAAAGAATATATTAATTGATTATAAATGTGCCTAAAAAATGAATAAAATAAAATAAATAAAATATATAAAATGGAGAAAAAAATACTTTAACTTTTCGCCTACTTTCGTCATTGCCAACAAAATTATTACTCAAATCACTGAATATAAATGACGCATATCATTGCATCACGCGATCAATTTAAATCAAATTCTGATCGATAATTTGGTAATCCCTGGATTGACACGTCTCCACCTGTAATGCGACAATCGCATCTGATCTCTTCTCATAAATTATTAATATGTTCAGTCATTCCCATGAATATCTCAGGCACAAAGAATAGGAGAGAGAAGAGTGTCACTGAAACTCCTGAGAATTTTTTCTGAAAAAACGCTCAATTTCTCATCTCAAGCTTTTTTCACAATTTCCTTTTCTCCCATCAAAAAAATTATTAATTAATTATCTAAATTGCCCCAATTTCGCCCCTAATTTTTTTCCTACATCTAAATCCAATTTCCTAATTTATTCACAGAAATAAAAAACCCTTCAATCCGTCAACTAATTGTCCCAGTAATTATATTTCCACTTGGCCATTAACTTGCCAAGACCAGCAAATAATGAGACCACAATATTCCAACTGCCGTGTTACACCAATAAATCACCAGCAATTAGTCACCTAATTACCCCCATAAAATCCCAACCCCAACTTCCCAAAAAACCCATAATTTCCCTCCCCCCCCCTCCCACCACCCCCGCCCCAAAAAAAGGACACATCCTTCTTGCAATCAATTTATAAAATTGCAAATCAAAGTACATAATTTTCCCTCCCAAATAGGTAGAACCTTCAATAAATCAGTTGCAATCGGTTGAGCTAATTAGTCCCATAAAAAAAGCCACAATAAATCCCCGAAAAACCCGTATTTTCCACAATCAGGCCGGCGTAACGCCACGCGGGTATAAATCCGTAGCGAAAAGATTGTGAAAGTGGCACAGTGCCTCGTGTGCGTTCGCGAATGGAAAAATCAAAACTAGCGATCTGGGATCAACGTACCCCAGCATACCGGTATAGTTTGTTTTTTTTTGCTCCCTATCTATTTTTCCCCCTATTCCCACATGGCCCCCTCCCCCGAAAACACTAAAAAAAAAAAATCATCACAGCTCCCGTGAACATCCTGTCGGAAAACTCCCACAGACCTCCCGAAAACAATGTTCCCATCAAAATCCCACAGACAACGGCTAACAATGACTGAAAAATCGAATAGCTCAACGATAAGCTGTGGGGGAGGCATAGGACTTGTAGCATGTTAGGAATGCCACGTGTGTCACGTTTTCCTAACGGTTAATTCATACTGGCTCTCCCATACTGCCCCACGTCAATCCCGCCCTCGGTGATAAATAATATTCGAATCGATCCTAATGAAAGAATGGATAGAGGAGAGAGAGAAGGATTGGAGTAGAAGGTTACACCATGTGGATCCAGTGAATCCAGTGGAGAACATCCGATTCTCCCAAAGTACTTACTTTAATGTTGCAAAAAGATTGGCTAGTAGGATTTTGAGATGGATCAGTCAATTTCGTGATTGAAGAAGTGCAATGAAAGGTGTCGAGATCCAAAGGTAGTGGGATTCGAAGATGTAGAACAGGCATAGTTAGAAAATATTCGAATCTAGGTCCAATGGAACCCTAGCTGGGGAACAGCTGCAGCGAGAAGCTCCAAGAGAGCAGAGTGCTCCATGCAGAGCTCGTTTGAGGATGAACTTGATAAGAAACCTCTGTTCACTGGATTGTTTTGTGGTAGTGATCATGTAGCTCTTTTTCCCATCTCGAACGCTTCCGATCCAAAGATAGGTGGGCTTGTGGACCATCCACCGTATTCGCATGATAAGACACGGGAAACCAAAGGAAGCTTAGGTCGTTGCAGGCAGCTACTCTATGAGCAACCCCCCACTTGTCAGACAATCCGAAAAGAATGTCGGACGGGGATTTGAAGTTAGGAACCCAAGCAGCAGCACCCCCTAAGCAGCAGGATGATGGAGTTGTCATGGAAACGAGTGGATCTGCTCAGTAGCTGACCACTGATGCATTTGATTCTGGTGGTTCTTAGGTATCTACCTCTGGAAGCTGCTGAAACCTTCTGCATCGACACCAAACAGACTACTCCAGACACTTTGATGGCGGAGGTGTCGACCTAGTTCTTACTGGAGCACCCTGACGAATCAGATTGCATGGAAGGTAACGGCAATGCTGCTAAATCAAAGAGGATGCCCCTAAAAGTGGTTTCATGCAGTCGTCAGTTCCAGCTAGCAGCTACAATCCGGGAACCATCTGGACCAGCAAGTATCAGCAGCACTAATGTGTTCTTCTAAACTGACAAACTGTCAGCTGTATTCCCAAAGCTTCGGCTTTGGCTTCAAGCTCTACCTTCGGATCACTAAGCATCAAACAACCCATTGATGTCAAATTGGAAGCTTGCCATCCAAACCGGACATTCAGGTGGAGCACCTGCAGAAAAATAAACCTTTGAAGCACGAATTTAGATTGATGCATCTCTCCCATTTGTTAATATCCGCATGGGAAGACTCGAAGATGAACTTCTGAAGCACATCTGAAAAGGTCAGCTTGCTCTAAGTATGCAGATGACACATTTGTGGCGTGGGCGCCTGAGAATGAAGCTCTAGCCAAAGGTTATCCTTGCTAAATAGAAAGACAGCAGATAACTAGCCCATCTCCAAGATTACATGCACTTTGAGAAATCGAAAAGAACGGTATTCCATTTAGGTGAATCGTGTCATCAATTGATGGGGCACATGCAAGACATAAACTCATCAATGTAGATGAGTCAACCGTCTAATTGAGCCTAAGAGATCCACCTCCATGTATACAAGAGGAAAACAACGGTGAAGGATTGTGCTGAGGAAGGCTATATTTCTAGCAGAACAGAAAGCCTGCAGATAACAAAGTAAGCATGTCTAGCATTGGATGCTCTTCCAAAAATACAGGAAAACGGTATTCCATTTACATCAAAGAGTGATGGTCCATAGGCAATCTATAAATTCAGCAGTTTAGGTAAGTCAAACTTCTCATTGATGCGGAGAATGGAAGGTTTTACCTTTCGCAAAACAAAAAGCTGGAGAACTGAGTCAGGATATCCATGCTATGGTCCCAGTACAACAGCCAGGCTGGTGAAGGATCAAGGAAGGTCAGGTTTCTAGCGAAGGACTATCAATACCAACAAATCTCGGAGAACGGATGATCAAGGTGTAGCATGATTCAGGTGGACCCGGTCGATGATTATGGACAAACCATCGAAGCTACTGAGGTTGTCCATTGCTCCTGAAGGGAGAGCCAACCTGGTCCCCAGCAGTGAACCAGGCTATGAGTCAGCTACATCTCCAACGAAACCAAGAATTGAACTAATTTGCCGTTGGTAGCTTCCCTTCGTATTAACGATCCTTGTAGCTTCAAGTTGCTGGTACCAACGTATCAATCGTGATAGAACCAAAGCTTCGGAGAACCAAAGAAGCAGTTAAGTTGGAGATTCCTGTAGAGGGATCCAAATGTTAGGCTGACAACAGGATCGGCAGGAACCGACACAGCGCAAAGCAAGCTTCTTCTGCCGGAATTAGGACATCGTCATCACAATGCTAGGTGTGGTTTGTTTACCACCAAATGGACATCCTAGCAATTATCGAATGAAGAGCGCCCGAAAAAAAATTCCGCGTGAAATTACTAGGTCCGAGCACTAATCAACCTTCCTTATAGATTCATAACCTAAAAAATAGCCATCAATCAATGCACACTCCGTTAAGTTCAAGCATTCCAACGCATTACATAAATCACCATTTTTTCGGTTCCAATCAACATCGTAAAATGTACCAAAGAAAATCGTTAATTACACAAATCATTTTACGTTAGATGACCAATAAACGTCGGAATATTCGAACACCTGCGTCCATTGACTTCGCTTCTTATTGAATGGAAGAAGAAATACTAATGGTAAAGGACTGAAGATTTGTCAATGATACCGAACGACTCACTTACAAAACATATAAGGAAGCTAAATCGATCCAAATCTCAAACCAAATTCATTCTTCAGATATGATTAGAGTGAAGTTGTATAGTATTGCGTCCGTTTTGACCTTTTCGGAGTTGTAAATCCCAGAAATCTGACCTGAGCAGAGCAATATTTGCAATATTTACTGCATGCAGATTGAATCCTTATGCGGCTAGTTATAATAAAAAGGGGCAAACATTATCAATGTATTTACGATGTTTAGACGTCTCAAAAATCTATTTAGAATTTGAGAAGACAAAAGAAGGAAAAGTACGCATGTCTAGACAACAAAATCAACTAATGACTTGGGGAAAATTGAGATTGAAATAAAATCATATTCTCATTTTCCATACGCAACACAAGTAGTAAGGAAATTGCTGCTGGTATTGGATGCGACCAACCGAACAGCTGACATTCAGCAGAATCCCACAACATCGAGGGGACTTACCTCCAAAACTCCAAAGCAGTTCAGTCAGCGCTTCTCCAATCGCACATCACATTCAATCACACCAAATAATCCAGATTATTGCACTTGTGCACGGAAAATAATCCAATGAGCACTTCACAAATCTGACGATTGCTGGCAAACCGTCTTTTGGATTTTCACGTCACCCCATACGGCCACGTCCGGATGCGCACGGATGGTCTGCAAGACAGCGTGACGACAAGTTGGACGAAAAAAAAGGCCAAGCAAACTCAAAATCTTGAAAAATCCTCTGTCTCAGATCCAGTTGATTGTTCCAGGGCGCCACGTATCGCGGTATCCATGCGCCAAGACTCTACCAGATGTTGACACAAGAACACTGCTCTTGACAACTGGTCCAGAATGATTTCTCCGATGGTACCTGATGATTCAGCGAGTGGATACGTTGTTGCTCAACAAGCCATTTAATTCGACCAATGTAGGTATGGTAAGTATGCCAATCCTAGCTTGATCGACCTTTTGATGTTGGATAATCCAGAAACCACTCTGCTTCGTCACATGCGCCAAAGCTTCAACCCCAACTGTACTAGAATGTTCCAGCAGTCTCGACCTTTTCCTAGTATCCCAAAAAACCAAACTCAACAAGCGAAATCTTATGTACAAGACATGCAGAGTCGTTTGACATTTAGCCAAGTGCCACTGCGTGCTTACGCTTGAGGAGTCAAGTTTCTGTTTCTCGTCGTTGAAAGAGGGGCGCAGCGATCCGTATCTTAACCGGTGGTTCTCCCCCTTAATTTCGTTGGTTCTGTCCAAACTTTACTCGATTCAGCTTTGGTGTCTAACCTAAACCACCTGTGAAACCACCTCAATATGCACTATTCCACGATAAATCCTTCCAGATCTGGCAAATTCACTTGTAATCCAATAACTCAAAGTTCCACACTATCAGAGCACCTCTGGTTCTTCACAATAACCAACCAAAAGTACTTGATCTTGCTAAAGCATGGTTCAAACATCACTGAAACAACGGACGGATTCCACACTGGTGACTTCGTGGAGGCACCGTTCGCCACTGCCACCAAAAAATTCACAATTTGCCGTAAACCAAAATGGCGGTCGTTGGGTGGAGGGGGGGGGAGGGATTGTGGGCAGACAATGCCAGTCTCACCCGAAATATATAGTATTTAACAGATTGATAACAACACCTTGGTGGCACATTGACCGGTGGGAATTATCCTGAATTGTGTGCAGCGCGCGCACCGTGTGCCTCGCGAGTGAGAGAAGCATACGAAAAACCGCGGGCGCGCGCACTAACCGCCCCGGCTAGCTAGGTAGGTAGGTATGTATTTAGCCTGAGGCGACTTGCCAGGTATAGCGGTACTTATTTCCCCTCTTTTCCCCGCTATACCCTGGGAGAGGAGCTCTCCTCTCCGTTAGCTCCTTGTTTTCATTTCCCCCCCACTACGCCGACTGGCGCGGAGTGGGGGGATCTAGCGCGCATGCGCAGGATACTCGAGCAGTGGGTGGGCAGGAGGTGGGGGGCGGGGAGGGGGAGGCTGGCAGCGGAGAAATTATTTTTCATGCTTTTTGTGGTCTGTGATCATGTGAAGCGCTTGGTCTTTGGAATCGGGGGAGGGGGTGCATCAAGGACGCGAGGGAAATGGGGAACTCGATGCCGCGACTAGCGAGACTGGTGATTTCAATGAGGGGTTCGGAATTGGACTAGTGACGGAAAATGACGGGAAATTCGGGGGCCAGCGGACGGTGGTTATTTCATCCTGAGGTGATCCCCTCAGATGGGAACTTAACGAATTTTGAAATTAGAAGGGACGGACTTGCACTGCGGTCACTTAATTTTTTTTTTTTATTTTGAATAACTGTTTAGGTTACGTCATTATTTTTGTTCTATGGGAAGCATAATTCGGGGTCTTTATGAGGAGGCCATTAACGGAACGGATGTTTTCAAGGAAGTCTCAAGCCTTTGTTTTCCAGCATCTTGGTCTAGATGGAAATATAGTTATCGATGGTATTTTGTACCAAAATTGAATTTTTTGAGTGTTGATTGGCCCAAAAATTTGAATTCTCATAACGAAAAAATCAAAAATGTTCCATTTTTGAAAAAAAGGTGGAAGGAGGAGGAATGAAAATTTGAGTTTGATAATTAATATAGTCATATGATATTGACGGATCCATCTCGTTCATGCAATTCTCATCACTGTCACGTGGTGATGAGTCGGGAAGGTTACCAGAGGTAACACACACACTTTTCTCATGATGAAATATTTTGTCATGGATTCCGGCCGATAGCAGGACCACTCCGTGTGCTATCGGTGGTACACATCAAATGAGAACTAGGTCGGACGAGAACCCAACCGGACGCGGGGGGGGGGGTCATCAGAGGCTTCCATCATTGGCGGGAGCAGTTATCATCGGGACTGCAAAAGAGAGGGACGAAGCCAAAAAACACACACACACACATACAGATTGACCCTGGAATCTGGAATTAAAGAAGTGGACTCCCCGGTGCGTATTGGGTTTTAGGCTTCGTGTACTCCAGTATGTAGATACGGACGATATATCATATTCAATTTCCATCAATCCGATACTCACGCACCGATACATGTCATCAATTTTCTCAACTCCTATATGTGTCATCCGAGAATTTCCAATCTTCTAACATCTGCGGTTTTTCAATCGTAAAATAACAACTGAGTTCAGAGGATTATCTTCTTGAGATGGTCATTTGCGCGTAATTAGTAAGCCCCTTCGCTGAATGTAAACAAAATTAAAAAATATTAAGACACTCGGAATGAATAATTGTAGGCATATATATAGGCATACATATAGAGAGTACTAATGGTAACGTAGTAGTACCATCATACAATATGTTTCTGTTTGCGTATGTAGATCGGTGGGTATGGGTGCGGATGTATCCAGGTAAGCGAGTTGGTGGGTAGGTGGGTGGGTGCAGGTGTGCCCAGGTCGGTGGGTGGGGGCGGGTGTGCTCAGGTGGGTGGGTGGGTGTGGGTGTGTCGAGGTGGGCGAGTTGATGGGTGGGTGGGTGCAGATCTGCCCAGGTGGGTGGTTAGGTGGGTGGGTGCGGGTGCCTCCAGGTGGGTGGTTGGGTGCAAGTATGTTCAGGTGGGGGGTGGATGGACGGAGGGGGGGAGTGAGGAGGTGGGTGGGTGTATGGTCGGAAGGGGGGAGGGAGGGGGGGTGGCTCCCGGTGGGTGGTTGGGTGGGCTATAAAAAATCGTTTCTTCACATTGGGCACCCATAAAAATGGTCCAAATCACAGCTCCACCAAACGGAAGGGTAATTTTTATCACACTTTTTCTCCGTGGAGGGACAAAGGAGAAACGAGAATGAATCTGGTTCGTTGTGGAGTCCATCGACACTCGGACGGGGGCAGAGTTGCTCATAGAGAGACTCGATCGTGGGGCGGCGGTGGGAGGGGGAGGGGGTAGAGCTCCATCGAACCGAGAAATTCCGTGTGGGCGCCCGAGAAGCGAAATAGAAATAAAGGTCTGCGGAAAAGGGGGAGTGGGCCGATGGGGGGGAGGAGGAGGGTGGGAGGGAGGGGGTTCCGGTGTCCACAACAGGTGAAGCCCCATGCGTTCTCATACCGCGCTCGGTCTATACGGGGTCTACGCGTCTACCCGTTGCGACGCAGCCAATCACCTCGCGAGACCTACATACGCCCTGAGTCGTTCGGCTTTTTTTTTCTCTACCTTTTTATTCTCAATGGACTTTTTTTCTGTCCCCCTGTCTCACTCGCGCGCATTCTCTCTTGCAGCATCCCCACCAACTCTCATCTTGGGAGATGGGATAGCTGCAGCGGCTAGAGCCCCGGTACCGTTAGGCCGGAGGGGGCGGCTTCCTCAAAACATACGCGCGGATTTTTTGGGGATGGGAAAGGTGTGTGGGAAGATTTTTTTCTGGGCCAATTTAGCCCATATTTTTTCCTAGTTCAATGGCAGCATTGACATTTATAGATTTTGGGGTCAAAATTTGGAATTTGTAAATTTCAAAATTTCAATTTTTTTTTTCAATTTTTGTTTTAATTTTTTTTTTCAATTATTTTTTTCAATTTTTTTTTCAATTTTTTTTTTCAATTTTTTTTTCAATTTTTTTTTCAATTTTTTTTCGATTTTTTTCAATTTTTTCCCCTTTAAATTTCGATTTGTTTTTTATTTTACGAACGTTGGTGAAATAGTTTTCATTCGAAGAAAAATTAAGTAACAAGAAGAAGGTTCCACCAGAGGAAAATCCACAAATATGATTTTCGAAATTTCCATTACATTTCGTGATCATGAACTGTCCGGATCATACATCAAATGCGACCTGACTAATTTTCCGCCATTCTCATTATCATGCTCTTCCAAAAAAAATTGTGCAGAAAGTCACTTAGTGGAGATTAGGACTAGGTGGGTCTGTTAACACCTTCGCGCATTGCGACCCACGATACTCACACACACTTTGGTACATACAATGACGACGATTTATAGGTGCGCGAGGGCGTATGTAAAAATGTCAATCTGCCGCGGGTCTCAACTTGTAATGATATGTTTGTGGAGTCTGCAGAATATGGACCTCGTGAGATCGTTACTTATTTTAAAGTTTATGGGTAAAAAAAAAATTAACAAGGTGTGTGTGTGACCCTTTACGGGCCACATCAATAATTTCTCGATGGACATTAATGAAGTTGATCCGTTTTCTTTGGCAAACTCGATTATCTCCTTAAGACGTAGTTTCACCCGAAAGTAGTCTTTGAGAACCAATTTTTTTGAACCGCTGACAATATTGACAATTTTGACAATTTTGACAATATTGACAATTTTGACAATTTTGACAATTTTGACAATTCTGACAATTTTGATAATTTTGACGATTTTGACAGTTTTGGCAATTTTGACAGTTTTCACAACTTTGACAACTTTGACAATTTTGACAGTTTTGACAATTTTGACAGTTTTGACAATTTTGACAATTTTGGCAAGTTGGCAATTTTGACAGTTTGCACAACTTTGACGGTTTTGACAATTTTGACAATTTTGACAGTTTTCACAACTTTGACAATTTTGGCAGTTTTTACAATTTTGACGATTTTGGCAATTTTGACAGTTTGCACAACTTTGACGGTCTTGACAATTTTGGCAATTTTGACAATTTTCACAGTTTTCACAACTTTGACAATCATGACCAACAATCAACATTGTTTATAATAATTAATGCAATGGGCCATTTTTTCCCAAAATGTAATCAGCGCGAGAGTTCGTGGGCAAGTTCCGATCCCGACCTCAATCTCTCCCGGCCACAAACTCACACACACACACACATACCCACCACGTCAAAAACCTCCCGAAAAGATTCAAAAGCTAACGAAAGGATAAGATATCATGCCTCTCAAACTTTTGCCTCTCGAAGGAATGGCAATACCTTCCCCTACGTGTAACCCAGAATAATGGTCCATGTTGGCAGCTTCCGCAGAAACAATCCCCCAAAAAAACTGATAAAATTGCAAAAAGGAGCAACTGATGTCGCAATCATTGCAATTGAAACATCTCAATTTCCCCATTATTTATTCAATACAGTTGAAGAAAAAACACACAGTCCTTTTATTTAAAAAGCGCAAACGTGCTCGCTATCAATTAGGTAGGGTACCACGACATTCATTACGTACCCGAAGCCCAGTATTTCGCAACCTGCAGATCCCATGCGCGCGAGTCGCCTCGATTTATGGGCCGCGCACGGCGGATCGAGTCCTCGGAGATGGAATTATCGCTCGGCCATCTCGAGTCGCTCTCCCAGCATTAACCTGGTACCGCATTAGATGCTGTTGGTATTACGTGGCGGTGAAAAAAACGCCAATACAGCGGAAAAATATGTGCATTAACTACCCGAGTCTTACTATCCGAGAGATACTATTCCTTCGTATTTTTATTAAACAACAAAAAAAAAGGGAGAGAAATAGACAATTTTTTTTTTAATCACCAGAATTAGTTATCGCAAAAATATCCCATAATTATATCACAGACTGTCAGGGAGCGGTCTATCTATATATATACCACCATTTGTGGCGCGAAATTTCAAAACGACGCGCGCAGAATTTTTATACTGTGCATGTGCTAGCGCCACGAGCGCTGCGCCGCTTTTCTCCATCCGCACTTAATGTACAAATTGATAACTCATTGTTGTGCGATTGTGCAAGCGTGGAATCGTCATTTCTGGCAGAGGGATCAATTGCGCTAGTATTGCAGCAGATGATGCAGATAGCTAATCACTGTAAGTCGTGTAGTTTATGTAGGACTCGCATATTCTCACGTGTTATTTTCCGCCGCAATGTTCTCTTGTAGATTTCTTTAATTACTCAGCACATAAGTGAACGTGATAAAAGAATTCTTTAAAAATTCCGGGAAAAAATTGGGGGTATGGACCGAGGATAGACATCTTGCAATGGGAGCTACTGTAACAGCAAAACACTCTTGTCTACTTGATGAATTGATTTCGATCTTCACGCTTGAATTGACGCTCAGTTTAATCGAGCAGATTTTTAAAAAAATCAGATTTCTCTGGGAATCAAGGCCAAGTTCAATTAAATCGACTTTTTTCGTCATCACTGTTTGCTGGTAGATGATTGGATTATTCACGGGCAATTTGACAGGATCAAATAGCGCCAAGGAATAATCCAAAATTGAATAATAAAGCCCAAATTTTGTGTAATATAAATGAAAATTTTTTACCAATTTTGAAAAAATAATTTTTTCTGTCTTCCATTTTCAAATTTGAATTTTGCAAAAACTGGACAAAAATTTTTTTTTTCAATCAGAAATGAAAACAGTAATTATCAAAATTAAAAATTAGAAAAATAAATGGATCAAAGAAATTTGCGCAAGAAAAAAAATGAAAACGGTGAAAAAAAATTTTGACCCTCCAATTTGATTTCTGGGTGAGGGCGCTACTGATTTCGCGAACAGTAGCTCGAAGCTCGTGAGAGTAGCGGTAAGATGAGAAAACGAGATGAGAAACACGAAGCCCCCTCCTTTTTTTTTGTTTATTTGCTATATAAGCCCAGCATTTAAGATACTGACAGAATAATTGCGCATTACTGTCGCTTCGGCCCCATCAAACTGTCTCCCGCCATTTTTTAAATGACCTTGACGCGCCCTTGATACCGGATCTCGCTTATTTTCCCGTCTAAGCGGTGTAAAAGTGTTGACGTATTAGATTATGTTACTAGGTCTAAAAAGGGGAATTTTACGGTTCAATTGGGTGCTTAGCATAATTGAGTGTGCCAACAAAATCTATATCACTTCTCGCGAGCCATATATATATACTATACACTATATACTATATACTATATACTATATACTATATACTATATACTATATACTATATACTATATACTATATACTATATACTATATACTATATACTATATACTATATACTATATACTATATACTATATACTATATACTATATACTATATACTATATACTATATACTATATACTATATACTATATACTATATACTATATACTATATACTATATACTATATACTATATACTATATACTATATTGTATATACTAAGTGTTGTTCTCAAAATTCGATCTAAATCGATCTCTTACGTTGGGAGGCTATGGTACTGTATGGATTTGTATGTGAAAAAAATTCGGCGACCCAGTTTGTTTGGAGAGTGCCCGGCGTGTCAGAGACCCGGGTTCGAAACACTAATTTAGATGCGGGTTATAAAGTCACATTCGTAAAATACTTTTCCTCCCCAGAGATACAATATACTTGCATTCTCGCGGAAAGCCACGATTTAACGGACCCAGCCGCGGTTTTCGAGCCTAGAGACATAAAGTACTTTTCAGGCCTAAGTCACTAAACCCGCACTCACCGGCCGCGACCTTTTCCGAATTCCGTTGCGCTAATCCCTTGACGTAGAGTAGTATAACACATCGCAATCGGACATTTTTGAGACGGCCGTAAAAACACTTTTTGGGCCTAGGTCCGTAAACGACCTGTTACGAACTTTTTTCAAAACAAAAAAACGTTTTTTCAAATTTCAAAATTCGAACAACTTTTGATAATGTTTGGACTTATTTTGTAGAATTTTGAATTTTTTTTTTTTGCAATTTTTTATTTTTTCCGGATTTTTGGATTTGAGATATTGTTTCGTTTTTGAGTAGTTTTTGAAACTTGTAATTTCCTAAATTTGCAAAATGGGAAAATTATGAGGAATTAATTTTGTTTTTAACATTAGAGTACTTTCAACGCATGTCAGAAAAATCCGCGAGAATTCGCGAATGGCCGAGCGATATCTTCCAAAGATAGCAATCTGACATTGAATTTTTATGTAATTGAGTAATGAAACGTCCCGAGTGCAAACTGCGTTATAATTATGCTCGTCATCTCAATTTCACCTGTGCCAAAAAGTTAATAGAGCAATCGAATAAGTTATTTATCGACTGACGCCTGAAATCCCATCGTCTCCGTGATATTTTACGGTATTCCATCATTATCGGATGAAGGCAAGCCTCTCCGGAATTTATAACGTTACTTTTTTTCCGTCCGCGGAGGTGAAGATAAAAATACGTTGGTGGAAAAAAAAGAAGTTCGTGTGAGATAATGAAGTGAACGAGTTGAATGGGAGGAAAGCACTGAGAAAATGATTTATCGAGTCTAAATCTGACTCCCATATCGTTTTTTTCGCTGAATATTTTTTGCGTAATTTTTACACCCTCCTCAAATTTTCCAGTTTTTTTGGAAATTTCAGAAGTTTTGAAAAATTTGAAAAATTTGCAAAATCTGAAAAATTTGAAAAATTTGAAAAGTTTGAAAAATTTGAAAAATTTGAAAAATTTGAAAAATTTGAAAAATTTGAAAAATTTGAAAAATTTGAAAAATTTGAAAAATTTGAAACATTTGAAAAATTTGGAAAAGTTTGAGAAATTTGCAAATTTTCTCCAAACGAAAAACTTTTTTAAAACGTTTGTAAAAACTGTTTTAAAACGAAACCTTTGAAATAAGCAATCATTTGATAAATTAAAAAAATTGCAACCCCACGAATTTCAATTCCGGCGTTCTGCATTAAATCTGAAAACTTATGTATAAGAAAAAAAAAGGTAAAATAATTCCGGCGAAAAAGAAATGAGCTGAATTGCTATGGAGAGCGATTCTGGAGGAGTGGCTGGTGAACACGTGCCGGAGATTCACCGCAAGTGATGCTGGGGAGGTCGAGAAAATGCACACAAGGCACTTACTGAAAATGTACCTAATCCATCGTGCGCGAGTGCCGCATTAACCCAGAACCCGATCCTCTTTGGTGCGGTGCCATAAACGCATAAATGGGTAGCAGATGACAAAAATGGCCAAGTTTCGTGAGTTGCAAATGCCACAGGTGCCCATCATCGCTGGAGAAATTGTTTTTTGCGGATTTTTTTTTAATGGATCAATTTTTTAATCAACTTTCCGACGGGGGAAAGTAGTTGTGCTGAACGCGCAAGTCCAGTGGAAAATTTTCTCGGGACACGATGTGTGTGTGTGTGTGTGTGTGTGTGAGATTTGTTTTTTTTTATATCCAATTAATCCGGCCGGGTCTTTCGGGCACGAATCTGGGACTGTTTCGAGTGTGTGTGCATATATGCTTCTGATGTGTGTCTGTGTATGTGTGTGTGTACATGGGTGGCAGGCTAGATGGGTGTGTAGATGGGTAGGTGGGTGCTTGTGTAGATGGGTGGGTGGGTGGGTGGATGGGCGGGAGGGTGGATGGGTGGGAAGGTGGGTGGATGGGTGGGAGGGTGGCTGGATAGGTGGGAGGATGGGTGGATAGGTGGGAGGGGGCGTGGGAAGGTGGATGGGTGGGAGGGTGGGTGGATGGGTGGGAGGGTGGCTGGATAGGTGGGAGGATGGGTGGATAGGTGGGAGGGTGGGTGGGTGGCTGAGGGTGTAGGTGACTGGGTGGGTGGGTAGGAGGCTGGGTGGGTGGGAGGGTGGGTGGGTAGGAGGCTGAGTGGGTGGGTGGGAGGCTGAGTGGGTGGGAGGGTGGGTGGGGAGGTGGGTGGGCGGGCAGGTATGCGTGTGTGTGTGTGTGAACGAGATAATTGACTAGCGAATTCCGTAACGCTTCACTGTTTTCCTTCAGTTTTTTACTTTTACGTTTACTTTTTTTCCGAGGAAAAGAATAACTAAATGTTTAGTGGATGACTAAAATGGTAGCGTCCCAACTTGAGAATGTTGCTGCTAGCCACCATCGCCAGAAAAATAATTTTTTTTTTCATTTACTCCTTCTAATTCTCAACTTTTTTTTTCATTTTGGTCTCCCATTGAATAAATGAACATGATTTTATAGACATTCACAAAATATGATGATCATAAAAACATATGGACCGGTGAATTTTTGAGTAATAAAACAAATGGATAAAATTGTGAAAAAAAATGCTCATGTTTTCCTCTGAAAAAGCAAAAACGTGATCTCATCCGGAGATTAACATAAATAAAGTCGTTCCTCATTCTCGTTTTGGGTTGAAAAAAACAAGACGGGTACTGGACAGGTATCGCCCACGCTCCAGAAAACCGGGAAGAGTCTCATCTGGTTAACCCCCCACCACCCCCTCAGGCTGAACACGACTTACATACGCATTAACAAAAAAAATATTGTAGCGATGATGGAGATCCGTGACATTTTCAAGGTAATTGGTCCATTTTTGACGATGTGTCATTGAGTCAGTTATTCATTTCTTTATTTATTCACTTTTGCATTTATTGATTGATCTATTTGTTCATCTTCTATTCATTTATTTATCCCTTTATCTATGCATTCATGTATGGATTTATTTTTTTATATAATATATGTAACATTCTGAAAGTGTCAAAAATTTAAAAAAATTAAATATAAAAAAAAAATCAAAAATTTAAGAAAAGAAAATTTTCAATTTCAAAAAGCTGCAAATTCTAAAAAAATTTCCAAAATTTCCAAAATTGTCAAAAAGTCAAATGTTCTCCAAATATGCAAAAAAAATAAATAAATAAAAAAATAAAAAACAAAAAAATTAATGAATAAAAAAATAAAAAACAAAAAAATTAATGAATAAAAAAATAAAAAACAAAAAAATTAATGAATAAAAAAATAAAGAAATGAAAAAAAAAATCAATAATCAAGTTTTTTAATTTAAAATGTCCATTACCTCCATCAGTACCACTATTTCCATCGATGCTCCATGATTCGTTTTCCCCCCATTTCAGCCATCCGAGCAACTTCCATAATCTCGCGTCTTAATACACGCGGGAAACGACCTTTGACGCAATGCGGTTAACGGCCTGGAGGCGAAAATATTAATGTAGGCATTAGAAAGTTTCGTGTTATGCGCCAAGAGCTTCGGCTTGCATCGTGTCTGGAAAAAGCGTTCGACTGTAAAAAAAAAAGAACAAAAATTAACAAAATGCAGGGGAAAAAAAAAGTGTGAAGAATGGTGAAAAAAGTGAGTAACAGTAACACCAAAGGTCAGGCGTTAATCGCTTCATAAATATTCTCCGGAGTAAGTTGTGGGGAATGAGCACGGATATTTTATGGGAAGATGAGTCGAAACTCAGTATTATGATTTTCAATTGCAATCTCCATAAAACACTGGACATCATTTTTCTCTCTCAATTTCAGCAAAAGGAAAATTTCCAGTATTTTAAACTTCCAAAAATTTTAGAGTCAGCTAAATTTTAAATTCAGAATTTTCGAAAAATTGAATTTCAAAAAATTTCGAATTACAAAAATTTTCACAAAATTATTTGTTTCAGTTTTTAAGAATGTAATTTTCCAAAAAATTTGAAAATAAAAAAAAAATTGAATTTTCAAAAATTGTAATTTTCAAAGAAAATTTTGAAAATGACAATTTTCAAAGAAAATTTTGAAAATGACAATTTCCAAAGAAAATTTTGGAAATGACAATTTTCAAAAAAAATTTTAAAAATGACAATTTTCAAAAAAAATTTTAAAAATGACAATTTTCAAACGTTAAAAAAAAAGATTCAGAATTTTTTGATTTATCAGAAATACGAAAAAATAAAAAAATAATGAAGCAATAAAAAAAGTAAAAAAATTCAGAAGTAAAAATGAATTATCCTCCCAGCAATCCGTAAAATCCCACGAAAAAATTTCCCAGGTGCTATTCGCTCAAAAATTCAATCATAGCCTTAATCTGAAAACCGCGTAATCTCCCCGAAGTGAAATTTCACCCATATCACCTAGCCTGAACCTTCAATGAAACCAAAGTGGTAGAAAGTCCCCTAGAAACCGGCTAAAAAGTAACACCAGCAAGAATCGTGAGTGTTTCATATCTTCGTGGAAAATTTAGATTGCTATCAAAATGGATGAGGCTCTTCCCATGCCCATAAAAGAAAGAAAAAAAAATATATCGTTTGTCCTAATAACAACAATTTTGTCAAGAACCAATAAGGTGGTAATTGTCAGCAATTCCCATGGGCCATTTTTCACCGAGATGTAATGCCCGAGCCAATTTAAGGCCCCATCATCACCCCCCTCCCTCCTATCAACACACCACATATGTATATACATGTATACATACGTCATGCACATAATTTCCTGTGGTGTCGGGTGCACGTATGGCAAGTCCTTATGTGTTTTCAGTTATTTAGACCAAAGAGTAAACAAGAAAATTTGTATCATAAAGAGGCTGAATTCAATCTTCAACGAATATTTCATAAAAATAAAAAAAACACCTAAAAAAATAGGAAAGGGATTGTGTGGTACATGAGGGCCACACAAGAAACCCTTCGATGTGTAAACTTCACTGGACCGAATTTGATTAAATAATGGAGATAGAGAAAAAAGTTCCAAATATAAAATGTTCCTAGTGTCATAAGGAATAATTAAGGTCTTATGGAGCATACCTCTATCTGCAATACTTCCTGAGAAAACGGAGATTCTGCAACTTGGCGCCCTGACGAATTTGGGGCGCGGAATTGTCAAGAGCATTGCAATGGCTTTCCTCATGCTTAAATAATGGAGATAGAGGAAAATGTTTGAAATATAAAATGTTCCTCGTGTTGTGGGGAATCATTAAGGTCCTATGGAGCATACCGCTATCTGCAATACTTTCTGAGAAAACGGCGATTATGCAACGTGCAGACCTGATGAATTCGAGGGCATTACAATGGCTTTCCTCATGGGGAAGTTAACAAATCAGTTCCTAATCACCTGGCATTGCTTAAAAAGCTGTTGGCAGATCTACACACGCCCATTAATTTACACTCAAAATAAGTTAAGTATAATGCGCTAACAAATTAGAAGAGTAAAGCTCTTATCTATGTTCAAGGTCATCGTCTCATGCATAAATATTACGCGAAGAGCGTAAGATCCCTCCGAATTCCAGCAAGAAGCCTCACTTGAAAAATCCCTGAATTCGCTTGCCACGATCCCCTGAAATTCAATCTCACAAAAAAAAAAAAAAATAAGTGTTTACATTGGGGGAATTTTGTGGGGCAGTTGACACCCAGAAAAATAAACAAATCCCGCGACCTTGGCACGGCCGCACAACAAAACAAACGCCCTTGAACTGCCAAGGTCATTAGAGGGATTAGAGCCACTTGTTGAGAACCAGTTGGCCGTGGAGTGGGGGTAAGGTGCGTGTGCTAAAAATAAGGAAATATTCACTGTCCATTTCGGAATCACTGACCTGGACTGGAGATTAGAATCGGGCTAACGATTGGAATTGACAGCACTTAAAGAAACTGGTGTTTTACAATCATTTAAATTTCTCATAGGTGATAAAATAAAAATTAAAATTCAGTCTGAATAAATGTGTGATAATTGCAACTAATGTTGGACAGATTGAAGCCTAGGTTGTGTTTTAAAAGAATTTGGGATCTAGCAGCTACATGGTCAAATAGGATTGCTTTTGCGAGTTCGATGTTCCTAATCCTTCTGATTGTGCATGATAAAAATGATATCGTTTAAATATGTATTACAAAAAATGCATCTCAACCTCGAGTCAGGATGGATGGAATATTGAATGTCAACCTTGGAGCAACCTTATTTGCCAAGCTTGATCCAAGGTTGTCAGGATGCCTAGCTAGAATCCAGAGTCACGCTTGGATTCATGGATTATTCCTTTGGGAGTCAATCCTCAATCCAATTGGATTTGGGAGTCAACCTCAGAAAGCCAAGGTTGTGACAATCTTGGATCAAGGTCGGTGTTGACTTCAGAATCAAAATTGGGTTACAGTCACCACAGTCTTGAGGCTGAATCTCGAACTAAGCTTGGTACAATCTTCGATACCTGAACTGAATCAACCTTGGTAGAATCTTGGAAGCCAAGTCTGCACCAGGATTGGTACAATGTTCGATGTCAAGCCTAGACCTACGTTGGTGAATACTTGACTACCCAGATTCTATTAGGGTGCCGAATCAGATCTGGATCAGGTTTGTCTGCTCAAAGCAGCAACACCAGAGCTAGGTGACTAAGGATGGGGAACCAATGCCAGAGTACCATGCTGGTACCATCCTCTTTGCCAAGCCTGGAACAAGGTACGACCTTAGATACCAACTCAAATTCAGCTTTGTGGAATTGTCAACCTCAAAAAATTGAGATTTGGAACCAAGCTTGGCTTCGCCTAGGTTCCTCGATTGGAATGACCTTGAATGTAACCGAATCCCCAATGTTTACTAATTGACCTTGGAATGACAGGTCAACCCGGTCCCAATGCTAATATTGCATCAAGGTTCGTACGGTTCCTGGGAATGATGCTAGCATTGAAGGAGGGTTGGTATGACCTTGGATGCCAAGCTTGAACCATGGTTGATGAAAGAAACACATCGGAACGAGGATGTTTAGAGGTAAATAACCAAACATTGAGGTTCCGTACCTCGATTTTGGTGAAAAAAATTCGTCTGCAGTGCGCAAAGGTCTTTTCACATCCCATTCTTCAGTGTTGGTTGAAGGTTCGCGCACAGAGCTAAATTGTTCTGCTCGACAAATGATCGTGATTCGCGCATTATTGCAGTGAGTTTATGAGCAATCTCGGAGCTGGCCTGTCTTGGTACATTGGATCCTCGCGGAGAATCGATAGAGGAAAATATTCACGATCCGTTAGGACGGTTATACTCCAATAAATTAAGGATGCGGTGGGGGTAAAACGGCTTTCTTATTATTTCCATTGGGAAGGTATCGGATGTTTGGTTAGGCGGTTTATTGGAGGTGAGTCACTTGGATTTTCTTTTCAAACATCGATTTCGGTTTTTTTCAAAGATTTGAAAATGGAAAATTTTTATCTTTTGGATTTTTTTTTTTTTTTTTTTTTTTTTTTTTAATTTTTTGGAGCAATTTTTTTCCGAGCAGCTTTCTCTTCTGCAATGTCGCGCTAAGAGTATTCGGAATATATTTCGGAATTTGTAAAAGAAATTCAAGCAGACGCGAAACACCAGAAACTGGGATAATAATTTCCACAATGTTGCAGCTGGTTAAGCACCGTAAATTGCTGACCCCTCGGGCTGAAAATCATTGGCACGGGCAAAAAATGATAAATCGAGAATAATTTTGATATTTCATCAGCTAGGTGATTTTCTCAGCTCAGCGTCAATCGACAGGATTGACCACCAATTGGGCAATAGTCGATAAAATCGGACGAAAAATTTCACAATTGCGGAAAATGTATTTTCGGTAACAATTGAATTTTACAGTTTAGCTTTTTTTTTGCTTCGCCATTTGTCCGTTTCCTTATTCAAATTTATTCATTTCTATTTTTCCACAGCAAATTAATGTTTTTTTGTGAAGCAATATGCCGCTTTTATTAATTGCTCGGAAATTTTGTAATTTTTTGAAATTTTCACCGAAGATTTTTTCATGCAAAAAAAAATTGAAAATTTGAAAGAAATTGAAAATTTGAAAAAAATTAAAAATTAAAAAAAAATTAAAAAGTTCCCAAAAAAAATTTGAAATTTTTTGGAAGATCTGAATAAATTATCAGAACCTGAAAAAAAAGAAAACTGAAAAAATTGCGATTCTTCCAAAAAAAATTGGGGATATTAAAAAAAATTCAGAGTGTTAGAATGTTTTCAAATGTTTCAAAAAATTGAAAATTTCGAGAAAGTTTCATATCTCACGAATGGAAGCGCTAGAAACCATACAAATTCCATATTCATCCTCCTGAAATTTATTTCTCCCATTGCGTGTAATCAGATACCGGATAAAATAATCGATGCGACTGCACTAAATCGTTATTAGTGTATGCAACAGGTTGGCAATAAGCATTGGAGCGTCAGGCGTGGCTATGGACGCTAAACAAAAGGTGGATTACCCCTTTTTTAGTCCCACAAACGACGGAAAAATGGAGATTGGAATTGGTAGCACTTCCTTATGGTTCAGCGGCCAAGTACAAATCCTATCGTATGGCCTCCATGGGACTTAGCTTATGGGACGATTATATCAACGCACAATGGTCCAGTTATACGGTTCCTTCAGTCTCGATTAGCATTCATGCGCGGAAAACCAACAAGACATTGAATGCGTCATTTATAGCGAGAAACAACTTGTTCGATTTGCAATTCAACAAATCGAATTTCTAATCCCAAACTTTCTCTGAATTTTCTTTTTTTCGAAATTGCGCACTTTACAGTGTTTTTTATATTCCCCAATTTTTTAAAAGTTTCTCCAATTTTTCTCAATTTTTCTTTATTTTTCTCAACTTTTCAGAGCCCCAAAATTTGTAATGGTCCCCAAGTCCCTTTGTGGTATCATTGGTTGCACCGCTCTTCCGGGAGAACCGTTGAAGGCACAAAAAAATGTTTATGACCAAAGTTATTCCATATGTAATAAGGAATACTTTAGGTCATATGACTTTTTACCCTACCTCGCATAATGAGTGAGATATTGCAAATTGTTGGTGAAGGAAAATTAAGGAATGAATTTGCCGAGCGTCCGCTCGCACCCCGCCCTTCCACCCCCATTTCTGCAGGAAGTATTATAGATAGCGGTATGAGGTATATAACTTTAATGATTCCCCCTGAAACCACGAACATTTTATATTTGGAGTGTTTTTCTCTATCTCCATTATTTAATGAGAAAGACGCAGAAAACTTCTTGTGTCGGCCCGGATCCACTTACTGAATGTTTCAAATTCTCTGACAATTTTTCCGTTCTTCCTAATGATCAAATTCGTCATTTGCCACTTCATCTTAACAAATCTTCATCTTAAGTACCAGAAAGTTTTTTTTACCGTGATTAGTGCGGCATTTGTGATGAAATTTGGGGCGGACTATTAAATTTTTTCTGACGAAACTTCATCTGAAGTTTCTCACTTACCTGATGTCCCTCTAGTTGAACAATTAGGTCGAAGTTCTCTGAACCCTAGTAACGGTGGACCCTAAATTTACGATCCGGTCATCTCTATAGTCTAGGAGGAATTTGACGGCTTGATGCATGATGCAACATTCGAGAAACTTACATCAGTCATTTTTTTAGAGATCTAAGTCCTTATGTCATATTTTCTGAGGCGCAGTATACAAGCTTAAAATTTTTGAAGTTTTACAGCTGAGATTCTTCAAATGGTGTAACAGATTAAATTGATTTGTGCGTGTTTGTGTGTGAGTGAGTGGCTGTGTGTATGTGTGGGTGGCGGTGTGTGTGAGTGGGCGGGCGGGTGGGTGTGAGTGGGCGGTTGGGTGTGAGTGGGCGGGTGGGTGTGAGTGGGCGGGTGGGTGGATGTGTGTGAGGGGGCGGGTGTGTGTGAGGGGGTGGGTGTGTGTGAGGGGGCGGGTGGGTGTGAGGGGGCGGGTGGGTGTGAGGGGGCGGGTGGGTGTGAGGGGGCGGGTGGGTGTGACGGGGTGGGTGGGTGTGACGGGGTGGGTGGGTGTGAGGGGGTGGGTGGGTGTGACTGGGTGGGTGGGTGTGACGGGGTGGGTGGGTGTGAGGGGGCGGTGGTACTCCGAAGATATCGCGAATTAAACTACCAAGAACGCGCAAGAAACCACAACAAGACTATACAATTCATACTATTAATTAACAAAATACAGTAACTAATTTTTTTCAAAATTGTTTCTCTTCACTGCAATCAGTGACGCAAGCTGTAGCTATGGAACAACCTTAATTGCAATCGTCATTCCTTGATTTTCCGATCTCTACGGACGATCGATCCCCGAAACCCCCTGCGATCACGACGCACCTGTTTCACGTACCGCCTTAAACGCGCTCCATTCATTCTGCCCATCCACAATCCCATTCCGCAGAATGCACTCGGCTACATTAATCCCAAGATGATTGCATTAGTTATTGGTCACGGTCGGGCGTACTCGCGCTTCCTTTTACCTCCACCCCCCCCCCCCCACCCCCTCCTCCCGCGCCCGCGGGTTTCTCATATTTTTCCCAGACACCTATAGCTGCGAGTGTGTGATGACCCCGTGGTGTCGGACAACTTCATATTGGAATACACGTATCCCGCACGAGAGAACATATATATCCCGAAGTAGTGTCCTACTTGTATATGACGAGCAACATGAAAAGGGCCCACTTTGTCGAATTGTAATTCGTACAATATGTATGTGTTTTTCTTCGCATAGGCACACACAAACACACACACACAAGGAGACATTGATATATTTCGAAAGGTTCAAAGAATTAAAAAAAAGTAGAAAATGAAAAGTAACATTGAAAAGAAGAAAAAAAAAATTCGATTAATATTGTAACCACCATTTCGACATTTCCATTATTATTTTAATCTGAAGAGTTGCTGCAATATTATTATTAAGATACAATAGAAAAATAATAGACAGGCGATCTGTGTTTCATGCACATCGCATGTATCGTATATATCACGTCGTGTATATACACCAGGGTGTGTTGCCTCGTGCTCACCTTTACTTTACCCGCGGGTGTGGTATTCCATTTTTTACGTCATTTTTCCCTTCCACGATCAGTGTTTCCCCCGTGGTACTCGAGACCTACTTTCAGCTGATCCGCAAAGTGCAAGGTCAACAATATATGTATACAAAAATATGGGTATATATAAAAACAGGATGTAGGGGATCTTGTGGGGGGTTGAACCAATAACTCCCTGATGGTGTGAGCCCGGGCGCTACTTCGCGCTCGCTTCAACCCGTGATATCTCTTAAATTTTCAAAGTTACGCCAAAAGTTTCTATAAGATAAAACGTGTATTTTTATGTAAGGAACAATATTTGTTAGAAACTTTTTGGCCCATCTCTAACCGTTCTCGTGGTGGAGACATTTCCAGGACTCGTGGTTGGAGAAAAGGAAACCGCGTTTGATCGGTACAGCAGGATGGTCAATTATCCACACACACACACACACACACACACACACACACACAATACGATGGCCTAAATGGCGAAAGTCAGTCCCAGCCACATGGATGGGTGTCCATTAGTCCCTTCTAGAGGATGCTTAAGAGCAGCAACCGTGGGGAAGCACACACAGAAACCGGGATACAATAGCCCCGAACCGATTGTGTAGTATGTTCGAATTGGATATTTGTTTCGTGCATCTACAAAAAATTAAAAATGTAGGTCAAGTAGGGCTATAAGGTTTTGTGCAATATTTCAAATGCAAACGTATGAGAGTGAGCTCAATAAAAGCCTATAACATAAAAACTGTCTGGCCTCAAATCGCACAGTAGATTGTTGGGCCGTTGGTGAGGGGGGTGTGAACGGGGTGTAATTGATTGGGCGCTGGAAAACGGGCCCGAGGCCATTTATTTAGTGGTATCTAGCTGAATCGAGGGAGGATCTCTCTCGTGAGTGCACCGTTACGTACGATCTAATCCCGATCTCAGATATTTTTGCACGATGAAAAAAGAGCGAGCAATTTTGTGGGAAAATTCCTGAAAAATTCTAACGATATTTATAATTGGAAGGAATAAGAACAACAGCTGAGATACTTAGTTTCATCCATTCCAATATTTTTTTAATTAACAAAGTTCAAGGTAGCTCAGGTAGTTTCGGTAGTTCAGGTAGTTTCGGTAGCTCAGAAAATTACCTTTCATTTTTTTTCCGAATTTTCCGATATTTTAATTGCAATTGAAAGGTTAGAATATTAAACTGTTTGTTAGAAATAAAGACGTCCGATAATTCAGCGCAACGCAATATTTAATTCGATGTAACAAACATGAGGGGGATTGTGTTATTGAGCCGATGGAAAGTGCTTAGGAGGCGATAGGTCACACGCTGGTTCATTAATTCTTTTATTCCATGGGAATATAATCTTCGAGATGTTTCCATCGAAAATTTATATTTTCCCGCACCTGAGGAATGTTCGAATTTATCGTTGATTTATAACTCAATTTTCCCCAACGGCGCTAACGCCAATTTTCCAACCATTTATTCCGATTTTCTAGTCAAATATTCGCACCATGTTGTACACTTAGTTTATACACATGTTCATAGACATACACACCAAGGTTTACACACACGCTTGGTACACAGGAGTTCCTGCCTTCGCGTCCCACCTCCGGCGAGTACTTGTCAAAAACGAATGAGAATGATAGGCCGGACGCGAACCCGACTCCGTGAGGCGGGAGGGGGGGGGGGAGGAGAGAGGAGGGAGAGGGTTCCAAAAATGGCAAAGATAAGATTCCCACAATAATTCCCCACAGTGAAGTTAAAAATCATAAAAGAAAATGGTCCCCAATTTTTTCAACCGTTTAATCGACGACGCGTGCAGGGTGACTGGACTGGGTCCAGCGGCTCGGAAATATGATAAAGCGTGACGCAGCACAAGTGTCAGCTCATCAGGACAATCTCCAATGGATTATCAGTATTATCAGAGCCCGATTGCGGACTGATGAACCATAACGACCATCGGTACGTCGATGCATGTGCCAGGAAGTCCGATTGGTAACGACAGCCCCATAATCTCATTTCAGTCCATGATAATGCATTTGCTAATAGGATATTTCAATATCAATTCCATTCTTTTAATATATTGGAAATATAAAAGAAGAACATTTTGTTTATCAACTTTGAAGGAGTTACATTTGCTCATCCAACGCTTCTGGTCGCGCGTGTGTTGGTGTGGGGGTGCGGATCGTAGTGGTTGTGAACGTGGCTGTGGCTGTGGCTGTGGCTGTGGGTTTGGCAATAGCTATAGATGTGGGTGTGGGCTCGCGTGTGGCTGTGGCTGTAAGTGTGTCTGTTACTGTGGCTGTAAGCGTGTCTGTAAGTGTGGCTGTAGCTGTGACTGTGACTCTGGATGTGGGTTTGGGCATAGCTATAGATGTGGGCGTGACTGTGGGGGTGAGTGTGGCTGTGGCTGTAACTGTGGCTGCGACTGTAACTGTGGATGTGGGGTTGGCCATAGCTATAGATGTGGCTGTAACTGTGGCTGTGGCTGTAACTGTGGCTGTAACTGTGGCTGTGGCTGTGGCTGTAACTGTGGCTGTGACTGTGGCTGTGGCTGTAACTGTGGCTGTGGCTGTAACTGTGGCTGAGGCTGTAACTGTGGCTGTGGCTGTAACTGTGGCTGAGGCTGTAACTGTGGCTTCAGACATAACTATAGATGTAGATGTGGGCGTGTATAAGTGTGGCTGTGCCTGTGGATATGGGTGTGGGTGTGGGTGTTGTCAGGGGTCTGGATTTGGGTTTGGGTTATGTGTAGGTATTGGGAGGGGGGGGGGGTCGGATGTACGTGTGGAGGTGGATGCGTGGGTGTGTACGTAAAATTTTGGATATTCAGCATCGCAATGTTGCACACATTTTTCAAATTTCTGCAGTCATAATGTTGGATTCTCAATTACATGGAGTGAATCGATCTACGCCCAAGGTACCCCTCAGAAGTTTCACTTCTAAAGGATCGTTAAGGAAAACGTTTCTTGATTAACGAACCATTACTTGATCACTTGTAGTTTCCTTCAGTGGAGAATTTTTTTTTTAAGTGAAACTTCTACAGGCGCTTTGGGCGTCAATCTGTTCGCTTAATGTAACGAAACATCCGACATCGTGAATCATCAAAAACATAAAAGTGGAAAAAAATGTCGACATTTTTGAAGTTTTAGAAATGTTGGAAAAATTGAGAAAGTCGAAAAATTTCACAGTTTCAAGCTAAAAAATTCCGAGATTTTTCAGAAATTGTAATTAGAAAATTTATTGAAAGTCGGAGAATCGGACAATTTTCCGAAATGTTCCAAGATGGCAACAAAAAAAGGGAAAAAATATTGTTGTCAGATCACGACTCAACTAATTGCAAATTCCGCGAAACATCCGGTGTAGAGTGCCCCATTTTTCGGCCTATTTCCTTTTTTTTTCTCTGCTTTTCCACATTTCTCGTAATTCAGCCGAGCCACCTGGCTAATTAAGATGCTGATTCGATCACAGCCGGAAGTCCTCGGTTTCACGATTTTTAGCCCATCCGCAAGTCTTGAAGACTAATGGTAATTGGTAAATGGTAATGAAGGAAACGGCGCTCAAACTGTCCATTTATTGGCAGTTCAAACCATTGGAGCTCCTAATACCCGAACGGACAAAAATCGGTTACACGGTACCTTCTTTTTTTTTTGCCCGGGTATATGGGTGGGTGGGGGGCGAATGTGTGTGTTTGTGTGTGTTCTGCATTTTTCAAAATTTACAAGATTTTTCCAATCCCTGAAAATTTGGAATTTTTTACAAAAACTTTTTGTTACTTTTTTTTCTTATTTTTCAACGATTATAGATGTTTGATTTTTTTCAATTGTGACTGCTCATACATAGATATTAGTATACAGACGTTGAATGTTCTGATGGGAATTAACGGAACTTCATGACTAACATCTTCCTCCGTTTGCATGTTCAATCGATGGGATGCAGACTGAAAATAATCGATTGCGGGAAACATATCAATGAACATCTAGAAAAACCGGTAATTTTCACTCATTAGAATCAAGCATTTTAATAATGCAAACATATCATTTTTTATAATTTTGTAATTTCCGTGTCCCAAATTTTATCAAAAATCTCAAAAATTTCAAAAACCTCAAAAATGTCAAAAATGTCAAAAATCTCAAAAATCTCAAAAATCTCAAAAATCTCAGAAATCTCAAAAATTTCAAAAATCTCAAAAATCCCAAAAATCTCAAAAATCTCAAAAGTCTCAAAAATCTCAAAAATCTCAAAAATCTCAAAACTCAAAAATCTCGAGAATTTCAAAGCCTCAAAAATCTCAAGAAAAATTTGAACATTTTCACATTTCACTGATTTTAAAAAATTCTAAATGTCGGAAAATTATGAGATTTTTGAAAATCTTTGAAACCGCGAAATGTGTGAAAAATAATTCACCTTTTTTCGACCGAGTTTTCTTGATTATACTCTTCACTGATTGATTTTTCATCTGTTGAACAGGCATGTTCCGTTAATCCCCCATCAGAAAACTCAATATTAATGACTCAGATCAGGACTCGATGTTCCTCCCCTCCCCCCCCCCCCCCTCCCCCCATGATTGACTGAAACATTTGTGGGCTATTTAAATTTTGAATCGACCATGATTGAGTCGTTTTTAATGGCTCAACTTCATATCTCTGTTTTTTAATTCCACATAAATTCTCGAATACTATACACTCAGTACATGGCATACTTCTCGAATTTTCAAAATTGTAAAATATCCAGAAATTCATAAAAAGCATTCTTTTCTTAATTTTGAGAATTTCAAAAATTCTCAAAATTGAAAGTTTTGAAAATTGCTAATTTCAAAAATTTGAAAAAATTGAAAATGTAAAAAAAAAATTTTTATACTAAAAAATTTAAAAACAAAAAATTTTGAAAGCTGAAAAAATTCAAAAAATTTTAAAAATTGAGATTTAATTTTTCCTCATCAACGCTATAGAAAGTTTCGTCATAATCATTTTTTCATTCTATAATTCTACTGAAAATGCCCTCATAGATTTTTTTCTACTGTCATCCACCCGTCACCAATTTTCTCAAAAATTTTTGTGGCAATGTCTAATTATTCTAACCACCGCAAAATATTCCACTAGCAATAATAATACACTCCCCCACTTACAAATGCAAAATATAGTGTTAAATATCCTCGTTCCCGAAGGCCATTCGCTGATGTTGGTACGGGTCTGTTCTGTTATTAAAAATGAAAAGTTGCGCAAATGATGCAAAACAAAAAAAAATTTCAAGCAATTATTTTATGTCCTCCACAGAAATCAATTTTAAAAAATCGACTGTCCAAAAAAATAAAAAAAAAAATTTCAAAAATCTAAAATTTTGAAAATATTTTCAGGAAAACCAAAAAAAAGTCTTTTCAAAATTTTCTCTCCAAGAATGAAAATAAACCAAATTTTTTGTCACATTGTACATAATATAAAAAAGCTGTCATGTATCACTATATAGTGTAAAATAAAAAAACATTAAAAAAAGTACAATGGTGAGTTGAGTAAAAAAATAAAACCATATGGAAAAACGAGCGAGCCAGCAATTTTAAACGACACGAATCTCTACCTTTTATTTCTCCATCGGTCGATGATTTCTGTGGGAGGATAAACGAGATAATCGATATACCGCAATCGCGCGAGCGTCGGCGTTCCACCGAGGTCGCATTTGCCGGTAATCGACATATCTACACCGGTGATATTTTATGGAAAAAACACGTGTGCATTATGTGCGAATGGGAGTGCTGAGAGGCTATGAGCATCAAGCATGTATTAGTCCACACCATTGCGTATATCTATATATACCCTGTAACGTGATACTTTTGTTACACATATTTTGATGCTAACCATGAGACTGGATTATGATACGAAAATTTTTGAGTTTTGTTAAAATTTGATAGTTTTGCGGACGTTCCAAATTTTCAAGTTCTTTGAAATTTTCGGAACTTCCCAAATTTGCAAAAGTCACAATTTTCCAAATTATCTCTGCGCCATTTTCCCCCGGTTAATTGCAAACACATAGCTTTAAAAAAAAATCGGTTGAAAGATACTTGAAAAAAAAATTTGGCTTGGGGGATGTCCTTCGCTGGAAATCTGAATTAAGGAACAGCCCCACTCCTCCGATGGGGAAGCGCGTTGGAGGGAGTGTATCGATGGCGCGTGGGGGAAACCAAAGGAGTGGGGGTAATGGAACATAGCTTCCAAGCGTCCAACGCTTAGACGCTGGATAGAAGGTCTGATGTGGGATACTGCGCCGCTTTTCGCGCGCACGTTGGGACATGGATGCGCGATATGTTGATGAGGTGGGGGGCTAGCTGGAGGGAGAGGCTGAACGGGGAAGTAGTGGCCCGATTCGTGAAAATCCAGCGATCGATTCATATGGAACCAGCTGAGACAGCCAAAGGAAACCTTTGCCCAGAACGTGTGTAGTTTAGCTTAGTCAGCTAGTTAGGTATGATCCAGTGATCGGAATTGATGCGATAAGATCTCGAAATGTATAGAATTAAAGATAATGCGTTGGAAAAGCTGCCGAAGGGACGGCATGATGATGGGAATGGTGATAATTGGAGGGGGAGACGAATTTTGAAGCCGACACGGAAAACGAAGAGGAGATGAATCCGGTTTGTGGTCAATATTTTACAACATGGTTCTATATGCCTGAATGATGTGTGTGTGTGTGTGTGTGTGTGTGTGTGTGTGTGTGTGGGTGGGTGGGCGGGTGGATGAGTGGGCGGATAGATGAGTGGGCGGATAGATGAGTCAGCGGACAGATGAGTGGGCAGATAGATGAGGGGGCGGGTGGGTGGGGGAGTGGGCGTGTGTGCGGGTGGGTGGAAGAGTGGGAGGGTGGGTGGGCATGTGTGTGGGAGAGAGGGTGGGTTCGTGAGGGATTGTGGGTATGTGTGGAAGATGGAGATCAAGAGTGTGTGTGCGTGTCCACATAAAATACTTGAAGCCATGGTTTCGGAAAACTGTTATCCAAGTTATTATCCAAAAGCGGCGATTAAGTTATGGTTTTTGCAACATAACCCGTAAACAAATAGACTTAGAGAAAAATGATATAAAACATTTTCCATTGGAAATCGAATTCTCTACAAAACAATTTTATAACATTTTCGCGTAAAACTACTGGTTAGCGAGATAATTAACTTTACAGGTTAATTCCCGTTTTCACTGTATCTACAAGACAAAATGGAAAAATACACGTCCCGTTTATCTATTTATTTAGCATTGAACATTATTCATAAAATTTGGAATTTCTCGAGTCATCGTGTTTGTATGTAGCCTAAACCAAATGACTCACTTTCTACTGAAACGACCAATGCCATTGGTACCCAACCACTCAAATGCTTCGACACCCTCATTTGTCATTACGGGAAGTCAATTTCAGTTTTACGAGGAAAAGCATCTAAACCTTAGGATTTAACGGCCCGAGTGCCTCATCTAAGTATTTTAGAGATGGAATGACTGGACCGAGGAAATCCGCGGTTGATCACTGTCTAGTGATCATGATATTCTATATGATGATTATTTTATATTGACAACAAAAAATAACTTGCTAATGATTCTGTTGCAATTGCATTTGACGGTTTTCAATTTTGATTTTCAAGTTTGAAAAATGCGGAAATTTTCAAAATCATTGAATTTTTTCACTTATGTTTTTTGCAATACTCCAAAATTATTGCAATTTTTAAATGCTTACTATATTCTAAATTTACGGTTCATTTTATCATTTTTAATTGTTCATTGTGACTGCGATAATGCATCTACTCGAGACCAGATTAGAGTTGCCTTCGGGTTGCGAACCGACCGCCCCCCACCACCACGACCGCATGCGCGCGCCATTGAAGCCCCTCCCGCCGACTACCGGGTATCGCAATGCGCATGCGTCGGCGGTGGTGGGGAGAGTTCGGCGGGAAACCCGAAGCCAGCTCCCACTGGTCCGACTATATACTGCGTCTTTCCGAAGACTTCTTTTCGCCCGGAAGTCGAAGTGCCCGCCACATGATACTTTGGTAGTTTCCAGGATCGGAGCCGGGAGTGTTCGCATCAAAACCGGGTAGTTCTTTGGTAAAACCGCACAATTGTCTAACGCTTCAAATTATTTTTTTAAATGATACATTTCTATTTGTTTTCAATTAAATTTGTGCCATCAAATTTTCCAATTTGAGATTGATATGGATAAGAAGGCACAGGAAAAATTACAGCAAAGGGTAATTTTCAAGAAATTTTTTTTTCTCCGTAGGGGGTGTGGGAGGGGGAGGGGGGAAGGGGGAGGGTACGAGAGTCAATACCTGATGAATCCAGTTTCAGCTGGCCAAACCACATTCGGCGGTTGAATGAACATTTCCCGCCGATAAAGATCGATTTATCAATCTCTCGATCAGTCGATCTTACCGAGTTCAACGACCGCTCAGTCAAGCATTCAAAAATGACCGCCAGATTATTAAACTAATAAAAAACGACAAGATATCTGCTATTGAGACCAGTATTGCATGTTTGCAACCAGGGGTACCCGGTATGTAAACGAATTATTAAGTAATCAAGACAAATTGACATTAGCAATGCACTCTGCGTCAATTTAAAACCAACAGGTTATTTAAAAATCTACGCAATTTTGTGAAATTTACGAATGCAAAGCTCATTAATTGAAGCGCTAAAATAAAAAAAAATTAAATCTTTAGATTTGCAGATTTTGAAATTTCCCGCCATATCCGTCCGCTGAAATTTCGGGTCTACCTCGAGAACGGGTGAGTGGAGAGAAATTTGCTATAAGAGTTTTTTGTTACTAATCGAATTCTCTGTAAAAAATATTCTATAACATTTTTGGTTAAAACCACTCGGTGAAGAGATATTGGAATTTTTAGGAACATCGCGGGTGGCTCGCAGATGGCTCGCAGGTGGTAATTACGAATGGCTTTTTGTGTGCCCCCAATTTGATTTATGTTGACTCAAGTTTTTTTATGTTAAAAAAAAATTGAAAGCATGTTTTAACAAGGGTTTTACAAGAATGAGTTTGGCCCTGAGATTTTACAAAACCGTTACCATATGTCACTCATTGATTCGCGCGGTTCCGCCTGGCTAGTTTCTTTCGTCATCTCCCTATTTTGAATAATACCGGCTGTAAAAAAAATTTTATTATAAAAAATTGCTAATTCTCAAGCACCAATGACACGTATGCAGTGCATTTATCATGTCAGTGTTAATTATTGTTCCCTGCATTTCGAATAGCGATAAGGACATGGAAAAATGTTCAACGAACTCAAGTGCAATTTTCAGTCGATTATCCGAGCCGGTTCTCTATGGAAATATTGAAATAGCAATTTGTTAAATTATTCTAGCCAAGTGTTTTTATCCCTATTCGGAGGTAACGATATTCAGGAAAAGCCGCGGAAAATAATTGTCAATATGTAAATTCGTGGAATTGTTTTTTTTTTAGCTATTGCTTCATATTTTAGCATTTTTCAGAAATTTCAAACGTTGTGGAAAATTAGTAATTTTACTGGAAAACATTTTTTGCACAACAATTTAAGATTGTAAAAAAAATTTGTTTATATTTTTTTCCAAATTTTCAATTAAAAATTTTTTTTTTCCAAATTTAAAATTTTCAAATTTTTTAATTTAAAATTTTTTTTAGAAATTCTCACGATCCTCGAACTAAGCAATAAATAAACAATTCAATGTCTCGGCACCATCGACATTCCACGATAGTTAGAAACCGGTGGTTTATGCGCGTGGCAAATAGCTGGAAGGACACATCGAAAGGGTACGTCTACGTTATGGAATCGTGACTATGTCATTAACGATTCTACGCTGGGTAGTTTTATGAATTATTATGCTAATATCCTTGCTAACAACCGACTTGAATAATCGAAAGAAAATCACTCGTGAGTTCGTTGAACGATTTTCCGTTTTGCTCGAAATGCAGAGAACAATAATTAGCAAGGTGATTGATGGTGGGTACATGTCATTGCAGCTATTGAGAATTTTCCGATCACTGACAAGTGAGGAACATGCAATGGTTCAGGTGCATGTTTCCATTTTTTAAACCTATGGGAATTTTTTATGTGTTTAACGAATATTCCAAACCTTTCCAAATTTTCCAAATTTAATTTTTTTTTGTGTAATTTTTCAAATTTTTCAAATTTCCCAAAATTTAAGATTTTCCTAATTCCCAAACTTTTGAAACGTTTAAAATTTTCCAAATTTTTCGAATATTTCCAGTTTTTTGAATTTCCCATTTTTTTTAAATTTTCCAAATTTTTCCAAAATTTTCCAAAGTTTTCCAAATTTTTCCAAATTTTTCCAAACTTTTCCAAAGTTTTCCAAATTTTTCCAAATTTTTCCAAACTTTTCCAAGTTTTTCCAATTTTCCAAATTTTCCAAATTTTCCAAATTTTCCGAATTTTCAAAATTGCCGAAATCACCATTTTTTCCCGATCTTGTGCAATCATGATATTCCCCATAAAAGAATAAACGTGGGCGGAAATTACAACTGGGCAAGTTTTCTCTGTGGTCCCTCCGCGCCTCAGCTTCAGCCTTCCAATTTTCCTACTTCCGTGTAGAAAATGTTATAGAATTTTCCCATAAATTCCGTCTCGATTCTCGTTACGGGATGTCATAGACATTCCCATGACAAATCCTGCCGGAATCCTACAGGATACTTCCATACCTGTCTTACTGAAGAAGTAACTCAAATGATTAAGAAAGATGAAGAAAAAAAAAGGCGGTTGATCGAAATGTGGCACCTGACCAGTTTTACATACGCGTCGTGTGAGGCAGGCCCCGTAGGCAACATAAATTTTTAAGGCGTGGACTGCACACCCGGCAGCATAAGTAGAGCATTTGCGTATTTTTTCTCGAAAAAGTGGACGAAAAAAAAACGAAGTGAGCAAAAGTGATAACTCAGTCCACTCGATAATAGATCAATTATAATGAAGGATATGTGGGTGTGATCTCTGACGGATTGAACCTCACCATCTGTGTATGTGTGTGCGTATCTATCATATTCAGTCCCATTATTTTCACTATATTTGTTCTACGGAAAATTTTGAGCCGACGTGTGTGTGTGTGGGTGAGTGTGTTAGTCATCACTAAAGAATTTTAGTTTCAAGGATTTTTAAATTTCAAAAATTTCCAAAATTTTCAAAATTTTCAAAATTGGAAAGTTTCCAAATTTCACGATTTGAGAAATTTCAAAAATTCCAAAAAAATCAAAAATTTTCAAAATTTCAAAAATTCCACAAATTTCAAAAATTTCAAGAATTTCCAAAATTTCAAAAATTTCAAAAATTTCAAAACTTTCAAAAATTTCAAAAATTTCAAAAATTTCAAAAATTTCAAAAATTTCAAAAATTTCAAAAATTTCAAAAATTTCAAAAATTTCAAAAATTTCAAAAATTTCAAAAATTTCAAAAAATTTAAAAATTTCAAAAATTTCAAAAATTTCAAAAATTTCAAAGAATTCAAAAATTTCAAAAATTTCAAAAATTTCGAAATTCCGTCCCCGAACTTCCACCATGCCCAAATCACCAAAAATTGCAAATTTTCCATCGCATCCTTAAGCCTCACGCTAAATCCCCACATTCTCGCAACTGCCGCTACACTCGAGCGATTTTAAGAGTTCTACTTTGCGCAAAACGGCGAGTCGCGGGCTAAATAAAGAATTGCGGAGGTAAAAAAAAATCGCGAGGAATGAGATAAACAAAAATTCGATGTGCGTCGACGAGACGATTTTAATTGGCACGAGTTTCTCTTTCGAGCGACATGCGGCGACATAAAGACGACAATTTTCGATCAGAATAATCACGTGGTCCCTTGTGGGGCGGTGGGTGGTGAGCGGGGGGCCAGCGAAAAAGGGGGATCCCTGGTTTGGGGCAAAAAGCCACGTCAACATCGGTAATTGACGGTGTTTCTTTGCTCATTTCCGCAGTTTTTCGATTTATGGAGTTAACAGATGTATTTTGATTGCATGATTTTTCGATGCATTGGATTTCTAATTTTTTTTGCAAATTCCATACTCCAAAAAAATGAGGAAAATTTAATCAAAAAATTAGAATGAGCCGTTTAATATAAAAATTGAAAATTCCAAAATTGCGCACTTTACAAGCACCAAAAAAAAAAAAAAAAAAAAAAAAAAAAAAACGGTCCGAATGATAAGATCGCCGTGGCCCACCAAATGAAATTAATTAACCAACAATTATACCTCACACAAGTTCTCTGAACGGTACTTTTTGTGGTGCCGAACTATGACGCAACATCCGTCAATAATAATTCCGTTAATGTTGAATGTGAAAAAAGAAAAAAAAACGCCGGGGCTAAAATGGCGAAGTAAGAATGGCAAGTTTTATTAACGACGGATTCGCGTTTTCAAGGCAAAAAAGACGAAAAAAAAAAAAGTGTCTCCGGGATTGCTCGGGTGGAAACAAAGGATAATAGTGCTTTATCCCATTTTGACAGGCCATAAACCATACCCGAGGGATTTATGCGATTCTCAGAACGACATTGACACGGTCTGTTTCCGCATTACCATGGAAAATTATTCTCGAAAATTGTTCTTACTGAATTTTCTTTACGATCTGTTTCTTTTCAGTTTTTTTCGGCCAAACTTTTTTCGGCGTTTATTGCTTCGCCTTTGCAGCATCGATGATTGATTTATGTTGATAATTATTTATGGACCCCATTGATAGAAAAGCAGATGTGAAAAGGAGGCTGTGCGGAGAGAAATACTGTGCAAAAATTGGCGAGAAAAGTTGGGCCGCGAAAGAGAATCCGCGAGCGAAATGAAGTGCGCCGAGAAACTCGATTTGTAATTTTTACTCGGCTGGATTTGATTAAATAATGGAGATGGAGAAAAATGTTTCAAATATAAAATATTCTTTGGTTCATGGGGAATCATTTCGATCATATGAATGATAGCGCTATCGGTGATAGTTACTGAAATAATGGGGGTTGAATGCAGGAAAGGATGTGAACGCGGTTCGCACTGTTGCATATGAACTGTAATAAGTTGAGAAATATTGGAAATACGAGGGTAAGTTATAAAACTTAATTGATAGGCTTTTTCATGACGAATATGTTTTGTTATGGGTATTTTTCTCTATATGGACTCCCTACGTCAGAAAATGTTGTGGAGTTCGCGAAGGTCACGTACAAGCGCTTATGTGCCACCCGCGTTGCTCCCACTCCGATTTACTCCTGAATTATCGGCATTAGGAGAAAAAGTTATATAACATAAAATGTGCGTTTAAATGCGAGGAATGAAATTTGTTTAAACTTTTTTGCTCTATCTCCATTTGTTCTCGAGATATTTTGTTTTAAATAGAAAAATCTGCAGATGAGTTCCAACTGATCCAGGGAGATCCAGAATCCAGTCACACACACACACACACACACACACACATATTTTATTGAAAATGGTGCAGAAATGTTGGAGTTGTCTTGAAATGTAGAGATGTGATCAATAATCCAAATTTCATTTCCGGAGGCAAAACGATGAGATTTGCAAAAAACAAATAAGTGGAAAATTACTTGTTTGATCCGCCAAAGAAAAGGGGAATGTGTCAAAATTTTGAAAAATGTTCGAATCTTTGAAATTGAAAGAAAATGTTAAATTTTCAAAATGCACAAAAGTTTACATTTTCAGAAACTTTCAAAAATTTCAAAAATTTTCCAAAATTTCGAAAATTTTCCAAAATTTCGAAAATTTTCCAAAATTTCGAAAATTTTCCAAAATTTCGAAAATTTCCCAAAATTCCAAAAATTTTCAAAAATTTTTGAAACTTCGAAATGTATCGAAATTTCGAAATATTCAAACTTTTATGCCCAACTCATTAGCCGTCCAAAAACTCGCCCATCATATGCAGAAATCCACAAATTAGTTAATGTTGAAAATTGGTTTCATCGGTGACATTTTATCCGCCGATATAGTATGAAATCCAGGCTATCGGGTCACATACGAGAGACTTACACAGGTTTAGCATTTTATCCATAAAATCGGCCCCAGCGGGCAATGCTCATATATATACATATACATCTAGATATAACGTCTTTCACGCATCCGTGTTACGCCCATCGCATATTAGCCATTTTCCATTAATTTTTTATTCCCGCTTAAGGTAGCTCAGCCGCCACCTTAAGCCCACTATAGATGTCTGCGAAAAATTTTGAAAATATTTTTTTCAATTTTCAGATTTTCCCGCAATTTTAACAGAGCGACTCTCGTTTTCAATCCAACAAAAAAAAATGCAAATTAACATTCCATTAAATTTTTACATAAGATTTCCATTAAATTTTTTGTATAAATAAACGCGTAAATGATCGACTGAATAAATAAACGCCGACATTTTCCCGCACCGTTCCGCTACTCCATAAAAAGTTGAAATCGCTGGGCGTGAATTTGCAATTTATCCAATTTCTACGCAATTTGCCATTTTATTAACAGACGAAATCAACGAAAAATTCATATCAAATAGTTTAATTCGCTGAAAATAGCCGCAGTAATCAGGCCACCATAATTCGCACTCTTTGTGTGTTAATTGCCAATCCGGCTCTCTCTAAATTCACAACTTTATCTCATCCCATTTTTTAGCTTGAATTCCCTTCCCGACCGTTTTGTTTCACGTTTTTTTTTTCCGCTTTTTTTTTCGTTATTTATTCCACAGCGACATAGCGGTTCTTGTTCTTAGCCACCGCTCGTTTCGAAATTTTTGAAGTTGCCAAAAAACTCGTTTTTTTTTGTTTTCAAAATTTTTTGTTTTAACAATTTTTTTGTTTTTAAAATTTTTTGTTTCCAAAATTTTTTGTAATTCCCGGAATATTTTCATTTTTGGAATGGAAATTTCGAAAATTTTCCACTTTTTTCATTATTTGATAAATCCAAAATGTTTGAGATTTTTGAGTTCCTTCGTCCATCGGATATTCTCGAATTTGATTTTGGAACTCACGGGCTGGACCAAGTGTGGATGCTGTGGGAATTTTCGAGAGGTCGAGAATAGAGGTTTCTGGGGGTTTACCCTCTGTTCAGAAATACGCTCTTTGACATCGCGAAATTCGGAGTCAGCCGAGTGGATGGGTGCCCAGTAGGGCTTCCTCAAGGAATGAACTTCTCCTCCAAAAGGGGGAGGAGGTTTCGCTGGGAAAAGGGGCTAAACTTCCCCTAGAAGTCAAAATAATTCCTTCGCCATGATTTCACAGCATCCCGTAAGGTGAAAAAATCTTAAATCATAAATGCATACATTTTGGTTTTTTCATTATCCCTATGTTTCTCACGGCGAAGACAAAAGTACTCCACACGGAAATGTATACGGGATTCTTCTGAGTAAATAAATGACACCCAGGAGAGGACTACCGTCGGTTCGTGTCTTTGTGGCACGTGCGGGCCATCTTTCACCGCTACACACAAAACATGGCAATGTTGGAGCCTTTATTTTTTACTGTAACAGCACTGAAAAATGTGGTGTTTTAAGTTGAGAAAAAAAATTAGGTGGTTTTTGGTACACGAAAATTGCTCATTGTGACAAACTGGTTGCGCCAATTTTAACAAATGCGAAGAAAAAAATTTGGAAAGTTCACATTTTTCTCTCTGGCTTTTTCAAGTCAAATTTCAAATTTTTCTTACACCCCCCCCCCCTCCCCCAATGCCCCCTTCCGCATTTTTTTCAAATACTTTTTTTTCATGCTCCAGAGGCTCTTGAGAGTTTTTGCCCAAATTCTTAATTTCTAATGCTCAAAAATTGGTTAAAAACTTAATAACTAACAAAATTTTTTTTTCAGTTTCGTACATTTACACAAATTTCCGAAAAAATTGAGAAAAAAAATAAAAATAGTGTTGAAAACCGCTAGTAACTGCGCGTTATCAAAATTGAATAAATCATTGTCAAATTTTCATTCCCAGGAATGTAATCCTTCTCCAAGTGTCATTTTTCACTTCATCCACACAGCTATGAGAAATTCCCATTATTGCCTCTGAAATTCATCTTCCCATTCATTCGGTCCATTAGCGCCCCCCCCCCCCCCCCCTCCCATCCGTCGCTCCTCCCGCCACCCCACCAACGATAAGTGAGAAAATCGTCGTTGGCTTAAACGAATTACCGTCGAAAAGTCGCGGCAAAAAATAATGGAACGTCTTCAATGAAACGATAACAACAATTTAATAAAGGGAGAAAAAAATTGTGCCGGGCCATTGTCCCCATTATGACCAAAAGGCCAATTAAATCGTCATTATAAAAAGGGTTATACCACCGCTATCGTCAGGAATTTTTTCACAGTTCTACGTTAATTTTTTGAGACGATTTAAAATTTTTTTTTTAGTCTGGGCATTTTTCAAACTCTTCGAAATTTGTATTTTTTTTCTTTAATTTTATTTTTGTTAATTTTTGTACTTTTTGAAATTTGTCGAATGTTTGGAAATTGCTTAAATTTTTTTTCAAATGTTGGAAATACTTTTTCCATTTTCGGAATTTTGTTTTTTTTTTTATTTTTCAAAATTTCCAAATTTTTCAATTTCTCCCAATTTTTAAATTAGGAAAAAAAAATATTTTTGAACTATGCACACTTTTCAGATTTCCCAAATTATTTTTCCCCAAAAATCTGTTAATTTCCATAATTTTGGAAATTATTAAAAATTGCTAGAGGTCTATGAGATTATTCAATTTTTTCATTTTGAAAATTTCAAATTTTTTCAGCATCTTTACTGTATTTCCCAACTTTTACTTTTTTTTCAATTTTTTTTTTTAAACAAACTCAATATTTATCCTAGCGATTAGAAATCGTCGAGGAATGCAATAAACCCCGTAAATTTTTTCTCAATTTTTTATTAAAATTCATGGGCATTTGTTTTCCACTTAACCAATCAATTCTCAGACTTCTGTAATTACCCACAATTTTAGGTATTATGCGAATTCAAATGGAGAAAATGTTATTGGCGATTAACGGAAACATTAGAATTATCGTCCTTAGTTGTAGTTTCAGTTGTCGAGTGATAAAAGTAATTGAGCCGGATGTAAAATTAGTTAATTATGCAATTACGTGAACCCGCGTGCTAGGCATTCAGAAAGGCGCGTATAAACAAAAAAAATTACAAATTGGAAACAACAAATGGGAGTGAAAAATATTTTAAAAATTTTAGAAATTTCAAAATTTTCAATTTATTTATTCCTTTTCGAACTTCCCAATCTTCCCATTTTCATAATTTTTTGCATTAGCAAAAATTTTCAGAATTTTAAAAATTCTCAATTTTTTGGAAATTTTCGAAATAGTTTTTTTTCAATTCTCTATTTTTTTTTCAATTTTTCCAATTTTCAAAAATTATAATTTCTGATTCCGGGAAAACTTTTTTTGCCAATTTTCCCCTCAAATTCCATAAGTTCCCTAATTTTGCATTTAAATAAAAACGCGAAATCCTCCCCCCCCCCCAAAATTGAAAAATTATGAAAGTTCACAAAACAAATTGCCTCAATTTGTTGACCAAGAAAGCTCTTCGTTCAGCAACTCGTCATTTTTATCTCCACCTATTAGACTCGATTCCGCGATTTATTGCCCGTCCACTTCGCGTACGACTAAAAAGTCAATTAACGTATTTAATTTAACAAGATGTTAATCTTGTCCATTGTACGCACGATTAAATTGATTTATCCAACTCGTTATAGGATTATTTATGCGTATTAATAATAATACCCAGTGTTATGTGTACGGTAGTTTGCGCATGCGCAGATGGACAATTTTACCCGAGCGGTGGAATTTGATACTATCTAGTGGCTGATATGACATCGTGTGACCCGCGTGCATGCTGCAACTGAGAGTTTATTAATCAAAATTATTATTTTTCATTCCTCTTTTCGAGAACGTAATTTAATGACCACAATAATTCAGAAAGTAACGACAAATTAAAAGAGTGAGATTTGCCGGCCAGATAAGGAACTTTACAATGTGTCAGGCTTGTAAAAATGTAGAGTTCTTTCTTAATCTCTGAAATAATACAATAGGACAGAATTGTTGGGAAAAGGGTTGAGAAATTGTGTTGATTGATTGATCTACAGTAGATTAATTGATCTACAGTAGATTGATTGATCTACAACAGATCGATTGATCTACAGCATATTGATTGATCTACAGTAGATTGATTGATCTACAGTAGATTGATTGATCTACAGTAGATTGATTGATCTACAGTAGATTGATTGATCTACAGTAGATTGATTGATCTACAGTAGATTAGTCGATCTACAGTAGATTAATTGATATACAGTAGATTGGTTGGTTTACAGTAGATTAGTCGATCTACCGTAGATTAATTGATAGACATTAGATTAGTTGATCTACATTCCGTGGACAGGAATTTTATCGATCCACACTTGTTGGAGAACGATGGACGATATACTGATGTGAAAACTACCTAGGCTTGCGTCGATAAAGTGCAGATCTACAATTATGAAAAAGCTTTTAGTTCTCCAAGCTCTACTCTACTTAAAACTATATCAAATACCAATGTCGGTAAAACGACCATCTGCATTATCAACCGGCGATAAAGTAGGGCGGGCACTAGCCGGCACAATGGCAATCGACAGTGTTTACCGCCGATAAAGTAGAATACTACTTAGCCTACAGTCGGTAAAATGTCATTCTGGTTGAATTATACTAATAAACTAACATCGTTATAAAAAAGTGTAACGAATCTAAAATGCTATAAAAGAAAAAAAAAGGAAACGGGAAATATGTTTTGTTATTGCATTTTTTACGAACCAAATTTTGTAATTCTCGAGGAGAGTACAACTGCGGAGATAATTGAGCTACTTCATAACATTTCTCGAATTGCATGGGGGTTAATCGACCTGGCGTTCGACTCAAAAACTCAAACCGTAACGCGAAACGCCCATCGGAAGATCACCTATGCAGATAGAGGTGTTCCGTTGCTTTTTTTTACACTTTTTTCTCGCCATTGTGCTGGTTTCAGGACAAGAGGACCGTTGTGTCGATTAGTCGAACGCCGGAAACTCGTTCGATTCTTAAAAAAAAAAAAAAAAAAAAAAAAAAAAAAAAATTGCAGATCAATATTGCGAGGTCCGAATTTTTTTTCGAATGGCGGAGTTTTTTTTTATTTCTGAAATTTTTTTGAATTTTTGAATTTTCAAATTTTGAACAATTTCCGAAATTTAGTGCGAAAATGTATTTTTTTTTATTTTTTGAAAGTGGTCAAAAAAATTTCCAAAATTGTTGAATTGAAGATTTCTCATTTGTGTTTTAACTTTTCGAAATTTACAATTTTTTATTCATTCTAGAAAACAATACAACAATAAATTATATTTACGGATGTTTTTTCCCCCTAGCTTTTATATACCATCAATTTCCTTCTTCGGTTGAAGAAGTCGAAGGCAACGAAATAAAAATGATTAAAAAAAATTCTATTCTTGTATCCATCGTAATTTATGGGGAATCGTTTGTACCTGACAGTTCGGAATGTTTGCGATTTGCGAATGACTCGACCAACAAAAGAGTGGATTTCGTAGATTGTGCTTTTGAATTTGCTACTGCAAATTGTGGAGTGACACGGATATCTCAATCTTGGCTATTCTTGGCTAGATTGCCCTTTGTATTGAGAGATCGCGAACATTATTCGCGATTTTTCGGGTAATTCATTTGAGTAATTTTTTGCAATTTGGAATTTTTAAAATTTTTGATTTTCAATTTTTTTTTTTAATTTTGAAATTTTCAAAATTATTTTTTTTTCGATTTTTGCAACATGTGAAATTGTTAAATTCTTCGACGTTCCTCAATTTTGTCCATTGTCGGCGGCTATTGCCCCGCGTGCCACAGAATCGTAAACATTATCCATGAATTTTTGCTTGATTGCTCGACGAATCTCAATGTTTTATTGCAGAGTGTAAAACGATACTCTCGAATTTCTTTTACTGCGCTTAACATGTCTGGTGTTTCTGGTCTTTTTGCCGGCCAAGATACCGTTTCACTTTTTCTACGGGTCTACCGTCAATCCAGAGCAGTGGGTGCAGGTATTTAAATGAAAAAAAAAAAAAAAAAATCGGATGTGGGTGTGACGCTTAACGCGTCCAACCTGTAACTTCCCGATATGAATCGGCTTAACAAGTAATTTTCCAGGAAAAAATCATAAAAAAATTTCGATGGAGAATTTGAGTTCTCCTGAATGAAGAGAAGATTATTCATCAGTTTTGACTGAACCTACTGGTACATGAAATAAATTTAAAACTTGGAGAATGAGGAGCGTGGTTAAAACACAGCAGAGCCGATTTTTGTTTTCGCTAACACACACACACACACACAAGCACAGACACACACACACAGAGGTCCGGGCTTCGCTGTAGTTGCTAGAGTCTCTACCTGCTCCCTCAGAGGTCCCAGGTGCGCGCGCGGCCTCCGACGAATGTTTCATATGATGAAATATTTTACCATGGATTCCGACTGATAGCAGAAGCATTCAATTTTCTTTGGGACTTCCCAATTTTTGAATGTATTAAAAATCTGAAAATTCGCAAAATTTCGCAAAGCTCAAAAAATTTCACAAATGGCAAAAACGTGATAAAAAATTTTCGTAGAAAATTGTAAGGAAAAACCAACGGAAAGTGGGGCAGACGGACAAAGCCGGTGTTGCGGTTGGGTGGACGCCTCGCAAATGCTCCTGCGGCTATTCTCACAATTTTTTTTTCTTCATTTTTTGACGCATGTTTAGTGCTGGTATCGATACACGTATCGATTGTATTCAAATTCCGGCAAAAATGGGTAGTCGTCCTGAAAAGGGAGAGAAAACATATTTCGGTATCTCTCAATCAATGTTTTTCCTCACTTTTTTTCTTCTATTTGCAATGGATCTGTCCCGAATTTTAATTCCTTCGCCAGTTCTTAATAACTTCCCAGAATTGTTCAGAATTTCCTAAAAATCCGCAAAAAAATCTGAGTTTTTGACAAAATTTTCGGTACATACCACAAGTTCGAATACACAAAATTAGAGCCGCTTTGAGCTACACATAGCGCTAAGTTAACACGCTATTTTATCCACCGTCGGTAATAAAGGCCACAACATAATCCATTGTCGGCAATACAGGTTCCTATTCTACCGTAGGTCATGTAGCCCGCCGCTTGTTCTACCGTCGCTAATATAGGTGGCAATATCATGTGTGGTCGGTAACGTAGAACTATATATTTTTTATTATAAAAAAAAATTCACTCAGTTGGCAAAAAAAACCTGAAGCCTGTTTGTCAATATACCAAATTACGAATGTCGGTAACCTAGCCATGTACATGATCTACCATCGATAAAGTACAATACAACATAACCTGCGGTCGGTAAATTAGGACAAGACAGAAGGTTGATAATACAGAAATACGATTATCTACTGTCGATAAAATTGAAACCGAACTAAACTTGCATCGATATTCTAGCTCTTCTTTCATGAAATAAAAACGTTGGCAGAAATTTTCCCAACTAAAAGGGAACAAAAATGAACTAAAGGCTTTTTTTCGACTTGAAATGATAACGAATACTGATGTCGGCGAAGTGGCAATTTGCATTATCTACCGTCGATAAGCTAGGCCACTAACAAGGCTGATAAAGTAGGCATCTGTATGACCTACCGTCGATAAAATAGAACACTACCTGACCTGCCGTCGGTAAAAATGTAATTTGTTTCGAACTAGTCTCATCATCAAACAGTCCAACGAAGCTTGAATCCTACCAAAAAAAAGAGACTGAAAATAAATTTTGTTATTGCATTTTGTACGAACCAAATGCATAACATTAAAAATTGACCTCGACTAAAAATTAATCGCTTCTAGACAATTATATAAATTCAGTCGGCCAAAAAATCTGAAACTCAATCGAAATCTCTATACATGGACCACAAGAATAGGAGAAAAAAAATTCCTTAATTTCAGGATTAACGGTGGACGATGATTCACCTTCTCCAATTAAGCTAAAACTCGTATGCTAAGAATAATTCCCAGGACAAAAGACTTGGAGGATGTAGAACAGGAGTCGATTAACCGTAACTTTTTCACTCAGGACAACAAGAAAAAAGCAAAAAGTGGAGAAATTTCACGGAAAAACTTCAGCAGTGCAGATTTTTAGGTGTACAACTAATTGATTGAATAAAATGTTGCACAGAGTGTCGTAAAGTGCTCATGAAAGGATCATTAAATTACGGGTTTTTTGCTCGTAAATAATCCACAACAGTTTCCTTATTTTTATCGTAATTTTCATGTTTTTATCGTCTTTTTTCAAAATTTTCATTTCGATCGTTTTCAGTATTTAGGTGTCGACGTTTTTGAATTTTTTCTTCTTAATTCCTCAATTTTTTTTAAATTTCCAAACTCCCGAAAATTATTTTAAAAAAATAATAAAAATTTTGGTAATGCCAAAAAGCGTGCAAACTCAAAAATTAAATTTTTTCCCCCAACATAAGATTGACAAAAAACCTTCAACCTTCTTTCAGCGAACAAACGTGATGTGTTTCGTTGGAGTCATTTTAATTGAAAAAACAGATGAGCCTGTATTGCGTTAATGACGTTGACTCATAATGCATGAGAAATTGCTCCCCGAAATCCGGAAACATTGGTCAAACGAAATCTCGAATGATTGTCGAATAATTCAAGGATAGAACTGGATTCATTCCAAGTTCATTCAAGGCTCAAGCTCCAAGGACTCGAGACGTGAAAACAGGAGTCTCAAAGGAGTATCTTAACTTACGTAATTCAATGCCAACAACTGCAACCCGGAAGTGCTGGGTAGATTCCAACAGATCAACCATCATTTTTATTTTTCATCTCCAAAAAAACACATCCGTCTCCTCAAATCCCTGAAATATGTAAAATATGTAAAAAAAAAATCCGAATTCTCACAATAATTTACCTATTAAAAATGAAAATTTATGTAGAGCCATGCAGAACTCACATTACCGACAAAATAGATCCTTACGTTACCGACACCTCTACAGATTTCTGCATTGCCCACCATGAGTAACATAGAAATCTACTTTACCAGCTCATGTGGTTTTCTACATTATCTACAATCGGCAACGTAGAATTCCCTTTCATGCAATTTAATCCTAATTAAATTCGACGGAAATATCTTCTAGGGGTTCCTATTGGATAGAATCAACACACACGGAGCCAAAAATCCAATTTTAAAAAATTTAAGTTTGCCTCCCCATAAGGTCCCAATGTTAAATTTGGCCAAAATCGAAAAAAATTAATTTCACTTTTTCGACCCAAAATCGACGGAAATATCTTCTGGGGGTTCCTATTGGATAGTATCAACGCACGCGGGCCCAAAAATTCAATTTTAAAAAATTTAAGTTTGCCTCCCCATAAGGTCCCAATGTTAAATTTGGCCAAAATCGAAAAAAATTAAATTGACTTTTTCGACCCAAATTCGACGGAAATATCTTCTAGGGGTTCCTATTGGATAGTATCAACGCACACGGGGCCAAAAATTCAATTTTAAAAAATTTAAGTTTGCCTCCCCATAAGGTCCCAATGTTAAATTTGGCCAAAATCGAAAAAAATTAAATTGACTTTTTCGACCCAAATTCGGCGGGAATATCTTCTAGGGGTTCCTATTGGATAGTATCAACGCACACGGGGCCAAAAATTCAATTTTAAAAAATTTAAGTTTGCCTCCCCATAAGGTCCCAATGTTAAATTTGGCCAAAATCGAAAAAAATTAAATTGACTTTTTCGACCCAAATTCGACGGAACGATCTTCTAGGGGTTCCTATTGGATAGTATCAACGCACACGGGGCCAAAAATTCAATTTTAAAAAATTTAAGTTTGCCTCCCCATAAGGTCCCAATGTTAAATTTGGCCAAAATCGAAAAAAATTAAATTGACTTTTTCGACCCAAATTCGACGGAAATATCTTCTAGGGGTTTCTATTGGATAGTATCGACGCACACGGGGCCAAAAATTCAATTTTAAAAAATTTAAGTTTGCCTCCCCATAAGGTCCCAATGTTAAATTTGGCCAAAATCGAAAAAAATTAAATTGACTTTTTCGACCCAAATTCGACGGAACGATCTTCTAGGGGTTCCTATTGGATAGTATCAACGCACACGGGGCCAAAAATTCAATTTTAAAAAATTTAAGTTTGCCTCCCCATAAGGTCCCAATGTTAAATTTGGCCAAAATCGAAAAAAATTAAATTGACTTTTTCGACCCAAATTCGACGGAAATATCTTCTAGGGGTTCCTATTGGATAGTATCGACGCACACGGGGCCAAAAATTCAATTTTAAAAAATTTAAGTTTGCCTCCCCATAAGGTCCCAATGTTAAATTTGGCCAAAATCGAAAAAAATTAAATTGACTTTTTCGACCCAAATTCGGCGGGAATATCTTCTAGGGGTTCCTATTGGATAGTATCAACGCACACGGGGCCAAAAATTCAATTTTAAAAAATTTAAGTTTGCCTCCCCATAAGGTCCCAATGTTAAATTTGGCCAAAATCGAAAAAAATTAAATTGACTTTTTCGACCCAAATTCGACGGAAATATCTTCTAGGGGTTCCTATTGGATAGTATCAACGCACACGGGGCCAAAAATTCAATTTTAAAAAATTTAAGTTTGCCTCCCCATAAGGTCCCAATGTTAAATTTGGCCAAAATCGAAAAAAATTAATTTGACTTTTTCGACCCAAATTCGGTCGGAGTATCTTCTAGGGGTTCCTATTGGATAGGATCAACGCACACGGGGCCGAAAATTCAATTTCAAAAAATTTAAGTTTGCCTCCCCATAAGGTCCCAATGTTAAATTTGGCCAAAATCGAAAAAAATTAAATTGACTTTTTCGACCCAAATTCGACGGAAATATCTTCTAGGGGTTCCTATTGGATAGTATCGACGCACACGGGGCCAAAAATTCAATTTTAAAAAATTTAAGTTTGCCTCCCCATAAGGTCCCAATGTTAAATTTGGCCAAAATCGAAAAAAATTAAATTGACTTTTTCGACCCAAATTCGACGGAACGATCTTCTAGGGGTTCCTATTGGATAGTATCAACGCACACGGGGCCAAAAATTCAATTTTAAAAAATTTAAGTTTGCCTCCCCATAAGGTCCCAATGTTAAATTGGGCGAAAATCGAAAAAAATTAATTTGACTTTTTGGATCTCGTACTTCATTACTGTGGCCCCTAAAAATTGACCTACAGTTGAATCAAACAATTATTTCAGAATTTTTCACTGGTCATTATGGTTCTGTTGTCAGGGCAATATTCAAACTAATGAACAGCTGAGTGTCCGCAATATTCCCAGGTACCTACACACTCGCGCCTGCGCGGATGGCACTGCAGGGCGGACCCATAAAAAAATAATTATTAAAAATAAAAGCGATTATTCCTAAATTCGGAAATGATGTTTTTTAGGCTTCCCAAATTATTTCGCGTCGATCTAGGGTGATTCAATTATTTTTCGAAAAAAATCTGCTAACTATACGGGTGTAAATAAAAAAATTATAATAAATAAACTATTTAGTCGTAAACTATAAAACCCTTATCCTAAATTATCCTGAATTATTCCTGAAATGCCTAAATTGGTTTCATTGAAAAATTCGTTTTTCATCTGGTAACTATTCGTCTGTCACTAGTTGAACAGAATTTGAGGTGAGAAAGATCTTGCTCTACTTGGATATATATATATATGATCTACAGTTGATAAAGTAGAGTACTGGTTTACATACATTTGACTGGTATTCTACAGTGGGCAGCTGCATCAATACCCGTCTAGATCAATCTGTCCGCGATTGATCACAGAATTGACCTACAATAGATTACAAGTATATTATTGTTGGCCAATGAAGCAAGGTCATGGTTCATTACAGATCCACACTGAAACACATTGAATTAATTGATTGATTGCAGAGAAAGACCAGAGATTCTGCATCTGCAAGAGGTCCCGTAGTGATCTACAGTCCGTAATGTGATTCACAGTCGGTAATGTTATCTACAGTCGGTAAGAGAGACATGTAACAAGTTAAGAATTTTATAAATTAACGAAATGAAAAAAAAAACAAATCAGCAAACAATGAATTTCCAGTTTTCTAAAACTGAATATATTGGTTGAACTTTGTTGGAAAAGTATTTCCCTCAATGTGTAAAATTGAAGCAAAAATCACAGATTTTAAAAATTTTTAGAAATTACTAGAATACCAAAAATTTCCGACTTCAAACTTTGACATTTTTTCAAAAATCGTATCTCTTACAAACATGAATTTTTTTTTTGAAACTGAAAGAATGACAAAATGTCGATATTTTCTAATATTTTGGTATTCTTGGAGTTTGTGAAAAAAAAAAGAAAATGACAATGGTCTTGAAAGAAAAAAATATGGAGTTGGAATTGAAGGAGCAGATTTGTGTCGTTAGTCGTTAGTTAGGCAAATATAAATGAGACCAAATATCTAAAAATAAATATTCGATGTATTCGAGATGTTGAACGCAGTTTCCTACTGCCTAAATTCACACACTATGTTTACACATTCTAGACATATTTAAGACACTATGTTTACACATTTAAGACAAATTTAGTCACAGAAATTTATGGATTTAGTCTCTTGTGTTTCACTGCACTGTGAAAAAGCGTTGAAAAATTTGGTTTTGAGTAGAAAATTAAAACGATACTAAAATTAAATGCAACTTCAAAAGTTTGAACGAATCCGAAAATTTACGAAAGAAAAAACTCAAAATATGGAATAAAAAGCTCCTATTTGTTCCTTGATTTTCTATTTTGCAAATTACGTAAATTTCAAAATTCTTGAGAAAAAAATTGAAAATTTTGTAAATTTCCAAAAAAAAAAATTCCAAAATTTTTCAAACCTCCAAAATAAGTTCCGAATTTTCGAAAAATTTTGTTCTTCAACAATGCAAAAATCATAATTTTTTGTGCTATTAAATTTCAAAAATTCCCTGAATTTTCTGAAGTCAAAGCTGACATTGCATGCAATCAACGCTTTTAGATTAATTTTGATTCACAAATTAGGCTCCAGTGGGTCCAGTGGGGGTGCGATAGATCCCAGTGAAGATGATGGATTGGCTCTGTCTGTCATACAGCAAATAAATGAAGGGATGATTGGCGTTGAAGATGGCGGGCTCCGCAGGCCTGCTAGACCGGAAGCTGAAGAGGGCAGTGGCGGCTGCAGCTGTGGTCCCCTCTTCGTTAAGTTCGATTTTGGCCCTGCAAAAGTATAAATATCTAGTGTGAAATTTTTTTTTTGAGAATTCCATTTTCAAAAAAAAATTTGAGGATTCCCCATTTTCAAAAAAAAAAACAAAAAAAAAATTGAAAAAAATTTCGGCAATGGGAAACAAAATCCCTGCATTTGACCCTCCTGACCATCTCGAATTACCTGTGCACAGCATCCCCAAGATGCAGGCCCTCCTGATCATCGACGAAGCCCTTGAGATTGGCAGAGGCCCTCATGATTTCGCCTGCGCCCAATTGCTCCAAAAGAGTGCCAACCGGAAGTTCCTTCTCAACCGTGAATCTTGGTAGCGACACCTCGACCTCCTTGGCCGGCATTCCATCATTGAGGATATCCTGAAACTCCTGGATGCCCCTGTCCGTGCTGGTCATCCTTTCAATGACCTGACTAATGCCATCAGTGCCATTGCTGCCCTGACCCAAAGCCCGTGACATGGCAAAAGGCGGCAAAAAAATGAACATAGAAATATCCTCGCCCTTGTACGGCAGTTGCAGAACATGTGCACCAAGTTCCTCGGAGACAACTGCAAAAGGTATAATTATTTCATCAACGACGTGGGAAACTACACGGATTTGTACCCAACGGTACTCTTCGGAGGATAACTCGAAAACAAGCCGACATGGCGAACTTTTCATTGGGGCCTTTCTTGGAGAACACACTCTCGTCTACAAAACATGTTCTTATAAAATATTCACCATCTCCCTTCGGTTTCAAGTTATTCAATCAGAATGGTGGTAAGGTTCTAATGAACATCCTACTCTATCACTTTGCTACTGATCTATATTTTTTTCTACACATTTACCCAAGTGTTTTGAGTCCCTGACGAACCCTTTGTTTTCACAACTTTCCTCCAGCCACTATACATGATGGAATTTTTGTTTTTGGAAATTTTGGGGATTTTTTGAAAAATTGATAATTGCAAAATTTGACAATTGGAACATTTGGAGATTTGGAAAACATCAATACTTTAGGTATGTAGAGTGTATATATGTACTTAAAAGTATGTGTGTGTGTGTGTGTGTTTCATAATTCGAACATAAATATCATATTCATATCTCTAACTGCTCGACAACTGAAAAACATACTGTGATTGAAAGTTTTCTTCTGCCTCATGAAAGTGACCAACGAATTTTTGGATCCGTAGAATATATCCCTCCTAGAATTAGCTGGATCGAATTTGCTCTGCCAAAGTCCCTTGAAATAAACGGCATTTACAAGTACAAGATCACTTGTCTCGTCAATCCCATCAGACGGAATGAGGTCCTTGATATTTCCCTTGGTGGTGTTGCTGACCCATTCATTGATCTTTACTCTCACGGCGTTGGGGTCAGCCTTAAAGTCAACTTTTACAAGCTCCTGACCAAATAGATCCAACATGCATTCACGGACCTTCTTGGCATTGCTAATATAAAGACGATTAGCGGTTTTGAACTCGTAACTTGAAGAAGTATTTCCCTAAAAAATTACGTTGGTAAGAATAATTTTTTTGAGGCTTATGGGTGAATTATGGGGGTCGCTGGGTGAGCTTTGCGAATTGAGTTATGGGAATAGTGCCATTGTGTAGACAGGGAAATTTGAGCTGGACACGACTACCATGAGTGTATTTCGCTCATTTCGCTCAATTTTGCTCATTTCGCTCCATTCCGAAATTTGGATCTTGCTGTCATACTGATCAGCGATTATTTTGTAGGCTAGAGGAAATTCGTGCCGGGCGAGACTACTATGGAAGTATTGAGCTGATTGAGCTAATTTTGACACAATCAGAAATTTTGCTCAATTCAGTCATCCTGGGTAGTGTACTTATTGAATAGACCGAGAAATTTGAGTGGGACGAGAGTACTATGAGAGCACTTTGCTCATTTCGCTCTTTTTGCTCATTTCGCTCAATCTATAAATGTTGCTCACTCAGTGTCCCTCAATTCTTCCCTCCTTTTAGAAACTAGGAAACACAAAACCACTAAAAATAAACCTAAAATTGGAAAAAATGCAGCTCATTTGCTCATTTCGCTCATTAACATTTGGGTATATCTCATTATGGAACCGACCGATATGGGTCGTCCAATAGCATTTTGGAACGGAAATTTCCCGCTCTGTCCAAAGCACTCATCCTCATAGCTCTATCTCCACTTCCGCAAAATAAATACTCACTGAATCCTCCTGAGCTTGTCTCAATATCCTGTCCAGGGAATATGCTCTTTGAACATCGATCTTGGACACATCCTCAGGTATTTGGAGTGCTTTTCGTAAGGACTCTTCTGTTGTTCCACGAGCACCGAAGTACGCTAGGGTCAAGGCCTCGTGTAAACTGTGAGGACTGAAGAATAAATTATCCTTGGACTCAATGGCTGCTGACTTACGGAATGCCTCTAGTGTGAATTTGAATTTCGCCACTGTGAGCATTTTTTTAGATTGCGGATTCATCACCAGAGGACTGTCGTTTCCGGTCAGACATTGTGAATTAATTTCGGAAATTGCTGATAGGAGGAACACGCTGAAGACAAGTTTCCCCTGAAAAATAGAAAATTTATTGTCATGATTATTATTTTTTTTAACAACAAAAAAAGTAAAGATATCAAGGATAAAATTTCGAATTTTCGGTTTCGTAATAAGCCCCATCTACAGGATCAATTATACTCATGCAGTGATCGTTGGATTATCTGCCGTCGGTAAAGTAGGGATCTATTCTTTTCGACCATTGTAGGAGAATTTATAAAATTTCCAAAAATACTGGACAAGTGACAAAAATGATAAAAAGAACAAAAAAAAATCTGTTTTTTTTTTCTTGAGGAGCAAACGGGAATTTTCAATAAATAAAAAAGTTGATAATATGTGTATTTTTTATTCGCACATTTATCATTCAGAGCATTGATTCTATGTTTTGATGCGTCGTCACGTTCCGCGACATTCTTCGACCAACGTTTCCATTCTCTGGAAAATATGTTTGCAAATTAAGAGATTTGAGCGAAATTTTTTTAACGCCTCAAGTAACTTTTTCAGTTTATTTAGGTGGATATAAAAATCATTTATACCACACAGTTAATCTGATGGGAATTATATTCTTCGACTCGATCAGAATTGTCGCGTGTTGCGCGCGCACCTGGTACCGGAAGCGCGCCACCCGTGGAGAAATTCCGCGGCATCAACCGAAAGCATTTTTGGCAGATATCTCCAAAACTAAGAATATTAACGAATGTTCATATAAAGATTTATTGTAGCTCTCAGTGTGCACTACAAAAAACATTTTCATGAAAGTTGGCCTATCTCCTTCACGATTCGAAATATGAGCTCAAAACAAAATGGGAGAGATTCTCCACATGCGCGCCAAAGAGCGTTGGAAGCATGGCGCGACTGATGACCGGTTAATAATATTTCCCTTTTTTATTTTCATGTCAAATACTGCAAACACTATATGAAAAACGAATAAGATCCGCGTGCGTATAAGAAAAGGATCCGAACATTGCGAAATGCCCCAGGTGTTCCCAATTCGTAGGAGACCATCTCATGCGCGCAACCGCTTTCTCCACGTATTCACATCTCTTTTTTTTTTTTTTTTTTTTTTTTTGTTATCGTGAAAGACTTTCTCATATGCCCAACACTACTACAAGCAAAAAGATCGAAGCACTTTTTTTATCATCGATTTTGTGCACTTGCTGAATGTCTACCTTCTTTTTTGGACATTGTTCATTCCTTTTCGAGAATTCTCCTCAATTTTTGATACGCTTTCCCATGAAATTTGCATAATTCGAAAAATCTACAAGATTTGGTGAGAACTTCACAGAGAACTTTTTGTACACAAAGTTCAGTTCTACAAAAAAGTTCTTATGGAGATTCCCCAAAATTCTGATATATTCATCAAAAATCCAAGAAAAGCTCTTGCAACTACAAAATCAAAGAAAAAACGATTCTAAAAAAATGCCTAAAAAAGCATTAAAAAATTTCTAAAAAAATTGAACCAATCGTAGAGCTGCAAAGAAAAAATTTTCGTACTGAAAAAAAAGACAGGAAATTCAGTTTTATGGTTTCTGCTTTAAAGCTCAGTTTTACATCATATGCTCGATTTTTTTCCAATTTCGCGAGAACTCCAATTATGATTATTATGGTTATTTCATGGCTAGATGAGTCCTTGGACTTTTACGTGGCATGTAATGAGTTTAATCACCCATTTGATGGCAGCGGAAGTCCATAAAATATTTTTACAAAATCACTTATCATAAAAAAAAAAAGAATCCTTCACTAAATATGGACCATGATTTTTCTTGCAATAATTCAGAATTATCTGCGAAAATGTATACTTCAGGTCATGCCATCATTTAAGATTCATGAGTACCTCAATTAGAGATGTTTGACAGGATTTTTAAAAACCTCAAGTAAAAAGCTTAAGGTAGGCCTGCGCAATAATGCGCGCGCGCCAAATTCAAACAAGCCCCATCCGCAGATTATACCTGTGATTACGCCTTAATTAGGCAAGTTAGGAAAAAACATCGTAAGACATAAAATATGTATTTTTACAGGAGCAATATTTTTGTATATATAAAGTTTTTTCTATCTGTAACCGTTCGCGCGATACACACAAGAAATCAAATATATAACGTATAACAAAATCTTCATAGAAAATTTGTTCATAGTGCTTGAATTTGTTTACAAAAAATTTCAAAAAAATTTTTGTATTCTTTTCGAAGTTCCAGAGAGCCACACAAAATTTTCAAATATTTTTTAAAAATTAGAAATCAAAAATTAAAAAAAATTCCACGGACTTCCGGGTTCAAGGCATAACGAAATCCGGACTTTATATGATCTTAAGAAAATTCAAATCACGAAAGAATGTGTTATGATTCCTCAGAAGTGAAAGTGGTATCGTGACGTCACGATGGCCGCTATCGAAACAAATTTCGAAAACTACCAATTTTATAATTTTCAACGCGCCAAGAACATTTTGAAAACGCTACAAAATTTAACATTTCTCATTGAAAATTTTCTTGTAAAATAAAAAATGATGAAATATTGTTTATAAATGTTTTTTCATGAGGTCACAGAGATGTGGATGACACTTCATTTAATAAACAAAAAATATTTTTTCTTTTATAAATAAACTAAAATGGGGGCAGAAAAATTTCTCATTTAAATTTAGGAAGTTATTACAAAATCCAGATAAAAAATTTCAGAAGGAAAAAGAAAGCATTAAAAAGGAGCCTCAAAAAATCATAATTTTCTTTTTTCTCAATGTACAAAATTTGTTCAGAACTTTTTTTTATATGGGTTTTTAAAGATGTAATCAACCGCGGTCAACCGCGCTAATCAACCCCCCCCCCCCTCCCCCCAAGGGTACGCGAAGGCCTTCATGCTTCAGCGCATGGTGATAATGAAAAACAAAACCGGATGCAGTAAATCCCGGACACCCATAAAATCCCATTGTTTTTCTCATTGCTAAATTCGGGAAAAATTATTTGAGTATTTCCCATATTTTGTAATTTTTCCTCTTTCATAGGATTTTTTTTTAATGATTTTTTTTCTTCCACTGAAAAAAGTGAAAATTGAATAATTCACGAGAATCGGAATAAGAATTTTTTGACATTATTGGCGTAAAAACAAAAATAATTCTTTTTTTTTACTCGCGCAAAATGGCCAAAAAAAAATTAGGAAAAGCGCATTCATCAATTAAAAAAAGTTTCTCAGCTAAAAAAAACTCATCCCAAAAATTCAAACACGAAATTTGTTTTTTTTTATATCTAAAAATAGAAAATAAATATCAAAATTAAATCGATTAATTTTTTTCTAATGCTTAACAATTTCAATAACTGAATAATTTTTTTTATTAATTTGAAGACTCAAAAGAAATTGCTCAAAAAATATGAAAATTAAAACAACAAATTTTCCACAATAAATTAATTTTTTTTTGCGTATTAACGCGCTTTACTCACCAGCGTCGCCATTATGCAAAGTCTTACAACGCGACTGGAAAATCAAACAGCGATTTAAAAATAACAAACGCACGGCTGGACTTGACTTGGCCGAATGAGCGTGACAGAAAGGTTTTGCCGGTGCCTCGCGGGTCTCTCCCCCTTTTTTCCTCGAGAAACTTCTCCGACATACCCACCATATATATGACACTAATGTCCACCTCCACATATTTTTTCCGAAGCATCGGTCCTGAAAAAAAACCGTTTAAAATGTGCAGTCCTATCAGGTCCGCATCGCTTGCTGTAGCCTTCCTCTGAGCCTCTTATCGCATGGCTTCCAGCATCGTGTAGGATTCCTGGAAGCTTGGTATAGCATTCCTGCACTTCATATAGCATCCCGATGAGTTCCATAAAGCATTCTTATGAGTTCCGGCAATCATTCCTATAGGATCCTTATGGCTTCCTGTAGCATAGAATCCGTATGGCTTCCTATCAAATTCCTCCAAGCGTTGAGTAGCCTTCCCCTAGCCTTGCTACAGCATCTCTACAAGTTTCACATATCAGCATTGTAATAAGCTTCGCGGAGCATTCCTGGAAGCTCCATACTTCATCCTGTAGCATTCCTATGAGTTGCCTATCATTCCTTAACAGGTCTTGTAGCATTTCTTGGTATAGCATTGGTACATACTTCGCATAGCATCCCTGCAAGTTCCATAGAACATTCCTTGAAGCTTCGTATAGCATCCCTACGCGCTTTGTCTAGCCTGTTTTTGTCCGGTGGTGCGTGCTGCGCACGCACGTTTCCTTTTTCCGCCGCACGGACTGGTGGCGCGTCGGTCTCAGTCTTACGGGCTTCGATAATTTCGATATATACCGATAGTTTCTTCCGTCTCTCCTTTTTACTGTCGGATTCTTGGAAACCTCAGCGTTTGGATAAGCTTTCTATCGCATTCGTACAAGCTCCCCCTAGTCTTCCTTTGGGCCACTCATAGTCAATTGAAAAATGCGCGGGAAATTCAAAGTGTCCAGCTTACATTTCCAAGCAACACTTCATGTCAAAGTACATTTATTATTTTTTTTCTCACGTTGTTTTATGAAAGAATGATGAATAATCAATATTTCATAATTCGAATGATGTAATGAAAATTATTGGCAATAATTATGAGGTGAGCGCAAACGGAAACGCGCGCAATTTCACTTGGACTTGGTGAAAAAGATGATGCGAGTAAATTGAGTTTATATCGAAATCGACGAATGTATATATCTTAGTAGGTTTACTCATCCGTGAATTTTAATTGGCCAATTCTTAATGGCTATTTTTTTATGAGTTGGGTAATTTGATGGAATGGACGTTTTGTAAAAGTGTCGACCAAAAAATGGATTTTTTTTTTACTAGTAGCAGATAACGTACAAGTTTATCTGCAAATATTTATTTCAAATATTAGTTTTATTGAGAAATTTTTTTTTTTTTTTTAATAAAAAACAAATACTTGTTGTGTTTATCTCGAAATTAAAGATTTCGAAAATTTGATTTTCTATATATGACAATTTTTATTTTGTCATAAAAATTTTTGTTCGAAAAAAGGAGCATAGTGTGTGTACTTTTTTATTATTTTATAATTAACCCTGAAAGTATATCAAAGTGCCATAAATCTCGGAGAAACTGTTTTTAAATTGCTATCTAGTTAGATTAAAATGTAAGTACCCTCTCGTTTCTGTTTTTACGCCTCAGTCTTGTTTGTACGTACGATAATACGACTGAATGATAGAGTAGCCTCGATTTTTTTATTACCATTTAGTATGATGATGTTACACTGGTAGAAAAAAATTCTAGCTCGCTTGATTAAACAAACACCGATATTTGGAAGTCCTACTCGATGTAGTTGGTTCGTCATATTGATTTTGTAGCGATGCCAATGACACGTAGGTTTTGTAATATTTGCCAGAAGACGTTGGCAATTTTTTTTTAATTTATGGCAATAAAGTTGTAAACGGCTGATCCAATTCGGGTGCTAATGTAATCAAATCAGAATTATATTACACCGAATTACTTCTAATGCCAAGCATCATCAGTTCAATTTTAAAAGCGAATTTCAGCCACTCACACACACACACACACACACACAATTTCGTCTACGTGTCTCTGAACAATGTGTAAATATATGTATATATTATAACACACACACACACACACACACACGAGCACACACGTTCGTAACCAGCTCTGAAGCTGTTAAAATATAATACAACATCTACCTACACACACAGATAGACACGTGCATGCATACACGTGTTCGTGGAGACATCTCTTGAAAATAGGCAATGTAATTTCACGAACACACACAAAATCGCACACATGCAGGAGCCCACAGTCACAGAATTCGCTTAAATTACTGCAAGTTCATATGAGACGGGCCAATATCATCGCTACATTCTGATGTGCATTAATGAATTAAAGACCGGTAATCATCCGGATCTTCTGAATATTGCGAATTATGTTCATTCGTGTTAAATCGCTACCCGCGCAATCGGGTCACGTCAGTTACTCGTTAATTTCTGTAAACTCTCCACTACTCCAGCGTGAAATCATGCTGATGAGAAATTAGTCATGGATTTCATACGGAGAATGGTTCGATTTGCTTGTAACGCGTCGCAGAATGAATTCTTTACAGTTTTTAACTTCATTGCTCCAAGGTTTTTCAAACAAAATGTGCGCGCGCATTTCAATTGCATTTTCCCTTTGTGAAAGGTGCGCGCGCACCATGTACATGTGCAGGTTTGTGTGTGTTAGTCTTTTTTCCTCCGGCCCTTTTCCTTGGACCCCCCCCCCTCGTATCTTTTTTTTTTTTTTAATAAACATAACTATTCTTTAACATTTTGTGGGTAGGGAGTAATGGACACCCATCCATGCGTCTGGGGCCGACTGTCACCATTTAGGACGGGATTGGGTCGGGTTAGGTTCCCACCCGGCCTAGGACCTAAAACGTAATAGGCAGATACTTACAATACTCACAACACCAAACCGCCGACGCTTGTGTATGTGTGTGACATTTACAATCGTTTCTTAATTCTTAAAATGTAATTTGTAAATGCAGAAAGTCGCTATTAATTTTCCATTAACAAATACTTTCTCTCGCCCCTTGCAGTCAAGCGAATTGGTTTGCGGATAACCCGCGCCTTATCGACAGGTCAATGTGTATCGCGGACCAATCGATAATTGGCCATCAAAAGTGGAGAAATTCAATGGACAATTGGGGAATACAAAAGAAGTCTCTACTTTGTATATATATGTATACATTTTGGTAACTTAGTGAGTGTTTTTTTCTGACATGCTGACAACGCTATTTCCCCACCCGTTTTTTGCGCACACCTATATATGTTATGTTGCTTAAGATAAAATTGATTCGCTTATTTGTTGAAAAATTAGAAACCTAAATTTTGTCAGACTTCGAGAATTTTGGAACTGAAAATTTTGGCAATTCCACATTTTCAAACCTTCCAAAATTTTAACGTTGTAACAGCGGTAAAAAACAAAGAGAAATTCTCCCCCAATTTCAGCACAAAAAATTAATGGCGTACCTTCATTTTTTTCGGGTACACTCGGTTCAAAGCGGCGAAATGAAATCTGTCAATTTCGGATAACCGAACTCGAAAATCCTCTCAATTAAACCACGGAAGATTCCCACGTGGTAAGTCAGTAACTCAAGTCACTAATTTCTCAGTAATCACTCCGATTTTTCGAATGTTTTAGTCTACAAATTTAAATTCTCCCTCCTTCCCAACTTGCACCGACTTTGTTTACAATATTCCGATTTATGTGTCCAACTTTTTTAACTGACGTTTTTTTTTACAATTATTGTACACAACCGACCGTCTTTTGCTCTCAATTTGTTTTTCTCGTTTTGAAAAACGTCGCTTGGTCGTGTTAGGCTTTTTACGTTACGAAGTCAATGCTCGAACTGTTTGAATGGCCGATGACAACAGCTTTATATCCTCAGCGAGCGTTGGACGAAGGCCGCATCTATAACTATGAGCCATCCACAACCACCCGCGATTTCTTCATATATTTAAAAATCCAAGAGAGCTGGAACAATTTTGATTGCACCTTTTTTGTAGAGCAAACTGAGCCCTACAAAAAATGTATATAAAACATTCTGCCATCTTTCTTAGATTTCGAGATATAGGCGAAAAACCACGAGCATCCGTGGCTTCAAGGAACTGCGCGCGCGCCCTTCCCAAACACTACACGCACACTGGCGCGAAACTCGTATTATATTTTCACGAATGAGCAATGACGTAGGCCGGAACGAAGCGCGGGAAAATCCCAAGGAGCATTGCTCATTAGCCTAGTGTCTTGACACGAGTATTTTTATGCCAATGATTTTCTCAAGTATTTATCAGGATAAATGATCACGCGTGACCTTCGATGTATCGTGAAACCACGTGATTTATGGCCCATGCGGTTAATTTGAAAAATGGCGCGAAAATTACATTCTGCGATTCCGTTTGCGCATTGACAATTGCGCGGTGATTGGCCGAGTATTATGCAGGGATTGACCGTTGAAAATTGATCAGTGATTCTGTTGCTGATTGACCGCTGATTGATGATTGATTAGTGCTTGGTAATTAATCGACGATTTCCTGGTAACCGGTGGACAATCAAATCTGTGAGTGCCTTATAAGCAATCGGTCATTAGTAATTTGGTAATTGTATAAGTTCATTTTGGAAAAATTTTCAAAATCGTCAATCTTTCAGAATTCCCGAATGTTTGGGATTATAAGTGTGTCAAAAAGTGTTAAATTCTTCTATTTTGACGAAGTATTTTGTGCGTTTAAGGATTTAGCTCACGAGTGGCGCCAGAACACGTGTTTTTGATTCATTTCGCATTGATTTTGGCCTCATTGGCAATTCACTCACGATATTCCGGAGAAATTGAAGGTTGTGGAGAATAGAAACCCGCAAATTATTGATTCCAGAGTTCCTACAATTTTATTTAGCAAACTATACAAAAATCATACAACACTTGTACGTTTTCGATGTTAACTTCTTCTAAACAATGGCTACGATTAAGACTGAACGACGAAGTTTTAAACATTTTCAAAAGTTCTGAAACTTTCACTTTTTTTTCATAATTATAATATTTGGAAATCTTGGGCAATATACCCAAAAATTGATTTTCAAAATTTTTAAAATTGTTCAAAATTTCGTATTATTTGCCACATTTGGCAACGACGTTCTATCTAATTGAAACTCATTTCTTTATTTATCGTTCGCTCTTCGATTTCTACACTCTTACTCTTCAAGCTATACAAAAATATACAATCCATATTTTCGGTGCTATCACATCACTATTTATTTGCTATCTCCAAATTCAAAAATCTCCAATGGTCTCAAAGATTTGGAAAATTCAGAAAATTTTAACCATTACCAATTTTTCCCAAAGTTCCAAAATTCGCAAATTTCAATCAATTTATTTTCTGATTTTTTTCCTGATTTTTTCCTGTCCAATATTTATTTCCTGAAATACAAAGCGCTCATCAATGGATACAAATCAGTTATGCACACTTCAATTTGTCTGTCAACGTAATTTCAAGCTCTCTACCATTTTTGTTTAAGAGTCGAGTTAAGATCAGTTAACTCTGTTAAGATCAGTTAGAAAATTTTCTCGAAATTGCTCACATGCCGTACATTTAAAAATTATATAAAAGAGCGATTCCGGTCGGTTATATCTGCACAGAAAGCAGATAGCTTTAATGTTAAAATATGAAAATGCGAAAAATTAACAGAGATTAACAGAATACAAAAATTTTCAAAAATTGAAAAAAAAATCATAATACATGGAAAAAAATTGATAGCATTTAAGTTATCAAAAATACCCAAATTTACAATTCTCAAGAAAACAAATATGTAAAAGATCTCGAAACTTTTGCAGAAATTACAAATTTTAAGTTTCTACAGCTTCCGAGATTTTTCCATTTTTTTGAAAATTCGAGCATTGTAAAACCTTCACGATATCAGAAAATTATGTTTTTTTTTACAAACAGGGCTGTCTGAACTCTCGACGTTCACCTCGCTAATGGGACCTCGCATTGGGTCTCTTAATGATTTTTCTAATTTTAGTTTTGAAACCCTCAATTCATATTTTATAACCCATTAGTGGCCTCCATTTGACAATGGGCTCAGATATTCATTCGCATAGCCAGTCCTGAAAATTCCACAACACCGGAATTTCCCCATTTAGACTAGGCTCCGTTAGTTCTGTTGAACGCCCTGGGGAAATCCCCGTTTTTTGTCCCTCGGATATTTATCGTTCTCTCCTGCGCTCGGTATACACTATTGTGCAAATACACTGATAAACTCAAGGGAAAACTTGACCAATATACAGGAACAAAAAATTATTCAGAATCACGTTTTTTCAAAATTGCAAAAATTATTAGAATTAAGAAAAAAATTAATTCTTAAAAATCCAAATTGTTAAAAATGTTAAGATAAAAACAAATGTAAAAATTCTTAAATTCTTCAAAAAGAATATGATATATAAAAACTTGACAACCGCAAAAAAAATGAGAAGGTCCCTGTTAAAAAAATTCATAATCCCTTTTTGCCCCATCCTTTGATCTGTAAATGCACTTCACAGATCGATAAAAACAAAATTTTGTCTCCGCACAATTTTATTCCTGGCAATTTTTTTCTGGGGAAAAAATTTTCTGAGAATAATTCCCCCGACAATAATTACCCCAAAAAACAGAAGATAAAATATGACAATCATGAACTTCTCCCGATTGATCGACCAAATAACATTAAAATTGGAAGTAAGTTTGTTCATTTAGAAAATTTATAATATTTCGATTTTTTAAAGATTTTGTGATGTTCAAATGGCGATTTTTTACGGATTCTAAAATTGCCAATGGCCACATGATGGCTAAATATTGTGAAACGAATCTGGCAAACTGATCTACTGACGTCCATTTTAACGTTTCTAATTATTCACACCTTGGCTATCAAATTCATTGTAACTAATAAGTTAATTGCATAATTCTTCAATGTTTCACATGGAGATGTGAAAAATGCTGTTCCTAATCATCACAAAAAATACTGTCGTCTCATACTATAATCCTTAACTGTCGTCTTTCTTGATCCAAACTGTGAATTTTTCACCCTTCCTGTACCACTTTATGATCGTTGTAATTGACATCAGTGTGAACAAGCCCGCCAGCACCACGAAGTACCACGCGTAGACGACAAACTGAAAATTAAATTCCACACATTGTTTCAAAAGTTTTACCAATTTGATGCTCCCATAGTTTTTTCAAATGAGGATAAGAATTTTGTAAAATTTTCGAAAATATCAAAATTTGACATTTTGGGAAAAATGAGAAATTCAAAATAGTTCTCGGGAGTGTTTCGAGAAATTGACAAGATTCGAAACTTGAAAAAAAGTTTCAAGATTTTTTTTTATGTTTTCGTACTATTCCAGAATTCTAACATTTTTCGAACATTATGTAATTTCAAAATCTAGAAAATGACATCAAATTAAAATTATGTGCATTCTGATAACTCGAAAATTTGCTAGAATTTTGAAAAACATTGGAACCTTCCAATTTGAAAATTTAGAGGGAAAATTAAAAATTCGAGAGAACTTTGAGAATTCCAACGTATAAAATATTTTTGAGTTTATCAAATCAACTGCATAGGAATTATCAAAAAATAAATAAGTCAAGAAATGGATATTAAGAAAACAAAAAAAAAAAAATTGAAAAGATGGAGTTGAAATTTGGAAATTGAAGATTTCCAAAACTTCACGATTTTTATGAAAAACAATTCCAATCTAGGACGAGAAAAAACCAAAAAGAGGCCGTAGTTGAACGATTATTTTGGTGATTTTGATAATTGAAACATTTAAAGCAAAACGTGCACTCGGCCTACCGCCAATCCCGATATGATTTTACCTGCGATCTAATCTCTAACTTATAAACACGTCCACTGGTCACTACATATGTGAGGATCGTCTGAAATATCAGAGAAGCTAGCATGTTAATGCCAAACACAAGTCCATAGCTGTCCTCGGATATTTTTTTCGCCACTTCAAAACTGCAAAAAAAAATTACAAAAGGTTGACTCCCATATGAAAAATCAACTTCAAATATTAAACCACAGTTGAACATCCGACAACTCAACATTTGAATACTTGAACTTAACTTATAATTCAAACAAGTTGAGTGAAATTAATTAAAATGAATGTGATATAAATTATAATTACGTAAGGAATTAGATAGTTACCTGGCTACTGTAACAATCGTGTGATAAATGACTCCAAAAATTATGTACAGGCCATAGAGTAACCAAATATTGTAACTGTATGCAGTGGCGAACAGAAGAATTGCTTCGATCATCGTAAAGATTGATAGAACAGCCTCGCCGAGAAAATCCCAATTGAGTCTAATTTTCCCAATGAGGAAAACCGCAGCAGCTCCTGTAAAATAAAGAAAAAAAATATAGAAAATTGCAGCAGCTCCTGTAAAATAAAGAAAAAAAAAATTATAGGAAATTGGTGAGAATAAATTCAAATTTGGTATTCTCAATCTTTCTTCAATCTTCGCATTCGAAATTTCTGAAACTCTTGGAAAAAACGTGTTTTCCAGATCCAAAGACTTCCCAGAAATTCCAAGATTTGGAGAATGCCTCAGATCCCTTACAACAATTTTTTTCAAATTTTCAAATTTAATTTCACACTTTACAATAAAAAAAAAAAAAAAATTCACACTTTACAGAAAAAAAAATGGAAAATTCGGCGCTGTCCATACAGACTTTTTGAATAGACCATAATTGTCTGTACAAAATCTTTCATATAGAATTTCCTCCATCTCCCCTCACTTCTGACATGCTATAGTAAAAATGAGAGATGAAAGAAACTATCGATTTATATCGAAATTATCGAAGTCCGTAAGACTGAAACCGTCGCTCTCGTATCCCTAAAAAGAAAACGAGCAGACAGTTAAGCTACTGTGCCTCGTATTATCACTTCATTGACCATCGGATCTCCGCAGAATCCTCGAGATGAGAAAACGACAATTGATCTGATTCTGTATCAAGCCAACATCCATTGAGCCATGAATTGCATAACAATCGTTAAAGCGTCGCTGATATTTATTGATGCATCTGTGGGTGCCGCGTTAGGAAGTCTAATGACGTGGGAGATAATTGACACCAGTTGTGCTAATATAATAAAAACCGACAAAAGTATCAAGACATACAGCATCCACTGAAAGCGAGTCGTCATACCTTGCTCCATTCATCGCTGATGCGTTTCACAGCGTCTGCATTTCATAATGATACAATTCATTACTGCTTTTCAACATATATCGATATATATTTTATCTGGGGGATAATCGCGGAACTCGACACCAGCGAAATTTTCATCACGAGGCCCAGGTCACACGAAGTCCCCGTTTTTATCTGTTTATTGATCCCCTAGGGCTTACAAATGACTTCCAATTTATGCAAAATTTTAGAAAAATTTACAGCTTCCGTGGAATTGCCAGCGAAATAACTTGAAAATAAATGCACACCAACGCATTATTGGGAATAATATCCAGCATTGTATGTATAAAATCGAAACACGGGAATTGGGGTTTTACAACCGCCAACATTTGTATCGCAATTTCTTGTACTCTAAATAATTTATGTAGTACACAAAACACAAAAGAGCGACTGCTAAAATTACTGATTTGCTCATGGAATAAAAAAGTTTTACAGCATGTAACTGCGTTGATTTTTTCAGACGCGTCACTTATCCCATATTATCAATCTTGCAACTGCACGGCCGTCATAACTCCCTTAATAGTTTTCAATTTTGTCCAGAACATTCAGTACAAATCGATGAGATCCTGCAAACCCCATCACAACTATATACCATGTTGTAGAACAGTGTTCTCCAAGCCCTCCAACGATGCCTTTCTCACGTTTCTTCTCCCAATATTTCAATAAATGTTGCATCCTCACTTTCCAAGTCCTGGGACTCTTCCCGTTTTACCGAAAATCCCGAGGAAAGTTTAGAGTCTCCTATATAAGCACCATTTATATATTTTTTTTAATCGCCGGCTTCCTGTGTGTCGCAGGCGAAAACTGGCTAGAAATGTGGCATGGCCTTAGTACCATCAGATTCATGCTAGAATTAATATTGACCCTCCAAGTTCTTAGTGAACAATTGCTACTGAACATCCTGTGGCTATACGCAATTTATGTCCAGAAAACTGCGGTGAAGATACTAAATTCATGGAACCAGGCTGACATTGTCATTGCAACTTTGCAATACACCAAGAATTGGAGTTTCAGCGACTTACAGATACCACTTAACTTTCTCATCAACATCACTATATGGACGATCAATTGCGGGGTTACATTGTCAATACGCATCGACGACTTGATTCAGACCATGAATAGTTGGATGTTAGCCTATAGTGTTACTATCATATTCAATGGACTGATCCTGGAATACGCATGCCTTCTGATCCTCTTGAAACAACGATTCCGAGCACTGAATGAAGCTCTTAGAGATATATCAACTAGGATTGTTTTTTTTACGGATAGAAAAGCTCTGGATGACTCAATCAGTCGGGACGTATCCATTATTAAAGTGTCACATGAAAGATTTTACGAAATTACAGGCGATGTATCTAGAATATTCTCGATTCCCATTTTGTTCGTTATGGTAGCCTGCTATATGGATACGTGCGTTTGGGCGTATATGCTGTGGATGAGCATAGTTGACCAAATGCACAGAGAGTTTCTAATTCTGCACGTGACCAATCTTCTCATTTACGTATTTCCTGTGTGGATTTTGGTGATGGGAGTTAACGCAGTCACGAACGAGGTGAGGTTTCTGGAGTATTACGGTGGTGGAGATGTTGACTGAATAATTCAATTGCAGATGAAACAAACCTCGGTGGAGGTGCACAAATTACTGGATATGCCGCATGTCAGACCAGAGGTCAAAGCACAGGTGAGTAGAAAGGAAATTGGAAGTGTCGAAAAAGGACGAAATATGTTTCCGGCACAGACGTTTTCATATGGGTCGATGCACGCCAAAATCGAAGTCCAAGGAAGCCGATGGCGGGGGATCGCTCGACGATTTTTCCCGTTATTACGTCAATGTCAGACATAATATTTTAATGGATGTACACACTCGAGGGGGATTATAGAGTCTTAAACCGGACATCTCATGAACGGTATTTGCACATGTGGTATAGGGGAAAATGTCACCTTCAAGTTATTTCTTATAATAATAATTTTTATATATATAGACGAGAGAATTTGACAGGTACGTTGGTGACTGGCAATTGATACTTCCAGACTGCCTTGGAATTATTAATAGTCGAATTTCATGCATTTAGAATAATGTTCGACGAGTCCACAGACGAGAGAATATGCTGTCCTAGACGCTCAAATTACGCGAACATTACTTTTTAAATACTTCCTCGTCTATGGAGGCTTTTACGTCCACCTCGGTAACATGTATGTCTTATTATCGTGGAACTTTTTTTTAGCTTCAGCTGTTTTCCCTGGAATTACTACACCGAAAAGTATCATTCACCGCTGGTTATGCCTTTCCCCTCAATGGAACATTTCTTGTCTCAGTAAGTTATCCTCAGAAAATGTGAGTCGACAAATTTTAATAATTCTCGTTTTCAGATGTTCGGCACCGCATTAAGTTATATAGCATTTGTTCGTAAATTAGAAGCCTGGAACATTTTATCAAACAGCCAAAACAGTGAGGAGTGAAATTCGATATCCATGAATTGATGAATATAGTACTACTGATATTTTTTATGTCATTAATGCTGATTTATAGCACGCAATGCACAAAAAAAACGGACACAATGGTATTCACAATTATCCACAACATCACCCATAGTATGAATTCATAAATGTGTTTGATTTCGCTGTTGTTACGGTTTCTATTCCTACGTGGGTTCACTGATATTATTGTATTGAATGAATTTTCTGACAAATAAATAAATGGAAATTACTAAATTGAATTCGCTAATGAATCCCTCCATTCCAAGTCAATATTCTAGTCTATAGAGAGTTATGCATTAGACGGATTGTTAATGCAACAAATCACCCATGTTATCTTTCCTGAGTTGTAAATTGAGCAGCAGAATAATCCTGACGAAATGCCCTGAAATTGTAACTACCCAATACGAAAATTTATTCTAGAAAAATTGTGATAAACAAATGTATTTCCAGCGAATGAAGCCAAGGTAGATAATATTTGAAATTACGTCCTATCATAATCCAGAAGCGATGTCTTCCTGGACACCACGTGTAATGGTGATCAATCTAGCACATGTTGGCTATTATTGCGGGTCAAATGAGCCTTCTGAAGTTATTTCACGAGTTCTATTCTACCGCTGGCCCTTCGACCGCCGGTTTTTATAGCACATAACTCAACGTGCACAAAACAAACCATTGATGGTCGAATTTGACCTCGAGATATTATACTTGTCCTCCATTACTAATTCACCAATGCAATAAAAGAGTTCTGAAAAATGCTACTTCGTCGGTTAGCCAGGTTTTTTCTAAGCTCTGTGCAATTGCTTCGCCGATTTTCCAATCACGAGGTTACCAATAGCATTGCAAATATTCACACTATTCAACGGAACTTAATAGTGTCCAGTGATCCACCAAACCTCCAACAATGTATTTCTCATCCCTCTTGTCCCACTATTTTCTTCGTATTTGCTTCGCAATTACCAAAGTCTGTGGACTAGCACCCTTCACCCGAACGGCCGAAGGCAACCCAAGATGTATCCCTTCATATACAGGCAACTTCTACAATATTTTCCTAATCATCATAATACTGAGTTGCTTGTCGCAACCGGTGAATTTTCTAATTGCACATCCCCACTATTCAACTTTGGCAAAAATATACCTGTTAGGGCACAATATCTTGGGGGTTGCTGTGTCAATCATCGTATGGGTGCATGTCATCATTACCCAAAAAACTGCTGCTGAAATTGCTAATTCATGGCGACAATTGGACACGACCATCAACGCCCTGGGCTCTTCCAGCCATCATAGTTTCATGGAATTGGTTCCTTGGGAACTATCAATCTATTTCATAATCAACACCACCATCTGGATAAATTATACCTGGTCTAATTTCCAAGACTTCAGTTCGTGGCCCCCACTCATGTACGTTACCCAACTGATTCCTACTTACATTCTCACTTGGTTCGTTATTCTATACGTACATATTATAGTATACTTGCGCAAGCAATTTCGAATGCTCAATGATGCTCTCAGTCATGTATCCACTGCATTTATTTACCTGATGGACAGAGCAGCTCAGGAGAGGGTGATCGCCAATGATGTGACAATTATTAAATTTGCCCATGAAGCACTTTGCGAACTAACAGGCCATATCTCTAACTTTTTCTCACTCCCTATATTCTTCCTTGTATCACTGATTTGTGGCGAAATGATTTGGGGCTCCTATTGGTTACTCCTAGACATCAACAATCCCGTTTTGATTTGGGGTTGGATGAACAGTACGTGTAACTTGCTCGTATACGTATTCCCTGTCGTGTGGCTGTCAATAAATGCAAACGAAGTTATGAAAGAGGTGGGTTTCCTCAATGCTAAAGCTTGAGCGAGATAATCAGTTACCTACTTGCAGGTTAGGCGATCGGCGGTTGAGGTGCACCAATTGCTTGAACTGCCAGGCATTAAACCCAATGTTAAGTCACAGGTTAGAATTAGCTTTTAATGTAATTTATCTAGGCTGGTCTAACAAATTTATTTCACATGGAAGTATAGATGATGATGCATAAATTATAAATTGCATCCACATGTCACGTCTGATAATGGACCATTACCAAGTTACGTCAATTCCAACATAGAGAACGATTTCTCTCTCACTTGCCTTTGTGGAGTCCGTAGTTTGTAGTAAAAGAATTGAGCCCTCCCGAAAACTTAACATATATATAGATAACAGCATATACAATCTATAATTGTCTATCAACTATGCCTCTACTTGGGAATTTCAGCTGCAGCTCTTTTCCTTAGAACTACTCCACCGAAAAGTGTCGTTTACAGCCGCAAATGTCTTCACACTGGATTCTAGACTTCTGCATTCTGTAAGTGACACTAAAATAGAATATAATATACAACACATAGAATACCAAAATTCTATCGTTATTGTTTTTCAGCTGTTCAGTACCACCATAACTTACATGATATTAATATTCCAAAGCCTCGACCAGGGCGATGATTGAACGACTAGCACTTCGTACTATCCTTTAAACTCAAATTCAATATTTAATAATTACTCAACAATGTATCCTCTTCCATTGTAGCACAACAACTCATACCAAACTTGGTGTAAAGTATTTAGAATAAGTGCACTCGCTGGATTGTTGCACTGAATAAGACAAGAGAGTTGAGTGATTATGCTGCTACAGACACTGGTGTGAATAGTGAAGTTGGCACTGAAGTTTTCGCATTCCTATTTGGAATGGTCCACAATATGCTTTCTTAGATGATTCATTCGACATTACTGACGATGTACATTCTGAGGATCACTCTTGTTAGTTTTCGGAATGAAATGCACTGATGAAATAATAAATTAACGAGTTGGAAAATACACTTGAGTGACTAAACAGTAATTACTCCATCCTCAATTAAGACCTTTTTCAATGAAGATTGGTTCGTCTGACGAATTAGCGGAAGCAAACGACGTGGAGTTTCCTGAGTGTGATGCCTTCGTTACGCCTTCTTGTAAGGCCCACCTGCCCTGGAGCATGTCTCAGGTAGGGCACGCTAGTCACCCATCCATATGCCTGGGACTCCCGCCCGACTTTGCGGTGTCATTTGATGGGTACGACCAGTAACACTCACGGAATGTTCCTGCTATCGATCGGAATCCATGGGAAAATATTTCATCATGTAACACATTCTCCGGAAGTCGGATCCGGATTCGCACGTTGTTTTCATTCGAAAAAATAGTAAAATACTTCGTAATAATTGCCCGCGGATGTCTTGCAGTTGAAAGACCCAAAATTGCGTCTCAATTCTTAACATTTTTCACGTCACAATGATCAAAAAATAATAAGAATAAAAAATAATGAATTTGCGTGGTTCTTGCGATGAATTGAAACATAGGATGTTTAGAAAAAAACTTACCGATGATAGAGTAGACTGCTTCAACCGCACCATTATATATGCTATCATCTTTAGCAACAGCTGTTTGCCAAATCGGCTGACTGTAATTGAGTACTTGAAGATAACCACAAGAAGCAGCTGCCCACCAAAATGACCATTTGAGTACGTGCAAGCTAGTGTAAGCTTTCACGAAGTCCTTCCAAAGCAGATAATAGGCCGTTTGGATCTTCTGAAGCAGTGTTTTGTTCTCATACTGCGTTTCTTTGGAGAGATCTGTCTCTTGGCAGGGTGGTTCTATGGAGTTGACGCCGTTTTGGACGATGGGTCGATGGAAGTATACAGACTGCTTTACGGATGGCAGGAAGAACGCCCATACTGTCGCCAGAACTTGCCCTGATGACATTTGCAAACTTTAATGACAATTTGACAATGGTGAAATTCTTGTTGAACTCGTTAGGTTTCAAAATTGCGGTCAGGGAGGAATTTGATTGTTTGAAAAATTTTCAGTACAACCTACCGGGAAGGTGTGTAAAAAAAGTGAGGCGTCATGGGACACCTGGTAGATGTGAAACATGGGAACACTAATTTTGATCTGAATTGATCCAAAATTTTTAATAACTTCTCGAGAATTATTGAAAATTTTTAAATACTCAGTTCTTTTAAATGTTTGAAAAGTTTTTTTCAATATTTTCCAAAACTTTCCCAACTTTTCCAAATCCTTTTAAAAATTTTCCAAAATGGGCCAAATTTTTTCCAAAATTTTGCAAGATTTTTCCACATTTTTTCAAAATTTTTCGAAATTTTGTCAACTTTTTGAGAAATTGTTTCAAAAATTTTCTAATTTCTTAAAAGATTTCCCAATTCTTTCCAACATCCTTTAAAACGTTGCATCTTGATATGTACATACAACTTGTGCGCATCGCCTTTGCGTCGATGGCAGAGAGGGGGTGATGGCTAAGCAGTGGAGTATATCTATATATATTTGTCAAGGAAATTGTCTATGCCGAGAGAAAAATGTTCCGATCTCATGCGCCGCATTAGATGTTTCACATAAAACACTCAAATTGAACAGTAGTTTGAGACTAGTGCCTTTAATCTAGTCTCCTAAATCTAATCCGAGGTTTTATGACGTAAGACAAGTATAGTGAACAACTACAAGTTAGTGACTCACCTCCGATGGTCAGAAAATTCAGCTGATGATAATTCATGAACTTATAAGACACAACGATTTGGGAAACAACACTTGCGAAAAATCTTCCGAAGAGAAATGCCGATCTAGTATAGCTCGAGACTCTCTGATAATGTTTCTTGTCCACCTTTGCGTATATATAAGTGTAATAGGCAACATCGGCGGAGAGATAGAGCCCATACATGAATTCCAGAAATGCCATTGCACCGAGACTTGTTCCAAATGTCAATGTACAGAAAGCGATTATGCCGGATATGCCGCAGAGAATCACAATCGGCTTGTATCTGAGAAAATCGGTTAGGAGAAAGATGAGGACCAGGGTTGCGCAATAGCTGTACGTGCCGATTGGGTAGATATCCTCGGTCACCTAGAAGTCGTAAGGAAATTAAGTCCACAAGTAGATCTTTTGGTTTTGACCTCTCATTTTTTGCCGGTTCTTTCTTAAGGAACCACACCACTATAAAATTTTCCCTAGATCGTTTTTTTTCTACGTTTAATAAATAATTTGCAGCCTGTAGAATATACCAAAACACTTCCATACCCGAAAACAATGTTTTTCAATTGAAATTTCGAATTTTTAGTCGACCGTTACATGTCAAAACTTTGCGCTTGCGCTGTTTGTCAGGAGAGCTCTGGTGACGCCATTTTAAATTTTTTTCCACTTGAAAATTATTATTTATCGTGCAAAATTTACTTAAAAATATACTCAAATTACATTTATTTATTTCCATTCCTCCGCCGCGAATTATTTAGCAAAATCTATCAATTTCAAGATGAATTTTTGGCGCGGTCGACGTCACTTGTGTCGCTTTAGTTTCCAGTGGATCCGGTGGCGGCGCCACCCACTGTTTCCATTGCCGGCAATCAAACAACCGCGAGCTTTATACACTACATACCGAGATTGCACTATATTTATTCGTTCCAATCTGTGAAATATGTTTCCATTCTTTTTCATCCCCACTTGCGGAAGAGATCTAAATTTTAAAACAAAAAGTTTGTTATGAAAAAATCGGTAAAACTAGTTTTTGCAAAAATGTGTGGATAGTCCCCAACTTTTAGAAAAACCGCGCCAATCTGATGGAAATATTTTTGGGTGAAAACTGAACGATGTGTAGTTTGACTCTTCAAAGGTAAAAATTTATTCTAAATTTTCACAATATTCCCAAAAAAATCAGAAGGAAATTTCTGCCATTTGATAACTTAATGACGTTTTAGTCAATTTCTGTTAATCACCTGTTCTGCCGTGAAATTTTTCCAGCTTGACGTGAGATAATCCGTAATAAATGGTTCTCCAGGTCTGAACTCCTTGAGGAACCCGAACATGCACAAAATTTGCGAAATTCTAATCCAATTCATGTTTGCAATTTCTTTTCAAACTATATATAAATTAATGTGTCGCTCAGCCGCCAAAATGCGATTGTCGAGGGCTGGCTGATTACTTATGTCATAAGTCCTTCATAGAATGTGATAATCTTCACAGATCAATCTGCGCTAATCGTTTTGATGACCCAATAAAAATTTGATGAGAATATTACTTCACCTCTCGGCGACAACTGAGAATTTCACATTTCACGAGCCTAGGGTTAAGGTCCACGCGACACGCACTCAATTTCCTTCCGCGCATGCGCGAGGCGGACGAATGTGGGCGCTCGAGTCGATTGCGCATGCGCGCGACTTTTGCGCGGGAAAATCATTATACAGTGTAATTCCCATCAATCCAAGATGGTTCTTGAGTATCTCGAAATCTACAATACGTGGACGAATGTTGACGGAGAACTTTTTATACAGCAGAGTCAGATCTACAACAAAGGTCGTATAAATCAATTGCTATCTCCCATAAGATTCGAGATATTGAACGAAAACCGAGAACACCAGGGGCAATTTCATTGTTGGGCGAATCGCCCGCGCAAAAAAATGTGCACAGTTCAAATTGCCGCCAAATTGCGTGTCGACACATTTCTTGCCGATATCAAAGATCATCCATTTCTTTCATGATATTTAGTTGTAAATAAGTAAAAATTTGGTCAGAATTTAAAAAGTATTGGAATCCCTTTTCTGAGAAAGTGCAGTGTCACGTTGTCGGTTGTCAAAAGATGAAAAATTTGCCCAATGACAAACTCATTTTCCAATCTTCCAATATATAGGATTTATTAAATTATTACAGTCATTAAACGAGAATACACAATTTATACATATACATATATATTATATATATTTCATTACGCCTAGTTAATGTTTCTGTATACCCCCTGCGCCTTCCCCCATGGAAATAAATCCATGGCGAAAAATGATGAGTCCTGCACAAGAATGAGCCCATTTTATACAGATTGAAATGCATTATATATATCCGCATATATATTACCTTGAACATATATAGGTAACCTGTATAACTTAACAAGTATTCGCAACATAATTTTTGTCCATGGGGGTCATCAACTCCAGTTCATTTAAATTCTACAAAAAAAAAAACGCGAACTGAATTTCAAAAACTCCATTTTTTCCATCTCACGCTATGACGTCACGTTTGGTTTATTATCATTATTCTCGTTGTCAAAATAGGATGAGTGCATTAATTGTCCATCGTTTGTTGTTCCACCTGTCATCTCCACTCTATTTATTCCACTTCAGACGTTCGTAAAATCATTCAAAACTGATTAGTTAAATTAATACTTGTCCATTTCGTAGGCTTTCATTTTGAGCTAACAGTACCTGCAACTTTATCCACAAGAAAAATTGTCAGTATTTTTTTCTTTTTTTCATTTACAATGATTTATTAACTCAGTGGACATTGGTCGTCTCTTCATCAGGACGATCTGTTAAATATTAATTAGACATTTACAATTACTGATCAACTTAAATTATTATATTACTTTCTAGATTCTGTTTCGTTGCAATGCAACATGCCCTCGGTGATTAGTGGTCTGTGTATTATGGTTTTTTTTATTGAAAAATTAAAAAAACAGTGAACAATTGTGGCTTTGGCAAAGTGGCAAATTTTCCAGGGGTTTTTATCTGCATTTTTTGACAGCGCTGGATCGCATGAAAGCACCTCTGAGAAGCGCGAAAATTTGAATTCCTTGATTTTTTAACAATTGTTGGATGTGAAGGTAAATAAAAGAGTGAAAAATAAATATTCACACTATGAGAATGTGCTGAAAAAAAATGAGAGTAATGTAGCAATTTTTTATGGTTTTTTTCATTGCTTGAAGTTGCGAGGTGGCGAATACAGACGCCGCCATTTTTTTCCAATTTCTAAAACTTTCCAAACTTGTGTTAACATTTTCAAAATTGTACAATTTCCGTGATTTCCGCAATTTAAAAATTGAACATGAAGCTGCCAATGTTTTTGACTGTTGAGAAAGAAATAATGTATAGAGAATTATTCCAATTCGTCATTTGTCGTCCACCACTTTTCAGAGGTTATGCTTTGTGATCCTTCCTTCTGAAAAAAAAGTCCGCCTTACCATGGTCTTCGTATGACATTGATACGTTTAAATGCCAGTCGTTTTTTTCCATTGGAAAAGAAAGAGTATTAAAGAATAGCTGTAAATGTTGCTGAGTCAAATTAATTTTCGTTTAATTAATGATGCATGACGACTACTTGACAAGTTGCGCCATCTCTACTTAGCCAGCGCAATCATTAAATTGACTAAATTCATTATTTTCGCAATGTTTGAGTATCTAAAATGCACATACAGGGGTGTTTTTTTGTAACTTCTTTTTGTGTAAAACACAATATTGCATGAACACTTTGCCATAAATAATGTGTGCTAATTTTACTTAAATATTCCAATTCCAATCGATAAATACGCGTATGAAAAAATTCTATAGATTTCCACAGGTTACACAATAGGGAATAATTCCTACAAAACTCCCATGATAATCCCATGGAAATCCTACAGATTTTTTTTGCACACGTGTTGAGGTAGAAAATTTTAAAAAATAAATAAAGAAATCGCATTATCAACTCCCAAAAACTTGTACAAATAATGTTAATATAAAAATCGACATTAAAAGCACTCGAGAATTTGATGATCTTTACATTGCCTATTTGTGTTATTTTTTGCGCAGATGAAATCTATAGTCAAGTGGTAAAAAGAGGGCCTCGCTAGGTCTTCCACAAATATTTTCAATTCTAGAGTAGATGAAAAAATCTTCATATAAACTTTTTTGTAGAACGTCGTTTGCTCTGAAAAAAAAGTCTATATAATTTTTTTTCTATCTTTAGTCACGGTGGAGATATTCGTCGGAAAGTGCAAGGGCACTTCGTTTTACCACTTCAATATGGACACTGTGTTGACAATTGTAATTGTGCAATTTTTGACATTTTTTTTTAGACATCTCTTGTAGCAAAATATCCTTACTCGTGCCCGCACGTATAAGTGCAATGTTTATTATTCAAAAAGATTGTAAAATTGTCGGTAAATAAATAAGCGTAATCGATTGTTCGAATCAAGATTAAGGGAGAAAAGGTACATGTAGAGGATATTCTCATGGGAACAATGATAGAAAAATATTAATTCTGGTGATATTGCTTTTTTCTTTGGCCCAAAAAAAATCGATGGATTTTTTATCTTTTGGAACTTTTATGAGAATTTGATTTTTTTTACATTTCCGATTTTTTTTTCAAAACACAATAATTTTTTTAACGAAATATACTTAGAAGAAATATTTGTTGGTATTGGCTTGCAAATGAAGAAATTTGGTTCCAATAAATCTTAGTTAGATGAATTAATTTTTTTCTATCAAGTTTTGCTTTTTTCTCTTTTTTATACCATAGCACATTTATCGTTAAAGCAGAAAACACGTTAATTAATTTACAGATTGAGAAGACATTGGGCTCGGTTGCTACCTCAATGTTTTTCGTCTTGGTTTAGTTATTTTTGCGTCTTCTCTGGGGAGAGAGCACGGTCTTTTGAAGATAATCATGCAGCATTTCGTTATTTGGATGGCTTGAGCTTCAGCTTTCCCTAGGGTGACGAATCGGGCTCTTCTCCCCTCAGTCTCAGTCGTGCGAAGTCCTCGAATATTATGTCATCTTCATTATCGTCACTGAAAAAAAATTGCGAATATACATTTTTGACATTTTCGATCCTTTCAAAATTTGGAATTTCGTTAGTAATTTTGTAATCTCTTTTTCTTTTAAATTTTAGAGCCTAGAAATTTTTGAAAATTCGATTTTTTTTTAATTCTGACATTTGAGAAATTCAAAAATTTCTCATTTTTACATTTTGAGCTTTTTGGAGGCTTCGCACTTTTCATAATTTTCTAAATTGAATCTCATTTTTGGATTTTCGTAAAAATCTGAACTTTTTAATTTCAAAATTGAAAAAAATAACTTACGCGTCTAGCTGAATTAAATTCCCCTCGTTATTGACATGCGTATCACCATTTTCGATCCTTTGCGTTGGTGCAGGTCGAGCTGGTTGTTCCTCCTCTTCAGGTTTAGGATGCATCAGAATGAAGGGTAGCTCCGCAACAAGATCACTAAAAAAGAACAAAAAACTGAAACAACAATTCTGAATAAACAAAACTATTGAATCTCGATGTGAAAGCGTAAAGTAAGCGAATTTCGAACTAGCGCTTCTTTAAATATAGGACTATAATTTTTTTTTTTAATGAAAGTTTCAGACATTTTGCAAATTTTTAGGAAGTCGAAAAAATTCAAAAATTTCTTTCGTTTTTTTTTATCTATTCAAATGCTAAATGAAAATCTTAAATTAGAAATTTTTGATAACTTTTCAAATAGAACAAATTTCAATATTCTCAAATTTTCGGGTGAAGTAAAATTTAATTAATGGCAAAATTTTTCTAAATTCTGTAAATTTCTCTAATGTATGAATACTCTTAAATTATTGATTCTCTGGAGAAGATGCTTCAATGAAGAAAAAGAAATTAAGCCATTTAAATTTTTTACAATTTTTTAAAATGACTAAAAATAATCATTCTCCACCTTTTTGCATTTTTGAAAGATTTTAGGAATTTTTCCATGTCTGAAATTAGAACCGAGATTAATAATTCTTTCAATTTTCTTAATTTTAAAAATTTGCTAACATTGTTGTTGACAAATTTATAAATTTTCTGCAATTTTGAGTTTCAATTTTCGGTACGAGTACTCACCCTCCTAGTGGACCGAGGCAAAGTTTTACTTTTACTTTGTACTGAACAATTATTCCAAGGTTTTCCCTCTGCGACGGGTCAGCAACGCTATTTTCAAAAATAAAATTAATTAGTTAGTCTACAAGTCAGTTAAAAAATTATAGTCAGGTAGAAGTACCCACGAAAGCCATGCAATTATTCACCAAAGCCTCAAGCAAATTAGAAAAATAAAAAATAAGGAAAGTACAGGCTCATGCGCATGATGAATAGGAACTGCAAACAAATTAAAAGATATATTGCTCTCGGTAAACCAAGAAGCCTTTCTTTCTTGTTATATTTTAAACTAATGATTATTGATAACAAAAAAATTAGTTTTCCACCAATTTCATCGTTTAGGAGTTTCCGAATTTTCGCCATCCTCCAAAATTACTTCACATTTTTTCGAGCGTAAAAATTTGGAAAATTTTGTAAATTTTTGAAACATCAAATAAGTTTAAAAACGAAATTTTTTCAATATTTTTTCTTGAATATTTGTGATATATATTCTCTACAATAATTCGTTCTTTGTGTCCGTATGAAAAATCACGTTTGAATTACGCGCCACTTAAGAAATTTTAAAATTTTTGAATCACCAAACTTTTAAGGATTTCTTCGATATTTTTAAGTAAAATTCAAATCAAAGCGTATGAAGCGGTATACCTAGCGACAGAAACGTCCCTTTCGACCGACTGCTGATAAATACTTGTGTACCCCAAAAATGGAACACAGGAAGAGTGTCTAGTTGAACTAATTACTATGAAAACCATGAAACGTATTTCTATAAAGATATCTAGAATTATGAGCGATATTGAATTGCGTGTAAGAAATTTTTTGTGGCTTTTTCATTTCTCTACAAAAAATGTCTACACAAAAATTTCGATATCTCCCTCAGCTTTTAACATTTTAACGAAAAAATAAGATTTGTACCTAACGAACTATTAACTAACAATTGTAAGTACGAGGAAATATTTTCATTACTTCTTGAATTGTCCATAAAAAATGTGGTTACGAACATTTCGATATCACCCTCAAATTTATTATTAAATGGACCTGTTTTAAATTGTCAAATGCTCAAAATTGAGTAAAATGTTTAATCTTCTCAAATTTGTGGAATTTTAAAAATTATTTCGAGTGAAATTTGTGAAATTTTTGCCTGTTCGAAGGCTGTGGATGGGTCCATTATCCAATTACGAATTCTAATTCCATTCAATGTGCTTTTTCTCATAAATAGTGTCCAGTTCAAACTTCGTAACGCTTTCAAAAGTTCAAAGACCTGGATTTTGCTACCGAAAACGTTTATACACCGCATGTATTCCTTATCAATGATGGAACTAATGAATTATTTAATTTGAGAGTTTTGGGAGTGACCAATTGTGACGCTAACTGGAAATGAAAAAAAAATCTCGAATTGATTTCTTCGAAAGGGTCTGTGAGTAATAACTAACCTCTGATGTGCGATTTCTTTTGTACATTAAATTATTATAGCCCATTCGAGGATAACATTAACGGAGTATCGATATATCGGAGTATCGATATATCGAAGTATCGATATATCGAAGTATCGATATATCGAAGTATCGATATATCGGAGTATCGATATATCGAAGCCTCGATATGTCGAAGTATCGATGTATCAAAGTATCGATATATCAAAGTATCGATACCCCAGGCCCTCCCCTACATATCATTCCTCCACTGAGTCCCCCTACATATCATCCCTCTCCTGATTCCCCCTACTACTCGTATTTCAGAAGGTATATAAGGACGTCCGTCGAGTTTTGGAGCTCGGTTGGAATTTGTTCATCGACTTGAGAACATCTAAAAATTCTTTCATGGACTCACTGAACAGTTAACATCTGTTCTTATGGTATTCATACTGAACTTCCTGTATGAGAATTCTTATATGCCCACCAATACAGCCCTGAAAACGCAGCGTGTAAAGTCAGCAAAATGCTGGAGCTCCACGCGATTTTTATCGGAAAAATAATATGTTTTGCAAATTATTGAAGCTATTCAGACTATTGCGGCTTATCACCCTTGAACTTTCCTGATGGGAACCCCAACAATATGGCGGAGCCCATGCTCGCGTCAACCACCTCGTGACTTTAAATAATGAAAATAAATTTTTCTCTTCTTCAGATTACTCTGATTTTTTTTCACGACACTTTAACAGGATGAACATTTTTAGTTTAATTTTATTGCAAGCTTGTCATTGAACCTGTGTTGAGAATTCATAGATCAAATTTGTTCGCGCATCAGAGGTTACTGATTACCCCATTGGCCTTCAAAATAATCGGTAATTGGGTGGAATTTTAAACGCTTCAAATGTAAATTAGTGAGGCTTACAGGGTGCTGGACGCCAAATTGGTGTCCTCGTGTTTGAGCTGGCCGTCAAGGGCTAGGGCCCATTTATCAGTGTTGTTGGCAAGCAGCGGCGTCAGCGAAAATACTCTGCTCAGCGTGAAACCAGGACCGACTGTGGTACCCTCCCTATCACAGAACATTACGACAATTTGTCATAAATGTTTTAGCGATTTGATTGATCTCTCGGATTGATTCAAAATTTTGCATTTGGCTTTTCTCATTGAATAAAATTCGGTAAGGAAGTGGTAAAACGAGGTAAGTTGAGTTACTTCTAGGCTCGGTTTTTGGGGAATATATCAAAAGTAAGAAGAGATATGGAAAACTTCATTAAGAACTTTTTGTGGAGACTAATGAGTTCTACAAAAAAGTTCAAATGAAGATTGATGCATCTCCCCTAAAATTCGACATATTTATGAAATACCGAGGCCACCGATAAATGCACTTGCTACGTTTCATCATTTCGATACAGAACTATCTCATTTTTTCATGTGAACGTACGTTAGGCGCGCCCTAGTGATGTGCCTTCATATTTCATGAAGCTGTGTTGGATATAGGTATTCGCAAGATCAATAGAAATCATGGAATGATGAACTAAAAAATATTAAGTTGCTGAGATAATTCCCTTCCAGCACAACTTGCTTATCCATCATTTTTGATGGATTCTTGCCGATATGATTTGGACGATAAATTTCGTAATTTTTCGGGTGAAAGAGAGAATTAAACACGTTCCAGATCGAGTGATGTCCTTCATTTTTCACGAGTTCACCCTAATTTTTCGACAATTTATCACTTTTATCACTTTTTCATCACTCACATTTAATGGTTGTATCCATTCAGACAGAATCGATGCGAATAAATCTTGAGTCGCTAGACTGGACACGCAAGGTCCAGCATTTTGTTACTATTGAGTTTGAAACATTTGAATAACACTTCAAAGTATGAAAAATTTAAAAAAAAAGTAAAATTTTGAGATTTGTTTTTTTTAATTTTTTTCTTTTAACTTTTAAACCACTGTCATTTTTTCAATCGTCCAAATTCGTCAAGTTTGTTATGCTTGGAAAATATTTGACAGTAGCTGTCCTTCATTTTTTCACTATTTCGCCCCAATTTTACTCCAATTTATCAACTCACCCCCCCCCCCCCCCCCCTCTCAAAAGGAAGGGCAACACCCATTCAGACAGAATCGATAAGAATAAATCTTGGATTGCTAGACTAGACACGCAAGGGAATTTTCGGGGTGAAACGATCGATCGGGTTTCGTGTTAACGTCGATTTCAAGTTTTATCCACCTTCGCTTACTATTCGCACTTTTCATGCCGATTACATCGAAGGTGAGTTCCATCAAGGATGGAACGGGTGTTGGGCAAAAAAAATCGACATTAGAAAAAATAAAAATTTTGTTTTTTGATAGTTGACATATATCCATTTTTTTTTTTTTAAGACATCGTCCGAACTTATATACGAAAAGGATGTCCAAAGAACATGAAATTAATTGTTTTCCCAAATTAATTTTTTCCGAAAAAATGTTATCAAAATCCCATTACATCCTTAAAAGATCGTTTGGGAAAATTATAAAAAAACTCTTAAATTACGAAAGGTAAAAAGGACAAATCGAGTCGGTCGAAAAGACATCTCTTTCAGGAGATTTTTTTCATTATTGTTATACACTGAAGTATGCCAGGAAATTGGGCTAATTAAATCGATTGGATGGATTAATTGGAACGATAATTGAGCTAAATTTAAATAGCTGATATGCGTTTGATGGGAAAATTTCGAAATCTAGGGTAGATGTCGAATTTAGTTTTTACATATTTTTTGGGGAAAGGAATCTCCAAAAAATGTGATAGCTTTCGAAATAATCTCAAAAAACAACTTTCCGAGGTTTCGCTAGCGAAATAGCAGTGGAAATCAGTCACAAAAATTAACGAAAAACCACTGAAAAATCAAACACAAATGGTAGACTATAGAGAATGGAAGAAAACCACCACCGCAATCCCTAATAAAACAAACAATCAAAAAAAGTGGTAAAAGGAACGCAAAAGAGAATCGAGAAATTGGAAATAAAATGCACTACATGATACAAAAAATTATTATTGTGGCAGTCCTATCGCCGTAACACAAAAGCCAAAAACCATATTCATTCCGTAAAATAGAAAAAAAAAAAAAATAGAAACCCGAAGTGCCGAGGTATTCAGTATTTTTTTTTAATTTTCCGACTTTCATTTTTGTTTCAATCTTTGAAATTTTCGAAAATGTCGAAACTTCTCGAATCATTTGCAGCTCTTAGATTTTTTTTTCAAACTATTTTGAATTTTTTAATTACAATATTTCTGAGCTGTTTATTTGCTTTTTAATTTGTGAAACTTTTTAACGGTGTGAATTTTATCAACTAAAAAAAATCAGAAATTTTGAACAAGTTATTGAGATTCAGATTATTTTAGACCTCCACGAATATTTTGAACACGTCGAGTTCCTCTCAAGTTTCTCATAAAACACTAACACAACCCAAAAAGCAGTCTTATTGTAGTAGCAGTTCCTTTTACCAATACAACGTTCGCTTAGTTCAAATGGAGCCACAAAGCTGAGAAAATTAAAACTGTTATCAAATAATTTTTTTGTGATTTTTTTTTCTGTTTGCGGAACACTGAAAAAAAAACGCATTTTTAACCCATCAGTAGCCGCGCCATTCTCCCAACGTTCTTTAAGCGCGCATTGAGAGAACCACTCCCATTTTGTTTTGGGCTCATATGTCGGAATGTGAAGGAGCTAGGCCAATTTTCATGAGAATGTTTTTTGTAGTGCACACTGAGAGCTACAATAAAGCTTTATATGAACATTCGTTAATATTCTTAGTTTTGAAGATATCTGCCAAAAATGCTTTCGGTTGATGCCGCAGAATTTCTCCACGGGTGGCGCGCTTCCGGTACCAGGTGCGCGCGCAACACGCGACAATTCTGATCGAGTCGAAGTATATGATTCCCATCAGCTTAACTGTGTGGTATAAATGATTTTTATATCCATCTAACTAAACTGAACGAGTTACTTGAGGCATCAAAAAAGCGTCGCACGAATCTTTTAATTTTCAAACACATTATCCGTAGTATGAACCTCTTTGGCGAGGGTCCCATAGCGCGACCACTGGCGGGTTAAATATTGAACGTATACAATAAATTTTCTCATCTTGGTGTCTCCATTAAACTCTCCCGAAAACCGCATTTTCCCCACTTGCATAATTGTTGGAAAGTGGCTTTCCGTAATGGCTCACATGGTACTAGATGCTAGATTGGTGTCCTCATGTTTTAGCTGCCCATCTAGGGCGAGGCCGCGTTTGTCCTTGTTGTCGGCAAGGGTTGGTGTTAGGGAAAATACCCTGCTCAAGGTGAATCCTGGCGCTACCCCTATACTGCCATATGATAGGTTCATTTTTTTTTTCTTATTCTATAAATCTTACTCTGTACATTTTACACTAGCCTAGACCATAATTTCATCATTTTCTTGTTTTTTTTTCAACGATTTTTGCAAGATTTTCTTCAGAATTTTGCCACTTTTTTGGAACTTCAAAATTCGAATATTCAGGCCCAATTCTGCTTTTAAAATATTTTCGCGGCACCTTTTTTCACGGAAAATTTGTTTTTGGATAAATATTGTATTTTGTGATTTGCTCATAAAATTAATTGTTCAGGAAACATTCATGTGAAAATATGAGTTGTGGAAATTTGATATCTCTCTTTATTCAACAAACAATGCATAAGTGGTCGATTAAATCTCACGGTGATTAAACATTTGACCTTTAACGTGTCATCGGCACGGTGATAATTCAATGAGTCGACAGAGCCAATTATGTGGGCTCATTATAGCGATGAACCTCGGGGGTTACTCAGACTATAAAATTGCATATAATGTAAAAGTATGTGTGATGTTATTGCGATGACAGTTTAAGGTCAAGTGTGGTTGAAATCCGGAAATTGGGGGAAGGGGGGAATTAGGGAGAGCAGGAAGGGAATTTGGGGGCTTCGGACAATCCCGAGGGGTTTTTTCATCAGTCTTTCTACGTTGTGTTGGATCCTCTTTTTTTTTAATTTTTTTATTTTTTTTTTTGAATTGCTAGATTTTTGAGCATTTCGAAAATTTTGGAAAAAATCGGGCATAATTTGAAATTTTATTGGTTTTAACAATTTTGAAACCGAAAACTTTTTCACACGTCTTCAAATTTCAATTTTCGATAATTTTTGTCTACACTTTTTCGAGTTTTTATCATTCTCAAAATTATCGAAATTGCAGATACTTCGGAAAATTTTGACAGTTCTCCATGTATGGAGAATTCCTGGATTTTCGAATTCTTGGATTTTTTTTTTAATTTTCCCTTTTTCCGAAATTTCCGAATTTTTTTTTACATTTTTGAAATTTGCAAAATTCTGAAGATTTCTCAAATTCGATTTTCCCCTATACCTAGGTCAATGTGTTGCTATTCTTCTGCAACAAAACGTTGAAAAAAAAATCTTAAGAAACACTAAAAATACTCACTCGCTCTCAGCCTCAGCAACAATGCACTTGTACTGTGCAGTTGAGAATAAACAAATATCCGCAAATTGTCTCACTGATACTTTGATCTTCTTAACTGTTCTGTTACTGTTGTTGGCAATGTGCACATTAACAGCTATATTTTCACCATGATGATATAGCTCCTTATCCAGTGATGCCTCCAAGTGCAAGCGATTTGGCGACATCATGAATTCTTTACTGACTTCCACAGAGGGTTGCTCACCCTGTCTCGAGGGCGCGTACATTATTTTACGAATTGCTAATCTCACCGAGTTCCTGTAAATTTCAGTTCGTTAATTAAACCGTGATAAGACACTGGGCAAAGTTGTGACGGTTGAATTTTCTTTTCATTATGTCTGGCTCTAAGAGGACCTCTTTTAGATTTTTCAACCTTCTGAATATTTTCAAAATTTTTAATATCTCTTCAAATTTGTAAAATTTTGAAAATCCAGAATTTTATCCACGGAACATTGTTCATATGACTCTTAAACCTTCCGTTGGTCGCGCGTATAGCAGCGCGCCGCCTGTGCTATCTTCAATTTCCGAGACATTAAATGTCGAGAACATTGTGAAAGTGTCTAGATATATCACTATAATGCGGCACTTCGCTCATAGCGCGACCAGCGATGGATCAAAAATGTTGCTCCCTTTGAATCCAAGCCATAACAAAAAATGATCTAAGATTTCGTCCAATTCCCCGTTTCACCACTTCACCACTGATTCATGAATTCATATTCATTGCTTCTAGGTGTTAGCTAATCAAAGATATTTTCAACTGTACAATAGATGTCACGTAGAAGCCGGAGAAATGCAAACAAATTTAAACTATGAAAATTTGTTATTTTGATGGAAGATGTTGGTATGGTTCCTCCGTCAAATACTCCAAAGCTTAAGGAAGATATGAAAAATTTCCAAGAGAATTTCATTGAAATTTCGCTATCACCTGGCTCTGGAGATATTCATCGAAGAACTGACATGGACTAATAGAGAACTTGCATGAAATTTAATATTGTTACACTGTCCTACTGCATTCCTCCTATGTCATCGTTACTCAAATAGCTCATTAACGTTAAGTCATAATACCATTTCACCGGATCAGTTTGTTCCTTAGGATGCGCGCGCATCTATAGTGCCAAAGTTTATCACGAGATGCGCGCGCATCTTTGAGGTTAAGCTCCCCAGCAGATGCATGCACATCAATCAGACTTGGTGTATTCTATATAATACACACACGGTATCTCACAATTGGACACTATAAATTCGGAGGTGGAAAAGGAGTGAAACTTGAGGTATAAAGGTCCTCCTGTCTTTGCCCAATGCGCGGACCAATCAGAGCGTAGCTGTCCCCCTCGACGGATGGTAACTGGTTTAAATTGAAAACTGAAAGATTTCTACATCTCAACGTTACAGAACGGTTCCAGGTCTAGCCAGTCCAAGTTTGTACCTTGAGACGTAAAATTCCAGTTTGTCTTAATTGGAATTAATTTTTGCGGTGCTCTGATTGTCATAGGATTTCAGTTGGATTAATCTTATGTGACAAAATCTTTGCAGGTAAAAAATGTCACAATTGGGTTATAAATTGCATAAAAAATTTACCAAACACATGCAAGTTCCCTATTGTAAATTCTCAAACAATTAACTGCTAATGAATAATTTCCATGACTTCCAAATGTGTTAATTACTCACGAGTCCCGGCTTTGTGTTTTTCTAATAAACGAAATCATATCTTATTAAAACTGCCCTCATATCAAGGCTAATTAATAGAAAATCAATAATTTACAATCACCTTTTGTGTGGCCTATCATCCTGAGTTTCTCCAACAAATGTTTTGAGCTCATAATCAACTCCACATGGTTTTCCCGTATCACCTGGAGCTGGTTGTAGCGTTACTGATGCTGGACAATGTGGTGGCAATTCAAAATAAAATGGATAGGCATTTTCCCCTAATTTTTTTAACAGTCTCTCTTGTAATCTCGTGAGTTGTCTGTTGGGCTGAGTGCTCGGTACTGGGTAGATTTGTTCGGCAGCTAGATATAGGTCCTTTCGGAATGTTAGACCAAGTACATCCAGGTCCTCACGGCCGTACCTGAATGCTGCTAAAACGTGACCGAAGACTTTTCGATCTCTGACGTATTCGGGATCGATGAAGACCACGCCGTCTGGAGGAACCAACATTTGTTAATACATGCAATACATAAGGGAAGTTATGGTTGGTTAGGGAAAGATTGGAAGTGTTTCATCGAGTTTTAATATAAAATCATCTCCAAAACACCAATTTTCGGACAACTTGTTACGTTGCTATTCCACATGAGATGCGCGCGCATCCATCATATTTGGTCTTTAACTCTTTTTCGAAATGTTTTTCTTGCAGTAAAATGGAATACGGGAATAAAAGCATCTACTGTAAGTCAAGATATATTAATTTAGTACAAAAATGTGAGCGCTCGAGTGTTTTATGCCGAAAAATCTTCAATCGGAGATTTTCTAGAAACCTGCGTGGGGTGCGCGCGCAGCTCATATGGCATTCCAACATTATAGCTGCGCGCGCATCCATTGAGTGAGATTCTTAGGTATTTTGCGACAAACATTTATGGAAATGTTGAATTGTTTTTTAGTCTACAATGATCTACTGTCCAGAAATTTTCTACTTTCAACAAAAAAATGAGCATTAAATTTAATTATTGCATGTGCATTAAACATGATTTAGGATCTGAAAATCTTTACAAAATTGTCATGATCTATAATTCTGCTATTTGAAATTAATCGAATTAATTTGTGTTAAAAATTACGAAATTATAGGGGATGCAAATTATGTAATACTTGGCAAAGTAAGAACCTTTCTGTTAATGAAACAGTTTATTGATTTCAATATACGACTGGATTTTTTTAAAATTCTGGCAATTAGTCAGATAAAAATAAATGCAATGGAAAATTGTTATTAGGAAAAAGCTGACGCTACTTCACATACCTCAATGTGGATACCAATTAGATTGCATAATCGCTCAGTTCATTATCAACGCGAGGTGTGTGGATTACTCAAGGTCGCGCGTACAAACTCATTATAGTGTTTTTTACATTTCATTCATTTGCATTCACATAGTTCCTCCGTATAAACAAAAAACAAAGTGAGGAATTTGGTAAACACACTAAATTTGGATTGTATAGTATTGAGTGCACTGGCAATTTTTTTCACATTTTCTAAAATTTGTGCGATTAATTTTTTCAATCGTGCAATATTGAAAATTGGAAAATGCTTTTATTTTCATTGAAAATTGAAATTTTCCAGAAATATGCGTACTATTTTTTTGAAAATGCGAAACAACAAAATTGAATCACTGTAAGCCCAATGTAAGTACTAACTTTTAATTATAAAGTGATTAATAATTTTGCATCATATCACAATTTTTTTTTAATTGTACAGGTCTCAAAACAAAACAAAAAAATTATCAAGAAAAATAAAAATCTGTAATTTGGAGATACGTATGGGAAAATTCCTCTCACCAATTGGATCTACATGTGTAATGTGGTCCACAAAATCTCGTTTGCCAAGGTAAACTGTCATTTTTCCATTTGGACTTGATTTTTTGAAAACCCGCGTTGGGGGTCGTCTACTGCTCTCTGATGTATCTCCGTCCATGATTATTCCACAATCTCCCTCACGTTTTTCTACAGCATTTGGGGTTGTCTCGTCCTCGGAGAAATCCGATGTCGAACACTCCGACTGTAACAGAAATATGAAAAATTAGACTATATACCAATAGGATTTCATTAACTAATGGAGATAGAAGAAAAAGCTTCAGATATAAAATATTTCTTGTTTCATGTGGAATCATTAAGGCTCTATCGATGATACCGCTATCTATAGTACTTCCTGAGATAATCGGGGTTGAACATTGGGATGCACACTCGCGGTCCCCCGTCGCACGTCATCTATAATATGTTGTAATATGTTGTAAAGTATTGGAGATACGTGAAAATGGCATATAACTTGATTAATAGCATTTTTCATGCCGAACATTTTATGTCATTACGAATTTTCTCTACATCCACTCCTGTTCTCTAAAAACGCGACGGAAGGGAATGAAAATCTTATCCAAGTTGCTCACTTCTTTTCTGGGTTACGAATTGGGAGGCTTTGGGACTTTGCGCAAATTTTAGTTCGTTAACACCGGACGTAATATGTATATGTTCACACATTGGCCCCACAGAAAGCCTCTGTTTTTTTTTAGTTTTCTTTTATTTCAATTGCAACGTGACGCACTCGCTGGTATCAATGCAACAGTTTGATGAATGCATAAAGGAGAATTTGCGCAGTATTAATTCTGAAAGAGACTTCTTATGCTTTATTCATACTGCACACTAGTCCAATGCTTATTTTTGTTTTATGGGAATAATTACCTCGGCCATTTTTTCCTCGCGGGGGTAGTATGAAATCCTGAGGGGGGAAATTATCTATTGCAAAATTTTTGAAACTCCAAATTTTTGGGTAATTTAATATTTCGCAGATTTTTGAATCTTACATTTTTTAGGTTGTTGGTTTTGTCAAATTTCAATTTTTCGAGAATGTTTATTTTAACTTTCAAAATTAAAATTTCAAGTTTTCAAAATCATAAAAAAATTTTGTCACATCAGTTAAAATAATTGCACACACAAGTCGCCCAAATAAATTACACTTTATGAATAAAACTGATCGATCTCGATTGTCACGGAGAAATCGTCGGTCATAGACTGAACAAATCAACGTTACTAGAGCGTCAATCTAATACTGAATATTGTGGTCCATTATTACCCAGTGATATCCCATATAATAAATTTGTCGTTTGTCACGAGCAATGAGCAAAACTGGGATAAAATCTGACACATGGTCGTTGATGATGAGTACTCATGGGTGGTAATAAAAGAAATTAGATCATTTGATTTGAGGCGCACCGACAAAAAAAGCAGAGTTCATTTGGTAACTGTCTCCAGATGCTTCCTCAGACTCTGCCATTTTAAGCTTGCAATAAAATTTACTGCGAAATCTGGATTTTTTTTCGAATTTTTTTTCGCAACTTCTGAATCGGAAAAAAAATTCTTTGCCCACGAAAATGGAAATGCGATTTCTAGACCACTTTTCACAAGATGTGTGTATGTTTTTTTCTTCCTCCGCCCCTCTCTATTGTACTCCCCACGGTAGCCACTCTTCGCATTTCTTAGGTAGGGCGTAGTGGACACCCATCCACTTAGGCCATCGCATTTCTAACCACAGGGTAAACCTCCAGAACACCGGTGGCACCTATAATGGACCTCCCTGCGTCGGGATAGGTTCCCGCCCGGCCTGGTGGTCTCCTTCGTATGGGTACGAGTCCAGCGGCGCGTGCTGCATACGCGCATTTCCTTCTTCCGCCGCGCGCACTGGTGGCGCGTCGATTTCTGTCTTACGCTTTTCGATAATTTCGATACATATCGATAATTTCCTTCGTCTCTCCTCTTTACTATAGCACAACCGATAGCACACACGGAATGTTCCCGACTTGTGTCTGTGTCTTTCGAATTCGCATCCCTTCCGGAATTCAACCCTATTTTTCAGGAAGTATGAGAGATCGTGTACTCGTCATAGGACGTGAATGACGCCCCATGAACCACAGAATATTTGAAAGTTAGAGCCTCTTCCTCTATGTCTGAGGTCTGAACAATCCATGATCTTTCGGAGATTCAAAATGCTGAAAAGGTTTGTTTTCCGGAATTTTGAAATAGCTGAAATTTGTTTCGCATTTTGTAATTGTAAATATGTCATAGAGGGGTAGGGGAGGAGGGAGGGAGGGGGGGGGGGGGGGAGTCAAAGAGATATTGAAACCCATGTGAAATGCCACGTGAGTGCGTAGGCGTTTGGCGCATATTCAGTTTCCAGAGTTGAATTCCCAGCTCTTGACGTCATTAGATGTGGTTAATCATTGGGTTTTTGATACAGATACCCGAGGGCATTTCTTTTCTGTCAATGAATCCAATTTTTAGGGATTTTTTTTTGCAATTTCAGCAATTTTTTCAGAAGGTTGTTCCATGTTTTTTGGCATAAATCCTAAGGCTTTTGAACAGATTTGAGTAAAATGTTCACAAGCTCTCCAGTTATGAAAAGAAAAAACAAACCGGGAAAAAAAAGAATGAAGAATTTTAGAATTTTTTTTCCAGCTGCAAAAAATTTCGTAATTGACATATCTCGAATAAATTCTGTCTCACATATCTCTGCACAGCTGCTGAATAATGCACAGCCTCCACTCGAATCTAATGACCAGGGAAAATGGAAAAGCCCTCAAGCGATGAAAGTCGTACAAAAAGAAAATCTCGAAAATGGTGGGAAACAGATTGAGCTCTATTCGAATTGCAATATTTTTTTCAATGAAAAATCAGATAAAACGTGGGCCAATTTGGAAAAACCGATAGTTCGTTTTTCGAAATGTACGTTGTAAAACATTGAAAATGTGTAGAAAAGTCCTTTCCATGCCGAATATTCTACGTTATCACTATCTTCCGCTATATCTACTCCATCCCACGAACGAAAGTCCTGCCCATAAAATAAGACTGCAAGGCCGGTCGGGAGCCTAGCCCGACGCAGGGGACGAACGGTTCCATTATAGGCACCATCGTAGCACAGGGATTTCTGGAGGTTTACCCGGTGTTTAGAAATACGATGACCTAAATGGCGAAGGTCGGCCCCAGCCGCCTGGATGGGTGTCCACTACGCCCTACCGAAGAAATGCCGAAGACCGGCTAACTTGGGGCGTACAACAGAGAAAGATAGAGGAAATGAAACACACGGACACCGAGTTGAATGGGAAGTGCATACATGGAAAAGCTTTTCGTGCTTGGAAGCGTTAGAAACACAACTTTTTTGGGTAGGAAAAAAATCGAGGCAAATTTGCGAGTGGCCCGCTAGGAGAATTGAATTTTCATCGAACGTCGATACGGAGCACATGAGGCAGTCGATAATGCGTTGATTACACGAAAGATTCCTCCTTAGAGCCGTCGAGGCTCGTGTTTCAGCGATAAAATTAACCAGGCCGATAACCCTACCCTGATAAAAACAACATTGACGGAAAAAATTGGGTCACTGTGGCAACGAAATCAATGCCTGCTTTTCCGTATTAGGTTCTTTAGGAAAGGCGTACAAAATGCAGATTTTAATGCCAATAATTCTTTGGGTTTCTAACTTCTTTTCAAAGCTCGAGGAAATTTTGAAGGTATTAAGACCTCTTCTTATCCAAAAGATCTGGGAACGTAGTCAGAGAATTGAGATCTCGCGAAATTAAGGCCGAAATTTTTTCAGTGGATCCAAGGGGCTTGTTCGCAAATATCTGATAGTGAACCATAGGTAATTTTACATTAGTTAAAATATGATTACTTATTGATATAATTGTCGCCTGCAACGAGCAATTTACATAAAATTGTTCTCTTTATTGTTCATCGGTGAAGCGGAAGTTAATTGTCATTCGATGGATATTCATTATGGGTATTGATATGGTAATGAATCGTTCTCATTTCGTGAACAAACAATTTGAACAAAAGAATTGTGCAACTGGTGCATTTGCCGGAAAAGCGATATCAATTATTCATAGCTATTGATTGGTCTCGATCGAGAGATAAGGTACTTTCCATCAAAAATTTGACGTTCAAGGAATTGCAAAAAAATTGTTCACACATTTTTCAATTCTCTCTCCTGCAAAATTATTATGGAAATTTTTTTTTCAGAAAATTTGTCAGAAAATTTTGTTCACCGATTTTTTTTTTGGGAAATTGATGTTAAGAAATGTTGTTCGGAGAATTTTGTCTGTAGAATTCACGGCGCGAAAATTTTATTCCAGAAATGTCGGAACATTTTGTCTAGGAAAAGTTGGTCTGCAATTTTTTTTTTGGCAGAACATACGGTCTAGAATGGTTTTAATGCTTCCCCGGAGATTCCTGGAGCTTACGCTATTTTGCGAAAATCCGATTAGTCGTATGTTCTCCATAGTCCAACAACACAGTGTGTAATTGCCGAGTGTGGTGTTGGTCCCCATCAATTTCATCAGGTAAAGCCGACACGAGTGATTGGTCCATCAAGTATTGTCCCATGTTAGGCACGAGAAAACCAATCTCGCGGATGGCTTATTGCCTTGTAAACGGTGGCATTCATGGCTTCAGTACAATGCCAATATATTCTGATGCCGCAAGATTGGCATTTTGATATCCGGGCTAGATTAAAATGAGCGAGATATGCGGACATACTTCATGCCAATATACACAATTTTTGGTATCGATTTTGCTTTTTTCATTCACAATTTTTAAAAGTTGAAAATTTTGAAATTCTCAGTTTTTCATTTTATTTTTTTTTGTATTTTTGTGATTTTTTTTTTGAAATTTTTAGAAAAGTTTTTTTTATTCTTAAATTTCCGAACTAATTTTTTTTTAAATCTGATAATTTTAAAATTGAAAAAAAAAAACAGAAATGCAAACCAATTTCAAAAATCTCAAAATTGACAAAATTGCAAAAATTTTGAGCATTGCATGAATTTCAGAACTCCTCAAATGTTATGTTCGGGGTGATGAATCCAACTAAAAATATGAAAAAAAAACTGATTCAAGTGATGAATTGGCTCGACATATCATTATGGCAAATCCTCTTGAGTGTTCAACGAGGAGAACTAGACACAGGAGATAGGGGAATATTAATAGAACGACGGGGGGATCCCCTGGAGTAACGGATTTTGCGATTCTCCATGCTCGAGTTGGGACAGAGAGAATTCATTTCGAGGGAAAATTTTATTGCATTGAAGGGCAAATGTCGACTAGCAATTCATACAAACATTCTTGTATTAAAATAATTAGTTAATCAAATTGATAATAAACTGTTCAAAATTGGAGAACGAAAATTCGAGATGAAAAAATATTTACAATTAATAATTTAAAATTTTTTATTGAACAAAAAAAATCCATATTTTGTTTAATGAAAAATTGAGAGGAGGAAATTTGAGCAATTTGAAAGCTTCAAAAATTGAATGATTCGCATTAAAAGAATTAAGAGAAAAAAATTGAAGTTGAAATTTTTTAAAAATTGCAAAGTCGAAATTGTAAAAAAAATAAACCATAATTGTAAATCTCAACACCCTGCAGAATGTGAGTATTCCAACGAATTCGTGAAATTTGAACTGTGAAAAACGGATATTGCGATTTTACATGCACGACTTGGCAGCAGAGTAACTTCATTTCGAGGAAAAATTTTATTTCATTCGAGAGCGCATGTCAACTAACAATTTGTACAAATGTTAATGGGATGATCAATACTCGCTAGCTCTCACGAGCGAAAATTTTATGACTATAAAAAATCGCAGTGAACGTAAAGTCCTAGCTCAATGAATAGCTACGACATTTTATACTACAAAAAATTATTCAAAAAACCGTAATTAAAAAATTTAGAAATATAGAAAAAGATGGATGATAAATATGTATTCAATGAAAGAGACTCAATCAAAAATCGAATAAAAGGGAAGAGACCATACCGCGTAAGTGGGTCGCACCAACAACTCGCCAATTGACGTTAATTAAAATTAGCTTTAAAAAACGATTATCTGCTTAACAAGTGGCTTAACATAAAAATGTTACTAAATCATTTTGAAAGAGAATTCGATTTCCAAAAACAAACGTTTGATGTCTTTTTCCTCTAAACTGACGCGTTCACGAGATATGGTGCATATAAGCTTGAAAAGCCCTCGCTCTCCTGAAGTATTTCTTCCAATGTGATTTCTGACAAAAAAAATCCTATCATTTTCCTCTAAACCGATTCACTTACAAGATAAAACCCGTAACGATAATACCTGTAATTTGCTGTGCAATGCACATGATTTTTCTTATCTTTAACTGTTTTCATGAGAGACCCCTGCAAGTGTTAATAAACACATAAGTGCTCCTCCATTCTCAACTGGAATGTTATGCGCACTTCTCTATTGCGGTACGCAATTAAAAACAAAATTGCAATTGATTGAGATTTGGCGGAACCTGGTCGCTAGATAAATGCTCTCGCACACACACACACACACACTATCAGGTGTCAAGAGGTCATGGACCGTCAAGACAACTCGAAATTTCATGGACCTGACACATTGCGTTATCGAGGTCACAACAATAACTTTCCTCATCAAGAAATTGTAAAAAAACGAGTACAATATGAAATGACAACATACTTCACTTCACTCTACAACTCGATTCTTTTTCCCTGAAAAATAAAATGAAGTGTGCAGCGGCCCTTGGCGCTTCGCGCCTTTTACGATGTTGGAATTGAACAAAAAAAAAAGAAGAGTATCGAAGGGTTGTAGTACCTAACGCCAGTATATAAAAGCCCATGTACTAGGGGAGTCGAAGGTAGCGTTGTATATGACAGTTTCTGCGCGACTGAAAATTACCGAGTTTTCTAGCTCTCGACTGCTACTACACAGCCGGTGATATAGAAGTTTAGTGGGTCTGGGTAGTTTCATGAGCAAAGGGAAAATTGGGAGGATTAAAAAAATTGGAAACATTTAATTCCATTCCTGAGAAGTTAGAAAAGCAAGACAAGCGCGCACGGTTAATCTTTGGGTTGAGGTTGCTGATTGGATGATTACGCATTCAATGCATCTGTCAGATTCTTCCTCAAGAGCATGATCGAGGTGATTTACCATGTTTTGATCGGTCAAATTGTGTCAGCTCACATCTCTGCTGAAGAGCAATTTGGAGTACTTTGCTTCTGTCAATGATGATGTGTCCTTCATAAAAATGGTGAATTGGAACTGCAGAGTTGATGCTTTTCGAGCTAGCAGCTTGTCAAACCTGAGGGCCAGCTTTGGTTGGTTAGGACCATGGACCATTCGGCTTACAGCTTCTGATTGCTCAGAAGCTTCAGAATCAGAAGACTCAATTGTGAAGCTACGCTGTCAACCACGCTTAAGTTGCTGGAGGACTAGCCCTGAGTGCGCACCACTATATTGGTTGGGAAGCTGATGCTGAGGACTAGTCTGGAGCACCAGGAGACTTCCATGGCTTGCAATGACGGTGGGTCCTCCAAGACAATTGGAGCATTCATGGAGCAATAAGACCTAGCTTATCCTAGAGCTCCAAGCTCAACTGTTCAATCTGTTCAGCGTCCAGAGTACACCCCCAATTGGAATGTAGCTTCTCAAATTTTGAAATACCATTTGGAATCCAATACTTCATCCGTTATGCGATTCGCAGTATAGTGGAACGCGCCTATAGGTCCGAAAAAATTGCAAAATTGATGGAGAATTCACATCACATTTTTCCGGTGTGCTCATGCATGAGTTGCGCCGCCACCAGGGAAGACGCATGGGGTTTCAATTCGGGTTTCAATTCCCACGAAAAAAAAAGATGGAGAAAAAAATGGTTACACCGTAATGGCTAGTGAGCCAGAATCTACTCCAGGGAGTAATTTCCGGTGCAGTGCAGTGTAAAAGCCGTAGAAAAAAATCATTGAAAAGCTTCGTTGTAAGGAAAAAGGAGATAGCAGATTCTGGATAGAAAATCACAGAAAATGTTCCGAATGTGATTACTAATTAAAATATCATACGTTGTATTTGATGCAAGCTTTTCGTAATTTTTTGTGTAATTACGAATGATTATTATCCAGTTGGGAGACTTCAGCTGTCGATCAATTAATCAACGAATCGATTGACAATAGGCATTTTATGTTGAAAAAAAAATGTAGATGAAATCAATTTCGTAGCAGCCTTCCATAAAGTCTCTCACTTTAGCTGAGCATAAATTAGCTCAATGAAGTGAAAATGCGTTGTTTTCGTTGTCGATATTTCCACCACATTCTTAATAAGGATTCCTTGGTTTCCGTCTATATCGGGTCGATCACCTGAGCTCGAGTCACCGGAACGAACGGAAATCGTGAGGGCTCCGCACCGGAAGTACGTGGACTCGAGTGAAGCCGGTGAAATATAATCAAACGCATTGGCTGCACGCCGAAAGCGGAGGCTCATTAAAAAAACATGGCGATCATCATTTCTTGATTTGCATTTTGCCACTTGTTAGGCGCTTTTCGCTTCCCATTTTGACTGCCGGAATTTCAGATGAAATTGTGGGGGAAAGGGTGTAGAGAATCAGAAAATTATCATGTTATTAGGCAACGAATGGTGTGTTTGTGTGTTTTTGTGTCTTAGTCTTTCTCTATTCAGATGAGTATCCGAAGCAATCCAACTGGGGTCGACTGTAATGGGAACCCCCTCGCGATGCATCCCGCCCGGCCTAGTGCTCACATTTTATGGCGACCGCCCATAACACACGCAATGTTGCTGCCATTGGTCAGAATCCATGAGGAAATATTTTGGGAAATATCTTTGGAGACCGGATGTGAATCCTGGACCTCTGGCGCATCAGGCAAGTCTGCCCACTCTACCAATGTCCTAAGAGTGTGTATGTGTATGTGTGTGTGAATGGAGGCGTTGTGGACGGGATGGGTTGGTGGGTGGTTTGTGAGTTGGTGGGTGGTTTGTGGGTTGGTGGGTGGCTGAGCTGGTGGGTGGATGAGCGAATGGGTGGGTGGGTCAGTGGGTGGGAGCTGTCGACGCCAATAGACATAGAAATCCTCAATCATTTAATATTAGATTCACATCTTCTTTTCTGGATTCGAAGGCTCAGTAATCGTACTAGCAGGAAATCTTGAGTTTTCAGTGCAAATTTTTCCCGTACATTCATATAAAAACACTTATCGTTGGCACACATGCTAACGTGAAAAATCGATAGCGGGCACTATCGGGAGGGTAAGTGGCCATGGGGTTAAGTGGACGGAACGGACAATCGACAAATTGAATAACACATACCTTAAAAGCATTGGAGGAAGTCGGGAATGCTCATACATTAAAATTTTTCGAATTTTGTAACAATATATTCTTGCCTCTCAAATCATTTCGAGTGCGCCCAATTTCAACTAAGCCAATCAGTTGGCAATGATTGGAACATGTGTTAACGCAATCAAATTTGCAACGAATACAAGTTAAAAAAAAAATCTCAATATGTTCTCCCACATGGTGACTATATTTGAACTATAATTTCTGGTAGCTGCATAGAGCACAAGCGAAAATTTTTCCAATACATTTCCCCCAGGAAATTTTCTCACCATCTAATAAACTTTCTAAAAAAGAAAATTGGATTTGAAAAAATGTTCAAATTATTATCCAAAATTGTATTTTTTCAATTCTTACTATGCAGAAAAAAAATGATTTTTTTCACGGAAAATTCGCAGAGTTTCCCATAGGAAATCATATTTTCAGGTATGTTCAAAGGTGTTACACACCAAAATCTTGGTACAAAAATTGGTGAATTATATGGAGGGCTATTAATTAACTCGAGGGGCTACCTTAATTTTTTTCTTATATTCGCAAAGAAAGTTAGAAGAGCGAAAAAAATTATGTAGAATGTTTTGAGTCCGCATTTAAGTACAATATTGTGAGAATAGAGGTAGACATTAATGCTACGAGGATACCGTGAAATCTGACGTAATTGAGATGATACATTCTACTGAGAAATCCTTTGGGAGATCAATGGGGCCCCAGTGTGAGAAAGACGATGATGACACTCGGATAATGAGGTTGAGACCGAGCATTTCAACGAATTTTCAATTCCACTTTGCAAATTATCTCGTAAATCAATTCTCGGAATTTTTTATCCATCTATCATCTCCATCAACAATCGTCGGAGAAAATGATCATTCCTAAGGCGCAAATGTTCCCAAAATTGAATTATTCTACAAAAATTGAACATTTCTCAATTCTCTAATTTTTGAAAAGACTGCATTTAAAATTTGAAAATCTCGGGGGCTTTCACATGAATGTTTAATAATTCCTGTTGGATAAAAATGCCTTCGTGCATTCTAAGAGCAACACTGAAGATTTATAGGCACCTTCGTTAATATTCTCGGTGTTGAAAACATCCGCGAAAAGTGACTTCGGCTGATGCCGCGGAATTTATCCCGAGATAGTGCGGCACGCGTAATACGCGAGAATTCTGATCGAGTCGAAGAATGACTCCCACCACCTTAACTGTGTTCTATCTAGTATATACATATCGATTGTGTGCCTAGGGCGGAAAGCTGAGCATTTCCAGGGAGTGTGTTGGAAAGGGTCAACAACATTTTCCACCCTTTTGGGCCACACCCATCCACATCCTTCACCGGAAGTTGGCTCTCCCCGCAGGCCGGAAACCGAGTACTCTCCGCCCTAGGGCGGAAAGTACGAACTTTCCGGCCAGGGCTGGAAACACCTACTCTTATCTCCGCCTATACCCATCGAAAGAGTGACTTAAGCATTTAAAAAAAGTTTAACAGATCAAACAAAAAAAAAATCCGAAATTAAATGTAATTGCAAATTTGTTTGCGTAATAGGTCGGGATAAAAAAAACAGTTACTTAACGAACAAATTCAATTTTTAAAATTTTCTATCAAAATTGTCTTTTGATACTTCACCCCATGAATATTAAAACCATGTCTCCATTATATCCTGTACATCCACCAAAAATCATGAATATAAATATGCTGTGATATCAAAGGGGATCCCCGAAGCATTCTCCCATGCTCATGAAAATTATTAGAATCTCCTTTGGCCTAGCCCCTGTCTGAACCACTCTTTATTCAACTCAGGGCCCTTTTTCCCCCGTAGATTAAATCCCAACATCCGTCTTTGACGCGACGAAGCTCGACAGTGGATAAACATAGCTAGTATTTTCCTGTTCAAGTGGGAAATTCAATTATTCACTGAAAAATGGGGAAAAATCGTGTTAATTAAACTCCTCTTAAACGTTTCTACTCTTCTTTTTTTCTCCCAAGTTTAATCGTCAGAATATATTGTGCGTGTGTGTGTGCCGAGAGCAGTTTACGGATAATAATTCTACGAAAGAACAGAATCTATTCAACTGAGATGGGAAAAAGATTTTGCTCATTCGGGAGCATTTAAATAATTTATTAGAGGCATCAACCATGAGATAAGCCACGAGGAACATTCACTTTTTTGAAATCCGGCAAATGTCTTCTTAGTTTATTGACAAGAGATTATCGACAACTTTTCCACTAGTCTTATCATCTTATCTCCAGTATTGTCCATTTTCAATCGATAAAAATAATCGAGTTAACCCAGGTGGTCTTGCGCAAAACACCTGGTATTGACGATCATATTTTCAACTTTATCTCTAATTATGACATTGGTTAACCAGGCTGGTAATTATACGCGGAAAACATCATCAATGTTTTACGCGTTCGGCAAATTTTACGAGCTCATTTTTCCTTAATGTTAAACGAAAAATGGAATTTTAAGAAAATTTCAAATTTGGGAAAATTTCAAAAAAACTCTACAATTTCAATTTACGAAAAAAATGTCACTACAAAATTTCGTTATATTTCTAATTCGATTTTTTTAAAATTTTCACAAATCTTAGAGTCTTAATTTAAATTAAAAAAAAAAAACAAAAATTGGATTGTTTTTCAAAAAATGGTCAACAATTTCCTCAGCTTGTATTTCACAAATTTTTCAAATCTTCAAAATTGATTTTTTTTTTAAATTTTCCTGAAATTTAGTTTTTAAAAAATCGACAATCAGTCAAAGACGCTTGTTCTTATGACACCAAATGACGAAAAAAAATGAGAAATTGGAAGACAATGTATGAGACGAGTTGCAATAGGTGGGAAAAAATGTCGGGAATTCACGAATTTTTACGAGTGGAATGTTAGTACTGAAAAACAAAATAAGGATAGAGCGTTTAGGCCGAGCCATGGCTATCCCACGGTATCCGGACATTTTCCCATGGATTTCGTGTAACCGGTTCCCCAAAACATAGAGTGGTACCTTTAATGCTTCAATAGGACTCTATAGGCGGGCCATTCACCTCAAGCGATTCAGTCCCATTTTTTTTATTGCAGAGGATCAAAAAAAGTCACACGAGGATTTTTTCAAAAAATTGGAACAAAATCGGTGGACACATTTTAAAAATTTTAAAACAGAAAAATAAAAAAAAATCGAAAACTTTCAAAAATTTGTTATTTTTTTTAATTGCAAATTTGGAAATTTCAGACATACACAAATTTGCAGAGATAAAAAAAACGAAGCATCTCAGAAATTTACAAAGTTTGGGAATTGTCAAAAATTCCCAAAATTTTTCTGATTTAGAAGTAAACGTCAGCAAAAAAAATGAATGAGCGCAATTGAATTTTCATGTCAGACATGTACGACCTTTTACACTTTAAAGTAGCGTTCCCCAGCTTCGACTAAGAGTAAATCAAATTAACTTTTATTTTCATTTTTCCAACTTTTATGTAAAAGTTGGTAATGCGGTGCATAACAAAGTTTGGTAGTTCGGGATAGGATAAACACGGTGCTATCATAGGAGAAAGTACGCCATAGGGAATAATGAATAATTCTTCCCAACTATCCAACTTTCAGAGAAAAAATAAACCAACTTCTTGGCTCAACTGGTGAACTTTTTGTTTATGTCTTGGGAGTAAATGGAGCGAGCCCGGTTATATCGAAGAGAATCCAAGACATATTTCTTGAATGATCGCGCCATTTTTCCAACGTTCCTTAAGCGCGCATTAAGAGTATCTCTCTCATTTTCTTTTGGGAATTTCCATATGTCGACAGATCGTCTTGAAGAATATAATTGGCATCCACTTATAATTATATAAAAGATTTTCCTCTCCTCCAAAATAAACTGGAAGAGTTACTTCAGGCATTAAAAAAAATCGCTCAAAAATTTCAACTTGGAAACATATTTCTGATAATACGAAACGTTTTCTGAGGGAAAAGTCACATAACATAACAACACATAAGCTCAGTTTTTTTTATCGAAAAATTTAGAACTGATTGGGAAAACGAAACAAAATTTGGTAATTTTTTTTTCTCATAAAAAATAATTGTCTCCTCTTAAAAAGGCGATCTCATTTTTTGCCAGATATAATAGTGTTCTTCGCAAAAAAAGTTTCTGAAAAAAGTTTGTCATTTTGAAGATTAATCGATATAGAAAATAATTGTTTTTTGCTGGTAGAGAACTAATATTAGAGTATTACTGGTGGGATCTTTGTGATAAAATGGCAGATGAACATATATTTTTTATTGGAATTTTGGAAATTGCTGAGAGTTTTAAAAAGTCTTTAATGCAAGAAATTTTAGAATTTGTGCATGAAATATTTCTGGGATGTGAAAAAAGATGTGGGACTCGAGAGGCATATTATTTTGTTTTAGCTTTTTGTTTTTTCTTTTCGCAAAATTGATAAATATTTTGTGAGGCGATCAATATATAGCATGGCCTTCCAAACTGTGAATAATTAAAAATCACAATTTTTTAGGAGATTCCAAAAAGATTTTCAAAAAATTTCCAACACAATTTCTGGAGAAAAATCCTGTTTTGTATCAATTTATCATGTACTCTGACATTTTTCTGTACTTCACGGAATGCTGTAAACAATTTCTACAGTGAATTGTTCCTATTATTCCACATGCAACGTGAGGGAATCCCATTCATCGAAGTTCGATTTTTTCCTGGCTTTTACAAATTGAAAAAAATAAATAAAAATAGAAACCTAAAAATTGTTCTGAAGTGAAAACAAACATTTCATAATTTGTGATTTCGTTTTGCTGACATTTTTCTTAAAGAAATTCTTTTGAAAATTTCTCAGAAACGAACAATTTTAGAAGAAACTTTTTGAACTTTGAAAAAAGTCAATTTTGAGACTTCTTATGATTAAAAAAAAAATCCAAATTTCATAAAAAATGTAAGTTATTTATGATCAAAACTTATGTAATAAAATTGCGATATTTTACCCAAATTCTTTAATTCCTTTTGGCGTTAGCAATTTCCTCAGAACTACGAAAATGACGTTTCCAAAATTGTTTGGCATTTGAAAATTTTTCATTCTTTTTTGTTCATTACTCCAAAAATGAACAATCTGTATCAAAAAAATTCTGAACCTAGTTTACAACTGAAACAATTATTTCCATAATTGTGATTATTCCAGGATTGTCAATGTTTTAAAACAACTTTTTTTTAGTGTTCAACTATTGAAACAGTTTAATTGACAATTTGTTTTCTGTTCCCCAAAACTTGGATTTTGACTCCAAATTTTTTTTTCAAAATTTGGATTATTTGAAAATGCACATCTGACAACTTTCGAAAAGTCCCCACTTTCCTTTTTTTACAAATAACTCCATAAACTGTTCCAAAAAATGTGAAAAATTCTGAGTTTGCGAATTTTGCAAATTATCTCAAATTTTCTAACATTCCCAATTTTTTAGATGTCCCAAAATTTTTCAAATATTCAAAGTTTTCGAAGGCAGTAAAACAAATCAAATTATCAGAAAATTTGTCATTTATTTGGGCTCTTCTATTTCTAGCAAAACTAACAAAAAATGTGAACTCAGTTATGCTCAAAACAAAGTTCGAGAAATATTCAAAATATCGCGGGCTTTTTATGGAATTTCCAGGAGTTGTGATAGTTTAAAATTGTCTTTTGGGATTTTGCAAGTCACTTCACATTCAAAAAAGTAGAAACATTAAAAAAAATGTACTCACCCAGGGTTTACTGGCGTCGTATGGGCCCACACCCCTCACTAATTAGATGAAAATAAAATAAACACTCGACTATTGAATTTTCTTTTCTCTATTCCGTCACTGTAATTGTCAATTCACTCGATTGTTGTTACAGGGGGGCTTTACTCAGCGATTGTTTTACTCCGGAATACGCAAATTTGGCGATGATACGAGTCGAGGAACAGTCAGAAACGCGGTCTGATTGTGATTACTGTAGAAATGCGTAGTACGTCACTTGAAGCATTGTGGCGCCACGTGGGAGCCATGAGGGAGTTGAAAAAGTCACTAGGGAGGGAACTAGAAATGTCACTAGTCGATAAGTAGTCAATTTTGTCAATTTTTTTTCCAATTCTTCCAATGTTTGAAGTCTTTGAAATGTTTAATGTTTAACAGAAATTATTAGCATCCATTTATATTTTTATGATTTTTTGTATTTTTGCAATATTTGAAGCTTGCAAGGTTAAGATTTTTGAATTCAGAGTCGAATTTTTTCGCGGTCGAAATAGTGCAACTGTTAAAATTATGGGTACTTTGGAAAGTTTCGAAAATGTTGAAAATTCTGAGCGTTTTGACAAGTTTCAGGAAAATTTGGGAAATTTGGGAAATTGGTATTTCAAGTTCTGGAAGCTCAGATTTGATTGAACTGTTTTTTTGCATTTTTTAAGATTTTGGACGTTTTGTTTTTCTCGTTAATTCTTGGAATTTCTAGAGTGGTTTTGGTTTCCCAAATTTTTTATATTCAAAATGAGAGGATTCCGATAAAGTCGTGCTCTGTAGTGATTGCATTTGCGCATCGACCGCTGATAACGACGACATTTCTGATTTTCTTGAAAGCTCTACTCGGACGTTTTGAAGATTTAAAATTGAGGAGTTTTCAATATTGCAGAATTTTACCAATTTTGTAGAATGTTAGAACGATTTCAAAAATTGGGATTCTTAAATTTTGTCAAAATGTCCAGGCAATTTTTTTGGAGCTGTTGGGGCGGCTAACGTTCACAATACGTTGGCAAATTTTATTAGCATAAATTTGTTTGGAAAATAGAATTTACTACTTCGATTTTTTAACTGTGTAACTTATACGATTTGTTAAATTTTTTTAAATCTTCAAACATCACTCAAATTGGTAAAATTTCTGAGCACCACAAAAATGTTTAGAACTTTCAAATAAAACAGTTTGACTGTACTGGATATTTCGACTTTCAAAAAATTCTTACTTTTTTTGAGATTTGAAAAATTTTGTGTTCTTAAGATATTTTTTCCTGTTTACCTATATCGGCATTTTTTTGTAAAATTCTGGAATCGATTGCTGCCCTTCAAAAACCGTAGGCGTCTCGTAAAAAAGACCAGAGAATCATTGAATTCACGACCAACAGAACATTCCTCGCCATGAGCACCTCGAAATTCCATTCCTGGACACGCGTCCATGGAGGACTGAAAAAATTAAAAAAAATAAATACAATGTAATAAAATTATGAAATTGCTAAATTTTTGGGGGGTTTCCTAAAGCTTTTTAAATTTCCCAAAACTCGAAAAGGCACCAGTGACTACTTGCAGAGATGTTTCCTTTCGGCCGAGTGAACTTACAAACACACAGATATTTCAGTTCCAGTTAGAGTTTGAGGTCTGATGGAATTAAGCACGAGATATGCCGCATGCTGCCCGGCCTCAGCCGCTCCATCAGCAGTTCCTGGCCAACGTCTCGCATATTCGCTGGCCGCAAAAAAAATTCTAAAAAACAATAACCCCGGTCAATTACTCTCGAGAATTCTACATATTTTTTTCTAAATTTTTCTCTTGGAAATGACGATAGTTCGACCTATGGATGACAAGGCGAATACCTCCCATGAAATTTCGAAAAATTTCCGAATTCAAAGGAATGCCTATATGCATTATTGAAAATATTAATTGAATAAAACCAGAAAGCTTTCTCCGAATTAAGAAAAAAAATTGAAGATTGAAGTTAACTATATGGCAGAGATCTTTTGGCAGAAAGTCTTCCTGCTAACAAAATATAGCAACTGATGACCATCCCCTTTCAAAATTCCATTCTTACCTTTTATACGGATTTCTCATCAAATTAAAATGATACTGAATTGGGCATGGGCTCAAAGCAGCAATGAGCCCCCTCTGCAATAAGCTTTCTCGATACTTGACGATCTCATAAAATTCACTAGACAGTCTGGAACATTTCTTCAAGACCTTCAAAAGCTCATATGATCTCTCCTGCTTAGTTCTATCATCGTAAGAAAAGTATCCGGATAGAGTTTTGACTTCTGCGTCCATTGGACAGGTTATATCCTGGATGAATATGGGCTTCGATTTGTTCGATGGAGAAAGGGGAATCCCAACTCTCGTCCAATTGGACGGGTGGGGAGCGCTCCTGCAGTTGGTATTGAAAGCTATAAGCGGCCTGCACATGTAAAGACTCTGAGTCTTCATAAACTCTTCTGGTAATGTCGTTTCGGACGTGATATGCTGACTTTCAGAGGACGATAAGGCGATAATCACGTGGCTGCACCTGAAAAAAAGAACAATTGCTATTTATTCATGGTGCTATCCACGCGCATTTCCTTTTGCCGCCGTACTGACTGGTGGCGCGTCAATTGGGCTCTCACGATTTTCGATAATTTCGATATATATCGATAGTTTCTTACGTCCCTCCTTTTTACTATAGCATTTATAGCATGAAATCATTTTTACTTGTATGATCTTGTGTTTGTCCATACGAAGTTGCGATAGTCGTTGAAAGATACACTGGTGACACTTTCAGAACACCGGATCACCGTATTTGCTTCGAGGATCTTAGTTTTCAAGCGCTCAAGTAGCTCAGATGGTCCTCCCTGATGAGGTTTCAGTGCAAATGACGATTGTTAATAATTATCGGTCGAAATCATTCGGGAATGAAATTCTAATAACGGTGGGAATTAGACTGTGAGAGTTGGGAGAATTTACACCAAAATTGGAAATTTCAAAAATTGCCACAAAAATTTGATACTCAACTTTTTTTCAGACCGACGATGGCTCGGTTTGTTAACACGACGAATTCGTAACTCAGAAGTGCTGAGTTCAAATCCTACCCGCGCTGGTTGATACGAGCAGTAATATAATTTATTTATTAGTGCTCTGTTTACAAACACATCGTAGACATCCGTCGCTGATTAGCACTTAGGTAGAGAGCATAAATATAGCAATGTTAAATGAAATAAGAAGAAAAAAAATTCTCACTTTGATACAGCCTCGGGAACGGCTACTGAGCCAAAATTGCAGTCGTTGGAAAAGGCCTCCAGCTCCGTGAAGTACAATGAGCAACCATAAAGCAGACGTCCTTTCCAAATCCGCCAAACCTGTTTTAATTGGAATAGTTGTGAACGAAACGTGTGTAGTTGAAATGACATTTGTGATGGAAAATTTATGATCAAGTATAATGTTAGAATTACGGCCCAAAAATGGCGCCATCTACCGGATCAACTATCTGTTTCTATCATTAGCCACCTGGGATCTACAGGCTACTTCAGTATCTGTTTCTAATTGGAGATGTTGACCATTTCAAACATACTACCGCTATACTTCTAAATCTTCAGTTTTTTAGATTTTAAATGCTTGACAGAAAAATTAATAGCTTCAGCACAGAGATTAGTAAATTCGGAGTTATTACCACAAACAATGGAGAGCAAACTCCGACAGATGCACTTAGCACGAGGTGTCAGCACCATTCGACCAATCATATCATTGACATTGACTTCTGCAAGCTCTGCGAACTCTTCGGTGTACTTCAAGGAATTTAATCGCTGGTCTCGGCTGCTCTCATCCAACTGTTTCGAATATTTGTATCATTACGTACTCATATTAAATGAAAAAACATAACACATTCACACAAACAGAACACACGTGATTGTCGTCTAGGAGTATTCTGTGGCATATTCATGACAATCGCAATATTCAGTTTCACCGGGTGTCTTCGGTAGCTCAGTGAGAGAGGCTTGCATACGGCGCACGCCATCTTCTTCTAGAAGTTAAATTTGGCCAAAATCGAAAAAAAATTAATTTCAAGTTTTCGACCCAAAATCTTATAGGAAAAATCTTCTAGGGATTCCTATTGGATAGTATCAACGCACACGGGGCCAAAAATTCAATTTTAAAAAATTTAAGTTTGCCTCCCCATAAGGTCCCAATGTTAAATTTGGCCAAAATCGAAAAAAATTAAATTGACTTTTTCGACCCAAAATCGACGGAAATATCTTCTAGGGGTTCCTATTGGATAGTATCAACGCAGACGGGGCCAAAAATTCAATTTTAAAAAATTTAAGTTTGCCTCCCCATAAGGTCCCAATGTTAAATTTGGCCAAAATCGAAAAAAATTAAATTGACTTTTTCGACCCAAAATCGACGGAAATATCTTCTAGGGGTTCCTATTGGATAGTATCAACGCAGACGGGGCCAAAAATTCAATTTTAAAAAATTTAAGTTTGCCTCCCCATAAGGTCCCAATGTTAAATTTGGCCAAAATCGAAAAAAATTAAATTGACTTTTTCGACCCAAAATCGACGGAAATATCTTCTAGGGGTTCCTATTGGATAGTATCAACGCACACGGGGCCAAAAATTCAATTTTAAAAAATTTAAGTTTGCCTCCCCATAAGGTCCCAATGTTAAATTTGGCCAAAATCGAAAAAAATTAAATTGACTTTTTCGACCCAAAATCGACGGAAATATCTTCTAGGGGTTCCTATTGGATAGTATCAACGCACACGGGGCCAAAAATTCAATTTTAAAAAATTTAAGTTTGCCTCCCCATAAGGTCCCAATGTTAAATTTGGCCAAAATCGAAAAAAATTAAATTGACTTTTTCGACCCAAAATCGACGGAAATATCTTCTAGGGGTTCCTATTGGATAGTATCAACGCACACGGGGCCAAAAATTCAATTTTAAAAAATTTAAGTTTGCCTCCCCATAAGGTCCCAATGTTAAATTTGGCCAAAATCGAAAAAAATTAAATTGACTTTTTCGACCCAAAATCGACGGAAATATCTTCTAGGGGTTCCTATTGGATAGTATCAACGCACACGGGGCCAAAAATTCAATTTTAAAAAATTTAAGTTTGCCTCCCCATAAGGTCCCAATGTTAAATTTGGCCAAAATCGAAAAAAATTAAATTGACTTTTTCGACCCAAAATCGACGGAAATATCTTCTAGGGGTTCCTATTGGATAGTATCAACGCACACGGGGCCAAAAATTCAATTTTAAAAAATTTAAGTTTGCCTCCCCATAAGGTCCCAATGTTAAATTTGGCCAAAATCGAAAAAAATTAAATTGACTTTTTCGACCCAAAATCGACGGAAATATCTTCTAGGGGTTCCTATTGGATAGTATCAACGCACACGGGGCCAAAAATTCAATTTTAAAAAATTTAAGTTTGCCTCCCCATAAGGTCCCAATGTTAAATTTGGCCAAAATCGAAAAAAATTAAATTGACTTTTTCGACCCAAAATCGACGGAAATATCTTCTAGGGGTTCCTATTGGATAGTATCAACGCAGACGGGGCCAAAAATTCAATTTTAAAAAATTTAAGTTTGCCTCCCCATAAGGTCCCAATGTTAAATTTGGCCAAAATCGAAAAAAATTAAATTGACTTTTTCGACCCAAAATCGACGGAAATATCCTCTAGGGGTTCCTATTGGATAGTATCAACGCACACGGGGCCAAAAATTCAATTTTAAAAAATTTAAGTTTGCCTCCCCATAAGGTCCCAATGTTAAATTTGGCCAAAATCGAAAAAAATTAAATTGACTTTTTCGACCCAAAATCGACGGAAATATCTTCTAGGGGTTCCTATTGGATAGTATCAACGCACACGGGGCCAAAAATTCAATTTTAAAAAATTTAAGTTTGCCTCCCCATAAGGTCCCAATGTTAAATTTGGCCAAAATCGAAAAAAATTAAATTGACTTTTTCGACCCAAAATCGACGGAAATATCTTCTAGGGGTTCCTATTGGATAGTATCAACGCACACGGGGCCAAAAATTCAATTTTAAAAAATTTAAGTTTGCCTCCCCATAAGGTCCCAATGTTAAATTTGGCCAAAATCGAAAAAAATTAAATTGACTTTTTCGACCCAAAATCGACGGAAATATCTTCTAGGGGTTCCTATTGGATAGTATCAACGCACACGGGGCCAAAAATTCAATTTTAAAAAATTTAAGTTTGCCTCCCCATAAGGTCCCAATGTTAAATTTGGCCAAAATCGAAAAAAATTAAATTGACTTTTTCGACCCAAAATCGACGGAAATATCTTCTAGGGGTTCCTATTGGATAGTATCAACGCACACGGGGCCAAAAATTCAATTTTAAAAAATTTAAGTTTGCCTCCCCATAAGGTCCCAATGTTAAATTTGGCCAAAATGCCTCCCCATAAGGTCCCAATGTTAAATTTGGCCAAAATCGAAAAAAATTAAATTGACTTTTTCGACCCAAAATCGACGGAAATATCTTCTAGGGGTTCCTATTGGATAGTATCAACGCAGACGGGGCCAAAAATTCAATTTTAAAAAATTTAAGTTTGCCTCCCCATAAGGTCCCAATGTTAAATTTGGCCAAAATCGAAAAAAATTAAATTGACTTTTTCGACCCAAAATCGACGGAAATATCCTCTAGGGGTTCCTATTGGATAGTATCAACGCACACGGGGCCAAAAATTCAATTTTAAAAAATTTAAGTTTGCCTCCCCATAAGGTCCCAATGTTAAATTTGGCCAAAATCGAAAAAAATTAAATTGACTTTTTCGACCCAAAATCGACGGAAATATCTTCTAGGGGTTCCTATTGGATAGTATCAACGCACACGGGGCCAAAAATTCAATTTTAAAAAATTTAAGTTTGCCTCCCCATAAGGTCCCAATGTTAAATTTGGCCAAAATCGAAAAAAATTAAATTGACTTTTTCGACCCAAAATCGACGGAAATATCTTCTAGGGGTTCCTATTGGATAGTATCAACGCAGACGGGGCCAAAAATTCAATTTTAAAAAATTTAAGTTTGCCTCCCCATAAGGTCCCAATGTTAAATTTGGCCAAAATCGAAAAAAATTAATTTCACTTTTTCGACCCAAAATCGACGGACATATCTTCCAGGGGTTCGTATTGGATAGTATCAACGCACAGGGGGCCAAAAATTCAATTTTAAAAAATTTAAGTTTGCCTCCCCATAAGGTCCCAATGTTAAATTTGGCCAAAATCGAAAAAAATTAATTTCACTTTTTCGACCCAAAATCGACGGACATATCTTCCAGGGGTTCCTATTGGATAGTATCAACGCACACGGGACCAAAAATTCAATTGAAAAAAAATTAAGTTTGCCTCCCCATAAGACCCCAATGTTAAATTTGGCCAAAATCGAAAAAGATTAATTTCAATTTATCCCTCCGAAATTGACAGAAATATCTTCCTGGCGGTCCAATTGAGTAATATCAATTCTGCAATTGAAAAATAAAGTCGGCTTGTCAAAGTAAGCCATGATAGGAAAGAAGAAAAATCAAATAAATCTTGACACGAAAAATCTCCTTTTGCCTTGACTGGACTTCGTAGATCGAAAAATCGCCTAACCGGTCGAATTGCCAGAATGGTGGGCAGTAGTCCAGAGCAAAAATTTGGCCGCCAAAATTTCTCTCGCTCAGCAAGTTTGCCTAAAAATGAGAGATGGCCAAATCTGGTAACCCAGTATGGCGCTCTCAGGAGCGCGCGCTTTTCCATTCCACACTCCCACCCGTCTGCCGAAGATTGCCGAGTGCGGACGGCTGCACCCGAGAGCCGTAAAACACCTTACTTACGCTTCGTAAACTTCGTAAAAGCAAAAGTGTTCACCATCCGGTTTCAAAAAAAAACCTTTCTTATGAGCACGAAGGTTGCAGACCGAGGCGAAGCTTCGCACCTATATAATAAAATAGTATCGAGAGCAAAATTTTCGACCGTCAATTTGAGGTATCTTACCGATTTCATGAAGTAATATATTTCAGCAGTGACCACTGATGAAAAACTCTTCATGGGCCCATGTTCGTCCATATACATAAGAAATTTATCGTCAGCTTCTCCGCCATCTTCGATTTCGATATTCAATTCTCGCAATAAATTGATGATATTACTCTGGAAAGTATGAAAGTTGAAGTCAAAGTTTTCCGATTTTAGCTGACCTCCAACAGAACCTAAAAGCCCAAATTGCTACAATGCGCACCTGCCGATTTCTTTTGCAAATTACCAAAATTTGGAAAACTTTTGACAATCTCAAAAAAATCCCGCAATTCTGAAAACTGTACCAAACTAGAGAAAAAATGCCTCCATTTGTTTCCCAGTTCTTGCATCTTTTTGATCTTTTATGATCCGTTTTGATCTTTTGGTACCGAAGTGATGACTGAAATAAGTTTTCGTAGTTTTGGCAATTGCTTTCATTAATGCTAAAAGTAAAAATTCGTGAAATTGGTTATATCAAAACTGAATTTTTCCCGTACCTTCTTTCTCCAAAATCATCACCGATAAATTGGCCTTTTTCGCCGAAATGCAATAAGCAGCCGTTAATCCCGTCAAGCCTCCTCCGACGATGATGATGTCATAATCATCATAATCCTCGTCGTTATCCCCCGCAATCATCGTTATTTAACGATTATGACAAACAGAGATTCTGAAAATTTTGAAAATTACAAAAAAAATTCCTAAGTCAAAAGAATTAAAAAAAACACATGCATTGTCCGTTTCTATAAATGATGAATCCCAAAAGAAAACTTTTTTCACCATTCAAAATTTTTCCCCAAATGTAAAAAAATTGTTACCAAGTGAAATTCAAATTTCCGGAAGTGGCGCCAATTGGTGCCTGAGCCAATCACCTCACCGCGTGAAAATTCAATCCTCAATACATTTCAAACAGCATCAACTAATAAAAACAAACACACGTATAAACAAAAATGATTCAACTGAAAAAATCAAGTAAATTTTTCCTCCGATCGAAATATTTCCCTGAAAAAACGCCCAAGAACATCAACTGTCAGAACCGCGTCTATTTTTCAAACATAACCTCCAAAGTTCGAGTTTCCGTCTTTCGACGCGCCGCACATGTTGTACACGCACGTACAACTAGTGCACGTGATTTTTCACTAAATTATAAACAATTTTACGAGAGTGTTAAACTAAAAAAGTGAAAAAAATGTTGGTTTTGTTTGAAACCCCAGCGGGGTACGCTATTTTCAAGGTAAGTTCAGTGTAAATTTAGTTTCTGGCGTGAATTTTGTAAAGCTAACCTCTGAGCACGTGGATCCCATAATTCTTGCTCCAAAATAATAAAACAATAGACTTGTCTGAGAAAATAGCTAATTATGGTACTTTTCAGCTGCTGGATGAAAACAAATTGACGAAAACTGAAAATCTTTACCAAGATTTTGAAACTCCGGAAGCTGCCAGCAGACTGTAAGTTTGTTTTGCTATTTGTAACCAAACTAAAGGGGCTAGAGTTAAATCAAGGGAAACATTTTTTTGAGGAAATTTCATTGTCTACAGAAAATGTTTTGAACATTTTTCTGTAAACTTTATAGTTTACGAGATTATTTCATAACAAATTGAAAACGTTGATGGAATGACATGTCTGAGTTGGAGTTAGGAGTTAGTAGGCATTAGCTATCTTGTAGTTGGGGTACATTTTATTCGGACGAAGACTTCTTGAATGCAAATTGTACAATTTATTGTTTTGCATATTCATTGTACCAAATTTTAAACACCATTTTTTTTTTTTTTTTTTTTTTTTTTTTTTTTTTTTTTTTTAATTTTATTAATTAGAACAGGAAAAAGGACAATTCATCACAATTTTACTGATCAGGAGAAGTTTTGGAAAATCTTGAAAAATTGTAAAACCTGTAAAAAAATCGAAACAAGTGTGAAAAATTTCTACAATTCCAGAATTACAAATTCGATTAATTGTCAAAATTTCCGAAAATTTCCAAGACTTTGTGATTGGCAACTAAAAAAAAATCCATCAAATGCCCAAACTCAACCTGTTTGTTTCATCCAGGTTGAAGCTAAAGCACTTCGAGAAATTCGCGGATACAACCGAGGCCTTGGCAGCTACAACTGCAGCGGTAGAGGGAAAACTATGCAAGTCCCTGAAGAAGATGCTGAAGAAGCACTGCAGTGAGCTACAGGAGTCGCTGGCAGTGGCAGACGCAAAATTGGGCACTGCCATCAAGGAAAAACTGAGTCTTTCCTGTATCAGCAACACTAATGTGCAGGAACTCATGCGCTGTATTCGCACTCAGATGGACAGCCTCCTGGCGGGGCTTCCAAAAAAGGTATCAAATTTTCTCCTTATTTCTCAAAAAAGCTAGAGAGGGGTTTGAAAAGGTCAACCGAGATTCAAAACCACATTATTTCGATTATATATACTTGGGCAAATCTCAAAAACGGCTCTAAAATTTTGAAAGTCATTTCTTTTGGGAAGTGGAAAATGCTCTTATCACTGAATCAATTATTATCATGCTAATTTTACTCCTATATGAAATTATCGTTCAAATTGACCTCCAATTTTCCTACAATTTTCCAACTAAACGGTTCATCTTTGTCATGAATAATCAGTCTATCAATACCGAGACTGTTTTTGCAGGAGAGTTGCTTGGAGATCATTCCATCATAGTCGAAAAAATGGCATCCATGGGCGATCTGCCGTTCCCCCTGCTTCGTTATAGACACAGAAATCATTCACATATTTCACGTTATGCTCAACCACAATTCCTTTCACAGGAGATGACTGCGATGGCCCTGGGCTTGGCCCACAGCCTCTCCCGTTACAAGCTCAAGTTTTCTCCGGACAAGATTGATACGATGATCATTCAGGCTGTTTGCCTCCTGGACGACCTCGACAAGGAGCTCAACAATTACGTGATGCGCTGTAGGGAGTGGTAAGTTTCCAAACTCTGCGATTTCATAAGTGAATATTTTTCATGTCACTTCCTTTGCAGTAGGGAGGCAAGTGGGTGGCTTTAAGTTCCGACTATTCATTCATTTTTTAGAATCACAAAAATAGGTAAAAACAGTTCACTTTTTGCCACAAACGAGTGCCAAAAAAAGTGTACAATCGAATGGTCCTCACTGTAAACGAATCACATCCGTAACTGTGAGTTGCACAGGAGCAAGTCGTGAGCGTCTAACGACTATAAAAAGTCCAGAGCCGTCGCTAAAGACCATGGTTGTTATACAGCAACGTTAAAAAAAAAAAAAAGTAGTTAGTGTATTCTGGTCTAGGATGGATAGTGTATTTTGGCCCCAAGATGGTTTTTTAAAATTATTTTTAGTGTCATCTTAACTAGTCTTAACTGAGAAGGGATAGTTTATTATCATCTTAAGATGGTTGGGGTGATGTGCTGGGATGGTAAGTGGATTCTGATCCTAGACTCGTTAGTCTGATATAGCATTTAGGACGAGTAGTGTGTTAAGGTATACTCAAAATATTCTAGTCCTGGGAAGGCTAGGTTTACTCTCTATTGTGGTTTGAGGATGGTCAATCTCTCCCTCTCTAAAAATCATTAATGTTATATGGTCCTAGGATGTTCAGAGTTTCATGGGTCTGGATTGGACAACGAAAGATATTTTGAGTAACAAATTGAAAGGTCACACCACTCATCAGACAATTTTATCTTTTTCCTGTTTCAGGTACGGTTGGCATTTTCCGGAGCTCGGTAAACTCATAACCGATAACGTAGCCTTCGTTAAAACCGTCAAGATTATTGGCACTCGGGAGAACACAATAAACTCAGATTTATCGGACATTCTGCCGGAAGAGGTCGAGGAGAAGGTGAAGGAAGCCGCTGAAATCTCCATGGGTACAGAAATCTCAGAAGACGACATTTTGAATATTCAGCATCTCTGCGATCAGGTTATTTGATGAATTATTTAATATTTATACTAAATACGGAATTTCAGAAATTTTTATCTAATTTGTAAAAAAATGAAATTTTGAATTTCAACAAATGAAAACGTAAAAGTCAAAATTTTCAAAATTATCAAAAATGCCAAATCCGAGCTAATTAACAGAAACGAAAAAAAAACATAAATTCAAAAATAAAAAAAAAAGAACAGAATTGACCATTCAGAAATGTAAGGCTAGATTTGTAGAATTAAACGAATTCAACCAAATTCGAAAAAAAAACAAAAAAAAGATATCTAAGAAGTGCGAAAAAAAATTACAAAATTATTTGGTTTTAGGTCGTGGAGATCTCTCAGTACCGTGCTCAACTGTACGACTACCTCAAAACGCGAATGATGGCGATGGCACCAAATCTAACTGTCCTAGTGGGAGAACTCGTTGGTGCTAGATTAATTTCTCATGCTGGATCGTTAATTAATTTAGCGAAACACCCGGCCTCAACAGTACAGATTTTGGGAGCAGAGAAAGCGCTCTTCAGGTAATTATTCTCCTTGGTCTTCTGGCGCTAAAGGAAATACAGAATTAAAAATTTGAAAAACAGGAATTTGGAATCTTAAAAATTGGCAAATTGCCGTAAGTCTGGAAGGAAAGAGCAGCTTGAGATCTCAGGAAATTCGAAAAAAAAAATTATGTAATTTTTTTGTTTTTAAGGGCCCTGAAGACGAAGCGAGACACTCCAAAATACGGTCTAATTTACCATGCCCAATTGGTGGGTCAGAGTTCAACGAAGAACAAGGGTAAAATGTCGAGAATGTTGGCGGCTAAGGCGGCTCTAGCGACAAGAGTGGATGCCCTGGGTGAGGATGGAAGTTTTGACCTAGGCGCTGAGCACAAGGCCAAGCTAGAAGCTCGATTGAGGATCCTAGAAGAGGGCAATCTCAAGAGGATCAGTGGAACCGGCAAAGTAAGTTGAAATTCTTTCTGGACGTCATTGACATTTCGAAAAAAAAATGCAGCACTTTCTTTCCTGAATACAATTTTCGACAAAAAAATTTCAATAACATTTTTCCGGAAAATTTGGGCGGTTTTTTAAGCTAAATTTATGTTTATTTTTTTTAAGGCCAAGGCCAAGTTTGAGAAGTACCAGTCCCAGAGCGAGTTCGTGGAGTATCCGGTGGCAGCCGACTCCACTTCCGGGAAAAAACGCGGGCACGAAGAGGAGGAGAAAAAACCGCTTATCGAGGAGATCAAGACGGAGCCCGAGGAGGAGGTAAACAAATATTTTGCTTTGGCACCATTTTAGAATTTTTCGAAATTTTTTTCTGTCTGAAATTTTCTCTTGAAATTGAAAAAAAATTGGAAGTTCTATATATATATGTGTGTATGCACACTTATTAATGTTCCTGTTTATACAAAATTTTAGGTACCCAAGAAGAAGAAGAAGAAGAGCAGGAAGAGCGAGGGAGAGGCCCAGGCAACTGAAGAGGTGGAAGTAAAGGTGGAGGAAGAGGAAGCGTCCACTAGTGAGGGAAAGAAAAAGAAGAAGAAGAAGAAGGAGAAGGCGGAGGAGATGGAGGTCGAGGCAGAAGTGGAAACACCGGATAGTGCAGGTAATTTTAATCTCAATTTTTTATTTTATTGAAAATTCTTTGATTTTTGAAATTTCACACATTTAACAAATTTCAATTTTATTTTTTATTTTTTTTTTCAATGTTCAACATTGTTGAAATCCCCAGAATGTGCAAAATCCTGAACTTTTGTATTTCATTTTTTTTTTTAATTGAGAAAGTTTTGAAGTTCTCAATTTCAAATCTGATTCAATGTTGACCATCTTTGTAAATTTTTGCAGAGATCAAAAAGAAGAAGAAGAAGAAGAAGTCACAGGGCGAGCCCGAAGAAGCTGTCGAGGTGAAAGAAGAGGTGCCGGAGCCCACCAGTGAAAAGAAGAAAAAGAAGAAAAAATCCCAATCGAGCGAATAACAGATTTATCCCTATTTTTTAAATCATTTTTCTATACAAGATTATATTCGCCTACTCTGTGGAGTTGTAGTATTTTTATGAAATGATTCCTTTCTGTGTAATTATATGCACAGATACACAGGAGCCAATTTATAATTTACAAAAGTGCATAATTAGATTACCAACAATTATGTGAATAAAGATTAAGTCTCAATTTTTGAATTTTTGCGTCTTATCTGCTTTTTCTATTTTTTATTCATTGAATTTTCTCAAGATAACAATATCGAGACTTACAAAAAGTTAGGATTTTTCGAAAGCTAATCATAATCATTTCAATTTCCCCAATTCTTTTTTTTTACCAGTTTCCAAAAGTCCGAATTTTTCCATGCAAAATACTCGAACTTTCTTTTTGGGGTTCTCAATCTTCAAAAACTTTTTCAATGTTCCAAATAATGTTTCGCTTAATATTGAACAAAAAGTCGTCAAAGTCTTCCCTATTTTTATGTTTTTTTTTCGGATTAAAATTAAAAAAAAAAATGAATAATTTTGAAGATTAAAAAAAGAAAATTTCAAAAATTATTGATTTTTCCAAATCTTCAAATTTTGAAAGATGTCTCCAGAATAACAGTCCGGCTTTTCTATTCACTTATGATTTCCACTTACGAAGTCTGTAATTAAGAAATTTACCTGCAGAAACCAATAACTGGGCGAATAAAAACTTCAACAGTGAATTTTTCAATTGTACTATATTTCATATACTTTTTCCATCACTTACGTATAAAACATTTCGCATAAACTTGGTTTATTTTATTGTTAACCAACTTTCGTATTAATTTATACATTTTAGTTTTTAATTTCACATCTTCAACCATATTTCTCATCAATAAATGCGCGCAACTCGATTTTTCCACCTCTCATGACCAGTACAGTTGTTTATCCAACAGATTTACGTGTAGGAAAATACGTGGCAAAGAAAAACAATGGATTATGTATTCCTCCTAGCTATTAAACACAACACTATCAAAACGTCGAGTGAAAAAAGAAAATTGATTACAAAGCAAAAATACGTGTCCCTAAGACCTACAAAAGTGGGTAAATTTGCACATTTGTTAATGCTACCTATAAACGATTAATAGTCACTTGAAAATATTTCAAAAAAAAGTTTATCCTCGAATGATTTATACAGTTTTTTAAAAGAAGGTAGAAGGGTGAAACATAACCTCTGAAAGACGGAAAAATTTTGATTGATCAATTCTGATTTGTTGGACAACAGAATGTAAAAAAAAATATTGCAAAAAGACATCTCCTGCCCCGTACGTGCGCTGAAAAAAAATGGGCACGATTTGAAGAGCATAACCATTTTTTTTGGCCCTTCAAAATGTCGAGATGGGCGAACGCTACCACGGGCGCCATCTTGTTTTGTCGCTACTGCCGAATTCAAAATGGCGGATTTGTTGCCTTATCAGTAATGGGAATGGATAATGGAAATTGTCAGAGACTATTTTTCACCTTCCGGCCTCCTTAATTCAGAAATCGAGTCGTAAATCAGCACAAATACATTTTCTCTTAATATCTGAAAAACTAGGGCAGATAGCGCAATTTTCCTAATAACCTTTTTTGTAACTTTCGAAATTCTTTGCAAAAACTGTCATTACGAATACTGCGCTATTTCTCATAGATTTCGCGATATTCAAGAAAATCATTTTCCCAAGTCGATCCATCCTGTTTCGCCCCAATTCCGGACTGATTGCACTGTCGAGCCCCAAAACGTTCTTAAACGTTAACTCGACACTTAAGGTTGGTGAAAAATTGTGAACAAATTTCCAATGGCCTGAAGACACCAAATTTTGCTTAGATGTTGTTGAGTATATGTAAAAACTTCTGCCACGTAGAAACATCAAAATTGAACCTTAAATTTGATTTTTACCAATCCACATTTCCGAAAAATGTCTGAATCAAATAAAAATTAAGTTATAAAAATCGTTTCCAAGCCACTCAATACCAAATATTTCCAACTTCGTGTCTTAAACACATTGCGAAAATTTTCACAAATTTCTCCTGAGGGACCTTAAGGATAGTCAGGAAAAATTGAAAGGTGCCAGAAAATACAGGGAGAAAACCGAAGTTTTTTTCAATCCGCTGTTACAAAGTATCAAAAGATTGCCGAATTTGAAAATCCCCGAAATAAAAAAAATGGGCAAATCGCCAAATTTTGACTGTTCACAGACTTTGAAATTCCCAAAAGACAAATTTTTCGTGAAGATCATGAAGTCGATAATAGAGAAAGCTCGCTAAACTTATCGACTCCCCACTTAACACCACTTAAGTGCACCATTTAAGTTCGTTAAATACGAACTTCAAAATTCGTTGTCGTGATTTTTTTCTTGATGACATTGATTTTTTTTTAAATATTTTTCGCGGCATTACGACAGCACCAAAAAAATTTGGAATTTCCTCCTGTATTTTTTGCCAGCCCTCAAAGTTCCCAGAGGATCCTTAACCAGGCGAAAAATCTCAAGTGTCAAGACTCAAAATATTCTACACAAGAATCATTACTTTTTCCACCCAAAAAATCAATAAACTTAGTTATTTATTCAATCCCACTCACTCACACACGCAAATCGGTTAGTAAATAATAATTATATATTATATGCATATATATATATCTATAATTTTTCTTTGTTATATAAATAGGAAACTTGCCGCAAATCATTCCTCTTGAATTTTCACTTTTTATCGCGCCTTAAATTTGTACACGTGACTTGAATATATAGTAGATAACTACAAAAAAAAATCCATAAACAAACAATAATTACATATAAACTTTTCAAGTTGCATATTTATCGTACGTTTTTTATCAATTAAATTTTCCAGCCTTTGATGACGAAACTCGTGAAAATTGATCGGTGGCCAAGTGGTAAATTCAGACCTGATATTAGCGTTTCAGATAATTATTATATATAGAAAAAAAAAATGGGTAATTTTGGGCATATTTCTGTGTATTATAAAAATTTTCCCAGATTTTTTTTTGTCATTCGTTCCATCTTTGGGAAAAAATCTCATATTGAAACAAATTTATTTTGTACGAAATATATTGATTTTTAATTTTTTAATTTTTTTTCTCCATATTGCCAAAATCTTTCGATATTTCATACACGACTGATCTGCCAAATTTTTTATCTCATGTCTTAACGAAAAAAGAATTTTTTTTTATGTATTTTTTAGATGACAAGACGTTTTATACCTTACAACACATTTTATAATCCCACGAAAAAAGTGTGGCATTTCCTTCAAAATCCAAGACTATTGAAATAATTAGATTTTCAACAAAAATTTATATTAGTGATTTCTCACTGTCCTCGGAAAAAAATCTTCCAAATTTTAGCCAAAAATATTATTTTCCTAGATCGCAAATTGTCACAAAGGAACCCATTGCGACAATGTCCTAAGAAAATAATTAATTATCGAGATGATTCGATATGTAGTAAAGGCCTGAAAACTTTAATTTCTCAAAAAAAAAAACATCCCATTCCAATTTTTCCTACGCCAAAAGAACAACAAAAACTAATACATACGATCTAAATTTGAATTTAATGAAGTACGCAAATAAGGTTCACTCAATTTTGAGGCTCTGAGAACTCTTCATTTGAGGCAGGAATGTGAAAAATTTAAGGCAGAATGACCAAAGCTGAAACTTGCAAATCGTCTAAATTCACTTGTGACTGGCTACAGCCACGTCTGTCTGATTTCTCAATCAAGTTCTCCCTGACTTTCAAAAAGCTTCCAACCCAGGATATTTCAAGCTGTGCCTTGATCAGTTTCCCAGATGCCCTGGGTACGAAAAACTGACCCATACTTCGAGTCTTCCCCTAAAAAATCCAAAAAAATCAAAATAAAAATCCCCCATTCCTCAATTTCCCATTGGCCCCCGATCCCAGCCCCTCCCTCAATTCACCGAATAGAGGTGAAAAGATTAAGTCCCGACTTGTTTTCCTTCTGGCTCCTAGCTTTGCTAAAAACATTCCAAAATCTAAGTGTCTCATCGCCCGCCCCCGTGACAATAGCCTCACCATCCGGTGACATAGCCAAATAGAGAACCCTATAGGAATGCCCGGTCAATTTAGCCACTTGCGTGAGACTTGGATACTTCCACACAAGAATTTGATTCTGGGAATAGCCATGAGTGCTAACGAGCTCCGAGCTATGCTTGGACCAAGCTAGATTGCAAACCTGCGAGCCAGTATCAACGCATTGCATTGGTTGTCCAGTCAATGTGTTCCAAAATCTAATGCAACGATCAGCTGTTCCACCGCCACTTGCTAAAAGACCATGATGATGTGGAGACCAAGCGATAGCCTTAACAGCAGCTAAATGCTCTGTGTAAGTTTGCACTGGTGCTACTGAATGCAAATTCCAGACGTAGAGACGGTTGTCATTGCCCCCTGATGCTAGGTATTGATTGTCAGGTGACCACTTCAGCCCGCACACCTTTAATAACGCATGAATGCAAATTTTGGATTGGCAATTGGAATGGTTTTAAGGATATTCAACACGTATAGTCAAAACAAAAGTTTATGACCCTTTCTATAATTCGGTATATTTATCACCAATAATTTTCAATTAATATTTCAATGCATTAATTAGTTGAAGTGATAGTCATAGAAAATTATTATACTGTATTTGATTTTGCGAATCAATATTATATTGTTTAAACAAATTAATGAAAAAAAATTTTAGTCAATCGTCATGAAATTTTTACCATCGTTTTATATCTGCTTCAATAGTAAATTTTCAAAATTTCAACAGATTTTTATATTTTGAACTGTATTTACAGAAATTTTTATTTTTCCCATAAGAGGCCGTGTCAATTGAGAACTTTGATAATTAATAACTACAAAACGGTGTTGTGAATTAATCTCAAATTTCATACAGGCATCTGTTACCGCTTCAAAACCATTATGTCAAAATTTCAAGCAATTCTTATATTTTCACCAATATCGGTGGAATATCCTTAAGGTCTTTGCTGCTGATATTTCTTGTAATGATTGACTGCAATTATTGGAGATTGTGAAGTGTCATGTTTGATGGTTCATTAGGAAAATTGATCAACGTAACGACTGCATCATATGAAAATTTCTGAATAGGAAACTGGAATACAAACCTCCTGTCTGTGTGCGCCTAGCCTTCTTTCGCCTACGACACAGGGTGTTCTGACGTCTCTCTGGAGAATAAGCCGATCGCGACTGCCCGAAGAGAGCACCTCCCCGTTCCACGCTAACGCACCCACCCTTGCACTGTGTCCCTGGAGCTTGGCTACTTGTTTGTTCACCGCTACATCCCAAACCTGAAGGCATTCAACGAACACGTATCATAGTAAGTTCTCCTTTACCCCAATCTCTGGACAATGACTCTAAATCGAAGGGAGATCTTTCATAAGAACCTTTTTCATGGAACACATTTACCATTAGAAAAAATTTCTCATGAGACATTTGCTATCTCCCTTTTATTTTGAGGTGTTCTGAAAGAAGTGAGGAGGTCCAGTAGGTTTATCCTAGTTTAGAACTTGGTTGATGATTTAGCCCTTGGGTTTTTGTGGAACTAATTTCTATAGAAACGTCTTTTCGACAATATTGAGTTTGGGGCAGTGAAGATGATATACTGAGTTACTGATTTGGGGAACAACTTGTTAAGTGTTGAGTGAATGTGGAGGGGTAGTCAGTTGTTTGTACCTGGATGTAGCCCACGTGGGTGCCTACGGCAACCAAATTTCCTCGCTCATTCCAAGCAACTGAAGTCACACTATTCCCATCACCGGACAAATCACAAAGTCGAGTCACTTGACTTGTGCAGGCCGACCAGAGGTAGACGCAGCTTCCTAGACCCACACTCAGAACATTTTGTGACGACCAGTCGACTAGATTTAAGTAGAAATCGTCCTGGAGTTCTGGAGCGTCCAGCACCTGAATAACAGAGAAGTATATCAGGAAGTTTAAGGATGAACCACAAACGGAAAATACAAAGTCAGGACATCACAGAAAGTCAATACATGATTTTTTTAATACACAAACGCTTTCATCAGACAGTGCCTCCAGCAAAACCAAAAGTGAGCATAGAAATTTTTAATTTTCAAACTTTTCGATTTGACAAAATTTTCAAAATTTTGCGATTTTCCATTTTTAAAGAAACAATAAAATTGTTCGAATTGCTGAAACATTCGCAAATTTCGAAGTTTCAAACTTTGAGATATCAAAATTGTAAGAAGTTTCAAAAGTTTGAAAATTGTCGAAATTTTCGAAATTTTCGAAATTTTGTAATTTCCATTTTTTGGGATTTAATTACTTTGAAAATTTTGTGCATCGAATTTTGGCCAAGAATTGAACTATTAAGTTGAAATCGAGCACCAAGTTTTTGGTCTCGTACCAAAATAGTTCTAACGCTATATTTTCGTTTCCGAATTTAAACATTGCAATCATTATATTTTCGCATTTCGTAATGTAGCTTGAAAATTACGAAGATTGTCTAGATGCCGTTTAAAAAAAAACTAATTAAGAATCATAATTATTGTAATTTTTTATCCAAAAATCTACCAAAAATATGAAAAATTATTTTCCAAAACTTTGAAATATTCTGTATTTGAGTGTAAGAAATTTTTCTTTAGTATATTTTTCTTTGCAACAAAATGCGAATATTCGAAAAAATTATAGTTTCTCTGGTCTATAATTTTACCTAATTTTACGTTTCATTTTGGAAACAGAAATTCAAGTTTTCCTCTTCATAAGTTATCTAAGAAGTACCTGAAGTCGGAATCGCTTTTTAATGAAGACCGTAGGAGACATAACAAATTTCCCGTGCTCCAAAGATTTGGAGAAATTTTTCAGATACTTTTCCTGGGAAAGTGCCTCATAATGACATTTAATGGCATTTAACTCCAGTAGTTCCATCCACTTGGGAATTTAAAGATTTTTAAAAACTCAAAGACAGAATTATTCAAAGAATCTTACCTTAAAAAAAACCAAATTATTCAAAATTTTGGACAAACTTTACAAAATAAAAACAACATTCTGAGAAATTTAATTTGAAGCATAAATTCAAATTTCGAAATGTGACCATTTTTTAAAATATAAATTGTTTTAATGAATTCAAAAATTCCCGCGACTTTCTCACCTTGAAGGGAATCCTGGATATTTTTCTCGTAGTTTTCCTAGGTGATCTCAATAATTTTTGACTTTTAGCGCTCAACGGTGACAGTGAATAGGGTGAGCTTTGATCTAGTGTTCTATCCTTAGTAGGTGTTGCATATTTAAATAAATTGCGCCCCTGTAAAACCGAGTAAATGCCCCGCTCCTCAGACTGGCTTTTGACATCTTCAATGCCCGCACCGAGCAATTCATTTTTCAATAAACTCGAGTATGCAATACCATCGCGACTACCTTCACCATTTTCTCGTGTTTTTTTAGCTGGCACACCATTTCTACTATTCTCCGAAATCATGGAAAATGTTGTGTACCAATTATTTCCCGATCTCGTCGGTATAAATCTGTCGTAACTGTTGGTGGACTTTGTGGGGGATAAATATGACGGGGACATGTTTATGGGGGCTTTCTCCTCGTTATGGGGCTTCAATAGACGCTTCTCGTACTCGTGGTGAAACATTTTTTTTATCTTCAAATTTGGCGCCTTTACATGTGCGATTTTTCAATGGTAAATTTTGCCGCTTCTTTTTTGCAACTTTTTGAATTTCCCGCGGTTTTTATGTTTTTTTAAAAAGTTGCGCTTTTTGGGGTTATGTTGGATTAGACACTGGGGGGCACTTGGGGACACATTCACGCACTAATTTTAAGGGATTATAGGGGAAATGGGATTATGGGAGGCTCATGGGGGTTCGACGGGATGACCGACAATCGAACGAGTGGGCTGAGATCATTTAGTCGGGGGGCTTTAAATAAGGCTTGCGGGGCCGATTGTCTTTTCAAATGGGCTCGTAATGGGTTTTTGGATGGGTTGCAACGAAAACTGGTGCTGATGGTTGACTCACGACAGGGGGTCGATAGGCGGGGCGGGGGGAGGGGCAGCGGGACGGGGGCGACATCTGGCGAGTTATCGATGTAGATCGCAATTGCTACCCTCGACGCTAGTGACAGGAAATCGAGATCGGCGATCGGTACATCTTCACAATTTTGAAATTTTTTTTCAATTCTGGAAATTTTTAGATTGCAGAGCGATTATGATAACCTCATCAACTTTGAGTATGTATTTCCGAAATATTTTTTTTTTAACTTTGGAGAAATGGCTGAGCACGTGGATGCTTGAATGACAAATTTTGGGAACCGAATTTTTCGATTATTTTCATCCAAGCGGTGCATGAATTTTTGGCGCGGTTTTTTTGGCGCCAAAAAGCATATCGGTGCCAAAAAAACGACGCTAAAAAAATGGCGCCAAAAAATCGGCGCCAAAAAAAACGGCGCCAAAAAATCGGTGTGCGTCATCCAAATGTTGGTTCGTGATTGGCCGCCTGGTGGAACCATCCTTGTTTTACTAAATTATTATCATTATGATTATGATTATTGGTATGAGTGGAAAACCCAGTATTGCAGTAAAACTTTCGACAAATTAGAAGTTAAAAAAGATAACTCAAATATGACGTGTATCTGATATGGCCTATGCTTGACGCTGATGAACTCAACGTAGCAAAACTGCCTGTGCCACATTGAATTTCTAATTATTCTAAATCACCAAGTTGAGCTCATACCGATACAATCAATTCCCACACCTGGGCCATGACACCCAACCTTGCCAACATGCTGATCGTCAGATCTCATCGCAAAAATCCATACCAACTCTGCACTAAAAATTCCCAGTGACAAGTGAACTCTCCAACGATGCATTCCCCAGGTCGCCTGTGTAAATTCTTCCCCATCCTCTGCTTCATCACCTGTCGATTCCTCGGATTCGCCTCTTTCAGCCGACGAACCCCAGGAGCCTCCACATTCTCCAAGTCGTACATAGCGATCTTCTACAACGTTCTCCTAGTCGCCGTGATAATAGGTCTCACACCGAGCTCCATGATATCCATTTTCCAAACAGACTACCCGAATAAGACTACGGCAACTAGTGTAATCGCCGGATTCAAAGCAGCTCTTGGGGTTGTCGTGTCAATCATCGTGTGGATATACGTGATCATTACCCAGAAGGATGCTGTGAAAATTGCTAATACCTGGAAGCGTACGGACGACACCATCGAGACCCTGCAGTATCTGAAAAATTGCAGTTTCATCGGATTAGAATTACCGATGTATTTCATCATCAACATTTTGATCTGGGTGAACATTGTTTGGACGGACTTGGTGATCTTCGAAGACTGGTTTGTAATCATATGTCTCAAGTATGCATTCGTTGGGCAATCCGGCGACACCTTTCGTTTGTTAAGGATATTCAGCGCGTATAGTCAAAACAAAAGTTTATGACCCTTTCTATAATTCGTTATATTTATCGCCAATAATTTTCAATTAATATTTCAATGCGTTAATTGGTTGAAGTGATAAACATAGAAAATTATTATTTTGTATTTGATTTTGCGAATCAATATTATATTGTTTAAACAAATTAATGAAAAAAAAATTTAGTCAATCGTCATGAAATTTTTACCATCGTTTTATATCTGCTTCAATAGTAAATTTTCAAAATTTCAACGGATTTTTATATTTTGAACTGTATTTACAGAAATTTTTATTTTTCCCATAAGAGGCCGTGTTAATTGAGAACTTTGATAATTAATAGCTACAAAACGGTGTTGTGAATTAATCTCAAATTTCATACAGGCATCTGTTACCGCTTCAAAAACATTATGTCAAAATTTCAAGCAATTCTTATGTCTTCGCCAATATAGGTGGAATATCCTTAAGCGTGACATGAGTTGCGGCTAATGTATAAAATTATGTTGCAGGTTTACGGCCACCTTCAGTGTCATCATAGCACCGACCTTCATGCTCACTTGGCTGATTCTCATGTACACATTTCTTCTGGTCTTGTTAAAGGAGAGATTCCAAGGATTGAACGAAGCCCTCACTCATATATCAACTGTCTTCATCTCCTGCTTGTCTGTATCAGATCTGGGTAGCACCATCAACCGGGATGTTACCATTGTCAAAAGATCGCATGAAGCACTTTACGAAATAACTTGCGATATTTCTAATATTTTATCACTACCAATGTTCTTCGCTATATCCGCATTCTGCGCCACTATTATCTCCTCTTCGTATTTTTTGATGACCGTGCTGATCGCTGGAGGCAGTGGGCTCATTATATATAATTCTGTGTGCTATCTACTCATGGAGTCCTTTCCAATCTGGATTTTGTCGAGCACTGTTGGTCAAGTACGAGGAGAGGTAAGTTTTCTACAAGTGTTTTCAGCCTTTTGGGCATAAATCCAAAGAACAGACTTGTTACCGGAAACTGATTCAGAGTCTCATCAAGAGGGGTAGAACCTCGTAGGAATTTTTCAATTTGTCGGTACATATTCACAATTTTTAATTTTTTTGCAATTTCGGAAATTTTTAGAATGCCGGGCGATTCTGATAACCTCACCATTTTTTTTTACTCTGGAGAAATTACATTATTTTCATCCAAACGATGCATAAATTTTTGCCGGCGTTTTTTTGGCGCGCATGTTTTGGCGCCAAAAAGCATATGGGTGCCAAAAAAAGACGTTAAAAAAACAGCGCCAAAAAAAAACGGCGCCAAAAAACGGCGCCAAAAAAAACGGCGCCAAAAAATCGGTGTCGGTCATCCAAAGCGACACCATCAGTGTCGCTTGTGATATTGAAAGACGATGTGCAAATATAGGAGAAAATCAGTCTTATAGTTATAACGACAATTAATTCTGAAGTTGGTGGTGATGCATAAGAGAAGTACTGCATCGAAAAATTTAGCATTTTTCCTACCTTATCGACTCACATGTAATGCCAGAAAAACCTTAAAATTGAGACAGTTGCATGTTTTTTTATTACACATCTCAAGTTTGTACGTTTGCAGATGAAGCGGACATCGATTGTGGTCAATGAATTACTTCGGAAACCATTTATCAACAAGAAGGTGAAAGCGCAGGTGAGAAGGAGGTATCAAAGAATCAATGAATTGATGACACATCGTCACCTAAGACGTTTCAATCATTTACGTATGAGGGAATCAAAATTGCCTGTAGGGCTTCTATGTAGAAAACTGAAAAAAGTTATGAACCATTTCAGCTTGAACTATTTTCTATGGAATTGCTGCATAGAAATGTGGACTTCACCGGTGGCTGCATTTTCGCTCTTGATGGAACACTACCTCATTCCGTGAGTATCGAATCGTAGATCCAAAAATGAACAAAATCTGACGATTACATTTTTTAGATTCTCAACGCCACGGTTACTTATCTGATCATTCTCGTTCAAATGGGATTCGCAACGCAAAATTCTCAGTCAAATACCACAATGACACCTGCCTAAAACTGATGCTAATATGTATATGTATATCTAGAACAATGTCATTCAAAATCTCAAGCATTTTAAAAATTATAAGGATGGGTCTACTTTCAACATATTTGTAATAGCATAATATGCTCCACAATTTCGTTGGTTCTAGGTTTCATTGATATCTGAAATTCTTATCAATACATTGGCGAAAAATGGAGTGTAGATGGTCAAGATTGTTTTAATCCATACTTGGCACATTTTCAGGTTGCTGCATGCACGGCCCAATGCTACCGTCCCTGACCATCGCATTAAAGCCCTCCAACCAGTAAAACTGCGTCTTCTCCCAGTGAGATTCCTATCGCCTATCGATTGTCCCAGTCCACCTGTTTCTTCTCACGACCTCCATCGTTTTAAATTCGCGCAAACTTCCAATAAAATCCGATATTGAGTGCAAAACCGTCATGATGAACACGGGCAGTACCCCGCTCCCAAAATCATTACCTCCCAAATTGCTTTACTTCTTCTTCAAAGCACTTGGTCTGCTACCACTATCAATTCGCTTCACAAAGTACCGGTCATTTGAATTTTCCCGCTCAAATTTGGGAGCAATGTACAATGTTACGTTGATTTTAGTGACACTTGGTTTGAGCTTTCCAGCAGTTCAGGCTTTTCGGAGTACGGAGTTTGCCTACAAAACTCAGAAGGTCATGGCGATTGCATTGACAAAATCAGTGGCATCAACGGGGGTTGCGCTAGTTACATGGGGAATTGTCTGCTTGAGACAGGATGAAAGTCTCAAAATTGCGGAGAAAATTTTATCGATTGATCAGGTCCTCTCAAGCCTAAGGTATCATTTTTTTTTCCTTCAAGCTTTTGTCCATTATCCGTTATCAATCCTGTCGAGAATTTAGCATTTTAGCTATTCCAGAATTAATTGTGCGCGTCGACATGAAAAAGGCCCACTTCGTCGGGATTTGTCTCCAAGATCTTGTTCATCTTCGTTCCTTCCACTCAAACCAATATTATTTTATCTGAGGAACCAGATCAAGATTACCGGACTAAACATGACTCAACACCGACGAAATGGGCCCTTTTCACGTGGACGACTATGTCAGTCAATGTCAATATTTTTTGATTTTTTTCTACAACTTTGATTCAAATTTTGTTCTTTTAACTGGTCCGTTGCGCGCGCACATTACGTTGTGCGCACGCTGCGCGGCTAACTTCGCGTCTATCAGATTGACCAATGAGAAGTCAATATTACGCGATTCGAGACGCTTCGACTCTAGCAATGTTCATTCATGTCCTTTCGTTGAAAGAGGATTAGTGCTAAAGAAATTCTTGTGAATCATTTTGACATTTTCGAAAACTTTGAAGCTTCAATTTCGCAAACGTCAAAAATATTCATCATTTCAAAGTTTTGCGTTTGTAAAAATTATTATAAATTTCAGAGGCACTTCCTCTCAGGAATATTTCCAGCTCCGAGTGATTTCCATCATCGCATTCAATACTCTAATCTGGATACACCTGCTTGCGCTGGATCTTCTGGTATTTGAGTCCCTTTTTAAGTCAACATTTGTCATATCAGTGATACCAAATATCGTATTCAACTGGTTTCTCATCCAATATTCACTTGTGTTGATCTTAATTCATGGAAAAATCAACGCAATTAATTCGGGAATTTCTGAAATGTCAAGGAAAAAAAGCTCATTTGGATATTCATCAACTTTGAAGGACTTACGAAACTTTGAAGCTGCGCATGCTGTGCTCTATGAGGTGTCCCATGATATTAAGGTATTGAATGTGAAGAACGTAAAATTTTTCAAGCACCCTCAACCCTTTGGCACAGTATTGAATACCCCACTTCTTGTTCTCTGTTATATCGTCTCATAACACCAAGCACGAATGGTCGAAAAAAGAATCTCATCCACTGATCTATATACTAACTGGATGGGTGTCCCCTGCAAGTGAAATCACTCACACGTCCACCCAGCGCCTCCTCAAACGGTAATGGTGCTGCGTTTAACGCTAGTGCGCATGCGCACTTTTACACCGGATACACTGTATCATGCGCATTTCCTTTGCAGCTAGTACCACTACCGGTTGAAGCTGGCGCTAGAGGACAACCCACCCAATTAGCATATATATAGCTCCATGATTTCACCTGATTTCTAATTACGTAAATTAAGGATTTTTATGCACTTCCGGTGTTGCTGATTGTAACCGTTTCCTGTGGAGCCATTTTGACGACATCATACTATTTGATTGTCCCATTTTTGGTGGACGGCAATGAGGTGCTCTGGCTGAGGACCATGGACTCTGTAGTTTACCTTGCCATGGAGGTCTTCCCCATTATCATCTTGACGAGCAGTGTATCGAAACTCGCTTCCGAGGTCTGTATTCACTCAACAAATTTACCACATGATTTCCTCAAGGAGTGAATAAATTTTCAACTGAAACCATCGATTCGGCAGATGAGGCAGACATCAACAGTAGTGCACAATCTTCTCAGAGAGTTCCCCTCGGGCGGACCATTGCGATCGGAGGTATGTTGGCAGTCTCGATAAGTTGAACGTATATGCTCAAAAAAAAACTATTGCAGATGAAGACATTTTCGGTGGAACTACTTCACCGGTGCATTGAATTCTCCTGCTGTGACCTGTTTCCCCTGGACCGCACTCTCCTCCATTCGGTAAGTATCCTCGTCCAAAGCATGTCCTATCACTAACACAGCACAATTTTCAGATTGCAAATATGACGGCTACGTATTTGGTGATCCTCATCCAATTCCAAGGGTCAGGCACTTCGGAGAGCTCTTCCACTAGTGAGATCAAATCTTCTCGATGAATGCTGTGGAAGATTGTGATTAAAAAAATGTCATTAGAACGAAATGTTTTGACTCCCCTTTCCCTTCCAGCTTTAGTAATCCATATTTGTGAAACGATCGGAGAAACCCATTTATTTAATCCCCACCTTCATCACCAGCAAATGGCAGGTTGTTCTAGGCAATTCCCGCAATCTCGACTGTCATCTCCATTACCCATTCTCATCGATTCCCTCAATCGTCCAAGCATGAATGGAACGATTTGATTGCTACCTCCCAGGTTGGCTAACTACTACCCAACGCCACAGTTGGCTAGATACAACTGAATACCCTAAAGCACCTGCAAAGTGCCTGCTCGAAGCCCAATCAAACCACAACTTCTCTAACCATCCCCTCTGTAGTCATCAGCGAAACCATCACCAAGCTAAGAATTGCTAGAAAGAAGACGATGACTACTGAGTATCTCCAGAAGTTGGCCCTCTACTTCTTCAAAGCCCTTGGAGTCTTTCCCCCGGGGCTGCGATCGGCTAGGGAAATTCGTGTGGAATCCTCTCGAGCGGGTGTCCTCTATAACATCATCCTGATCTTCCTGGCGACTATCTTAGTCATCCGGCAAATTCCACCCATCAGCGAGGCCCTTTACCCAGGGGAAAGTGTACTCGGTCGAAGGCTCAGACTGTCCAAGGCTGTGATTGGAAACATCATCCTGGTCTTCCTCTGGATCATCATATGCATCAAGCAGAATGCTCTCGTGAAGATTGTTAATAAAGTAGTGGACGCGGATGAGGAACTTCTCAACCTGGCTCACATCCACCGGTAATAGACATTGCTTTCATCCTCTTTTGGTTTACCCCGGAAAAAGCTCCCGAATCAGATCACTTGTTTTTTACACCACCAATTATTTTAATAACCCATGTCACACTTATAGGTTCAGAAGATGTTCCATAATTGTTGAAACCGAAATCTATCCACAGGAGTACATCCCGGAACCTTTTAGCAATCAACTTGTTTGGGATAAACGCGCTCATCTGGGCTGCCGTGATCACCACCAATCTCATGGTGATTGAAGGTCTCGGTGCTAGCCTCCTGCTATGGCTCTGCCTGACCATTCCAATCTTCATTGTCAGCTGGCTATTGGTTCAGTACGCCATCATTTTATCTCTCATCTTGAACAGATTCAAGGACGTCAATGGAACCATCAAGAACCTGTGTCCCACTTCGGAGAAGGTGGCTGCAAGCTTAGGACTTGCGAGAACTCCCCCGGATCGAGCGATCGTTGGCAGCATTCTGGCGGTCAGGCGGGTCCACGCAAGTTACTATGAAATTACCAGCGATGTTGCGAATTTTTATTCAGTGCCAGTGTTATTCGGTGTATCATACTACTGTGGCACCATTATTTACAGTGCCTACTTTCTTGTTATACCGTTCCTTGGGGCCAGCAAGACGAACAGTGTGACATTGAGCTCTGCTAATGCAGTGTTGATGCTTGTCATGCAGATAGTGTCCATTGGGATGATGGCGGTTTGCGTCGACAGATTGAGCCATGAGGTTTTCTATGGATTTTGTACTAGGAGCATGCTTTTTTTATTTTCATTTGGTATTGGAGTTCTCTTCCAAACCATTCGATGTATTTATTCTTCCTTCGTCCCTCTTCCTCGCACTCTTCACGGTAGTTGCGTTACTTCTGCCGGGAGTACAGTGGAACTTCCGTAAACTCATGAGCTTCTTCCGGTACGACCTATTTGCATCTAACCTTTTAAATAAATTTTACAATTCATTATTGTGATGATGAATGACCATAAAACGAACGATTCTGTGATGTCATGGGAGAGCATCGGCGTAGTCTGTGTCGCATCCAATAAATAATCAATAACATTGTGCATGCTAGGGCCAGCCTTCCACGTTTACTGATTGCAATCTCGTGTTGATGCGTACAAAGCCGAAGTGATTCTATGAATCGTGTAAATTACTATTGGTTATTCTTCGCTTGCCGGCCTATTGAGCTGATGGAGGGATAACCGTTGCTTTTGATTGATATATTCAAAAGTTGTTTCTCCCGAAACTTATAAATTTTGGATTATTCATTGGAATGCGCAGAAGTTTTAATTTGGTAAAGCCGGGTTGGCGACTGTGCCCCCACAACGTTAATGTCCTCCAGAGGAACTCAGTCCAGCGGAAGTTGTTTACGAGTCTAACTGTAGGTGCGGGTTTCCAATGTGAATGTTAGAAGGAAGCTACGGCTCCATAGTTGAGACACTATGAGAGTTTCCTTCGGGTTTCGAGTAGAACCCTCCCCAACACCATCGGCGCATGCGCCACTCATACTCCCGCCACTCCTGCCAACGAACGCAATGCGCATGCGTCGGCGGTGGTCGGGAGAGCTCGACTGGACGACTGGAGACAACTCTCATGGTGTATGAGTATACTAAGAACATGTTGCAAATTACATGTTCGAACCTCTGTGTGTGTGTGTGTGTGTGTGTTCATTTATTTGTTACTCATACCTGTACGCATATACGTTAGAGATGGAAAAATGGTTTCATTAGTATTTTAACGTAACCAAAGATGCTTACATATTCCCGCTTTGAGGAACTCATTGGAAAAGTTATGGAATTGCAGATATAAACAAGTGATTCGGGCCTCTTTCTCCACAACCATTGATACAATGTTTTCATTCAGATGACCATGACCGCTGACGCTGTCCATAAACTTCTCGTCTGGTCGTTACCTAGTCGCGAAGTCAAAGCAGAGGTAATTCAACCGATCGAATCAAACTAATAAGTTTTAAATCTTTCAACTTTTACAGTTAACAAAATTCTCCCTCGACCTGTTGCATAAAAGCGTTCACTTCACGGCGTATGGGGTTTTTCCGCTGGACTGCAGTCTTGTTCATTCGGTAAGTCAAACTGATCGTCCAATTGCACTCTTCAGTCTCAACAATTAATCATCAACTGATATTCCAGATATTCAGTGTAGCAGTCACATACTTAGTTATCCTCGTGCAGTTTCAGAAACCTCCACAATCTTAAGAAAACAGGCTTCGTGAGTGTACATCAACGGAAAGAGAACGCACTGTCTCATCACTGAAGACCTTGAGGCCATGACATCTTCGTCAAGATACATCTATCACGTTTTTTTTTTATTTGTCATTTATCACGTGATACAGCATCTCCATCAGACAATTCATTCCTGAGAAATTGTTGGCGAAAGATTTTTGGGTACATGCAGTCACCCACAGCTTCAGCGTGTGCACAATCACCCCTAAAAAAAATACTAAAATTCTCCCCCACCCCATTAACAATCTACACTCAACCAAATTTAATTTTGAAAATTTTTCGAAAAAAATCAGAATTACCCGAATTACAACGGCATTTTTATTTCGACCAACATTTACAATTTCCTCTTCTTCGACGGCCCAGATTCGCCTTCTTCCTCCTGAAAGATAGTTTTCGGCTGGGTCTTCTTGTAGGCTGGAGCAATCCAGTAGGGATTCTCCTCTGCCTCTTTCGCGAATTTAAGAATGGCCTCCCTGGGATCCTGGTCATCCTCAATTCTCTTACTCAGCCCCAAGTTCCTGATAACGTAAGAACTTAGGGTTCCCCCAGAGGATACAACACGTCCACCTTGTCCTGAAGTTATAGGCAAGTCTGGCCTCCTGGATTTCACTGGATCCAATCTGTCCTTCTCCAGCTGCTTTCTCACGGACTTGAAAAAAATAGCAATTTTGCATTATGAAAAAAAAAAAAAAATTTTTTAATTATTTAAAATGAATAAAATATCGTCAAAATTTTTTTTTTTAATATTAAAAAAATCTGGAGTACTCCACAAGCCTTTTAGGTCCTTCACATAAAATGATAAATTGAACAAATGACAAAATTTTTTTTCTCCCCAATTGTGAGACATACCTTGGGTCTGTCCTGCCTAAAGAGCGGCAGAGCGTGTGGCGTGATGATCTGCTGGGTAGACATCATTTCAATGTGATGCTGCTTATGATGGGTCTTTACAACGCATAATTTGGCACCTCTAAGACTCCTCTTAGAATCGTAATATGCCTTCACGATACCATTGCCACAGCCAACAAAAATCTGATTGAGTTTGGGATGCCACAGGGTCTTGATCACGTGGGAATCTGTCACCCTTATCTCGTTCACAACTTGAAATGTGTTTTTATCGTAAAAAAGAACTCGCCCATGGGTCTGACCCTTCTTCAGGGACTCGCCAGTGATGATCATGGAGTCATCGGGACTGAACATACAGTCAGTTGTGTCATATCTGGGATAAACCAAGGGGAAATTTTAATTATGGATTCCAATTTTTTGAAGTCATGTAAATGTCATTGAATTGTTTAGAACAATTTTCCTGACAACAATTAAAAATTAAAAATTGAAAAATTAAAAAAACAAAAAATTCACAAATTCAAAAATTGAAAAATTCGAAAATCAAAAAATTAGAAAATTGAAAAATTGCAATATAGAAAATTAAAAAATTAAAAAATTAAAACATTGAAAAATTGAAACATTGAAAAATTGAAAAATAAAAAAATTGATTTCAACTATTACGTGAACCAAGAATTAGAATAATGTTTCTCACCTAGAGAAGAGATCATCAGCGACGAAAACTGGTTTTTTGAAAGCTCGAAGATCCCAGAGTTTCAGTGTATCATCGCAGGACCTTGTAGCAAGTAGGTCCCCCATGTAGGAGAAGCTCAGACTGGAGACACCTGAGCCCTGTTCATGGGCGCCCCTGAGAATCAGTGAAGGGTTGACAAAGTTCTTTCGATGATCCCACATTTGAATGGAGCCGTCGATGCAGCCGCACGCCACCACAGTGCCCTCCCTGCTGTACCCACAAGCTGTGGGGATTGTTTTCACACCATTCTGAGCTCGACACTTTATCAGCTGTTTGTGGCCCTTGGGCCGATACAATATCCAAAGCCTGCACGTGCTGTCCTGGAAAATAGGAACAAGTGTTACCCAACGAGCAAATATTTTATTGTGCAATTGAACAATTTCTGGAGCGACGTGATAAAATGTATATTTTGTACCTGCGAGCAGGTCATGTATTCCTCCTTAACGAAAGGATGCCAAGCTCCTGAATTGAGCCCCGCAGTATGCCCCTTCGTTCTCGCCATATCCGTGATATATTGGTCTCCCTTAACGGTCTCGCATTTTTCAAAGCCATCGCGATCCAAAACTTTGGCCTGGGCAGAGCCTGAGATCACGAGAATCACGTCACCTGTCATCGAGTACTGAAGACATTTTATCGGATGATTCTCACAAGGCTGCAGCGTTCGGAAACTGCGCAAAGACGAATCCATACCCGCAAAGTCCCAAAAACTCACGTCGTAATCAATGGAGCCTGTTATGAAAAATATCCTTTAATTTTCCCTATTTACCTCGAAATCGAAAAAAATTGTTATAATTATATTTTCTCTGACTAAAAAAACTACTTATGTTGATATTGATTTATTCACCAATATGTATACTCTATTATTCTTTTTTTTTATTCAAATGTATTTAATCTTTGCAGGAAAAGAAAATCCAGAAAATACAGAAATACAGAAATAAAATTGTACACACCAGAAGCTAGTCGGGCGCCCGCGGGATCCGCGGCAACAGCAGTAATAGCCTTAGTTCCGTGCGTCATGGATACTTCATGACTACAAGGTATCTTCTCGATCAAGCTCATTTCTTCCGCATCCGAGGAGTCACTGTCATCCGAAGAGGAGTCTCCTGAGCTATCCTCACTTTTGCCCTTGGTTTTAGAAGTTTTCGTCTTCTTCGCAGAACATTCAGCTTCACCTGCAGATTCTGGAGGTGGGGGCAAGGGTCCAATAACTTCATCATCCGAGGAGTCTTCCAGGGCCTGAGTGAGTACAACATAATAAATTCAAAATTTGTTTGTTTTTTCTCGTCTATTTGTTAACGAAATTTTTTTTTAATGTGAGCTTTCATTAAAAATCTGAGACGAACGATTATTTTTTTTTTCTTGCTAAATCTTCAAATTCCTGCTATCGGGATAGCATTTATATCTAAGTTTTGGAAGCTTTGGGAAAAAAATGGAATTGGAATTCCCTTGCAGTATACGAATGGATAGAGTTTAGGTACATAAATTTTTTTAACATGAGATAGTTATGAAACCTCAGATTCAGCCGGTTTTTGGAAAGAGTCAGATCTGACTGTCTTCTTTATGTTCTCCATCATTTCCTGAACGTCGAAAGCCTTCGCTTTTTTACCAAATCCCGTCATGCCCATTATTTTTTTCAAACTCTCGGACTCTTCCTCGTCTTCCGGTCGAATTTCACGGATTTCGGCGTGACCTTCTTTCTTCTCCGGCGACTTTTTCCCAAATGTACCGAAACCGGAAGTCGATGACTCGGCGGCGCCCGTGGGAACTGTGGGCCTTGATAGGGCAACACCAATCTTACCGAACGTTATTGTTTTTTTCATCTTGCAAGCTGGAAAGGAAAACGTGAGGTTCACAATTGAAATCGAAAATCGAAATAGAAAAGTTCAGTTTTACTTTCCGGAAGTTTAAAAATTTTATGTTTTCAATTTTTTTTTTTTTTGTAATTTTTGAAAAAAAAATTCCTAAAATTTGCGAACTTTACACAATTTCCCTTGTTATTTTGGAAATCAAATTCCATATGTAACACGTATCGAATTATGGAAATCTTGAAATTTTTCAAAACATTGAAACCTCCAAAATTTTACACTTCTAGAATTTGCATTTAAAGAAAGCTATATGTATAATTAATGAACAAAACAAAACAGAATGAACCAATGAGATCTAGCTTGAAATAATAATAATAATTCACGTTAAAAATAACAATTATGTATACCAAATAATTATCATTGTTTACCAAATTGTGATTTATCTGAACACTTTGACAGCTACGTCAAAGCGCTCATAACCTCAAACGAGACCGACGCACTGCCCTAAATTTTCCGTGTCAATAAGACTTCTTCTAATTTACTCTAATTTTTGGGATATTTCAGGGAAATATTTCGGTTCTCTCAATTAACAATACTTGTTTTAAAATAAAACCTAGGTTAGGTTAGGTTAGATTCAAAACCTTATACGAACTTGCCTTGTCTATCCCAAAAAGCGTTAAATTGTGACTATATCTATACCACAATTAACGCAAACACTCGATTTTGCTGAAACGACATTGTGCCATATTAATTTCACGTATTTTTTATGCACTTGAAAGTGTTTGTTTGACGCGACAAGAAATCCAATCGTCGAAAACACAAAAATTCAAACACTTGTTGGGGAGGGGGAAATCAGCTGATCCAAATGCACTTTTGCGTTTCATGTGTCGAGTTATTTTCAACCAGCTCTACATGTTTTTTTCAATAATTACCATATAAAAAAGGAAAGTCGCTCGGAATATTAATTTACAAAACATCATTGAGGTGATTAGAACAGGCCAAAGATAATTGGTCACGTGGTCACCATGTTTTTACGAATTTCCATGGTTTGAGCATCTGCAATTGAATTGACAGTGCAAGGTATTTATGAACCTCAATATAATTCATCAAGCTGATTTTTTTGTGAACAGTAACTAATTTGAAAGTAAAATATTTGGGTTCATGGACTCCATTTTTGGAGGGGGAGAGGGGAGGGGGGAGGCAGTAAAAAATTTGTTTAATAATGCCTCAGAAAAATAAAGTTTTGCAAATTGTTCACAGGAGAAAAATGGCAGAATCCACTTCAAATACGAGAGTTTCGCCTTCAGAACTGAGTTTTGAAAGAAGAACGAGGTCCAATAGCTCTGGAACAGCATCGACCCCATCTTCTTGCGACTATATACCTGGCGATGACAATTCTGAAAGCAGATTGGCTGTGCCCTATAGTTTAAAATCTGTGGAGGCACTACTGTCTCTCTCCAAGGTTTAAAACAATTTGTGCACAGACTTTTCGGTTTTCTGGATGAGATATTCCATCGGAGAATTGATCAGGGAGTTCTTTGGAACTCCATCGACCGTATCCTGATTGAGAAAATTATTTTGATTTTCACAAAAAGTTTGGGGCTCTCATTGTTTTTTTTATCTTTTAAATTTCTAAATTTTAGGATCATCAAATCTATCTAACTTTCCAAAAATTCTTCCAAAACTTCCACAACAATTTGAATTTCTGTCAATTAAATTTAATTAAATCGCAAAATTTCCAGGATTTTTCCAATCTTAGTAAAATTGAGGAGTTTGACGATTTCAATAATTAGACAAATTTGTAATAGAAATTTCTGAAATTTTGCAAATTAAAAAAATTTGCATTTATTGCATAACTTATCAAATTCCGAAAACCAAAATTTTTAACGAAATTTTGAGCTGGTCATTTCGCCAAGCTAGTTTTTTTCTATAATCGTCTAATGTATCCAATTATTTTAGACATCCAGTCTTGAGGAGCTGAACGATATGGTGGATAAATGCAAGCAGATGGTTTTAGAAAGTGATCAATGCACGGAGGAACGGAAATGGTTGGTCAGGAGACTCATTGAGCTGAGATTGCGAGCTCAGGAGTTGAGGGAAACATCCGATCCTAGTTGCTTGGAGACACGAGTTATTTTGGGACACCATTTGGTACCTCAGAAGTACCAAATTTCTAATTCTGGACCCGTCTACTGCGACCACTGCAGTGGTGCTGTATGGATGATGCTACAATCCTGGTATATTTGCAGAGGTAAATTATTGGTTTGGGTGAACTACTTTGATATATTTTCTTTGAAATTACTAGAATTTTGAATTAAAAAAAAAAAAAACTTTTTTTGAATTCAAAATCCCGATAATTAAACAAAAATTATTAGTTAAATTTTTTCGGTAATAATTATGATTGCTAATCCTCAAATTTGCAGATTGTGGCTACTCCTGTCATTGGAAATGCATAAGTGAAGTCCGCAGAGTGTGCGCCAATGTGGTAGCAAGTGAGGCTGGTGGATATATCTTCACAAAAGAAATTTGTCCAGAGAAGGGACTGTCAGCGCAGCTGTACCGCTGTGCTGAGTGCCACACAAAAATTACATTTAGTAAGTACAGTACTGACCTCTTATCAAACATTAATAGCCAATGACGGTGATATCGCCACGTAATTGTAAAAAAAAATATTTTTGATATTTTTATGAAATCCATGAGTGAGGAATGATATGAAATAAAAAAAAATATATCAAAAATTGGAGAAACAATCGTCACGTCATAAATTGAACACGAAGTTATCCCGAAATCAAAAAAAAATTCACTCTTTTTAAATCCATAATTAGTGAACTCAAAATTTGAATTTCTTTTATTCATAACAAATCATGCGAGTTCAGAGGGAAAAGTGAGATTTGGCATTCCCCAATAGACTGTAGAATTTAATAAATTTACATACTTGGTTTCGCGTCTCTGACATGAATATCGGCTGTCGACCTATTCACTTATCTATCTATTTATTTGGCAAAAAAATAACAATTTCCCTACACTAACAATTCCGGAAAAAAATGAGTTTGAATTGTGATGTTAAACCGTGTTATTTGTTTAAGTACTTATGTCTTTTTCATTAAGTCGTACAATAATTGATTGTTTAATTACAAGCTAACGCGAAGGGTCTGTCACTATCATGTTTCGGCAGTCCCTTCAGGCAAACAGGTACTCGTATCATCATAAACTAAAACATAAATTCTAGACTTGCATTATGTTCCAAAAATTTCTTGGTATAGTTTGTGCATAAAGTCCAAGAATTACATCAATTTGAGAAATATTCAAACCTTGTAATTCAAAGATGAGTATTGAGAGGCTAAGCAGATGAAAAACAAATATGCAAATGTGGGACAAAATTTGCTTCAAAAAATCGTTCCAAAAATGATCATTTTCGCTCTTTCCGAATGTATTAAGTTCAGAGTGCCCTGAATGATATAAGTAATTAAAAGGCAAATTCGAACATACGAGGCGGTCGACCAGTGCAGCCGCCGCCATCTTGCTTTCGCACCTTTCCCCCACAATATGGCGGCCGCCTAATTGGGCAACCATCTGCCGCTTTCAAACAGTTTTTCTCGGTATTCATTCTATGCAAACTAATCTTCACTTATTTTATTCGGTGATTACAAGAATGAGATTTTTTTTTTCAGGTACTTTTAAAATTTTTCCATGTTAATTTTGTTGAGAATTGGAGCAAAGATTCCCGCGTTTTGCCATGTTCATTTATTGCTTTCAAGGCCTCTCAACTCATCCTTTTTTATTTACCATCGTAGAATCAATAACAATAGTCGAAAGTGAGCTGATTACTCAATTCGATTCCAACGTATATGTTCTAACCTTTCCTCATCATTCAGAATCTGCATGGGTAGAGCCGAGGCTCTGCGATTATACGGGCCTATACTTTTGCCAACGATGCCACTGGAACAGTCTGGCAGTGATTCCAGCTCGTGTTATAAGAAACTGGGATCGGGAACCCCGAAAAGTCAGTCGCTCTGCTTCTCAATTGCTTGGGTTACTCAATGAACGCCCGGTTTTGCCCCTAGAACAACTCAACCCAAAATTGTTCACACTGGTACCTGATTTATCTCTCCTAAAGGTAACACTTCTATTCATATTTTAAGGGGGACATCGCTTTTTCTTTTTTCTTTCTTTAAACTCCCTGTATGAAATAAGTGCATACATGCTTATTTTTTTCTTCTACAAGGCAAACTTACGTCTCTTGCTATTGATTTTGGGGGAGCGCATCTTCAATTAAAAAAAAAAAATGTTAAAAAACACAGAAAATTATAGGATGCCAGTTTACTAATTGATGATTTTTGAATTTAAGTTTTCAATAAAAAAAAATCCTAAAAATAATCTCATATATTGCAGCGAATGCGAGAAGAGCTCCAAATGATGAAGAAGTATGTGGTCTTTTGCCCGGACGCGGATTTCCAGGGTCTGCCTTGGCGCGTGGGTCTGCGCACCCATATGATAGAAAATTGTGGCAACTACTCAATGAAGGATCTGATAGATCTTCAAAGCGGCGTTCTCATGGAGGAAATTCGCGTGGCATACGATGCCATGAGGAGCCACATAACGGAAACCTGTGACTTATGTCGTGCGAGGGGTCACCTCTGCGAACTATGTGGCAATGATCAAATAATCTTCCCTTGGGAAGCATCAGCAGTCTCCTGCCATCAATGCCACGCCGTTCACCACAGAGTGTGCTGGTCCAAGAGGAACCACTGCTGTCCCAAATGTTCTAGAATAAAAAAACGAATTGCCAATAAAAGCGATAGCGAGAGTGAGCCTGACGAAAAATATACTTGAACAATGTCGTTTTCGTAGAATTGTATAGCACTCAATTTTTAAGAAGATACTGTTAATGTATTTTTATTGTTATTTTTTGATTTTTTTATATTGCATATGGTTCCTATAAGAGGTTTCTCATGAATAAAAAAATCCAAATGGCCTCTTGATTGAATATGAATTTAAAGGATTTTTTTAAAAATCCAAATGTCAGTCATGAAGTAAAAGGTGTTGCATGGGCATTGCCAGGTGGCGCCATCCAAGGGCTTCGTTCCTCGCAGGCAGACGCTGAAATATCAACCAAGTACAGACAGGCAGACAGCAGTGATAACCGTACTCCAAAATATCCAATGAAAAGGGACGAAGGAGGTACCAACCGAAGGTAGGCGAAGTGTTATAATAAACTAACTTTTCTCCATTATTCATTTATTTGCTCGCACGATCACGGATTATAAAAAGGTCTTGAACTAAATAAGATTTCTTAGACCCAATTTTTGTGGAAAACTTGCAAGTTGAGATATGCAGTCAAAATAATTTCGAACAAGGATGAGATGTAGACATCATAACGCAACAAAAAATATGAATCCACTGATGGGAATTGAGCCTTTGCAATTGCTTCCTCGTGAAATTTCATAACTTTTGAAGCACCTTCCTTAGTATTTTTCCTGCGGGACTCCTCTCTATTTCATCAGTGATAACAACATGCGCAAGCCGCTTGTACTTGATAACTTGTTGGGCAACAAACACTTTGATCTCTTCCTCTGTAATTGTGACACCATCTTTAGGGACAACAAATGCTTTTGGTACTTCACCGTACTTCTCATGGGGCACACCAACAACAGCTGCATCAGCGACTTTCCCATGACCGTGAATTATATTTTCCAGTTCTGTAGGTGATACTTGATTGCCTTGTACTTTGATCAGCTCTTTCGAGCGCCCGGTAATGAAGAGAAGACCTGCCGAGGAAAGAAACGAGTAATTAATTTATGGAGTGAGTTACACTCCGGTGAGTGGAGACCGGAAGGGCGCTGCAGCAACAGCGCCACCCATGTATTTCCGGTTACAAAATCGTTGAATACCTTCATCGTTTACATATCCCAGATCTCCGGTTTTGAGCCACTCTCCGTCCATCGTATTGCGCGTTGCTTCTGGATTTTTCAAATAGCCTTTCATGATCTGCGGGCCCTTTATATATATCTCACCCGTTTCGTTAACACCCAAATTTCTATCTCCGTTTATTCCACGATCTACCACTCTTATCTTCGTATTTGGCAATATAAATCCCGAAGAATACATTGTTACATCTTTTTCTACTGTAGTTACAGATGATGTTTCGGTGAGTCCGTAGCCCTGAAGTAGGGCAAAATGGTCACCCATCTTTGCACGAAATTTGAGCATGAATTCGTGGGTGAGTGGTGCAGCACCTGAACCTATTCGCCTCAGATATTTTAGATGGCTCTTTGTAAATTTCTCCTCATTTGTCATTAACTGAATTATTGGCGGCACTGCGTAGATTGCTGTGATGCGATTTTTTTCTAGTACTTCCAGGAAATCGCTTGATGTGAATTTCGGCATGCAGATAAGCTTCACTCCCATACTGATAATATTGAGGTACATAATTAAGTGGCATACTAGAAACAATTGGAAAATCTCGGAAATTGGGAACATTTTAGAAAACCTAAAAGTTTTAACCTTTTTTAAAAATTGAATATTTGACCATTTCCTAAAATTGGGAAATTCTGAAAATTTGGAGGAATATCTGATTCCAAAGTACAAATGAATCATAAATTCTCACATAAGAAATTATCAATAGAATTGAAAAGATTGGAACATTTCGAATATGTAAAAACTTGAAACTGGTAAAAACCATAAAATTGGGGGATACAAATAAAGAGATGAACTTTAAATACACATGAAATAGCGACAAATTTTCAAATTATTCAGTTGCATCATTACCTGAGTGCGGTCAGAAGGCAGATGGACATCCCATATATATGATAAAGAGGCAAAAACAGTGGAACACAGTCTTGAATTCCATTGTGTGTTTGTTTCACCAGCGAGTACTCTGGGTGGCTTGCTATAGATATCGCCGCCACGATATTCCTGGAAAAGTTCAATTTCTCCATAGCATTTTTTTTTATTCAAAAATTTTTTGGTTATAAAAATTTTTTTTTTACCAAAACTTTTTTTTTATTTTCATTTTTCTCCATAGAATTTGTATAAAATATTGACAGAATATCCTATCCGAAAAATTGCATCAGAATTTATTCAAGGAACCTACCTATGGGTCAACTCTACACCTTTAGGTAGACCAGTAGTTCCACTCGAGTACGGTAAAATCATAGTTTCCTCCGCATTGACATTCAATCTCTCCCCAGTTTTTCCAAACTCCTCAACATCGTCAGCTACAAGATCCCTGAAGTTTACAGTACCAGGCGGAACATCATTCCCATCAGCAACGATAATTACCGGAAGTGAGCTTGGTGGATCGCCCAACTTCATGCTCTCTAAAATCGTGGGATAAGTCGTTGCATCAGTGATTACAGCTTGAGCTTCTGAATTCTCTAGCTGCTTTTGAAGTTCGGAGGCTGTGTAGAAAGGATTCATGAGGGTCAGCTGCAACATCATTGTCATCATATTACGTCATTTACTAATATCAATTTTTCTTATTTGGCCGTTTTCCCCCAAACTTTATTCCCCCCCCCCTCCACCCCCCACCCCTCGCGTCAGCACTCCCCTCACTTCCCATAACTCTCCCATCTGTAACTTTCCCACCGAGCAGACGGGCATGACGTTACGTTCTGACACGTGACATTAGGAGCTGCGCTTCAGGGGTATGGCCTCCCCGAAAATTATCAAGAAGAATATGATCTTAGAATGACATTAATTACCGCAATACCAGCTTCACTAGCGCCCAACGTGATGATTGCATACTCTGGAACATTTGGAAGAATGACAGCGACCACAGTTCCGGGCAGCCATTGGTTGTTCCTCAATGAAGTAGCAAACCTGCCGCAAAGCTTTCTCAGCTCTCCATACGTGTATGATTTCCCAGTTCGTGCACATACCTAGATAGGCCAATTGGTTCAATACTATATTGAAGGGCAGAAAATGGGGAGTGACTGTTTTAGCACCGGAAGTGAGAAATCGACTTTCTATTGACTGCCCACTTTTCAGGGAATCGAAGGTTTTGAGATCATTTGTCAAAGAAAATGTATAGTTTTTGTTTTAACAACATTGTTGTGGTTAGAAAAAAACAAAAAATGTAGTTTTCATATGCTGAAGTACTTCTTTTTCGTCACAGTTTACGAAATGCATCTCCGTGACCTTCCGCCTCATTCTCAGTTCAAAGTACATTTTTTTTTGTTTTCCTTTGTTATCACCACAACTTCAATTATCACTGTATTCATTACAAACTGATCTTTGATCTATTCGACATCATTATTGCTGCTTATAAATTGATGCTGCTACTCTCAGCAGCCTGTTTCTATATTGCGTTCATCGCAGCTGGTTTCTTTGTTTTAGTATTTCTATTTATTCTAATCATGCATACTCATTGTATACTATCATTGTCCAGCTCTTTGAGCAATAAAGTACATTAAGTGTGCATGTGCTTTTTTTGTTTTTTTTTTTCCTTTCTCTGTCTCATTTGTACGGCCCGGGTAGCGGCTGTCTGAGCATTCCTTCAGGGGGCATACCGGACACCCATCCCTGCGACTGCGACTTTCGCCATTTAGGTCATCGCATTTCTAAACAGGGGGTAAACCTTCAGACAGCCCTGAGCTACGATGGCGGATGCCGATGATGCCCCCCCCCCTGCGTCGGGTTAGGTTCCCGCCCGGCGGTGCGGTCTTCCGCCGAATGTTCCTGCTTCGGACGGAATCCGTGACAAAATATTTTTGAAAAATATTCTCCAGCGGCCGGGCATGAACCTAGGACCTTTGATGTAGCAGGCAAATACTCCACCCACTACGCCAAAGTCGCGACAGTGTGTGTGGGTGGGTGGGTGGGTAGGTGAATGGGTGGGTGGGTGGGTGGGTAGGTGAATGGGTGGGTGGGTAGGTGGATGGGTAGGTAAATGGGTGGGTGGGCGGGTGGGTGAGTGGGCGGGTGGATGGGTGGGTGGGTGAACGGGTGGATGGGTGTGGCACTATATCCACGAATTATTAAAATCTTTCGCCAACAATTTCTCGCAAAACCCTCCGGGTTTCATTTTTAGTTCAAATCTGTGTGACAATTTTTTTCACTTTTCCAAAAAAAAAAAAAAAAAAAAAAAAAAAAATTAAATTAAAATTAATTAAAAGTTTCCATTTATCTCGAGAATAAGTCAATAGCAGAATTCATTCATTGAAGAGTTCGACGATTGTTTCATACCGCCGTCCACACTCCATCGGTTACCTCACTGAATAATCAATTAGCATTAGATACAATCATTTATCACATTTTTGCCATTTGTCATTTCTATTGCATAACATATTTCACATTACTCACCAATGCGGTACTGCTCCACCACTGGTCAATATTCTGCCACACCACCTCATGCACACGAGCGAAAGGAATATCAACATCTTCATCGCGACATTGAAAGACCTTGTAATGATCGATGAATGATTTAACGGAAGTGCTTGCTGCCGCCTGTGTTTTATTAAAAAATCTCACAGGAAGTGATTGAGTCCGAAGCTTGCAGGGGGTTGAAAAATTTCCCCAGTACTGTGGCAGAACGCCATTCAATGTTCTTGGCTGATGGAAGTGCGCTAAGCCCATTCGCGATTTCAATATCATGGCTGCGCACATGATGAACATTAGACTGAGACTATTTATCGCGCCGAAAGATTCATATATTATTGATTCCATAACTAAACTCATCGTCATTCACCAATAGTAATGAAGATTATAATGAGCGGTGCAGCGTGTGACAGTGATGGTTGATTCGTATGCTCAGATAAATGAGCGCATTCAAACGAGGTAAGTGCGCTTATCAGTAGTCCCACTTCTTGACGAATATCTAGGAACCTAGAAGAGTTGAGAGAATCTTCATAGGAACTTTTTTGCAGAACGCACTTGCCGCTACAAAAAGTTCTTAATGAAGTTTTACCCATCTCTCCTCACATTTGAGTTATGCATCAAGAACGAAAGTTCCAGGATATTCCCTGAAGGTTCATCCCAACAATACGTCAAGCACTTACCCCTTGACTCCTGTGGGATGCCTCAAAGTAGTGATGGACTTTTGACACAGGGTCAACATGTACTCGCCTGTCTCGGGCGAAGCCCGGGCAAGAGCGGAATGTCGGGGCTCGCCGCATCGTGAGAATTCTCCGGGATCCCAGCTGCAGGTAAGCGTGTCATTTCCGTTAATATCGATTTCGAAACTGGACGGCACAGATAACAGGGCTGAACTGAAAATTAGAGAGTTGAATTTCCTGGTAGCAGATGAATTTTAGATTTGACATAATCACAGTGGACGACTTCTGCATTCGCTAATTAATAGAGCGAATTTTCCTGGTGTATATTTATCCGGAAAGCGGACCCGGAAGTCCCACGAAATTGAAATGACAAATGGTAAGTCGGTGGCATTTGATGGGTCTCAGTTTGCGGGCAATGATGGAAGATCCGTATTTGATGGAGAACCACAAGTTGCGACATGTGCTACCGAACTTCCACATCAAAGTATCACTGAACCTTGTCAAGTTCTTCGGCACGTGGCCGTCAGGTCACTACCGATTTCTCTATCTCGTCTGGTCATTTTTCATTATTACTTTTGTAGTTGGGATCTACGTGTGTATTCAATTGACTAATCTCATCGTTATCTGGGGTGATATTCCTGGTATGGTGGCTACAACGCTTCTGCTCATGACAAACGCCGTTTTCTCGAGCAAGGTTTGTGATCAGTCGTCTAAAAATAATAGATTAATTCTTAATAGTTATATCATCATAGTCCTTCATTTATCAGCTAGTTTGCGCAAAATTGTGGGTAAAAAAAATTATATATTTTTGAAAAAAAAAAAATCGAGAACATATATAGTGAAAATGATAGAAGGTTCAAGCAATTGTCAAACCATTCAATAGGGAAAATTAGGTCTTTGTACTTCTAGGAAATCATGGACGAATCCAAAAGATCATGGATACACTGGGAAGCAGATTTTCTGCGGACAGCCAACAGTTCGAGAAGATCTTCACCTGGTACGCATGGCAGGGGATGTACCATCATATGGCATTTCAATGTGTTGGTAAGTTCAACTCATTGATATGAAATTTCGAGCTTGTAGGTTTTTCTGGCAATTGTTCCTTTAGGAAATATATAACTGTTCTATACAGTGTATACAATCTGTGTAGAATTCATGCTCTGTATAGAATCCCATAACTCTTTAGTTCGGGGGTTCAGGCTACCGCGTACGTAGAGTTACAGGCTACCCCTTCCACGCTCGCAGTAGGCGTGTCCGAAGAGAGAAAGAGAGATAATATGATGAGTCCGCCCGTGAGGCGGTGCGCGACGGCATGCAGCGAAACGGCCATATCCCTCACGCGCTGTTGCTAACGTTACGTGTAGTGGGGACTCATTCCCCTCCGCTCGCTGACGCTAGGAGACTCTCGGGACGTCCACTTTATATAAACTTTTTAAGGAATTCGTCCTGTTTCATTAGCGGCACTTGTTAATGATTTTTTTTTTTGGTTCAATCTTTCGTATTTTCTGTTATTCAGCTACCGTAGGATCTTTCTGCTGGGTCTTCACGCCAATCGCCGACAGCGCTATGGGTAATCCAAGACGTTTGCCTGTTGAAGCATGGTATCCTTTTGATGCGAAAACTACACCGGCGTATGAGCTTACTTATGCTCACCAGGCTATAGCTATTTTGCTTGGATGTACTCATAACATATCAATGGATACCTTGGTAACGGGATTGCTGAATGTTGCATGTTGTCAATTGGAAATTGTGAAGACAAAGATTTTGCAGCTCGACGCTACCGATGATTACGACACACTCGCAAAAAAGATTCATCACTCGATTTCACATCATGTTGATGTCATCAGGTGATTACTGTGACTCTATAGCAATGATAGAAATATGGCCGTTTTATTCGAGATTTAAAGAATTTCTGAAATTTTTTGTCCTTTTGTGTATTTTTCGCTTTGACTTTTTGACTAGGTTCGTCAGGGAAGTTGAAGATCTTTTCGGTAATGTTGTCCTGGCGCAGCTTGTTACCAACTCTGTAATAATTTGTCTAACAGCATTTTACATAAGTCAGGTATAGTACAGTGCTACAGTTTAAATCTAGTTTAGTTATCTCATAAGGAAAGTGCCACAGCGTATCAATTTTTTGTCTTTTTAATTGCTACACTGTTCATGGAAAACTGGGATACTTGATTTATGCTGTGAACTTTTGAATATTGCTCGTACTGTTTCAAATTGTGCTTTTTGGCGCGGGATTTTTTTGGTCACCTCGTTTGTCGCCAAAAAGTCCGCTTTCCTGTTTTAAATCAACTGAAGGGATGTGAGGGTAGAAATAAAAGAGGAAACATAGGCCATTGCGGTACGACGTTTTTGCGGTGACCAGATACCTTCACCGTTTCGCTCGTGCCATGTTGGGGCGCTCGCGCGGAGTCTCCCCCACTCCTCTGGACCCGTGCATGCATATATATAGTAATCTCTTTTGTTATCAGGTCTAAGATAACTTTTCTGACGAGCGTAAAAGAAACTCGAGTCAGAAAAGTTTCTAGGCGGAGTGACGAACGCTTATTTCTGTCACGTGTCACAAAAAATCTTTTTTTCCCTAGACGCCCGTTTGGATCCCCGTCGAAATATGCGGCATGATCAGCTATATATTTTGTATGACATATCAGATTTTTATTTTCTGCTGGCATGGGAATGAGCTATCACTGCAGGTGAAGTAAAGGTTAGAAAATAAATTAACAAAAATATAAAGATTTTTTTTACAGAGCCAAAGTGTTACCGATGCCGTTTTTGCTAGCAATTGGTGGAAGTTTCATAAGGAAATTAATGGGTATTTAAAGATCATCATGATGCGATCTCACAAGCCAATTGTCTTCAGAGTTGGCCCAATCCTGGAGCTTTCTTTGCAAACGTTCGTTAGCGTAAGGGTGTTTTGCTTGTTTTTTTTTTTCAATTCTTGGTACCGGACATTTCAATTTTGTAAATTGTTGCACGTTTCAAAATTATCCCAAATATTATTATTATTTTTGTTTTATTTTCAAAACTTCCTACAGTTTTTTTTTATTTTTGACATTCTGGAGTGTTGCAGTTTTGAAAATTAACTGAAATGAAATCTCAAAATTTCGGGGAGAAAAAATTGATTTTCCCGAAATTTTCCATAGATTTTCTAAAACCGTCTCAAACCGTGAATAAGTTTCACGACTCGTGGTCAGTTCAACGATGATAGAAAAAAAACTCATGTTGTCTACAATTTGATTGTTATAAAATGAAAATTTTCTTTTCAGGTTCTTCGTCTATCTTATTCCTTTTTTACAGTGCTCCAAAGTACTACAGTATCTCAATAAAACGGTAAAAAAAATCCCAGTACCTCATAAATTTCAGTGGAACATTAATAATTATTTTCAAAAATATATTCCTTCTACTGTCTGACAATTTTATTTTCTCCCAAAGTTATTAACATTCACACTCTGCCAAGTTCACTTTAACATTCTGCATGCATAATTATTTGTCCTGACTTTGTTGTAAAATATGAATAAATAATGGAATATAAAAATTTTATTTCTCATGACTTAAACATCACGAAAATTATCCTTGGCGCAACTTGTTGTCATCATCAATATCTGTCAACACATAATTGATAATTTGATATTCCAATTTGTGAGCAAAAGCGAGAAGTGGAATCGCATATCTAAGATTGATTATGCAATATTGACGCTATATGCAAACAACGGTTGTTCACGTTATTTCTCATTTGTCGATGTAATTTTTTTGAGTCAACAAAATTTTTGAATTTGTCTTTTTTTCTTTATTTTATTTTCATTTTTTCCCCTCATTTTTGATATTGTTGATTATTTTTTTAAAGTTTGTCAATATTCTCCTAACTTTCAATTGTCCCATGATTTTTCCAAATACTGTGCAAATCTATGAAACTTTTTGGAATTTTTTTGTGCCAAAGTTTGCAATTAAGCATTTTTTTTGCGAAATGTTATGAAACTTTTTCTTGGTTTGAATTCTTAGAATTTCCAAAATATCCCATTTTTTGTTGAATAGTTTTAACATTTGAAAAATTTTCGGGATTTTTAAAATTAGAGGAAAATTGGAACTTTAATCTTCATTGTGAATATTTAATTTTGAAACCTCGAAATTTTGAAACGAAAAATAATTCGAAAGCAGTAAATAAAAAAAATAACAACGATTAGACAGTTTTAGTGTGATTATTAATTGACAAAATAATTGCAAAATTAATTGCTGCCAACGCTGATTAAGAGAACTCTCGTACACGACGAAATATTGATTATTTGTAGTCGAATTATCAAATGGTCGTTTGACGAGATTGAAGGCTATTGAAGTAGTAAAATAACGACAATCAAAAGGTAGCGATATCGTGGCATTCCTGAACGCAATAATTCGCTCGAGTTTCGAAGTGAAAATTGTTCACGAGGGGGAGAAAATTGTGAAATTGGAGGAAAAAGTGTGTGCGTAATTTTTACGTCATAACTTAACAATTATTCAAATTTGTGGTGCGAAATTTAAAAAAAAATCAAAGTTTCAAAATAGTTTTAAATACCAAAAATAAATACCAAAATACGAAAAAATTTTGGTAAATCTTTAAAAATTTCAAAACATAAATTTTAAGAATTTTAAGCAGTTTCAAAAATATCAAATTTTTTTGAATTTTGAAATTTTAGAATTTTTCAAAATTTCACAATTCAGAAATTTGCAATAATTCCCAGTTCTTGATCATAAAAATCTTCAAAATTTAGAAATGTCAACAAAAAAATCCTGAAAAATTTCCAAAATTTCCAAAATTTTCGAAATTTTCAAAAATTGAACATTTAGATATGAAATATCATAAACAAGAAAAAAATCCTCAACTTGAAGAGACTGAAGAAACCTAAAAACCAATTCCGAAAATTCAAAACATAAGTTTCACGAATCAGCCAAACCTGTGCCTCAAAACAAACTTCTCCCCTGTGACCCTCAGCTTCCCAAAAGATTCCACATCCTTCTTCCCTCACCTAAGCCAACAAAATCGTGGAGCACCTTGAATTTCTATTCACCATTATTCGGTGGCTCCCTGAGTTAGTGCCCAAGAGCCATGAGTTATATGCCACTGTCAATGATAATGTCATAGGAAAAATGTGTAAAACTAAAAGAAAAAACATGAAAATTATAATAATGAGTCCGCGCATTGTTCAACATCGGTATAAAAGTCCCGGATGTGTATTGTGCACTCCGCATGACCATCGATAACGCTTTTCCCACAGACTTAGTGTTTGGTAATAAATCTTCAGAGCATGTTAAGTTCCACGATAAATTACCTGTGTATCATCATTCTCCTACTTCAGAATCATGAAATAAAAACTGAGGACCAGTGCAATCCAAATATTTCAGAAGATCACAAAATTGAAACATATAGAAGTGGTCTTGAGCGACTGATTCAAGGTTTAGGTGGCATTTTTAAAACTGTTTCTGGTGGCGATAAAAATCCACTCTTCGGCACATTCAGCACTGTTCTAGATAAGTTCGAAATACAGGTCCACGCGATTTTTCCAGGTAGGAAAATGTCTATACAACTTACCATAACGATCCACAATCGCCGGTTGCGGGGAACTGCCCTAATGCGACCAACCGCGAAAATCATTTTTCGGCTATCACTGGGCCTCCAAGGGTACTAAAATGTCCTCCAAAAGTTTTTGGTGTGTGTGTGTGCCGCGATGCTTTGACACAATTCCCCACGAACGAACCATGTACTCGAAGTCACTCAGATTGCAATCAAAAAGGTCTTGCAGCTTGGAGATGATCAGCTTCTCGATAAAACCGCTCCGGTATTGATATTGCTGGAAACAATTTGAAGTGTGTATGACTTTTGCAAGAACGGTTAGAGAGAGTATGAAAGAAAAATTTTTCTCACGTAAAATTACACACCGATTGGGTTCGAGTTTTTGGAGTTGACAGGTGCAGTTCTTATCGGCGGGTACTTGAAGTTTTAAAAAATCTCGGAACCAAACATATCAGGCAGGGATGACAGACCGTGAATTTTTTTTATGGGCTTTCGTTGGAAGCTTAAACATATTCCCCCTTAGTTGTCTTTTAACAATAATAATAATAATAATAAACAATACACATGTTGGAGCTGTTTAACAGGATCGTCATATTTCTGACATGTTTAGGAGAGGAATAAAACGCAATGCGTCAGCACGTGAGCGGGAAAAATTGTGCGCATGCGCAGATCCGCTATAGCTGTTCAAATATGGCTGTCCTGCTTCGGTGACTGACTGTCACCAGTTGCGCCCGATTTTTAAGACTTGTACAAAAGGAATATGTCACTGAAAATTTTGCCGAATAAGAAACCAAAATTTCACAGCCGTACGGTTGCATTAAATGTCTGAAATTTTCGCGTACCGGAAATGAACTGCACGCGTGAATTTGTGAGCGGGAAACTTTGCGCATGCGCAGATAATTAGCAAAATTAATTGAATATGGCGACCGAAAAAATTCTGAATGATGGTGTGGAATTTGTGATCATTGCCTGGAGGGAAAATCAAATGTGCGGGTGAGTTGGGGGGTGGAAATACTGTTTCTTTTCAATTATTGAATTGAAATTTCTATTTCGGAGAAGATGCGGTTTAACTGTGACGCTAAATTTCTGGCATTTTAGTGGCGGGAGATTTAATTATACGCGCGATGTTGAGAGTAGGCCGAGTTTTGCGCATGCGCAGAGTCAATATAGTGAGGCATGCTTCAACAGTTGCGTTAGATTAGTTTTAAAATAAGTCCACACGTATATAGTCATTGGCCGCTTAAACTTCAGTTTTTTTGTCATTCAGGGACACTTTGGTGCGGAAGCGGAGACATAGCTGCGAGTCCAAAGGATTTGGGACCTTTTAAACGTACCGACGACTGCTGTAGAACTCATGACGAGTGCTCAAATAATATAGAGAGTGGAGAAAGTTATGGACCGCTCAAGAATAATGGAATATTCACCAGGTACGAGCATTAGGGCCCCCAGAAAATCATTAACAAGAATGATGTGAAAAAAATCGCAATAAGTGAGGGACATGAAATTTGAATCATATTCATCTATATATATTATAGAATACACTTACAACTTTGGAATTTTAACAATTAGGGAAATACAGAAAATTAACGTTTTCAAAATATCAACCAGAAAAAAAAACAAAAATTTACAGATTCGACAAATTTCGACAACGCATAATTCTCTACAATTTCGAAAAAGGTGAAAGTTCCAAAAGTTTCACCGTTTCTGAAAATCTAAAATGTCAACCACTGAAGAAAAATTGGAAACCAAAAACCTATTAGAACGTTTCTGCAATTTTCAAAGTCGAAATTTCGAAAAATTCAAAAACGATCAAAATGTCGAAAAATAAAATTCGTGAAATTTTTCCCAAGAATCCCGAGCTCTCAAAAAATTTTCAAATTTGCTGAAATAACTAACTTCTACTCACAAAGTTGCTCGCGATTGACTAAACATGGGTGTTTCCAGATCGGCCTGTGGCTGCGACCACGCCTTTTTCCAATGCCTCAAACGAACAAACACTATAGTATCAAGCAGCATAGGCAACACATACTTCAACATCCTAAGACCGCAATGTTTCACCTGTGACTATCCAATTGTAGGATGCGCCAAACGTGACAGGTAATTTTTCAGTGTCCACCTCATTTTGGCAAATAAATTTATTTAAATGAATTATGAAAAACATTTTGAAAAATCGCTCACACATTCTGCACAATCATCTCGCTAATTTTCAATTTTGCTAATCAAAGCTGATGGCCATCAATAAAACTATCAATTAAATTTTCAGTGAGCAACTTTTTGAGAAGAAATGTTTGGCGTACAATCTCGATACGAGACAGGGCAAAAAAATCCAGTGGTTCGATAACCCCAACTTCTGAACTACCTCCAAAGCATGTATTATAATTGATTGTACAGTATTAATTGGTGAAAATAAACCAATGATTAAAGTGGTGGAGCCTGGAACTCGACATCCGTGAATCAGTCGAAGAAAAAAGAATTCAGGCTAATGTATTGCTGCAACAAATTCTTCTTCTTATTATTAATTTACAGGCAATAATGGAGGAAAAAATGTGAACAAATAATCCAGTTGGTTTTCACAGATTGCAAAATAATTAAAAGATAAGAAAACAATCACCACTTCTGTTATTCCTCATTCTTCGTACTTCCCGCGCTATTGGGAGGCGCTCAAATTGGTGGGGATTCCCCGTTTTATCACGTGAGGAATTGTCTTCGGCACCATCCTGTAACAAGTTCCAATCTCTCATTTTTCTCACCACAGAGCTCTCCAAATGATTTCAATTGTTTATAACGCTCTAACTCCGAAACGGTTAAAGATACGAAAAAAGTCAGAGGACACAAAATATGTATTTTTTTATAAGGAACAACATTTATTTGACACATTTTTGCGTATCTATAATATTTCGTGAGACACAGCGTTATAAACAATTTAAATTGTTAATGACAATAGAAAGCAGGAGACATATATGGAGCAAAAACTAATCAGCTCTAAGTTACGGCAAGACGCTTCGATTGCGTCATACAGGACCTCGATCGGATAATTTGTTCACGAGAAATCGTTCCGGGAAATTTTTGGTTACATACGTACATCGGCACACACACACACACATACAGACGTTTTGGCTTAAATAGTCTAGAAAGGTCAGAAATACCATGCACGTGGATATCTGATGGAAAACCGATTTTCTGCCCAGTGCTCAGGAAGGGAGTAATCAGTGGCATGACCATTTTAAACTGAGATTGCCTTATTTCCGCCGCAATGCACCATTGTCAATGTTAAAGATAAACAACAACTTACGTTATGCAATCGATGATCGGACAAACTGATAAGCAGAGTGTACAGCCAGTGCAGTCATCATTAACCCTTGGAATATGGGTTTGAGAATCAAACTCAATGGCTTGATATCCCGAGTCGGCGCAGGTCATGTAACACTTGCCGCAATTGATGCACATGTCATCATCAATGAGCGCCACCACTTGCTCCGTATTGTTCAACTGCTTATAAGCTCCCACGTATTTCAGAGATCTTCCAATGACATCAGCAACTTTTGGGACAGGCCCTTCCGCAGCAGTGCTGGTTTCAACCCTAGACTTAACGAGAAGAGTATCCGACCTAAATGGATCAGAAAGTCTGGAGATTAAACTGCAATCAGAACAAGGGAGATGACGAGGTGCTCTTGAACTTGAGAATGAGATGGAGAAAGAAGATCAGGCAGAAGTGAATGGAGTGTAGAGAAAATACTGGATAAAGATCAGTGAAGCTGACCCAATAAAAACAATTCCAAGGAAGGAAATATTGGAACGAACCGAGTCTTAGCTTCAGCCTCAGCCTTCAGTCTCATCAGCTGATATTCTCCAAAGTATGGCACATGCTTGCCAAGGGCATGCTGAAGAGAAACTGGTTTGCCCTTCTGGTGCTTCGCAGTCGGTGGGCTCTGACCGTCCCAGCCGTTCATCCCCAATTTCATGAGATACAAAAGAGCCTTCAGCCCAGTGACGTAATCTTCAATAACAGAAAAGTCTTGGTTCTGCACAGCAGAGCAAATCTGAACTACTGAAGCTCCGCAATGCAAGAACTGGAGAGTAACCTTGAGTTAAAAAAAAAAACATAAAAAACGTTGAAATGTTGTGTGAATCATAAATGAGGCTATGAGTTCGATGACGACTCCATTATTACCTCTGCAGAGTCTACGCCTCCAATTCCCATAATCGGGAATCCCGGTAGTTTATTAGCAATCGTTGACACAGCCCTGAGCGCCTGCGGTCTCGTAGCGTTCCCGGAAACGCCACCATAAGTAGTTGCTCTGTTCTGGCCAATAGCAGGCCAAGGAGTTCCATCCCCCTGAAGACTCATAAGCCCAGAAACTGTGTTAATAGCGGATACCCCAGAGGCGCCACCGTTGCGCGCCGCAGTTGCAATGGAAGAAATATCGGTTATGTTCGGGGTAATCTTGACGAAGAATGGAATATTCACACACTGTTTCACCCACTTGGAGATATTCTCCACTAAAACTGGATCCTGACCACAGGCCAAGCCCATTCCCGACTCGCCCATTCCATGCGGACACGATAAGTTCAATTCCAGAGCGTCTGCTCCTGATCGTTCGGTTTTCTGGGCAAGTTCAATCCAATCAGATTCATTGTAGGAACACATTATACTGGCGACTACTATTTTTTCGGGGAAGTCCCGTTTTAACTCTTTTATGCTCTCGCACCAATAGGCAGCGGTCTTCTCGGAAATTAATTCGATGTTCAAAAAGCTACTCTGCTCAGGCCCATAGTGATGCCTGCAAGTGTTCAAAAACATTGTTGTTTTTTTATTTTTTTTATTTTATTTAATGTCGCTCTATTTATGCTCTCTACCTGAGTGCTAATCAGCGACGGAGGTCTACGATGTGTTTGTAAACAAAGCACTTATAAATAAATTACATTGGTGCTCGTATCAATCAGCACGGCTAGGATTTGAACGCAGGACCTCTGAGTTACGAATACGTTTTTTTTTAACCATGTTTTTTTTACTACGATAGGTATATACATATTTACAGCTTACATATATAAAAAAATATGCTGTTATTATTATTTTCTCAAATAAGCTTTGGACCACTGGGTCACTCGAGTTTATTACAATATCGAGGTATTACGGTTTAAATCTAGATCTTGGTATTATGTTTTATGTACTTCATTAGTGGGTTTGTTTTTGTGCTTAAAAAAAAAAGAAAGTTTTTTTTGAGTTACGAATCCGTCGCCTTAACCAATCGAACCATCGTAGGCCTTAACATTGTTGTTGATATCGTGAACATAAACCGCTTTTTAATGGCGATTAAATATTGGTGCCAATTCAGAATTTCTATTCTTACCTAGAAGTTGCCCCCTTGACGATCCTCGGCGAGACATTGGTTACCAAATCTTTATCCAGCCCAAATGTTTTCGTCACAACGAAGCCCCAACCCGCCTCAAAAGCCCGCCTAATCATGGCGCTAGTGGTGACAGGTGGCGCTGATGCTAGGCCGAAGGGATTCTCAAAATGGAGGCCACAGAGATCAACGCTAATATCGACTACATCAATGTCCGTGTGGAATTTGGGAAGACATGGGATGTCAGGAATTCTCTCATTGTGGGACATCTGAATGTACTTGTGGATGCTCCAGGCAGCGACTTTTCCATCATTCACAGATTCAACAGTTGTTTGGGCAACGCCAGCTAAATCACCGCCGCAGAAAATGCCGGGCTCTGATGTTTCCAAGGTCGCAGGATCGACCTCGGGTAGAGCCCACCTATTCAGCCTAATCTATATCGATTTGATGATAAAAATTAGAGATTCCCCCAAAAAGCTTGTAATGCCAAAATTGCTCACCGGTTTCATCGCCTCCATGACCTTCGGATCAGACAGCCCAGAGCCAAACGCTGAGATAATGAAGTCCGCTTTCAAACGAGTGATCTGGTCGAGGTCCTCAATCCATTGGCCCTCATCGGTCTGCTCAGTCCTGCACAACTCTATTCCCACGATCTTGTTGCTTTTGAGAATGACCTTCCTGGGCGATTGGAAGGGTATGAATTCACACTTTTCCTCCCGAGCCAGATCCATCTCTTCCGGAACCGCTCGGATGTTTGTGAAGCCCTTCCTGAAGACGACGAAGACACGTTTGGCGCCGCATCTCAGGGCAGATGTTGCACAATCGAAAGCTGTATCACCAGCACCGAGAACGATGACGGTACCTTGTAGAGTAGGCATAGGTGAGCAGGACTCGGCCATTCGGCACATGCCAGGCTTGCTGCCTTTGGAGACCCTAGGGAGGAAGCTCTTGGATGTAAAGAAGCCCATGGACTCTGTCAGGCCTTCGAAGATTGGAATGATCTTGGCCTCGGGTAGACCGATTCCAAGGAAGATGGCCTTATAGTTGGAGGCCTTCAGGTCCTGAAAAGAGGAAATGGTTTGGGTGTGATTTAGGTTGTTTCGCAGTGGTAATGCAGTCTCACCTGGAGTGTCAGGTCTTCGGTCGAAAGTGACCTTCCGTATTCAACCGCAACTCCAAGATCCTGAACCAACTGGACTTCAAAGTCGACGACGTCGTAGGGCAGGCGGTACTGGGGAATCTCGGAAGAACTCAGACCTCCAGCAAAAGGCTCCTTCTCGAATATCCTGATATTGTTGTATCCGAGCCTAGCGAGGAAGGTTGCACACGAAAGGGACGCGGGTCCACAGCCAACCAGAGCAATTTTGGTGTCTGAATGCGGGACACTTTGGCCGGGAATTCTCGTCTGCTTGATCCCCATTTTTCGGAAGATATCGACAGCGAAGTGCTGCAGACCTCCAATGTTGATGGGACCTTCTTCAGTTGCTGCTAGGTTGCAGCCGCCGACACAGAGGTCCGAGGTGGGACAAACCTGCAATCGATCCCATTTATCGAGCAGATAATTATGAATATTTGACTAGCCGCAGAGTCATAGTTGCACAAATGAAGTCGATTGAGAAGTATGGGGAGCTCTTTGCAACGAAATACGAACCATTCCGCAGGTGAGGCCCAAGGGATTATCAGAGAGGATCTCCTTAGCTGCACCGTAGTAGTTCTTGTTGGATATAGATGTTATGAAGGACTTCACGTCTATCTGAGTCGGGCAGCTCTTTTGGCACGGAGCGTCTGCGCATTTTAAGCAGCGGGCGGACTCCTTGAGGGCTCCACGCTCTGACAGAGTCGTATGCTTGATATCGTCGAAGTTGTTGGTGAGGGTACAGGTCTGAAATAAATATTTTGAAAAAATGTCAGTTCTATCCTCGTGGAGATCTGTCTGTCAAATTTCTCATGCCCGTAAGACAGTTGAAAGAATTGGCAAAATTTTCCATGAACAATATTCTGCACCCTTCCCCCCCCCCCCCTTTAAAAAGGAGAATGCGATAATTCTTATCTACACTCCACGTTAAGAAACCAGCTATACTCTAATTTCTGTACGATTGTCTATGGGTCCGGGGGATACCCTCTGTGATTATCAACTCTCAAAATTATCCGAAAAATATTAGCAGATTTTAAAAACTGACCAATGTACAATAAGTAAGTACAAGGAGTTGATTTTCTGCAAAAAAACCAACCAGTAGTCTAAACGAAATTTTTTCACAACAATCACAAAAAAATATTGGTCAGTACTTTCACTTTAGGCAAGTCACATATATTCATAAATCTCTCCATTGGAAAAGAATTTGAGCATGGAACTTACACTGCATTTTTGCTCGACGTTTCGCTTCCAGTGTAGCTTATTCTTCTTAGTTTCTGCCGATGGCGTGAAATTTGTATACTCTTTTACTTTGGGATTCAGCCGGAGGAGGTTCTAAAAATATATAGTCATTCATTTTTGTTTTTTTTTATACGTTTCTGTTTGTGTGTGTGTGTGTGTGTGTGTGTGTGTGTGTAAAAAATGCTACCATGTGCTTTCACACCATCCAAAAAATTCATTTGAAAAGTCTATGTGTGTGTGTGTGTGTGTGGGTGTGTGTGTGTGTGTGTGTGTGTGCTCACCTCGATATCCGGTAAATCCTTGCTCAGTAACAATCCTGACGACATTGTAATTAACTTGGTTTTTTTTTTCCTTATTTCAGAAATTTTATCCCATCAACTGAAGCATCTAACTCCGAGTCAATGAATTTCAACAAATTTGCACAATTTACTCACTAATAATTATGCTGCAAATGTCAGCATGTTGAGTGTAAAATGATCGAAAGTCGAGTGGTGTGCCCCACTGAAATCTACATTCCCAAGTGACAATGGAGGGGGACTTGCAATTCAGGCGTTTATCAGCAATGAAAGTGTGTGTGTGCTTTTAGATGTCAATTCAGGTCACACACAGCTGCAAATCATATATCGTATCTGTCGGCAACCTCATCGAAGAAATGTCTGATTCGAGCTATTACACAACTGCGTAATTAATCTGATGATTTGAAATTGTTTGTGACGTCATATGTAATTTTATTTTCATTTTTTTGCTGACAAAAAAAATTATTCATCCAATTTATTTAATTTATTAATTTTATTTAATTTTTTTATTAATTAAAAAATTTTTTGTTTTGGCAATTTTTTAGCGAATCCTGTTTTTGCATTTTTTTTTTCATTCTCAAAAGTTTAGTCCACCAGGAAAAGCAAATTGAACACAAATAATATAGATGAAGAATTATAATAAACAAAGACTCAATTAATTTACGTATGTGAAAAGCAATTCAAAAATTTTATTAATTTTGTTTCACTTTTTTTTAGTTAAAAAATTACTATTTTTAGGTAAAAAATTATTCGGTATCCATGGGAGTTATGGCGGGAGGTGCGCATTCGCTGTGTTTCACGCCAAATGAGAATTTTGGCGCGTTTTTCCTAGTGTTGTATTGGGGGTAGTGGGCGGGGCCTGGGCCGATTGGCTGTCCGAAGCTCGTAGTTCTCGATTTTAGTGAAAATGCTGGATATTTTCGTTTGACCGTGTCTATCTGAAACGTGTATGCAGCAGGACCTGGTCCCACTGTTCGTCGCTTCAAGTGCTGTAATCCACCGCTAAAAGCAATGTTATATCTTACTATACATATATTTCTATAGTAAAAAGGAGAGACGAGAGAAACTATCGATATATATCGAAATTATCGAAAACCGATGCGCCACCAGTCAGCGCGGCGGAAAAAGGAAATGCGCGTGCGAAGCACGCGCCACCGAACTTGTGTATAAAAAATGCACACGCGCTATAAGAAATATCGATTGTCATCGAATTTTTATATTTCCCAAATTTGGGGTGGAAAGAGGGTGAAATTTGAGGTCGAAAGTTCCTCTGCCACTTTCCTCTCCGAAGCTCCCCCACCGAGTTATCCAATTTTTAAGCGGACCAATCAGAGGCCAGAGCGTGACTCCGCCCCCTTGGCCAGTGGTTCTCAAGTCAATGGTTTTAAATTGAGACAGAGTGGAATTTTACATCAAGAACTGTTCCAGCCAGATCGCGGGGCTTCAAATCCTAATGTCCCTCAATTCAGCATCATTGAGTTGAGAGCCACTGACTCAAGAGGTGGCGCTATGCTCCAACTGGCCCCTCAGCAGTTGAACAAATCAGCATGACATTTTTAGTTTTTTTTTTCAAACGTTCAAACTTTCCGAAACATCCAATTTTTTAATTCTCTCTAATATTAAAAACAGATATAATTGAACATGGCAATACGAAGATGATGCGAGAAAAGTTTACGCGGTAAAAATTCAAATAAGTCGTCCGAAACTGCAACCGAACTTCTCGTAAGCTCCCACTACCGCGCGCTCCATCGCTTCCCCTACCGTCCAGCCGAGTAGGCGGCCAATGAGCGTCGAGGATTTGAATGTTCAGCCGGAGCGCCACAGCGATTGGTGGGCGGGGAGGGAGAGGTCCTGCGCATGCGCACACCGCATTAAACGGGGGGAATATAACTTTCGAGAGATCAATTTGTTGGACGAGGGTGAAATTTCCGGGAGGGCTGAATACTGTAATATAAGATAAATACATTGTAAAGGCTCCCAATGCTCTTTTATCGGGAACTCTTGGGCCGAGACATGAGGGCAAGCTGTAGGCATTTGGTCCAGGAATGTCCGAGCGTATTTTATCATTTCTTCTCGCTATGAGGGAATAGGCTGGCGGTCTTGGAATATGGTTCATGGGGGGACAAGTGTCTGGACGATAGGCTGCAGGCCCTGGCCCGAGGTTGAACCCTGAAATCCCGTGTTTGGGAACAATTTAACAGTTCAAATTTCAGAAAGTGGAGGAGTGGAAAATTCAGAAAAAATTTCAACAGAACAATTTACCAGTTTATAGCGCATCCAAAAAATTTGAACGGTTAAAAAATTAATTAAAACAAATTCTGAGGAGCATCGGATTTTCTCGGTAATTTTATAACCCTTTGATTTTTTTTTCAACGTAATTGAGCGGCTTTGAAAATGTTACAGACCTCCTGATTTCTGTCGACCCGCAATGGAGAAGGCCGGAGGTCTTTCCACCCCCTTTCTCGTCATTTTTGTAACATCGTAGTTGGGTCCAGGCCCCACTGTCCTTTCGAAGTCCCCTAGACGTTTGCGCAAAGTGTACGCGGGATTTCTGTATCTCGAGGGATCGTGCTCATTGTAACCAACGAGTGTGGGAAGACCGTAGGCTGGACCTGGGCCTAGTAAATACAGCAGAAAATTATGAAAGTCGAGGGAGACACTAGCCCATCGGACGTTTTAATTTTCGTATGCAGTCACAGCTTTTTTGATCGCTGCTAAATTGTAACCAAATTTGAAAGCTTCGGCTTGGACAAATTGTGGCTTGCATGCATAAAAATTTGGAAAATTATGTAACTGGACTTGAAAAGGGTCTGAATTTTTTTTCCACTCAAATGAATCCTCATATTGGATTATATAGTGCAGAGATTTCAATCTCTTCCCTGAATTGCAACTCATCCGATATCTGGATCTGGGCGTGCAATGATGGGTTATATATTGTTATTAGGTTAGTCATGAACTAGTTATGTGCAGACATTTTTTTTACAAAATCACATCATAAGACAGCTCGCACCATTTGCGATTTATGACAATTAAAAAAATACAATTAATTATTTTGGGTAGTCACCTCGGAACCAGCAGCTCAGCTTCGGTCGGGTTTGCGATCCTCCCACCATTGCATGTTATGAAGACTCAATCCAATAAGGAAGATATAAACGCAACATGGGGATAAAAAGAATGTAGGAAACTGACAAGAGCAATTGTTTTTCGTTAAAATTTCGCAGCAAATTTCACTACAAAACGACAGAAAAAACATTAAATGACATTTTTCGGGAAGTCAAATGTTCCCCAAAAGATCTTAAGATGATGAATGTATATAGGTATACCTACAGGGTGTTCCATAACCGCGCTCTGAATGTGGGGCTGTAAAGAGGGTGAAATTTGACGTCGGAAGCTCTCCCACTCCGCGCGACCCCTCCCTTCCCCTCCGCTCGCTCACGGGGGCCAATCAGAGCGTAGCTCCGCCCCCGACCAGAGGTTATCAACTCTGTTGGTAACTTTTATTAAACTGAGGCTTTCACCACAGCTTTTATATGATCGAAACTATGTTCAAAACTTGAAATATTTGAGCGAAACTATTTTCATGCCTCAATTAAATCTCGCAGTTTATTTAGACGTCGATAAAAATCATTTATGCCACATAGTTAAATTGATGATAATTACATTCTTCGACTCTATCACAATCTCTCGGTTATACCCGCTTCTCCGTGTCATTGGAACTATCAGATATTAGAATGTAACAATTTGAAAATGCTCCACCATTCTCAACATACACTATCAAATATTGCTTTACCGACTCTGGGACACTTACCAAACGTGGATAACTATATGGGGTGCGGTGGACGGTACTGTTGTAAAATATTGAAGGTGCCGCTTAGCAATCGTTGCAACGGATGCGTAGGGCCAGGCGGGCACCCATCACGTACCAACTCCAGCTATTGAAGGTTCAAACGAGGTATGTAGGGCCAAGCGGGCACCCATCCCTTATCGACCCGCGCTATGGCAGATTCCACTTAGCAGTCGTTCAAACGAGGTACGTAGGGCCAAGCGGCCACCCATCACGTACCGACCCGTGCTAATCCAGCCGGTGCATGGCGTACCGACAACTATATATCTATATACACTATACACTCCACGCAGAGCTTATGCGCGCGTATATATATGTATATTTAGTAAGTCGGACTAGTCAATAAAAATACCGTCCATGAAATCAGTTGAGTCTCGTGTCTCGGCAGGACTGGCCGAGTCCACGCTGACCTTACATATTTTTCGCACAATTTTACATTAAATTATAGGGAAGTAATTGTTAAATTTGTTGAAAAAAAGAAGTGAGCACCAACCAGGCATGATGGATGCCGAGGCATTTTTGGACTTGGCCAATCAGGTCATAAAACTCAAAATGTTTCCCTATTTTGATATTGCACACGACGTACTATGTGCACTACAAGTTAGAGAGGATTTGGGACCCGGTAAGATCTACCTCGTGCAGCTGAAATCTAAATTTAAAATGGACCAACCAATCCCGCTAAGACATCTCCCAAACAGTCCTAACCGAGCTGGACTTTTTTTTTATTGAAATAAAAATACACCATTGGAGATTTTGTTGAGGGTTTAGAAAATTTGGGAGAATCTTCGGCGCGCGCCTTTTAGCGCAATTTGAATTGGCTCGAATTTTTGGCGGATTAATTTGAAAGTGCGCCTATATGATAATGGGAAAGGGAATTTTAAGGAGCAGGTTTATGTGTTAATGAGTTCCTTCGCTTTTATTGAGAAGATTTTTTTTTTAATTTATTGCGCAAGATGTTTTTAGGACATTTTTTTCGTTGGTTGGACGATAGTTGAATTAGATTTTGATGCTTTGAAAATTTGAATATTTTTGATCCGTTTTGGTAAGCTCTTTTAGTTTGGTTCATGGTTTTTTCTTTTGGGAGATATTACATGGGTTGAATTTGCGAATTGTCGAAAGCGAATTTTTCCGGTCATTTGAGTTGAAAAAAATCGAGGTTTTCGCGGGTCCAGAGTTGGAAAATTGTTTGGATTTTTTAAGTGGTAGTATTACTGGAAATTTGGATTTTTTTACATCGAGATTTCTTTGGGAAGTTTTCGACTTTGATTGCCTTCTCATTGATGATTTTTCACAGATGATTTTTTTTACTCTGACGATATAAATATTCATTGAATGTAATTTTGGGTGAGGAATTTTTCTGGGGTATTTTGAGAAATTGCAGAAGATAAGAGAATGTTCTGCAATTGAAAATTACAAAAACGAGGATCTGGAATATTACAAACTTTGAAGTATTCAAACATCTCCGAAAATTTTAGCAACATCATTAATCTCAAAAATGTTAAATTCAAAATTTCCAAAATTTGGAATTCGTAATTTCCAAAAATTTTTTCTGATTTTACTTCAGAACTTCGAAAATGTAAGAAATTTTTAAACTAAAAAAATCAAATTTTTCCCAATTTGCACAATCTCCGAAAATTCAAAAAAGCCCAAAAAATTTCCAACCTAAAGAAACATTCAGAAATATCCAAATTTTCGAGAGAAACAATTCAATACCTAAGAAAATTTAATTTTTTTTTTACGTAAAAAAATGGTGTTTCAATTTCCGGAAACGTGGAAAAACTTACCAAAAAGATTTTCAAAATTCTGTAATTCCACAAATTTTATACGGCGAAAAAAATTTCTTTTAACTGAATGAAGTAAAAAAATTGACTAGTGAATTGATCAGTAATTTCCTGCAGATCAATCTTTCCCAATTTGTGCAAAATTCTTTTGTAAATTTTTCCAATGGTAAACGTAAAAAAAATATTTATTTCGGACCGATATTGATGGGACAGAGAGAATTTTCCGTAATTATAATAATCGTCAAGTCTTGGCGCAATTTTTCCGGTTCTATATTAACAGTTTGGCCGCTCAGCCTGGTCTATTTCTGTATTTACCTTGATTTGCCCCTCGCAACTGTATCCAGTGTCATATCGAGGATTGATTGTCCCTTAAATGATAAACAATTATTGAGAAGGCAAAAAAAAATATTAAAAACGTAATCTCCGAATTGAAAAAGGCGCCAGCCAAACCTTAAAAAAAAAAATAATAAATTGCGTCTCCAAAAATGGAATTGAATGACGCATAAATTTTTCTAATTTTTTAAAATTAAATTTCAATTTTTTCGATAGAAAATTTTTCCAAGTTAAGGAGAAAAAATTCCCCAATTTTCCTACAGTCTTTATTTTTTTTCGCAGAAATTTATATCAAGTATTAAAAAAAAATATTATAAAAAATTGTAGAATGTAAGATTTTGCAAATTGATGATTTCCAATAATAATCGCTATCAATCATGCAACCGCATTATTTTCATAATGACATATTGACTTATCTACCACATTGAATCCTGATAAACAGATTGTGGCATAAAAAAATTGTGCTAGATCATTGTTTATAATATATCACGTAAAAATTCGCAAAAACCAGAAATTGCAGCATGTACAGCTCTTGAGCTTGCACTTAAATTTTTCTCATCAAAAATTGACGATAATTTAGTTTGACAGGTTCGGAGTTCGCGTCATTTTTCTCTTTTTTTTTTACTAGTAAAAAAGCGGAGAAAAAAAGTGCTCATGAGCGGAGCATAAAAAAATTGCTAAATGAAAAAGAAAATTTTAGCCTAACATTTATAGCTGAGTTGGAACTGGTATGATCAGGGAGTCAAATAAAACCACTGGGGCTAATTAATCTGTCATTTTTACCCCAAGATTTTATTTGACTAAATTGGCGCAGTTTGAATACAGAGCGTCTTTCATTAAGAATCAATGACTAATGATGGTTTTCGCGGGCTCCAAGGGGCCCAAGCTTTTTCCAGGAAGCATCCGCTCTCATGTTGGCTCTCCACGATGCTCGTTGTCTTCGCCTCGGGAATGTTATGCAATGGACTTCTAGGAGAGCCCATACTAGCCCCATTGAAAAATTCACAACAAGTACTTTTGGCCACTGCAGTCTGGTAATTGCCACGAGGACCGACAATTGAAAAGAAAAAAAAAATCTCTAGTCTGCCAATTCCCTCGAAAAAGAGAATCAGCAATTTTGTCCCCGTCCAGGAGCATGAGCCAGAGATTTTTTTCTGAATGAATGAGTGTTTTTTTCTCGATATGGAAATTGAAAATTTTCAAAAAATTTGCAGTAATTTTTTTTTTTTTTGATTTTTCATTTTATGAACTTTTTCAGAGCAGTGAATTTTTTTCGACCCTTCAGCAGTTACGGAAATTTAGATTTTTTTTTGGAGATTTTGCACGGCACTTTGCTCACAGTGCGACTCCCCAAAGATTGAATACTCTTGTACGTAGATACGAACGCTACGTAGAAATTCCACACTTGGACTGTTGATTGTATGATCATGCAAAGTCATCCAATTACATTTTTCTTTTACTATAGTACGACACGTTTATCCGGAAGCGAAAATTGCAAGTTAGACTTTTGTGAATTGTCGGATCTTCCATGGACAATTTTTTTATCAGCGTAATTTTTTTTTTCATTTTTTTTTCAGTGATTTGGCTTACTGGGATCCAACTGAAAAATACCCATCCATAGAAATATGCTCCAAAATTTATTCCATGGAAGTTATTTGAAAGGAAATTTATTGAAAAACTTTTCCACAATTATTCGTTCCCTCAATTGTATAATCATAATTTTTTCCTCCAGAATTACATTAATAATTTTGGGCTTTTGATCTTCAGGTACTTCATCTTCTACATGCCATTCGACATTGGATATAAAGTAGCCAAATTTCTACCAGTTAAGCTTGTTTGTTCTGCAATGAAAGAAATTTACAGGTGGGAAATTGAAGAATAAGAAAAATAATTTTCTTTTTTTTTTGTATATCGTTTCTCTGATTTCAAATTTTTTTTGAATTTTTTTGGTAACTGGGGGAGTGAGGGGAGAATTAATAAAATTGCTGAACTATAAATTGATAATTTTTTCAGGTGTAAAAAAGTTTATGACGGAGTGTCACATGCAGCCAAGCTGTACCCGAACGCATATCTCATTATGATATTAGTTGGAACTGTCAAGGGTAAGAAAAATGATAGTCAAGTTGAGAAGTTTATCCTTTGGACAAATAAAAAAAATAAAAAAAATTTATTTGATCAGGCAATGGGGCCGGCTTCACGAGATTGTTTGAACGCCTTATTCGAGGAGTCTGGACTCCGACAGCCATAGAGTTCATGCAACCCAGTCTGTAAGTTGTGAAACTATTTTTTTTTTTCAGGAAATTTTCAGGAATTAGTTACCAAGATCTGGGAAAAATATATTACGACTCTTTGGCTAATTTTTTTTTGAAACTTTTAATACTTTGTTTTTCTCTTCCAATTTTCGAAATTTTGGGAATCGTTTAAATTTGCAGGGTTAATTGTTTCTAAGTTCTAGAGAAAGAAAAAAAAATAGCTCGAATTTTATGGAAATTCTCATTTTGAAAATTCTCAATTAAAAAAAAAATTTTTTTTGACGCTTTCCATTTCTTCATTTTGCCAAATTTCTCAACTTCCGATTTTTTAAATTGTCTTGAAGGTTTTCTGAGTTTTTACATGAAAATTCAATTTTTTGCAAATGTTGAAGCTTGCAGTTTTTTTGAAAGTAGGTTCAATGTTAAGACTTAACAGTGAATATTACATCACAGTGCAATAAAATTTGTGTTATTTTTCAGCTACACCAAAGCATCACTTCTGGCATCAGTTATCTTCGTCCTGGATAAAAAGACTGATTTCATCTTAATACCTCATTCACTCGTATATTTCGGAATTGTCCTATTCTTCGTGTACTTTAAAGTACGTAGGCCAAAACTACTCAATAAGAAAATTACATATTTATCTTTAAAATTTCCATATTTTACAATTTTTAAAATTCTTAATTTTTGCTAAATTTTTTTACTAATTTTAGGAAAAAATTTTCCGATATCTGTTTCGATTGTTTATATTAGTTTTTAATTTTTTCGCAAACTTTTGGGCTTCCCCAAAATTGAAATTTTTCAATCTTTCTCAATTTGAGGTTTCTTGAATTTATGAAATATTCTGAGATCTTCAAAATTTACAATATTATTTTAATTTATTGCTTCGTATAGCTCAGTACTAAATACTCTCTTTTCTGTCTCCAGTTATCTTCAATGATACTAAATGTTCATGACCCATTTGTGCCGTTCGAAAATTTATTCTGCAATTTGTTCCTTGGGGGATTGATTGACTGGATGGCCAAAGTGGCCGGTCGCGGACAGGCCAAAGACGAAAAAGCTGATGCAAAAAAAACTAATTAAGCTGTAAGTACGGATTACGCATTTTAACTTTAAAAGGGAGTTTGGGAAGACAATCAAATTTTTTAAATCTCGTTACCTTGAAAAGTCGGAATTTTTACAAAATTTCTGTAAAAATTATTCAAAGCGAAGAAAAAAGAATCGAAATTCAAAGAACAATTAATTCCTCCAAAAAATATAAAAATGTAAAAAAAAAAATTTCAATTTGTTTTTCCTGTTTTCGATTGTTTTTTTTTTGCAAATTACCAAATTTTCCTCAAATATTCCAGTTTCGCAATTGTTAGGCAATGCCGTCAAAATTTGTTGAAAAATCCCAAAGATTCCCAAAAAGTCAAAAAATGAAAAATTTCCAAAAAAGAATAGTGATAAAAATTTTTTTTAAAAACTCGTCTGACAATTTTTTTTTGTTTTTTTCAGCATGAAAATCATTTCTGGAATAGGATTCTAGTCAAAATCAAAAGTATTCCATCACCGCAAGTCGCAAAGCTCAAAAAGTTCACCTGAAAGCCGAATTTAGCCGCCAAAGACCGATATGGTGGGCGATACACCCGCCGAAACGGAGAAAATGAAACATTATTTAACTCAAACGCAACAAGCATCACGTATAAAAAAATCCTGTGGTACTGTCCTGGGATATGTCAGAAAATGTCGAGAGATTCCTATAAAATGCCCCAGAAATTTTATAAAAAATGGGGGGGCCCTCCCCTAGGGGTGTAATTTGTCTAATTGTTACAAGTTTTTTTACAGTATTTTCACAGGACTCTGATAAAAATCCTATAGGGAACCATGGAGAATCCCATAGGAGTCCTACAGTATTTCTTTACATGCTCAAAATTTCGAAAAATGAGAACGAAATTTGGGAACATACAATTTCATGATTTTATGTGATCTCTTCATTACATTTTTTTTTTCAACTTTTTTTCTATGGGATTTCTTATAAGAAATTATATATAGGAAAATGGAATAGTGAAAATTGCAAAATTGAAATCAGGAATGAATTAGGAAACAATTTAATTAATTTAACTAATTCAATTAATCTAATTCTCATGTTTTTCTTAGGAAATGGGGAAATTTTCAGAAGAGAAAACCTCATCGAAAGTGTCACAATTCCCCATTGCATTCCTATGGGAATCTTTCGGTGTACTTTTAGGAATCTTTTTAAAAAAATTCGTGGAAATATACGAGTGCTACAGAATTTTGTTAATACGTGATTTTGAGGATGTTTTGACGAGATGAGCGTACTCGAAAAATTCTGTCAGGGCTTGAATCTTGTTTTGATGCACAATGCAACGCCTAAATTTTTAGTTTTTTCTTTCAAAGTGATTTCTCTAAACATTGTAGATCTTTGAATTTTATGATTTCAATGTTGGAAAAAATATGTTAACTTGAATGTTCGCGGTTTTCATTTTCGTTTTCAATTTTTTGAATGGTCAGATTGAAAAAAAATTTAATTGCCGAATTTTTTGTAGCTTTTCAAACTCTTTTGAGATTTCGAAATACTAATTCTCTCTGACTGCATTTTTTTTAGTACACTCAATTTCCCCAGACCGTCCTCAGTAACTCCCTCTGAAAATTTGCCAAATAGGAATAATCCTAGTGTATGTACTTAAAGCGCATCAATACATAAATTCACTGCAAATTTAAATATTTTTGTATTTTCGTGCAATTTTTAATCCAAAATGAACAGAAAACTTAGCTCAAATTTTTGACTAAATCGTGTAAATATCAGTGGCAGTCCCTCCAAATAATTAACTTTGCACCATAATCATCGCACTGATTTTTAACAATTTAAACATTTTAAATCAAATTTTTCGACTTTTTCAAATTGTATTTTAACATAAAATTAAAGAATTTTAAGAATGTTGATCATTACATCACATGTGCAATCTATTGTAAGAATGTAATGACGTTTTTAAAAAATATGTATGACGAATAAAATACGTTACATCACTGAATGGAGAACTAAATTTTTTTCCAGATTTTTTCCAGAGTTTGAGATTTTCCACAAACATGCAATGCATATTCTTGGGGTCGTTATAACAATTTCTCTTTTTGGAAAGTCACACAAAAATAAATTCAACAAATTATCTAAATCGCCAAAAAAATGTAAAAAAAGTTGTCGCCAAAAAAAATGTAAAAAAAATTGAAAATTTCAAAATCTTTTCTCAGAATCTCGTAATTCCCATAACTCTAGAAACATAAAACAGCCACTGACACTCTTATAACTAAATATTGTGGTCACAATGAGTGAAGAAATTTTTTTTATAACAAAATCGGAATTTATTTCAATGGCTATAAATCTACGTAAAAAGTGACTTAAGAAACTCTGTACGATCTCCACTACTATTTTCATTTTTCCTCTTCCTAATTTCCACGTCAGTTTCCCTCTGCTTGACCTCGGGCATAACGAAGTTGGTAGTTTCTCCTTTTTTCTCTTTAACTTTAAGTTTCTTGCTTCTGTCGACGTTAAATGAGAAGAAATTGACCTCACGCTTCGCCTGAGCAATTTCCGTTGTCAATCGTTGCTTATGTACTGCTTTTTCGTATGCCAAGCGCTCGCTCAAGTGGACCCATTTGAATCTGCATCAGTACAAACACAAAATTCAGAAAACAATTTTCGAGGAGTTACTAAAAATTCAGAGTAGAATTCTTAAATATTCGATTGTAAGTTCTGAGAAAATAATTCATTTTCATTCAGTCCTTGCATTTTTTCTTCATGAATTTTAACTTTAACAGTTCTTAAAAAAGTTTTACAAAATTAAAAAATCTGAAGTTTCAAAATTTGACAAAAAATTGAAATTTTTAAAATTGCAGACACTTTTTTTATTTGGAAAATGCAAAAAAGTTACAGAGAGATGTTTGTTTACCTGGGAAGATATTTTATGTTCCAAATGATGTCATAGAATTTACTTTTCTTCCTCGTGGATATTTGTGTGTTGTTGAGAGTTGCTGCAACATGTTTCGCCACTTTTTTGCTCTCGAATTCGACCCAGCCCTCTGTAAAGTACCTCGAGGCCTCTTTCCGTTTCTTCTTCGGCTTAATTCCATCCTTCTTCTTCTCATCTGAAACGATTTTAATGTATAATACCCCACATATAAACCCGCGAATATAATTTTCTTCTTAAAGCCAAAAACGTGAACAAATTCGCAATGATCCAAAAGCACCAGAACAATTTTGCAAATGATAATAAAAATGACAACAATTAATCATAATTACCTGAATTACTTCCCAATTGAAGATAAACTCTTCCTACAGTTCCATATTCCGATAACATTTCTCTGACAGTCGTTACGTTCATGTATTTTGGAATGCTTGATAGATAAACAATTCCTCGTTTTTTCTTCTTTTCACTTTTGACAGCTCCACTTGAAGTACTGGGTTTTGCGGGTTTTTCCGTATTGTCGGAGTCATCGTCGGACATGGAATGACTCGATTCATCTTCATTAGACATTTTTGTATCGGTACAATTAGAGAAAATTTAGAGAGATCAGATTGGGACTTGTTTTTTGAGAGATTTAGGTTAGAACGAACACATGGCCAATGTGTTGGTCAGACCACGTGGTCGACGAGGAGAGGGGGGGGGGGGGGATTAAACTACAAAATTTCGCAGCTTTGGAAATTGGAAAATTTGTAAGATTATGAAATTTCCAAACATTTTGAATTTTGAATTTTTCTACATTTTTTTGACACTTTTTCACAATTTTCAAAATTCTTTCCAATTACTGCAAGTTAAACTTAAATTAATTGATTTGAATTAGTTTTTAAGCACTGCGAAAAATTTGACACTTTATTTTTGTTAATTTCTAAACCGAAATTGAAAACGAAAAAAAAATTCTGATTTCTGAAGTATAAACATATATACATAATCAGCTGACTGCGCGGAGTGGGCTGCGCAGTGGCGTGCGTGGGGCCAAGTGAGGTTATGAGCAAAAGTTAAACGATGTAGATGGAAGGGAAAAAAAAATGAAAAAGGTGTTCCATCGATATTTATGAAGGCCGAGTGATTATGTCATGATAATTGCACATTATTGGATCAGTTTAACAAGGAGTCCGTGGTGACTATATACAACAAGTGGTGATGACGGTTTTAGACAATTTTGGCAGGCAAGTAAGAAGTGAGTAAGATTGGAATTGTTTGAAGCAACTTTACAACAAATTGATGTTTCACTTTAGACTTTCATCTGTTTTTTAATTCTTCAAGTATAGAATTCAAGGTCACACCCATATGCAAGCACATTAATGTTCCCCAAAATCACTTTCCCAATTTATGGAGCATTAACCGGAACATGAATAAAACCCTTGCTTACTCTTACAGGAATCCTCTCAGGTCTCCAGTCTCAGAAGCACTTGTCAAAGCCCCCGTGCCATGTGCTGAGCCGCTGCCACTCAGGCTTCATTCCAAAGCGTGTTCTACTAGTCTCTAAAGTATCGCGTTACCAGTTCGAGCGCATTCGGGAAGGCGATATCAGCGATGAGGAGTTTCGAAAGCGCGTTCTGGAGCGCGGCACAGATTACGAAAAAATGTTGGCGGGCCATAGAAAGAATAAGAGAGTGGAGACCCAAGTGATCGATGAGCTGCGTAGGAATAAAATTGACTTTAAGTTGACCAATAGATTGACCATTGACAAGCCCTACTTTGACTGGGCGGATCTTGTGATAGCTATTGGAGGCGATGGCACTTTCCTCCTGGGTGCCAATCTCATTTTTAATAACGAGAAGCCGATTTTTGGTATTAATTCGGATCCCGATGCCTCGGAGGGCTATCTCATGCTGGGCTCGCGATACTCGCGGGATATTCCCAGGATATTTGACATGCTCAGGGCTGGATCCTACAGGCATGTCATGAGGACCAGGATCAGGGTGACTCTCAGGGGAGAGGGAATATGGCAACCGTTCTTTCATATGCACGAGAAGGCCCGCATCCCAGGTCAAGAAGAGTGAGTATTTGGTTTGATAGGAAAAGAGAAATTTCTGGAGTTACTACAATTTTGGTTCACTGGCTATTGTCATTAGGTTTTTATTTTGCTCATCTGGTTCAACGATGGTTGCAAATTGTCGTTTGATAGATTGTGATAGTTTTAGGGGGACATTTGGTGTCTGGTGACGTTGTCATTGTTCATGTTTTATTTTTGTTTCAGATTTTGTGTTGATAAAAGATCACTAGAGCGGCGCTTGCCCTGGCTGGCCCTCAATGAGGTATGATCAATTGGTAATTTCTCATGATGGCTAGTTTTTCTTTAGCAAATTAATTAGTCGCTCAAATTATGCGGGTGGAGTATTTTGAAATTGGAGAGTGAATTCTTGGATTATGGGCGAAAAATTTGTCAAAGAAAATGTGGGACTGTATATTTTCTGATCATATTTTTTTGAGTAATTTTTTTAGCCCAATGTTTTTTCAAGTGAACATTTTCCCAGGGCAAAAATGTTGGGAATTGTTAGGAAAAAATATAGAAGCGGATTGATGTTGATTTTTGGGGCGTTAAAAATCTCAACTTCAAATTACAATGTCCAGGTGTTCATTGGAGAGTCCCTGTCAGCAAGGACCAGTTCTCTGGAGATGAAAATTGACAACAAAAATAGCTTTCATAAGGTCAAGTGTTCAGGGCTGTGTGTGAGCACTGGCACTGGCTCCAGCTCCTGGTACAAAGCTATAAACAGCGTGACCAGCCAAATGGTCAGTGACCTGCTGCATGTAGCCGAACCGGGAAAAGCTTATTCCGATGAAGAAGTTGATCGTATTTGCAATGATTTCAATGATAGTCTTCAATTTCCCTCAGGCAAGTTCAGAAATTATTAAAAAGTTCACCTCAATTTTTTTCTTTTTATTTATTGCATACTCATGTCCCGTTTTTTTTTATATACGAGTCCAGTGGCGCGTGCTTCGCAAGCGCATTCCCTTTTGCCGCCGCACGCACTGGTGGCGCCTCGGTTTCCGTCTTACGCTTTTCGATAATTTCGATATATATCGATAGTTTCTTTCGTCTCTCCTGTTAATATAGGAAATCGGTGTTTTTAACTTACTTGCTATGTTATATCTAATAATATGTTTAGATATTGCATCGTGAGACTCCGGAGGTGTTTCATGGATTACTGTACATATGCGTAGGTTGTTACCAATGGAATCAGTAGATGATAATGTTTTGATGATTGCAGATGACCCAAAGATGAGCTATGCCATCCGTGACATAATTCTTAACGACATTTGGCCGTTACCAAAGACAATACGTCCACGTGCTTACTGCAATAATTTAACAATAAGATCGCAATGCTATGACGCTGGATTGGTTTTCGACGGAGGCATTGGTGTGCCCTTCAACGTCGGCACTGTCGCCATATTGGAGACCCATTCGGAGGATAGACTCCGAACGATTGAATTGACAGAGTGATTCAGAGAATCTCTGAAGATACAATTCCATCTTTGCTGAGAACACGTGGATGAAGGAAAAATTGTTGATTATTTTTTTTATTAAGCAAGTTTTCTGCCAGCAAAGATTCTATGAATGAAAAACAAGCCTCGCTGTTTTCCAATTCACTCATCGAGGATGTTGTTCAGGGCTCAACTGGAATGTCAACGATTTTACCACTGTCTACCAAAAAGAAAGATAATTTATTGGAACGAAATGGACCAGATGTTATTTTGTACATTTCTACTGAGTAAATGTTTTTTCTGTTTAACTTAAGGTGCTATCAATTGTAAGGACCCTAGTGGGAAAGTTATACATGAGATATTGCAAATCAATCTTGGCCATCAATACCATTTTCGAATTAAACGTAACAATTGATTTTGTGATTGAATTTCATAGGAAAATAATTTTTTTCAATTTACGACTGTGATTTGAAAAGCGAATAGAATAATTTCTTAACCAATCGAGATGGCTCATTTGTTCACGAAATGGGTTTTTGAAAATTTGAGCTATCAAGACTATGAGCCAACGAATAAATTCGCATAAATTAATTAAAAGCGCTCATCCTCTTCAAATATGAAAGTCAGAAAAAAGTTATTTCACATGTAATGTGCAGTTTAATGCGAGAAATAAATATTGTTGAAACCTATCGCTTGTTTGTCCATCTCTATATTTTTCGCGATATTTCGTCCCATGGGGTTCCTCCCTTATGGGGAGGCAAACTTAATTTTTTTAAAATTGAATTTTTGGCCCCGTGTGCGTTGATACTATCCAATAGGAACCCCAATTGTTAAATTGTTAAATTAAAATCGAAAAAAATTAATTTGACTTTTTCGACCCAAATTCGACGGAAATATCTTCTAGGGGTTCCTATTGGATAGTATCAACGCACACGGGGCCAAAAATTCAATTTTAAAAAATTTAAGTTTGCCTCCCCATAAGGTCCCAATGTTAAATTTGGCCAAAATCGAAAAAAATTAAATTGACTTTTTCGACCCAAAATCGACGGAAATATCTTCTAGGGGTTCCTATTGGATAGTATCAACGCACACGGGGCCAAAAATTCAATTTTAAAAAATTTAAGTTTGCCTCCTCATAAGGTCCCAATGTTAAATTTGGCCAAAATCGAAAAAAATTAAATTGACTTTTTCGACCCAAATTCGGCGGGAATATCTTCTAGGGGTTCCTATTGGATAGTATCAACGCACATGGGGCCAAAAATTCAATTTTAAAAAATTTAAGTTTGCCTCCCCATAAGGTCCCAATGTTAAATTTGGCCAAAATCGAAAAAAATTAATTTGACTTTTTCGACCCAAATTCGACGGAAATATCTTCTAGGGGTTCCTATTGGATAGTATCAACGCACACGGGGCCAAAAATTCAATTTTAAAAAATTTAAGTTTGCCTCCCCATAAGGTCCCAATGTTAAATTTGGCCAAAATCGAAACAAATTAAATTGACTTTTTCGACCCAAAATCGACGGAAATATCTTCTAGGGGTTCCTATTGGATAGTATCAACGCACACGGGACCAAAACTTCAATTTTAAAAAATTTAAGTTTGCCTCCCCATAAGGTCCCAATGTTAAATTTGGCCAAAATCGAAAAAAATTAAATTGACTTTTTCGACCCAAAATCGACGGAAATATCTTCTAGGGGTTCCTATTGGATAGTATCAACGCACACGGGGCCAAAAATTCAATTTTAAAAAATTTAAGTTTGCCTCCTCATAAGGTCCCAATGTTAAATTTGGCCAAAATCGAAAAAAATTAAATTGACTTTTTCGACCCAAATTCGGCGGGAATATCTTCTAGGGGTTCCTATTGGATAGTATCAACGCACATGGGGCCAAAAATTCAATTTTAAAAAATTTAAGTTTGCCTCCCCATAAGGTCCCAATGTTAAATTTGGCCAAAATCGAAAAAAATTAATTTGACTTTTTCGACCCAAATTCGACGGAAATATCTTCTAGGGGTTCCTATTGGATAGTATCAACGCACACGGGGCCAAAAATTCAATTTTAAAAAATTTAAGTTTGCCTCCCCATAAGGTCCCAATGTTAAATTTGGCCAAAATCGAAACAAATTAAATTGACTTTTTCGACCCAAAATCGACGGAAATATCTTCTAGGGGTTCCTATTGGATAGTATCAACGCACACGGGACCAAAACTTCAATTTTAAAAAATTTAAGTTTGCCTCCCCATAAGGTCCCAATGTTAAATTTGGCCAAAATCGAAAAAAATTAAATTGACTTTTTCGACCCAAAATCGACGGAAATATCTTCTAGGGGTTCCTATTGGATAGTATCAACGCACACGGGGCCAAAAATTCAATTTTAAAAAATTTAAGTTTGCCTCCTCATAAGGTCCCAATGTTAAATTTGGCCAAAATCGAAAAAAATTAAATTGACTTTTTCGACCCAAATTCGGCGGGAATATCTTCTAGGGGTTCCTATTGGATAGTATCAACGCACATGGGGCCAAAAATTCAATTTTAAAAAATTTAAGTTTGCCTCCCCATAAGGTCCCAATGTTAAATTTGGCCAAAATCGAAAAAAATTAATTTGACTTTTTCGACCCAAATTCGACGGAAATATCTTCTAGGGGTTCCTATTGGATAGTATCAACGCACACGGGGCCAAAAATTCAATTTTAAAAAATTTAAGTTTGCCTCCCCATAAGGTCCCAATGTTAAATTTGGCCAAAATCGAAACAAATTAAATTGACTTTTTCGACCCAAAATCGACGGAAATATCTTCTAGGGGTTCCTATTGGATAGTATCAACGCACACGGGACCAAAACTTCAATTTTAAAAAATTTAAGTTTGCCTCCCCATAAGGTCCCAATGTTAAATTTGGCCAAAATCGAAAAAAATTAATTTGACTTTTTCGACCCAAATTCGACGGAAATATCTTCTAGGGGTTCCTATTGGATAGTATCAACGCACACGGGGCCAAAAATTCAATTTTAAAAAATTTAAGTTTGCCTCCCCATAAGGTCCCAATGTTAAATTTGGCCAAAATCGAAAAAAATTAAATTGACTTTTTCGACCCAAATTCGGCGGGAATATCTTCTAGGGGTTCCTATTGGATAGTATCAACGCACACGGGGCCAAAAATTCAATTTTAAAAAATTTAAGTTTGCCTCCCCATAAGGTCCCAATGTTAAATTTGGCCAAAATCGAAAAAAATTAATTTGACTTTTTCGACCCAAATTCGACGGAAATATCTTCTAGGGGTTCCTATTGGATAGTATCAACGCGCACGGGGCCAAAAATTCAATTTTAAAAAATTTAAGTTTGCCTCCCCATAAGGTCCCAATGTTAAATTTGGCCAAAATCGAAAAAAATTAATTTGACTTTTTCGACCCAAATTCGACGGAAATATCTTCTAGGGGTTCCTATTGGATAGTATCAACGCACACGGGGCCAAAAATTCAATTTTAAAAAATTTAAGTTTGCCTCCCCATAAGGTCCCAATGTTAAATTTGGCCAAAATCGAAAAAAATTACATTGACTTTTTCGACCCAAAATCGACGGAAATATCTTCTAGGGGTTCCTATTGGATAGTATCAACGCACACGGGGCCAAAAATTCAAGTTTGCCTCCCCATAAGGTCCCAATGTTAAATTTGGCCAAAATCGAAAGAAATTAATTTCGATTTTTCGACCCAAAATTGACGGGAATATGACTATGGAATTTTGTTGAATAAAGTCACGAAAAAAATATTCCTTCAAATACATAGCTCCCTCCTTTCCCGGAAAAAAAATATACCATGACCTTCATCATGGTATATGGTATGGGGTCTAGTTTCATGGTATAAATACCATGATAATGGTATGGTTGGCACGCGCAGCGCGCCTCAATTCCAACTCCCGCCCATTTCTGTCGTAGGAATGCAATGCGCATGCGCGCATCGGCGGTGGTGGAAACTCGTTTGAAAAGGAAAAGCGACTCTACCTCGACCCCACGCACGAGATATCGATTGAAAAATATCGATATAACAATGCACAGATTGGTATGTCTCGATTCTATATCGAATAATTCACTGGCAATTGATTCTCAAAGTGTCTTTTGTGTATTTCTTATGTTTACAGCGAATGTGTACTTGCTGAGTTATAAAACACAATCTTTATCAAGCAAATCAGATTGCTCGAGGTATTACTCATTGTGCTGCTCCATAATGCCGCGAGATCCGATTAGGGCGACAAAATAATCGTACCAATGACAATGCTCCATTGTTAATTGACAATTCACTGCTCGTCGCTGACATTCCCGACATAAACACCAAAGGTATTCTCTTTTGATTTGCAAATTGAGAAAAATCATCCCATCCCTTCACGCATTTTTCGATTTTGGGATTTCTTATTTTTAATCTAAAGGTTAGGTCTTGACAGCTGTGATTCACCCTGAAGTGACAAAAGTGATTTCGTTGTAAGGAAATGTCAATGTGCTCTTCATTTTCATAGCTCGTCATTTTCATGCTGAGTTATGTGAATTTTTTTCGTGTTGAGAAAATTAATTTGAGGAAGAATTTATTCACTCAGAAAGTTTGATTTAATTTTTTGACAAGTGTCAATTTTTCGGAGATGGAAAAGACCACGTGATTGGATCTTTCTTGAAAACTCGATTTTTTTTCTCAGGAACAAAAACAAATTTTCAGAAGAAAATTTATTGGACATTTTTTTTGCAGGTGGAGTTCTTGACGAAGTGGACCAATGAATTAAGTCGTATGAGGATCACGTGACTTGGTAAATATCTGGTTGAAGAAGGACTATGGAATTTTGGGGGACATTTCGTTTTGTGGAATTGAAATTTTTTGGTAGTTTCTGAATTTTCAATTTCATTTTTTTTCCCATCATTATTTCCGGATATGTCAAAATTTTTTCTGAGTTCATTCTGAACTCATTTTTTTGTTCACTATTTAATTAGAAAAAAAATGATTTCCATGTTTTAGAGATTGGGCCATGTTCCAGTTGCCACTTCTGTCGCCACAAACTCTCTCGAGATGATGAATGAGGAGAGACAAATTCGCGTGGCTGCGGAAAGTTTGCTCAGTGGCTCAATTCAGTCCCAACTGAGTTCTTACACTCAACGAAGTATCAGCAGCATTAACAGGGACTTGATTGTTAACGAGGATTTGATCGCTGGGGCACGACACAATGGAAGAATGTCGCCTGTTAGAAGATTCTTCTGTCTCCTCGTCACATTTGACCTGCTGTTCACTTGTCTCATGTGGCTCATATGCACCACTGTACGTTGATAATGAAATATTGGAAATTATCACAGTAACGAACTGGCCAATCAAGTTAACTCAAAAAATATTACCGTATTCTTTTTATATTTATATATTTTTTCTAATTAATTTTTAATTTCTTAATTTCTTAATTTATTCTCATACAAATATTTTTCTTTTTTTTTGTTACTAAAAAAATTAGGTCCCACATTTTCAAACCTGTGGGTGCCCAGGAGCTCCTGGAGCTAACTTAACTCAACCCCGTGGGCTATTAATCCGTTGTATACCCAGAGAAGTCAGTCGACTTAAGGTGGGGATAGTATGAATTAAATACTATCTGCAAATAAACTTTCATTTCCTGAAAAATTTCCATTTTTCGAATTAACTCGATTGACCACTTTGCTATTGAATATTATCGAAACCACAGACTTGGGTAAAACCATTTTACCTCTCCAATACAGAATTGAATTCGATTGTTGTACCTTCCAGTAATATACATTGGCACGAGAAGGTATACAATAAAATGAAGTTTCGTAAAAAAATGTTTTGCAAAAATGCCTGAACACAGATCGACTACATCAATTTTTATTGCAGATCGCGGGAGAAAATATTACGACAGCATTCAGTCGACAGGTCCTCCACTATCACATCCAAAATTCATTATTTGATATCGTGGTAAGTCCCAGTGAGTTTTATTCTACCACAACCCCAATAAAACATTACCGGTTTGTCGAATTTTTGCCGATATTATATGAGAAGTTTATATGATATCGGCGAAGATTGTTGACTGGGAATGCGGGGGGGGGGGTGTTACATTTTTTTTGAATGCGAAAGACATGTGGTTGGTATAGCAAATTGCTGATTTTGTAAAAATTAAAATTGTATATTTACGTCTCAATACGTGTTGAACATAACATTTGCAAGCCATAAAATTCTAAAATATCCCAAATTTCTTTGGTTCAATTTTTCCGAAATCATTGACGTTTAGAGGTTACACAGATTTTTTTTCCCCAAGGGCTCACCAAAAAATGACACCACCTTTCAGGCTTGACCCATCAGAAAGACCACTGTAATTTCCTGAATTGTAATCGACGATAATTTCCTCAAAAACGAAGAATCGACGGAGTATCGTGCTTTGCTCACACCTCTCAAATGTCAATGATAGAAATTAAATTTGTTGTTTTTACAGATGCTAGCGGCCTGCAGATTCACAATTTTGCTTCTATTCTACGGCTGCCTGTACATAAGTCATTGGTGGAGCATCGCTGTGAGTGATTTCTTTATTAGTATGTGTTGGAAGAACTTTCGCCTTTATTAATTTGAAAAAAAAAATAACGAAATATTTCTAGCTAACAACTGCCGCAACAAGTGCCTTCCTCGGAGCCAAGGTGTATCTGTTCGATGTGAGTATCGAATTAGGACGAGTCGTAAGAGGAAGGAGTCTTGTGGAACATGGGTAACTCAGAGGAACGATTATACTGCGACCCCCCCCCCCCCCCCCCCCCCCCCCCATTTCCCCAAACTGTACAGCACTCCCATAGTGTCCAATGGGCATAATATTGCTTGGTTCGTCTAGTAATTGAAGAAAGACCATAGAAAACACAATTTGTACAACCCTTCCTTGGACGAAGCTCCTGTATGATTTAGAAGAGCCTTTTCTATACTACTGTACCCAAAGGAGATCCCAGGAGTTTTGCTTGAGCATCCAAGACCCTCCAGTCCTCCAGATATCGTAGTTCGAAAAGTTCCTCTGAGTAACCCGTAGTCCTCCAGGAATCATTGAATTCACGCAAAAATCTGACTAACATCTAATAATGATTGTGACAGTGGACGGATATAACTCAACCGGGATTCCAAGCGCTCCTCATCGTAACTTCTTTCGTACTTGCTTGGGGTGAAACGTGGTTTTTTGACAGTCGTGTGGTGCCCCAGGAGACCCAAGCGAGAGAATGGATTATGAGTAAATAACCTTTTCATATTCTTCTCACAAACTGTAAGATTGTACTAATTTCAGGATTTTAGTCCTGATTATTTATGGACACTAACTTCATGATTTGTCTAAACTGGATCTTATCTGTACTACTTTATGGCACTATGCTACTCAAACTGCTGCATTCTATGTCTTGGAAACACAATTCTGCCTGAAATCTATTATATTGTTCCATAAATCCCTTTCACAATAATTGTGAGGAGGGGATTACTCATATGAGAGGTTTGGGCAAATGTGTAGTTGAGCCATGTTACCTTAAGGGGGAATCCCAAAGGAGCCGCCTTTTCATGAGAAAAAGAAATGGGATTCCCCTGACGAGTTTACGATCACCACCAACAGATGGCATTGCTGCTATATAGCCAATTTAGCTACTGGGATTTGACCTTAATTTTCTGAGCTGTATTACTAATTTTTGCTTCGAGTCGCATCCTGTTCTTGTACTCATTTTTTTCCATTTATCTCAGATACGAGAGACTCTGAAAGAGCCCCCCTGCTGAGGCACCTCTTCGACGGCACCTCGAATCGCATGGCTGAGAGCATGGGCAATTTTTTTACACCCATGGACTCACCAGATCACTCTGATGACGAGGATCCAAGGGGCTTCAGAAGACAGAGAGACGTCAGGGACGATGAAGACTTTAGTAGAATTCCTGTTATGCCACAGTTGACTGCTCAACAGGTGAATTAATTCGGATATTGTATTCCAGATAATCTAACCTAGAAAACCATTGGCAATGGGTATATCGATTGTCACTCAAAACAGCTGTTCCCACCCACAGATTAGTAGCTACAAAGTAAAAGCAACCGCTGCAACTGATCAAGCTTATGAACTGCTGATCTCGAATGATTGGAAAACGATAAGTGTGACACCAGAGGGCGATGTGATCTCTACTGTACATCGAAGTTATGGGAAAGTTCTGCGTATAGAGGTGATTTTTTTTTCAATTAAAAATTTCCATAATGCGATCGCTTCTATTAGAAATTTTTTCCAAAAAACACAATTAAAAAAAAAAAATTGGAAAAATTAACAATGAGAGGACTCCGTTACCATTGATTGCTATAATCGTTCATTAATTTCAGGGAATTGTTGATGCACCCGCTCCCCAATTACTAGATCGTCTTTTCGATAAAATCGAGGATTTGCCGTTATGGAACCCGGAAGTGTCAGATGCCCAAAAAATTCAGGTTTCTGATGAAAAACATTAGAGAAAATAAATGTAAAATTATATGTGCAATTCAATCACACACTTGATCCTATTTGATCCTCGCAGACAATCGATGAGGATACAGATATCGCTTATCAGTCGACTAAGACTTTTGGCGGAGGTCTTGTGGGTGCCCGGGACTTTATCACATTGCGTCATCGTAGTCAACGTGGGGATTATTTCATGAGCACTGGTGTCTCCGCCAGTTCCGGATTTCCGCAGCGTAAAAATTACATCAGGTATTTTGTTTTTCTTCTTCAATCTTTGGAGAATTGTGTGTAGTTTCTCGTGCGTGTATAATGTCAAACTTTATAGCGAAATAGCGAACACAGTTTTATGAATTAAAGAATCAATTCAGCAGTCGGCGACCATGTTTTTAAAGTTTCGGTGGTCGATGGTGGTTTTTTAACTTCACGATAGAGAGAAGCTATTTTTCATCGAGTTTCCAAGTTTTTAGGTCTTTATGCTCTAGACATGTGTAGATGAACACAGTGTGTGTGTGTGTGCGTGGGTGGGGGGGGGGGGTAAATGGGTGAGTGGATGGGTGGGTGGGTGAGTCGATGGGTGTGTGGATGGGTGGGTGAGTGGGTGGGTGGGTGAGTGGGTGGGTGGGTGAGTAAGTAGATGAGTGGGTGAAGTTTCGCTAGCTAAAATTGACAATTCGAGATTTACCTCACTAATTTCAACTCAATTAATTTTCAGTTTTTTTTATATATTTCTTCTTCTTTATTCCAGGGGAGAGAACGGCATAGTCTGTTGGGTAACGCAGCGATTGTTGGATTCACAAAATCAGGAACTAAATACCTGCAGATTTATCTGGATTCTCAACACTAATTTGAAAGGCTGGGTACCTCAAAGGGTCATTGACACTGCCCTCACTACCACCATGACCAATTTTATGAAGTCATTGAGACGTCACGTGGGCAACATGACAGTTAACTTGTCTGTGTAGAAAAAAAACACTCTATTGATTGGGGCTGGTTCAAACGAATCTGAAGTACTCTGGAGCAATACTCGAGTTTCAGTTATCTTGTGATACGTCGTATTAGATTTTTTTTTAAACGTCCACGATTAAATATACGACAATCGGATGTAAACGAGGAAAAAGTTGATTAAGAGTGTAAAATGCTTTATAGGTGTGCTTTTGAATAATCAAGAGTGAGTGAATTGTGTTATTAAATTTATAATATACGTAATATTTTATGTAACGTAAATCCCTCGGGGGTGAACTTTTATGAACAAATTATTCAATTGAGTGGTTATTAATTGGGTGCACATGGAATTTTTAATTGTACAGCCATTGCATTTTTTTATTTGTGCAATATACGTATTTTTCTCGATATGTACATTAAATGAATTTTAAATATTTATAGAAAAATGTGAAAATTGTGATTTATTTCGTGACTATAGAATTCGTTTATTCGGTAAATTTTTGAGCAGTAACTCCAAAGAGGTGAAGTAGCATTTCGAGAGAGCATGAATGGATTTTTCAAAGTGGAGGAAATTCGTGATTTGCAACACTTGGAGCTCTCCCTTTTGGTTTTTTTTTTATAATGAGGAACATTAAAAAAAAATCAGGAAATGAAAAAAAAATGAATCAATATTCACTAAATAATAAATCGCGGAAACGAAGATTTTTAAACTTCTGGAAAAAGGAAATGACGTCAACAATTTTCTGACAAAAGTCTCTGATTTTTTTTGAAGGGATCACTTGTTTCTTGCTTATAATTTCAATTATCAAAATCGAAACTCAAAACGTCGATTTCAGCTTGTCTATGCTTTTTTGCTCGATTAAAAATTTTAAGAGAGAAGTTGCTGCGCAAGGTAACACGGGAAGAGGATACTACTATTCTCCCCCGAGAGAACTGCTGAAGTTATAATGCTTCGAAGATCGAGTGACGTCCAAAATTTCCGGAGTATCTCTCATCAAAGATCAAGATTTCTTTTTGAATTTTCCACGGAAAATTTCCTCAAATTTTTTCTCATGGAGTTTAAAAGCTCGCGCTTCTGCAAATTACGCTGAAATTTCCTACGAGACTTCCAATTGTTCCAGTGCATGTAATCTAAATTTCGTGATTTTGAGTCACTGTCAATTTTTTTCAAAAGCTCTCCCCATGAAATCAATGCTGAAGAAGTAGCTTCAGTAATTTTCATTTCCATTTACATTTCCATTTCCATTTACATTTACATTTACATTTACATTTACATTTACATTGAGATTAAATCGAGGAGAGATGTTGATGCTGCGCAAGGTAACACGCGCAGAGCATCCTGACACACGGTTTTCTCTCGTGAAACGTCGTCAGTCTGTTTCGCGCTGGGCGCGAGTTCGCATCGTCGTGCAATTCGTATTTCGTTATTTTGTTTTTTTTTATTGATGCACTCGACATTTGCGCTCTTTTGCAGAGGCGCGATCAAGCGCAACGGCTGGCTTCAGTACGGGCCAAAGCCCCGTGGACTTCGCACGCGCCCACCGTCAATCTATGAGCCGGGGGAATTTTTTGTTTTACAATATTTACTAGCGTGCAATTGAATACATTTTCGTGATGTCGACACCGGGAATTTTCCCGTAAAATTTTTCCATTTTACTGCCAGTCGGTGATTGGAGAACACTGGGCGGGAAAGCTGTGGGGATGGCGCCGCTATGGTGAGCTTTAAAACTTTTCCCGTTTGAAAATTCACGCTTAACTCCAACCGCTTTCTCGATTTTTTCTGAGTGCGTTTGGTGTAATTTTTTGCAACAAATCTGAACCCAACTGTCAGAAAATATTTGCAATTTTTTGGAACAGATATTGAAAAAAAAATTGAATCGCAGAAAGCAGAAAGTATTTTTTTTTTATTTTTTGGTTTGGTTTGAATGAGGACAATAGTTAATTTGTTTTCAAGGAAAGTTTTTGTGACAAGTTGTTCTGACAATTTTTTTTTATAATTCTTTTACAATGAAACTTCATCTCTGAAATTCGCACTTGACGGTTCACAATTGTCATCCGAAGCCCCGCGGGCATTTTCCACAGCTCGCGGTTTTGAATTACAATCAAGTGTTGGAATGAAACGGGAATAAAATGACAAAAGTCGCTGTTTCCCCATTCTCTCGTAATTTGATGGCTCGACGAAAAAAAAAATTCTAGGGCAAACTAGCGTTGGGGAGGCTTGCAGTTTGTTTGGGCCGAAAATTGTAAAAACGTTGGGGGAAAAAAATGAAAATAAAAATCGTAAAAGGAGAAAGAATCGGAATTGGGCGGACGAGAATCGTGTTCGTTGTATTACGATCGACCGGGAGCCCCCAGACGGACGCTGAGTCCACACATATATCAGTCGTACATACACATCAGGGAGAGAATCCACTCGATGCTAAAGTTTGTTTACAGTTTACGGTTTACAGAAAACTCAAACTCCCACGGAATCTCTCATTTTTCAACTCAGCTCCCTTGGCTTTTAGCCTTGAGACAGTTTGATGAGAAAATGTTATTATTTATTAACTTGTATTTTCCCCATTTTTATTGATGTGAGGTGAGTTTTGATTTTTGTAAAATTTTTACCTGCTGTCTGTATCTGTGTATGTGTGTTGGCGTGTGTGCGCGCGCGTATATCTCTGTGTATGGGTGTGTGTGTGTGTGTGTGTGTCGGCCTGTGTGCCTGTGTGTGTGTGTGTGTGTTGCAACACCTCAATACACATTCTTCTGAATCTAGAAAAATTTTGGTTGAAATGCATCTGCGGTTTTTTATGCTCATATCAAAATATCTCAAGAACGAATAGAGATAGGGGAAAAAAGTTTTAACAAATATTGTTCCTTGCATCAAACCGCACATTTTATGTTTAATAACTTTTTGTCTATCGTTGATAATTTAGGGGCAAATGCGGGTGGGGGCATCGCGTACGGCGGTTGAGCGCTTGCAAACCACCGGCGTGAACTTCGCAGCATTTTTTGGGGAACGAAGTAAAGATAGAGGAAAATAGTTATAACAAAAAATATTCCTCAGGGGAAATTGCATTAGTCAAGTTATATGACTTTTCCACGTATTTCTAATATTTTACGAGGTATTGCAGTTTGTAGATAACGAGGGAAACGAGTCAGCATTCTATCCGACATTTCACCCAGATTTTTTTATGAAGCGTTAGAGATAGGTATAATTGGTCGGCTTAGCTGAAATAGCGGCAACATGTCCACCATTTAGCAGCATTCACCAACTGCTTCTGCGTCTTCTTCTTCTTCTTTGATGACTGCAATGGCATATTGTGCACGTCGGGCGGAAAGCTGAACACTCCTGGCGAGTGTGTTGGATGTGCCCGAGGTGCGAAAAAGGGTCGACAGCACGAGGGTCGAAGGCCCGAGGGCTTTTGCACCCTTCTTTACGCCGACAGCCATCCAAGCTCCTCGGGAGTGTTCACCTCTACGCCCGAGGTGGACATACTATTTCTCACAGCTCTCACCGGAAGTTCGTTCTCGCCTAAGGCCGGAAAGTGAGTACTTCCCGTCCGAGGGAGGACCCTTCTGCACTTTCCGCCCTGGGGCGGAAAGTACGAACCTTCCGAAGGCCCCAGGGCTTTTGCACCCTTCTTTACGCCCGAGGTGCACGTACTTTTTTCTCACACCCCTCACCGGAAGTTCGTTTTCGCCCCAAGGCTGGAAAGTGAGTACTGGGCGAAGGGTGGGGGACATGTCTTCTTCCATCAGTTCAATCATTCGCGTTCGCTCCAACGTTTGGGGCGGCGCGTATAGCAGATCGCCGGCCCTCAACTTTAGAATTTTGGAGATCCAAAAGTTCGATATAAATATTTCGATACATGATGAATATTATTAGAAATTTCGAGCGATACCACAACCCAACATTAAAAAAAATCTAAAATTCAAAATATTCAAAATTTCTTTGGTTTGATTTTACCCAAAAAATATTGACGTTTAAAAGCTTAGATACAGATTTTTTTTTGATGGCAATATTTCATGATTGTGATGGAAGCTAAAAATAAAATGATAATTAATTTCTGACCATAGAAAGAGCGTTTTAATTTTCTCTCATTTTTATCGTCGACAACGCAAAAAAAAGAAAATAAAAATAGACGTAGGACGGCAGTCTGCTCATAGGGCGATATCTCAAAGTTCAAAGGAGAGAAAAAACAAAATAAACAGAGCAATGAAACCGCAACAAGGAGGAGTGAAAGCAACCTAAGTACAAACGACAAGAAAGTGGTACCCTTTCCTTGCTTCGCTTATCGTTGTTGTTACGCGCGAAATGCGAAGCGTTTCAACAGGTTGTTGATTCAGCCACAGCCCTTTTTCTATTCATTGTCAGCCGAACTGTCTTCCAAGACAATTGATCTGGGGTTTCTTGAATTATGAGGAGAGGAAAAGCGGTACAATGGTTGAAAAAAACAGATAAGCATGGCATTAAACACTCACACACACCAACACATCCACCCAGCCACCCACCCACGCGCACACACACAACCAACCACCCACCCATACACACCCACCCACCCCACACCCACCCATTCACCCCCACAGCCACCCACCCACCCACCTGCCCCCCCCCCCACACACATCTGCCCCCCCCCCCCCCCCCACACACACACATACACACACACATTGTGTAGCTTTTTGTGCCTGGCTCCGAAAGCTCAGGAGATACCGCAAGTGGTAATTTCGCGAGTACCGCGGAATGTCCGCGGTTCGAACCGCAGATGGTCCCACCCACATTGCGCTCATCGCAAATATCCTGAAATGTAAAAGAAAATATAATTGTGGAAATTTAAAGCCACCGCATTGTCTTAATATCGCACCTATTCCGTAATCCTTAGCCATTCACTTATTTATAGTACCAATTGCTGAACAAATAGACCAAAGGAACGTTGCGTCAAAGCCATCCCCCCCCCCCCCTCCACCCACCCACCCACCATACGACCATATGTCTGAGGTGTGCTCAACAAGCATGCTCAGGATTCCATGACTATTGGAGGTCGCCTCCTGTGCTTTTTTTCAAGGTCGAGCAGTGTAGGCTACGTTGCCATAGTTACGGAACGATCCCCGAGTAACGAGCCCCTTCTGACATGTCGCTCCTTCTCTCGCACCTTCTATTTTCCTTTTCAATTTTCCCATCACACCAGAAAAATGAGACGATTGAATCTTTAAACGACTTCACTTGATTTAAGTAGCCCTTATTTAGGGCAAATTAACTGTATCAATTAATTATGGTAATTTATTTTTTTGACTTTGCAAAATTAATTGACTTCCAATCAATGAAATTGGTCCTTTGGTGATGTTGGTTGTTCAAGTCATTACCTGCCCGGGGAAGTTATTGTTAAGCTGGCGAAGATGGGAATTCCATGTTTGGTATCTCCGCGTTTTAAGGGAATGTATTAAAATATGTGTGTGTGTCTGTGTGTGTGTGGGTGGTTAAGTGGGTGGTTGAGTCGGTAGGAGGTTGGGCGGTTAAGTGGGTAGTTGAGTGGGTGGGTGGTTGGGTGGTTGGGTGGTTGGGTGGTTGGCTGGTTGGGTGGGTGGTTGGTTGGGTGGGTGGTTGGTTGGGTGGTTGGTTGGTTGGGTGGGTGGGTGGTTGGGTGGCTGGGTAGGTGGGTGGGTGAATGGTTGGGTGGATGGGTGAATGGTTGGGTGGGTGGGTGGGTGGGTGGGTGAATGGTTGGGTGGGTGGGTGGGTGGGTGATTGGGACAAAATTCATGGGATTTCAACAACAAATTTTCACGCACAAATCCTACATAAAATATTCCAAGTGTCTATAGCATTTTTATAGGAATCCCGTAGGACTTTCTCAACACCTCATTAGGAAAATGAGGGGTTTATGTAGAGTGCCTCATTATAAACTTGACTGGGCGATATGATGCAATAGAAAATTCTACCAAGACCGGGGATAAGTTGAACTATTTATATCGGTAAATAATGGTGTATTCTCATCGAGACGAGTGTATTATATATTCTAGATTGTGTGTCAAGGGGAGATAGCGATGTTCAATACCCATTCCGGTTAATTAAGCCAGCCCTTAAGGTACAAACTCAACTCATTGTGTTGTGATCAACTACTCGTGATGATGAAGGACAATTTATTAGAAAGGCGCTTACCCTTTTTCGATGCGCTCTTAATACCCGACTTTCTAATACTTATATTGATTATTTTTTTTAATTTCTCTGTCCAAGAAATTATTGTGATCAATTTGAAAATTGGTAGTGTGATTTTCAAGACATTTTCATTTTTCCAGCGCTTCGACATTCCTGACAAGTTATCAAAGACATGTCGGGGGGGGGGGGGGGAGGGTTCTCCTAAAATATGTCAAAGCATGATAAAAAGCTCTGTCGCCAAAACGGTTGGAGATGCCGAAAAACGCTTGAAACAAAATTTGTTTGTCGCGTTGAAATACATATTTCATGTGATATGACTTTTTACAATAACTCCCTTAATTAAGTAGTTATCCGCACTAACAGCACTGAAGTTTTCCAACCATTTCCATTTTTCCCGGATTTCGGTCGTCATTATCGAAGATAGAAAAAAGTGTATGAGAAGAAAAATGTTCCTCAGGTGAGAACACACATTTTATGTATTTTGAGTTTTTTCGTAATCTTGCTAATTAGGACGGAAACGCAGGCAGAATCTGAGGATGGTGGTCGAGTGTTCGCGGGTGCGCGCGCACTCCACTGGATTACCCGCGAGTTTTGAAATTTTGAAAAAAATTTGCTAAAAAGCATGTTCGGCAAGAAGTTTAAACCGGAAATGTTCGTTGTGTCCTTCCGGAAATGATTTTCCCGTGAAATAGATAAGATTTCGGGCGAAATCGGCCCAAAGACTTTTCACTTCTCAACCGTTTCAATGGTTCATAATGTTGTATTACGAAAACTATCAGAGATAGCATAAAAAGTGTTAAATGAAAATTATTCCTCTCTTCACAATCTATCTTTTAGGTTTTATGGCTTTCGTTCTTAAATCCCATAGTTTAGGGCATAATCGGATTTCAAAGGTTCAGTTCTCAGGCTATGACATCAATATTACGTTCATTGAAACTTCGGAGCAGTCCCAAGAGCAACTTTGCTCTGTTTTCGTCAGAAATTTTTCCAGAAACCTAAACTTAGTAGCAATCGTTTTGTATAAGTTTCGTATGATTTATGCAAAAAAAAAATAGTGAGATTTATTTGCAAAAGATGGGAGAGATCATAAAATCTTTCAATGGAGCATTACTCAGTGATTTTTCCGGCAACTTTCAGGGACGATTTGTTTTACAAAAAAAAAACAGTCTTTGAAAGTTTCCCTCAACTGTCTTGAAATGACCTGGAACGTGAAGATTTCACATCCCCTCGACAACTTTTTCCACATACGCACGGTTCAGTTAGATTAATCGCGCGAAGCGCCTCGCGCTAGAATAGCCAAGATGTGCATTCAATGATCACCTCGATGAATGATCATGTCCACAATAAACTGGACACTTTATTTTTAGTTTATTAACATTGTAAGTGCGCATGTGCTCGAATATTCCCGCCACATACGTTCAATAACCATCGCCAACTATTTTTATCTTTTTCATATTGCGGATGATTGTATGGGAATCACTGTGGAGATTGATGGCTGATGCAAGCTGGACTTAATGAGAATTCCCGAGATTTGTTTCCGGGGGGAAAAAAAATTCTAGGTTGGAAAATTTTGCAATGTTAATTCCGCGAAGTGCATTTGTAGTTTTTAGGCGTGAGGGTCCGTCTGATCTTTGCGACCCGCAGTTCGGACTGCACTCGGCTAAATAATGGAGATACAGAAAAAAGCTGTAAATATAAAATCTTCTTCGTTTCATGGAGAATCATTTAGGTCCTATGAACTATATCGCTATCTGCAATATTTTCTCAGAAAATCGGGGCTGAATGTCGGACGCGACATGGACCCGCTTCCTCGCGTTACGTATAATCCGTCATCCGTCCACCCACATTTTCTCGTAAACTATAAGAGTTAGAAAAAAAGTTATTCAACATAATTTATGCATTTTAACACGAGGAACAAAATTTGTTGAAACCTTTTTTCCCTATCTCTATCCGTTCTCCAGATATTTTGTTATAAACAAAAGAAACCAGAAGTGTTTCAGGTAAGTCCTTTGGGATCCGGAATTGATTGATTGAACTTGACTGCACACACACACACACACATGTCTAAAAACAGATACAACCAATTCCTTGGTTGTTACGTCGAATCAAATTAGTTGTCAAGTATCCCGATTGTCCATCTGGAATAATTAAAATATTAATTAAAAGGGCCTTCTCACTGTTCACCTAACACGCCAAGTAGTAACCCCCAACTATAGTCCGGCGTGTGCCTTTTGATCGATGGCGTTTCTCCATAGTCTTGAAACTAATGAAATTCCGCGATACGCGAACTGAAACTGTTATCGGAATTAATATCCCAAAGTTTGTGAGGCGATTAGTATCTCAATCAGTCTTATACGATGAGAAAAGAATCGTACATCGAAGTTTGAAGGAGACTATTACTTTCGGTTTTCAGGCGCGCTTTGAGATGATCTCCCCCCTTCGTTTAGGGTCTATATCTCGAAATCTGAAGGAGATAGCCCATTTTGCATAACAACCTTTTTTGTAGAGCACACTAACAGCTACAATAAAGCTCCTTATGAACATTCGCTAATATCGTTAGTTTTCAAGATATCTGCCAAAAATGCTTTCGCTCGATGCCACACAATTTTTCCGCAGATGGCGCTTCCGGTACCGGGTGCGCGCGCAACACGCGACAATTCTGATCGAGTCGAAGAATATAGTTGCCGTCAACTTAACTGTTTGTTATCAATGAATGTTATCTCCACCTAAATAAACTGAAAAAGAGACATTCAAAAAGTTTCGCTCGAATCTTTCAATTTTCAAATGTGTTCTCCGTATTAACAATTTGGGGCCCACAAACTACAAAGGCGACTACAAACAGGTTAAACTTGATCCGCTGATCAATACGTCACAACCGGCACAACGCCGCCGTTTCCATACTCACTGTATTCTTAAATATCACGGTTGTGTGTACGTTTGAAGCGATGATTATTTACACACGGCGTGTGCGTAAACGCCCGGGCTTTTGATTTATTTACCCTGAATTCTGGCTTTTGCGCGCGTAGGTGTTATACCTTCGCCTAATTTTCCCATATTTTTTTTTTCATTATACGTTATTTTTAAACATTTGGGGGAGCCTTGGGGGCGAAAAATTCACGAGCAATCCCGCCAATTTCCACTTGCCCATAGGTATTGTACATTGGTTATGACTCATTCGTTTATGAAACCTTGGAGAGGTCGCGTTCGCACGTCCAATGTCTGGCGTCGAGCTTATAGCAGATCGCTGCACCTGTATTTTCCAAATTCGGGAACAATTCCCGCCGATTTGGGGATATAAGTATCCCCGCTTTGGGATATGAGTATCCCCACTTTGGGGATATGAGCATCCCGGCTTTGGGGATATGAGCATCCCCACTTTGCGGATATGAGCATCCCCGATAGGGAGATATGAACATCCCCAATCTGGGGATAAGTATATCCCTCTTTAGGGATATGAGTGACCCCGTTTTGAGATATGAATATCCCCGTTTGGGGATATGAGTATCCCCGTTTTGGGGATATAAGTATCCCCGCTTTGGGATATGAGTATCCCCACTTTGCGGATATGAGCATCCCCGATAGGGAGATATGAAAATCCCCAATCTGGGGATAAGTATATCCCCCTTTAGGGATATGAGTGATCCGGTTTTGGGATATGAATATCCCCGTTTGGGGATATGAGTATCCCCGTTTTGGGATATAAGTATCCCTGCTTTGCGGATATAAGCATCCCGGCTTTGAGGATATGAGCATCCCCGATTGGGGGATATGAGTATCCCCACTTTGGGGATATGATCATCCCGACGTTGGGGATATGAGCATCCCCGATTGGGGTATATGAAAATCCCCAATCTGGGGATAAGCATATCCCCCCTTTGGGGATATGAGTGACCCCGTTTTGGGATATGAATATCCCCGTTTGGGGATATGAGTATCCCCGTTTTAGGATATAAGTATCCCTGCTTTGGGGATATGAGCATCCCGGCTTTGAGGATATGAGCATCCCCGATTGGGGGATATGAGTATCCCCACTTTGGGGATATGAGCATCCCCGATTGAGGTATATGAAAATCCCCAATCTGGGGATAAGCATATCCCCCCTCTGAGGATATGAGTATGCCGGTTTGGGGATATGGGTATCCCCGTTTTGGGATATAAGTAGTTCCGCTTTAGGGATATGAGCGTCTATCGGCTTTGGGGATATGAGTATCCCGGCTTTGGGTATGTGAGCTTCCCCGAATGGTGAAAATAAAAATCCTCAATTTGGGGATAAGCGTATCCCGGATTTGGGGATATGAACATCCTGCATTGGGGGGTACGAGCATCCCCTCAGTGAGCAGCCCCTCGGATCACTTCCACAGTTGGAACTGAAAAGCAGTCATGGAGCTTTGAGCGGTGGCCCTCAATGAACTAAATTCCATGATAAGCGCTGATGAAATTTCGTAGTGGTGTTTGCCGGGAATGATCTTCGCAGGGAAATGCTCAGGACAGCCGCGGGCCGACAGGTGTCAGCTTTGTCGCGAAAAAGGTAGAGGTAAAAGCTGTCTGGCTCCTCAAGTGTTAGAAACGTATTGATTTGGTGTTCACAGTAGCTTGAATGGCAAATATTTTATCGCAATTTTAGGTTGGAAGGAAAAGCCGTATGTCCTAGGATAAGTCCTCAGGTCCAGAACCTGAGTTCTTTGTGTATCATTTTGAAGAACGGATTTTTGGAGGAATTTGTGTGTATGTGTACGTTCCTTTTTTGCACTCCCATTCGCCAACTGATTTAGCTACATTTTGTGCACGCCCTGAATAACAACATCCAATCATTCAAGTATAATTAATTACGATTGTTTTCCATCGTTCGGGAACGCAATTACTTTTTCAAAAAATTTGGGGTAACAATTATTTTGGAAAATAATTTTGGAAAATAATTGTGGAAAGTAATTTTGGAAAATAATTTTGGAATATAATTTTGGAAAGTAATTTTGGAAAATAATTTTGGAAAGTAATTTTGGAAAATAATTTTGGAAAATAATTATGGAAAATAATTGTGGAAAATGTTGGGTTCGTCCCAAAAATGAGTCGATTTAAAGAAGAAAAAAAAAACCGGTCTGAAAGTATCTACAAAAAAGGTTTCGGAGTGCCTCCTCAAATCGATACAAACACACATGATAATTGTCAGACAGAGGTGACATTGATGAATACACTTGTATCCTTATCCAATATACATCTCCTTTCCACCTATTGTCCCGCGTATCAATTTCCGCATGCGCACCTCCAGCGAATCCAGTTATAATCTGGCGTTAGTCTCCGAGAGAACGCGCGATGAGCAAAGTGCCGTACTCCGTCTATTTTTCTATTTTATCGATAAAAATGGGGAAAAATTCAAATGGCCTTTCGGATGCGCTTCGAAAATAATCACCATTTTACATTCTCTCTTCATCAGGCCCGTGAAATATTGTGCAATTTTGGGGGGGGGGGGCTAGCGCTGCACTTTTGTGTTCACCTCAAAACGTCATAAACGTCCCAAAAATTTCGCAGTAATATTAAGGACGCATTGAGATGCAACTGTGGAATTTCTATTTCTTGGGAATTGGAGAAACCGCGGGCGGCGATGTGCTATAGGCGCGAGCACAGCCGGTGGGTAAAGATAAATAGATAGGTTCGACTCGGGATTCTGAGTCGCGGCGACGCCGCTGCACTTTCCGAAAAAACGACACGACACAGAGAAAAATAGTAATAACATAAAATAATCGGCATGAAAAGCTCCAAAATTCAAGTCCTATAACTTTCCCGCGTATTTTCAATATTTTACAAGGTACCGCAGTTCATATGCAACGGCGTCGTGCGGGTTTGCACCCATCGGACACTCAACCGCCATTATTTCCGGAAGTATCAGAGATAGCGGTGTGACTCATATGACCTGAAGTATTCCCCATGAAACAAGGAATATTTTATGTTTAGAGCTTTTTCCTCCATCCCCATTATTTAACCAAATAGAGCCCAGTTAAAACTGCAAAACGCAAAGTTCCTTCTGCGGCCTCCGCGCACACAATTTGTTTCTTAATTCATTTCCTTTTTTCTACTTTTAAAGTCATGGTTTTTGATAATGATGCCGCTCGGTATTGATGATCATTAAATATCTGATAGGGTGAAACGCTGATACCACTCGATTCCTCTGAATTTTGTCTTTAATTGAGGAAATTCGAAGCGCTGTGAATTGAGAACAATTTCTCGCCGCTCGGTCGCTCAATGAGGAAACGATTGAGGATGAGTAATCAGGCGTAAACCGCCCGGAAAAATGATTCCATTAAGAGCTGAACGATTGGCGAGATAAAAGCTGTATCGCGTGACCCGGGAACACGCCTTCATTCGAGGCTCATAATTTTTATTAAAGAGAAAAAGCCAAGTGCATTATTAAAGGTGGAAAAAAATTAGTTTGGTCAAATGAGAAAAAAAGAGAGAAGTCTTCCTCCCTTACAGAAAATATTATTCAAAATTTTCAAGATGTTCTTGGGGAGTGGAAAAATAAATCCCTTTCCGGGTAATTACAATAATTTGTCGAAAATCGAGAAGTTATGAATGCAGGAAAAATTTCAGGACTGGCCAACATTTCACTGCGTGTTTTATGTATCGATTTTGCTATAAAATAGGAAAAACTGAAAGACGGCTCGACTACACACCGATGAATTCACGGATCCAGGAACTGAGGCTGGGGAAGATGAGACTCTTCCCGCTTATGGCATAAGTTGCGATGAAAAATGGGCGGAAACGACAGAGTGCAGGGACACTTACGCCTTGGCTAACGCTATTTCCCGCGAGATTGTAGATCGCTCAATATTTCAGGACCGTGAAAAATTGCTCCAAGAAACGAGTTACGCGTACGTCGTACATCGCTGTTATCTTAGTTGGGTCGACCTCCTCGAGGTTAGTGCCAAGAGAATTTCCCATTTTCGCCAGTGAGAATTGTCCAACAAATTCTTTACTTTTTTTTCCATTGTAGAGAGGTAATTTCATTGGGCGAGAAAAGCTGTTCGAATTGAGTGGGTGGGTGGGTGGCTGGGTGTGTATTATGTGTGTGTGTGTGTGTGTGTAAATCAGGAATCTCGCCGATTTCGTGTCACCTCCATGAATTCTACCAATTGCCGTCCAAATATTCGATTACGACAAAGTGGGCCCTTTTCATATCGACGTCCACAAATGGCTTCAAAGTCGCTCATATGATTTAGTTGAGTGCTTGAATAGCCCTGCGCTTGATTCGGTTCAATAATGTCCAGTGATGTTTAGTGACGTCACCAAATCATTGATGGACCAATTTCTCCAATCAGGTCAGATATTTTTTTCATTCAACAACACTTCCATTGCGAGAAGCTAGGGCAGCAGCCCTTTCAATTCAGGCATACCGATATTCTCAAATCAAATATTCCAATGCCTTGCAATCACATATATTACTATAGCATTTGTGAATGTTTGTTTGCGCATATATGTATGCAGAGACGTAGGTAAAGTTCTGCTACCGGAAATCGGAATATTCGTTAGTTACGCCGGAGTGAATTCTCACTCAAGTGAATGTAATCCCCTTGGAATTCTTGGCGCATGTATCGTGTATCGTCTTGATCGCCTCTTTCCTCAATTAACTCAACTCGAGTGAATTGCAAGGACTCAATATTGCTATTATTATCCGAGATATTTACTTGGTAAGCGAGGGGAAGAAAAGACGAAAATATTGCCCTAAAAACTTCTTCTTACTTCTTTCTCCAGATGTCAAACGCAGCACCGACGAATTGGGTCGGCCGCCCCCGTGATATCCGCAGATAATAACCCATCGAGGATGACCCTACACTGGGACAAATTGTCTCCAGCAGAGTTCCAGCAACTTCAGGATTTGGCAGCGTGTGAGTGTGAATTTATTGCATAACTTAACATTGAGAGTTTCGAAGAAATCGAGGAGGGGAGAAACACATCTGCGAGGACATAATTTATTTAGATTTGGAGAACGCTTTGGACTTTTATGGAAGCACTTTGAGGATCTTTTTTTATTTGACTGAATGGTGGACTTCAGAGCTCCTTCCCGCTTTTTTTTTTTATAAATGATTTTTTAAATAAAATAAATAAAAAAAATTGGAAACCTTTGAGACAATGATCATTCTCTCGGGAGCTAACCGCCAGCGAACAATTTTTTATCGCTTCTGAAAAAAATTGCCTTCAACTTGGAAATTTCATGTCCCCCCATAATCATGCGCCTTTCATAAATAAACATCTCATAAAAAAATCAAAAATATCCATCATGGAAGCAGTCGCGATGTGTTCCAACGGGACTTTACATACACATTATATATAGCCAGGAGGGTCTTGCGCCCAAAAATATCTCCATATCACACATGCCTCTCGTTGCATAATTGCGTAGATCGTAAATAATCGTACAATGACCCATGAATTTGGTTTTTTTTTTGACCTCATGTTTCAGACTCCACGCGAAAGCTCGAGGATGTGCTCACTGAGTTTTGCGGCAGTAACACGACACCCGGTGGCGTGCCCAAGTATCATCCGGATGGGGTAAGTACCAAACGTCACTTCCTATTGTTTTTATACAATCACATTTCTAATTAGAAGAAAAAAAAAACAGAGGACTGGTGTACTAGCTTGGGGCACCTGTATGTTGTGCAGGATTTTGGGTAACAGAAAAAGAATCTTGTTCTTGCACGATTCTTCCAAACCCGCAGACACCGACCCACCCACCCACTCACACACCCACCCACTCACCCACCCACCCACTCACACACCGACCCACCCACCCACTCACACACCCACCCACGCACACACCCACCCACCCACCCACCCACTCACACACCGACCCCGACCGACACACAACCCCCACCCACCCACACACAACACACACCCATCCACCCACCGCTACACAATACACACCCACCCGCACACAACATACACCCACCCATACATAATATACACCCGCTCGCCCCCCCCCCCCCCCCCCACTTGCACACACCCATACACGCATCCTCTTAAAAATGTCCCAAAACGATTTAGAGGATCATGAAACGTCACGACGTGATGAATTTCGGACATTTCATTTTCGAAGAAATTACAATTTTTCCCCATCGAGAATTAATTACTAATTCTTGCTAATAATCATAATAATGATTTTATCAAAATGCAATTATTAATTATATTCGCATTTATGAGTAATGAATTAATTTTCTTTATTATGTAAATTTGGATCTAGTCTACAAGAAACTTAGTCAATTAATTATTCCGTCAAAATATTACCCCTTTGTCGGGATTAATAAAGCACTGTCAACAGTGGAGAGAGAGCCGAAGAATATAATGAACTCTCGTGTATCGCCGTGCCCTGGGGCGTGTGCACAATGGCTTCAACTTTATCGATTACATTGAAAAAGGAATCAGCAAACGTCTTTCAAAAATTTGCATTTCAATTGGAACGAATATTTCATAAACGCTTCGGCAATTTTCTCAGCTTGCGGAGCCCATTTTTGTCACGGTCTAATACCCCTGTAGAAAAATATACAGATAGAAAAAGTGATAAGAATTATCCGTTCCTTTGGTGGGGGTGCAGTATGCGCCATTTTTTATGGGGTTTTCTTTTGCGAAATAAAATTCAATAAAAATTACCGGGCGAAGTGGAATATTTATGGTGTACTGATGTAAATTTTATGCACCCTTCCCTAGAAATTCGCGTCCCGAAAGAGGACACCATTGAGAAATTCTCCAGTTTTGCTCCCTTTTCTTTAACTTTTTTCATTATGTGTCAAATTTTCTCACCCATCGTCGGAAAGTTCGTACTTTCCGTCCTAGGGCCGAAAGTGCATTAGATTCCTGCTGCGGGCGCAAAGTAAGTTTCCGACCTTAGGGTGAGAACGAACTTCCGGTTGGCGGGTGTGAAAAATAGCATTTCCCACCCATCGTCGGAAAATTCCTTCTTTCCGTTCTAGGGCGGAAAGTGCATAAAATTCCTCGCACGGGCGGAAAGTAAGTACTTTCCGGTCTTAAGGGGAGAACGAACTTCCGGTCGGGGAGGTCTGAAAAATAGCATTTCCCACCCATCACCGGAAAGTTCATGCTTTCCGCCCTTGGGCGGATAAAAGTCTTCTCGCGGGCAGAAAGTACTTACTTTCCGGCCTTCGGGCGGGAACAAACTTCCGGTGAGGAGTGTGAAAAATTGGATGTGGACCTCGGGCGTACAGGTGAACACTCCCGACAAGCGTGGGTGGGCCGTCGGCGAAAGAACGGGTGCAAAAGACCTCGGGCCTTCGACCCTACTTGACACGTCGGGCACACCCAGCACACTCGCCGGGAATGTTCACCTTACCGCTCTAGGTGCACAATATACTATTCGCAGTTTTTCTATATTTAAAAAAATTGCCATTTAAGGATACTCTCCTCCAGCAGCAAAAAAATCATCCAAGTGTATTTACAAGGCGTTTCGTCCGCAAAATCCGCTAAAAATTGTACGATAGAGCTACCAAACGACGGATCATTTCCATCAAATCCGTTTCTCCCCGTCCAGCAAATTAATTCCATACACCCCTGAACGTACATTCTTCCCCGTGCCAAAAAATCTATAAAATAGATTTCATATAGAACCCGCTGTTGATACGGGGCCAATTTTGTAGATAAATTATACGTCGCGAAGTGGTCCGCTAGTACACTTTTTGCAAAAAACAAAATTCTGCTTGAATAGCTGGCTAACTTGATCGTCTTTTATGACTCCGTTGAAGGATTTGCAGTTCTACATTAATCCACCTTCGCTACAGATATATTTTCCTCCATAGATTTTTTTTCCACGTGGCCAGCCAATTTTTGATGTAAGAGTCGAGGAAAAAAAAGAGTTTCTCCCTTGAGAAATCCCCAACCCCCCCAAAAGTTTAATGAAGAGCTTCGCTCCCTTCAGGTCGAAAAAACTTGAAAACCGGTTAGACGCGAATAGCAGTGCATGAACGGCGAAATATTGGAATTCTGCCAGGCTCATGCATTTTTCATCATAATCATTGATCCTATATTAGTGCTGCAGCCCTCGTGTCACAGTTATGGGTGGATTTTGACGTGAATTTGTACAGGATTAATTCCGAACCTTTCGAATATTTTTCTATTGACTTTTCTTTTACATCAATTTAAAAAAAATTAAAAGTGTGTTTTTCGGGGTTGCCTCCATCACTCTCTGCCAGCGGCCGGCGCGAGCTCCGCAGCATTGTTCGAGGGAAGGACTAGAGATAGAGGAAAATAGTGATAACAAAAAATGTTCGCGATGAAAAACCCCATCAGTCAAGCTCTATAAGTTTTCCTCGTATTTCCATTATTTGAGAAAGTATTGCAGATTATTGCAATGGGGAGAAACAAGTTTGCATCCCGTCCGACATTCAGCCGCCATTTCTTCAGGAAGTATTGGAGATAGCGGGATAACTCATTGACCCTAAATGATTCTCCATGAAACGGAGAATAATTTTCATTCACAGTTTTTTCCTCTATCTCCATTATTTAATCAAATTGAGCTCGGTATTCAATCGAGTTCGGTGGAAATTACAAATCGGAGAGTTTCTTGTGATTTGTTTTAACGATGTTTTGTTACTGTAAAAATTATCTGCTGATAATTTCTCTGCGAGTACCCAGGAAAATGTGACAATTTAGGGAAATCCCGTTCTCTCCCGTAGAAAAGAAATTATCTCGCAAATTAATGGTAAAGTGAGTGGGAAATGCTCGAGATGAGATCGCTAAGAGCCTGATAGAAAATCAATTACAAAAACTTGAATTTAGTGTCCCAAGGGCTTGTCCTCACCCCGAAACTACATTATGGTTGGCGTTAAGAGTGACGTCACGTATCTAAGCAACCGCACCCTTGAGCCAGTTATCCAGCATCCTTTGCACGTAGACCCGACTGATTCCTCTTCCTCATTCTTTTTTTTTCTTTTTTTTTTTTGGCGGAATTGGTCTTTTGGCGGTCGTCTGAGTGCACGTAATTCCCACTTTTTTCTATCCCGTTTCCTCATTGGACAATGGCTGTACCACGAGATCATCCATTCGGGGGACAATGCCCCGGGTTCGGCGCGATTTTTCCCCGAGTCGTGATAAATCAGATCCCTATGGTGTAATTAATGACCTGCGATGAGGGAAACATTTTTTAGTGGGAAGTGAGACATCGGTTAAAAACAAGGGCAGTCTATCTACAGAGGCTATGGTAATTTTTACCGTGAGTTCAGGGTCGTGTTACGGTGTATGTACAGAGCTGCACGATGGATTCTAACTAGTGATAGGGCGTACACACATACATTCACACCCACCCACCCACCTGACTACCCAATCGCCCACCTAACCACCCACCGCCCACTCAACCACTCACCAACCCAACCAACCACCCACCTAACCACCCACCCGCCCACCCAAACAACCAACCACCCACCCACCCACCCAAACAACCACCCACCCACCCAAACAACCACCCACCCACCCACCCACCCAAACAACCACCCACCCACCCAAACAACCACCCACCACCAACCCACCCAACCAACCAATCACTCACCCACCCATGCGCCCACCCACCCATCCACCCCCCCCCCCACACATACATATATACATACACACGTTCATACATAGATACATAGATACATACATAGATACATAGATACATACATACATACATACATACATACATATAGACATACGTACATACGTACATACATACATACATACATACATACATGAATTCGTTGGGGAGTCCTGGTATCCTCAGTTGAAAACTCAGTAACAACCTGAAAAATCGGGGATTCCCTGAGCGCGCAAACTTAAGCATTAGCATTGGTTTCAATGCGACTTGCGAAAGAAAAAAGGCGATCATATCCAACTTTAAAATCGACAATGTGGGCTCTTCTCCTGCGGACGCCCACATTCACCCTTTTTATCCCCTTTTTCATATCAATAACTTGGCCGTTAAAACTTAATTTCTCTTCTCAGCGAAACACACCAGCAATGGATAAAATAATACAATGATATACAATCACCAACTTCTGACGTCATGATCGTTAATGTACCTCGCCTGGCAGTCCCCTTTCGCCGATCATGGCGCATAGTGAGCGTTATCGCCTTATAACTGCCAGCCGTAACAACACATCTGACGCCATGGGGGTCGCTTATCGTATTTCAGCTTCTCTTCTTTTAGATCTCTGTGTCGTGTGCTTGGCCAGACATAAATGACTCATTTTTTATTCTATTCTTGGGGGCTGTGGGAAATTCCAGGTCAATGGGTGGACATCAAAGTTCACTTGGGAAGGTCGTATGTCCTGGTGAGTTCTCCAGGGAACAACGTCTTCATATTTCATTGGTGGAGCATGGATTTTTATATGAAGAGAAAAAATGCTCCTTGAAGCTGTCATGCTTGGAGATTCCCCATTTTGTTTCAAGGAAGCCACTGCGAAACCATCTCCAAAAATTCAAACCCAGATGCTCCCTAACGCTCCCATTCGTCATCAAATACTAGTTTAATCCATCGCTGAATAATTGATTTTCGTTGTCCTTCCACAAAATGTAACGCTAGAGTAGACACAGAATTCTCGAGCTCCTCCAAATGAGCAATTACACCTCCCAGAATAGAACTGGAGCAGACCCTGAGGTTAAGCCCAGCGTTAAACAAACGTACCGTGTAGAACGAGCGTCGTTGGGAGTGAATGGACAGCCGATATGGGAAGAGGGGTGGTCTTCAATTAAACCCCTTATTGAGTCGAAGGATGGCGTCGGTGCCGAGTGAATCCACACCCTATTTAGCTATAATGAGTGCCTTCACCACCATAATTCATCAATATCATCCATACATGTTATGACATTTTTTTTCATTGGGGTTTTCATCTCCAAAATCTCAGGTAAAATTTTCTTTGGAAGTTGGATAGTTGGGGAGTGAATCGAGTGGGTGGGACATATTTTTTGAGGTGACGAGCAGACAGAGGAAAATAGTGATAACATAAAATATTCGGTATGGACAATTCCATTAGTCAAGATATTTCCCATTACAACTCTTATGCAATGGGGGGGGGGGGGCGGGGGCAGGGGGAGGGACTTTAGCTCCCGTCCGACACTCAAGCCGCGCGGTTAGACAGCTGGCCTTTGGCACACGAGGTCCAAGCCTCGAATCCCCATGCAGGAGTGTCGTAAAGGAAACGGATGTACCAATGGAAGCTGCCCATGGTTTTCCTTCAATTACTAAATAAACCAAGGAATAAAATGACAATTAGGCATTGTATGGCCAATGTTCATTAGTATGAACTATTTGGATGCTGCACAGTTTGGGAAAAAGTCAGTTTCCACTGGAACCTCCGGGAGATTAAAAAAACAGATACTGGAGGGATTGAAATTGTAAAATCACCAAATAACTTGAATGGCCGATAAAAGCATTAACACAGTAATGAAAACGTTCAAAAAACGCCCTAAAAAAATTAACGTTTTTTTTTTTATTGCTGCAACTTTTTAATCCGTGCAGAGATAATTTTTTACAGTAGCCAGCTTCATTGCTGGCCAGAAAAACGGTAACGTAATTATCCGTCCAATTTATTGATATGGCATTTTGCTAATTTGAATACTTTAGAATGGTACATCGACCCAACCTACGGTGACGTCATTATCCACTGCACAGGATGGTTCCCATGGAAACAATGACGTCGAAACGCAAAGGGGATTGCGAGGACGAACGGACGCAGTTGAATGGGTTGAGCGGACCGGGTGGGAGGTGGGAGGTGGGTGGGTGGGGGGGGGGGGGGAGTGCTTGAAAGAAATGTCATGACTTCCTAAGAGAACCAGAGCTTCAGAGACCAATTGTTTTGTTCAAAAATTTCCAAAAAAAATAGCAAAAACACGGAGTGCGACACATTGCTCACAGCGCGACTGACAGCTCCGAATGGTCGAACTGCCGATGCGTATCCCAATGAAATTATTAGGCGAGCTGCGCATTGCTAAATCAATTGAATAATCATCGCTTTGAATTATGCATCTACCGAATCGACTAATGCTCATTAACATATAACGAATTTTGCCAGCATCCCGCTGGACCAGTTGGGATGGGCCAGTCTAAACACGAGCTCGAGCCCCAAAAAAATGTGAAAAAAAATCTACTACCCATTCAAAATTAAACCAATTCCACAAATATGATCACATATTTTTTTTATAAAAAAAATCCGAGCAATTTCAAGTTCTTGCTTTCAGTCGAATATTTACTGAATACACATCTCGAGATTGATGGAAACCTATCATTTTCATTGGGGGCTTACTAAAGGCCTTTCACTCGGAAAACCGATTGTGTTTCAGCGGCAAGACAGCTCTCGACGTGCACAGAATAACGAAAAAGAGTAGTTTAAGTGGGTGGGTGGGGGGGGGGGTGGAGGAGGTGGGAGGGGGGGGGGGGGGAGGATGCGGTGCGCATTGACCCGATTTCGTCGGGCTGCTGCGCGTGACGACAAAACTATGACGTCAGTCGAAAACCAATGACGTCACGTAGCTAGAGACCTCGGATCGTTGAGCATTGGAGCTTTTACCGGTGGGCTAAACATTAATGGATGGCTCTTATATCTTGTTTGCAAGCAACATTGTCTCATCTCAATTCACCGCATTTCTTCACTATTTTTCAACACTCTTTGGCTTTTACAACTGAACTGCGGGAAATGTTTTTTCGGTTAAACAATTTTTTTTTCCAATTGGGGAGATGAAAAAGTTCGTTTGCAGGAGGGAAGTACAAATGAACATGCTGGAGAAGAATGAATAGAATTTTTAAATTGAATTGTTCGGCCTCAGTTTGTATTTATTTGCAAATAAAAAATATGTGAAAAATATTGAATAAATTGGGATAAGTTGACCAATTGTGCTCATTCAGATATATCCGTTGAACGGAAATGCACCGAGACCTAATTACGTCCAATTGAATTTCGTTGTGAATCAATAAATGGACGGGGGAGGGGGGGGGGGGGGAAAGCTTTTACGCCAGCTAGCGTCGTGATTGACCGAATTTATGAATTTATTTTTATTGTTTATCGCATGCTAGTACGCCATGAAAACGTCACCTATATATTTTATGGGAGAATGTAAACTGCAGTCGGGGGAGTATTTTCTGGGTAATGTATATTTCCACCGGGAATTGGGCGTTTCATTACCATTGGATTAGTCGTTGAGGTTATTACGAGTGATGTGCAATTTTTTATTAAATTCCAGGATTAACGACACGATTGAAGGGCATTAATGGGCTATTATGGGATAATACATCGTTGTTTGGCGGAGAAAATAATTCGTGTATGTTGAGACTATTTGTTGGGTCAAAGTACTTTGCATTGATGCAAAAAGCCTGCAAATCGCATCATAAGTCGAGCTGTTACAGTGGAATCTCGTCAATAGCGCGCTCGGGAGGGGAATAGGGGAAGCCCGTTCGGAGAACGTGACGCTATGGTTTACCCCCACTACGCGCCGATGGGGTCCGGCGAACAAGAACAAACTTATACCTTATCAGTATATTTGACTAGCCGCATAGTCAGCGTGAGAACGAGACTTATGCACGTTACTGCAGTGGGAGTGAGACGTCAGTAGAGGTGCGAACGCTCGAGGGTTAAACCCGTCATACCTCCTTAATTATGACAAATATGGATAAAAGTGATAAGAAATTAAATATGCATTCCTACTTACAGAGCAAATTCTGCTTAATACTTTTTGCCGTATCTCTTACCGTTTTTTAAATAGAGCGTTGTAAACAATTCAATTGTTAATAACAAAAAAACTGCTCGGTCAATTTAAACCAAAAACTAATCCGATCTAAGTTCCATAAAGATACTCCGAATAAGACCTCGATGTCCCAGATCGTTCGACCCGTTTATGAGAAATCGGTAACGGAAAATTCCGATTCCACACATAGAAACATACACACACACAGACATTTGTTCGGAATTCGAGGGAAAGCATTTTCGTATACTCAAAACCCTCATGGGGGGGGGGGGGCGTGAACCCATTATTTTTCCATTGAGAAACGAGCTCATTGTAAATTCCTCAAATTAGAAAAAAGGTACAGTCAATTTTTCACGCTTCAATTTATTAATTACCCTCATTAAAGCCCGCTGGGTATTTTTCTGCATAAAGGCCGCTTCAGGCGACGTACCCTTTAGTTGCACGAACTCCTCGTAATTTTATCACCGCGGTTAATGGAACAAGTGAGGCACGAAGAATACCGCGTAAATTAAAAACAGTTATCGCTGAGTATCGGTTAAGGTGATACCAGTAAATGTCATGGGAGGAAAAAAAACATGTTGCATATTTTTTTTCAGCTTTGTTGTTTTTTGTCAGCTCTTTAAGATTATCAAAAACTTGGGCAGGTCTACTTCAATTGCATACGCAAAGTGTTAAGTCGACTTAAGTCAGTCGTCCTGATTTAAGTCACCTTATCACCTGAATGCTAGAACGAGGGAGTTACCTCTTTAAATTAACTCAAATGAGGTTTTAAATTTGAAGAAAATCGGGAATTTTTTCTACAATCATCCAATCGGAGGAAGCATAGTAGGACAATTTTGTTTATCCACAATTAAAATTGTAGCCCTAAAATCCAACGCATATCCAGAAAAATTGCGTGAAAAAAATATGAAGGAATTAGCAGTAAAATATTTGTGAAATTAAATTTCAAATTCTGTTTCAGGACATTGACTATGAGGGCTTCCGCAAGTTCCTCGACACATACCTCGAGGTCACAACCCCCGACGAATTGTCCCGGCATTTGTTCCTGTCGTTCCTCAAGAAGGGGTCGAAAAATGTCGAGGGAAAGGCTTTCAAAGTGAGTAGGTCAAATATTTCAGAGATCAAGACAATTTCCAATAGAAACAAATAAGATGAAAATATTTCTCGACGAAAGCTGAATAGAATTTTGTTTGAGGAGGGTGATGTCGGAGGATTTCCCCCCCCCCCCCCTCCAACAGCCGCCCACCCGCGAATTTCTAAACATCAATAGCGAGGTAAGATTGAAAATACATCATGAAAAATGGCGAATTAATTAAACCTCGTCGTTTGCTACTCGTTACGTTTCGCGCGCCCGTAGGAGAGCCGGGCTCTATCGCCGCGTGGTGGGGGGAGACCATAGCTCAGAAGCGCGTCCCCCTACATCCCCAGATCGTCGACAATACACGTCTCCTCTATTTGCACAAATAATTCCCGGGTCTCGATAAATTACTACAAGAACAGGCAATTCCATAGTCTGGTAAATACGAGTAAGTCATTAATAAACAAATCCAACATTAGCGGTACGGGCGGCAATTTACTTCCTACCCCTACCACCTCCAAAATTTACGAGCGTACAAACAAAACATCTTCATCTATATTAAACCTCCACGATTACGTATAAAACTTTTCATCACTACTTGAGCGCTGTAGTGTCAACCAATCAAGGACAGAAGTGCTTCGTACAATGTCTGTCATTACGAAACACACTCAGATGTTTTGTCTTGCTTGGAAATAAGCTCAATCACTTGCAGATTTTACATGTCCCTTACACTGATGTCAATTTTTTCTCATTGGAAGATCACCACATGTTCTTGAGGGCCTCGATTTACCTGGCCATTTTGATGCACTCATATTGCGGGCTTTCACAAATATTGCGGCCATTCATTACATAATATCTGTACATAGATGCTCCCGAAAAAGAGAAAATGGACCACCAAGCCATGAATAAAAACATGAGAATTCATAAGGCTGTGATAAATTTTTTATAAGTGAAAATTACCATTCATATGAGGCAAGCGGCTTTTTTTATAATAGCGCATACCAAAATTCTGAGGAAATGCCACCGACTCATTCCGTGTCAGTGGTTTGATAAAGTAAGAACATTTTATCCGCATAACGACGAGTCCTTTTCCTCTCATTTCTCTTAGAATACTTTATGAGGAGGGAATTTTCTTTTCCGGCAGGAAATGGCGGCTTTATCATCAACAACAGCATGCGCCGCTATAACATCGCACACAACCTCCAATACAAATGTTAACAGCACTGGTTTGGTCACTGCAACCAGCGAGAGCCATGGATCCTCTTTGGCGGATAAAATTCATGGGCTTACGGAGAAGATACAGGCGCTGGGACATCACAGAACTGACAGCGAGACATTGGCTCGCAATCGCACTGGTATGTACCATGCAAAATGAGCTTTTTTTTCTGGAAGTTTGAGGAGAGCCGCAGGATTTGTAGGATACGCTGCTGGGGATCTTATCGGATCTCCATGGTAATGCTGGGGGATCTTCCCCCGTTTCCTCAAGTTGCCATAAAAGATCGTACAGGAAGCGCAGATATAGGAGGGAGTTCAACTTCGAAATTTCAGCTGGGTACTTTAACGACCTGAAGTGGGTGGTCAATCAGGACTTCTGGTTGGCCGGCCACTTTGAGACATTTACTGACTCGCCCGAATGGGTTTGTAAGGACCATAACTCTTGGCACTCATGTTTAACTCTGTGAATTGACTATAGCGTCAATGATGAGCGGAGAATAAGATGCCAAAATGTTATATTCAATATGAGGTGGACATTTACGTTTGTTAATAGGGATCGCATAAACGAGAGGAACGAAATATTGTCACTGATACTAGTGTTCAATTTGTTTTCGCAAATTGTCCCTGGATAAGCAGGACAAATGTGGTTATCCCCTCGGTTAGCGACCAAATTAATGAATGAATGGGTAATCCTCCATAGATGCAATCTATATTCTCTATGAGTACAGAGATGTGATTTTTATCACGAGAATTTGTCTGTAGGATGCAAAATTGTGGAACAGGACAATGAATAATTTCTAAACGATTCCATAAATATTGATAGTGTCTATTCACAATTGCGGGATTTCGCGAAACATTTAAAGCGTTATTGATGTGTGTTTTCGACTGAATGCGGCAGAAGCTCTAATTGCTCAATGGTTCGCATCAAAAAAATCCGGGGCTGTAGAGAAATTCTATATTTCTTTTCTAGAAACTGAACTTACTAATTTCATTCATAATTGGAAACAAAAAATTCTGTATTTTATTTACTATTTTCATTCGTCTCGTGGCTGATGCTAAACACGATTATTTTCCCCATTACAGGAAGTGTACATCCCATGCTCACCGTTGCGCACACGTCATACAGTTGTCACGATGTACTTGAGAAGAAAAGCACTGACAGTAGTCCGAGTCACAGTCAAGTCTCCCGGAACTCATCCAGAAAATCCAATAATTCACTTTTGGTCAACAACGGAAAGCACGAAGGCATGTCACCATGTGTTTTAGTATTCTGAGCTTTCGTTTTTGGCAATTTTTAGATCTATAGCAATGTTATTTCGATGACCTTGAAAATAGTAGGTTTCCAAAATATTTTCACTTTTCTGGACGTTTCACAACATGTTTTTTTCTTCGGTCCCTCCTTCTTATAGGGTAACCTCCCCACGATCGCTCTTCAGCATTTTCTTCGGGAGGGCCTACTGGACACCCATCCACGTGGCTGGGACCGACTTCGGTCATTTGCGTCATCATATTTCTAAACACAGGGTAAACCTCCTGTCGCCCCTGCGCTACGATGGAGGGGGCTTATGATGACCCCCCCCCCCCCCCCCGCGTCAGGTTAGGTTCCCGCCCGGCCTTGCGACCTCATTTTATGGACAGCGCCGATAGCACCTATGTGTCTGCTAAAGATCGGAAATATTTGCATTCACCCCCTGCATCCGCCGCGAGACCTTGCTTCACCCCTCCCCACCCCCCGGATAGGGTAGGTTCCCGTCCGGCCTCGCGGTCTCATGTCATTACTGGCTCTGGTCTTGGTGGGAACGATATAAGACATAGTGTCAGGATACCGAAGGACTGACACTACGGTCTGTGAATATATATATGTGTGTGTGTGTGTTTAAAATTTGTGAAGAAAAGGATAGAAATGTCTGATCTGGAATCAAAATCTTTGAATAAAGAGACCTCAGGCGTAATTCACAAAGTTTTCGTTCTCATTTTTTTTTTGTCCGAGTTTCGTATTTTGTTCATATTTTTTAATAAAAGTCGACGATTCATTTTTCTCACTGAGGAGTAACGCTCTGACAGGGATTTATCTCTTGACATTTCACATAGTTTTTGTGTACCTTGTTTGTATACAAGGGGGAGCCCCGTGTGCAAAAAATGGGGGTGAAAAAAAAAAAAAAAAAAAACATGAATGAGTGACCCAAAATCGGTTGAAATGTGAAAATTTTACGACTGCACAGAATCTTTTTTTTCCGAAACATCCGCGATGATAGAGGCATAAAATTTTCGCTGACATACGAGAAAAAAAAAATTGAGGATAGCCAAAAGCTTCAGACCCCTCGTGCTAAAACCCCAAAGCGTTTCTCGATTTTTTTCTTCCACCGACTCTATTTTATAGTTACAAGCCCATAAAAAGCTGCACTCCCTCTGTGCGACAGACTCAATCGATCCCTCGAGAGGTCTCACGATAGATTACAATCGTTGACGTTCAAGTAGACACACTCGCCTTCTGGTGTTTACAAATTCCTGTGGAAAGTATAACTGCCGTAGTTTTCACGCCGGCGGGCTGGGATGGGAAAGAACGAATACGTAACTTTAAGATTGATGATACTAGGGGGAGGAAAAAAGAAAAATAAAAGCACAACGCCCCTTATTTTTCGATAGCACAGCATCCATTCATCAGAGTTAGCAGTTGATCTTTTCACTGCTTATGAAAAATCATTTCATGAAATTTTACTCGAGCGGAAATATAATCAAGGAGATAAGCCAAAATTGGAGAGATTTCAGATGAAATTTTGGGCTGCCAATTGACTTGGTTGAGTCTTAGATTTTTTTGAACTGAAACTTCTTTTTTTAAAAAGAAAAAAAAATTATCGGTCTCCGCCACACGCGAGACTAACCGAGCTCCTCCGCGTGCTTGCCATCCGCGCCGCGACCGCGGATGGCAATCTCGCGAATGAGAATTAGCGGCTAGTCCGGAAAAGCACTGTCAATGTAATTATTGGTTGCTTCACTAGTTCCGGATCAAATCATTTTCATCCTTTGCTCAAAACATCTTTGAAGCTACCTTGTGCATCCTGTATTCACTCAAAGATCATAACTTCAAATCTGGCATTTTGTGTACTATGCCGTCACAAATAACGTAATTATTGCCATCACGTAATACCGGATTGCGTATGCGGATAATGCATCCACGTAATGTATTTTGGTCAGTGAGTATACATCTGGACGACGTTGAGCTGCTAAATTTGTTGTATAGCAAAACCAGGAAGTCCATGAAAGTTCAGGGCATGTAGTACACGCGAAATATGAATTTAAGCGCCGCTGTGAAGTCTTCGTGTGTCAGTAGACGGCCAGTCTTTACCCCCCAGTGTTTACCATTCAATGGTAAATAACCGTCTAACTAAAATTTCTTTTTTTCTTCCTCTCAAGATGAAATCGTCTGGGATATTTTGGGATTGTTGATCGAAACATTCACTGAATTTCTGAATGTTCGACCTTTCCCATCCACCCACCCACTCACCCACCCAGACACACCCACTCACACACACATCCACCCACTCACCCACCCACCCACCCACCCACCCAGACACACCCACTCACACACACATCCACCCACCCACCCACTCACACACACACCCGCCTATCCACCTACTCACACCCACCCACCCATACCCGGCCACCCACCCACCGACCCACACACACACACGCACATACACACACTTATTCGTCGGGAATCATTTTCGTATGGAACACTAAGATAGTCACAGGAAGAAAAAAAAACGACTTCCGGGTCATCACAAAATATGTGAGTCAGGAATAATTTTTTTTCCACGCCAAATCTTTGATCACCATTTTGTTCTCAAAACATTTTTTCCTTCTGATTGCACTGACTTTCTTCAACTGTCCAGCATCTCTACCCTTTTCTGAGTAAAAATGATTCTTTACGCGGTTGACAATTTATTGGAGTGATTGGTGGTGACAGAAACACGTGCCCCAAGAATGCTAAAAATAAATTTAAAATCCCCCGTCCCGCGCCCTTTAAAAACCAGCGAGTGTGACGTCAAGCTCGGGTTAAAAGTGACTTGTCTGTACGTTGGAGACTGCGGTCAAAATCTTTGGTTCAGTTTCACGCTCATTGCACGCAGCGCAACAAGTGTGGCTTTCTGGGAGGGGGTGATAAAACAACTTTTGTATCATATTTTATTGGCCCGGTGAACTCGGCTCGAACTTGTGGAATATTCATGAGGTGTCATGAGTCGTGGGTGGGAGTGATACGTCGAGATGGAGGAGATAAAAAATATATCGGGATTGCGACTAAAGGAAGGTGGAAAAATTTTGCTCTCGCGAATTTTTCGTCAAATGAGTGCATTAACCCGAAGCGTCTTAAAATATTTTTTTCCGCTGATTTTGATTTTTTTTTTGCTAATTTTGATTTTTTTTTTGCTAATTTTGATTTTTTTTTCTCCTAATTTCGATTTTTTTTTCAAATTTGTCTGGACCAACGATTTTTTATCAGACAAAATTGGGAAAATCTTCATTCATCTCAACTGTACTGACATCAATTTCTTACCTTATTTTAGAAATGCGACACATAGTGAGGAAGCAGAGCACCATCGATGTGTACTCTGTGAAAGTGAGCTTGAAGGATATCGTCTGCTACTTATCACTTCTGGAGGCAGGCCGACCTGAGGACAAGTTGGAATGTACGTTAGTGAGTCTAGGAAAATCAATCCTCAACTGTCAAGTTGATTAATCGCTTTTCCATTTTTCAGTCATGTTCCGTTTGTACGATACGGATGGTAATGGGGTTCTGGATACGAATGTAAGTGTCATTCATTATTTTCATTAATTACTATTTTTACGAGCTATAATTCCGACAAATGTTTCGATAAAAAAAATTTTGAATTTCGGTAGATTTTTTCACATCCGAATTTTATTTTCAAATTCGTTTCCAGTCAATTCCATCGAACTAAACTTCAAAAGAATTTTCCATATTCGGAAAAAAATCTGATTTGATTTTTTTTTTCATTGCTGCAATACTCTTCGATGTACTCTATTGAATGTGCGCTGACCAAGCCCAATATATAACGGTGTTTTACCAGTATTCATGCAAAAAACACACAGTTTTAACGTTCTGCGAGCCCGTTGAATTGTTCTGTATTGGCACTGGGTCACTATCGCAATTTTTTTAAACTCGCTTCGCGTTTTGCCGGTGAAAAACAGTTGATATTGAGATATTTTCCGACAAAAAAATTTCATTAACAGAAAAATTGGGAACTTTCAATTTCGTAAAGATCTTCTCTCCTCATCTCTTCAATTATGGAGTGCGTAATGTATCAATGCTTCCTTCTGCTTCTCAATTATTCAAACATTATACATCCTCCAGCACTCCAACAAGAGGGAGTACTCCGAGTTACCATATAAAATGAAAATTCCCACATTTCACGGACGGAAAAAATACGGAGACGATGTGCATTATAATTTCACTTGAGTCTTTCACTCATGAAATATGAATTGCGCTTTAAAAAAAATCCCGAGTCAAAAGTTTATGACAATTTTTCTGGCCCAGGAGATGGACTGCATTGTTAACCAAATGATGAACGTTGCGGAGTATCTTGGCTGGGATGTATCGGAGTTGAAGCCGGTAAGTTACTGACTCTATTATCTTTCAATTTATGGTGAGAAGTTAGGACTTGGGTGAGCAATCATGATTACTGTCACGCAAAGAAGATTTCACTATTTTCAGGGGAAAGAATCACATGATACAATGAACTTATGAATTTTTGTTTTAAATTATTACTTGTCATTTCCCGGCAAAAAGAAAACAAAATAAACGGGATGTACGTGTGCCTCTCGACGGGTCGCATCATGAACTTCCCCGATGTGTTAGTCTCTGTGTGTGTGTGCGTGTGTTGAAAATTTGGGATAAATTGAACGCTATCGCCTTAATTATGAGTGTTACAAAAAAAATCATGAAACAAAAAATGTATGTCTCTACATGGGGAACAACTTTTATTCAGAACTTTTCCCCCTAACTCTTACTGTTCGCGTAATGGAGGGATATACACAATTAAGATGGCTAACCAGTGATATGTCCTGACCTATGGACGTTATGAAAAAAAGTCATACAAAATTATGTGTGTATGTTTGCATAAGAAATAATATTCATTGCACACTTTTTCTCCTATCTCTAACTGTTCTCGCGATAGAGCGATATAAACAATTAAAATTGTTAATAACAATTGAAGGAATCGTTTTTCAACATTGACACGCCTTTTCGCCCTGGCCATCAATCAGAGGTAATTTTGTGTCAAAGGAGAACCAAATCGGCCGAGCCATTTACCGGGCACCGTTTCTCAAAGAATCACTCACATACAAACACACACACACACACAGAACCCTCACCTAAAATTTGTCAGAATGATGTGAAACGTCGAGAAAAGTGAAAATTTTCGATTTCTGAGACACAGTAAATAATGTCTACGATGTCTGAATGTCACCCGTAAGGTGGCAATTTTACATTCGCCAGAATGTGTCATATGTCCTTTTTCAACCGACCCGCAGAATGCCAAGTTGAGCACAGTGTCTCTGTGATGCTCCCTCCCCCCCCCCCCAGTTTCCCCAGTTGATTAACGACTAGCAATTAAATTCTCAAGTGGCGAGTGAACTCAGTTAATTTTGGTGGCTCGTTAAAACAGCGCTGTCTCCGCCACTCGACAATATTTTAATGTTTGTTCAGTTGATTGCAGGGAATTAAATTCCTCCCCTCCTCCCCCCGCCCTAGACAGAATTTCAGACGATTATGCGATACCCATGAAGTTGCTTATTGCCCCTAGATCCTCCAAGACATGATGATTGAAATTGATTATGACGCGGATGGAACTGTCTCGTTGGAGGAATGGAAGCGCGGTGGATTAACGACTATTCCACTTCTGGTGCTGCTGGGTTTGGATTCCAATGTGAAGGAGGACGGAAATCATTTATGGCGGCTCAAGCACTTCAGTAAACCAGCGTATTGTAATCTCTGCTTGAATATGCTCGTGGGACTTGGGAAAAAGGGTCTCTGCTGTGTTTGTGAGTATATTGAAAAGTCTCCTTCGCCCTCCGTCAGTCTAAATTTCCATCGAAATGCAGTTGACTAAATTCCCCATTGGTCGCCGAGATAATTAAACAGTTCTCGAGGCGCCTGAAGTATCCAACAAGATCCTGGGAATTGCCTAGAAGATGTCCGTTGCAAAGTGCTGGATGTAACCGACGTTGCGCTCTTGTAAACTGGATGGTAGAATGTTTCTTTGACAGCTTCAATCCTGTTAGAGGATAGGTGTTCTGATCAAGACCTTCTGTCAGAATGGTCAGAACTCATCATTGCAGCCATAGTTCGCTGGAAGCTGCAGGAAGGGACTTCCTTCCTGAACCAAACCGTCCTTCCGAACGCTCTGCAGTTGCAGATAGCTTAGCGCTGCTGACAGCAACAAAGCAGCTCGGTAGAACATTGAGTGAGCTACAACGTATCAAAATTTCGCTGCCTATTTTAGATCATGAGGTGTTTGTTGGTAGGTAGACGCACATACAAGCTCAGTCGGAGCGATTGATCACTTGGCTACGTAGGTATTCAGCAATGCCTCACGGATAGAGCTGTATGGTCTTCTAGGCGGTTCCCAAATGTCCTAACTGTTTCCCAGGCTCAGCTGAGCACTTCGGTTTCGTGGCATCTTGGATCAGTTTCTGTATCAAAGTACAAAATTATTCCACAAGCACCAGAAAGCAGTGCGAACTGGCAGACAATAAGCAAAGCCATAAGCTAAGACCGCAACAGGCTGAAGCTAGGTAAGACCAATCATCCTTCACCGAGCTAAAATTGTTTATTCCATTTTCCAGTTTGCAAATACACTGTTCACGAAAGATGTGTCCAACGAGCGCCAGCGTCTTGCATAGCGACCTACGTCAAGAGTAAGAAGACATCGCAGACGATGGTGCACCATTGGGTAGAGGGCAATTGTCATGGCAAGTGTTCGAAATGCAGAAAGACCATAAAGAGCTACAATGGCATCACCGGCTTGCACTGTCGCTGGTGTCAATTGACCTTGCACAATAGATGCGTTTCTCAAGTCAAGGCCGAGTGCAATCTTGGTGAACAAGCTGTCCACATACTGCCACCCACAGCGATCTGTCCAGTAGTGCTAGATCGACAGAGATCGTTATCGCGGGACAGTAAACGAGGGAGCAAGCATGGACAGGATACGTCTTCCACTGGCTCAGTGCGTATTTGTTGATAAAGGATTAATAAATAATCGAATTGTGAGTGTCTGATTGGTATCTGTGATACTTCCGGAAAGAATGGAAGTCGACGGACGGAATGCAAACTCGTTTGCCCTCGTTGCAACAAATGCACAATGAAAACTATTGTAAATTCAAGGATCTCGTAGAATTTGTCAAAAAAATTTTTGAGCGGAAACTCATTCGCCGGAAACCACTCATCCAAATGGATTCGTCCATCAAAAATGAATTGGTCATCTGGTCTCCCATCAATCCTTTATTTAGTTTGCTTGCTCGCCTCGTCAATTATGATTCGGTTGTATATTTTTTTCCAGTGTTTGTTATTTGGGTCTTTTGATTGGCAACCGACATGCAATCAATAGTTTATTTATTTTGTACTTCATATCCGTGGTTCCGGTCCTCTATGTTGCTGACGAACTGTACTGGATACTATCTACGGATCATGTGCTAATTGAATTTCCAGCAAGTGGCGCAGTGGTCAGTCGCACGTAGTCCGTTTGCTTTCCGGAACTTTATTAGTGAATATCTGGTAATCCAAGGAGATCGTGAGACACCGAATAGTTTATTTTCATAACCTCAAAGTCATCTTTAGGATAAACCAACCGCAAAGCGATAATGCACACTGTTGATTCACTTTGGTAATTGTCTCGCACTTTTAAATAAAGACATTCCGGTGATTTGCTCAGCTAATTGTCTTTACATGACTAACTACGAATTGAATCGAAAAATTGCAGCGGCACACTTAAATAATTGTCTCTAAATTGAAGAAGATGTTCTCCTAATCAGATATGCACGATCGCCATCGGTGGAGCCGGACTACACTCGATGAGGTACGCCGACCGATTGACTGCGATGCTTCCCCCACCCCTTCCCTAGCCGGCGCGAAGAGTCCCGAGTTCAATCGAACCCGGCCGACCGAGCCAGTAGTCGGAAATCGTCGAATTCTACGCTCGTTCTAGGCATATATTTTTTGTAGGGAATGTCGTAGGTAAAAAAAATCTTCGGATTCAAATGTCGTTGGCGTCTGTAGCTTTAGAATTGTTCACCAAGTGGATTACCAAACCGAAACCGATTAGGTGCGATTGGCGACTCAGCTATTGTATTTTTTCACTACCACTCCGATCCGATTAGCTGATTTAGACCTCAGGAATGGTTACATCAAACTTGTCAATTGATAAATCTCTCTTCACACAGGGTGCCTTCCTCACTTCCAGCAACTCCTCGAATCAGCAGCCAGCCATGTCATTCCAGATAACCCCAGCGGAGGGTACAACTCCACTGTTGGTGTTCATAAATCCGAAATCAGGTGGACGCCAGGGGGAGCGAATGCTCCGCAAGTTCCAGTACATCTTAAATCCCCGACAAGTTCACAATCTGGCTATGGGAGGCCCCATGCAAGCCCTTCAGATGTTCAAGGATGTTCCAAACTTCAAGGTAATCTGCTGCGGTGGAGATGGCACTGTTGGTTGGGTTTTGGAAACGATGGATAGGGTGCAGTTCGAGTATCAACCAGCAATTGGAGTGATACCTCTGGGAACGGGAAATGATCTGGCACGATGCCTGAGGTGGGGCGGTGGTTACGAGGGTGAAGCCATCCACAAAGTCCTCAAGAAGATCGAAAGAGCGACCCCCGTCATGATGGACCGATGGCAGATAGAGGTAACATTGAAAATGGGCCAAAGGAATGTAAATAACAGTGAATTTCCTTCGTTTCATCCACTTGAGATCTCCAGTGACTGAACTTTAGCTCAGACGAGTCTTCAGTATTTAGATTTGAAGTTTTGTTCTTAATATTGGCCCGCCTGCCCTATATGAATCAGTGCTCTGAATCCATGATTGCTGACTCAATCTGACTTTATCAATTTTCCTCCGTAGGTAACAGATCAGAAAGAAGAGAAGAAACCGAACCAGGACTCGATACCCTACAACATCATCAACAACTACTTTTCCGTCGGGGTCGACGCTGCGATTTGCGTCAAATTCCATCTAGAGCGGGAGAAGAATCCCGAAAAATTCAACAGTCGTATGAAGAACAAATTATGGTACTTTGAGTATGCAACGACAGAGCAGTTTGCTGCAAGTTGCAAGAACTTGCACGAGGATTTGGAGATTATTTGTGATGGGACCCCATTGGATCTGGCGCATGGGCCTGCCCTCCAGGGAGTAGCCCTATTGAACATTCCATTCACTCATGGTGGCTCGAATTTGTGGGGCGAACACCATGCGCGTCATCGTCTTGGCAAGAGAAAGAAGAGACCGGATAAAGAGCTCAGCACAAGTAGCTTCAACTCGGTGGATCTCACGGTGGCGATACAAGATATTGGTGATAATCTTATTGAGGTGATTGGATTGGAAAACTGTCTGCACATGGGGCAGGTCAAGACGGGGCTGCGAGCTTCTGGTAGACGATTGGCTCAGTGCAGTAGCGTTACCATCACGACCAACAAACTATTCCCCATGCAAATTGATGGGGAACCCTGGATGCAAGGACCATGCACGGTATTTAAAGTTTTTATGGTCTTTAGTTGTTAAGCACACACACATCCGCCCCCCCACACATACACGCGAGAGGGAAACCCTTGAGAAAATGTGGTCGTAAGAGTAGTTTTATGAAATGAAACCTTTGATTTTTGCAATTATCTCACAAACAAGTCCATTTAGAGCAAAATGATAGAAATGCTTTTTTATTCAAAATCAAATTTCCTACAAAAAATGTTATATATAATTTTTGCATGAAACTACTTGTTGAGGGGATAATCAACATTTTAAGGCAGATGTTATCAAATTCTGCAATGTTCATAAAGTTCTTGCTTCGCCCACCAGTTTTTTTTTGTGCAAAAATTATCTTTGATATATTTGTTCGCAGATACGTATCACTCACAAAAATCAAGTGCCAATGCTGATGGCACCGCCCCCAGACAAAAGCCGTGGATTCTTCCGATTTTTACGAAGATGAAAAGCTGATATCTGCGTAAGACGTGAATGCGTCGTTATGGCTTTCTGTTCCTTTAATTCTTCAAATTTTCTATAGTTGTATTAAACGAACCGAAAAATAGGAATGTCAAGAGCGACAATTATCTCATGAAAACAGTATTTTGCGTTCAACTAAGACCAAACTGAAAGAAAAAAAAGAGAAACTAGTCATGTTACACTTTACCTCTGCAATTGTACTTATCAATTATTTATTACTGTTTGCTATTGGATAAGTATTTAATTTTGTACATAATTTACGATATTATTTATTGAGAAAACAGAGAATATTGATATTAAACATTTATCCATCAATAATTTAATGAAACTGAGAATATTGCGCACGTGAAAAGTATATTTACATTAAAAAAGGCATATCTCTGTTTAGCGTGCACGAAGCGTTTGCACTGCATTCAATGTCATGATTTATAGATTATTATCGATTTTGAATAAAACTTATTGTCTACGGTAGACATGAGTTATCGTGCCAATGAAGCTTGACAGACTATTCAGTTGGACAATGTCTGTATTAATTCTATTGAATGTAGAGAGAATTTACTAGGAAATGCTTTGAGATCAAATTAAAATCGTCTCAAAGAAATCAAAAGGCGTAGACTATTACATTTAAAGTAGCTCATCAGTTGCACAAAACTTGAACATTTTTTTTAAACGAACCTTTTTAACAAGTGTCACTAATTATTTTTTAAAGGAGACAGTTTGGAAAACCGAAATAGAAGATTTTAATTTACAATCAAAGAGGCCACAAAAATTTTACAATTTTTATATTCTTAATCTCGATAATTCATACTGCTAATTTAAGAATAGCGACAATAATTTGTGGAAATTTGGGGACTTTTCGTCGACGTTAGGTGCCACTGATGACCTACTTTAATCCAGTACATTAGAAAGTGGATGGAATTAATGATGAGCATGAGGAACACCAGTGAAAGCGTAATGTAACAAAATGTGTAACACTCCGTCCGATCGATAACAAAATGGGAAACAAAAAAAAAACCAAGACATACCACGCAATATAGCCGATCACTCCTTAAAGAATGAAAATTTGCTAAAACACTATGATGAGATAGATCCCGATGAATATCTGGCACACTCGGAATTTTTTTTCATTCAATGTTCAAGGGATAAATAATTGAGGGGTGGAAGTATTTTTGACATCGCCTGCTTCGAGGTAATGAAAGTGAATTTTTCAGTTAGAGAAGAGAAAAAATATAATTGAAAATAGTGATAATTGAAAGAAAGAAAAAAACGTATTAGTGGTATTAGGAGAAAACAGTGTATCAATTGCTCTCTAGAAGATTATTGCTTCGTTACAAAATTTTGGCCATGCCTGATTTTTACTGGGACTATCCCCCATATCGGAGCACCCTTTTTTTAAATTGACGATACGAAGGAATCAATTGATCACAGGGACCATTTAATCTCTATTGGCCAATTACCGTCGCTTGGTGAAAAATAATACAAAAAAATTGAGGAAACATCAAAGAGCAGAAAATCACTTCCATTCTTATTGTTCAGTGTAGTTGAAAAAAAAAATCAACTAATTTAGCTTTTTATAATACTCGTATCGATGGAATATACATCTCGAAAATTGATTAAAACCTGAAAGAATTACGAGGAAAAATTATTGCACAAAATCCGCTCCGACTATTATTTTTTATGCATTGACGGTAGTTAATTGTGGATACAGATAGATATATTTAGGTGATTCAATGAACTATTACGCTTATGGAGAAAAGAATTGATGAAATAAACAATAAAATTATTTCCCGAATTGTTGAATTTTGTCTTCGGTCACTTTAGTTGATACTGAGAGAATTGTTATAGTGAAATGGAGAAGAGCTATATTAGAGAATTGTGACAAATGAATAGAAAGAAATGCAATGAAACTAGAGGAAAAAAAATTGAGACTGTATTTGTTTTACGATTATTATTTACGATTAGTTTCTTCAATTGATTCGAAGGATTAGGGGCAATGTATCAGTGTGCTTTGTCGTTGATAATGCCCTAGGAGTAGTTAATCACATGTTCCAATTTCCAATTTTTGACTTAATGAAAAAAATTGTCCAATAATTTTTCGAATAAATAGAGTCGATATAAACTGCCACTATCTTTTTGGGTCTTATTATACGTTTGAGCACTACTGCCATTTTCCAAGTAAACGTTTAGAGTTTTCAACTCGTATTTCATTGATTTTAAATATCGAAGATTTAAGGAAGTAAGCTGGGTTTAAACGCCTGTATAGTGTACAATAATGAATCAAATAAAGAGATGCAATCAAATTGTGATTACTAATGAGTCCATTTTGGAGAATGTGATGGAAAGTTTTTTTTTTATTTGACTTTTTAATGAAAAATTTGGATGTTTTTTTCTACCTCCTCGATTTGGGGAAGTTATTGTCATGAGCCCCTACAAACACAACTTTTTTTAAATTCAGAAATCTATTTTCTATCCCTCAAACACTTATCTCTCTTCCTGCTGATGAAAATTTTTTCCCACCCAAAAAATGTTAACACATTAGAAGAAAAAAGCTATTCCAACAACGGGCGTGAGACATTGTGTCGTCGCGCGCATAAAGTTTACGCTGCTTTACGGCTTCCGGCCGTAGCCGTCTGCACTCGGCAGTCTGCGGCTGCCGGAGTGGGGGGTGTGGAGTGAAAGGCGCGCGGCGCAATATGTTCTTGGTTTTCGTTGGATATCTCAAAATCTAAGAGACTAATCAAAATTTTAATGCAATTCTTTAAGGTAGATATTGTTGCGCTCTACAAGAAACGTCTATAGCAAAATTGTTGTATCTCTCATGGATTTCGAGATATTTGGAGAATTTATTTGGAAGGGAGAGAATGACCCATGCGCCACCAAGGAGCGTCGGCGGAACTACGCAACAGTTCAATGGATCCATTCCCCCACTCTAGGTTGCACGGTGCCTAATCTTCTGATGATAATATAGGAACCTGAATTATGGAACCTCATGAAGATAGTGCTAGATGAACAGTGAACACATTTCAGTCAGGAGTACAAAGGGAAACGGAAAAAAGACGCATCGATTATCAAATGTTTGGAAGATAATTGATCACTAAAAATTTCAGAGGTTACTGAAACATTGAAATGAGCCGACATCCCTTGAGGCGCAAGCGGAAGCAGATCAAGGAAACCAATGTTCCCAAACAGAGGAAACAGGTTTCTAACAGCTCGCAATTACCGAGGGAGTCTGCAAAGCCACTGAATGCTCTCAAGTAATTTATCACAGAACTTCTCATCCCATTTCTGTTACCGGAAGTATGGGATTATAGTGGATAAAATCCAACTTTAGTAACTATTAATTAGCGCAATTTTTTTTAATGGGTATCTCATCAAAACTCTCCTTTTCGATCTTCTATGGTTACTGAACCCTGAATTGATTAGTTCTTAAATTACTGCCTCAGAATATTAATAATAAATGATAGAACATGATCCACATTTTGATCTTTTATTGTGCTTATGGTATAGCATTTTTTTTAAGGCTTTAAGGTGAGAGGGTTATGTGAAAGCAAGAAAATTATTATCTTATCGTATCTCTAATAAAATGTATTTTTTATAATCACGGTTTTATCCGAGAAAAAAATGGGAATCCAATTTTGTATTGCGATGATAACTAAGAACTTGGAATTTAATTTTCTGCTCCGATGGTAAATTTCCTGGCGCTTTTCTTCAGGAATTATGACCATCCTTATGCAACGCGCTCGAAAACCTCCCGACGATCTGCATTACCTACAACCGACAGGAGACCCTCATGGAGTAGCCCAACGGATGCTAACGTCATCTACCTTGGAGCGTACCGCAAAATACCCCGATTCATCGATTTAGAAAATAACATAGACGAGCCGGAACGAATAGCTCTGATGGAGGACATCGAGCCGTTATTCCAGTTAAAAGTTGAAAAGGTAATGCTTAATATTAGATTTACCATGATTGAAGATTGAAGGTACTTGACGCTAACCTTGCAGGTGGCTTGTCGATGAGAGCTGCTTCCGGTGTGTTCAAATTTTGGTTGGAAAATAAAGAGATGTTAGGAAGGATAGAGAAATTTCTGCAACACTCTCTATCTCTGCTTTGCCAGCGGTGAAAAAATCGAGCTCTTTGAGTACATGATCATCCAAATACTTTCGGCATTTGAGACCTCTCAGCTTCTGCATGTCCATGTCGGTCAATGGTATTGTTTGCAGACGCAGTTTTGAAATCTCGGATGGATACACGCCCATCCATTTGATTGTGGGACAAGCCAGCCTTGGCTGCTGCCATGATAGCCTTGAGGATCCATATCTGTGGACAAAATTTTCGACGTTTTCAATTATGAATTTTGGTGGTTCATTGAACGAAAAAAAATTGGCAGATGCGTCAACTTTTGGGTTGAGTAAAGTGCCGCCTATTTTCCTAGTTTAAAAAATCAAGGACCAAATTTCACTGTGTCCTGAAAACCCTTTCCCCCCCCCCCCCCTTTAAATGGGGAAATTATCGGAGCGGGGAGTCCCTCGCCGAGCGAGCCATCAAAAGTAAATGTGCAACGAAATCAACGTACTTGTAGCAGCACATTATGTCAATGCCATGTGGATCAGCGTCGACCAAAATATGAGCTGGTATCTTCAGATGCTCGATAAGCATCTTGACAAATCTCCGTGTTGCTGCGTCGGGATAGCCTTTCCCAGTAACGAGAATACAATTCAATCTTCTGGGACAGTCTTCTTCCAGGAGTCTTTGAAAAACAGTATCTTTCTCGATAATGATAATGGCTGAAGCTGATGATCGAATTGACGTTACTGTTGTCGTGATTTGGGGAATTAAGACACCGCCGGGGGTGGTACAATCCAAAGTGTCATCTTGGAGCATGAGGTGAAGGGGACCTGATATCAACCCCTTTGCAGTTGTTATAAAACCTGGAATGAGGAAAATGAAAAAAAAGTGATGAGGCCAAAAAAATGATCGGTCTTGGGGTCTCATTTTGTTGGTCCCGCCGGTAACAGACTTATCCACCCACCCACCCATTCAAGCAATTGACCAATCAACCAACCACCCACCCAACCAGCCAAACACCCACCCACCTAACAAACTAACCATTCGTTCACCGAATCAACCAACCAACCACCCATCCATTCAATCAACCAGCCAACCACCCATCCACCCAATCAACCAACCAAGCAACCACCCACCCACCCACCCACCCAATCAACTAACCACCTACCCGCCCACCCAGTCAACCAACCACCGACCCACCCACCCAATCAACCAACCAAGCAACCACCCACCCACCCACCCACCCACCCACCCAATCAACTAACCACCTACCCGCCCACCCAGTCAACCAACCACCGACCCACCCACCCAATCAACCAACCAACCAACCACCCACCCACCCACCCACCCACCCACCCAATCAACCAACCACCCACCCACCCACCCAGCCAACCAACCACCCACCCACCCACCCATCCACCCAATCAACCAACCAACCAACCACCCACCCACCCACCCACCCACCCAATCAACTAACCACCTACCCGCCCACCCAGTCTACCAACCACCGACCCACCCACCCAGTCAACCAACCACCGACCCACTCACCCAATCAACGAACCACCTAATCACCCAGCCACCCACAATCCATGAGAAGCTTTCACAAACACATTCAGCTCAGTAACTCAAGTATGAAACTCAGTAACGCATCACAATTCTTTCAAATTTTTTTCCCGTTTGCTCTACTCAAGGAAAAAACAAGGAGAAATTTCATAGAATTCAGTAAGCTTAATTTTTACCCAAATCCCATGTTGTGCATCCCAATATCCTAGCGACGTGATTGATGATCAAATCTGTCGTAGATTGGTGGTCAATGAATCGGCCCAGTGGACCACCCTTGAGCTCATAATACATAGATCTCTTAGTCTGGTACTCGCCCGTAATAAGTAACCTATGCCCTTTGGCCGCCACTGTCATCATAAGTGCCAACTTTATTTTTCCTCTCTTATGTGAAAAGTCCACAACGATTTTCTCCCCTTGATTGATTCCTCCAATTTCATCTTCCTGGATTTCACTCGAATGGATCTTCTGGCTGCAGGTAGCTGTCTCATCACTCACATCTTCACCATTGTCACTTATGTCACATTCCATGAAGTCCGTCGATGTCTCATCGGGCATTATGTTGCAACATAAATTATCAATTTTCGGCAATTGTCCACTTGTTATTTGCTTGATTGTAGTGAGTACCAAATTTTCCACACGATTTATTAGTAGTTTCCTGGAACATTTGCATTTTATTTATAGTTAAAACAATGATTTTTTCCCACCCAAATATGTTAACAAATTCCAAAAAAAAACAAGAAATGAAAATAAGCGGCATTAGGGACTTTCTTATGCCGTGCGTAAAGTAAGTTTACGCTGCTTTACGGCTTCCGGCCGCAGCCGCCCGCACTCGGCCATCTCCGGTCGACGGAGTGGGGGCGCGCGCTCGCCTGCCCGCCCAGTATTTTCTTTTTTTTCGTCAGATATCTTAAAATCTAGGAGCCGGATCAAAATTTTGATGAGATCCTTTCTGATGCGCATTGTTGCGCTCTACAAAAAATGTCTATAGAAAAAATTCTCTATCTCTCTTAGATTTCAAGATATATGGCTAGAACCAAGTATGAGAGGATCCCGCCAGATTTAAATGAAAAATCATTTTTCTTGTTTTTGGAAATTGTCGTTGGGAAAATTGATTTGATTTTTTGTGTGACAAAAATACTCACTTATTTGCCGTCTTCATTACAACTGGAATAGTCACGCCGACTTCACAATTTTCATTTATCTTGTCCATCATGTCTGGAAGAAAAAAAAATGGATGATAATCCAATAATTTTTTGACAAGACATTGAATGAAAATAATAGAGAGTTCAACTGAGGCTGGATCAATTCAGCCCCGTAAAAACTCATGTTCCACTATTATCCTTCACTATGCACACTCGTATCAAGTAGCGAATCTCTTGAGTTGTGAATTTCAACGGGGGGACCCTCCCGCTGTGCATTTATGTGAACCGAAACCCAAGTTTGCTCGTGGGGACTGTATGCATTAGTGGAAACTATTATTAATTTAGGTCTCAAAGAAAGTCTAAATTCATTGAAATATTTTCTTTTTTTTTTAACTTGACATCCTTTAAACAGTAGAATTTGTGAACATAAAATTTGCAAAAAATTAATTTTCAATTTTTAATGAATCCCAGAGCTCTAAATACTATTTGACCGGAAGTGGTGGCAGTGATGCTGACGGTATATGTATACAGTACAGAGACGTATGGTGAAATTGCACAGGAAAAAATGGGAAATAAAAAATTATGCAAATTCCTATTATGGGGGGTGGGTGGTGGGAGGCACCTGAAGCCAGATTTCAGGAATGAAAAAAACTAGACAGGCAAAAATAAAAATTGCACAACACTCAAAGTTATGCACTCTTGAAACAATACACAATTTTTTTTCTGAAGGCATAACATTTTGCAAACCGAGAAAGCACATGAACTAGTATTTTTCATTGTATCGAGCATAAAAAGACACTTAGAGTGCCTACAAAAAGGGTTAACAATGGGAGTGTACGGTAATGTTACATTGTGGATCGTATAGACGCGTAGAACGGCCTTTAAGAATGCACTCGAGGCGCTCAAATAGCCCGTATAGCCCACTTCATGGACACACCTAGTGTTCATGTCCTCCCAAGCTTCTGATTGTCCTGAAAATATCGGTTGAGGGATGCATAATATACATTGGAAAGTCTGCTTGGGAGATTTGTCAGCTCAACGGGAGACTCAAGTGTGACCTTAGAGTGTCTGGGTACGTATTTGGACCACTTGTCTGCATAACGTGAATGTGAATGAGAAGAAAACTACCCTAAATGCATCGTAATCCATTCAATTTTTTAATCCATCATTTCCAGTGGTGTAGGCACTTTCAATGCTCTACTTTTCATGCCTCTCGTGGATATTTGATATTTGAACCTTGCATTTATTATTTTTCGAAGATATCAAATTCAGGGGTTGATTCACATGGAAGAATTGTTTGTAAAAAAATTTTATTTCGATTATTACAGTGTTTTTTTTCGAACTATATAAGATACTGATGTGGATATCAATTTTCAGGTGTTACAGCTTTTTCGCACACACAGTCACCCACCCACCCATCCACCACCCACCTGTCCACCCACCACTCACCTGCCCACCCACCAACCCACCCCCTCGCCCATCCACCCAACCAGCCCCTCGCCCCTCCCCTCCTCCCGCATACAGACTCACACACACAGACACCCACCCAACCACCCCCCCCCCCCCCCACACACACACACACAGAATGACAGAGGCGCATACACACACCTCGTACGCTATAAACGTCTCCGAGTGTATCTCAAAAATCATTGCAGCATCCCTTGTATACTCAGATGTTCATAAAAACCGTTGGGAACCGGTAACAAATATCTTAAGAACGTTTCTCGATTTTCAAAGCTTGTTGATAAAATCAAATTTGTCCAAACAGTAGGACACAGAGTCCTTTCAGTTTCGCCGTAGTAAAACAGCCCCATGGGGTGTTCAAAGCCGATTTATCACACTCGACGGCCCGATTGACCGACTTTGTTTAACACTGGTGAAAAAATTAACTAACGACAAGAAACTTTTTCCGAAATAGGGGTGAAAGTATCGATTCCCCCAATTTCCTGGGGGTCCTGCGATTTATCTGGGATTTTTTGTTCTCGCAGACTCACAAATATGGCGTTCTTCTGTAACTCCTCGATAATAGAACATTTATCGAGGGCCCTCCAAAAGTTACCGCATTTTTTGATACACTTTATGGGGGATGCATCGACCGCTGTGTTCACACACCGGATGGGGCGGATGTAAGTACATCCACTCGACTTTTACATCTTCACAACAATGTGAGTGCTTGGGAAACGTTGTGTTTCTCTATGAATGCATCTCATGCCGTTTTTCGAATATAGTTTTTTGTGGCTTTTTAAAACAGCTGAAATGAATATATCAGTTGCCCTGATAGAAAAATCCTTGACAAATATGAGAAAAAAAACTCAATTAATGATATTCATCTTATATGAATTGAGTTTGAAAAAATTTTTCTCAACTTTGCTGGGGTTGCTCGCATGGCGAGCACCGCGCCGCCATGTCTGTGCGGGGTCCCACTAAAATGTACCACTCCGGTGAGTAACTTGGCTTCCAAAAATCACCGCACTCCATTACTCGCAAGGGGCGGCGATCCGCCGCTTTGGGATGTCGAAATAAAAAATTTGACTTTTCGTTATATCTCTGCCATTCGAGGGCATATGATATCCTCCATCCAGATATAATTATTGTTACTCCTCAGCACGCGATATGTAATCAAATTATGATCAAATTCTGTAAAAGGCCTCCCCCAATTAAATCCAGCCAACTTTTTTGCGCTTCCGAATTACGGTGGTAATTCAAAGAACTCCGACATATCATGAAAAAATATCGAATTAAAATTGGATTAATAATACTTGTACTTTGTGGGGAAAAGCTTGTTTCTCCAATTCCAATCAGGGAGAAAAAAAAACAAGTCTTCATCGAGCCGCGAGTTGATTGAGCAATCAAGTTCCAATACTGGCCGCTGTATTTCTGTCATTCCACTAAGTGCCCCACATAATTTTTCCCCTCGTTAACTTCAATAATTCATACCAACTTGTAAAAATGGGTTGTAAAAATTCTTGGAATTTTTTTTCTCCCAAACATTCATTAAGCAGACTGTGAGTGTCACCCGCGGGCATCACCAGATACTTGCGGATTTGTAAGTTTGACTGGACGCATTTGGTTAAATAATGGAGATAGAGGAAAAAGCTCTAAATATAAAATGTTCCTCGTTTCATGGCGAATCATTTAGGTTGTATGAGTCATAGCGCTATCTATAATACTTCCTGCAGAAATGGGGGTTGAAAGTCGGACGGGATACAAGCACTCCCCGTTACACATACCCTGTAATACGTTGTAAAATTTTGGTGATACGTGAAAAAGTCATAAGACTTAATAATGGGATTTTTCATGAGGAATATTTGTTATTCACACTTTTTTTCTCTATATCCACTACCTTCCTCAGAAAATGCTGCGGAGTGCGCGCGGTTGCTCATAAGCGCTGCCCGACCGACCAAGACGCCCCTACCCTCATTTCCCGCTAAATTATGGATGTGACGAAAAAAATCATTTAACATAAAATGTTCGTTTCAATACGAAGAAACTAATTTGTTTAAACTTTTTTTCCGTATCTTCATTCGTTTTCGAGATATTTCGTTAGAAGCAAAAAACCACCAAGAATGCTCCTTAAACAGAGTCCAGACAGAATCTGCTCCAGACAGAATCTGTTAAAATAAAAAATCCTCCACTAATGAAGATGTTAATCACCATCGGGTTATTACAATCAGGCTCCGAAATATGAAAAAAAAAATCGATTAAATTTTTTTCGTCGAATCCATTCGTGATCAATTTCACGATGATTCCCATGTGCCAAGTGCATGATCATCCGAAACCGGACCAATTATATCGCATTTCTGGTATTGCCATGGGCAAGGAGGTCCACATATTCGCATATTTAAAATCCCAGTTTCACACATGCATCTGTAAAATATACGTCAAATCGTAATTTAAATTATTCATCCCGCGATTTGCCCAGTCTCAATTGTCTTACAATCGCAGAGTGTCGTAGTTAACTATAGGTATATAATACCTGTTTACAGCTGCTTGGTGGATTTTTCTAATTGTAGCCCAGCTGAGTTGAATTCTTTTTACTTGGCAAAAGGGTTAATAAAGTTGGCGCAGATGCTTGCCACATTGATGGTAGTACAAACGCACGCCACGCGTCGTCACGTTTTCTTCAGTTTTTCTCATTAAATCGACGCGGTTGAAATAAAATTCACGACCGGATACAGTGGCTGACTGCGCGCCACCACATTTTTTCAGGTATACTTCTAATAAATACAACAAAAAATGTGTACATTATATAGGGTTTTGTGAGAAAATATATGATGATATACTTTTGTGGATTTAATTCACGATGTTGTTGATAATTAACTGCTCAAGTTCATTATAATTATTTGCAATTTGTCGGTAAGTGGAGAAGAGCGTTATATAAAAGTAGGTCTTTGGGTTGGTAATGCTGAAGTCTGTTCCTTACCCACTCACACACACACACCCACCCACCCACCCCCCCGACCACCCACTCACTTACCTACCCAAACCTACCCACCCACCCACCCGCCCACCCACCACCCACCTACCCACCCACCACCCACCCACCACCCACCACCCACCTACCCACCCACCTATAGAAAAATAAACGGAGTACGGCACTGTGCTCAACGCGCGACTTCACAAAGGTAAACCCCGAAAAATTTGCACAAACCCGTCAGTTCCGTCAATACTCAGGAAAAATGTACACTGATTTTTTTCACCTGTAATTTTACGCGTATCCGGCAGAAATGCATCCGGTCCACATATTTATTATATATATATATATATATATATTAATTGAAAACCGCAAATACATATTAAGTTTCCCACGAAAAATCATGATGGAAAAAAAATCTTATTTTAAGTGCAGCGATAGGATCACCGTAAGTTGGGCGCGGTCTTCTTTAATTTATCACCCCCCCCCCCCCCCGCCTGGCCGTCCGCCACAGTGATTTGCAACCTGAAGTGAAGAACTTGGTTATCCCGCGTCCGACTGCATTATCTCACCGAGTTTAAAGTAGACGGCAAGTAGCAGACACTTTTAATTACAGCGTTTTTAATCGAGTTTCGCGGCAAATTGCCGCGTTATTTCCGCGGAAATTAATGGTGGCAGCCTAATGTTAGATGATGATCGTACATCAGGGATTTTTTTTTTCAATTGTGAATCAAGGACATAATGTGTTGACACGAGGGCTGCTTCAAGTATCTATCGAGGATCTGTCGTTGTACATCGTGGGAGGTTTTGCAGTTGTATGCATATCACCTACTGATGAATGCAGTAACACACCGTTGCCCAATTTCTCAACAATGAGGTCTTTTGTATGTTTTTCAAAAGGGAGAAGGATAAAATGTCATGCGGAGGGATTTTCGTATTTTGAAAGGGCTCAATGCTCCCGTAAATTCGAGTGGGATGTCATAGGTTATTGTCCGGCAAAGACATTCTTATGTCGTTTTACCCCATTTATTTTTGCAAAGAAACTTAATACAATAATTGAATTTTTTCAACTTTCCGATAAGAAGTCGGTGGTAGGTGGTTGGGTGGGTGTGGGTGGGTGGGTGTGGGTGGGTGTGGGTGGGTGTGGGTGTGGGTGGGTGGGTGTGTTGGTAGGGGCGGGTGGGTGGGTGTAGGCAGGTGTGGGTGTGAGTGGGCGGCTGGGTGGCTAGGGGCGGATGGATGGGTGGGTGGATGGCTGTAGGACAACCCGGCCCGACGTACCTGATCTAAATCAATCTCAATTGTTTACACTGCTCTATTGCCTTAACGGTTCGAGATAGCGGAATAATCATAACAATCAAAGTTGTTCCTCATGCAAAAATACACATTTCATGTTTAATGAGTTTTCTTCTATATTGCATAGTTAAGGAGATATCGCAGCCTTCCACCGAACGCACCGCTGGTCCGTCTCGCTCGCACTCGCGTAACGCGCATGCGCCGCTTAGCGTCGCGCCCACCGTGCGGCCACTCAAGGGTTAATAATGCTCTACAGAATGAGGTAGAACCCCCTCTCGAGTCCCACTACCCATCTTCCAGCGAACTAAATTCATTGTAAATTCATTCGTTCTTGAAAAGGAAAAAATTGAAAAATATTGAAAAAAAATTTCAGTCTTTGGAATTTTCTAAAAGTTCTGCAAATGTCAGGTAAAAAAATTGGAAAAGCAGCTGACATATTTCCCATAATATCTCCCAAAATTTGCATCATATTGCCCCAAATACAAGTTGCAATGAATTCATTGAAATTTCCTGAATGCATCACTACGCTATTGCCCAACCCCGAAGAATAAACCCTTTCACGGGTTTTTCCCCAGGGCAAGGGTTAAAATTTCATGCATAGGGATTTCCTTATTATGAAGGGGCTCAATGCTTTCCGTAAATTCGAGTGGAATGCCACAGATTGTGGTACGAAAGAGGGAACTAATGTCGTTAACTGGAGAATCGGCTGAGTGTACGTCAAGGGTGGGGTGTATTATAATTGCATTATGCGGGGGAAAAGGCTTTTTTTCTCGGTGACAACGAATGCGCAACAATGGCTGTGGAGGAGCGATCGGTATCACTATTTGATGTTCGTGGGGCTCGTGCGAGATGAATGATTCGACGAAACCGTCAGCATCCACCAGGTGATACAACGTCATTGTCGTTTATTTCCCATTTTCTCAGGATTCAATGGCCAATGGGTTATTGACAATGTGAAGAACGGGTTATGTCGATGGAGTGAACGAGGATGAGCTGGAAAAATCTTGATGAAAATTAACACACACACACACATCCACCCACCCACACACCTACTCACCCACTCACACACCCACCCACCCACCCACACCCCTACTTACACACCCACCCACCCAGACCCAACCACACACACACCCACCCACTCACACATCGACCCACCTACCGACCCACCCACCCACTCACACATCCACCCACCCACCGACCCACCCACCGACCCACCCACCGATCCACCCGCCGACCCACCCACTCACTCACCCAATCACCTAGACACACACACCCACTCACCCAATCACCTACACACACACCCACCCACACCCCCCCCCACACACACACACACATTGTATTTCCACATTTTTTGCATCGCCATTTCTTCCTTATAGTCCCTTTCTTCTTTGAGTTCCATAAAAAAAAATACAGAGAAATTTTGTGGTAAGGCCAATTGTCATTATATTCTTATCAGCAAGCAGGATGATCCTCGAGGAGCAGGAACGATCCCTCACTCGGTTAATCCCATAAGCCCGAGTCTTTTATATCGCAACTATGGACCATTATCACGGCAGCTAGAGCTAATTGAGATAAGAGGGGTTCGCACGAGATTCACAACTTTCCATCGATCCCAAGTAAAAGCCTCACCCAATTTCTGGCCTTTGACCTTCTAGACGGTGCGGCCGAAGGGCTGTGGTCGCGCGTATAGCAGATCGCCGCCCGTGGATTCTCCCAGGATCTATATTTCATTCAATTTTCACGCGCATTTTTCATCATATGAAGGGATTCCGCGCAAGTCCCATACCGCGACTACACCCGGCTTAAAATTCAATCTATAAGTTCTGGGACTTGAAAAAAAAATATGAAAATACGTGGATGTCCTTAACGCAGAGCCATTTAATTTTCTTCCGTGCAAAGTTTGCAAGATAGCGCGGAGGAAGATGAAAGCACATGAAAAAATGGTTTATAAATCACGCAGGCGCGATTTACGATGAACGAGGTCGTACAAATAAAGGGGCTAAAACGAAATGGCACGACCGGACCTGGACCAACTGTACGTGATCGAGTGGTTCAAGGAGGGCGATATGTCGACATTGCAAAGTGTCTACAATGTACCGAACTTGCTCGATTTTTTTTCACCCATTTTAACTTTTTTTTTTATCCTCTCTCATTCATGGACCACAGCTTCCGCAGACACCGATTTTTCTTCGATCGTGAAATACGATAATTGTTAATGACTTCAGGTGAGACAAAGACATTATTCACCGTATAAGTATATGTTGACACTGATTTGAGGTGAAAAACCGGTCGAAATTTGTGCTTATGTAGCCACCGGATGCGTCTTTTAAGGCACAGCGATCCCAATGGCCGATAATATTTTCGATCACACCATGTTGGCCTTCGGCATTTCCTCTCCCGATTCAATGCAGTTATATTATCTGGTAAATTTGATACAAATTTTGTTTCAGGCATTTATTGAGTGCCAAATGAACTGAGAGGATAAGACAACTATCTGGATAATCTTGAATGCAACATCGTACGAGACATGTTGTGTCAAATAAATCAATGGATTACCGCTGGAAACCGAGGGGACCAGACTTACCGATCTTAACTCCCGCAAATGCGATTTTTCTGTCTAGATAATTATTTACGAAATTTGTGTGTATGTGTGGGTATTCAAACTTATGCAATCAAGCTCTGCTGAAGGTGCTAAACAGTCCGGCAAAACACTAAGATCGTTGTCCGGTCCCCATGGCCCCCCCCCCCCCCGAATCCCCCTGGGGTCCTCTACAGTCAATGCAGTTCCACCTTTCTGCTAATTCAGGTAATATTGTTCAGTGAATTTCCGACTTTTTTTCACAGCGTAAATCTATGATAACCCACATGCAAAGCGGCAAAAATCCCGTGCCATCGTATTCATCAGTCTGCAATACCGGTCCAATTTCATTCGGAAATTATGTATTTTCCGAAATATATTTCAAGTGGCAATCTTATGTCCAGATCACACTCTCAAGGAAGCAGTAATTTATAAGTACATTTGTTGCTCCTGTAACGAAGTGCGTAAGTGAGATTTTCTGAATATCTGGACACGAAGAGAACCTTAATTGCGTTTGAAGAAACAAGTATTGATACAATGTTGCCTTGCAGATATGAATTTTCACATCCTTGTCAAATAATCCTGTATGAGGATGAGGTCAATTAGCAGGTGTACCGAAAAAAGGTAGCACGAAAAAAAAAATGGAAAATATGTACTCCGTAGTGAAACACTAACAAAAAAAAAATTACAATTTTTTCAAATGCCAAGTCCGGCCGCGGGTGCTGCGCACGCGCAGTTCCGTTTTCCGCCGCGGCGACTGGTGTCGCGTCGGTTTCGGTCTTACGCGTTTCGATAGGTTCGATATGTATCGATATTTTCTTTGGTCTCTCTTCTTTACTATAGATACACTAGTTCGTTGCTGTTTCTTGTCTAGTTTCGAGTTCGACTTCGATAGTGTGATCGATAATCGAGATTTTTTCTTCGACTTTCGAGTTTTCAAATTCGATAATCGATTTATTTTCCTGGTCGAAGCTCTCAATTATTTTGATGTAAATGGTCAAAACGACTGTCTTCCAAGCCACCTGAGGACACCTATGACGTCACGAAGTGCCTCCGCCCGCGGCAGCCAATGGGAGGCCGTCGTGAACATAGCTCGCCTGGACGTACCCAATAGAGAATATAGGAACGCTAGTGCAACTGCCGCGACGCCACAACGGATATAGTGTCCTAACCCTAGCAAAATGTACAACATAGGTATAGCATCGCTTGTCTTCAGCTGGCACTGATAAGCATTTCTTAATTTCAAATCTAGATTAAACTTCATTACTCAAATTTTGTTCATTCATTTGGTTTTCCCTTTTTCAGTACGAAAATTTGGTTCTAATTTCTATTTAAAAATATTGAAAGGAAATTAAAATGAAGAACATTTCATGTGAAGTTCTTGCTGTACTTCATAGGGTGGCATAAATTTTTTAATGGGATTATTTAGTTAATCTGGCCTACATGCAAGTTCCCTATTCTTGGAATGAGGGAGCAGCAAGCGGAGGTCATCTTTGATTTTGCGAAATGTTGAGGTCACAGAAGGTACACCTGCCCTACGCCAATTCAGTGATACAGCTTCTTTTTCGCGCCTGTAATTCTGGTTGTTCAGCCAAGAGCCTATCGGCTGGGGGGAGGGGCGGGGGGCAATGTTATTCTGCATTTGCGTGTAAAACTCGCACGGGTAATTGCCCTAATTTCAAACGTGGCAAATCATGTGTAAATTGGAAAATGGGCGTATGTGGTTGGAACACCCCGGGGCAAATCCAATCGCGAGGTGTCGAAGGACTTTTAGTCAATTGAGGAGAATTGTTGGTAAATGTTTTCAGTATCTGTTGGAAATTTGCTGATTTCTTTCGAACCCGGGTCTCTCAATTACAGATCTAAAAAAATTGGCCACACACACAAATACAAACACACAAACACGAACACACAAATACGAACACACAAATACGAACACACAAATACGAACACACAAACACGAACACACATATTTGTTCAGGCTTTGACGAGAGGCATTTGGGCTCACTTAAAACACCAATTACGAATTGAAACTGCAAGAAAAAAAAGGTCGTAAAATCGGAGAGTTGATAAACGGAAAAATTGTGCAATAAACGATATAGGTTCCCCAAAATATTTCCGAAGAAAAATTAGTGTATTTGGGCGATTTCACGGTAAAGTTTGATAAATTGACAATAAAACTGTTTAGAAAATATTTTTGAATTGAAATGGAGTCATTGACAATATGACAAGATCATTAATAACGTTTTTCCAACAAAGTACATTGACTCAACTGGTGTCTTCCATTCAGTCGTGTCTCTCCGAAAAATTCTCGGGTCCACTTTTTCCTTCATTAATCCTTCAAAATGTACCCCTGGGGCACATTGGAAAGCCCATTGAGAATGAGACACCACTGGATAAAAAGAAAATATATCCGTCGTGTGTAAGATCCTGTACTTGTCGTCCTCGAGTAAGCCAACGTGGCGACGAGACATCGCGCTCTATATATAATTAGGGATATCTTGGAGTAATGGTAATTGCTGTTAACCAACAAACATTATCCTCCTTAACATATCGGGCTCACGGACCGGAAGGTGTCAGTCAATATCGAATTAGTACCTCATTAGGACAATTAAATCTTTTATTCCAATGGGTCAATAATTTTTTCAATTTAATTTGTAAAATTATTGTAATTTTAAGCGCTTTTGATTTAATAAAAATTATAAACATATGCAGTTGAGAATTGAGTGCGTGTAAAAGGCGTTGGCTATATATACAGCCGACAAATTCGTGATTTCAGATGTTTTTTTTCAAACAAAATTGGAACTGTAAAAGTCCGCAATGTTCAATTTTGGGGGGGGGGGGGAGAAAAATATAGAAAACTGGAGAAAATGTAAGAAATGTTTATTCTGCGGTCGGTTCTCCTCTCCCATTGAGATGTTTATTGAACGTCTCGGTAGAAAAAAATAATATAATACCGTTTTATATTTTCCATTTTTTTTTCTTTTTTTTTTTCATTCACTTTTTGATGTCCTTTCATCTTCGCACCTTGCGCACTCTCGACTTCTTCATCTCACCCGGCAGAACTATCGCCAAGTCACAATGAAATCCTCCTTGGACAGGTAGGGGAGGCACAAGGGAAATAATGGAAAGGTACATGCGAGGTGTTTCGATAGTTAAGTGATCCATCATGTGTGCAGTGAAAGACGCAGTTCTTACACTATCGATTCAGTAAAGAGGGCTCGATCCCACACATTAATCTGTCGTGTAACACCGTGGGATCACGATAACTCTCCATTTTCTTTTACCCCCATGATGTTTGATGACAAAATCATTGAATTTTTCGAAGGAGGATCCCTCGATCTCTTGATCGATCTGAATTTTCACCAAATTCGGGTAAGAAAAAATGCACACTGACGTAAGGAGGCGATCGATCAAGCGATATGTTTCGGCTAATTGAAGTTATAAAAACGGAAAAAACTGGAAAGACTTATGAAAAAAAATTCCGACGCACAATTCATGGAAAAAATGGTTTAAAAATAATTTAAAAAAAAAATCACGAATTCGCGATACATTTGAAAGCTCAATTGTTCCATTGCAATGAAACAGTTGGCGCAACAAATACTTGCTCATGACTATATATACGACTCAGGAAAAAAAAAGGAAAAAAAGTATCAAATTTTTATAAAATATGGCTTTGTGAAGAGAAGGCTGATCCTAAACCATTGCGATGGGTATCGCCAGTGCAGCTGCATTATTTTTCCTAGACGCGTTAACCGCAAAAGTACGCTCGTACGTCGCATGTGCCAATCCAAGACTAAAAAGAACTTATATTATACGTGGCGCACGCGTGAGCAACTTTGCGCAGGGATTTTTTCACAAGTTTTATTTCACTCGGTCGTTTTATCATCTAGACATATTCACCTGGCGATCGTAATTACGGACCCACACATGCATTTGCATTGGATAATATGGATAATTTTAAACGATAAAAATGGTAATGGCGAGATAGGAAGTCGTCATTTTCCATATTGATAAAGTTCTGATTATCAAGTATCATATTCTGCGATAGGGAAAATTATGATCCCGCCACATTCAGGATAGCTTCATGCTGAATGATTTTTTTTTTTTATTCATGCTGAAGGATTCTGGGACGTTTTTGAGATGGCGCGAGTGTATGGGCGTGGGTGTGGGTCGGCGAGGGCAGGGTGGGAGGGGGGGGGGCTGAGTGGGTGGGTGGGGGACTGTGGGGGGGGTACCTGTGTGTGTGTGTGTGTGTGTGCTTATGTGGGTGCTTGAGCAAACTTTTTATACGAAACTAAGATTAAGAACGTTTCAAGAAAAGAGGGAATCAAAAAAAAAACTATGACCTATATACATCAAAAATCAAATCCTCACAAAAATCACGTCGTAAAGTATGCTCAATTTTCGAAAGAAAAATTGACGACCCACTTAAATAAATGGCCCATTGAATATTTCTCAAACTAAAAAATAAAATATTTCAACACATTAAGCCACTATTTTCTCTCGATAAATCCCTCATTTCTTCTGTAATCCCTCCAACTAAATAAAAATCACACGGTCATAAACTATAAAGTGCTAAAAATTGATGGTGTGAGAATCCATGGAGTCGATGAGGGATACTTCTCATTTATTTATCTCCATTTCTCTTTATCCAGAATATATTTTTTTTTCCTGACACCATCGTCTTCAGCCAATACATTCATTTTTTTCCTCCCTCCTTCCATTGATCCTGCGCGGATGGACTACAATGAGGAGGGGAAAAAAAATGGGCTTAAGAAAAACATGGAAAAAATTCAAGTTAAAAAGCTGTGAAGAACCGGATAATTCAGCGCTGCATCTGGGGATCATGCGTTTTTATTTTCAAGACGCTTGACCATTTAGTGTCTCCGACCACCAAAGAATTCTGGAGAGATGGTCGCGTGGTGGGGTGGAGACCTGAGCACCCCATGAGACCATTCTTGAGATTCCCATATTTTACATTCCCCTGTGAAGTCATTCAGAAGCGAAAAAAGGCTCTTCTGTTGTGACACTCGACCTGATAATTTGTCCACCTTCACTTCGGGTTCCCAATGATATAGGCAATCCCACTGCACCCCCCCCCCCCCCCCCCCCCCGACAAGACTGCAAAGAAGATCCCACTGAGGAATTAACTAGAGTATGAACTATCATATTTTTTTTCCATTTCACCTTTCCAACGAAATTCAAGGGTACATGCAGCTGTTTGGACAGAAACGCTGGAAGATGTTAGACAGTGATAGGAAGTTATTTATCGATAAATATCCAAGGGTTGCAATTGTCAAACTTTCTTCTGGCCCCCCGCAGTCCATCGCCGATGGTAGATAGAGTCAAGTGTCCACCTTTCTTCAATTTTTCACGTCTGACACCTCGCCTGGTGTCAATTCCCCCGAATTCAGCCGTGACGTTTTATCACAGCTTTTACCGAAGCCTGGCGCGCCGCATCTGAATCATTTAATTGTTTGAGGGGGTGCCAATGGGAATTAAACGCATTCGGACACGCTCGGGGAAGGGTCACGTATTTTTTTTTTTTTTTTTTTTTTTTTTCATTTTTTCCATCGGTGCCATGCACCCTAGTGCCAGACAGCGCCGAATTAACGATGAATTAGTCTCGATATCATCGTGCCATTTGGCGCGATGAAGGCACCATCGTAATTGTTATATCTATTGTTTAATGGGGCGATATAAATCTTGCAAATAAATTGCGACACATCTGCGAAAGAAATGTCACATGCGCATCATCAATTCAAGGGAATAAATTCGGGTGGATAATTTTCTGATCCGGTCATCGCTAGATGACCTCCATCATTGGTCTAACTAATCTCTTCATGATTCAGACCAATATAAAATTTTTGATTGTACCCGTAAATAAATATTTTCTTCGTGCTTTCCATAATTTTGAGGTCAACATTGTGCGGCAATTTCATTGCAAAATTAATCATTAAGAATCACTGAACATTTGGTGGACATAATTACCCATGACACACCCATAAGCGAAGAATAATTAGATTTCAGTGGTGTGGAACTGAGCATAATAAATTGACTTCTTATTTCACATCTCTCAATTCAGTGAAAAGAAATATGAATTTAAATCACAATCTTAATGTGCTTCTCTCAAAAGAAGAAAGTGACTTTTGTATATTTCACGGAGGGAGGTCTCGGCACGCGACCCACACGACAGTGCGTGCAAGGGTAGACGGCCCGGGGCGATCTGTAGATTTTAACTCCAAGATGAGATGAAGCCAGACGAGAGATTGAGACCAGCAGATGAACACGTTGTCCTTGGAATCCCTAACCTACATCTAATGCTTGCGGATATATTTTTTTCATGAGGGTAACCGGTTCATGCCGAGATGGAAATAAAACTGGAGAATTGCAATCTCGATCATTTGGTGATAATAATGTTTTTTTTAACGAAATTCCGATTCATCTACACCCACACTCACCCCTTACGTATCCACCCACACCCCCCCCCCCTATCCACACACACCCATCCACACTTACCTACCGATCCACACCCACCCACAGACCGACCCCCATCCGCCCACCCACCCATCCTAACCCACCCACCCACCCACCCATCCTCACCCACCTATCCACCCATCCTAACCCACCCACCCACCGACCCATCCACACACGCCCACGCAGCCACACACACACACACACACACTACGCAGAGACAGATAGACACACACATTTTATTGAAAATGACCCCGGCATGTTTGATATACCTTTACAGGAGAATAGATACTGAGAGACTAAAGCACTCCTTCCCCTATTTTCGAGAAAAAAAAAAACGATTACATTTTCTATTTGCTGGAATTTTGAAAGGAGGGTTATCCACGTGCCGTTAGGGTGGCAGAAGCGCATGAATGACCACCAAATGAGTGGCAATATGGTCAGTAAATTCATGCTGATCGGGGGGAGGGGGGGGGAGCAGCCAGGGGTGTCAATAAACACCGAAAAGCTTCAAATTAACTATCCCTACAATTGTACTCTCCAGTAGTGAAATTTGTAGTTGGTATTTAGCATACTATTCAACGAGTGTCACGATAGGCCATTACGGGAATAAAATATGAGCAAAAAAATATATGTATGTTTTCAGGCGACCGATGACGTCGGACGGGGAAGTGCGCCCACTTTTCTTTGCAACGAATTTTATTGCCGACGAAAAGACTTGTATCTCATTTTTTTCTGCACACACACACACACCCACACACACACACACACCCCCACACACACACACACACACACACCACCTATTGAAAAAGTCGAGAAACCATGTTGATCTCCACAGTACCTTCCCCTGAAATAATCATTGCCATTTGTCTAAACCAAATACAACCTATTTTATTCACCAAATTTTTCTTTTCAATGCATGCGTTCAATAGTAATCCTATTGACTTTCCCCGTAGTGCGGCTAACCGCAGGGCAGGTGTTGACTATCGCCTCGTGGTGGTTTTATTTGCGCTTTCTTACAGTCACACATCGATGTACTGGCAAGGCCTTGTATCACCCAGTTCGTCCAGATGATTGTGTTTGTGCATTTGAAACACGTCGCGGTAATGCCGCGCACAATGCGGGCTCATTAACGGCACGAGCCACGGCGTGCGCCTGCGCGCGTACCAGAGCCACCGTAACGTTCAAGCCCTTCCCCCTCCCCCAATCCAGGATTACAGGTATAATCTCTAATTCCGTTCGCCAATAGGCGAACGTTGTCACGCGTAACGGCACCTTTGGCGACTGCCGTTTCTAAAATCGATGACAATTGTGTCAGGGGAAAATGGCTTCCGACGTTCCGCAAATGAAAAATGGCCGAAGAGTGGTAATTTGAGGAGGTAGGAATTGTGACATGCTGTCCGTAAAATTCTGTCTTACGCACAGTATGAAGAAAAATTCAGTTCGGTACAGGGCCGTAAAAACTTGTCGGCAAAATTTTTTACGGCCTTGTGACGAAAATGTGTAATTTTAGGTCGAGCGGCCAGCCAAGGCTATGAAGCCACATTTTAGAAATTTCAGAAATTTAAATCGAGGGCTGATGTTAACTGTCAGGATAATTATATAATTTCTGGAGCGGAATTGTCGAGTCAATTTTAGTTATAGAAATTTTTTGGAGGAAAGTCTTGCAACATTGTCTTGCAAAAAGAGTTCATTTTTTCTAAATAATGGGTTCGAATTGTAAAATACGTGCACCAATCGTAGCCTTCTGCACACACTAGCACCATACCTACTTATCAATTACGGTACTTTAGAAATTCAGTTAGCTTTTCCTTAACGGGACAAATAGATCTTCAGGTAGCATACTTGGACAGGCTTGTTCCCAAATTATTCCAACGAAAATTTCTTAAAATAAACTTCCTCAAAATTATGCTCGCACAATTTATAAGGAGCGAACCATATAAAGAATTTAAAGATACGTAATTCACGGACAGACAGGCTGAAAGTGGAGCATACTTAATTTTTTTTCACTTGATTGATCTGGCAGGAATCATCCTGTACAAATTGCTATAGCAAGTTTCCAGGCAAGAAAAAATTTTTAGAAACAGAAATTGTACGGACGTTTTATAAAATTTGATACATGATTGCATCGGGGTATGATTCCATACTAATTTTTGGACGGGAAAACTAAATGATTACCGATGAAATGGGAATCACGAACTAAATTCGTTGAAATTCGCTTATATACCTGCAGACAACAGGGCCTATGGGGTCTGTGTTTTTTTTTTTCGTTTTGGCACGCGTACACGCGTCCCGTGTGCCCTCTTTTGCGCCCCCCGCCGCCCACCCGCCAAGGCTTGGACGAGAGGCCACGGGTAAACGGATACCCCACAAAGCACTTCATTGTAGAAATTCAATACTCGATGAATACCGATGAGCAGGACATCGTCAGGACATCAACACATAATGCGCTGTTTAGGGAAATAATGCCGCTTTTATGGACGATTTTTTAACGAAAATTCATGGTACATACGAAAAGATAGAGCGTAAATTGAAAATCGTAAATTGTGATTCTCAAAATCGTAATTTACGATTTCGACATCGTAATTTACAAATCCGTACTCATAAATTACGATTTTGAAATGGCAAATTACGAACATTACGATTCAGGGAGTATAAATTACGATTCAGGAGGCGTAAATTACGATTCCGGTTTCGTAAATTACGATTTCCCAAATCGTAATTCTCGGTTTGAGATTCATAGATAATAATCACGACATCATATAATTTACGATTCCAAAATCATAATTTACGTAACATAATTTACGATTTTCAAAATCGTGAATTACGACTCCTTTTTTCGGTGTGTAATTAAAATCTTTTCTCTTGTAATGCCCTTGTTGGTACAATTGAGGTCACTATTGATTTTACTCAATGGTTTCGTAAGTATAACATTTGATGAATTTCGATCAGATGAGCTCGGAGGTTGCATCAGTACGACCTAAAATCAATGATTCCGGTAGTGACAGTGAATAGAGGTGATCCATTCGTTCTGAGCAGTAAAAATTTCCACGAACACACACACACACAACCTACCTACCCACCTACATACACACCTACCCAACCACCCACATGGACGCACTCACTCACACATGCACACACCCACAAACCCAACGACATCCACCCACCCACCCGTCCACACACACCCACCCGCCCACTCACCTAACCACACACCCCCACCCACCCACCCACCTGTCCACACACCCATTCGTCCACACAGCCACCCACCCACACACCCGCCCACCTGCCCACACACCCACCCACGCACCCAACCACACACACCCACCCGCCCACTCACCTAACAACACACACACACACTGCATCAAACCCGCCAGACGTTATACCAATTTTGACCACATACATCCCCGGTCAATAATTCCATTACAAAACACTTCCTCATAGATTCGGACCAATAGCAGGGACAGACCCCATGTGTTATCGCCGCTACCCATTAACTGTGAACCCTAGCCCGGACGGGAACCCAACCCGAGGTGGGGTGGAGGAGTGAACTCTATCATAGCCGCCCATCCATTTCAAATTAGATATACTAAGACATGAATCGCCAAAAGAATAATATAAGATCAAATCAATGAAGCTGCTCTTCAAAATTGAGAATAATAAACTTTATTGGATTATCCCAAAAAATGATGACTATCAGAATGGGGTGATTGAGCCTGTATCGAATTATTTCGGTGTCATCGGGTGATTTCTACCGCATATGGAGTCGAAAAATTGAACAGAAGTGATATTGGTATGGGCGCGTGCCAATGGACCCCCAATGACGATGCATCAGCCATATCAAATGAATTTTCCCAATTCTCCAATTTTGGGGGCAGGTACACGCGATGTCGCACATTTACAATTAATGGAAAACATTCATTAATTAACAATTGAAGTAGAAAATAGCAATTGTAGCCGACGGCACGTGGCAATGGACGTCATGTTGATAGCTCCTATCCAGATAAAAAGCTGACAATATAATGCGCGTGGAAAGTCCGCTGTAATGATAATCAGCCCGTATGTTATAATCATAATGTATTTGTTTCAGAAGCATTATCGGTGTGTCGTTGTGGTTCACCTGCTCTCGCGTGATACGAGAGCTATGCGCCTAGCAAAATGTTCGGCTCCCATAAGTATGGAATATTTTTTATTTTTTTGCCTTTTTACACTTTTTAGTACAGTTGAAACTACCGCAAACTACTTTCATGCGCAGGATGTCCTACAAATCGCTTTCCTTTAGTGGTAACTTTTGAAATTCTATTACTAATTAACTATTACTCATTACTATTTAATAACTAATTTAAAATTTTTTGAAAAACTAAAAATTTTAAAAAAATTGAAAATTTTAAGAAAATTGAAAAATTTTAAAAAATTAAAAATTTAAAAAAAATTGAAAATTTTTTAAAAATTGAAAATTTAAAAAAAAAATTGAAAATTTTTCAAAAATTGAAAATTTTTCAAAAATTGAAAAATTGAAAAATTGAAATTTCAAATTTAAAAATATGAAAGTAAAAAATTCTAAATATAAAAATTCCAATTTTGAATTTTAGAAAATAGATCCTGAAAGAATCTATGTGTTCTTTTCCAGAACTTCGCAACCCATATCTCTCCACATATTGCGCTATGGCTTGAAACTATAGTCCTATAATTTGCGCTAACAGCTATCTTAGGGGGCCCCCTTTCCACAAGGACAAGCCTTCAAAAGCCGCCAACTAAGTTAATCTCGTTTTGATCGCAAATGCAATAAAACAGAATTTTAAAAAGCAAATGGGGAGGATGAGCGAGAGCCCCCCCGCCCCTCCCCCCGATTGTGATGTCACGCTCATCATCGCGGCCGCAAAAAATTTTCGCGCATGGTCAAACCCTCATGGACCCCATGTGCGCATGTGCGCTTGTGTGCAGCCTTGCAATGGCGTATGTGCGTGTGTCAATGAGGGGGCGTTTTGCAACCCGTCCACAATTCCACACCATAGAGTCGCCTCATTCGAATACCATCACAGCAACACCAGTTGCGCGAAGTGGTAATCGCTCCAATTACGTATGGAAATTTACTGATTCATCCCGAGAAATTTCGACAGTCATGTTTATATGGATTTTAGACTTTTCACCCCCTCGGTATCGTCATGGCTCGGTAACACCCATGATGCCCCCCCCCCCCTTTACACGCATCAGTTGGACACGTCAGACGTGAAATTAAGTATACGATTTATTGATTACATCCAGAAGTCCATTAAAAAACGAATGCAATAGTCAATCCTCCATTGTGAATTTTAAACTATTACCTGCTTGTCCTACGGGGTAAAACCTTCCAAAGAAATCGAACACACCTGAGGCGCCACACACAGCGCAAGTAATTCAAAACTTGGAGTGGTATGTCTTGAAGCCTCTTATGCAAACTCTCGCGATAGCTGCACATAGCGTTCCGCGACAGACATGCCACAGCATAAAAGAAATCTTTCACCCTTTCAACGTACCCTGGGATCATCTTTCTATTGACGCGCGTGTACCGCAAGCAAGGATGAATGGTGAAACGTGCTTTATGTCTATGAATACTGAGAGTGCGAGAGAGAGGGAGGAGGAGAGAAAATCACTTGTTCGTGGGTAAGCAAACAAGAAAGAAAAATTTCGAATTTTTTCTGTCAATTGGGGAGAGACCTTTTGCAGAAAATATTCAAAATTGTACAACAAATTTTTCGTTTTTTTTTTTGCAGGGCCGGCACAATTTGCGGAAGATTTTGAAGCAGAACGGCGGTTGAAGGCGATTACGGAAAATTGTTGAGGCGAATAATGAGGACAATGTTCCCTATCAGCACTCCCAAGCGCACTTGCTATCGCTGATGGATTCGGATCAACTTGTCCAAGCGATGAAATCAACTTGGTGCAATCTCCAGGAGTACAATCCGTGGGAGGGTTGTGCAGTATGTATTAATGTTGGCTTTGTACTGAGGCGCTTTGTCACAGGGGAGCCAGGGCCAACCCCACCTAGACTCATCTCTCGCTTAGACAATACCGGACGTTACATGTCCGAGGCTCACAGGAGGGCGTGTTTATGACACTGAGGCGAGATAAACAGATCTCGGTGAGCACACCAGTGCCAGATAGTCGATTAATTACATGTGGAGATCAAGCCGCGACTTTACCAAACAATAATTCTTTACTTTTGCAAGGAGATCTCGGGGAAGATGGGGATGCACACGTGCGTCCAAACAGACAGCAATGTTCCATACAAATTATCCACCTAGTCGCGCAAAATGCTCCAATTTTTTTTGTCATGCATGTTTTTTTTTTTAATTTTTTTCGCAAGCCACCTGAGAACAGCTCGAGCTGTTTTACCCACTCGTAAAAGTACACTGAGCTAGATTTTAATTGGTCCAGAGATCTACTCCGAAAAAAAATTAATTTCGTAATTAAATTGAAAAAAAAAATCGCCATCAACAAAAAAAGAAAAGAATCTAGAATTGTAAGAACCATTCTCTTCCACGACGGAATCACTTTAATCCATGTTAAAAGAGATGGAAATGGCAGTGGTGAATCTTCCCACACCAATCAAAGGGGCACCCCTCGCACACAAACGCTCGAACGCTCGATTCTCCCCTTCCCAGTTGGTGCCGTCCAATCCCCTGGCGAGTCTTCCCCTACTGTGTGTTGAATGTGTACCGATTAAAAGCCCCTTAATTCCGTTCATTTGTACCGATGGTATGTTCTTCAAGCCCAGATCACACCCAGAACAGGAAAAGCATCCTATTGTCATTTTATTTATCTCCAGAAAAAGCATTTGGGGGCCAAAATTTGACGTCAATTTTCGCTAATTTCTCCTCAGAAACAATTTCTCTACAATCTTCAGCTCAAGTAAATGTCGACAAATGAGGCTTGGTCGAAATTTTTGGGTTCCCGCAAAAAAAGTCTCAACATTGAAAGCCGAATAATGTGATACATCCCTTTGGTATTCAGTGCGGGCCATTTAGGGGGAGTTAAAGTGGTTTGTTATCAAGTTGTATCAAACGTTCAGCGACGTAGTGCGTGACCCCCATGACCACCTGGTCTGACCACGTGTCGAATTAATGTCTTTCCATTATTTTTGGTGCAATTCATCTCATCAATTCATCCCGAATGTGTTACCACATTTAGGGGGTGATTGTTTATTCGTTTGGAAAGACCATGAATGAAAAAACACCCATGCACCCGCCCGCCCCCAGCCACACATTCACCCACTCACCCACCCAACCACAACCACCCACCCAACCACACCCACCCACCCAACCACACCCACCCACTCAACCTCACCCACCCACCCACTCACTAACCACACACACCCATGCACCCACCCACCCAACTACTCACACCCACCCACCCAACTACTCACACCCACCCACCCAATTACTCACAGAAACCCACCCAGCTACTCACACCCACCCACCCAACTACTCAGACCCACTCACCCAACTACTCTCACCCACCCACCCACTCACCTTCACCCACCCACCCACCCACCCACCGACCCAACTACACAAACCCACCCACCCACGCATCCACCCAACCATACACACACACACACACACCCACACTCATCCACCCACCCACCCACACTCACCCACTCACCCACCCACACTCATACCACGAGAACGCTAGGCCGGAGGGTTTCTGGTGGTTTACCCTGTGGCTAGAAACACGATGGCGCAAATGGCATCGATGAGTCTCCTTCCCGAACAAATGCTCACGAGTACCGTGGGGAGTACAAGAGAGAGGGACGGAGAAACACACACAGACACAATTACTGCCCTCTGAAATTCTGACAGCGTAAATACCATGGATCCGACTATTCTTTATTTTCATACACTAATTTTCTCCAAATTAATTATTAATAACTCGATTAGACCTAAAAACCCATTTTCCGAATCAAAGAAATTTGAATAGTCCCCCAACGATGATTTAACAGACTCATTCAAGTAAAAACGATATTTAAAGAATATTTTTCCCATGGATATACATAAACGTTTCGTATTATACATAAGGGTAGATTCTCCGGGCCCAATGGGGGCCACTATCCTCTGTTAAAGGCGTTTATACACACGGCCCCCTGTGGTGAACAGCAATACGCTACCAATCCACGGTGTCACCCCATAAACATCGTGTACCCTAGCCTCACTTCAGTCTTCAAGTGTCTAGTTTCTGCATTTGTATTCGTGTGCCTGAATAAACCAACTTCGGGTACATTGTTAGCTATTTCAAGTGCACTTCCGCATGTTTCGTCATTATTACGAAGATTGGCAGAATATAACGAAACTAGCAATTGAAATGTAACAATATAGTATGGCATAAAATTATTAACTGTCTGTTCATCATGTATACGTGGGGAGACAGTTCGTCTCGGATTAATTGACAACCCAGCAATTAATTAAATAAATTAGTGATAATTTATTATACAGTTGGGAGCGAGGTTGCATACCACTTTTGGTTTCCAGGAATATTTTGATAGAGAAGTGCACACACACACACACACACACACACACACACACACATACTGACATGCTCTTAAAACCTTGTCAGGGTGTTTCCAAATATCGAGAAGTGTGAATAGTTAATAGAAAATTTGACTTTCCATTTTCGGGGTAATTATAATGTTTTTCCCTTTCGGCGATGAAATTCATAAAAATAAAGAGTTAATTAATATTAACAGCCAAATGTGTATTGTGTCCTAATTTTGCAATATGTCATGACTTTCATGTATGCCCCACTTCAAACGTTTAAACGTACAGATTTATTTCAAAGGAAAGAATGGGAGAGAATGAAATTGTGGAGAAAATTCTTATGGGGTGAGTTCTCTCTCATGAGAATCCGAATGGATAACTCGATAGCTCAAACCTCGATATGTGGGCGGCTTGACAGACCGATCAAGCGTGACATGAATGATCCGATTATTCCAATATCATTTATACGGAATATATCTCTCATGGGAGTCAAATATTCTCACGCAAAAGTTACGCTGTGGTAGTTTTTTTTTAATTGACGTTACAATTTATTACGGAAAATAATTATTTTTGATCTGCCCACCCACTCACCCACCCACCCACTCGCCCACCCGCCCACACACTCACCCACCTACACTCACCCATCCACCCACACTCACCCACCCACCCACACTCAACCACCCGACCACACTCACCCACCCACACTGATCCACCCACCTACCCCCTCCCCACCCACTCACCTACCCACTCACCCACTCACCCGCTCACACATTCACCTAGCCACCCGCACATACACTCACAGACTTCCCCACCCACACACTCACACACTCACTCACCCACTCAAACACCCGCACACACACGCACACACGCATTGAAAATGCCTTAGAACTGTCTCACAAATAGCCACATATGGTGAGAACGAATTTTTAATTTTCAAGCACAAACCAACAACTTCTCCGATTGGGATTATTCAAAGATAAGGGCTGATTTGACAATGATCAGATATTATCCAACCAATGACGATCGCCGTGTTTTTAGAGCACCGGTCTTCGGCCCACGAGGTCCACGGATCGAATCCCGGAGAGTTTCCTTTCGAGATAGCAGTATGGAATTGTCCGTATGGGTTCATGGTCCAACGGAAGTTTCGTACAAGAAACGGCTGTATAATTACTGGGTAAGCGAAGAAATGTGATGCCCATTGGGCATTGTATTCGTTGGTCCAAACCCTTTGGATGCTGTAGAGTTTGGGAAAAAGTCGGTGTCCACTGGCATCACCAGCAGGCCTCGCAAAACATTCCACATTGAATCAGAGCGTAAAAAAAAAACAGATTTTGTTCAACTCCATTGGCTTGAATACACTCTTCATTATAAATTGATCATGATTTCACTATGGACCACGTACATCCCCATATGCTCATCAGTATAGAGTTACTCGTAGCGCCCGATGTTTCATTGAAAAAAGGGATGTGCGCCCTGGCACGCGCCCGAATAATGAAAATGTCGGTCGATCATTCCCTGACAGGACAACAGTGATTTTGGTTAGGCCGTGGGTTATTGTAAAAATACCTGAAAGGGCGTATAACGCGTGCCAAAAGTTGGTGAACACAAAAATTTTCGGAAGAACATTATCCACTCGACACATCCAAAATGATGTATTGATGGCTTTGAGTTCCAGGAGCATTTGAGGAGCGTTCTGCAAAGTAAAAAGAGGATATGGTAAACCGCTAGAGACATTATTGTGGGCCTCGAGTGGGCGATCTCCAACTGACCTTTTGTCATGGATAGGGTTCCAATTCAGATTGTCATTTTCCAGAGGGTCACCCGAAAAAATGATATGTCGAGGACATTTACTGGGGCAGATCAGCAGCGATGTGGTCCACGGAGTTAGGTCGCAAGATGACTTAACGTATTAATTATTTAAATTTGTATCCGGGTGAACCAGTTATGAGGGAAAAATGTTGGGGAAAAAATGTCGGGAGAAAAATGTCGGGGAAGAAATGTCGGGGAAGAAATGTCGGGAAGAAATGTCGGGAAAAAATGTCGGGGAAAAAATGTCGGGGAAAAAATGTCGGGGAAAAAATGCCGGGGAAAAATGTCGAAGGAGAGACGTGCCACCATTCATTCAATGCAGATGCAACCCTCACTGAAGGGTCAGTTTTTATTTTCACAAAACAGTTAAGAAAAAAAACCGAAAATTTATACTTTATGCGCGTGTCAACTCTGCTTCCTGGAGGATCATTGTCAACGGGGTGTCGGGCCATTTAGCGAAGGGTCAATGGTTTAATTTCGCTAGATATTCCATAATGAGATGCAACCCTTTCGATGGTCCCGTGGACGTCATGCAAGAGATATAACCGGAAATATATTCCAGTGAAAACAATCAGCTCTGTATGGACAATGGAGCTCATAATTTCCAATGATTTATTTTCACTCGTGCATTGGGCAATCTTCACTTCGGACGATGTCGCATTTTGTGGCACGGCTTCCGGGTCCATTATTGGATGGATATCTCTAAGATGAGGACATATGGGAAACATTTCGTAAAATTTTTTTGGAAGAGATGAATAATCTCTGCTATTTTGATAAGATGATAGCTCTTATCAAAATTCTTTTTCTTTTTTAATTTTCTTTATAAATAAACAAATAATTTCCTAACCCTTATTCTGCCAACTGCGTCGATTTTTTGAGAGTGGGTGGAGGGGGGGGGGGGAAGTGCGCATATGCACAATTATATTATAATTTATATTTGAAAATGGAGGTTTGAAATGGCATCATCATTTTTTTCATTGTTTTTTTCGTTCACTTTAACAATTTTTAAAAAAGTCAAGTTGATAATGAGCCACGTTTGCAGGGGAAGTACCAACCAAATGTTTGCAAGTTAAAGATTGAGAAATGAATATATAAACTTAATGTGCTGTACACTTTTTCTATGAAATTAATGCCACCCGAAGTCCTGAATATAGACAATATTTTAAGTGGCTAAACCTCCTTAATTCAATATTTTTTTACACTTTAGGAATTAGAGTAGGCTAGATAATTAAATACGAGTTGAGTCGAAGAGCTATTTGTTAGTGATGTGAAACGTGTAATTTGATACGCGAGGTATTAAAGGGGTTATCAACAAATGTGTTCAAACATATAGGGTGTCACCAGTTGTTGTCGCATGGGCCGATGGGGTTGCTTAAACGCTGGGAGAAAGGGATGCGCCCCTCCAGTAAATTCCAAGCCTAGTAATCCTTTTAGACTATCATTGATACTTGCCACCGTTGACAATCAATTCCCATGCTTTTTCATAATTGATATGGAATGATTGTGGCATTACGCAATTGAAGTAACTTATCAGTTACAGCTAGCATTGTAGGATATTATTATGTGTGTATTAGGCCACCCGCCCACCCATTCCTCACCCGCCCACCCACCTTTCACCCGCCCACCCACCCCTCGCCCATCCACCCATTCCTCACCCGCCCACCCACCCCTCACCCGCCCACCCACCCTTCACCCGCCCACCCACCCTTCACCCGCCCACCCACCCCTCGCCCATCCACCCATTCCTCACCCATCCACCCGTCCGCCCACCCCCCACCCATCTACCCACCACCCACTCACCGCTCACCCATCCACCCACTCCTCACCCATCTACCCACGCAAACACACACACACCCATGGACACACAGACAGACATATGAAAAAATATGTTATGCATATGGCCTTTGAAAAAATTATTTCGAGTAAAATCAAATCAACGTCTCTCAAAAAAATCGTGTTACAGAAAAAAAATCTTTCGAACATCATCATTAATATCCGATTTAGAAGATGATAAATTTCGATCATTCGAGGTAATACGGGTACCCCAATGTATTGAGCCCTCGTCAAAAAATTGTGATTCTACTAGAAATGTTCCCACTCTCGAGAAATAACAACCCCAAATCGTCTCGTGTTCAGGTAAGGAGTAAAATGATCCCGTATCATAGCGCTATTACGAAGAACGAGATTTTTTGAGACTCTGAAACATTGAATTTCTTTCTTCAGTTTGAAAATGCCCCCCCCCCCCCCCCCCCCCCACCGCCAATTGACATCAATTTAGTGGGCAACCCCAGGGCTAAGTAGCCTCAATTGGAGTAGAATACCAGGGGCCAGAATTTCCGAGGTTTAAAAATTTTGATAGTTTGAAAAATATCAAACATCTTCAAGATTTGAGAAAAAAAAAATTGAAAAAATTAAAAATCTCCAAAAGGTTTCAAAAGTTCCAAAATTTCTAAAATTTCCAAAATTTCCAAAATTTCCAAAATTTCCAATATTTCAAAAATTTGAAATTTCCAAAATTTGAAATTTCTATAAATATTATAAATTTTATAAACTGCATAAATTAGAAAATGTCTTCGCCCTCTCCCAATTAGAATCAATTGGGTGGACAACCCCGGGGCTAAACTAGCCTCAATTGGCGTACAATGCAAGAGGGCAAGAATTTCCGAGGGTGTACGAATCCCATGGAGGAGTAGAAAAGCCCACAGCACCTCCGAGATGTAATATTACAAGGGACACCGAGAATGTCAAGGACTCCTCGAGTTTTACGAGCAGGTCGGGGTTTTAATGACATATTAATTTTGGTTGACGAGAAAATCCCAGGAAATGAAATGTGTCAACTCAATGTAAAATAATTTTCCCCATACTAGTGACGTAATTTCTTGGAATTTAGATGAGTGGATCAATTTGGTCAGATTATTGAATTAATTGAAATAAATATAAATAGTGATTATGTTTCCCATCTAAATTTCAAGGAATAGATTTTGACAATATTGCCGCGCTCAGAGCAGAACCATTAATAATTTATTTCGTACTTTTTTGGTACGTAAAAAAAGCACAATTATAAAATTTTCCCACGCAGTAAATTGATCTCCAGGAGTACAGGAAAATCGATAATGTCGATTTTTATCAAACCGCACCTATTTTTCCCAGATGTAAAAATGAGCCCGCAATGGAGTCTCGATGCCACCCTCCATTCGCACGACCGACACCAACAAATCGGTGATTTAGATAGTGGCATATCAGAGGGAAGAAAATACTGTATCTAAAATTGGGAAGGACTCGATCTTAACCGAACGCTAATCAAATTGGACGATCCCAAAAACTCCCACAATTTTCAAATCATCGAAAAATTTCCAAATGTTCAAAAATTTCATAAAAAAAAATTTTCTGAAATTTATTCCTCAAAAAAAAAAAAAAAAATTATGAGAATTAGGAAAATTGAAAAATTTGAAGATTTCGAAAATTCAAAAATTCAAAAATTTCAAAAAAATTCCTGCTGACTCTTACTCACTGATGAATAAAAAATGCCCGAAAGAAACGCTCACAAAAGGTGTTAACTCAACAAAATCTGAATCCAATTGACTCCTCTTCATGGTTCCATTGGACTCTCAAAGGTGAGGTCAAACGGTTGCGCGAGTGGGATAAACCGGAAGCAGCCGGCACGAGTGCCCCGTACCCCTTTAACATCATCTGTCGCCCCCCCCCCCCTGCATGCATATCTGCTAGATAGTCCGTTGACAAAAAAAGAATCTCCGGAGCATATTCATCATATGCAAACGTCTAAACATCTATATTTTTTTGCCAGAGGTCCTGGATAAAAACGCATGAAGCATTTAAATTCAGGGGATCGACTTGGCCTGGAGGCGTGTGCGCGTGCGCACGTGCGTGACAGGTGACACAAAATGTGGTATGCCAACTCCCACGACAGTGACAACACTGAAAACACTGACAAAACTGAGAGGACTTAGCCAGTAGTGGTAGTTTGAGTTAAGTCGTCTTGTGGCTGTCATGCGACTCGTTTTGTATACAAATGCGGATGCAGCAGATGTGATGTACCCGGAATGAGAGTTTGATTAATGCGCAGAATATTTATGGTCATTTGGAGGTGATAAGAATCGTGAGGTCAACCTTCCAAGCCATGGAGCCATTTTTCTTTATTCAATTAACCGAACTGATGGAGTTGTAATTCTGATGGGCAGTGCACACACACACACTCTTAACCACCCACCCGCTCGCACACTCACCCACCCACCTACCCACCCGCCCACACACTCACCCACCCACACGTTTACTCACCCACACGTTTACACACCCACACGATCACCCACCCACCCACCCGCCCACACACTCACCCACCCATCCCCTCACACACTCAGCCACCCACACACTCACCCATCCATCCATTCACCCACCCACCCACCCGCCCACACACCCACCCATCCGCCCACACACTCAGCCACCCACACACTCACCCACCCACCCATTCACCCACACACCCACCCACCCACCCACACACACACCCACCCATCCGCCCACACATTCACCCGCTCGCCCACACACTCACTCACCCCCTCCCATCCACCCACCCACACACACACACACACACACACACATGGTCTTGGGAGATTTGGATAGATTGAAACGAAGAAAAAAACATTCTGAAGGTTGAAAATTTCATCAAAACACATTTACTTATCATTCGTGTTAAATGCAAAAACAAATTTTCTCCAAGTGATAAAGCGGCTCGCTTGAAACATCAATGAGTGATTGTTATCAATACTGAGCTTCACCACAGGTTTCCAGCCATTCGATAATTCTGCTCCTTTTGTCAGTGACAGTATCTCCGCGGCATTCAGCCTCGCAGCGAAATATTCAATAAATTGATTAATTCGTCATTCGCGGCCCTTTGATCTTCGCGGTTTCAGCTACTACGATAGCAACATCAGTCCTCAAAATGTCAAAGCGCAGGAAAATGTGGAAACTTTATGGAGCAAAAATGAACGGGGATCTGGCCGTGACTCTTCAGGGATCGAATGAAAAACACGAATAAAACGATTGAGCATTTTGAGCGTTGAAATGCCATTTTTCGACCAATTATCATTGATCAAAATTGGCAAAAAGTCAATACAGAATTTTCATGTTCCCGAAATAAAGAAGCACGAGGGCGGCGATCTGCCGTACGCGCGACCACCGAAGTCCGGCGAGCGACATTTAATCCTCATATTCATTCTAATGAATTCACAGCTTGATGGATCCGAATTCCGAAATCAAAATCTTAACCAAATCAATTAAACCTGATCTTTACATCTCCCTCTCTCTCCCCCGCTCTACGCGAGTAACTGTCAAATAATTGTCCACGACAGCAGCTCCTCGCAATTTCCATCCCAAAAAAAAAAGCACACGTAAAAAAGCCTTGGCGAATTAAATAAAACCGCAAAAAAGAGTTGATGTCGAGCGGAGAAATGCGCACCATAGGTATGTGTAGTTAACCTCTATAGACATTAGATAGAACGAGTTGAAACGAGAGAGAGTGCTCTCTCGGGGGATTGTGGTACAATGGGGACAGTTCCGGACAATAGCTGCGGCAACAATCAAATCAGTGCTATCAGGCCCACCCCATTATCCTTTGATCCGCGACGCGCCTCACTTGTAGGGCGGCAAACACTCGCTGATTGCCCTCCCTCCCCCTCCTCCTCCCCCCTCCTCCTCCCCCCTCCCGAAAGCCCACACCCCCGTCTCCAGCCACCCCGTCTTCCCATTCCAGCCAATCTTCCGCTCCCTTCCACTTTGTATTTGAACAGCCCAACCCCCCCCTCCCCCCACCCACCCACCCCCTCCCCACTTGAAACGCTTGATACGCCGAGGCGGAAGACACATCTCAATTATAACAATTAATAGATTGCGGAGAGAATAAAAATCTTAATTAATTCAATTGCCAATTTTTTCACGTTAATAATGAATATGATTATTCGAAATTTATTTGAAGTTGTTTGAGTGGAACTGGTACCAATTTAATAGGAAAATTGAGCTCTTCTAGGACTTGTGGTCATGTAAAATTGTTTTGTCAATTGTGGTAATTCTCCTGAACTCGCGTGCCTTGTCCAGTCGAGGGTACTCGCATGGTGAGCGCCGCGCCGCCGGCACTTTATGGCTTCCTAGCTGAGCGCTACCTTGAAAGGGAATAATAGACATTTTTCCCTTCGATAAGGTCTCACTGCGGTGAAGCTCCCCCTGGGATCTTGTGGTTTTTTTCAATACCCGAAAAAATCGCGTACACGACAATTAACAATATTGTCTGGGAAAAATTATAATTGAATGAAACGGTGAAAAAAGGCTTTCATTAAACTCGAAGACCGTTTCAGACGGACAATTTTACGGCGATGAGCCGGACACCTGCACCACGTGGTAGGAAGTGACAGTGGTGCTATCAACTAAAACCGTATAATGCATCATATGCCGGTGTTAAATCGCACATGCATGAAAGGGGCTATTTTCACTATTCCTATAAAGTTCCAGCAACCATGAAACTGAATCCAATACCAAGGATACGCCAAGACACTTCGATAACGTTGTAATAAAATTTATAAATCATACTGAGTTATCAAAATACATCGAAACGTATTTTTCTCGCGTATACAATCGGGTTAGAATTTTTTTCTGATAGTCCTACCGAGCGTTCCACATAGCCCAGTGGACCAACACCAAAATTGCTGCCAACTTACATTTGGGCATCACCTTGGACACAGCTCCAAGAGCATCGTGGCAGCTAATAGCTTGGAGAACGCTGAGGATACCAGGGAATTTGAATCCCCATGTGCATGGACCAGTGCTTGCAGTTCCGAGAACGCTCCGTTCTGGGAACTGCTACAGGTGGAATAGCAAAGGTTTGCGGAACTTGAATTCCACCTGGCACAGTTCCCACAGTGGACCCTGCAAGAGAAACAAGTCTTGGGACTTCCAGTTCTCGGAGCTGACAACACTGGCCCCCGTGGACTCAGCGGTGACGTAACTCTGGAACTTCAACCTTCGGTAACTTCATGAGGGGCAGAGAGACACGCAGATAGAGCAACTTTTCACTTGCAATTTCCGGTTTCTATGAACACTCCGTAACACGGAGAAACAATATTCCATTTGGGCACATTATGGAAATTATAATTATTATATAGATCATCGAATGACGGAGATCACGGATTTGGTATTTTTTTCTATATGCAGGAAGCTCCACCAAGTTCCCAGATCTCAAATGCATTTTTGATGTATCTCATGCGATGACGACAAACATCCCCTTCCCCCCCCCCTCCCCCGAGTATCCCCAGTTCGTGAACTCCTGGGAAAGCTTAGAAGCCCTAATGAAATCCTTGTGCTTCCGACATAAACGAGAGAGCAAAAGTTTCGGTGGTGAATGTGTTTGCGTCGTGGGTTCCACATTCGATTGAGGAGTAGGTTTTGTCTTTGGATGCGGGTACCTGTCGAGGGGATGCTTTCACCCCCCCCCCCCCCCGCCCACCATTCCCACCCCCTCACCCCTTCGTCAGGTTAATTCGTGTTTCAACGGAAAAGAGAACTGGGGATTTTTCATGGCCCCCACCACCCCCCACCCCCCCCCCCACCCCCTCCTGACAGATTCAAATGATGCATAGAGGACGGGGAAATTTTATTGTTAGGAAATTGAGGTCGACTAGGAAATATGTTGGACCCAAACATCTTCCATCTGAAAATCTTGCAGCCACAATCTTGCTCCCAAATTTCCACATTTAGTGATTCTGCAAAATCAGGTAACTTGAAAATTTTTTTTCCGGAACCCGAATTTTTGCGCAGTATTGCAGAAAAATTTCGCGAAGCTTCCGTAAAGATTCCCTTACGTACCGTAATTTTTCCGTAATATTTTCGTAAATGGCAGTCGCGCGGAAATTTTTAAGTAGTTTTCATGGAATTTTCTGGAGTGCCTTCATCGAGGTAAATACAATCACATTGATAAAACTTAGAGAAAAATTATTATCTCAAAATTTTTCCCAAAAAAAACCAAAAACAATTTTTAAATATTATGCAATGAGTGAATTGGTTGATGGCCAGGGTCGCGGATTTGCCCTGTAATTTTCCATGCGAAATATATATGTCGTGTGGCTATTTCCTTGGGGGCTGGTAGCCGAGGGTAAATTTTCCGGGGGTTAAGGGCGAGGGGGTGGAGCTCGGCGCCTAGGATTGGCCGGTGGCGGCCACACCCGTAGGCGGTGCCTCCTAATAGGAATCCCAGGCGCGTACAACAATTCTCTTCCAGTCACGAACGTCACTTCAGTCCTCATCGCGACACGAGAAGGCACGCACGCGTGATCAATCGCGTGATCGAGAGAAAAAGTCGGTCCATTGATTTTTACTGAAGAGTTATTCGAATGTTGGCTCTTGATTTCTAAGAACAATTGCGCACAGTTACGGTTGTTAGCAGGGTGAAGCTGGTTTTTCTTATTTTTCTTTTGGAGATCTGATAAAGGACCGATATTGTGACAAGTGACTGGTGCACTGTAGGATTGGGAAGTTATCTACAAGGACACGCGATGGTTGTGCTGTAAGTTATTCAAAAATTTTTTTTACGAACACAATTTTTTTTTGCGAACGGTCCAGGTCGATTTATCTTTTCAATCGTTCCACGAGAGATATCTCCTAATTGAATAGAGATCCGGCTACTTCGATATAGACCTTTTTTATAGAGCAGAGGGAGATCTTCAAATTTTGCTTGAACTTAATTTTGATATCTCTCTTAGATTCCGAGATATTGGCTGATAAATGATAGCAGATAAACAAGGACTTAGATCATTTTCCCGCTTCGTGGTCCGTTACATTAAGATAATTAGGTGATAACTCGAAAACGAATGGAGATAAGGAAAAAAAGTTGAGACAAATTTTGTTCCTGGTGTTGAAGGGCACATTTTATGTTAAATAAATTTTTTTGTAAGGTTGGTAGTTTAAGAGCAAATGTGGGTGGGGGAACTCGCGGACGCGTGCAAGCGCTTACCCCCCGCGGGAGGTCTCCAGCATTTTCCGAGGAAGGGAGGAGATATGGTGGAAAATCGTAATGACATAAAATGTCCGGCATGAAAAATTACGTCAATGAAGTGTTCTGACTTTTTCCCGTATTTCTAATATTTTACAATTTACTGTAGTACGAATAGAGCGCGGGGTAGCGAATTAACATCCTCCCGTCATTCAACCCCCGTTTTCTCGTGAAGTATCACAGATAGCGATATGATTCATAAAACCTGAATGATTCCCCATGAAGCAAAGAACATTTTATGTTTACAACTTTTTCCTCTATCTCCATTATTCAAGTAAATTCAGCCGAAATTGCATGTCGGAAACTTGCGTGTGTGGGCCTGGGACATCAACAAGAATTGACACTCGACGATGAAGCGAGTTTTACAAGTTGTGTACATCCAAAAATCATCCGGGCAATGACCCCTAAATTTCGAGGGGCAATTTTAAACACGCCCAAGAATATGTAATCCAAATTTAAGGACTTCGCATCCTTGTGAAAGTTGTCAAATCTCTCTTCATGAGTCGAATAAAAATCCTGGAACATTCCTCCAGCATCTGCCATAACCAGGATTTTTACAATAGTACCTTATCTAATTAGTGGGCGGCCTATCCGGTTCACCCATTGGCTCGTGGGCGTTATCATCGAGCCTTATTGGTTGCTAGGCTATCCTAGCTGCCCCGCTACTTCATATCGCAGAAGTTCTCCTCCGCGAGAGAGATTTACCGACAAAATGTAGTGCCATGATTTTTCAAAATTAATAATAAATCCTAAATTGCATTATTGCCCGCCAAAATTATCGTTATCAAAATTCGGGAATTCCGCAATTTCTCATTTACCCCATTCATTTTACAGCTGATAGATCGAAGAAAAAAAAATCCAACTTGTCAATCTCATTTCTCGAAAAATTGACATATATATATATGAAAAAAAAAAATTTTAATTTGTGTAGACACTATTTTTGAAACTCGCCAATGCGTGAAATCTAAAATTTTCGATATCTTTCACATGATTCTGACACGTTTTTCATAAGTGTTCTGCGTGTGTGTGTGTGTGTGTGTGTGGGGCAGTGTCCCCGATTCCTTCAATTGTTATTAACAATTTCAACTGTTCAAACGACTCTATCGCGCGAACGGCTAGAGATAGAAGAAAAAGTATGTAACGAATATTATTCCTTGCAGAAAAATAGAGATATAATACTTTATGACTTTTTTTTATAACTCTAATAATTCAAGAGATGTAATTGGTTGAAGGGGCGCACGTCACACGCGTTCTTGTTTGTGACGGGGGCGTAACTTAGCGCGTCTTCTGCACACACACACACACACACACACACACACACACACACACACACACACACACACACACACACACACACACACACACACGCACACGTACGCCCACCCACCCACCCACACACGCACACACACACACACACACTTCCATAAAATCAATCGTACCTGGATTGCAATCCGCCACTTCCTTATAAAAGAAAAAACCAAAAAATAATAATGGAAAAAAATACAACCCACGCCAAAAAAAAAATGAAAAAAATTCGGGACAATTTCACTCAATCAACGATTTCTCCATTTTCTCCACTGCAACGAAATCCATTCCCTCCCTCCTTGGATTATCAATAGGAAATCTACCAAAAACAGTTACAAAATTAACCCATCACTTCGGATTCCTAATAATCACGCATAAAGATCTCCCCAAAGAGGCATTTTGTTCTTCACCTCTCCACCACCATTGGATTTCCCTTTTCAACATATTTAGTCTCGCGACTATCGCATTTAATATCTGAAACAAAAAAAAAGTCTCTGAATCCAACCGCGTTGACATAGAAAATAATCCAGCGTGGAAAAGTAAGTATGCAAAGCACCTTCGATCAAGTTGAGGGTGTATGTATTTGTGGATATAATACCAAGTATGTACCACATATGTCTTTTGCCACACACTGCCAACATAATCTTGGCACGGTGATCACTGACCGATGTATCATCTTACGCCGGTGCTAAAGGCGATGACTTTATCACCGATCCGGGCAATCATTCACGCTCTATGTGCAAGAGGGATTGTATATAACCCCTTAACACCCTCTAGATTCATTGCTCGTGAGAAATTAAGAGAATGAGGAAATTTTTCATGTTCGTTTCACCATAAAAGTCGCTGGCCAAGAAAAATGTCTCTGGGCATTTCCGGAATTATTAAATGGCCAATTTATACCGCCCAGGGGAAACAAAATGACACTGTTAAAGGAAATTAGGAGTTTTAGAGAATTCCACGAAAGAAAAAAATTTTGTGTAATTTCCAGAGTTATGCAGAATTAAAACAAAATTAGTAAAAAAAAAATCGTTCATTTGGAACTCAAATTTTTTCATTTGAACATGTCTAAATTTTTATTTGAAATTTAACTCCAGTGGAAATTGGAAATTTGGAAAGTATTTGGCCAGCCGATGCGTTGAGATGAAAATTTTTGAGTGTATCGGATACATTAACGAAAAAAAAAATACCGGAAGCGGATATATCACAGAAATCGATTCTGAAATATCCGCGAATTAGAGACAAATTATCCGCGACCCAAGGATCAAATACGACTATACCGAATTATCCCCAAATCAGGTTTATTTCGGTCGCCTGTTACAAGACCTGCATGAAACAACATATAGTCAAACTTCTGCGGTTTCCAAAAATTTCCCAAAATTTCGCGAGCGAAAAATTCGCGGAACAATCTCAAGCGGAGAGCAATCTGAATACCCATTTTATGTGCGATGATTTTTTTCCCAAACCCGCTCAATCCAAGGGTGATTGTAAGTGGCATCTGCGATTGGTAATTGAACGTTAGTCCACTTAAAACACTAGTAACAGAAAGAGAAAAAAAATACTATTTGTTGAATGACATTCTGATAACATCGGCAATCGGAATTTTCGGGAAATTAAAAACCCGTTGGAATTCCAAAAATTGGGATATACAATAATCCGGAAAGGAAACGCATGTGAACAAGCTTGTCAGGCCACCCACGGACACCCATAAGTATAATACAAAAGTGTATGTGCATGGTGTTGTGTGTGCTGTGTCGTCGGTGCGTAAACCATAAATCGGGATTTTATCTCGCGTCCACCGCTGTTCAGTCACCTTTGGGGCCGCAATTGTGCAACGCTAAATTACAATTTTTTTTTTAATTTTTCCTTGGAATAAAATTCGAGGAAAAAATCACAGCCAATAATAACGTTGATGTATGGTGCGCATTAGCATATTCGATAATGGGGCCAATGCTTCATCCGCCAATATATTCCTATATCGGTGTAATTGGTACACGTGAGTTAATTCGCGATTATTTATTTCGCAGGAGTCGAGTTGGCTCGCCGACTATGTCAGCAACTGTTGCCGGACATCAACAACAGCAGCATCCACATCAGGAGTGGGACATCAATGATTCTAATGTACCACGGGTAATTTCTTCACTATCCATCAAGAGCTAATTTTGAAAGTTCCAGTCGAAAAAATGTTTCGACTGTGATTAACATTTCCAACAATTTCTCCAAATTGTTTTATTTTTATTGCAAAAGGTTGCGGAGTACGACACATGGTCAGAGTGGGCCGACGGTCACGTGAGAAAAGTTTACGCGCCGGATTGCGAGGAGGCGAAGAGGCACGCGTCAGGCTGGGCAATGCGCAACACCAACAACCACAATGTCAGCATACTCAAGAAGTCATGTCTGGGAGTTCTAGTCTGTTCCCAAGGATGTGTACTACCAGGTGGCGGTCGGGTCCACCTTCGGCCGGCGATTTGCGACAAGGTGAGCACTCAGCTCATGCAAAACCTTTCCCAAAAAAATGCGATTTTTATGTGACGTTTACCGGTCAAAATGTTACCGGTCAAAATGTTACCGGTCAAAATGTTACCGGTCAAAATGTTACCGGTCAAAATGTTACCGGTTAAATGAGAAGTTTCACTCCAAAAAATTTTATGATAAAAATTATTGCCACGTGGCATTATGATGAATTTTTTTTGAAAATAAAATCGGTAACACCGGTGGGCGGGGGGGGGGGGCGTTTTAATGGGGTTGCGGTGTGGTATTTGAAGCAAATGAAATTAAGCCAAATTGTCCGTTTCAGGCGAGAAAAAAACAACAGGGTAAACCCTGCCCAAATCGCCAATGCACGGGAAAGCTGGAGGTCCAGTCGTGCCGAGGCCACTGCGGCTACCCAGTCACCCACTTCTGGCGGCACACCGAGCATGCAATATTCTTCCAGGCGAAGGGCCAACACGACCACCCACGTCCTGAGGCCAAGTCCACCTCCGAGGCAAGACGAAGTGCCGGCGCTGTGCGCCGTGCTCGAGGACTCGTCGCTCTCCTTGCACGGGACGCCGCATTAGGCTCAAAAGTACGTTCGCATTGGGTGAATTCATCATCCACACGGAAATATATATATAGATATATAACATACATAATGGAGACATTTATTGTACATACAATATCGCAACGTTTTACCATATTGAAATTTTTCGAAAATGAAAAACATTAGAAAAAATTTGAAAATTTAAAATTTGTTAAAATTCCTGAAATGTTAATTATTTCAAAAATTTTCAATGTTTCCACAATGTCTAGGATAAAAATGATCGATAACAAGTGCTCACAGTTAATCAGTTATTAGTTTCGTTATATATTATTCACATTAAATGGAATTTTGCCAGAAATGGCGCGCAAATGTTGACGGGCGCGCATGCGCCATGTCACGTGGGTTCCCAGCAATATATAGATATACTGCAAGCGCTTCCCGCCATTATCAAACGAATGCGCTCGAAAATTCAGTAATGTTGCATTACATAATTAAGATGATTAAAGACAATTTAAATGTTTTCTTCCATTCGTTGTTTGTTTTCCATCTCAATGAATAAATTGGGGAGACAAATAAATCCAAAATACAAAATTATGCGAGTCCCTATCCGGTCAAAAAAAAATTGTAAACAATGAAACTCACGTAACGCTGGCTTTAATCTGATCTTCAACTGACGAGTTTGTTTTCACTAATTATTGACGGCTTCTTGCCAATTGTTACTTGATTTATTTGACTTGGCGAGACACAGGGACTTTCAGGATGCTAACATTCAGGTTTTGTTGCAGTTGATGTCGCTCCGCGGGACAAAAAGGCCGAACACGGATCCCCTAGAACTCCCGCCGAGAACTGCGCAACCCCCTCCACTCATATCCGACAAAGGTTAGTACTGCGCAAGTCATTTCTTTTCAAAATGTTGAATCACTTCCAGAAGAACTGAATTTATGCGAAAACACTGAACACTTTTTCGTAGAAAATTTTCTACAGAAATTCTGCCTTATTATTTTGTGCTAGGCCCCTCATTTTTCTGTAGATAAATGCAAATTTTCTGTATGACATTTTTCCCTCCTTTTGTCGAACTTCCTTCCGTGATCATCAAATCAGTACAATCACGTAAAAAAATTATTCTATATTGGCAAAATAATTCCAATTAATATTTTGTTCAATAATTTGAACATTGAATTCATTATAAAAACATATAACTTCAATTTTTGTTTTTTTTTTTATCATACATTTTATGGCGCCAAAATTGAAATTGTACCGTCCCTTTAAAAGTTCTTTTGACTGTCGCTTTGTCCCCCCCCCCCTCCTCCCCCCTCTAAATATTCCATAAACTAATCTCTTTAAAACTTTCTCTAAAATGCTCAATTACTCTTCCAGGATATTCCTGCTCATGTCCACCGTTTGAGTGTGTCTGCGGCCTGCAATCTCTCCCGTCATACCAACCGCCCCAGCCCTCAAGTTTCTACCCCCAGCAGTCGTTGCCCACGGAGACGCCGTTCTGGCTGCAGGAGCCTCAGCAGAATCCCCAAGAAAACCCCCTAGGCTATTGTCTCCCCACCCAAATTCCCCAAGAGCCCTCCTACCCCGACTTCCCCGCCTTCCCCGGCGACCTATTCCAGCCTGAAGAAATTTTCCAACTGGACCAGCCCCTCAGGCCCGATTACGGACCCACCCAGGAGGCGGCACGATCACCCCCCAGTCTCCTCGACCTTGGAAGTGGTACCATTAAATACGAAACCTCAACCACCCCCCAGGAGGCGTACTGGCATCAGCTACTCAGCGACGACTCCAGCAGTAGTCATCTAAGTCTAACCCAACCTAACGATGAGAAAACGCAGTTTCCCTTTGAAAGCTCAAGGTTAATACAATTTTTATAATAACTAGTGGGTAGAAAGTGATCCCATTTATCATGCAGATAATTATGAATATTTGACTAACCGCATAGTCAGCGTAAGGACGAGAATTATGCGCGCTACTGGAGTGGGAGTGAGACGCCAATAGGGGTGCCAACGCTCGAGGGTTAAACCCGTCATACCTCCTTAATTATGACAAATATGGAAAAAAGTGATAAGAAATTAAATATGCATTTCTACTTACAGAACAAATTCTGCTTAATACTTTTTGCTGTACCTCTTACCGTTTTTTAAATAGAGCGTTGTAAACAATTCAATTGTTAATAACGAAAAAAATGCTCGGTCGATTTAAACCGAAAACTAATCCGATCTAAGTTCCACGATGAGGCTTTGAATAAGACCTCGATGACCCAGATCACCACACAGGCATTTGTTCGGAATTCGACGGGAAGCATTTGGGTATACTTAAAATCCTAGTTACAAATCGAAATGAACAAAATCGATCCCGAAAAGTCCTTAGAATTTTTTTGCACTTTTGATCACTTCGCGCCTATACTAATAACGCCTTCTCTTCCTTTCAGGTGTTCTAACGAAGCAACCACCTACCCCTACGACAGATCGCCCGACAGTCGAAAAGCCGATGTAAAGCACGAGCAATACTGGCCCAACAGCCGCCCCGACTTTTACGAAAATAAGTATAATTTAGTGGATTACCAGAAGGAGATCGAGACTGCCATGAACTCTAGTCAGAGCCCAAATACTCAGAATCCAACGTTTGGCTTCGACGATTACCAGATTATGGATAGAAAAGGCCAGTCAATGGGCGATAGGCTCTTCCAGGATACCACCGAAATTCACTCGAGCCCCGAGCCATATTTTTACTCATCCGATCCTTATCATTATAGCTGTGATGTTGAGCGTGTCCAGGGAGGCCAAATGGCCGGTAATTATGAAGTCAGTGAGATGGATCTCCCACAATTTGTGGATTACACACTTGTTGGCATGTTGTGCAATTCGGGGGAGGATAATTTAGGAAATGCAATTGTCAACTGTCAACAAACACCAGAAGCATTTGTACAAAATCATTGAGATATTAGGGGGATGATTGTTTTAATTGTGTTGGACATGTATTTGTATTATAAAATAGATTTACGGAGTAGTTGTGATGTTGGGAGAATAAATGATTAATTACTGAGTCATTTGAGTTTTTTTGGCTTTTTCGAACTGGACCTTCATTGACATATATATATTTTGTCCTGGTTTTTTATCAATTTCTTTTTTTCATATATTTTTTTTTCTTCATTTTTTTGGCTAGGTGTACAAACACAAATTTCAAAGATTTTTTTTCAAAAAAAAAAATTGCCTAATAATCTTGCAATGTCTTTCCCCCATCGTTATAATTGGCCCCCTGCTGTGCAATTATTCATTCATCGAGGCTGGTGTGAAGTGATAAATAACATGAATACACATATCGGTTAAAAATTCAAATGGCTTTTATTCATACTCGATTATTTCGTGGGCATTTTTTTTTTTTTTATTGCGTAACAGATACTATCACGTTCACATTGTTCTCTTTACGTACCTTATAATTAATTCAGATTGCAATGGCACGTACGAAGCGGCTCGACTACGTACGCACATTAAAATTACTCATTGATGTTTCACTCAATTTCTTAGTGTTTAACTTTAGGTTATAACTGAAAGACAATGAGTTATGTAGACACTAAATTAAATGGACACGTACAAATTAGTTTTGTCGATACAAATATTTTTAACTTTTTTTTTTTATTCAGATTGCAAATCTTAAGTTATTCTGATAGCTTCTAATCATTCAATTGCAGTAATTACAATCGTCAAATTATAATTGCAATGATAAAATAAAAATCACTGGGGAGTTAACTAATGAATAATTACAATCTAAGTGAAAAAATAATGCGTTATCAGGCCTCGAAAATCTGCTGGTTAACGCTAAATTAATTATAATTACATCCTACAATTTTTTTCGACATCTTATTCACTTTTTTTTCGTTCCCTTGTGGATAATTAATTAATGGTAATTGCTGGGGAAATTTCACGTGAAACTTTCATCAGTATTTGTTTTTTTTTTTCTTTAACTGGATATCACGAATTATAGAAAACATTCTTCAGGCACGTTTGTTTGATATTCCGAATCTGACAGCCTTCACAGTTTTGGGAGAAATTGAAGTTTTCTGTGCAGTTTGTCACATAAGAATTTTTTTTTACTAAAAAGGAAAGAAAGCTTTTTTTTTCAATCACTCGTGTTAGTGAATAATGCGTAATTAATCAGGTACCAAAAGTTAATTTTTTCTTTTTCCTTATTTTAAGGCCCTGGCTATCTATCGAACATTATTTCGTGTTACCAATTATTTGCCTTAATTCTAATTCATGATAGGGAACTTGCATGATTTTTTTTTAACAAAGTAGAGGCTACTTTGTAGAAATAAGAAAAAAATTTCAAGACCCCAGTAATTATCTGTAACATGAAAAAAAAATTGTGTTTTGAGTTCTGTGCTTAAAACATCATTTTTAGGTGTCTATCAAGTGCACTCTTAAATGTCAAATAAAAAGAGAAAATAATATAAAAGGTCATGGTGCTAGGTGCTGAAAAATGTGTTTCAAATTATCGGATTATCAAATCATTATTCAAAAATGATAGAAAAGAAATTGGAGGTACAGAGTAGTCAAGAGCTTATAAAGAACGTGATACTGTTTTTCCTTCTATAGACCTAAAGTGTATGCAAGTTCCCTAGTCGATGTGTGAGTCAATGTACATCAAAGCCCTGTGAAACCATTCAGATTATTTCCTACTTTAATCTCATTATTTATGCATAATTTTTGGAGGATATAGAACAAAAAATTTAGATAAAATTAGAAGACTTAACCTGCTCGAGAAGTGATTAACCTGGGCCTTAATCCATTGTTTTCTCATGGGTTTAATTCTTATAGTTTACGTAGGAAATATGTCAAAAGCTTCTCCCATTGACCAATCAAAAATTGAAGTATCGATTAATTGAAAAAAACTAAAGAGAATAGAGTGAAGTATTATACAAGATCTAATGGATTTTAATGAGATAAATAAGAATGTTTGCAGATGTGTCGAGGCGTCGAGGGAGGAAAACACTTTTCTACTTCTTCTCGAAGTTTAAATGAACTAATGAGAGTGAAAATTGTAAGTGTAGAGTTGTAAATTTGTCGCTAAATTTGCACATTCTGAATTTAAATCTACTATAGGGTGAAAAAGATTGTTAAAGGTCTAACGATCACAGCTATTTTACGATTTTCTTTACCACAAAAAAAACAACGCTATGTATTCTATGTTCAAATGGTCCTTACAACGATGCTTATGATTGTTTCGGGATTATTTTTCCTATTAACTACTAAAGTGATTCATAAAGAATCCTCGTAATTCGCTGGTGTCGACTCCTCTTTTTTTTCTCATTTTGTGACTTTTTCTTTTCGTGAGATCTAGGCTAAATTCACGTGAATATTGTACAATTGTAAAGTGTATATATGCCATAGAATAATCGCTATCACTAGAGCAACGTACGAAATCATTGTCCTCCAAAATCAATTGTTATTTTTTTTTCACTCATTTTTCCTCATTTTTGTAAAACTTAATTGTAAATTTTGACGTCTTGTGGTGAAATTTCTACTGCATTAACAAAAAATTGAGTAATTTTGTTTAGTCGGCTTTTGTTTTTTTTTCGTTAGAAATTTTTTTTTCACGCAGTTCAACTATCCAACACTCCAACTATATCACAATAAAACGCCGGCGGATCCCTCCGTTACTTTAATAATTAAATCATCAATTACGGAAATTACATCGAAAATTTTTTTCCCCCATTTTAAGGTCGACGGATGGATCGCGTAGACGTCAACGGACTCGTCACGAGTTCGCAATCACAGCGCTTTTTTTTCATCTCATTTTTAATTTTTGTTTTTTTTGTTTTTCTGTTATTGTGACCTTGGAGATTTTTCCCTGATCCATCAACTTCAATTTTCACCTGGTGATTCACTGCTGACTCTTGTCTGACGAGAAACTCGCCAATTCCAGGTCCCTCTGCACTGGCCTAACTCGCACACGATAGAACTTGGTGCCCTGGGGCACGTGGTAACGATTTCCAGACTGAAAGTTGAATAAATCAATGAAATAAAATATACAAAAAATAAAAAACGCGACAGCGTTAACATTTTTTAAGTAAAATTAAAAAATCTATTGCAAGCAAATCCTCCACAAAATATTTTCATTCACACCCTGTTATGTCATTCATCTCCTTTCTAGAAAATTTATCCAAAAAATCTTCAGTAAATCTTATTTGTCCCCTCTCATTTATTCAAATTGTCAAAAAATCATTCTTCGGATAATTTACACCTGGGGAATTTTTCCCCCATCAAAGATCATTCCTACAACTCCCTAGAAGGCTCATCCCCAAATAAATTATGCCTAGAAAAATTCCTCACCTTTTTGGCATGACAATACTGTTTATCAATGACCTCCCCAAGGAAGTAAATCTGCCGTGGGACACCTTGCTCCCTCCGCGTTTCAGCTGTGTCGATGCAGTCTGAGTGAAGGAAATACATGGTCCTGGACTCCTGAAGAATGATGTAGTTGAGATAAGTAGTATCCCACAGAACGACAACAGAGTCACCAGGATTGCAGCTACTGAGGCTGATGCAGGACTGTTGAAATAAACTTGTCGTGCTCTTGATGAACTTCTCTCGATATCTGAAAGTTGCATCCTGTAGATTTTGCTCCGAATTCCCAGCTTCCCCATTGCCGGACTCGGAGACGACAGCTACAGATGCACTCATGTCCTTATCTCGAGCGTCCATAGACCCCGAGATATCCGAAAAAATTCTCCAGGAGCGTTCTTTAACTAGCTCGACCTCCAGTCGAACCTTGTCGGCCTCAAGACCATCAAGCTTCGCCTCCATCGACTCCTTGGACTCCTGGACCGCTTGTAGAGCTGCTGCAAGTCGCTTATTATCGAGCTCGAGGATATCCAAACGTTGCGATAGACAATCAGGAGCTGTGGTAGACTCCAGCCGAACTTTCTTCGACTCCGAAACGGCAATGTCGTCCTTGCTCGTCGACATCATAGCCTTAAAGCTGTCGTCCACGAGAGCCGAGCCACTCTGGGACATCTTGAGCTGTCCCTCTGTCAACTCCTTACGTAGCTCATCCCTCTCACTCTGCAGCTCGTGCAGCAGACTCTCACGCTGCTCAAAAAGCTTTCGCTCTGATGACATTTTCTCCTCCAGCTGATGCTTCTCCTTCTCCAGCTTGTCAACCTTCTCAGACAATGCCTGGCGCTCTCGGCTCTCATCCTCGGTGAGTTTGCGTATGATCTCCTGATACTCCTCACACTGCTCCATGTGCGCTGTCTCCTTCAGTCTGTGCACAGCAGCTGCATACCACAACTTCTTCTCACAATCCACTGTCTCTTTCTCAATGGCCTTTCTCACAGCGTCTGCCTTCTCCCTATCCATGTCCTCCTTGGCCTGCGCCAGCATTGCCTCGTGGTTAGCAATTTCTATTACGTCTACTCGTTCAATCTTCTCCAGACTAGAGTCACTCGGACTTCTCTCCATAACAGACGACGCTGTCATCAGCTTGAAGCGACTTCTAATTGTCTCGAGTTCAGTTTTGTACTCGAGCTGGAGCTTGTCAGTCGCCTCTTTGATGAGCTTCTGCTGGTCTGATCTGGCAGCTACAAGGCTCTTCTCTAAGTCCTTGACATTGTGGCGGCACTGCTCCAGGGCATTTGTCATTGATGAAATCTCCAGCAAACGTGTCTCGTTTAGCTGCTCCATGGATTCCTTTTCGAGCCGAGCTTGCTTCATGGTCTCCTCCAACTGGCTTTGGAACCTGCAATATTCCAAATAATAAATTTACTATTTTTTTTTATTATTTATTTAAAGTGAAATTTACTGTTTGAAGAATTAAAAAAAAAAACGAAAAAAACTGTGTGTGTATAAATTTACTGTTTTTTTTTTAAATTATTTATTTGAAGTGAAATTTACTGTTTACAGAATTTGAGAAAAAAAACTGGGTGTACAAACCTTAACTGAATGCCTCGCATCTCCTCCTCCCCACTCTCCATTTTTTGTCGCATAGTCGAAATCAAGCGTTCGCGTTCAACCAACTCCGTTTCTTTTTCGATAAGCGAAACTTTGAGATTGTTGATATCATCGTCTCGTCCTTCGAGAAGCTTCTTGGCGTCCGCCAATTCCAACTCGTGATCAACTGTTAGCTCCTGTTCACGCTCGCGCAACACCCTCTCGCATTCGCGAAAGTGAACTGCTAAAGCCCCACCAATCCTCCGCGTCATCTCATGAACTCCGGTTTTATCGTTGGTCACCTTCTCGCGCAAAAATGTTAGCTCGTCTCTAAATGCTGTCATCGTTTCGCACATTGCGGTTTTAACGGCTCGCAGGATTGTTCGTAAGCGCTCCACCTCGGCGCGTGTGTTTCCGAGATTCTCCTGAAATACCACAATTTTTCTAAATTTTTTTTAATAAAAAATAAGAAGTTGGGGTGAGAGAGAGAGAGAGAGGAAAGGTCGAAGAGAACTTGCTCGTTTCTTCTTGGATTTTTTTTTTTCGTAAGTTCAGGTGCTTTAAACATCATATATGATCATGGAAAGTGAAAAAAAAATACTAATTTGTTAAAATTAAATAAACGGAGATTCTCGTTCAACTTACCAAAGTTTCACTAAATGTATGCTTCTTTAGAATCTTATTAATTCCAATCTACAATTTTGGATTGTCATTTAATTTTGTTCAATTTTTGTCTCATAGTAACGAGTGAAATTTAGTTCTCTAATTTTTTGTAATGAAAGTTATGTTAGAAAAGCATATTTCTACTTTTTTCTAAAAAAAAAATTAAAAAAAAATATAAAAAAAATGCTGAGTAAAAAAAAGTCGATATTTCTTTGGTTATTATAAAAAAAATCTTGGGAAGCATTCCATATTTTTATGGACCAGTCAATTTTTTTTCAGTAAAAAATCATTGACTTTTAAGCACTTACGATCATTTAAAATTTGTCTTACTTATGTTTTACGCAATTATGGGCTTTCGCCACATCTACTGAAGATATTTCATTTGAAATTCTAATTAAGGACAGAAGCTAGTGTCGAACCGAGCACCCAGTGATTCCACATTATTTAAATTAGTCACAAATACTGTTTGAGGATTGGGGATAGAGTGTGGGTGTGTGTGTGTGTGTGCGACGGCATCAGCTACGTCCTGAAAACAAAGGGACTAAAAGTTCCTAGCTACTCATTATGCGGCACAAATAAACAGCACAACTTTCGTTGTTTCGCATTTTCAAAAAAGCCATGCTGAAAGGTGGGAGACCTTATAAAAAAAACGTGGATTAATTAACACAGCTTTCAAATGGCACATTGCGATTTTGCAGCAAAAAAAAAGTCCTTAAATTTTCAAAAAAAAAAAACTTTTTTTTTTTTTTAAACTCAGTAAACCAGGATAAGTTCATCCAATTCTTACGACACTCTTTTGCGAATAACTCGAACACAAACGAAGATGTGAAATATTTCCTGAGAACCTTTTTTATAGAACACAGTTTTTTCTACAAAAAAATTTCTACGAAATATTTTCTATCTCCCCCCCATCTCAAGTTATCCAGCGAAAATGATGGTAACGCCAAAATGCAATTATCCCAGTTTTCCGCTTTGCCAAACGACCTCAATCATTTATCCCATCGATCGTAAAATACTGTTGACTTAAAAAAGATTATCGACTTTTTCTTTGACACATCATCAACAAGATGCGACAGAAGAGAGAAGAAAAAAATAAGTGTGAGGAACAATCATGTGGATTCTGGATTAGAATCATTTTGAAATTGGGGGAAGGGATTATTGACAAGGTTTGATTTGTCGATTGCGATGTTTTTATCTGGAAAATGTCAATCCAGTACCTGAAGAAGATTGACAATGGCCTGATGATGTGCATCGCTGTTGTGCTCGCTGAGACTGCTCGGTAGGGATTCGTCCATGTAAAATTCAGTACCCATAAAATCGCAATTGGCAGATTCACCATACGGACTGCTATTACCACTTGCTGTCTGTATGTACTGTTGTTGTTGGCCGTCGCACTTCACATTTGTCAGGGAATTAAGTGGATTGGGAGTTGGTTCATTATGCTCAATACACTCGATTAATGGACACAGGGCGCTCGAGCGATTATTATCAACACGCGAATTAAGGGATGATATGTTAGTGGATATTGAGGATGTGGGGGAGACGCTCGAGCCACCAACCTCCAATTGTTTCTCGTATTTTTCCTTGGACTCGTAACACGTGCCCTTCACATCCCCACCCTGGGGAATTTTCTCGAACTCCTCGGTATCGGTCTCCGACTCGAAACCAACTCTGCAAGTAGAAAACGAAAATTCATGTTATAAAATCGAGAATAATCATGATAATGATTTTGGAGTAAAAAAAAAAGTGCAAGAAAATTTTGTTTTTGTGTTTGTTATTAGATTTTGAGAATTTTTGGCAGGTTCTCTCTTCTTGGCCCTTTGGGAATTATATTGGGAATAGCTTTTTGCGAATAGCCCATGTAGGACTGATACTTATAATAATTATATAAAAAAAAAAGAAGTGCCGAGATGTTTTGTAAAATAACAGTTTCCAAAAATGCGCCTCACCTGTCAGTGGTCATTGCTCTCTCTTGTCCCTTGAGGATGTCCACAGGCATGTCTGTGTCTCCCTTACTCTTACCTCCCTCGGCGCACCCATCGCTGAAGCTTTTTGACAGGAAGAATTGTGTGATGCTACTCAAATCTGGTGTGGAGACTGAATCCGCAAGATCAGGTATCTGCATTTTCAGGGACTCCATGTCTTCTGCAGTTAGCTGTTGCAAGCAATCCCCCAAGTTCAGGTATTAGTGATGAATATAGAAGTTATTGAATTGTTACATTTGTTCAGTTAATCTCATAAATATTTAATGTAAAATTGTGTCCATTTTTTCTCAACTTTTTCCCACACTTTTTTCTCAAAATAAAAAAAAAATGAACATCCTGTTCGTCAATCTAATGTCAATAACTGTAGTCCCAAATTTGGGAAAAAAATCCAGATTGACAGATAAAAATGTGAAAAAAAAAGCGAAATGAATGATCAGAAAAAGCCTAAAAATTACCTTTGGCAATTCCCCATCAAAAACACTTGGTGCCTGAGTTGCAAATGGTGGTGGTGTATCCTCAAGTCCAGGGAACAGTGTATTCAAGAAATGTCCCTCAAACTTGCTCTGAAACTCCCGCCTCCTGCCAATCTCCTCGCTGTGTACAGCAAGCAATTGACAAGCTAGATTGCTCGCCCACACGAGAAACGCCTGGGAGAAGGTGCGCCTCCTCACGACCTCGGAAACAGCTGTAACGTACATCTGCGGTGCCAAGTGGATCTGCTGAAGGACCTCCAAGTGGCGCCTGAGTCGTTTCAAATTCTCATGGTACATGACGAGTTTTCCGTCGACCTCAATTATCTTGTTCTCCACGTACATGATCCACTTTAGACGCTGGTAGATGTTTACGGAGAGCTCCTCCTTGGCTCGTGTACAACGACGTCGAATGTCCCTGAGCTGAGAGTGGTTCTCCATCATTACAACGAGCTGTCGCCTGTTGGTAGAGTTGAAGGCATTATTAGATTACCTTAAAAATGATCCTGCGTATTTTTTACCTTCCCGATTTTTCGACCCCTGAATCGATTTTGTTTATTTGGATTTGTAACTAGGGTTTTAACTGTGCCAGAATGCTTTGCGTCGAATTCCGAACAAATATCTGTATATGTGTGAGTATGTGTGTATGTGTGGAATCGGAATTTTCCGTTAACGATTTCTCGCGAACGGGTCGAACGATCTGGGTCATCGAGGTCTTATTCAAAGCGTCTTCATGGAACTTAGATCGGATTAATTTTTGGTTTACATTGACCGAGCATTTTTTTCGTTATTAACAATTGAATTGTTCACAACGCTCTATTTCAAAACCGGTAAGAGATACGGCAAAAAGTATTAAGCAGAATTTGCTCTGTAAGTAGAAATGCATATTTAATTTCTTATCACTTTCTTCCATATTTGTCATAATTAAGGAGGTATGACGGGTTTAATCCTCGAGCGTTGGCACCCCTATTGGCGTCTCACTCCCACTCCCGTAACGCGCATAATTCTCGTTCTCACGCTGACTATGCCGCTAGTCAAATATTCATGATTATCTGCTTGATAAATGGGATTGAAAGGTTTAATTGACGTATCGGAAAGTCTTGTATCCCACTAGTTTCTTTTCCAATTCAAGTTTGAATTTGGAATGCTACTCCATTAATATGACACAATTGGAATAACTGAGTTTGGGAACTTGGCCCTGTCACGTACCTCAAAATTTTATTAATTTTCTTGTAATTGATTATCCTGCAATAAAGTGCTATGATGAATGGAAGAGATTAGTCAGGCCTTCGGCCACTGAAGTTCACAAGCATGTTACCTATGGGAGGCGCAGAGATCAGGTAGCACACTCGGATCTCCCAGGTTGTTGGCTCGCGTCTGATTCTGGAGGAAGCCCTGGGCCAGCTCAGTCTGCTCCTGGACAAGTTTCTTGGCCTGCGCCATAAGCTGCTCCAGGGCATACAATCGCTCACCCAGCCCCTTAATCTCTCTCATCTCGGGCTTATTGGACGCATCAATAGCCAGGTTGACCTCACTCTTCAGAGCCTCCATCATTCGCTCGTCGAATTGCTCAAGACCGCGAGAGCACTGCTCGGCAACCTGCTCGAGACTGCTCTGGTTGTCCTTGGCGGAGATCCAGCGGAGGAGGCTGAGTACCTCCGCGGGTGACTCCGTGACCTCGGCAGCCTCTGAGGGATGCTCCTCCGGACTCAGCAGACCCTCCGCCTGAGCTCGCAATGCCGGCAGAATTGGGATCTTCGAGAGTGTGCCCAGGTCCGCATAAAAACTGAAATTCATTTTTTTTTCCATTAATTTACGGGAATTAATTTTCGAAAAAGCAGTCGATTGCAAATTTGCGTTTTTTGCCATTTCTCTTCTCGATGATTTATTGCAGAAGTGCCGTAAAAAGTACCGTTAAATTCGCACTCTGTATTATAATGCAGGCAGGCAGGTTCACTGCAGCTTATTCAGAACTGTACTTTTATCTCAATTAGGAAATCTGAAGCCTCTAAATATGGAAAAGTCCTTGTGCATTATAACAATAATAGTAGAGAGACATCATATAGTTTTTAATGAGATAATTACTTGTTCAATAAGAGCATGTGCTGCTCGCGCTCAGTGAGATAATGAGTGAAGCTCTGCTGGAGTAAATCGGCCTTGGACTGAAACATCTGTGTTATGTCCTCAAGATTAGCCACTACTGCTGCCCATCCTTGCTGCTGGAGATGCTGATCATGCACCAGGCGCTCGCAGGTTCTCGTTTGATCTTTAGCAATGGAGCAACACTGCTGGGCCAGTTGGGCCCTCGCCACAAGGGTACTGTACGTTGCTGGCATTGCCAATGAGCCATTAATTTGATCTACGAGGTCGACATCTAGGCAAAAAATAGATAAGCAATTGTTACATAAATCCATTCAGTCTGAGAATTGTTCACTACAATTTTTACAATGTACGGAAAAATAAATAAGCGGAAATACATAATTATTTTATGTCGTCTTATCACAATTTAGGTTATCACTGTGTTCCTCTGAATCTATGCGTCCAGCCACATTTGCTCCTAAAATATGAAAGTTAGGTGAAAAAGTTATTGAAGATAAAATGTGTATTTTAAGGCGAGGAACAAACTTTGTTTAAACTTTTTTTGTCTATCTCTGTCCGTTTTTAAGATATATTGTTGGGAAGAAGAAAAACACAAGAGACAGTTCAATAAAAATTCGGATGCAGAAAGCTTTTTACACACACAAACACACACACACACACACACACACACACACACGCGCGCGCGCACACGCATACACATACACACATCTAGATTTTGTCGCAGATAGTCTATATATGTTGGAAATGCCCTGAAGCAAATTTTCATTTTCAATTTTACATAAAACAATAGAGTTAATCGAAAGTGCCAAAAATAATGTTATTGCGACTTATCGAAATTTCCAACAAATCGATTGATAGCGCATTGACCCTCGCCTGATCATTGCATTATCATTTGACCGAATTATTAATTGCCGTATTTATTTGAATTATTAATGAGATCATCACAAATCAGCACAAATTAATATCGATACACTCTGAACCGCACTCCTCATTTTGTACTTGATGGCTCGTTTGGTTATTTATGAGCGGTAAAAAGAAAGAAGAAAAAAAAGTGACATGGATTGGTGTAGTAAACCTAGTTCGAGTTTCCTCCATCATCAGTGTGAACTCTGAGAAATTGGAAAAAAAAAAAATAATAGTAAATGGGGATTGCGTTAGATTTGATCGTGTGGTCTTTTATCAGCGCGGGGAATCATAGCTTTCACCGCTGATTAGGGATCTGGAGGTCAATGACCCCGGGAAAAATGGAGGGGAAACTTTCGGTGGAGAAAAAAGAAATAGATGTTGATTTTTGTTGATATTTTACAAAACGTGTATTACATCCTTGACGGAAGATTATGTGATTTCTAAATAAGCCCATACTCTGTAACGTCCTCCAAGGGGCTTTTCCTAGCACTAAAATTTTCTCCAACAGGTCTAGAATCTGTGTGTGTGTGTGTGCCTGTGTGCGTGTAACGCTACTCTCCCATACACCGCTATCACGTTCAGATCCGCCATATCTCACGAACGGTTACAGATACAAAAAACTGTATATAAGGAAAAATGTTCACCACATAATAATCCACATTTTATGTCTCATGATATTTTCTCGTAACTTGCATAATTTAGGCGTAACCGCAGGTAGAGTGTGCGGATGGTGCTTGAGCGTTTGAATGCGGCGCGCGGTGGCTGCGCGCGCAACACTTGGCGTTTTGAAAAATCTTGGAAAAAAAACCGTGTGAGATATAGAATTTGTTTATGTGTTCCCTTGGCGGCACACACATATTAGGCGCACTAGGTCGTTAGTTGGGAGATACTGACTTTGCATGTCAATTCGGATCAATTGTCAGCGACTCCATTAAAAAAAAAAAAAAAAAAAAAAAAAAAAAAAAACGAGTGAGTGAGCACTGGTCGTAACATGGAGATTACGTCTACAATTTCTAGACCATTGATAGATTTTTCCATAATTTTATTGAGATCCCTCACTTGTCTCTATCACATCGAGCGTTACGCAATGAGTGTCCTCGATCCGCGATCGCGACACACGCGCGCTATTCGATTACGCAGCGCTCGTTTACTTGTGTTCATATTCTATATGTTACTTGCATACGCGATTAATGCAACTTGTGTTAGTGGAACATTGTCGCGAACTCGGCGTCCAACAGTCTGCAGTGCTCACCTCAGCGCAATCATTCAGAGTTGCAATGACTGCTTGACGTAAACTTCGCGATTTAACGTAAAAAAAAAAAATCATGCCAATATTATTAAAGCGCTGCGTCATTTTGTTGTTACCTTCAATATTTTTCTCGGAAATATTTATTGCAAAAAAACAACTACAATGGTCGTAAAAGTCGTTAAAAAAAATGTATGAAACATGAGGAATTTAGAGGAAATAACTGCCAACTTTTTTTCATATTGACTTATCTCGGAAGCTCGTGGTTCAACAAAACAATGTCAAAACACATTTTTCCATCGCACTGGGAAAACTACCCGAGTACATTTGCAGCGAACTCTGTTACTGTCTAGATAAAATAAATTGTGGGCTCTATCTCTTTTTATTCTATGCCATTTTTTTCTAACTTTAACCAATGCTTGTTAACTTCCCGATAGGGGAAGTTATTGTTTTGCCCTCGAAGATGGATAATCAATTTCCCATCAGATCTCCACGTTTCATGCTATTTCTGACCTTTCTAGACTATTTTAAACAAAATGTCTGTATGTGTGTGTGTGTGTGTGTGCCGATGTACGTATGTAACCAAAAATTTCCCGGAACGATTTCTCGTGAACAAATTATCCGATCGAGGTCCTGTATGACGCAATCGAAGCGTCTTGCCGTAACTCAGAGCTGATTAGTTTTTGCTCCATATATGTCTCCTGCTTTCTATTGTCATTGACACTTTCAATTGTTTACAACGCTGTATCTCACGAAATATTATAGATACGCAAACATGTGTCGAATAAATGTTGTTCCTCATAAAAAAATACATATTTTGTGTCCTCTGACTTTTTTCGTATCTTCAACCGTTTTGGCGTTAGAGCGTTATAAACAATTGAAATTATTTGGAGAGCTGTGTGGTGAGGAAAATGAGAGATTGGAAAGAAAGTGCACACACACGCAGACATCGGGAAGTTATAATTCTGGCCCGCGGAGGGTCAAACCCACAGCACATCATCATCATCATCACATCCCACTCATGTGCTTTCGAACTGATTGGAAAAGTTAGGGCAATGACCCCGGATTATCGAAAGTGAAATTATCATGATGAGATTTTCAGTTTTCTCTACATCTAGCAGCATCCTGATTTTTTAACCTTGTGGGTAGCTGTGTGTGACGGTGTATATATGCAGGCAAAATCTTTCGCCAACAATCTCACGCGACCAAATTATGCGAGCAAGTTTCTGTATGGTGCAATCTAAAATATCTTGACGTAACCTAGGGCTGCTTTGGTTTGGCTAAAATCAGCTGGGCAGTATTTTAATTTTAAAAAAATAACAATAGACATTTTCAATTTATCCTGCGAAGTTCGTGTAGAAAAAAATTCATTAAAAAATCTTTTCTCAAATAAATTTGCTTTAAAAAAATGTTCAATAAAATTTTTCTTTGGAACCCCTTGGAGAAGGTCTTCCCACAATTGCTCCCCCATCAAAGCAACCAATTTGTGAATCTACAGTGAAGTGTTAAACCGACGTAATGGAATTAATCATTGGCCTCGGTTTTAGATAAATATCTCAGAATCTAGGTGACCTCCGATAATCTTCATGAGACCTTTTTTGTAGAGCTTCATTTTCTCCACAAAAAGTTCCTCACCGAATTTTACCCAAGTCCCTAAACTTGCCATATAACTCTGAAGGCAAGTTGTCTCAATTTACCACTTCACTGCAGATATCACCCAAGGAATTGAATTATTTGGCAGAAGCAATTTCAGTTCTGAAAGTGCAGGCCCGGAAAAAAAAATGAGCTCACCAGTGCTATAATCAGTATGTGGTACAGGTGGCACTTGACTGGCAATGGCAGCTTTGCTGAACAGATAAATGGGATTTGTATCTGTCCCAGCTGAGTACGAGCATACACGTGCATTAGGCTCAAGACTTTCCCCGCCGCTCATCAACAGCACTTGGTGAACAGCAAGTACCCCACATTCGCGTTCAATCGCCTCCATGAGCTCTCCAACACTGCAATCACAAATGTATTAAAATTCATCATCAATAAGAATTTTTCCCGCAATTTACCTCTGCGGTCTATTTATCCCCGGGCCCTCGTGAAAATAAATGGAAAAAGAGCGGGGAAAACAACAAGTGGGAAGGAGGTCATGTGCAACTTTCCTATTTGAGACAAATCAAGGGAGCAAGGAGAGTTCAATTATTACCATGTCAATTTACGAGATAAATTTCCCAGTTTTGCAGGAAAAAAATCAAAATGCCTAGACCATCTTAAATTTATATTGCATCAACCGTACAACGAATAGACACTACACATCGTCGCCAAGTTCTTGAGAATACGTAAGCATCCGTAAATATTTCATCAGACAATTTTTTTTCTTTCTTTTTTTGTTTCTAATCAGTCGTAATATTCATATTTTCAATCATTTCATACTGAACTTTTGCACAATTTTTCAATATTACAATTTTTTTTTTCGTTTTTTTTTTTGTTTTTTTTGGATTTGTTATTTGTGTCTTCCGCAGTTTTGACATTCTTGAATAGTGCGTCAGAAACTTTTTTCAGGAAGATTCTATTGCAGTGTTTTTGTTATTGGGGGGGGGGGGGGGGGGGATTTTTTTGCTCCATTTTTTTTTCAATTCAGACATTTTCCTCAGGTTGTTTTTTTTTATCTTCCCGATTTTGAGGGAAGTTATTTTGCTTTTTTTACATGGACCAAGAGTAGCCAATCAGCAAAACTGTAAACATGAAAATATGAAGAAATTATACACAACATAAATGTTCATACATTTCGCAGTCTATGTACTCTCCCTTTTTCCTACCAAAAGCGCGCACTGAGAATTCTGAATTAAGTTTTACTTGAGACTAAAGCAACTATAAACGAGGTTAACATCAATATTAACCTCTCAAAGTAGTTCATTCTAAGTAGAGGAAGCTGTAATTGCTAGGTGTCTTCAGAGTCCTGGTTTTAAATCAATCGAGTGTTGCAAATGAAAAAGTTTGGGGATTCGACCTTGAGTGTTATCAATTTTCACAAAAAATTGAGGATTGGCAGGGAAAATTTGGTCTTTTTTCATTTATTTCGACATCTTGTCTTGTCTTATTATTTTCTTTTTTTTTCATTAAAATATTTTTTTACCTTTTCAAATTTTTGCTAAATCTGAGTTACCCAATTTGTCATATATATAGACCCTTTGCTCGCCCTGATTTTTTTTTAAATTCTGATCGCCCAAACTTTCCCAATTTTTGACCTCCAAAACTTGCTCAAATTTCCAACTTTTCCCAGTGCCCGAATTCTCAAAATCACTGGCGATAGGAAAAAAAAGTACCTTTGGAGTGCGAGCTTGATGTCGAAGGTGAGGGTGGTCCCAGTATCCACATGAAAGATGTACAGCATTTTGTCGATTTTCTCTACCCCTTGCAAAAAGTCTACTTGACGTTAGTCAGCTCGATTGGGGCCGTACCCCACGTATCCCACAGCTCGCGAGGACGGCCCCCGTCGACTCCCACCTCATCTACCCCCAGTGATCAGGGTTGGCCGTCTCCAGGGTACAGCTGTCTCTCCCCGATCGGCAGGGGCGCCTAGCGTCCAATTTCATTCAGCTGGTCAAAAAAATTATTACCACCTATTTTCACCTCGCCACTTAGCAATTACCAGGCCAAACTGTCATTCAAATATTCCGCAAGTATCAGATCCTCAGCACTCCTCGACACTTGCAATGCAATGTCCAATTGGTTGCAATTAAATTTGCAATAATACGCGGAGTTCAGATGGAATCATATGTAGTGATATTCATATGTGTCAGTGATCAGCTGCTCAGCCAAAACAAAGCACTCACGCACCATTAAAATCACCTCTCACTCGCACTCGCTGGTGCACCCATTACCGCGATTTAAATTTTCCCGCAAAAAAAAAAATTAACACGAAACAATGTAATTAATTCATTAATCACTGCTCACCAACGGTAAATAATAGTGAAAAATTATTGGGACTTCGGCACGGTGAACAACGCTGAACAAAGCAATCTGCGCCTCTCGTACAAAAAGCAATGCGCGTAGAAACAAAGAAAACGTCCCGGGGAGAGAGGCCTATTCCTTGTGACAATTAACGCGTATTTTCATTATTTTTACAACGGGTTATCGTGAGTTATCACAATTCTCGTGTGTTGCCACGGTGTGCGCTTGAAACAAATTGAATGCGCAATTGTTTAAACTTATTATCGATGGGGTTTTGGGGGAGCTCTTGGAGGGGTGTGTGTGTGTGTGTGGTGTTGTGTGTATTGTGTGGGGACTGGCAGAGCACTGACGCATCGCGTCGCCAGCTGTTTACTGCGACTAGAGCGCCGTCGAGAACGCGAAAATCGAGAGAGCCATCGACTTGGGGGGGGGGGGGGGGTTAGAGGGGGAGCGCTTTGCTAACTACTGTGCGAGATACTCCACTCGGCCAGGCTATTACTGTTATATGGGACTGCGCAACAGACCTGCGCACGTGATTAAGGCTTTTATTGTTTAGTTTCCAGTTTTCTATTGTGGAGAAAAAACGCGCCCGGGAAAATGCCATCGATGAGGTCTCTAAGGTAGTGTTATTATGCCGATAATTTGAAATCGAATTTTTGGCGGGTTAACGGAGATAAGGCATGGGGAGAATCGAAATTTTTGGGGAAATTTTTTATTGTCGTTCAGATTTCAAATGTGGAAAAATAAAAAAAAAACGAAACTTAAAGCAGTTTTTTAGGGTTAATGACCGAAAAGGCCAATCTCCGAAATAATTTAGAGAGTGGTTAAATTATGCAGAATCAATATATTCGTTGAAAAAGATATAGTCTTCAAGTATATCTATATAAATATAAATCAATATTGTTTTGCAAATGATTAACTGTATAATGAAAACTAAACTATCTATCGTAGATATATAGTATACCATACTTTTGCATATTTTTAAACTTCCAATTCATAAAAACCGTTCGAACGCACCTGTTCTTATTCGGTTTCATATTTTTTTTTCTAATAAAATTTAACCTCAGTTATTGAATAACACAGTATCCATAGTATAGGTAGATTTTGGAAAACGTCTATTTTACTTCATAACCCATTTCCGTCCGTTCCCTCAATTTTTCCATTTCAACGACTTATCTCTCAGACCGTTTCCATGTCTTTGAGCTCGCATTATAAATTCCATTTTTTCCCCTTCATTCTCGCATCAATTATCAATATTGTAAAGAGTATTGGCGCAGTGCTGCCTCGCCGGCCAACAATGAAATCAAAATGCGATGTTCATGATAGCCAGTTTGCAACTTCCGTGTGGAAAGTCTTTGAAACTCGATAGAGGCTTTTAGCTGGCTTTCGCACGTTTATAAGATCTGAAGCCCTTCAATGCATGAAAACAATATTGCCGCAAAGTTTACTATATATATGTAAATATATTAATTTTTTTATGTACAACACGTTACATGCGAAATATCAAAAATTTGTTGTTCAGTCATTTCAAAACCAAATGCAAAATAGCAAACACGGAAGAAGGGGATTCCATGAAATGGAGCGACGATCGATTTAGAGTTAAAGTTTTCAAGTGTGAACAGCAATTTTTCATGTTTCGTGCAATGGGAGGTAGGGGGCGCGACAGTATAAATCGAAATTTGAAATAACGCCAATCGAAATTTGAATAGGGAATAACCTTCCCTATCTTGCCTGGTCGTTCATTAAGAATTGCTACGTTAAATATATAAAAAACTTATTTTGTGTTTAAAATATAAAAAAAAACTTTTTATGTATATGTTTTCTGACAAAATGGAGGACGAATGTTGGACGGGATGGTAACGCGCTCCCGTGCATTCCATATAAACCGTAATATCTCGTAAGATATTGGGAATACGTGGAAGAGTCATAAAACTGGACTGATAGAATTTTTCATGCCCTACATTTTTCGTTATCACTATTTTCCACTACATCTACTCCTTCCCTCAAAAGATGCTAGAGTTCACGTGAGCCGCTTGGTGGCGCCGACACCGCCCGTTGTGGCGCCACGCGCATTAGCTCCTAAACTATCAACGTTATGAAAAAAAGTTATTGAACATAAAATGTGTATTTTAACACAAGCAACAACGTTTGTTGGAACTTTTTTTTTCTACCTCCATCCCTTCTCGAGATATTTTGGTTCAAACAACGAAAGTGTTATAAACGAATACGAATGTATTTCAATCGACACACACACACACACACACATACACTGACCGAGATAATTTGTTAGAAACGTATAGATATGATGGAAAATCGAATTTTCATTTTCGGTGACGAAACACCTATCGAGAAATTTACGAAAGAATGATAAAAACCAAAAATAAGATGACATGAACATTTCATAATTGTTATAATTTGTTATAAACATTCGTAATTTTTTTATCCGTTGAGACCTTTTGCACAATCTGCGAGGAATACGTAACTGCAGAACTGGAGCGCATATCGAGTATGACACACGTTCGATTTGGACTCTAAATAGAATCGCGTAGGACTTGCAATATTAGATCGATCAACGGATGCATCGCCTGGGTATTTATGCAACGTATCGCATGAAAAGAAATTGTGCAATTTCCGTCAGCAAGAGACGTTTGTTAAATGAATTAATTTCGCCTATTGCAGAAATAATTACCAGGGAACGTTATTGGTTAAAACATGAAACCACCATTTTGCTCTAAAAACAAAATTCTTGAGTTGTTTGTAAGGTTTTCAGATCGCAAATCAATTTTCAGTAATTTCTTATGTGCATCCTTTCGATATTTAGAAATATATCATATATATAAAATTCTCTCAAAAAAAAAATATAAAAAAAAAATCAAAAATAAATAAAATAAATAAATAAATAAAAAAACATATATTAATATTACCAAAAAAATATTGAGAAAAATTATTATTTTTTTTTCTCCAATTTCATTTGCATTTTTATTATGAAAAATTATGCAAAAAGTAAAGTTCGTGTGTAAAAATTCAGGGAACCTGAATGGAGTTTTTTTTTCTTCATTTAAATTCATCAAAATGGCTGAATAAATTCAAATGGACGAATAAAAATATTCCGGCTGCTCAATTATTTTGTTTAATTTCAAGGATACGCAAAAGATGCGTGGGCGGCATTGAATAAAACGCGGAAGGGATTTGATGTATGTCCTGAAGGTTTTTTTAACAATCAGCGACGTTCAGCGACACGTGTAAGTGTCATATATATATACGTACGTCGCATATAACATGATACGTCGCATATATATACGCACGTGTCTGCGGCGCATCAACGACGGTACTTGACCCGGATTAAATTTGAAAAATCATTTAATTGCGAAAGTTCAAGTGGCACTTCTAATTTTTTTATCTTTGAAATTATTCAACATTTCGGAATTTTCAGGATTGTATTTTAATTAAAACATCGAGAGGATTTTTCTTCTCTTCGGGACTGTTTTCTTTACAACTGATTGAGCTTGTTACCTTTCAAATTTTTCAAATTTTTCAAATTTTTCAAATTTTTCAAATTTTTCAAATTTTTCAAATTTTTCAAATTTTTCAAATTTTTCAAATTTTTCAAATTTTTCAAATTTATCAAATTTTTCAAATTTTTCAATTTTCCAAATTTTATCAGTCTTTCTACAATTTTTCAACTTTTCCAATTTTCTGATTTTTTCAAATTTTTCCAATTTAAAAAAAATTTTAACTCTAGAAACTCAATACAAATATACTTTTAGGTGTAACTCCAGATCCATTATCTGAAGATGCAAGCAAAAAAAAAATACAAATCAATTGTTTTCAGCAGTCTAAAGTAAGAACTCCCCCCGCCGCCCAACTCGTCCGTCATAAAACGTGTTCGGAATCAAGACGCAAATTAGCGTCGCGGGGAAAGCACAAATAACGCGCAGTATTACCGGGTTCTACTCCCATTTGTTTCCATATTCAACTAGTCGATATTGCGATAGCCTTAAGGTGCGGTGCTAGTTAATGTGCAGCATGTGTTACGCTGCAGAGATAGGAGGGGTCAATTCACGCGGGAGGTGCGTGAACGTCGCGAGGTCACTATACCTCGGGGATGTCTCAATGCTAGTCTTCCTGATGTCTCTCAAAACTCAAAAATTATTTCCAAAAAAAAAAGAAAAAAAAAAAATCATTAATTAAAACAATTAAGATTCATTTTCTTTGATTGGGGATTTTTTAGCGCCGCTTTTTTGAATTACGAAATTTTTTTTTACGGGAGGATTTTTTATATGCAAGTCTTAATAGATAATTGGATTGACCCATAATGAATGATAACGTACATTTGTGATTACATCTCAGTTCAAAATGTAACGATAGAAATGGAAGGCAGCAGGGTAGCCGCATACAGGACGGCTCAAACCGCCACTAAGAGGCGCTACCATAGGAAAAGATAGCAAAATTATCTGGAGAATTGCGGACCGCCACTTACCACCAATTTAATATAAATGATATGTAAAAATAAGGGGATGGACCAAGCCCTACTGAAGAACGAACAATTAGAATGTAATAAATATTCATTCTCTTAGTGTTATAGAACTACATTGCTTAGAATTGTTACTTTCGAACCATTTTCGCATTGAAAAAGGAGGACTTAACAAAAAAAGAATTTCTCTAAATATCATTTGGCCAAAATCGAAAAAAATTAATTTGACTTTTTCGACCCAAATTCGGCGGGAATATCTTCCAGGGGTTCCTATTGGATAGTATCAACGCACACGGGGCCAAAAATTCAATTTTAAAAAATTTAAGTTTGCCTCCCCATAAGGTCCCAATGTTAAATTTGGCCAAAATCGAAAAAAATTAATTTGACTTTTTCGACCCAAATTCGACGGAAATATCTTCTAGGGGTTCCTATTGGATAGTATCATCGCACACGGGGCCAAAAATTCAATTTTAAAAAATTTAAGTTTGCCTCCCCATAAGGTCCCAATGTTAAATTTGGCCAAAATCGAAAAAAATTAATTTGACTTTTTCGACCCAAATTCGACGGAAATATCTTCTAGGGGTTCCTATTGGATAGTATCAACGCACACGGGGCCAAAAATTCAATTTTAAAAAATTTAAGTTTGCCTCCCCATAAGGTCCCAATGTTAAATTTGGCCAAAATCGAAAACAATTAATCTGACTTTTTCGACCCAAATTCGACGGAAATATCTTCTAGGGGTTCCTATTGGATAGTATCATCGCACACGGGGCCAAAAATTCAATTTTAAAAAATTTAAGTTTGCCTCCCCATAAGGTCCCAATGTTAAATTTGGCCAAAATCGAAAAAAATTAATTTGACTTTTTCGACCCAAATTCGACGGAAATATCTTCTATGGGTTCCTATTGGATAGTATCAACGCACACGGGGCCAAAAATTCAATTTTAAAAAATTTAAGTTTGCCTCCCCATAAGGTCCCAATGTTAAATTTGGCCAAAATCGAAAAAAATTAATCTGACTTTTTCGACCCAAATTCGACGGAAATATCTTCTAGGGGTTCCTATTGGATAGTATCAACGCACACGGGGCCAAAAATTCAATTTTAAAAAATTTAAGTTTGCCTCCCCATAAGGTCCCAATGTTAAATTTGGCCAAAATCGAAAAAAATTAATTTGACTTTTTCGACCCAAATTCGACGGAAATATCTTCTATGGGTTCCTATTGGATAGTATCAACGCACACGGGGCCAAAAATTCAATTTTAAAAAATTTAAGTTTGCCTCCCCATAAGGTCCCAATGTTAAATTTGGCCAAAATCGAAAAAAATTAATCTGACTTTTTCGACCCAAATTCGACGGAAATATCTTCTAGGGGTTCCTATTGGATAGTATCAACGCACACGGGGCCAAAAATTCAATTTTAAAAAATTTAAGTTTGCCTCCCCATAAGGTCCCAATGTTAAATATGGCCAAAATCGAAAAAAATTAATTTGACTTTTTCGACCCAAATTCGACGGAAATATCTTCTAGGGGTTCCTATTGGATAGTATCATCGCACACGGGACCAAAAATTCAATTTTAAAAAATTTAAGTTTGCCTCCCCATAAGGTCCCAATGTTAAATTTGGCCAAAATCGAAAAAAATTAATCTGACTTTTTCGACCCAAATTCGACGGAAATATCTTCTAGGGGTTCCTATTGGATAGTATCAACGCACACGGGGCCAAAAATTCAATTTTAAAAAATTTAAGTTTGCCTCCCCATAAGGTCCCAATGTTAAATTTGGCCAAAATCGAAAAAAATTAATTTGACTTTTTCGACCCAAATTCGACGGAAATATCTTCTATGGGTTCCTATTGGATAGTATCAACGCACACGGGGCCAAAAATTCAATTTTAAAAAATTTAAGTTTGCCTCCCCATAAGGTCCCAATGTTAAATTTGGCCAAAATCGAAAAAAATTAATCTGACTTTTTCGACCCAAATTCGACGGAAATATCTTCTAGGGGTTCCTATTGGATAGTATCAACGCACACGGGGCCAAAAATTCAATTTTAAAAAATTTAAGTTTGCCTCCCCATAAGGTCCCAATGTTAAATTTGGCCAAAATCGAAAAAAATTAATCTGACTTTTTCGACCCAAATTCGACGGAAATATCTTCTAGGGGTTCCTATTGGATAGTATCAACGCACACGGGGCCAAAAATTCAATTTTAAAAAATTTAAGTTTGCCTCCCCATAAGGTCCCAATGTTAAATATGGCCAAAATCGAAAAAAATTAATTTGACTTTTTCGACCCAAATTCGACGGAAATATCTTCTAGGGGTTCCTATTGGATAGTATCATCGCACACGGGACCAAAAATTCAATTTTAAAAAATTTAAGTTTGCCTCCCCATAAGGTCCCAATGTTAAATTTGGCCAAAATCGAAAAAAATTAATCTGACTTTTTCGACCCAAATTCGACGGAAATATCTTCTAGGGGTTCCTATTGGATAGTATCAACGCACACGGGGCCAAAAATTCAATTTTAAAAAATTTAAGTTTGCCTCCCCATAAGGTCCCAATGTTAAATTTGGCCAAAATCGAAAAAAATTAATTTGACTTTTTCGACCCAAATTCGACGGAAATATCTTCTATGGGTTCCTATTGGATAGTATCAACGCACACGGGGCCAAAAATTCAATTTTAAAAAATTTAAGTTTGCCTCCCCATAAGGTCCCAATGTTAAATTTGGCCAAAATCGAAAAAAATTAATCTGACTTTTTCGACCCAAATTCGACGGAAATATCTTCTAGGGGTTCCTATTGGATAGTATCAACGCACACGGGGCCAAAAATTCAATTTTAAAAAATTTAAGTTTGCCTCCCCATAAGGTCCCAATGTTAAATTTGGCCAAAATCGAAAAAAATTAATCTGACTTTTTCGACCCAAATTCGACGGAAATATCTTCTAGGGGTTCCTATTGGATAGTATCAACGCACACGGGGCCAAAAATTCAATTTTAAAAAATTTAAGTTTGCCTCCCCATAAGGTCCCAATGTTAAATTTGGCCAAAATCGAAAAAAATTAATCTGACTTTTTCGACCCAAATTCGACGGAAATATCTTCTAGGGGTTCCTATTGGATAGTATCAACGCACACGGGGCCAAAAATTCAATTTTAAAAAATTTAAGTTTGCCTCCCCATAAGGTCCCAATGTTAAATATGGCCAAAATCGAAAAAAATTAATTTGACTTTTTCGACCCAAATTCGACGGAAATATCTTCTAGGGGTTCCTATTGGATAGTATCAACGCACACGGGGCCAAAAATTCAATTTTAAAAAATTTAAGTTTGCCTCCCCATAAGGTCCCAATGTTAAATATGGCCAAAATCGAAAAAAATTAATTTGACTTTTTCGACCCAAATTCGACGGAAATATCTTCTAGGGGTTCCTATTGGATAGTATCAACGCACACGGGGCCAAAAATTCAATTTTGAAAAATTTAAGTTTGCCTCCCCATAAGGTCCCAATGTTAAATTTGGCCAAAATCGAAAAAAATTAATCTGACTTTTTCGACCCAAATTCGACGGAAATATCTTCTAGGGGTTCCTATTGGATAGTATCAACGCACACGGGGCCAAAAATTCAATTTTAAAAAATTTAAGTTTGCCTCCCCATAAGGTCCCAATGTTAAATTTGGCCAAAATCGAAAAAAATTAATTTGACTTTTTCGACCCAAATTCGACGGAAATATCTTCTAGGGGTTCCTATTGGATAGTATCAACGCACACGGGGCCAAAAATTCAATTTTAAAAAATTTAAGTTTGCCTCCCCATAAGGTCCCAATGTTAAATTTGGCCAAAATCGAAAAAAATTAATTTGACTTTTTCGACCCAAATTCGACGGAAATATCTTCTAGGGGTTCCTATTGGATAGTATCAACGCACACGGGGCCAAAAATTCAATTTTAAAAAATTTAAGTTTGCCTCCCCATAAGGTCCCAATGTTAAATATGGCCAAAATCGAAAAAAATTAATTTGACTTTTTCGACCCAAATTCGACGGAAATATCTTCTAGGGGTTCCTATTGGATAGTATCAACGCACACGGGGCCAAAAATTCAATTTTGAAAAATTTAAGTTTGCCTCCCCATAAGGTCCCAATGTTAAATTTGGCCAAAATCGAAAAAAATTAATCTGACTTTTTCGACCCAAATTCGACGGAAATATCTTCTAGGGGTTCCTATTGGATAGTATCAACGCACACGGGGCCAAAAATTCAATTTTAAAAAATTTAAGTTTGCCTCCCCATAAGGTCCCAATGTTAAATTTGGCCAAAATCGAAAAAAATTAATCTGACTTTTTCGACCCAAATTCGACGGAAATATCTTCTAGGGGTTCCTATTGGATAGTATCAACGCACGCGGGGCCAAAAATTCAATTTTAAAAAATTTAAGTTTGCCTCCCCATAAGGTCCCAATGTTAAATTTGGCCAAAATCGAAAAGAATTAATTTGACTTTTTCGACCCAAATTCGACGGAAATATCTTCTAGGGGTTCCTATTGGATAGTATCATCGCACACGGGGCCAAAAATTCAATTTTAAAAAATTTAAGTTTGCCTCCCCATAAGGTCCCAATGTTAAATTTGGCCAAAATCGAAAAAAATTAATCTGACTTTTTCGACCCAAATTCGACGGAAATATCTTCTAGGGGTTCCTATTGGATAGTATCAACGCACACGGGGCCAAAAATTCAATTTTAAAAAATTTAAGTTTGCCTCCCCATAAGGTCCCAATGTTAAATTTGGCCAAAATCGAAAAAAATTAATCTGACTTTTTCGACCCAAATTCGACGGAAATATCTTCTAGGGGTTCCTATTGGATAGTATCAACGCACACGGGGCCAAAAATTCAATTTTAAAAAATTTAAGTTTGCCTCCCCATAAGGTCCCAATGTTAAATTTGGCCAAAATCGAAAAAAATTAATCTGACTTTTTCGACCCAAATTCGACGGAAATATCTTCTAGGGGTTCCTATTGGATAGTATCAACGCACACGGGGCCAAAAATTCAATTTTAAAAAATTTAAGTTTGCCTCCCCATAAGGTCCCAATGTTAAATATGGCCAAAATCGAAAAAAATTAATTTGACTTTTTCGACCCAAATTCGACGGAAATATCTTCTAGGGGTTCCTATTGGATAGTATCAACGCACACGGGGCCAAAAATTCAATTTTAAAAAATTTAAGTTTGCCTCCCCATAAGGTCCCAATGTTAAATATGGCCAAAATCGAAAAAAATTAATTTGACTTTTTCGACCCAAATTCGACGGAAATATCTTCTAGGGGTTCCTATTGGATAGTATCAACGCACACGGGGCCAAAAATTCAATTTTGAAAAATTTAAGTTTGCCTCCCCATAAGGTCCCAATGTTAAATTTGGCCAAAATCGAAAAAAATTAATCTGACTTTTTCGACCCAAATTCGACGGAAATATCTTCTAGGGGTTCCTATTGGATAGTATCAACGCACACGGGGCCAAAAATTCAATTTTAAAAAATTTAAGTTTGCCTCCCCATAAGGTCCCAATGTTAAATATGGCCAAAATCGAAAAAAATTAATTTGACTTTTTCGACCCAAATTCGACGGAAATATCTTCTAGGGGTTCCTATTGGATAGTATCAACGCACACGGGGCCAAAAATTCAATTTTAAAAAATTTAAGTTTGCCTCCCCATAAGGTCCCAATGTTAAATATGGCCAAAATCGAAAAAAATTAATTTGACTTTTTCGACCCAAATTCGACGGAAATATCTTCTAGGGGTTCCTATTGGATAGTATCAACGCACACGGGGCCAAAAATTCAATTTTGAAAAATTTAAGTTTGCCTCCCCATAAGGTCCCAATGTTAAATTTGGCCAAAATCGAAAAAAATTAATCTGACTTTTTCGACCCAAATTCGACGGAAATATCTTCTAGGGGTTCCTATTGGATAGTATCAACGCACACGGGGCCAAAAATTCAATTTTAAAAAATTTAAGTTTGCCTCCCCATAAGGTCCCAATGTTAAATTTGGCCAAAATCGAAAAAAATTAATTTGACTTTTTCGACCCAAATTCGACGGAAATATCTTCTAGGGGTTCCTATTGGATAGTATCAACGCACACGGGGCCAAAAATTCAATTTTAAAAAATTTAAGTTTGCCTCCCCATAAGGTCCCAATGTTAAATATGGCCAAAATCGAAAAAAATTAATTTGACTTTTTCGACCCAAATTCGACGGAAATATCTTCTAGGGGTTCCTATTGGATAGTATCAACGCACACGGGGCCAAAAATTCAATTTTGAAAAATTTAAGTTTGCCTCCCCATAAGGTCCCAATGTTAAATTTGGCCAAAATCGAAAAAAATTAATCTGACTTTTTCGACCCAAATTCGACGGAAATATCTTCTAGGGGTTCCTATTGGATAGTATCAACGCACACGGGGCCAAAAATTCAATTTTAAAAAATTTAAGTTTGCCTCCCCATAAGGTCCCAATGTTAAATTTGGCCAAAATCGAAAAAAATTAATTTGACTTTTTCGACCCAAATTCGACGGAAATATCTTCTAGGGGTTCCTATTGGATAGTATCAACGCACACGGGGCCAAAAATTCAATTTTAAAAAATTTAAGTTTGCCTCCCCATAAGGTCCCAATGTTAAATATGGCCAAAATCGAAAAAAATTAATTTGACTTTTTCGACCCAAATTCGACGGAAATATCTTCTAGGGGTTCCTATTGGATAGTATCAACGCACACGGGGCCAAAAATTCAATTTTGAAAAATTTAAGTTTGCCTCCCCATAAGGTCCCAATGTTAAATTTGGCCAAAATCGAAAAAAATTAATCTGACTTTTTCGACCCAAATTCGACGGAAATATCTTCTAGGGGTTCCTATTGGATAGTATCAACGCACACGGGGCCAAAAATTCAATTTTAAAAAATTTAAGTTTGCCTCCCCATAAGGTCCCAATGTTAAATTTGGCCAAAATCGAAAAAAATTAATCTGACTTTTTCGACCCAAATTCGACGGAAATATCTTCTAGGGGTTCCTATTGGATAGTATCAACGCACGCGGGGCCAAAAATTCAATTTTAAAAAATTTAAGTTTGCCTCCCCATAAGGTCCCAATGTTAAATTTGGCCAAAATCGAAAAAAATTAATTTGACTTTTTCGACCCAAATTCGACGGAAATATCTTCTAGGGGTTCCTATTGGATAGTATCAACGCACACGGGGCCAAAAATTCAATTTTAAAAAATTTAAGTTTGCCTCCCCATAAGATCCCAATGTTAAATATGGCCAAAATCGAAAAAAATTAATTTGACTTTTTCGACCCAAATTCGACGGAAATATCTTCTAGGGGTTCCTATTGGATAGTATCAACGCACACGGGGCCAAAAATTCAATTTTGAAAAATTTAAGTTTGCCTCCCCATAAGGTCCCAATGTTAAATTTGGCCAAAATCGAAAAAAATTAATCTGACTTTTTCGACCCAAATTCGACGGAAATATCTTCTAGGGGTTCCTATTGGATAGTATCAACGCACACGGGGCCAAAAATTCAATTTTAAAAAATTTAAGTTTGCCTCCCCATAAGGTCCCAATGTTAAATTTGGCCAAAATCGAAAAAAATTAATTTGACTTTTTCGACCCAAATTCGACGGAAATATCTTCTAGGGGTTCCTATTGGATAGTATCAACGCACACGGGGCCAAAAATTCAATTTTAAAAAATTTAAGTTTGCCTCCCCATAAGGTCCCAATGTTAAATATGGCCAAAATCGAAAAAAATTAATTTGACTTTTTCGACCCAAATTCGACGGAAATATCTTCTAGGGGTTCCTATTGGATAGTATCAACGCACACGGGGCCAAAAATTCAATTTTGAAAAATTTAAGTTTGCCTCCCCATAAGGTCCCAATGTTAAATTTGGCCAAAATCGAAAAAAATTAATCTGACTTTTTCGACCCAAATTCGACGGAAATATCTTCTAGGGGTTCCTATTGGATAGTATCAACGCACACGGGGCCAAAAATTCAATTTTAAAAAATTTAAGTTTGCCTCCCCATAAGGTCCCAATGTTAAATTTGGCCAAAATCGAAAAAAATTAATCTGACTTTTTCGACCCAAATTCGACGGAAATATCTTCTAGGGGTTCCTATTGGATAGTATCAACGCACGCGGGGCCAAAAATTCAATTTTAAAAAATTTAAGTTTGCCTCCCCATAAGGTCCCAATGTTAAATTTGGCCAAAATCGAAAAAAATTAATTTGACTTTTTCGACCCAAATTCGACGGAAATATCTTCTAGGGGTTCCTATTGGATAGTATCAACGCACACGGGGCCAAAAATTCAATTTTAAAAAATTTAAGTTTGCCTCCCCATAAGGTCCCAATGTTAAATATGGCCAAAATCGAAAAAAATTAATTTGACTTTTTCGACCCAAATTCGACGGAAATATCTTCTAGGGGTTCCTATTGGATAGTATCAACGCACACGGGGCCAAAAATTCAATTTTGAAAAATTTAAGTTTGCCTCCCCATAAGGTCCCAATGTTAAATTTGGCCAAAATCGAAAAAAATTAATCTGACTTTTTCGACCCAAATTCGACGGAAATATCTTCTAGGGGTTCCTATTGGATAGTATCAACGCACACGGGGCCAAAAATTCAATTTTAAAAAATTTAAGTTTGCCTCCCCATAAGGTCCCAATGTTAAATTTGGCCAAAATCGAAAAAAATTAATTTGACTTTTTCGACCCAAATTCGACGGAAATATCTTCTATGGGTTCCTATTGGATAGTATCAACGCACACGGGGCCAAAAATTCAATTTTAAAAAATTTAAGTTTGCCTCCCCATAAGGTCCCAATGTTAAATTTGGCCAAAATCGAAAAAAATTAATCTGACTTTTTCGACCCAAATTCGACGGAAATATCTTCTAGGGGTTCCTATTGGATAGTATCAACGCACACGGGGCCAAAAATTCAATTTTAAAAAATTTAAGTTTGCCTCCCCATAAGGTCCCAATGTTAAATTTGGCCAAAATCGAAAAGAATTAATTTGACTTTTTCGACCCAAATTCGACGGAAATATCTTCTAGGGGTTCCTATTGGATAGTATCATCGCACACGGGGCCAAAAATTCAATTTTAAAAAATTTAAGTTTGCCTCCCCATAAGGTCCCAATGTTAAATTTGGCCAAAATCGAAAAAAATTAATCTGACTTTTTCGACCCAAATTCGACGGAAATATCTTCTAGGGGTTCCTATTGGATAGTATCAACGCACACGGGGCCAAAAATTCAATTTTAAAAAATTTAAGTTTGCCTCCCCATAAGGTCCCAATGTTAAATTTGGCCAAAATCGAAAAAAATTAATCTGACTTTTTCGACCCAAATTCGACGGAAATATCTTCTAGGGGTTCCTATTGGATAGTATCAACGCACACGGGGCCAAAAATTCAATTTTAAAAAATTTAAGTTTGCCTCCCCATAAGGTCCCAATGTTAAATTTGGCCAAAATCGAAAAAAATTAATCTGACTTTTTCGACCCAAATTCGACGGAAATATCTTCTAGGGGTTCCTATTGGATAGTATCAACGCACACGGGGCCAAAAATTCAATTTTAAAAAATTTAAGTTTGCCTCCCCATAAGGTCCCAATGTTAAATATGGCCAAAATCGAAAAAAATTAATTTGACTTTTTCGACCCAAATTCGACGGAAATATCTTCTAGGGGTTCCTATTGGATAGTATCAACGCACACGGGGCCAAAAATTCAATTTTAAAAAATTTAAGTTTGCCTCCCCATAAGGTCCCAATGTTAAATATGGCCAAAATCGAAAAAAATTAATTTGACTTTTTCGACCCAAATTCGACGGAAATATCTTCTAGGGGTTCCTATTGGATAGTATCAACGCACACGGGGCCAAAAATTCAATTTTGAAAAATTTAAGTTTGCCTCCCCATAAGGTCCCAATGTTAAATTTGGCCAAAATCGAAAAAAATTAATCTGACTTTTTCGACCCAAATTCGACGGAAATATCTTCTAGGGGTTCCTATTGGATAGTATCAACGCACACGGGGCCAAAAATTCAATTTTAAAAAATTTAAGTTTGCCTCCCCATAAGGTCCCAATGTTAAATATGGCCAAAATCGAAAAAAATTAATTTGACTTTTTCGACCCAAATTCGACGGAAATATCTTCTAGGGGTTCCTATTGGATAGTATCAACGCACACGGGGCCAAAAATTCAATTTTAAAAAATTTAAGTTTGCCTCCCCATAAGGTCCCAATGTTAAATATGGCCAAAATCGAAAAAAATTAATTTGACTTTTTCGACCCAAATTCGACGGAAATATCTTCTAGGGGTTCCTATTGGATAGTATCAACGCACACGGGGCCAAAAATTCAATTTTGAAAAATTTAAGTTTGCCTCCCCATAAGGTCCCAATGTTAAATTTGGCCAAAATCGAAAAAAATTAATCTGACTTTTTCGACCCAAATTCGACGGAAATATCTTCTAGGGGTTCCTATTGGATAGTATCAACGCACACGGGGCCAAAAATTCAATTTTAAAAAATTTAAGTTTGCCTCCCCATAAGGTCCCAATGTTAAATTTGGCCAAAATCGAAAAAAATTAATTTGACTTTTTCGACCCAAATTCGACGGAAATATCTTCTAGGGGTTCCTATTGGATAGTATCAACGCACACGGGGCCAAAAATTCAATTTTAAAAAATTTAAGTTTGCCTCCCCATAAGGTCCCAATGTTAAATATGGCCAAAATCGAAAAAAATTAATTTGACTTTTTCGACCCAAATTCGACGGAAATATCTTCTAGGGGTTCCTATTGGATAGTATCAACGCACACGGGGCCAAAAATTCAATTTTGAAAAATTTAAGTTTGCCTCCCCATAAGGTCCCAATGTTAAATTTGGCCAAAATCGAAAAAAATTAATCTGACTTTTTCGACCCAAATTCGACGGAAATATCTTCTAGGGGTTCCTATTGGATAGTATCAACGCACACGGGGCCAAAAATTCAATTTTAAAAAATTTAAGTTTGCCTCCCCATAAGGTCCCAATGTTAAATTTGGCCAAAATCGAAAAAAATTAATTTGACTTTTTCGACCCAAATTCGACGGAAATATCTTCTAGGGGTTCCTATTGGATAGTATCAACGCACACGGGGCCAAAAATTCAATTTTAAAAAATTTAAGTTTGCCTCCCCATAAGGTCCCAATGTTAAATATGGCCAAAATCGAAAAAAATTAATTTGACTTTTTCGACCCAAATTCGACGGAAATATCTTCTAGGGGTTCCTATTGGATAGTATCAACGCACACGGGGCCAAAAATTCAATTTTGAAAAATTTAAGTTTGCCTCCCCATAAGGTCCCAATGTTAAATTTGGCCAAAATCGAAAAAAATTAATCTGACTTTTTCGACCCAAATTCGACGGAAATATCTTCTAGGGGTTCCTATTGGATAGTATCAACGCACACGGGGCCAAAAATTCAATTTTAAAAAATTTAAGTTTGCCTCCCCATAAGGTCCCAATGTTAAATTTGGCCAAAATCGAAAAAAATTAATCTGACTTTTTCGACCCAAATTCGACGGAAATATCTTCTAGGGGTTCCTATTGGATAGTATCAACGCACGCGGGGCCAAAAATTCAATTTTAAAAAATTTAAGTTTGCCTCCCCATAAGGTCCCAATGTTAAATTTGGCCAAAATCGAAAAAAATTAATTTGACTTTTTCGACCCAAATTCGACGGAAATATCTTCTAGGGGTTCCTATTGGATAGTATCAACGCACACGGGGCCAAAAATTCAATTTTAAAAAATTTAAGTTTGCCTCCCCATAAGGTCCCAATGTTAAATATGGCCAAAATCGAAAAAAATTAATTTGACTTTTTCGACCCAAATTCGACGGAAATATCTTCTAGGGGTTCCTATTGGATAGTATCAACGCACACGGGGCCAAAAATTCAATTTTGAAAAATTTAAGTTTGCCTCCCCATAAGGTCCCAATGTTAAATTTGGCCAAAATCGAAAAAAATTAATCTGACTTTTTCGACCCAAATTCGACGGAAATATCTTCTAGGGGTTCCTATTGGATAGTATCATCGCACACGGGGCCAAAAATTCAATTTTAAAAAATTTAAGTTTGCCTCCCCATAAGACCCCAATGTTAAATTTGGCCAAAATCGAAAAAAATTAATTTCAATTTTTCGACCCAAAAACGACGGAAATATCTTCTTTGAATAGGAATGGAAAAATTCATACACATTGGAAAATATTTTTCCATTTCGCATGGTCCAGGTGTGTCATCTAATTCCATTCACTGTATTGGAGATCTAACGACACAGGTTGCGCGATTCAATAAATGAGACGAAGAATATCTAAAAACTGGTGAACGAAGAGAATGATGCTAAAATATACTGCAAAATAAAGTTCCCATATCGGACAGTTGAAAAAACATCAAACATTCAACCGGATAACAATCGCGGTATGTTCGCAATTAGCATTTTTTATTTATGTTTACGATGCTACTTTTGGGTTTATCACTAAAAAATTGATATTGCTCGAGTTCAATTACCGTGGGGAGATTAAGATATTGTGTTTACGTTCATGTTATTCTATCATGAATGGAATAATGTGAGAAATGGTCTAAAAATACCAAATGAAATGTCGATAGAGGGGATATTACTTTTCAAACTGCTGATTAATTTTTAAACACAAAGTGTTTTACGGAAAATTTGCAAACAATGTCTTCGGGCGGCGGCGTTGAAGCGATATTGGATATGTACATGCAATGACCACTTGCCGTTGCAATATCCATATGAAGAATTTCCCCAGGATGAGCTTAGGCACCTGCCTAATAGCTCCGCAAATACGCTTTCAGTTCACCCGCGATAAGCGGAGCGCTGGTGGGCCTCCATGAACGCCGCGCTCACAACCTACAGGTATATCGAGATCAGTGCTCTATATCTATATAGTGACTCCTATGAGAATAAACGACGTACATAACACATTTCGGCATTTCACTTTAAGGTGTTTTTATTCCCTCCACCAGGCGGAATAGTTAACAATACTAAATAACCTTTACTAAATCCGCCCTGCCAATAATTTACCGGTGTATTATCGACAATTTGTCGATATTAATGAGAACTTTTCAATCGCATGGGATAAATTTGTTTCATGGGTGATATGTAATTTTTTTTTATAATGTTACAATTTGTTGACTAGTTTTAATTTTTAAAAAAAAAATTAGGGTTGTTATGTGGACATGGAGTACTTCAAAATGGGGGTATGCAAATTTTTGGTAGGGACCGAAAAAAACGGGGGTGGCCGAGTTGGCATGGAATGGCCCATATATTTGGGGTTGGTCGGGTCACAGGTCTGGGAGATAAACGTAATTGTGAAATGTGATATAAGTTTATTGAGTTGTTCTGGTCATTGTAAATTAACAAATTATTCGTGCGTTTGTCGCAACATTGCGCCAGCAGTGAATCAAAAATTTTCATTTATACAATTTTACTCCCCTCAACTTATACAATCTTTTTTTTTCTCCTTTTTTCGTGTAAATATAATTTTTTTTTTTGTTTAAGTATTACTTGTATAATGGCGATTTGTTGTCGTGATATGACACTAGCGTTAGAATGATAAATAGTTAATAATTAATAATTAATAGTAATTAACGATAGTATACTATTATCCCCTTGCGCAATTGAAATTAAAGCTGATAACAATTATTTCTTTTTTTCTGTTTTAAGTATACCAAATATATATATATGCAGATTCAAATCGGTGTATGATTTCAATGAGTAAAATTTGATAGTAAAATGGTTTAAATGCCCCGGTGAACAGTTAACCAGGAACTCAAGCCAATAACAATTAATATTTTTGTTTTTTTTTTAATTTAGTGAAAGACGTATGAATAAAAACTCATTTATGAAAAAATCCTACGAGGTCATATATAGATATAGGATGAAAGTACTATAGAAGATTTAGGTTTGTTGCTATAGGATTGTCATAAGATGCATTTTTCAGTTTTTGAATTTTTAAAATTTTAAAATTTTTCAATTTTCCGGTTTTTCAATTTTCCGGTTTTTTAATTTTTCAATTTTTCAATTTTTCAATTTTCAATTTTCAATTGTTCAATTATTCAATTTTCCCATTTTTCAACTTTTCAATTTTCCAATTCTTCAATTTTCCAATTTTCCAATATTTCAATTTTCTAATATTCCAATTTTTTATTATTTTTTTAATTTGATAAAAAATCAAAAGAAATCGACGAAAAAATTAAATATGACTTTGGTCAAATCGTCATAAGTGCAACACGTCCCTGATGGTTACAGCTTCATCAGACTCTTGACACCAACATCTAGCCCTACTACCATTAACATTGCTACCATAGGAGCTCATAATTAAAAAAAATGATTACAAAAATTAAATCAAAATTTCGTCTCGTCACATCTTCAATCCTATAGAAACTTTCCATACAATTTCCCCTAGTAATTTCATGGCTTATTCCATAGAAAATGAAATAGAATTTTTTCACACGTACAGTGTCTTGGCACCTTGACTTTATCACTATCCCACAACCGATTATCCCCAGGAAAATCAATAATTTAATTGCTAAATTTTTCTTGAATTTAATGTTTTATTTTTTTTATCGTTTGAATTTAATGTTATCATTTGCATGGAGTTTGACTAGCGTGACGAGTTGATAAAAAAGAAAAAAGAAATCGCATAATGGACAAATTATCAAAGTCCATGGCTGTATACTTGTCCATTTGGCACTGGTTTATCCATTATCTCCAATTTAATGCTCTAATATTTACAAATTTCTAGATTTATTCCCTCGAGCATCTTCTATCGAGTATTGTACAATGCATGTAAGTTCTTTTAAAAAAGTTTCATCGTTGAAAATATTATTCAATTTAACCAAAATATTGATAAATTTTCCCCCAAGTTCCCCTTAAAATTTTTCATCCCCCTTCAAATTTTTGATACATATAATTAACACATAACACCAATAATCGTCTCTTTTAATTGAAACCAATTCAATGATTGGTTGACAAATAGCTCAAGCAGGAAATGACGTAGTGCATCGTCAAGATAAATTTTTCTTTGGAAAAAAAAATCCAAAAAATTGTCATCGATTTTTCACATGATGCAAAGTCAATTGATTATCAAATAAAAATTTGTGGATAAATTAAATTTGAAAGATGATTAATTGGAAGGCATAGAAGGCACGCGGTACCTCTTATTTGGATACATTTTTAATCTGCGCAATTGTGAAAAGCTATTGGTGGTTTAAACACCCATTACCAGCTCTTCTTTCACGTCTATTCATTTATTAATCTCATTCACACCATTATACTAGTCAATTTTTTTTTCAGGAAATATTTTGCTTTTTTTTTTTATTATTTACAATAACATGTTTCTCCTGTCAGTTCACTAGAGCCAATTTTCAATCTTCTTAACTCACCATTTCCGCCACCCCCACCCACCCCCCTCCCCTCGACGTTCGTCAGGTTAAGGGGAGGGTACACTTGGAAAAAATTTCAGGTCTCAATATTACGAAATATTGGTAGAAAATATTATGCCAAAATATTGTGGCCAGTTATATTATTGTTCAATAAATTTGGAGAATTTTTAATAGATATAGTGATAATGTCAAAATTAATTAATGACAATTTTTATTAGCATGGATATTTTTAGAAATTTAAATGAAATATTTTTTTGGACTTTTGGGAATGGGAAAAATTCTGGACAATTTTTTAAAACTTTTGGATTTTTTGAATTTTCTCAAAATTTTGGTGATGCATTTTTAGATTTTAAAATTCTTCCAATTACCGAAAAAAAATGAAATTTTCTCACTAAAGACGAAACGAAATTCCTAGTTTTTTTTTTAATTTTATTTAACGTCGCTATATTTATGCTCTCTACCGAATGGCTAATCAGCGACGGAGGTCTACGATGTGTTTGTAAACAAAGCACTTATAAATAAATTACACTGGTGTTCGTATCAATCAGCACGGCTAGAATTCGAACTCAGGACCTCTGAGTTACGAATCCGTCGCCGTGACCAACCGAGCCATCGTAGGCCTCAAAAAAAATTTCTAGTTAAAATTGTGTCCGCCATATTTTCTACCCCAATATTTGGGCGTAACCTTTTTGCATGCCTTTCCCCAAAGATCTTATTTTTCCCTATATCTTCTCATCGGACCACCCCACTTTTCCACCATGGTCAAAATTTTTTTTCCTACATCTGATTCGAGGGAGAGACTAATGCCAAGTATTATCTCAATGTTTTCACCCCAAAAAAATTTTCACCTGTACCCACTCCTTAACCACTTGACAAGCACAAACTTGATCCATCGAAACTCCCAAGTAAATAGTTATAAATTTTATAAAAATGCGGGATAAATTCTCCCCGCATCTTGTGTTCCTCTAGTGTACAATTTTAATAATATTATTGAAAATTTATGTTTTGATTTATCCTTCAATGGTATCCGAAGGTGACAAGGTTATCGGAGTAGTCTAAAATTTTGAAAAAAAAATCGATCAAATCTTCATCAATTTTCCTATCAAAATGCGTATATTACGATGGTAGTATCCACGTGTGTGTATCTGTGGTTACGTACATTGATAAAAATTTTCTATTCCCATTCAAGTTTTTTTTGCCCCCCTAAAAATACAAATTGCGAGGAGTATTCGTCATGAATGTCCTCTCCTAATCCCCATCCAACGTCATTTCGATCATCTGCGATTATCCATTCAGAACTAGGGTCATCCCATTCATCGCTAGATTCAAACAAATTTCGTTCTATCCTCAAAGTCCAGAATGGCACTCGAAAGAAGAAGACCACTTGGTGTGGTGTGTGATTCCTTCAGGTTGCGTCCAGGACGCAGTTTTGGAGCTCTTCACTGGCCGGCTGCTACGTCAGCAGTTTGAAGAACATGAGGGCCAGCGATATGTTGATGAACAGCACCAACATGACTAATTGTTGTCGTGAAAACCAGTCCTGTAATGATAAACAATATTCAGTATGAGAATATGACCAGTAATGTACGATCCGCAGTAACGGGTTACAAGGTTAAATTTTTCCGATGGAAATTTTCCGTCAAAGATTTTCCAACAAAAATTTTCCAACAAAAATTTTCCAACAAAAATTCTCCAACAAAAATTTTCCAACAAAAATTTTCCAACAAAAATTGTCCAACAAAAATTCTCCAACAAAAATTTTCCAACAAAAATTTTCGCAACAAAAGTTTTTCCTAACAAAAATTTTCCCGCGAAAATTTTCACAACCAAAAGTTTTCAACGAAAATTTCTCCGCGAAATTTTAAACAACAAGAAGTTTCTCGCGCCAAAAATATTGATTATTTCCCATCTATGATCTTAGAATTATTCAAATTTTGGAAATTTTTGGGAGTCTTCGGAGCCTTGAATATACGTAATTTTAATTAAGTATTATATAATTTTGAAAGTATACATTGATGGAGCGAAGAGGGAGATTAGTACTCACATTGGAGGACATGGAATTTTTTCTAAGCAGGGTCATCGAGAGAAGTTTGCCGCGACAGAGTATTTTTTGGATATTGGGCGTATTATTTACTACCATTTAGCTAAAATGCTCGTTAAGTTCCTGGGTTATTCTAGAAGCAAAATATTGGAAAGGAATGGTAATGTAGGAATTCCTGATAACCTCAATAGAGACGAGGGTGTCAAGTGAGACGAATTGTGGAATAGATTTATATATATTCAGAAATACGCCCGTTAGCCCTCCATCCAATCTTCCCCTCTTTCCCCCAATCCCACGATATAGGAATGTCACCAAATATCGATATATATCGATACTACGATGGATATATCGATACTTCGATATATATCGATACTTCGATATATATCGATACCTCGATGCATATCAATACTTCGATATATATCGATACCTCGAGGCATATCGATACGTCGATGCATATCGATACCTCGATGCATATCGATACCTCGATGCATATCGATACCCCGATGTATGTCGATACTTCGAAGTTTTGAGACATCGATACACCCCTTATATATAACATCTCCCACTTCCCTCCCCTTCCCCTAATTCCCCCCACTAGCCAAACTTCAGAGGGTATGTAAGGACTCCCTTCGAACTCCGGAGCTCAGTCGGAGTTTACTCCTCAACTGATGACAATGTGAAAATTGTGTTATACTTTTTTTTTCTACAATTCTACTGAATTGTTTTACACAATATAAGCGTAATCTCTTACTTTGACTTGCGGACTGACTAAATACAGCAGGGGATTTGCCCTGAGTCTCTCGCTTTCGTCGATTTGTCGTCGTATTTCTTCTCTCCTCATACTGCTAAGAACACTGACCTCTTCCCGTGACAGTGGGGAAGTGGCAGTAAGTTGAATTGGTCCAGCAACATCCGGCAGTGATTTTTTTCTCTGCAGCGGCATCGAAGTCACGGGCATTGCCTAAACATTTCAATCATTTTTTTTTTCTCCATATTTTCCCGCCTTAAAGATTGGAGAATATTGGTGGATTAGTAGCTCAGCACAATAACAAGTTTGTGGTTATTGTTTTGATAGTTTTCTTGCGTTAATGTTTCAACTACTTTCCTCCAGATAGAAGGATTTTTTTAAATTAACTTATATAATTATGTACAACACTTTAGTTATAGTGTGCATCTCTCAAACTCAGAGTGCGGGCTGTGAGTTTTCCGAACTCCTACGTTAGGGAGACCCCCCACTCCGCGGATGGCGCGCATGAGCGGGAGAAGGAGAGAAGGAGAAGTGTGCGTCCCGGCCAATAGCGAGGGCGCTTGGCGGAGAAGTGGGGAGTCTCGCTTGCCCGCGGAGCAGGAGAGGGGGTACTCATGGAGTGGGCAGCTCACGTTCCACTGTACCTTGGGAGTTCAGACTAAATCATGAATGATTGGATAAAAAAATTGATTTAAACATCTGAGGTTTCAACTGATTCACAGTCATACTACTTTAAGGCGGTGACGTGAAGCACGAGGCAAAGGGGTTTAGAGGTCACGCCACCCACCAATTTCACTGTTTTCAAGATCATGCAGTGGTTTATTAGTATTTTTCTTGGATTATACCTCGACGGGAGGTGCCACGATCCATGATTCCGAGGCCCGCCTGGCCATCAGAGCCGGACTACAGAGGAGCGCTTCCTCCTCCTCGTCCGGCTCGGACCAGAACATTTTTCTTCACCTCCTAATCGATCACAAATGTCAACCTTGAATTCTATCACTAATTCGGCTAGCTCACAATCCTCATCATTTGAACAGTTATAAATTTCGACTAAAAATAAATCAATGAGAAATAATTAAAAGACATAACTCATGTCTTGCTGAAATATCAACAGAAAATTTAGCTTTTTTTCCAATTGCTCAGCATTGGACGCAATAAATTTAGCGAAAAATACGTTCGTCAAATTATTGATTGCTTCGAAAAGAACTGAATTGCTTACTCTCACTCGATGGCAGAACATTTTGATAAATTTTTTTTTTCATTCATTTTTTTTTTTTTTTTTTTTTTTTTTTTTTTTTTTTTTTTAATGGATTGGTTACAATATGACCGACCACCCGCTCTTTCGCCCAATCATATTTTTGAAAATCATCACCATTATTTATTCCTACCCTACTGCACGTAACCGAGAAAAAAAGCTGCATTTTCTGTCAATATCGCCGAGCAATCGCGTTTAAAATTTCAATTACATCCGTAAATACTCCACCAGCGTCTGGAGATTAAAAAAAACGTCAAGATGTACTGAGGATATTGTTGTGAAATTAATTCCCTAACACAGTCTCGAAGCTCTACAGTTTCTATTTTTATTCACAAAATTCCACTCAGACTCCTCCAGACCAAAAACAATCATAATCTGACCATCGAACATTGGCCAGCTCCATATCAATTACAATTTTGGAAAGCTTCGAAGAACATGTAACAATGTATAGCTAGAAATTGAATCACAACAGCACTCGTCGTGAGGCTACCAGGCGACAGACTGATCCGAGTTGTCCCTCAGCATCACCGAAATAGCATGCCCGATGTAGCGACGCATCTTCAGCTCCCGCCGAGGTGAATTCATTAGGTTGAAATAGCCCGTTTTTTTTTCTGCGTTATGTCGTTATTGTTTTGCGCGACGCTAACTTCTGATAATATAATGACAAGGTCCTCCGGGACCTCTCGCAACCTTAAAAATTAACTCTCAAGAAAATTATGGAAGAAGAAAAAATTATGGAAGGAGAAAAAAATTATGGAAGAAGAAAAAAATTATGGAAGAAGAAAAAAATTATGGAAGAAGAAAAAAATTATGGAAGAAGAAAAAAAATGATGGAAGAAGAAAAAAATTATGGAAGAAGAAAAGAATGATGGACCACATCAGTGAGAAGATTGTGTGGTTAAAAAAAAAATTTCTACGAGAGAAAAAAAAAATTAAAAAAAAAATACTTTCGTAACAAAGTGAGGCCTATTACATGGCGTTAAATATAGAATGCGTAAAAATATCTCTTTAAAGAACACAAGTGAGACAGTCATTGTGTCACTCGTGTGTGTTAAGCGTCTATGTGTGGGAAAAATTTCAATGTTTCGAGTCATTCTCTTCAGGGCTTTAGTGGCTTTTGGCAAAATATCAATGCGAGTGCTTGTATTTCCTTACATTACCGTAGAGTTGGATAATAGACAACTTGCATATTTTTTATTAATTTTTTTTTTGCAATTTATGTAGTTTAAACAATGTATAAGATCGCAAAAGGTGAAAAAATTGACTGTTAATTTTTTTTTATGAATTATTGCAATTTGAATTATAGAGAAAGTGACGCGGCAGTGTCGGATGAGCGTTGATGCACCACGTGAATTGCTGACAGTAGATAGACGCCGTCCCGCAAAACCTGGTGAATAATTCCTGCTCTGAGATTGGGGGTGGATAGAGGGTGAAATTTGGAGTCGAAAGTTCCTTTACCACTTTTTTTTACGAGGCACCCCCGCCGAGTTATTCAATCTTTTCAAGCGGACCAATCGGAGCGTCGCCCCGCCCTCGGACCAGTGGTTCTCAACTGAGTCGTTTGAAATTGAGCAAAACTAGGATTTTAGGTCTCACGTTAAGACCTGAATTGGCCACATGTGGAACCGTACCGTGTCCTTGAGGAGCCCAGATGGTTATCAATTCTAAAAGATAACAGCGACCAGTGGTTCTCAATCCAATCGTTTTGGAGTGTGGGTAAACTGGATTTTTTAGAGTCCTGCACTGGCCAGATATTGAACTGTTCTGTGACCTTGAGACGTTAACTCGGAATTTTTCCCAATTTACGAGCATTACAATGAGAACCACTGGCCGAGGGGGCGGAGCTACGCTCTGATTGGCCCGCTTCAAAGTCGAATAACACAGCGGGGGTGCCTCGTAGAAAAAAGTGGTAAAGGAACTTTCGGTCCCAAATCTCACCCTCCATCCACCCCCAAATTTGGAATGCACATTTGCGGGGCAGTCATTACAATTTTTTTTTTGTTTTTATTCAGCATTTATTTTTAATTCTGGCGAACAAATTGAAAAGAAAAAGAAAATAAAAAATTATGCAAGTGTTCTATTGAACAAAATTTTTTTTTTGCTAAATATACCACATCCTTTGCTTTTTTTTCGTTTTAATTTACATAATATAATCATGGCTAAAATAATGGTGAACATAATTTATTACATGTATCATGCTTTTACACAGGACTTGCCCACATGGCAATCTCACACTCCATCACAAACATTTAACATTATTCGATATATATTTAATTCGAGGTAAAGCGAGGTTTCAGTGTTTTATTTTTCCCCCTTCATTCTGTTAATTCGCGCAGAAAAAAACAATTAAATTTGTGTGACAACATATATTCATCAATACGTTAACGAGTTAATAATATTTTCTGAACTTTAGGAGTTGAAAGCTCATCCGGAATTCGAACTTTTCGGTAAACATTTCCATCCCTTAATGTTTTTTTTTTCTTTCTTTTTTTTTCTTCACAGCTTACATTTACAATTTCTAATAGTACTATTCTTGGCACTTTGTTCAATCTCCTGCATCAAGGCATAGTTGCAATTTTATAATTCATTATTGTTTGGTAATTCATTGTAGTCGAAATCAGGTTTTATCGAGCCTTGAGTAGTCGCCGATGCTCGCGCAACGCCTGTGCTCGCGCGTATAGCAGATCGCCGCCCGTGTATTTTTTAAATTTTTGATGAAAATTCTATATTAACAAGTACATGGGAAAAATTGGGATTTTTTTTTAATTTTATTTTACCGAAGTTATTGACGTTTTGAGATGAAACGCGCAATTTTTACAACGGACCCCAATAAAAAAAAAATTCAAAATATTTTATGACGGTAACGGAAAAAAAGTGAACGACATTACAATTTTAGGTAATTGCTTTTCGGACAGATTTTTTTTTTTTTTTTTTTTTTTTTTTTTTTTTTTTTTTTTTTTTATTTAAATAAACGAATACGGCGATTTGCTCATAGCGCGACCTCTCAAAGGTCAATAAAAAATTGAGGTCCCATGGTTGGACGGTGCCGATATAGGGTAAATCGTTCAGTGATTGAAGTATGGAAAATGAGAAACGCAAATGTGCAAAGATGCTAACTGCTTTGAATTTGAAAAATGTCATTTGATAAGCTGATAAGGGAGCAATAATTGTTTTTGTGAACAAACTACTTGTATGGGTAAAAAAATACACCGGATGTATCACCCTCGATGGGTAACCCTAACTTCCGGTTGTGTGTACGTCTCCAATTGTGTGTGTGTGTGTGTGTGTCCCATAAAGGAGTCGAAAAAAGGATCCACAAGGTTGCCTTAAAAAGTGTCATCTACCCTCACACACACACACACACAACCCCAACCACGTCCCAATAATCCGCGACAGAATGGCAAGACACGTGGATCCCCTCCAAACATCCCCTCAGAGCCTCACTTCAATTAAAAGCACAAAAAAAAAACAAACTCAATTAACTGCTAAAGAGACTGAACCACTGATCGGCTCACCCTATCAAAAATGCAATTTCATGGAAAATAGACTATATATAACCATCGGAAGTAATCGCGGTAGGATTTCGAAAAAATGCCAACATCACATAAAATATTACGCACAAATTATCAATAATATCACATAAAACGTGGGTGACAAGATAAAAAAAAATGAAACAATTAATCAGTCTGTTAATCGAGGAATCGAGTTTCATTGATAATTCAGGCATTATCGAATTATTATCAAACTGTGCACTATTGTTCCATCATTACGCAAACTATTGGTGAGGATTTTCATAGTTATCTATATGTCATGCGTTAGAAAAATAAATTTATCTGAATAAAATTGTGTAGGGGACGTCGTGTGGTGGTGTGGAGGGTACGGATTTAACATCTCTTGTTAAGTCTAGAACTTGAATTGGGCGGGGGGGGGGGGGGGGGTCGGGATGAGAGCCAATTAGAGCCAATACTGAGGGATGAGTAAATAGATGAAAGATTGGAGAAGTTTGACACACGAGGTCCCCGCCTCCACACCGCCTCCACGATCTTACCTTATGAAATTTCAAGATATTGGTTCTTGTGTTAAAATTTGTTAATCAAGAGACATTAGCAAAAGAGCCCCCCCTGACGTTATCGATGAATATCTCGCAATCTAATGCAGATAGTGACATATCGATAGTGACCTTTTTTGTAGAGAATTTAATGCCCAACAAAACATGTTATCAGCAAGATTGCGCTATCTCCCTTAGATAACGAGATATTCACAAAATAGGAAATGCAAATGATTAGTCACACCGCTACTGTTTACCACTTGCATCACTCAGCAGTGCGTCATATAATTTATATATAGTTAGTAGCCTCTAACAATATAAATTAAAATTTAGCAGGAGAGTTCATCGAGTAGTTAAGCTCCGCCATCAGTTTGCTCTCAATATCTCGGAATGTGCTCGACAGTAAATTTTTCTGATTTTTTTTTTCTGAGCTCCAAAAAATATTTCAACAAAATTTTCACCGTCTTTACTATGGCCGGATATTTTGGGCAAACTGAAGGCAAAGCTCTTCCACCACTCAATGAACCCCTCAAACAGACATCTTCCTTTTAAAAATTACTATAGCACGATTTTAAGTACCTCAGGTACAGACAATATGGTTCATAATCTCTTAGAAGCTGAAGTGTTTCATACAATCGGACGGCTGTCGTATGTTCGTTAAGTGTTTAATATCTGTTGTACTCATTCATTTAGAAAAATACAGAATCTTTAGATCCATCAGAATGACATCATTCGAGGAAATCATCAATAGCTGATCAGGTACATATTAATTAATCAATCATTCGTTCTTATTGAAACAGACTAGAACAATGCTCAGCATGTTTGGTGCAGTTAATCCACACACAGTTAATGAAATTTAATTCACTAGTGGTGGTCAATCAGGTTCAATGTGACATCAATTCCCTGAAGGGCAATACATTTAATGTGTAAAATTGATGCAAATTAAAAATGTCGTTTTGTGCTTCAGATCATCTATGACATCAGTTTTCCATAAAAATCTCACGATGTCTCGCTAAGTTTTCGATTTTCTGTGAATTATATTCTCAGTTTCGTTCCTCAGGTAATTAATTAAAATCCTGCACAGCGGAACTCTGTTAAATCGCCGTCTAATGCCGCGCTCCCCCTTGTGTCAATGAGTCATCGCTGGGGCGCTCCCCCTTGTATCAACGCGTCATCGCTGGAGCTTCCCCCACCCTACCGCCTACGGCGCCTGAGAGCTCACCGGTTTTCTCTCCGGACGCCTTCTTTCCATTTAAAATATTGTCAAAAAAAAAACTGACTGAGTTTTTGTTTGGGCTAGTCCTCTGGTACTGTCACAACCCTTCCAACTACTGTCGAGTCTTCCGGTAAAATATAATATTGCCATTAAAAATTGATGCAAAATGAAAAATGTAAGGAAACAAAAAAAGAGTTCAGTTGCATAAAAACTAATTTTATATTGCCAAAAAAAATTTGAATGCCCAATTAAATAACGTGGAATTTAAATAAATCTGTCTGCATCCCTCGGACCCCTTTCCAAGACCTCGCGCTCGGCGTCAGCGCGTGGTGGGGGGTGACAACAAGCGTGGCGTTCTCCGAAATCGCTTCCCCTCTTCCCCCGTAAGCGCGACATCAACAGAGTTTCACCGTGCTGCGTTCTGACATTTCTTTTTCCTAGCACGAGACCGGTGGCGCGTGCTTCGCACGCGCATTCCCCTTTCCCGCCGCACTGACTGGTGCGGCGTGAGTTTCGGTCTAACGGTGTTCGATAATTTCGATATATATCGATAGTTTCTTCCGTCTCTCCTTTTTACTATAGGATTTCTAGAAACAAAACGCCAGACACATCCAGCCAAAGTTCCCCCAGAAAACCGATGTCATCAAAGTAATGGGAATCCGAATGAACTTGAACCAATTGATCACCCTTCTACTGAATTAGTCTCACGTCAATTGTTCTGCAGAACGTTCATCAAGGTATTGTTAGTTAACGTTTTAGTGTACTTATACTCATAAAGTAGCGCGGCCCTGAGTCGTTGCGGCGAAGGCGGGGACCGTCCTGCTCGTGTCCTGAGATCGCATGCACAGAACACAGCACAAAAAAAGAAAAACACCACACAGTTACAGACAGATAGAGGCGAAAATTTTGTCGGTTTGTCATTTTTTATTTTTATGGGGATGAAGTTAGTGGGTGATATATCTTTGGCAAATTAGGGGGGGAATTGCTTGTTGGGTGATGTTAATGAAGTCAAATTTGTTTAGAAAATTGCAGCTTACCCTTACACCACCACCACCACCGCCACCACCCCCGGAAATTCCTGGTCCACGTGCTGGTGTCACATACAAGCTTTCAGTGCGTTTTGGTTGTATTCCACTTGGAATTATTTCCTGACTAAGTCGGCTCTTGAATGCAGTCTCGAATTGACTAGATGTGGGAGGTGTGTACACTGGAGTTGCTGCACCACTGCCAAAGGCCGAGCCGTTCAGCGGTGTGCCCGATCGCATCAGACTGGCGCCTCTGGTTGTTCTAGAAGTAATTAGAACAATTAACATTTCGTATTGATAAAATCTCCTTTGGGCCATATTCCGGTCACGTAAAACTCCAATTTATTGAAAGAATCCACTAAAAACCAACAAATTTTAACACAATTTATTGGTACAGTAGACTCCCTCTAGCTCGTCCGCATAGCTCTCCGCACACTCCCGAGCGAGGGGAACTTTTCCCCCACTACGCACGAGGCATCAGACATGGGCCCGCTCTAGAGTGGAAGAAGCACTGATCTCTATAATAACTGGATGGCAGGTCCTTATGGCCCCATTTGAATATAGCGATTGAAAGCTAGCTGACTATGTAGCCTCACTCGCGCCTCTAACATCGATCAGGGAATTTGATTTAAAGCTAATGCGCATGCGTCAAATCGGTCACAATGGCATGGCAGAAAGTGGCGGTGGTAATTTTGCCTGTGTTTCCATAACCACAAAGCCACTGTTAGAGGATAGCCGAAAATATTATAGATCAGTGGGAAGAGGTATTAGACTACCCAGTGTTGTTTACAAACGCCTAAGGCCACCACGTCGCAATGAGCGACCTAAAACAAAAACGCCTGAAGTCAAGTTCATAGCCATGTACAAAGGACGGAGTTATACCTAATCTTGTTAAAAATTGGGTTGAAATTAGTCGTTTTTAGGGGATTCTTTTAATAAAATGGAGTTTATTAATCAGAAATACGATCGGTCTTTATATCAAATTGAAGTGAAGAATTAACATCTTGGGTGTGCGTTGAAAGGAGTAGAGTCATGAATGGACTTTCAAGATTTTGTAAGAACCGGAAAATTGCTGCATTACCTGTCTACCCCTTCTTGTGATGTCACACTTTTGTCAACTGAGGGCTGGCGGGAACCAATGAGTCGGGTTGGTACTCGGAACCGATCAACGGAACCGTCGCGGCTTGGCGGTCTTTTGTAGTGGTCCAATCTTGGGAATCATAAAATTGTGGAGAAAAATTAGATGTCAGTTTCATCACTCATGACTTGAGAAATTCTTTTCGCGCATCCTAACTTTTGAGCGATTAATCTTTGAGGGACGGCGCAATGCCCTAATGGCAGATTGCTAACCGTGTTTCCAATTTCAAAGAGACAACTTTCAAAGCGAGAAAAAATCATTCATTGGAATCATATTCCAAAGATAAAAAGAAGCAATGGTACACACTACCGAACCTATCGATGTATTACCGATCTCAGGCGACGCTTAGAGCTGACGCCAGTGGCGCCGCAATGGCAAAGTGCGCATGCGCGGCCGACGTGTTCTTGTACAAAAGAAGATCTAATGAGGCAATAAAATGAACTCAAACCTGTCGTTGAGTGTCTGTCCGATGCCAGGGGCAGGCCTATCCTGTTGATTTAAAATCCTACTGTTCCGTCGTATACTAGCGCCAATGGGCGCCCTCTGTGCATCCATGCTCGTTAGGTCAGACTGATACTGCATTTGCGACATTGGCGATTGCATTTGTTGTTGTAGTTGCGGTTGCATTTGCTGAGGCATCTGTTGTTGAGGCATTTGTTGCTGCTGAGGCATACCCTGTGGATTCATCGTCTGCCAACCGTACATTTGAGGGTTGTAGGAAGTCTGTCCAGGGCCAAATTGACCGGACATCTGGGGCGACTGAAATTACATTCACCTTGTCGTTAGATTTGATAACAAGTGGGGTATTATTGCAGTTAATATTCCGAAGGATTCCATAGATCAGTGCAATTTGGATTTGATCCATCACCATCCTGGATGGCTAAATGTCAATGATAATGAAATCGCTTCATTCAGAATATTCGTTGAAATAATACTGGTACTCTGCCCTTAGGAATGGATAGTGGTGTCGGTGACTTGATCCAATACACAATACAAATATGTACAGGACTTATAGCTAGAACGAGATGACAATGTTATTTGTTAGGATAAGAACTGAGGCTTGGCGCTCACGTTGCTATTCTCGTGAGCACCCTATATTTGCATAGGTGTGGGAGTACCAGTGGCAGGATGGAGATCTTCAGCCTATCTGTATGATCGCTGTATTGTGTATTGTGGATCAAGGCTTTGCGAGGATTAGTAGCTTAACTTCATCCAGAAGGAAGGGAGTGAGGGGGTGATGTGAGATTCTACTGTCGATCTGTGCATAGTGTGAATTGACTGATCAAGTGGGCTGATGATCATTGCAAAGTAGTTTTCACTGTTTTGCAACAGTAAAATCAGAGGAATTGGCATACGTGACTATATGACTAGAGACACCTCGTCAAGAGGAAATTTTAGAGGACAAACAATTGTGGTTGCCGGTTAAAAAACTTGACTTTGTGATTGCAGCTTGCAAGCCCGAACTTAAAAGCTCGAAATAATGACCAAATCGGATGTCCCCCTCAGAACCCTACAATTTTTGTTTGAAACATTTTTTTGTTACATGGCCCTGTTGAAAGATTTTTTTTTTTTTTTTTTTTAAAGATATATATTTTTAAAGATTTAGAAAGATATTTAGGTGCAATTTTGAATATGGAGGATCCTGTATACAATATATATGACCAATACGGACATATATCCGAATATATCCGAGTATATCAATACATGCTTTCAGCCAAAACACTGTGTGTGAGATATATCCTACATATATCTATATAAAGCATGTAATCATATGAATCGTATATATAGTATATAAGTAGGAGATATTAATGGAAGATTTTTCTGTAAAAAAAATCAGCGTTTTACAAGAGTGTGGGAGAAAATTTTGCCAGAGGGACAGTAATTTTTCACATGCACCAGACTGGCTATATACTATGGGGAAAATGCTCAAAAAATTGTGAGGGACACGACAAAAAATCACACATCAATAAAATCGTGGATTTTAGGAACTCTGGGTTGATTAATCTCTCAATGGGTTATGATCGTTTCTTCAATATTGCTTACACCGTAAAAATTCGATGTGAATTGATTACTCGTGGACTCGATCATTGTCTCGTACATTGTTGGAGATTGTATGGGAATCTAAAAGTTTAAAGGAACAAATTTCTTTTCTGATGTCTTTGAAAATTCAGTGAAATTTTATTGGCTAAGTCGTTCTTAAATCAAATGTTATTGGAAACGTGATCAATGAAAATCAATTTTTGGATGCACACAAAATCGTGCATCAATTTTTTTTTCATAAAAGTTTTTTTGCATAGTTTCAAAAATTCATGACCTCAATTTTCAATAATCAGTCATTAATACTGATGTATTTAATAATTTTACCATCGGTTGTAGAATTTTAATTTGTGTGCAAAATCTACAAAAATCAAGTGATCAAAAATATGAATTTTTAGCCAATAAGCTTGGTGCCAAAAACATTTAAAATTTTTCTCCCCAGCCCTTTCCCAAATACTAAGAAAATGTGAAAGCTATCATAAGAAAAATGAGAGCATAAATGTTTACCTGAGTATTTGGAAAATTAGGTGGATATTGATTTTGGTATTGTACAGGTGGTTGTCCATGCCCATTGTCATACTGGCCCTGAGTAAATTGGCTAGGTCCAGTGCCACCAGTTTGTCCAAATCCACCACTGTCTCCACCACTTCCATAATCGTACTGCGTTGGCAAACTATTCATGAGGTGATTTGAAGGCTGATTATTGAAAGCACCCGATGGAGCTGTGCCACCCATTTGATTCGGCATTCCCACGGGATTGCTGACCTGCAGGATCACCATCAATAATTATATACATTTAATCCCATTTGCGCACTATAATTATTTTATTTGTAGCAATTATCGCTAGAAAAAAAAAATTTCAAAAAATTCTGGGAAGTGATATTTCCCCATCAGTATATATACCAAATTTTTACATTAATTAATTGCAACAGAATTCCGAAAAATAGTAAAATAATTAAAAATAATTTCAAAAAATAGTAAAACCAAAATTACAAGATCATTCAAAAAAAAAATGACCTCTTCAATTTTTTTTCCTTCTCACCAAGTTCAATTATAAAATTTTCAGGCACCCCTTCCTCCACGATTGAAAAAAAGAGGATCTTCCAGAGTCTAGACCAGTCTTGATTTGACCAATAAAAAATCCCCAATAAAACTCCAGTAAAAGCCCCATAAAATTGTCATAAAAATGGCAAGGTGAAAGCCACTGAAATAGCGCAATGTCTGCCTCATCAAGCTAGCCTCACCTGATTGTGTCCGGGCTTCATGCTAGCGCGTCTGATTGCCTGATTGACGCTTTGGCTGATGGATTGCGGCGTCTGCGTGTTCCCGTCATTGGGGGCCTTGACCGGGCTCGTCTGCTCGACGCCAGCGGCATTTCCCTTCGACAGAATGCTCTTGCTGGGCATTGCGTCCTGCGGGGGTGGCACGTACTTCGGAATTTCCCGGTTTTTGAGTCGCTCGAGACCCGGCTGGCGGAAGTCCGGGGCGAATTGTTTTGCCGTTTGCTGCGCAAGGTCCGAGTCCTGTTCAGGGGAGAGATTAGATAACCATGGTTTACCATTTGAGGGGAAATAAGCTTGTCTCACCTGTCTCGCGTGCTCCGCTGCAATGTCCGCAAGCTCGGCTTTTCCCCGTGCAGTCGCAGTCCTCGAGATTGCAATGTCGGCCTTTTGCAGGGCCATTTTACTGGACCTCTGAGCAGCGTTAACTGCCGCCTCTATCCTCTCCCGAAATTTGGCCGAGCGCATAAGGAACAACTGTCTCTTCTTCTGGGATGTTATGAGAACGTTGTTCTTGTACTTGCCCTCCTCCTTGTTACCATCCCGAAACGTTGTCACTCCATAACCATACTTACGGTTGTTGAACCACTCGCCCTCGTAGCGCAGACCATCGGATCGCTCCGATATACCGAAACCCGTGCGCTTGTCGTTCTTCCATTCGCCGAGGTATGTCTCGGTAACAGAAGCGTCCATCTGCTCATCCTGGGAACATGGCAGACTTTGAAATAATGTGGCAAGAAAATTTATGGCAAAAATCGTCCTCTCCATTTTCCATAATTTAGCAGGATTTGGATTTTTTTGGAAAAGTTTTGGAAATTTTTTTTCAGTCTTTTTTTTTTAGTTTAGAATTTTGCAATGTTCCAGATTTTTTGAATGTTTGATATTTAAGCAAATTTTTGATAATTGAATTTTTTCAAACCTGGTTTTTAATGGACAATTTTTTAGGGATATTGACAATTAAAATTGGGGAAGTCCGCATTTTTCTCTATCAAAATTAATGTCATGATGCATCAGTGACAGCATGACATAAACAATTTCCTCATTTTTCTCGGCCAAAGGAATGGAAGTGCAATCAGAATTGAGTCCAGTCCAAGGAAATTGAATCGCTTTGGGGAGTGAATTCACCTCGATAACGAACGATGCATTACTGTCTGTGTGCACTGATGCTGACGCTTGGCTCTGTGAGCTTTCCGTGGACATCCAGGACGCTGAGCTTGCATTGCTCCTTATACTGCCGCCGGTGCCTCTCGTTTCAAGATCGCTGGTGCTGCGTTGTTTGCGAATTTTCAAACCCTGAAAAAATGAAAAGATAAATCTAATGCTCCAGTTGTTTTTGCCAATCGAGCACATTCAGAAAATTCACGACTTCATCTCCATCTTCATCCCAACATTTAGACATTTCAGAGTGTCATAATTTGGAGCGAATTTCTGAAAAAAAAATTTGAGAAAAACCGCGTATCTAAATTCGATGAAAGCATAAATGCAGAAAACAACCGTTTCCGTGACCCACGGCAAGTGTATTATTCGAAGAAATAATGGAGATAGAGAAAAAAGCTCCCAATAAAAAATGTTCTACGTTTCATGGGGGACCATTAAGGTTCTATGGACTACACCGCTAACTGCAATACTTCCGGGGAAAATTGGAGTCGAAGGCAAGCTGATCGAGAGAGGGATAAGGTGTAACAGGTAAGCCTCTCAATGTTTCTGCACCCCATCAAAGCACCTTTCCCCCCCCCCCCCCCACCACCCTGTTTGGATCTCGTTATTTCAAGAGGATCAGGCGAACCGCGAATCGCGTCTCTCCTTCCCTTTATTGGGGGGGGGGGGGGGAAATGAAGCAAGAATGAAAAGGATCAATCAAATTTCTCAATGTCTATTCAGTTACCACTTCCACCCATAACGGGTCACGCCCTCATGCAGCTTGATAAACTGGTGGTGGCTTGTTTAAAATTGGTGTACCGTGTTACAACATGCAACAACCTGTTACGAGGTACTGGAGCACGTTGTAACTTGATATGATTTGTTATGACTTGTCGCAACATGTTCTGTCACTGTCCAACTCATCCTCCCCCTCTACCATTCTACCAGTCTCTCCCAGTTGTAACGCGGTCTCACTCGTTGCAAATTTACTACCACCCACTTTGAAATCGGTACGTTTCGACACAAGGGCATAAGACACTCTTCTGCCGGCGGTTGGATAAAAAGCCGGAGGCAGAAGAGGTACTTCTGTCCAGGTATCAAGGAAGATCTTTTTGGTATCCTGCGGTTGCGAGGGTGTGGAGCTTCCCTGCATGCACAGTGTATCAAAGAGGCTCAGCACGGTCTCCACAAGCTTTCAAGCTCGATGGAGCTCGTGGTCCCAATGGTGGAAGCTGTAACGGAACTCCAGCATCATGCTGAAGATCCATATGCTTTGGCTTACTAATTTCCAAATTTTTACCGATAGTAATCCCTTCTTCAGGGACTTCTCGTTGAGGCTTTTCCGCCGTGCGGGGGGATCATCGCTGCGCGCCTTGAGGACAAAGCCACCTCGGCTGTCGTCGACGCGCCGGTCTCGGCGGTCCGTTGGCTCCGGCGTTGGCGCCGTCACGGACGCACCGTCAGCACTCCTCAGCGAGGTTAACGAGGCGCGGATCTGCTGCTTCGGGGGCTTATAATGACTGGCAAGGCCGAATGGCGCACTTGTCCGCACACCATATCCATGGCGCATACCCCGCAACCATTGACCCTGGTAAGTTCCTAGAAAAAGCAAGAAATAATGAGTTGATTGATCACATAAGAACAACATAATTCACGATTTCTCATTTTTGAAAGTTTTACTTTCTGATTGTTTTTGGTTTCGAATTGTGTGAGAATTTTTTTTTCTATAAATTTTCCATGTGGTGTGGGTGGGTGGGGGGTGTGAGTGGGTTGGTAGGGTGGGCGGGTAGGTTCGGTGGCTGAGTGGGTAGGTTGGGTGGGTGGGTGCCTGGCTCGGTTGGGTGGGTGGGTGAGTGGGTAGGTTGGGTGGGTTGGGTGTGTAGGTTGGGTGGGTGGGTCGGTAGGTTGTGTGCGTGGGCGGGTAGGTAGGGGGGGTGGGTGTAAACCAAAGTTGTTCGTGATTTCCGTTCTAGTACCTGTAAAAAAATGGGGGGTCGGGGGGGGGGGCGCTGTACAGGTGAGAGAACCGAGTTTCCGGATTTTTTGGTGTACCATTTTTTTTTTATTTCCTATTTTATCACATCGTTTTTCAGTGCATCGTACTCGATTATTCATGTGAATCTAAATATTTTCTGAATGAATCCGTCGGCATTTTCCCCACAATTTACGTCACCCTTCCGCTATTGCAACCCCCCCCCCCTCCCACCCACCCGCTCTTCGTGATGTCATTCGCAATTTTTTTTTTCGTTCGCACTCGCTACTTTTAAACACTTTGTCATGATTTTTATTATCATCCACGGTGACTAAACAAAACGAAATAACCAATACGAATTTTACAGGTGGGTTTGGCACGAAGAGCAAGTTGGCAGGGGCTCCATGATTTTCGTAATTTTCGTAATTTTACGTGAACCGACTGGTGTTATCACGCGTCATAAAATACAGTGGTTCAATGGTCATGCAATTTGTTCATCCAGTCCTCTACCATTGTTTCTTTTTAATAAAAAAACAATGAAATTTTTCATAAGTTTCGTAAATAAATTTCTAACAAAATTAGAACTTCAAATAAAATATTACTGAGGAATAATTGGTATATTCTTGCTGGGAAGATTTTCCAAATTTTTCTCAGCTTGGTAACTCTAAGATTTATTCCTAATCAATCAGTCATTCTAATTATCCACTGAAAAATTTTTTTGTTTTTACTATTACTTCTAGCAAAACAAATCTTTCCCACAAGTAATTATCTATGTTTTATATATCCAATTGAGTTTTGCTTTGATAGATCAAACTCTTCGCCAGTCTGACTGCGAAAATTGAAAAAAAAAAATGATCAAATATTTTGTTTGACATACATTAACCTAGAAACTAGTGCAAAAAAACTGAGTGCTCCAATGCGTGACTCTCAATTACATCTCATCTATTCTTAAAATTTGCAGCATCCCATGGACCACAACAGAGACCGAAAAATCATCCAATGGGGTGGAAAAAAATCCACAGTGCCCCATGGACCACAACATCAGCAAGAAAATCATCCGAGTGAGCGTAAGATAAATCCGCAGCATCCCATGGACCACAGCGCAAACGAGAAAATTATTCAAGGGACTGAAAAAAAAAACGCAGCATCCCATGGACCACAACAGAAGCAGAAGAATCATCCAAGTGATTGCAAAAAAAATTGACAGCCCATGGACCACAACAGAAACAGAAAAATCACCAAAGTGGGTGGGAAAAAATCTGCAGCATCCCCTGGACCACAACAGAAAAATCATCCAAATGAGTGAGGAAAAAAAAATTGATTATTGAAATGGCACATTGTTACAGCCCTGATGTCAGCCTATGTAGTGTAGTGTGGGTCTGAATAGCCTGAAATAGCCAGTGGTGGCTAACGGCTGGCAACTGCCTCGCCATCTCCTCTCGCACATCTGCATCTTACCCGCCGCATCTCAACGAGCGTTACAACGAGCAATATAATACAAATACATATTCACTGGGGGCTTTTGCGAATCTCACTGGTGCTAGTGTATTTTAGGTATCAACGATCGAGACTCAGGTGCCTGCACCACAAATGCCGGAGCGACAATCAGCCGGGACCGAGTGCTAAATATCCAATGAGTCGGGAATTTTTTTGCACTTCATGTGCTAAAAAAAAAAAAATTGAAAATTCTATACATAATTTAGCGATAATTTTAATAAGATTGAATTCGAGTTCAATTTGATGGAGAAGAATCCACTCACAAAATTTCAAATTTTAGGGAGAATACGTTATGGGATGGGTGTCCAGTAGGCCCTTTCGAGGACAATGCTGAAGAGCGGCTAACGTGGAGAATAGAAGAGATACAGAGAGGGGCTCGGGAAAACACACACACACAATGTAACAGGCATGGCTGAACATATTTCGAGATTACTACTTAGATTTTTCGATTTATTTTTCCAAATTTTCAAAGGGATACTGAATCACACAATCATAGATTGGGAAATTAAACGAAATTAATTTTTTTTCAACTTCAAGAATTGCAAAAAAATCAAATCAAAAATTCAGAAGTTTGAAAAAATAAATGTTAAAAATCCCATACGCAGGGAAAGAGAGAAAGGGATGTTGATGGGCAGAAACCAATCCTAATAATTCGGGAAACGACACGTCGGCAATAAAGTTTTTTGAATTATAATATTGAAAAAAATATTTATGCCCCATAATCGTCGCCAGAGCGACAAAAAAATCGTTTGACGCATCAATTTCGGCCCCTCCGAGAGCGCCGCCCACATAAGACCTTTTACCAGCTGATACAAATGAATCCTATTTGATAAATTGATGGTTAATCTTGCTCCCATAAATACATGTTAAGCGTGTTCCACATAAATTCCAACAAAACACTGAATTTTAATGTCCCAAAATCCCCCGGCGAAAAGTCACAAATTGACGCATGCCCTCGAATTCCGTAGATTCTCGCGGAAGAACTACTCGGCATGTGTCATCAAATTCCTCCGAATTGATCAAAGTTGAAGATGGCGTGTATTTCTTACAAAAAAATTTGACTGTCTGCAAACAATTAATTAGGGCCGCTCCATTTAATATTTTCCATTTCAATTTGGCAAAAGTTCTCAAATATATTTCATCAATTACTGATACTAGGCACAGGAATAAATTATCAGTCAAAAATACTTTTTTTTACAAACGGTATCGTAATTAATTTTTGGATGTAGGCATGTAAGCAAGATATAAACTGCTGCGATTAAGCTTGATTGATTGATGGATTGTTCGATTGATCTCCCGATTGATGGTTCGATGGATCTCCAGATTAATTGTTCGATTGATCTCCCGATCGATGGTTCGATTGATCTGCAGATTGATCTCCCGATTGATTGTTCGATTGATCTCCAGATTGATTACTCGATTGATCTCCAGATTGATTACTCGATTGATCTCCAGATTGACTACTCGATTAATCTCCAGATTGATTACTGGATTGATCTCCAGATTGATTACTCGATTAATCTCCAGATTGATTACTGGATTGATCTCCAGATTGATTACTCGATTAATCTCAATGATTGATTGTTCGATTGATCTCCCGATTGATCTCCCGATTGATCTCCCGATTGATCTCCCGATTGATCGCTCGATTGATCTCCCGATTGATTCATGGATCAATTATTATTTATCTTTTCCTCCATTTTCTTTCTGCCATTTCCTGGCTACATCATCATTCACAAGCCGCGTTTGCCTTGCAGGTGCTTCCCCACCCATCATCGACTTGAAGTTTCTCACATACTTCCAATTGACATTGGTACCAGATTGTACAATTGCAACCCCTCATACATAACATCGTCCTGCACAAAAGTCAGTTTCACTGGCCGTATTGATAAGCCATTCTCGATTGTGTTCCTATCATCGTTTGCCCAGCATCATTCCAACTGGTATCTCCTGTCTCATCCAGCTTATGTTGTCACTTCAGCATCTTGTGCTCAATGCTTCCAGCAACATGCGTTAAGCCTAGCGCTTCCTGCACATCATTTACACGTGTTCTCCAATTACAATACAGGATTGCGCCCATTGGTCGGTTCTGCTTTTTTTTGCAAATTCGCCAGATTTGGAAAAAAGTTTTGAAGTGCGGTGAGATGATACTATATGTTGCCTATATATATTGCAAATCGGTTTCGTGCTGACAATATATATAGGTGTTAATTAATAACATGTCATGTCAGTGAAAAAATAAATATTCTCCATTATATTTTGGTATTTTCCTTTGGAGTAAGCAGCTTGGGTATTGTAGAACATCCGCTCATCGCTCATGATTCACCGATAACTCAGTTTGAAATTCCTCATTTTACGATTTGGGTAGTAGGGTATAAATCATGTTCCATCTGTCGATTACGAGCAATCTGGCCAATCCCAAATGACCAAACCTCACGGGATGTACCGGCATTCGACAGATAACTGTGCTTGATGAGCGTCTAAATAAAGCACTCAAGAGCAATCGGGGAGAAATGTAATGCAAACTTTTCGGACGCCAACGGTAAATTCCCCAAAAGTTTTATATTGAACAGAAATGATCTATTCAAAATTTTCAGGGGCAGAAAAAAATTGATAAAATATCCAAATGTTTCGACATGAAAAGCAATTGTTCATGACACTTTTTCATAAAGTTTCGTTCCTCCATCCCTTTCTCTTATACTCCCCACAGTGAGCGCTCTTCACCGTTTCTTGGGTAGGGCATACTGGACACCCATCCCTGCGGCCGTCGCCGACTTTCGGATTTCCAAACACAGGGTAAACCTCCAGAAACCCCTATGCTGGGATGGCGGGCACCCATGATGGACCCTCCCCCCTCCGTCGGGTTAGGTCCCCCCCCCCCCCGGCCTTGCGCTCTCATTTTACGGGTACCGCCAATAGCACTCACGGAATATTTCTATCGTTAGGAATCCCCGGGAAAATATTCACGTGAGACATTCGTCGAAGACCGGGCGCGAACCTAGGAGGTAGGCAGATACTCCAGCCACTGAATCAATGCCCCGACTGTTGTGTGTGTGTGTGTGTTGACACAATTGCCGAGGAGGCCGAGGATAATAAATCAGTTGGGATGTGATCTATGGACGCCTGACCTCTCGCGGCGGGAAAAGTCACGACCATTGGGTCCATGCTGATTACAGGGATCTACCCCCCCCCCCCCCCCACCCTCCTTGCACCAAAATATTGCTCGTGCGATGGAGAGCTTCCAGCCCGAGGAAAAAGAATATTTTTTGTTTGGCTTGTTGAAACTCACCACTGTCAGCATATGTCTCGGAGCCATAGCCGTCCTGAAGTCCGCTTGCCCAGGTGCCCTCGTATCTCGCTGTGGAAGTTGTCGATTGCCTTACGCCGTATCGTCCCTTGTATCCCTGCGTCCACTCGCCTCGATACAACCACCTTCCACGCATCTCCATACCCAGACCATGTCTTTTCCCATTCTGCCATTGGCCCTCGTATGCGGAGCCACTAGAACACGGAATGGAAACCATAAACCATACAGATATTGAGTTGATAGGTCGGGCCAAGACCTTCCCGGTGCAAATGTACCATTTTCAAATCACATTACCTCCTTGATTATACGAATTATGATAACAGTGAACATAGGAATGTGTTTTCGTCGGGACCAACTTCCCTCCAATCCCTCTTCCCACACGTTGAAGCATCTTCGTGCTTGAGCTTTTTCATCAATTAGACTTGTGTCCAGGAATATACATGCTGGATCGATTTTCCGCACAATTTAATCCCCCGTGAGTTATATGATACATATACCGGGTATATTATTATCTGGCCACACACATATGTGACATACGAGATAGGTGGAAGCTATACGTGCACATATCCGGCATATATCTCAAATATTGCGGTTGTGGCCGAAATTTATGTGTATATGATTGACATATGTACCACTTATATATCATCTTCCGAGGGTGGGGGGGGGGGGGGGGGGGGAGGGGGCACTCCCCAAAAAATCTGTTGGAACACCTCTTATCAGTAACGATCGTCTCCATAAAAAATGCAGATCAAAATGTTTCCTGAAGACCAAAGTTTGAGCTAACGACGTCTTTGACTTTCTACGAAAATCTTTGAGAGATCTTGGGCGGAAATTCCGCATAGAAAAAATTGCCTCCATTTTTTTTGTCGATTTGCTCTTGAACCAATGAATACTCGGTTGATTTCCGGTATTCTGCACTGTCGGAACACAATTTCCGATTTCTTGAGAATCCGACACCGCAGTTATTGTTAATTCTGGAAGTTATTGCAATAACAAATTCATCGGCTTCTTGAGAATGGTCATGAGATACTGAAATTGCCCACTGGAGTGACTCAACATTGCAACTCACATGGCCAAAATTAACCCATCGAGGGTGGGTGAAGAATCGATTTTCAAGGGTGAATCATTCTGCTTGGCAAATGGAGAAACATGACCTCAACCCACTTGGTGGTATGGGATTATGGGTCTTGGGGACAGATTGGTCGAAATTCCTGTGTCCCAGATTCACCAAGCAGTTGAAATGCGAGGGTGATTGGACGGACAAGTTTTTTTTTTCATACGCCGGAAGTTTGTGCGGGAGAGCGTTGACCTTCGTCTTGAAATAAAACATGCGTGGCCTTGGGGGCAGACGATGGTTTTAATTACGAAATTCTTCTATTTTTTTTTCTTTCTCTCATTTTTGATACGCCGGATTTTGTCCACTGCCCATTTGTCATTTCGGCGCGAAAAGTAGTGGCTGGAAAAAAATTCCAAGAGAGCTTATTGCGGGGATTAAATTCCCCTGTAACTGAACGAATGGTCTGACGAGAAAATTTTCAAAAGTATCTCATAAACCCATTTATTCACAATATGAGATCCATCACATATCACCCATTCACCTACCTACTCATTCAGTCACCCACCCACCCACCCATCCAGTCTGCCAGGCACCCACCCACCCATCTGGTCACCCACTCACCCACCCGTTCAATCCCCCACTCACCCACCCATCCAGTCACCCACCCACCCATCCAGTCACCCATCCACCCACCCAGTCACCCACCCACCCATCCAGTCACCCACCCACCCATCGGGTCACCCACCCACCCACCGGGTCACCCACCCACTCACCCACCGGGTCACCCATCCACTCATCGACTCACCCAACCACCCATCCAGTCACCCACCCATTCACCCACCCACCTACTCATTCATTCATGCCCCTGCCACACACACACACACACACACACACAGACACCCATAGACCAGCCGGGGCTTTGGCGTAGTCCGTAGAATGTATTAGCCCCCTAGTCCTGGGTTCGCGCCCGGCCGCCCGAGACTATTTTGCAAGAATATTTTCTCCTCGATTCCGATCACTATCTGCGGCACCCACAAAATGAGACCGCACAGACGGGCGGGAAGCTAACCCGACGCAGGGGGGGGGGCTTCCATCACAGACACCCGCCATTGTAGCACAGGGGTTTCTGGAACCTGTGCTTAGAAATACGATGGCCTAAATAGTGGGAGTCGGCCCCAGCCGCATGGATGGGTGTCCAGTACCCCCCCCCCCCCCCCCCAAGGAATGCTCAGCTACCCGCGGCGTACACATGACAGGGACGGAGACGAACACACACACACACACACACACACACACACACACACACACACACACACGCACACACGGATATACATTAGAAATTCATGAATCTGACACATTTCAGTGACTACAATAACTTCCCCTATATGGAAAAGTAATGAAGTCAAATCGTTGATAGACCTTCCCAGAAAATCCATGTGCAATCATCCCCCAGCGCAAACCACACACAACCACCTAATACAAAGAATAAACCTCACAATTCCAATCACCTGACAATCCCCTTGACTCCCTATTTCGTCTATTTTTCTCTAATAAATCCACATGTGCCGAGGCCATAGTGACCTCCAATACCACATTTGTCCTTGCACCCTGTGACCTAATTTTCTCACCCTACAATTTTCCCCCTTCTCAAAACAACCTAATGCGCCTGTCCCCTTTTATACGCTATGAAAAGATCTCGGGTTTATTTACATTTGCCGGAAAATAAAAACAGAAAATAAGAGGGTGGAGTGAGTGTGAACGAGCAGGGCAACACTAATAACTTCCTGATTTAGGATTAGCATCCAGCCCTATCATTCCCGAGGAAGGGTTGTTGGGATTCCCATTTTTTCTTCTTTTTTTTAATAATTTTTCCATCAAAGACTAATCGCCAATGGAGTTCGTGATGACGTCCATCTAATATTTCGGTCGTGAGGAATTGTCATAACCAAAACGTAGACCAGATGCATCATTGAGGTAACCAGCTGACCACCTTGCGAATCGAATGCCGAGACCCCAACCGACGGAGGTTGAGACAATTCAAGTGATTGTCATAAGTTTGCATCAACACAGCCCAAATTCAGGAGTCAACGTAAAAGGTAGTAAGGTAGATTGAAATTGGGGGAAGAAATGTTGGTCCCACTGCCTTCCCCAAGTGCGGAGAGTCAATTCCTCAGGGCTCCACCCAGCATCCTCAAAATTTCCATCTCAAAATCTCGCCAAATTGAACCAGAGGTGAGGTCAATTAGGCGAAGAGCACTGGAAGCCTTCAAACTGAACTCGATATTCAATCAATATCAAGGTAACCGTAGAGAAGCCAAGGATATTATTGACAGTATTTTTTTATTTTCTCATTTATTCGATCACTTGTTATTGAATTCCTCTTCCAGCCTCAATTCCACAGCATCTCCAATTCCCTAACCTCCCGCCAAGCGACAGGTGAACACACCGACGTTGCCATGTCGATTTCGGTAATTGGCGTTTCCGGAAAATCGTAAAAATTCATTGAGATACGTGCCAATATTCTCCATTTTTTTGATTATTTTAAGTGAATAGGGGAAGTTATTGTTTTGCCCCCGAAAATGAAAAATCGATTTTCCATCAGATCTCCACGTTTCATGGTATTTCTGACCTTTCTAGACTATTTCAAACAAAATGTCTGTATGTGTGTGTGTGTGTGCCGATGTACGTATGTAACCAAAAATTTCCCGGAACGATTTTTCGTGAACAAATTATCCGATCGCGGTCCTGTATGACGCAATCGAAGCGTCTTGCCGTAACTCAGAGCTGATTAATTTTTGCTCCATATATGTCTCCTGCTTTCTATTCTCATTAACAATTTCAATTGTTTATAACGCTGTATCTCACGAAATATTATAGATACGCAAAAATGTGTCAAATAAATGTTGTTCCTTATAAAAAAATACATATTTTGTGTCCTCTGACTTTTTTCGTATCTTCAACCGTTTCGGAGTTAGAGCGTTATAAACAATTGAAATCATTTGGAGAGCTCTGTGGCGAGAAAAATCTGGTAACACCTCGTGTGTATTTCCGTTGAATTTGACTGAGCTACTTTATGGAGGGAAAAAGCTAGATACCTGGGCCACGTGTAGACGCCAGAGACCTCGAATCCATAGTGCCAGCTACCAGAATAGGCCCCCTGTCCCTTGGGTCCAGTGCACACCCCATGTCCATGTGCTTTTCCATCCTCCCAGCCTCCACAATAAGTGCCACCATCATCAAAATCAAATCTACCACCATTGACCTGGGCCCTATTGGCACCAGCTGTGGTCCCAGTGGCTGGGCTTGGCTGGGGCGGTGATACACTCCCAGCTGCCACTTGTGCCCCACCAGCAACCCCATTTGCTGGCGCACCCGACTGGCTGTGTGTCTGTTGTTGCTGTTGCTGCTGCTGCTGTTGCATTTTAATCACTCAAACTTTTCCCTTCACTTTCACCAATCCTCGCAGCGCCATTTTCACCAGCACCCTGCACTATTTTTTAATTCCTGAAAGATCATTTCATTCGCAATTCTTGGCTCTCCCCACTCTCCACAATTTTCTTTCGACTTTTTTTAGCCCGTTTCATCTACATCGCTCAAATTATCTAATTTTGAAAAAATGCAAAGGATTTCCGATTGACAAATATATTCAAGGAACCTATCCTGAGCCCCAAAAACACTTTCACCCAAAAAAAAAAAATATATAATTTAGCTCGAATAATCTTTTTTTAACTATAATTCCTTTTCACATAACCCGACATCTCTATCTCTCTTTCGCATACCTACGATATCCCATTTCCCCCAAAACCGTGCCATACGTCCTCGTTTTCCCGAGAAAAAAAAAACGAAGAAGAAACGCCGCAATTACGGTACAGTGAAAAGCGCTCGGTCGAAAGCTCGTGTTGTTTATCCGCTGTAGCGACAGTTGCCCCGAGGCATTCGCTAAGATAAACGTCCGCGAGTATTGGCGCATGCGCACAAGTGGTGCGCATGCGCATTAGCCTTGAGCCGCAAGCTCTCTCGCGCCCACCGGTACCACACCGAAACGTCCGTTACGCAATGCTTCTATAAGCATCCGTGATCTGCTTGGAATGTCGTCCCGCATCCCTTTCTTCTTCAGTCGTTTTTTGTACTTTGCATGTATTTTAATTTTTTTTTTTTAACGCGAACGCACCAGAGGGACCTGCCCATGTAACCCCCCAATGCGCACCCGATTGACGGACATGTGCCAATGATCCAGGGTGTCAATTGCGCATCAATTTTCCCCCGCAAAATTGACCGGAAATTGAGCTTTTTTTTGGTTATTTTCTTCAGATTTATGAGCCACGGTTTAGCTAGCCTAGGGCTTCTATTTTTATCATGGGGTAGAGGCGAATTGTTTCACCGAGGCGCGTCTCACACACGCGTTCTCGTCAATGCGACTCAACCGGGGTTCAAACTCGATTTTATAAATAGTTTTAGAAATCCCTGTGTGTGTTTGTGTGTGTGGGTTAACAGATTTTTGACGAAATGAACGAGCCGATGATCGTGGAATTGTGATTGAATTTTTTTCGTATTTTTTTTTTGCTTTACACTTTTATTATGGAAAGTTCGTGTGAATTATTGAGGGACGATTGAGAAACGAGGGTTTATCAATTGCAGAGGTCTTGCTATCAAGTTCAATCCTCTTAGGCTTATAATCATGGAACATAAATTAATGTTGCGTCACATTGTCTGTTGTATCAACAGATGTAACATGCCCTGATAGTTCAGTTGAATTTTTGCTTTTGGAAAATTTGCAGGATTTTTTTGGCCAAGTGCACATTTTAGCAAAATTTTCGCTTTCTGCAAACTGAGCTTTTGATCCCAAAAAAATCCATTTTTTTTTGTATAGTGTGGAATTGATGTGAACATTTTTGGAAATAAATTTCCTCAGAATTTAGCAGTCTAAAATTTTTTCGTCCCATTTCCATATCCCACATAAGCGCCCGATTTTTCAAAAATGTGAGGTTACCCCAATTCATTGTTTCACACACGATAAAAATTTTCGACCAAAAAAAATTACAATGCAAATTAAAAAATCCGGAAATTTCATCTTCTTTAATTAGAAATTTTTCCACGTAATTGCTGATCACTCATCACAGTGTGGCTACCACCCCCTGGTACCCCCACCCCCAACCCCCGCCCTCCCCCCACCCACATTGAATCCCTGTCATGCCCGATATTTTTTCACACCCCTAAAAACGCGCAGTTTTTCCCTGAAAAAAAAATCCTCCCTACCCCTCGCACAATTTCTTCGTGTCTCCTGTCCTTGACACAAAAAACACATGTTCCTTGTTCGATTTAATTCAGGTGCCACCACACATTCCGCACGTTGAATTCGTCTCAAATATATTCATTATACACAAGACACACTGTCGAGGTATCCAGCGGGAGGTGGGAGGGGGTGGGTGGGGACGGGGGGGGGGGGGGAGGGGGGAGTCTGGGTCAAGCACACTTTGTGGGGAGAATAAAAAAGCTATCATGGCTGTGAAGTTAGGAGAGGCTCAGCAGAAATTCGGTCACGACGACGCGCATGGAATGGAATAATCGAAATTTTCTCATTGGCATTAGCTCGTAATATCGTGAAAAAAAATCGAAAGAAAATTTTTCTGAGCTACCCTCATAGAAGTGCCGGGGGCCTACGTGCGCTTATCAGAGCCCAATGGTGTTATCACTGATTTACACTTGTTATTACAATTTTTTTTATTCACGGTTGCTGATTTTTTTTTTTTTTTTTTGAGGAATTTATTGCAGAAAATTACGGCTCATGATTTATGTAACAAATTATGCGGGGGCAAATTTTCGGGGGAATTTTTTCGAGGCGCGACTTTGAGGTTTTTCTCACGAAAGCTCTCGGTGTGTCAGGGTGGTGGCATTATTGCAAACTACCTTTTGGGTACGCGGCGCAGCCCTCGATAGCGTCGTCACGACTATTTCTATACATATATTGATTGCGTGTACATGCATATGGGAGATGTTGTTAATGGACATGCGCCGTTGGCCGCCGGTAGCCGCTGTTAAAGGTGTCGATTAGGTGGGCGTTCAGATTTATGGGTTTTTAGGGCCACATAATGGCTCCATAAAAAAATAGTCAAATCATTTTTTATACTATATCGAATTCTCTACAAAAAAGCTCTTCTGTCATTTTTTGGTAAATGCAATAGTGAAGCAGATAATTCCATAATTTTGGAGATCGATTAAAAAATGAATTAACGAAATTCCATCCCAATTATTCAATTCAGGAATCGAAGAAAAATCCGAAAAAAAATTGGGCTTAAAAACCCTGTAAAGTGTCCTAAATTGCACCCGAAAAAAAATATTAATTTAAGGTATTTAAGAGGTTTTGGAACTTTCCATAATCCACAATTTTTTTTACGTCTTAAATTAAGCCCGATATTTTATTCGAGTCAAAATTTATATTTTTGAAAAAACAGCGATTATTCAATATTGTGATAAGCGCTCTAATCGCGCGCAAGTCTCGAAACACATTCTTGCAGATAATGCAATTATCTGAATAAAACTGGTTCGACTTCTTTTGTCATTACTCACGCCGATAAGTTGGCAATTAAGATGCGAACGTGAAAACTATAATTGCAAAAACAATGATTTATTGGACAATTGAATTGATAACGAGTGAGTTAAGAAGGAAATATCTGAGCCACATGTTGCCGGCAATCATCTTTTTTTGCATTCTCACATTGTGCGATATTTAGAAATCAAAAAGATTTAAAAAAAAATATTTTAAACCGTATATTGATATGTCTTAAAGTAGAGTATAAAGGGCTTAAATTAAGGCATTCAGTCCTAAACTAATACAATTGTTCCAAGTCTTAAATTAATGGTACCAATAAAAAAAAATTAATGTTATCAAAAAAAATAATGTTACCTTTTTTGGCAGAGGGTGGTGGCCGGTTCCCGCCGACCCTGAGTTCCTGGACCACTCCGACTTTTCCCAAGGCCCGCATAAATAGCAAAACGAAGACTGCATCCATCACTCACCTCTACACCTATACCGCCTGTGCAGAATTATGTTGCCACAATTGTTGTTGTATTGGCCGCTATCTGAAAGAGGAAAAAAATTGTTGAGAGCCCCGATAGCATTGTAAGTAAATAGACAACCGCAAGAGAGTTCCGCTGGACAGTGGGAACGAAAAAAATTAGAAATAAAAAAAAAATTCGTCTAATCGACGCAATTGCAAATGACAGTTCTCTCTCTAACTATAGACAGTGTTCCAAAAGTGCGAGCTTGGAACTGAGTCAAAAGTTCCTTTTCTACTTTCTTGTCTGACGCCCCCCCCCCCTCACCCTCTGAAGTTCCGGAAGTTTGAAGTTGAACTGTTCCAGCACTGCTCACGGAACCAGTGCCTCCAGTTCCTAGAACGTTCACCTGGAACAACTCGTGCCACTGTTGAACAACCTGAAGCGATTCTCATAACCGTTCCTGGTATTGTACTTGCACCTAGAACCGTTCATGGAACGGTTCCCGGAACTGAAGTTCCACCTGGAACAGTTCCCAGAACCGACCATTTACGGGGGAACGATTCTTGGAACTGTTCCTTATCTTCGATCCGCTCTTGGAACTGCAAGCAGTTCCTTCATGGGAAGGCGTCGGACAGGAAAGTTGAAGAGGAACTTCCGACACGGAATTTCGTCCCTTTCTAGCTTTTGCTCCCAGCACACGTTGGAATGAACAGTATCCGGAACTGAAGTTCCACCTGGAACAGTTCTTGGAACTGTTCCTCATCTTGGATCCGCTCTTGGAACTCCAAGGACTGGACCAGTGGGCGAAGCAGTGTTGTAATTGTTCAACATCAAACTTCAGTAACTTCATAGGAGGGCGTCGGACAGGAAAGTTGAAGAGGAACTTCCGACACGGAATTTTGTCCCCTTTTCCCTTTTGCTTCCAACACAAGTTGGAATGAACAGTATCCGGAACTGAAGTTCCACCTGGAACAGTTCCTAGAACCGACCATTCAGGGGGAACAGTTCTTGGAACTGTTCCTCATCTTGGATCCGCTCTTGGAACTTCAAGGACTGGACCAGTGGGCGAAGCAGTGCTGTAACTGTTCAACATCAAACTTCAGTGACTTAATGGGAGGGCGTCGGACAGAAAAGTTGAAGAGGAACTTCCGACTCGGAATTTTGTCCCCTTTTAGCTTTTGCTCCCAGCACACGTTGTAATGGACCACTGACAGGACCTGTCCTACCAACCGTGCATCAATTGGTCCAGGAATTGGCCCAAGGGTCCCCCGAGGGTGAGGGGGGGGGGGGAGGGAAGGGGGAGTTCCAATCACATTCATTTACTCCTCAATGTAATTATATACCTCATTAGTTTCATTATCCGAGAATTCCAGCCTATTTGGTAATCTTTTCATTCCAAATCTTCTAACAAAAATAGAATTTTCCTTTTGCGTACATAAACTGACCTCGTGACCCCACTGCAAATCTATAGCGAATGTCATATGGGCAAATAATTGGTATAAAAATCGGATTATCTCCTTAACGAGCAGGTTTACAGAAAAATGTCAAGTAGCATCTTTTATCAGGAATTCAATGCTCTACATAAAATGTTATGTGACATTTTTGCTTGGAGTTGATAGTTTTCGAGATAATTGAACAACGTGCATTATTAATACATTTACAAAACATTTTCTTCCGCGAATAAACCGATATAAGATGATGTCAAGCCGAACAACAATGCAGGAGGAAGTGTTAAAAATTTGCCTGATAACAACACAACGGGGTCACCAGGGTATCGTGCCTACGTCACCTTCTCGATACCTTCTTACCCAACATGAAGATGAAGCTAACGACCATACGAATTCGTTGATTCGACTACATGAATTGAATGTGTGAAAGTGATTGTACGAGTTATGAAATGTGTGATTTGACGGACACAAAATCTCCGACGTTTTCTTAACTCTGGGGTCGGAAACCACAGAATTGTCAGACCAATTGGAGAAAGATCGCAAGAAAACTGCCTTCAGCTGATTTTTCACGTGTGAGTATTACTTTCATGGGTGTATCATATACTGGGTGGCATATAAATTGAAAAACCTCAGGCTGTTATACGATTAGAAAATTAATTAACAATTTTTATTAACGACAATTTTTTTAAGGTGGATTTGTTGATCTAGATTTTTTAACTTTTCAATTTTTGGCAAGTCATTCTAATGACTAATGTTTTAGGTGTATAAACAATGGTTGCGACAAATTCTAAGTCGATGTGTGTGTGTATGTGTGTGTGTGGGTGGGTCGGAGGAGTGTGTGGGTCCGTGAGTGTGTGGGTGGGTGGGTGGGTGTGTGGGTGGGTGGGTGAGTGGGTGGGTAAGTGGGTGGGTGGGTGAGTGTGTAGGTGGGTGGGTGAGTGGGTGAGTGGGTGGGTGTGTGGTTGAGTAAATTCCCTCAGGTATCGCCTCCAAAGATTCTCCTACATTTTGAATGAATCGTAAGAGCCCATCCGTTCCTCATGCAAAAACACACATTTCACGTGACATGAGTTATTAACATTTTGTCCTGCAATTCACCGATTAAAGATCTTTGCATATCTCGAAATCCATAGTAACACCAGTAGTTAACTGCACGTTGCGATTGAGCTAGCTCAATTAAAACCGTGAAATAGATTCTTAAGAGAACACAGTGTATGTGAGAAGTGTAAACCCTGGTATTTCGAAAACCCCATGCAAGGGCTTCGTATTCCAACCGGTAATGTAATTAAGCTTCCTTCTTACTGTGCCCGTTCAGTGTCATTTTACCTGAAGCAACCGAGTTATTCAGTACCACGGCAGACACCCAATCATCAACATCGCTACATTTCCGCTGGTACAACTCATCAATTTTTCATATTCAATTAGTGAAGTGGTAAAATGTCAATTCAATATTTCTAATTTTAACTCATTTTTTTAAAGGTACCAAAATATTCCGCAACGAATATATATATATACATGTGTGGGTGGGTGTGTGTGAGTGTGGGTGGCTGGGTGTGAGTGTGGGTGGCTGGGTGTGAGTATGGGTGGGTGGGTGTGAGTGTGGGTGGGTGTGAGTGTGGGTGGGTGGGTGGGTGGGTGGGTAGGTGGGTGTGAGTGTGGGTGGATGGGCGGGTGTGAGTGTGGGTGGGTGAGCGGTTGGGTGGGAGTGTGTGTGTGAGTGGGTGAGTGGGCGTGTGTATGGATGGGTGGGTAGGTGAGTGGGTGTGGGTGGGTGACTGGATTCCACCTTGTACCTAAAGCAACATTTCCTGGTCGCGGCCGTATCTAGTTATATTTATGGATACAATAACAAGTAGTGTTTTATACCTCTAAGGGACAAATAATAATTTTCGGAACTGACAGCGTGGAGATGTTTTTTCGCGATTGACAACTTGGAACTCGAGACGAAGTCGAGGGAAAAAAAAATTACCCACGGGTTACGAATAATATTTTTTCTGACGGTGGGCGAGAAGAGAGGGGGAGGGGGAAAGGGGGGTTCGCACACGAGCAGCGTACGTGAAACGCTGTGTCAGTTCGACCAATTCTTGAGAAAAAATAGACACGTTTCCTAATGCATTAAAATCCTTATCAAAGATTACAGATTCTGCGTACATGTTCTCCCGAACTTTCATCAGACATTCTCGCTTCTTCATGGCATTGAAGTAATCACACGCATAGTGTCGTAATCGAATCTTCTCAATCGAATATTGTGCACTTCTAAATTCTAATACTGTCGTACAATTGAGGTGTTAAATCCCGCTAGAGCAAAAATTTTCTTATCCTTCGAGTGATTTTTGATGGTTTTTCCGGCGTCGAACGAGAAAAATTCCAGCGTAAAGTAAGAAAATAAAAGAAAGGAAGTGTCTTGTACTGAATGGTAAAAATTGTAAAACTCGAACATAAAATTCCTATCCCCACTAATCTTCTAAATGATTTTTTTTATGTCTTACTATCATAACAAACAATTTACAATAGCCTATCAAAATTGTTCCAATGTCAAAAATCCCCCATGTTATCATTTGTCTAACCACATGTTTTATCGCTTCCAGAATTTTTTTCTCACTGCTCTCCGTGTCATCGTTTCATGAGTTCATCCAGAATTATGACGGACAGTAATAGCCTGAACTACCTGAGCCTAGGGAGCCGAACTGATGCAAAACACAAGCGTAAGAGCGAGGAATTACGCACGATAAGCTTGGAGCAATTATCACGACACGACAGATACGATGATTGTTGGGTGGCGATCTACGACCGAGTATACGACTGCACGGAGTTTATTAAAACTCATCCCGGGGGTCAAGATGTCATCTTGGAGTATGCAGGAAGAGATGCTACCCTGGCATTCATCGGTGCCGGACATACCCAAGCTGCAACAGGGATTCTCAAAAATTATCTTGTCGGTCAATTACCGATTCAGGAGAGACTCTTCCTGGTGCCCAATGGTATTAAAATCGTAACGATCGCGTGAAAGAATTTATAGAGAATGGCCAAAATTCGACTAGAGAGGTCAGAACAAAAAAATTCAGTTTTCTAAGTTACACACACACACACACATATATATATATCGACGCAGAATTTGTTGGAGATCATTTAGGATCATCCTAGGATACCAAAGGAGAGACGAAAGAAGCTATCGCTATATATCGAAATTATCGAAAAGCGTAAGACCGAAACCGACGCGACACCAGCCAGTGCGGCGGGAAACGGAAGTGCGCGTGCGCAGCACGCGCCACCGGACTCGTACTTAAAACACTGGTCACAGCAAGAAAGAAAATCGATTTCGGGGTCACTACCAGAATCCTCCGAAAATTGGCAACTTCGAAATAGGTCATAAATAAGAAAGTGCAATTGCACGTATTCTAGTTTAGCGTCATTAGCAACATTAGCTTCACACGTGACATTGCGTTTCAGGGAAAACAGGCTCAATTTCAAATGATTTTCAATACAAATACCAAACTCAAATTCTATCATGAAAAATTGAGGCGCGCAAAAAAATTCAATTTTGCAACGACTGTTTTTTAAAAGATTTTTCACTATTTATTTATTTATAGAGCTAACATATTTGACAAAAAATCGACATTCCTAGAGATGTCAATGCAATGTGTGGTTTTTTTTTTCAAATTATTGTTTTTTTCTATTCATTTAAATGGCCTATGAACCGACTATAGTGAGGTCGGTACCGACATATAGGTTACGATCAAATGTGAAAAAAAAACAATTTATAAATGAAAGAATGAATGGATCCATCAAATGAAGTCATGTGGAAATTTCACTATTGTTTAATATCGTGTCATGTATCATGTAAAGCGTGGTCAATAAATTAATTATTCATAATGACTCACTTTTTTTCTTTGAGAATATATATATATATATATATATATATATAGCTCCATATCGAGAAACCCTCATTTCAGATTAACTCCTGGGAAAAGTGAACCTGTAAAATTCGATATATAATTATTAAAAAACAACCCAACAATCAGGACTCAGTTATCAAAAATTAATCCGCCAAATATGAGTTACTTACGCACTGCTTATGATTATTATTGAGAGCGCCCAAAAATGGCGCCAATTTGAATTTTCGCGTAACAAAAATTTGCTTTATAAGACATCGTGTGCTAAAATTAGATTCACGCGCTTTAACTGCACTTAAAAAACACGTATCGTGTGTTTTTATTTATTCTTTCGCCAACTTCTGTGATAATTATTCGAGTAGAAATATAGTTGTAACCGCTGCATTCAGATAATTTGAAATTGCGGGAAATTAAAAAGCCGCCATATCGGACTTCACATTTATGAGATAATTATCAATTGTTTTGATTTAATTCACTTGGAAAACACTGACGTTATTTAATGGAATGGATGAACAACAAATCTTTGCGCAACCGTTAATTTTTTTGAATTGGAATAGACCGCACGGCGCGTTTTTCAAAATGGCCGCTAGGCGGCGCGAAACTATAAACATAACCTCACTTGCGCAATTCGTTATATCGCTGAGATAATTTTTCTACAAACACGGAAATTAAATAACTAATTTTTAATACATAAATAATAAATAATGCAGGCCATAAAAGCAGTTTCACGACCACTGTTTACTCGAAATATATTTCTAGTCAAGAAATCATGTGGATGTTCAAATTTTTGCACAAAAATCACCGATGAAAGTGAAAACCAAGTGCAATCTTCACGGTCCGATGTACAATTGAGTGGTTTTGCAAAAGCATTTGAAAAATTCAATGCTCCAGAGCCAGAGGCAATTCCCGCACCAAAACAGACTTTCGCAAGTTTATTACGACACTCAAAGTTTATGGACGTAAGTTCAGTGCGCTGGTGAGATAGAATAAGTGAATTTGTAGTTTGCTGTCATTTTTGGAGGATAACTCGAAAACCAACGAATATGTAGAAAAACCTTAACAACGTTTTTTATCGAACACTCAATTCTCTACAAAAAAGTTCTTATAAAATATTTGCTATCTCCCTTCGCTTTCGAGTTATATGTAAAAAATGGCATGAGGTCCAAATGCACTTGTTCTCGCTAAACAGTTGATGGAAGGAAAACTAATAAGGAAATTTCTACAAATGTTAACAAAAAATTTGGCGTAATTTTACAAGTATGTATAAATTTAGCTGTCCAAGTTTAAAGACATCAACTGGAGCTGATAAAGTTGAGGAAAACAGCGTGCTCCATCAAAAATCAAGGAGATACGAGATTCAATGAGCGCGGGAAATTTGAATATATTCCGCCTCCCCTATTTTTATATTTTATTTAAATTTACGAACTTTGGTAGCCTATACCGATTGCAAAATCAAATTTTCCCCCCTGCCACCCTACCCTGGAAGCGTACCTTTCAATTCAACACAAAATTTTAATGAATCTATTATGTTTTACAGATTGGCGATCCAGAAGGCAAAGTAGTGACTGGAAAAATATTTCAAGTCGTCGAGGATGATCTATACATTGACTTCGGCTGGAAGTTTCACTGTGTGTGCCCTAGACCATATAAGAATGGCCAGTTAGTACAAAATTAAATGATAAGATTGGAACACAATTTTTCTCGAATATGTATATGTATATCTTTGTGTGCTTTAGCAAAATCAGATGAGATATTTTCTAAAAAAAAAACTGTAAAAATTGTCGGGTAGACAAATGATTGTAGAATGATTTTTTTGTGCACAATTTCAAAAACATAGCCGACATAATTTATAAAATTTCGATGTTTTATGATTGAATTTCAATATCAGCTTTTTAGAAACGAGTAGACCTCCCTGAAAAATGTAAAAAAATTGCCAAGGTTCTCTCGACTTCGTGAAATCATTCATTACTTCAATTTTTTTTCAGAGAATACGTACGAGGTGCTTCTGTACGATTGCGAATAAAAGATCTCGAGCTGTCGGCTAAATTTCTAGGAGCAACAAAAGAACTGACAATATTGGAAGCAGATTGCACGTTACTTGGATTAATCAATAGCCCAGCGAGAGCAACTAAAACAACATAAATTATATAAATCGAATAAAGCGCTTTAAACTGTTTTACGTGTAATACTTCTCCACGATAACGTATCAACTCACATGCATTAGCTAAATTTTTTTTTACAAAAATCTCTCATTGCAAAATATTGCGTTAAAAGTCATCTCCATATCTGCAGATGACAATGTTGCTTTAGAAAGGTTCGCCTCCCAAAAATCCTCTTTTAAAATTCCTCTAAAAAATTTTTTGCTTGTTCAATTTGTTTTTAATTTTCGACCATTTTTTTTTTCACATATCTGAAAAAATTTTCGGAAAGCAGACCCTTACCACAATTATTTTGCTTTTTAATGCATTTAAATAAAAACTAGTACCAAGTGCACTGATCCCAGCTTACCACTTAGCTACCAAAATTGCCATGCCAAAATAATTGAAAAGTCGACCATGAGATGTCGCTAAGTTATAATGATCTGTTATTCGCCGGCGGCACTCCCCTCTGTATTGGTCGCGTCAACCACTGGAGCAGCTCTACTCATACCATTGGCTCTACCTCCCAGTCCCAATGCACCAAATTATCCATACCGCAATTTTCCCTACGCAGTGATTCCCAGTGATAATTCCCCCCCCGGTCCGAGAAAATCCCCCCCTCCCAGAAGACCTCCCCCCGGGAAAAAAAAAATAATCCAAGGAAAATACACCTTCAATCTCGTGACATCCACAAATCAAGGGCAATTGCTCCGCAACAATGATCATCACGATAACTACGCAAACGGATGTTTGTTAAACTCTGTTACTTGTTTTTTAGATGGATGTGTGAAGTTGCGAGGGAGCTTCGCCAGTTCAGCTTATCCGGTAAAATCATCAATATACTCATAAACTACTCAATATCATTAAATGTCAAAAGCCGCAAAAAAAACAACAACTGCCCATTAACCCTTCTACTTGCGTCTATCACAATTGTCATATTGCCAATTTTTTTTAGCACTGTATAGAAAAAAAACATAATACGATAATCACGCGAGCGCCGGTTTTTACGAATATTCCATGATTGTTGACTGAATTCATCCAACGGCGCAGAATTGTTGACAATTTCATGTTTTCGTCGCAGAAGTCGGTGATTTGACGACGCAACTATGAGCGTCCCAGCGTCCGGCAGTCAACAAGTCGTGAGGGAGGGGTGGCTCCAGAAAAGAGGTAATTTTTATTATTAGTTATCATGCATTGGGATTATACGTGTGGAAAAATTTCCATACACGTCCTATAAGATGGCCTACATGCTTAACACAATTTTAGGGAAATATTGAACAACTTTACAATGATACCAAATCAGAGATTTTCATTGAATGGTCTTGGGCATGTGTCAAAATAATTTTCACAATTTTCAGGCCGGTTTACACGTTATATTTGGGGAAAATCGGTTTATTGCATATTGATAATTTCTCGTTACGGTTTCCCATAAGAGGGCAGGGAGAAGTACCTTGAAATTATTGAAAACTGTGTTTAGTTTTGCCCGAAAATATCCCAAAACTTTGATGGCAAACTCGTCGCGAAATTTTGTATCTCTTCATGACGACAACCTTGAAGTACCCTTGGAGTACACATGGAGGAAAATTCAAAAACGTGACTATGATTGAACGTTCGTGAATTTGATTTGTAGGTTCCTGGCATTTGAAATTGAAAAAACAAATTTTAACACCAATTGACAATGTTCGTTTATGCAATTTTGAAAATTGTATTTGCTCATAACCAAAAATATTTCAAGACTAAATTCGTACGCCTTGACAAAGTTCCCACCATTTTATTCATTGTTTTTATCAAAAATTTTGAATTAATCATGAAAATTAGTAAATGACAGATTCAAATAGTGAACTAGAAATTTGGGTTTTTGGTGAATTTTATGGTCTCTCAATATGGAAAATTTCCAGTTGAACTTGTCACAAGGTGTTAATTATTCCAAGTTTGTTATTGAATGAAGCGGAAGGTCACATTTTACTTGTTTGTTTAAGTATGAATTAATTATCCGAATGAAGAATGTGGAGGCTATGATTACATTTTCTCAGCTATTATTGTTTTTCAAAAAAAACATTACAACATAAATACTTCAAAATAATTTCAGATTTTCATGATCCATATATTTCAGAATTATTTGAAACTCACCAAAATTATATGCATCTTTTCCAATACCTTATCGCTATTTGTTTACATTAAAAAAAAAATTTCAATCACGAAGTCGTGGATACCATGCCTATCGCTCTGTTGTATAGCAACATGCTATATATCAACGATATAGCAGCATGGCTGTACAGCATCTTAACCCCAGTATAAAGTTAGTAACAAAATTTTGTTTCCAGGAGAGCACATCAAAAACTGGAGATCGAGGTACTTTGTTCTAAGGGATGATGGGACGCTTGTAGGGTTCAAGGCTAAGCCGGACCAGCAAATGGCAGCGACAGCTCAGCCACTCAATAATTTTACAGTGAGAGGATGCCAGATTATGTCAGTGGATCGGCCAAAACCCTTCACATTTGTTATTCGGGGCCTTCAATGGACCACTGTGATCGAGAGAACATTTCATGTGGAGACTGAGCAGGAGAGGGAGGACTGGGTAGCTGCCATCAGGTGAAATTTCTTTTCAAACTTCCAAACCTCTTGTATTCCATGCTTCAACTGCTCCTCACTACATAGATATAGGAGCATCTGTAGGGTATCATAGTTATGTAGCAACTAATTCTCTAATTTTTTACACAGATATGTAGCAGACAGATTAGCGAATGACGAACAGCAGCCCTCGATGCAGATATCATCGTCATCCGAGGATGTGGAAATGGAAACAACTGGAGGGAGATCAGATTCAGGGAGTTCTCTGGGAATTATTTCAACGGATGGAGACGGTAGTATCGATGAACTGTCCGCCAAATTTAGTGTCCAAGGGACTTCGAGTAGTAAAAGCACTGGGAAAAAGAAAGTCGTAAGTGTCGACTAGGGCAAATTATCAGAATGTCATTGATTCGGATTTTTGATTATATCTCTGTACATATTGATTGTACGAGACAGCTTAGATAGAACTTTTTGTAAAGCATTCAATTGCCTACAAAAAATGTTTATGTTGTTTCTATCTAAAATCAGTATTTATGGACATAATTTAATTATTAGATGTCAACAGAAATTTGAAGAGGTTTTATGTTCAAAATCCAAGTTCCTGTAAGAAAAAATTGAGGCTTTGTGGGAATTAAATTCTCAATGAAAAAGGTTTCCAACTTTTTTCCGTGCACTTTATATTCATAAGCATAATTAATTATTTAAGAAAAACATGATAAACCATGTTGCTAATACTTACGGTTCACTATTTTTGCACAATGAACTTCAGACTCTCGAGAACTTCGAGTTCCTAAAAGTCCTGGGTAAAGGCACCTTTGGAAAAGTGATTCTGTGCCGTGAAAAAGCCACGGGACACCTCTATGCCATCAAAATATTGAGAAAAGAGGTGATCATCAGAAAAGACGAAGTCGCCCACACACTAACGGAAAATCGAGTTCTGAGAACCACCAGTCATCCTTTTTTGATCGTAAGTAACATTGAATTAGGCCTCTTTTTATTTAGCTTCCCCATAATTTGGAAAAATATTTTTTTTCTGTGAAAAAATATTGCCCAAGCTCCCAAAAACCGGAAATGGCCGAAGTAGAGTTCTGTATGAATTAAAGTTGGCCATTCTAATTGAATAAATGTTTTTTTGGTTCAAAAAATTTTCACATTTACTTTTTCAATTTTGTATACTCAATTTTTAGTAATTATCGTAAATTGATCAATCCTTATTTTCAGTCCCTAAAATACAGTTTCCAAACGGCAGACAGACTTTGTTTCGTCATGGAATACGTCAACGGTGGTGAATTATTCTTCCACTTAAGTCGTTCACGAGTGTTCGGTGAGGATAGAACAAGATTTTATGGGGCTGAGATAATATCCGCCCTGGGCTATCTTCACTCTCAGGGTATCATTTACCGCGATTTGAAGCTGGAAAATTTGCTGCTGGATAAAGATGGCCACATCAAGATTGCTGACTTTGGCCTCTGCAAGGAGGACATCACTTACGGTGAGAAACTAACAAATTGAGAGTAAAAAAAAAATCATAACTCATGGGCGTAATCGAGACATTGACTGTACATTTTTTTGTTTTTCTTAACTTTTTAACTTAAATCTGATCTTCCAGGAAGAACAACGAAAACTTTTTGTGGAACCCCCGAATACCTTGCCCCTGAGGTTCTAGAGGACAACGATTACGGTCGAGCGGTGGACTGGTGGGGTGTGGGGGTGGTTATGTACGAAATGATGTGCGGACGTCTTCCATTTTACAACCGTGATCACGAAAAATTATTTACATTGATATTGCTGGAGGAGGTCAAATTTCCACGAACTATTTCAAATGAAGCGAAAGACTTACTCGGGGGTAAGTAGAATTCTGACCTACAGAATTAAGGTCATTAAAGACATAGATTTGCTTTCCTCATTCAAATTGGTCTCTCAATCTTCAATGCACTCAATCAAATAACTTTTTATTTATTATTTCATTTAATAAACTATAGAAAGTTGATCCTCTCTATATCCATGACTTCTATAGTTCACATTGATGATTAGAAATAGTGACAATAATTTTTTTGGAAATTCATTGATTTTATGAATTCGACGATGTAACTGATGGGTTCTTGTAATGGATGGGTTCAAGAGATGATTTGTGTCAATAGAGTTTATGAACATCTCAAGAGACAATTGAATTGCAGGCTTGCTGATAAAAGACCCGAGCCGACGACTGGGTGGCGGTCCTAACGATGCTAAAGACATAATGAGCCATGCCTTCTTCTCCTCCATCGATTGGTCGGATCTCGTTCAGAAGAAGATTGCGCCTCCCTTCAAGCCTCAAGTGACATCAGAGACTGACACACGCTATTTCGACAGTGAATTTACCGGTGAAAGTGTTGAACTAACGCCCCCAGATCAGGGCTGTTTAGGTAGTGCTGGCGGTTTAAATTCAATCGCTGAAGAACAAGAACATTTTCCCCAATTTTCTTATCAAGAGAGTCACTCGGCAGCTACATCTTCCATTTCTGTGTCAATTACCCACTGACACCCCGTGATCCAATGGAAATACAATTCTGTGGAAATTTCAAATGATGAAAGGAAAAAAAATGAACAGAATATCATTTTTGTTTACTGCATGTTTTATGGTTATTTAAATGAGAAAATTATTCGGTTATGATGGTGATTATGTTGTTGTGTATGTCCGTAACGTATCTTGGTTTAAGATTAATCAATTGAAATATTGATGGTGAAGACAAAAAAAAAAATTATTGTAAAAAGGGAATTTGTTAATTAAATGCCCCCTTAAATTATGGAAACAATTTTGAGGGTGTTATGATCAATTTATTCGCTGATATACGGCGGCTATTTGTGCTTTTTTTTTCTCGTCCTCATTTTTGTTTTGTGGTAAAAAATAGTGTATGCAAAATTCAACGGAAAATTCAGAGGGATATGTGAATTGTAACCGTAGTAAAGTGAATATATTGTACGCTATGATAATTCTATTATAAATATATTTATATTTTAACAATTAAAATTAATTACACGGTGGATAATTGTCATGATTTTATTCATTTTCCACATTGAAAATCACAGGAATTTTGTTGTTTTTTTTACGTCATTGCTTGTTTTGGATATGTTTTTTTTTTATTTCTTTAGAATTGATTATGTTATACTTTTTCACTAGGGGGGTACTCGGGGTATGGGCTGTCCTTTATCAGCCAAACGTCGTCGAGGACTGCTCCAGCTTTGTCGTCTGATACCTAGAAATTTCAATTATTAATACTTTTAGGTTGGATAATTTTTGTTTATGACTTAAAAGTGTCTGAATTTTTGCTATTTTGAAACCAACAATTTTTTTTTCAATCTCTAAAAAAAAAATCCTAAAATGTTTAGCGTGAACATTCAAAGTAATTTTTTGAGATGATGAATGTTTATTTAACGTGTAAATTTTTTTCTCCAGCAATTGACGTTACCTGCTCTAAATACAAATGCGTTTTGTTGAAGACTTTCATTCTCGTGTAGCCGTAATCGGAGCTCCTGTAGGCTGACCAATAGGGCTGTTTTGGTATAAACTTTTCCCTGCCCTCTTTGCATCCCGCCGAGCCCGTCACAATATGCACAGGTGCTTTATAATTTTTGTACGGTTTTTCATAACTTCCATTCATCACTTTGAAGTTGTAGATGGGAAAGAGTCTCTCATAGCTATGCTCGTGTGCCCACAATTCAAGATCTACGCGATGCTTGTAGAAGAGATCCTCGAGGGCGAACCAGTTGAGGAATGGCAGTCCAACTCGGACGAGTGACTGATGATTTGTGCAATCGTCTGCATTTTCATTGCTGCAGTACATGGGGCGGTGGCCGTATGTGAGTATCCACGGTCTCTTAGCCCTGAAATGTTGCATTAAGGGTTACATGACCACACAGCACAGAACAAACTTGTTCTTCAAACTTCAAACTCGTTTTTATCATATGTCCACTCTTCAAGGTCTTTTCAGACCTTTCTAGACCATGTTTATCAATAGGTTTTGCAGGAAGTATTATAGATACTGTTATAATTTATAGGACCTGAATGGTTTCCCATGAAACAAACAAATATTTCTATTCTATATAAGAAATTTAATACTGAGTATTAATTTTGTAAAATTAATTTGTAAAAAAAAAGTAAGAAGCAATAGTAATACTAAGCAATTAATGAACATTTTTTTGCAGTAAAACACTTGGAAAAATTAATGAGTGTCAAAGGTCCATTGGACGGCCAAATTTCATGACTACTCTGTGGTCTGGCCACAAAACCATTTAACGTGACGTCATTGCCAGTGTATCTATCTCCCATGTAGATAAAGTCTGTTAATATTGACGATGAAATTGGGCGTTGTAGAGTTGACGCAGAGGTCGTTACCCACTGGCAACTAACAAAAATCGTGATATTAAATTTTTTTGGAATATTACGAGCACCTGGGAATTCGTCATCAGCAGGATCATCTAATTGCATTTCATAATTATCTCACTATTTTTAGTAATGTTCGACATTGGGTAATGTGCCTGCTCTTTTCGAAATATGCACAAGAATATAGAAAAAATTGAAATTGTTCACTCCATTGATTTTTTTTAAATACATCCAACTGTTGAGATTTTCAAAAAACTTTGTGAATGAGTTTTGTATTTTAGCCATTTTTGAACTTTCATAATTTTGTAAAATTGTTAAAATTCCCAAAATTGCTAAACTTAAATTTTTTTTTAAATGTCTGACTTTTTACAGTTTCGTGATTCCTTAAATTGAAATTCTGAAATTGTTTTCCTGTATCACCAAGTTCTCAAATATTTGGAAGACTTCGAAATTGTAAAATTTGCAATATAACAAATTTTCCAAATTGCAATTTCCAAACTATCTAAAACTCACCTAGCTTCCGGCTGATTAGCTTTTTGCAAGTCCTCATCGAGCCACTCATACTGCTTGACAAGTTGTTTGATTCCATAGTTCATGAAATAATACGCTTCTGTCTCTATAGCAATGAAATGAACAGGCCCCATATCAAAGCTGTACCACAGCCCCTCGGAGTCACCAGGCATAGAGAACCTAGCTCTGTAATTGCTAAAGTTGTAGCTCTCTTCATGATTCCCAGGAACAGTCATATATGGCAGGTAAGCAGCTATTCCCTCGATTTGTTTCATGAATTGGTCCCCAACTCTGGCGTCATCTGTGTTCATGTCGTACGCAAAATCTCCAACGTGTATGGCAGCATCGTAGAGTCCCCGTTGTGTTTCTTCCTGGAGTCTCGATAGACTTTGAGCATTTTCATTGCCCATGTCTCCAAAAATGACGATCTGAGGAGTCCACGTAGGTGAGTCCGGAGGCGTTGTTACGAAAAATACGTTGGACCACCCCAGTCGACTGCCACAATGGTACACTGAAGAAAGACATCTCTTTAATATAGCATGTTCATTCCTTCATTTCCAAAATTAGAATGTGACATAATATTTGTTTCAAAGTTAAGCCTAACAGAAACCTCTTGGTGAATATTAAGGTTGATTGATTCTTTTGTATATCTCATATCAAATAATAACGAATTACGAAATAACCTACGGTCCTCTGGACAAATCTTTTTAGATCTTTAGTAAGGTAATTAAAAATTTTCGCTAAAATCTTTTAGCAAGTTTATTCTAACTTACTGTATTTTCTTCCAGGTGTAAGATCCCTCAAATACACCCTGTGGATAAACTGACGTCGTTTCTCCTTTCCCCCATCAACAAACAGGGTTGAATTTCCCTTAGCGGTCAAAATGAATCCCTCGATTCCATACTCGACTCTGGACTCTTTGGTGTCATCTTTGGTACTCCATGTTACCACGATATCACGAATGCTCTCTGAAAAAAGAAGAAGATTTCATTAGCATCCATGAAATAGTAGAACCTCACAGCAAAATGTGAGAAATTCTCTCAATGTGCACCTACAAAACATTGGGAAAATTCGTTATAAAAAAAGATAACGTTGTGGTTAATCTATATTTTTGAATCGTGATAAGGTTGGTACTTAAAATGAATTTTACCTCCGAATGACAAGTGAACTGCCTCCGGTTGATATTTGACAACAGAACTCCAGGCAACATTAGTGGAACAAATTAAGAGAATCCATAAAATTGACGAAGCCATTTTTCTGCTGCAAAAATTTCAAAAGATCGAGCAGATCAAATTCCTGGAACAATAAGCATATACTAAAAATGTCTGTCAATTTGTTTGAAATGTCAAAAATCTGAAACCTGAGTTCCTCTCAATTCCCAAAAGTTTCTAAACCTTTCATCGTCTTTTATTGTGGTAAACATTTTTCTATTTGCGCACATGGGAAAATTCTATGGGATACGCCATAGGAAATTATTGCTGATACTATGAAGCATTGAGCGAGACTAAATTTCTTCTGTTAAAAAAAAACACCAGAAAATGTTAGAAATTCTAAAAACTTCGAATGTCAAACTTAAATATTAAAAAAAAAAATTCAAAATTCACGGGACGGAATAGATATAGTTTACACAACTTGTTAATAAAAATGTAATATTTCTATGTCTATGTGTATTTTTTCAAATGACTCAATGTTGTTTATTTGTCCAGTAAAGACAACGTGTATTTTTCTGACGTCCTACCAAGATACCTGTCACGCAGTAATTGAATTTGCAACCTGAACGCTAAACTACTAGCTACTTGAATAATTTAATATTTTTACAACAAAGAAATTCTATTGTTCACATAGAGGCGTAAATTGTCCCACAAGTAGATATCAACTTACTTCAATAATCTAAAATCCCGCAAAAATGGCGCGTTTCACTGCATGAAGACGATTTACAGATTGCCCCCGTTATCCCCTCAATTATATCACATGACAATTGATAAAGGTGATAAGATCGCATTGAATAAACAGCGAAAAATGTAGAGGATGTCAATGTCAATGAAACTGTTGATGACTGGAAAAAATACGGAGAAGCATCCATGGAACAGCCAATTCTACCAATGAGATAAATTCAACAATAGAAAAGCAAAACGGGACATTCTGATTGGCGCGCGCTACCCACGTGACTTGATAACGGCGGGGTAAGGTTGGGTAGAGTTGTTGGGGTAAATGCAAAGCATTTGACAGACAGTCGATATATGAGACTATTCAGTTTTGTTCTAATTTACTATTCAGAAACAATCGGATTCTGGGTAATGAAGCTCGACCTGAATACGCTGGATTAACGACAATAGTTGATGTGCCTTTTTTTGTTGCAACTATGGAATGATTTCTATTGTTCTCGTTGAGAACTTGAGAGATTATCATTCAATTTTTATTTTACACGCGCACTTTTCAATTTCTGTTTCTTATATACTTTTATGTTATGTACGTTTGTTACATATATAGTTTCTTATTCCTGTTGGTGCCTATTAAGAGACGTTAATTGTGTCCTCATTAAATATCTAACTGTTTTGTTGCTCAATGATCCGTTTATTCTATGTTGTTGATATAGTTCATATAGTTCGAAAGAGTCACGTGACCCTCAAGCGTTTACGCGGGAAAATCCCCCTAAAACAGTACGGAACTTTTTCACTAAACTGAATGTTTATTAGCTGACCAAAAAGGAAGTAGAGCTCACTAAAATAATGGAGAACTCATTTGAAGGATTTCGTTTTTCAGAGCCATAGACGCGCAACGAAAATTCGACTTTTATTGGAAACTTTACATGCAGAGAGTCACCAAAAATGGCGGTATAATTGATTTCCGTGTTTCGAGAATATGTCGAGTACCGGATGAAAATTATTTGACATGAAGATAATGCAGTGGACACAAATTACATTGAAAAATAGTGGAACGCGGCCGGAACTTCATCTAGGTACGCTTGGTTCATTTACTGTTAACATTTCAATGTTAATGTTTCTATGCCTTCGTATCAATCGAAATAGGACAAGGAAGTTCATAAAATTTTAATTTCAAAAGTGAAATATCAAAAGTTCAACATTTCACTTCAGTAACAATGCAAACATGGAAAATGAAGTCTATATTCAATGCATGTAACGCTACAATCAGCATAACATAATTACGAAACATTCTTGTTCAAGGGCGGCACGACTATTCTCTGAAATTATAATGGGTAGCTTGTATAACATTTTTCAGTGTAAAACTCAAGGCATTTGAAATGTTGGAACATTTTCGTAGTTTTTATATAATATCAAATTTCATGAAAAATGTAAAAGGAAAATTTTCCAATGTTTTTTAGGCGCGCATGGAGAGAACCTCTCGCATCTTTTTGGGCTCATATGTCGAAATCTGAAAGAGATCACCCAATTTTCATTCATATATTTTTTGCAGTGCACACTTCGAGCTACAATAAAGTTCCCCATGAACATCCGTCAATATTCTTAGTTTTGAAGATATCGGCCAAAAATCCTTTCGGTTTTTCGGGCAGAGTTGCTCCATAGATGGCGTGAATCCGCGCCCATTCGGCACGCGTAACACGTGACACTTCTCAGCGAGTTTAAGAACATAATTTTCATCAACTCAACTGTATGTTGCAAATGATTGTCGTTCACCTAAATGAACTGGAAGAGTTACTTGATGCATTGAAAAAGTTTCGCCCCAGTACTCAACTTTCCGAGCATATTTTCGATGACAATTTTGGCGCGAAAAAGTTCAATAACTGAACGGCAGACGGCTTAAACTGCGAGCTCTAGACGAAGGGCCCCGAAGTTTCGTCGACGGAATTTCGCACTTCAACGTATTTAAGGATGCAGAAATACAATTGACAGTGATGATATTACTCATAACTGGGACATGGGAGCTAAGTGGGTCTGAGTGACTCAGTGGCTCGATCCTCAATATTGATCTTGCACGCTCTCTTCGTCCTTTCACGCCAACTGGCGCTGCTGCATTGAACCCCTCATCGCTCATTTAACATTCAATGAAATGAATCCTTTATTCCAGTATTTCCCACGTCAATGCTTCTTATTCATCCGTTGATTTATGTCAATAGTTTGTTAATTTTTAATGTCAACACTACAGTTACATCAAGTACTTGACGGAACATGGAGTTCTAATTTTAACAACATGAACACCTTGTTCGAAATTCTCCTTTTTTTGTAAGCCTAGATGCTGAGATGATAAAACATAGAACTCCAAAAATTTGGAACTCGAAATTTGAATTTTTGCTGTAATTTGAGAAAGTTCCAGTGCGAAAGTTCGAAGAGTTCCAGAATGGTCTGGAACTCCGAAACTCTGGAACTTTTTATTATACCTCTAATTCATTATTTATACTTCAAGAGTTCCATCTTCGCAGGAACTCCATTTTTGAAAAATGAGAGGACTCCCACACGATAATGAGAACTCCAAAATATGCGATTTTGAAATAGAACTCTATGAACGCAACTTAATTGCCCGGAGTTCTCGGAACTCCCCTCCGTTTATATACTGGAACTTCGGCATTTCTCTACACCCCGAAAAATATCACAATTTGACCTACGATTTGAAGTGGAACTTCACACTTTTTTCACTGGAGTTCCAAAATAAACCCCTTGAGTCCCTTCAATTATCCGATAATTTCCAATACTGTCTTTTCTCCTCTCACAAAAAACATATCCACCAGAGATACCACATTTTCGAATACGCAGGCGTCAAGTATCCCTCCATGAGTATCAAACATCCCCCTGTATCTTCCATTGGCAGTGTTGGGTTGGAACCTAGCGCGCGGTGGTCGTCAGAACGCCTTATCTATCACCTACCCACTCCTCTTTAGGGCGTTCGCATATTCGAAAATATTTACAAAATTCCCTAAAACTCTCGCACAATTTGCAACGGCCAATGGAGTTCCCAGAGTATACGGAGTTCTCGGAGTTCTTCGAGTGAATATGTATAAAATTGTGGAAAAAATGTCAATTGCAAATAATTGGGAATAATCGTTCGATCTGTCATTGATACATTGGAGATTAACAACACTTTACACCACTGTTATCTTATCAGTGATAGGGCGCATGAGGGGGGCCCAATGGCGGGCCCCATAACTCCATAATCAATTGATGAAATTAAATTAATCCGGATATTAAATTTAATGGAGTTCCAATCAACGTAAATAGGGAAAAAATTGTGGCTCTATGACGAAACCGCCTTCTCGTGGCTTGACAGGCTATCTCGCGTGTGTGCGCGCGCGCCGATTTCCTATGGTCGTTATTATGCGCTCGGGGTCAGTGAGATAAGTGAGGGACCAGTTTTAATTTTTTGTCTTTTTTTTTTGTTTTAGCAATTGTCAATGAGCCGTGGCAAATGGTTTGACGTAATGTTTTCCGGCCAGCCGCGAGGCTTTTAGCAATTCCAATGGCACAGTCTTGGCGTTATCATCATCATGGGGGTGGTCCAGAGATGCTGGGTTCAATTCATTCGGAGAATTTAATTTAATTAGAGGGGGGGTACAAAATGGTGAAGTAATTTTAGATAAGGAAAATTTGCCAAATTAGTGATTTCTTCCATTTTCTGCAACATTGTGCCAATTTTTAATCTGCCATTGTAAAGGGATATTTTTTCATGCGGGGCAATGGGTCAAGGGAGATGAGAGCATTCGTGTGATTAACATGCGAGAGGGGGAATTTGAGGAAGTGCATGGGGTTTTCTTCGGCTGTTATTGATTTTTCAATATACCGGATCTAATCATGGTAGACCTAGGAGGATATATCATCATTCTTATGAATGATAATGGCAAGATCAAGCTGTATGGTGAGTAGTCAAATATTAGGTGTGTCATTTATTTACATGGGGATATCTTGTTATCTATGAGAGATATCAAAATTTTTGTATTTACATTTTTTACAGAAAATTTCAAGAGCTACAAAAAACTATTATCACACTTTTTGATATCTCTCGAAGGTTTCGAGAAATTTGCAAAAAAGTGGTCACGAATTCCGAAAAAATTGGACCACCATGATTTTGATTTCCCGACAAGATTTTGAGGAAATGGCTTCGACAAAAAGTTTTTTGCAAAATTTCTAGGTCGCTCAACACTTTTGAAATTTTCATAAAAATTCATAGAATTTTTTTTTCCATTTGCAACATTGCTGCGAAATTTTCAGTTTAGTATTGATTAAATTTGAGGATTAGGAATTACGGAAATTGTGAATGTATAGAATCGACGAATGATGGACAGAATACGATGGGAGAATTAGATTAACAGGCATTAATGTGAGAATTCACGTGAAATTGCATAGTGAGTTGTGATTTGAACCATTGAAAATCTCTTTCCGCTATTATTTCCTCAATGTCGTTGGCCATTTAGGCCAAAATAATGTGATATTTGATTTCTGGCTAACATGTATTCAACAGGTTGATGGCACATATTGATAATCTGTTGAGAGATTGAAATCTTGAATATTACTAGGCTCTTCGTGCTTATAAAAATTTCAGTTATCGCTTCAACTTTCTAGGGTGTAATCATTTTTTATTCTGCGTGGGGGGGGGGGAGGGGGAGTTCGATATTTCAGTATTATCGGCGGATAATAGAGTTAATAGGTGGATGAATCTTTCAGCGTTGCACTTCTCTCACTAAAGAGTCGGGGGAGAGTGTAGAAATATTTTAAATGGCCAAAATTAAAGGTCTCTTTTGCTTCCTCGCGGTTCAATTTTTTATTTTGTATTTTCATCTCCAAAATATAAAAAATATGAAATTTAAAAAAAAAGGTATAAGGGAGAGAAATTTCATCTGGGAATTGAATCGCGATAAACCGGAAATGTGTAAGTGTTAGAAGATATTCGAGCGATATAGAGAAATGGGTCAAAAGGGAATTTGAAAATTACTCAATGGGAAAAAAATTTTAAAGTGGGTTTCATTATTACAGGATCATCGGCAGATAACGCTGATTATCCAGAGCTGGGAGATGAAATTCTCGAAGTTAATGGACGCACACTGGAGAATGCCACCGATTGGGAAGTCAGTCAGCACATTCTTCAGGTAACGTAGAATTTTTAATTTAAAGGAAAATATTAAGTTATTTGGTCTCCACAATTTTTTCAAATATGAGAAAACGATTTTTGATCGTTTTTGATAATTTCCTAAAGCATGGAAAATATTTCCCAAATCTTTCAAAACTCTCCGAAATTTTTATGTTATTTTTGCTGGAGATAATTAATCAAGACAACTAATTAATAAGCTGCATGATCAATCGTGGTTGACTATGAAAATAAATTAATTTTTATATTGTGAAAAAAATAAATTATGGTTTTAGAATTGTAAATTCGATTTCTCTTTTTGGAATTTTCTATTAGCTTTTTCTCAAATTTTTCCAATACTGGCAAAGTAGGTAAACTGTCTTGGAGAATTTTGTGCTGTTTTCTAAACAATTACGTAATTTATTTTCCAGTGCATAAAATCCGGGACAATAAGCCTGCAGGTGACTCGTCGGCAGGGCAACAAAATTAGTGAGTCCACTGTGCCTCTAATTTTCCATCCACTATTTTTAAATTAAGCCCGCCGCAAATTCAACTATCTCTGGAAAAAAAGAAAATATTTAAAAAAGCATGGAGCAAATGAAAGTGTCGCTTGTTTGTCTGTTTGTGAAAATAGGAGAAAAACATTTACCCTCGAAGCTTTGAAGAATCCAAAGAGTTGAGAAAAAAATGTGAACTCGCGGGCGAAACACGCGGAATATTTAATGAATTCCCAAATTTGAATATAGCGGTGATGTTTTTGCGCATTCAGTTTTTATTATAAAATCCATTGATATGTATAAAAAAAATTGTGAGTGCCGGAGGTTTCAAGGGCGTTAAATCACTCATCTCGCGGTCTCTTCCGCGATGCGCCGACCCACATTTGCTCCTAAAGTTCGACCGTTAGAACAAAATTTATTAAAGATAAAATGCGACTAGTAATGCGAGGAACAAAATTTGTCTGAACTCTTTTTCCCCATCTCTATCCGTTCTCGAGATATTTTGTTATGAACAAAAAAAAAGGCCAGTCCCGAAATTGGGAAATTGCAAAACACTGCACGTATTTTTAAAAAATTCCAAAATTTTCCCACAAATTCAAACGCTGGGCAAAAGCATGGTAAACAAACAGGGGGAAAAAATTCGAGATATTCAAATATGAACGTGAAACCTCTCGCGAAACCGCACATGGATCTCGTGGTGGCTCGTGTGTTTCCGCGCGTTTCCGCGTGTAGTTCCACCTTCGCCAGGTAAATATTTCTCCTGGACGTGCCAGGTGAGTCCAACAAGGAGAGAAAACTGATTTGATAGCATGTAACCAAGGAGGATAGTCAGGAGTGGCTCAACTATGGAGTCGATACGTTGTCGAGCCGGCGGGAATGCAACCTTCGGTCCTTTCCTGAACTCAGTAACTCCGCGATCATTGGCACGGGCTCTCGCGGTTTACTAATTAATTGCCAATATATTAATCAACACAATTTTCAACAAGTTAACGACACAATTTCCACCATTATCCTGTGGAAAAAAATCGCCAACAATTTTTATTAAATTATTTAGCGAAGAAATTTTGAAGGATAAAACAGAATACACGTATGCAACATGGAATATGCATATCTACGTGCTAAATCAAATTTAACGTGAGCTGTCTCAAACTCCACAGGTGAATTTACAGGAGGCTAGTCATGTAATCAACCAACATATGGCAATTTTTCAATTATCCTAGGCGTATGTGTGTCAGCAATTAATTTTTCTCATTGAACTGTGCATAACAAAAGTAACGTGGTTGAACATGGAAACGTTGGCTAATGAAAAAGTGCGAAAAATCATATGGAATTTTTGTTTTTTCATGCAGAAGTTTTAATGGTGTGTACAGAATTTTGGGATGTTAAATCGAAACAATTTTGGGAAGTTAAATTTTCGAAACAATTTACCAATTACATTTTTTTTTCATTTTTAATTTCTTTTTTTATTTATGTAAATCTCAATTTTGGAATTCTTCGAAATCAGCTCTTCCTGCTGATTAAGAGTGTGATTATTTTTGGTTCAATATTTAGTTTTGAAAAACGAAATTTAATAACGTTTTAATGGTTTTTTTTACGGAAATTAATTACGGAAAATAATGAGAAATTCTTCCCTCGGTTAGGCAGATTTTTAAACTGAAAAAAAAACGTGTAGAATTGTTCTTGGAATTTTTGCACATAAAGTGTGAAAGTGAAAGAAAAGAGTTCTCAAGTTAAAAGCTATTTTCGATGGTTACTCGAGACTCTCGTGAAGTGTATTTGTTGAGTGTCATTTACATTCATCACAACGTAATATTGCTTAGGCTCGGCTGCATTCCTCATATTTTTTAATTTTGTGGATTTTTTTTAAATAGCTTTTTAGAGTCAATAATTTTTTTTAGTCACTCACTTAACAGTGAGTAATTAAAATTTTCAATGACCGTCGAAATTTTGAAAATTGAAAAGAAAAACCTTTAGGGCCTTCCAATTCTTAGACCTCATAAAATTTCACAGATCTCAAATATTTCGGAAATATCAAATTTAATTTTTTTTTTAATTCAGAAATTTCAAGAGAAAAACGTAATGACAATGTCAGAAATTGTGAAAGTATCAATAATTCAGGAATAATAAAAAAAAATGTCAAAATTTTTTCAAATTTTGAAAACGTTATTTTCTCAACAATTTTCGAAATTAATGGAAGGACAAAAATTCCGGACTTGCCTTAAATTCTGTCAAAAAAAATCTCGGAAATGTTAAAAATTGAAAAAAAAACAAACTTTTTAAATTCAATAAAAATTTGGAAAAATTCAAAACCGAGAATAAAAATTAGAAAAAAAATCTGAAACGTCTGAAAAAAAGTGATGTTTTTCCACACATGTTGATTGTGATTTACATCCATTACAACGCAATATTGTTCGGTCGTCTGCTCTGTGCCTTCCGTCTGCCCAGTACGTGATTTTTTTTCAAAAAAGTTGTTAAATTTTTGTCGTCCCTCAAAAGCTGACCTCTCACGTCTAATCAGTGGCCACAAGTTTCAGTGGCTGGCGAGTTCGAAAGTGAAGGTATAACGGATTTTAACGAGGTCACTTGTACATGTCACAGATGTAATAATCAATGTTTTCATACGCCGTGATTCACGAAGGAATTTGTTAGCATTAGCTGAATATCCATCGTTAATTTATTCATTCTGGTACTCTACTGCTTAATGAAGGAGTCTAGAGTAGTGTTAGAGTCACTTGAAATTTTACTTTGCCCATCCAAATTTTTTTTCGTCATTATCATTGTTACTAAAACATCGATCTCAGTTTTTTCCATAAATTATTTTTGTCATATTTTCGAAAATATAATTTCAAAGTGTATTGGTAATTTCACTGGAATTTATTTGCTGGGATTGGAACCTAATAATGAGTGAGAAAAAAAAATTTCAATCATCGTAATTATGTAATTGATAATCGCTGAATTTCTGAACGGATTTGTTCGGTAGTGACGTAAAATATTGCCAGTTGCAGCATCAGTATATCTATATATACTGTCAGCAATCCATGTGAGACGGCGTATCAGCGCTTAATCAACATGCAGTCGTCACTTCCGGTAAAATTATAATGAAATTTCATTACCTTTCGACGAATTAAAATTCGATTTTTTCCACCTATATGTTCACATGATTTCAGAAAAAGTCGGATATTAAGTTGTATTAGGAAATTTCGAAATTGAAGTCATTTGCTGTCGTGCCGGGGCAATATCACTTTTTTCATTACCTTCATATTTTTTTTCATGCCTAATAAACTTCAGTGGAATAAGGCCAATACACAGGCATGTTACCAGTGTTGTGGAGAACATGCCAATTTTAATATTGCTCCAGCACATGGTGCTGTAATTTAATCTAGGCAATTTCGTTAGCTGGTTTCAAGAATTTACGAATTAAAAAAATTACAACACACACACACACACACACACAATTGCCAACCACTGATGAAGGGGATGGAACTGCAGTCTGATACACCCACTTAAAAGTTGAGACAGTGGGAGGCTGGGGGGGGGGGGGGGGGGGGGGGGTGGCTCAGAGAGAAAAGTGGAAGGAGCACTCTCGACCCCAAATTTCACCCTCCTTTCACCCCCCACATTTAGAGGGCGCTGTTGTGGAATACCCTGTAGCCATGCATACTGCATAACATCACATTCCTCGTCTCGCAGGGTAGTTAACCCCAGTTAATAAATCACCCATTGCGATAGTCGAATTCGCGCCCATTACAGTAATCCCCGAAATCGAAAAATTGATCATAGGAACCTCGCAGCATCTAAAACGGAATGCTTTACAAAAAAAATTCACTAAAATTTTTCCGCAGAAAATTGCCAACGAGGTACTTCATGTTTCAGGGGAAGCTTTGGGGAAAAAATAGTCTTCGGTAGAAATTATAAATCGCCAAATTTTTTGTATGGTCCTGGTGGACCACACTCAGTCAACCCACTTGTTATGTGAATATTCAGTTTGGAAAAATGGCAAATATCATGGTACATTAGCTGAGGAGAGTGTCTGAACGTTGTTGCGCGAGAGAAGAGTTTGTGTATACAGTTAGAAAACAGGTTTTGCGTCTCCTTTGGTTGTATGATAGCGTGAGGCGAGGTAAAAAGCCCATGGAGCACACGGATGCGCACCAGTGTGAAGAATTGTCATTGCTCTGGGATATTCAGTGACATTCAATCGTTGATTGACTCGTTTCAATTGAAATTTGCATAATAAATAATTGGAGCGGAAATGCGTTTCGCTTCAGCATATATCATCCATCTCATATATCTCAATTCAATCAAGGGACTCGCATGCGATTTCTCATTTCATTCATAATGCCACAATTTAATTACGAGAATTCGTCCTTTAATTCTAACGAACACTCGTTCCAATTCCACCTGAGAATTTCTTTGGTTTTGATGGAAAATTGAGTTACTTGTTTCGCTCATAGACCCAATTTTTCAAAGAGTCCTGTAGGAGATCCTCCAGGGAGTTATTACGAAATTTTTGTACAATGAATTCTATAGGATACCCAATGTTATTCGTTCGAGAGGGGTCTAGAATAAAAATTTGAGTACGTAAACCCACTCACCCACTCACCCACACACCCACTTGCTAATAAACACCCACCCACTCACCTTACCAGACAGATCCACCCACCTACACATACACACTCACACACACAGATCCACCCACCCACTTCCTCCCACCTATCCACCCATGCACACATATACACACACACAGGCCCACCCACCCGACCACACAGAACCACCCACCCACTCACTCTGACCTATACATCCATCTACACATACACACTGTCACACAGATTGACCCACCCGACCACACAGCACCAGCCACCCACTCACTCCCACCTACACACCCATCCACACCTACACACCCTCAACGATCAATACCCACCCATTCAACCATCAACATCGATACGCAGACCGAACCAGCCACCCACCCCCACCCACCCACCCCCACCCACCCATCCACCCACCCACCCACCCACCCCCACCCACCCACCCACCCACCCACCCCCACCCACCCATCCACCCACCGCCACTCACACACACACAAACACACATCATATCTTCCCGATTCCTACAAACGGAAAGAGTCCATCAAAAATCCTAGAGTAAGACGTGCAAATTTTTTCCAGCGCTATTTCCTAACTCTAAAAACTGAATGCTGAAGCATCTCAAGCAGTTTTCCGTTCTTCGTTTTTTTTCATTCGTCTGTGTTATGCAATGACCTCTTCTTAATTAGCAACGAATCTCCACAGTACGTTCAACATTTTTTTGCTGATGAACAGCGCTCATGCTCATGCTCATTACGAGCACGCTTCTGAGACATTTTATCTCCACCCCGATTCACTCCGAAATTGGGTGATACAAAGAGTGCACATAACGCGTGGGTGTCACTTCCTTAGGGGACAACGAATTCTCCTGTAATCCGGCGCATTCTGACACGAGCTAGGGGTCTCTCAGCGATCGCAATTCCCCCCAAAAAAAATTATTGAGCATTTACCTATGTTCAAGCTGCAGAGGATTTTTAGCCCTTCAAACTTATGGAGGTCACCCTCGCTGGCGGAACCGCTGTGGTCGCGCCCATAGCAAATTGCCGCCCGTGGATTTTTCGTCGGAAATATTTAGCACAGTGTGACATTTAATGAAGTCCCAAAATTTCTCGCGTTTTCGTGCTTTCATTTTACCCCCATCATTTACGGCACTTTGCTCACAGCGCGATCTATTGAATAATGCAGTAATGTATCTTAATTTGTTATCGAAATAGTTACGTCATTACTACTTAAATATGATTTTTTTCAAATCAGCATAATTTTTAAAAATGAAATGAAAAAAAAATTACCTCCAATTTCCGACATTTTCATCGCTACTTTAACCATTTTTTTTTTTTATTCAGAAACTCAGAAACGGAGGAGAGAATCAAATTAATAAAAAAAAAAAACATTCGCTCTTTAATTTAAAAGTCCAAAAAAATTTGATGAACCGTCAATATATATACCTCAAAACTGTTCACAACAATTCAATAATTTTTAGCCGAGATAATTCGATATTAATTTTCCAAATTTAATATTGGCCTCTTATGGGAAAAGCTGTAATTTCGTCATAAAAACCATAAAAATTCGAAACTTTACTGCCCATAATTTTCAGATGTCATACAACTGCGATTTAAATATGAAAATTTCTGGAAAGCTTTTTTTTTCATTAACCAGATAAAAATTGTTACTAGAGAATCCGCACACGCATATGCGTGAGTCTGTGTTATCGATTCGTCACGTATGGAAAACCCCATAGGTTTTTTTTATACTTCGAATAACAAAGCAAAGTCAGTGAAGCATGCGCTTTCCCATAGGGGACTTTTTCGTTTATACGAAAGGATTTTTTTGTTTACCGCACAGTATCTCGAGAGCGGATAGAGATAGGGGAAAAAAGTTGAAACAAATTTTGTTCCTTATGTTAAACTGCACATTTTATGTTATATAACATTTTTTGCTAACGTTCACAGTTTCGGAGCAACTGTGGGTGGCGCTATGGCGGCGTGTGAGCGCTTGCGAGCGACTGCGCCAACTCCGCCGCGTTTTCCGCGAAAACGAGTAGATATTGAGGAAAATAGTTACAACAAAAAATGTTCGGCATGAAAAGCTCCATCAGTTATGTCATATGACTTTTGTGCGTATTTCCAATATATTACAACCTATTGCACTTCATGCGCCATGGGGGAAAACGAGTTGCACCCCGCGCGACATTCAACCCCCATTATTTAACAAAGTATTACAGATAGGGGTAGAACTCATAGAACCAAAATGAATCCCCATGAAACGACCAACATTTTATATTTAAAACTTTTGTCTCTAACTCCAGTATTTAATGAAGTGCAGTCCATATTACAAACCACGAAGTTTCCTACTTGCTCTATTTTTTCGTATCAGAATTTCTCATGGAAATTTCTCTCCGTGCGCCAAAATTTCCTAAAAAATTATTTAAAAAATCAATTGAGGGCCTTGTGAACCGCCGAGATATCGAGTCTCTCGCCTCCAATTTTATAACGTTAAAATTGAGGAAAATTGTGGAATAACACCACCCCCTCCACCTCCCACCCACCCCGTTTCAACGAAATGTCGCTGATGTACGTTGAACCAAGTGCGAGCCTCTCGTGTTATTTTTTACTTTCTCCTTCCATCGTGTTGTTTTTTCATCGCTACCGAGAGCCGCCGTCAGCCAAATATAAAACCAACTCTGCGTAGTCCAAAACCCAATAGAAATGATATATTCGTTGTTGAGTCGCGTACACGTTTTGAAAAAGCATCGGATTACTGCCTTCACGCTTGTTCGTACCAAATAAATTGTATGTCGAGTTTTACCATTTAATAACTATCTTGTGTCTAATATTTTGGTCCCTATCGCAAATTTTTTTAGCGAAAAGAATTGTCATAGTGAAGTGAAATTAGTTCCAAAACTCGGACGAGTGCGCATTGAGTTTACCATCGTTTTCAATGAATATCTCGCCATTGGAGAGAGATAGAGAATTTTTTATATAGACTTTTTTGTAGAGAAACGTGCGTTTTATAAAAAAGGTCGTAATGAAATATTGCGCACGTGCGCTTGTTTCCGAGTTATAGCCCCATAAGAGCGCTGAAGCACAAGTGCACCGATCCTAGTGTACCAAGTCGACTTGCGGCCAAGCGGTTTTGGGGAATATCTCGGAATCTAAGGGACGCATAGAAATTTTTATGTAGACATTTTTTGTAGAGCTTGGTGAGATCTACAAAAAAGGTCTTATGCAAATTTCGGTGCGTGTCTTAGGTTCGCAAATATTTTTCAAAAACTCAAATAAATCAAAAGCTCAACTACTGAGACTATCCTCCTCGGGCTTCGTTTAATTGTTTTAATAATATATTTTGGTTTATTGAAATCTTTTTTTAAGCAATAACCATTCCATGAAATTGGCGCTCCAATTTTTTTATATCAAATTTCGGATTTATACCAAATATGCACTTGATTTTTAGATAAGAAAAAGGCTTGCGAGAAAAATAATGAAATAAATTGTTTCGTAATAAAATTATTTAGAACGACTCAATATATTTTTGTAATCGTCCGTGCCTAACTCAGATATTTGACACAAAATAGTTATTGATTGGCAAAGTTCAGCCAATGATTCATTTTTTTTTCTTTACATCTCTGAAGAATTTTCAAAAAAATTACAGTTTTTTTTTTTTTTTGTTCAATCATTCCCAAAATTTAATTTCCACTCGTACACTTTCCTCTTCTTTTTCTCATTTTTTTTTTCTGAAATGTGGGAGAAAATGCACGAAATTTCTGACCCGGAAATTAAGCTTGGAGAATATTTCGCTAAAAATGTAAAGAAAAAAAAAGCTCTGTGAGACTGTAAGAAATCGAAAATTCCTATGAGAACGCTTTTTCTATTGATCTAATTTATATTCGTAGGTAATATTCCGATATAAATGGGGGGTAGAACGACCTGCTATCAATTTGTTATTTCAAAAATATTGTGCGGTTGCTATGGACCGAAATCCGATGAAGAATGCTACTCAAATATTGTTAGTGCAAGTGCTACTGATGATAATACAGCATCCGGGGAGAGAAATAATCAGCCCAGTTGGTACTTCGATCTTGATGATATCAAATTCATCGATGACGATGATGGTGATCATGACTCAGAGGGTATTGTTTAAATAACCGAGATAACAATTGTTCTTTTGCGAGAATGAGAGAAACTTTGTTTGACACGTTGAAGAGCATTAGCTAAATAAACCAGGGTAACAACATGAGTTCCAGACGCTCAAAAAAAATTCTGCTTTTATTTAAACATTCAGAAATTACCGTTTTTTATCAGTGAACATTTCCCATCCAAAGTGTTCCATAATCGTGCACTCTAATTTTGGGAATGGAAAGAGGGTGAAATTTGGAGTCGAAAGTGTACAAAATTAAATCGAGCAAAAAGAGAATGAAAATGAACGATTTAATTTAATTGGGGCAATTGTCTTTTAATTTGTGCATATTGAAAGTAAAAATTGTAATCATTTTCGCTAGTTGAAAAATTTTCACTTTGTAATCATTGAGTGGTATAATATGTATAGCGCCCTCTTTTACAATGTTTAATATTCGTGAAATTCAAATAGTAGCGCGAAACGAGCATGTCTCACGAACATCTGGAGATCAGAGCGCAACGCCAATCAAATGCCCACAGTTAATCTTTTAAATTTCATTTAAATTCAGTAGCAAAGTGGTGAATGTTGTTTAAGACATTAGCTCAATCATTTCCATAATTCAAAGATATTTTAGATGTAAAAAAAAAAAAATCTTTTTTTAATTGGTTCTTTCCCATTTGTGTTGCAAATTTCCAAAAGAGGGAAGATCATAATTTAAGAGAGACTTGCCATATTTTTTTTTCATATATATATATTGATATAACATATATAAAATAATAATAAAAATGATATATATATATACATATAGCGATCTAATTAGATCAATTTTAATTTCAATTATTGATCACTTTTTGACCTGTCGGCAGAAGAATTGGACGGTCCAAATGCGGAGAGAATACGAGATGCCTGGGTAATAGCATTGGAGCGGTAAGTGCCCTTGTATTACCAAAAATGGATTAGACTCTCATAAACTAAAATTCCAGGGGTGCAAGAGAGCGTCTGCAGAAATTGCCGGGACTGAAGAAAATTCAGCCGCGAGATATCCAGGCGATACTACATCAGCAGGTAAAAAATGTACACTGCAAGAATAAACAGATCTCGCATTGTGGTACTACCATCGCAAAGTAACAAGAAGATGCCGTCTAAACTATGTTGGAAAACAAATTTTCTACGCGGCCAATGTATTTCACCATCTGCATGAAAAGGGTCCACTTTGTCGATCGTTGCTCTGCGATGGGCCAGAGCCATCATTTTGCAGTGGGGTCAAGCTATATGACATCCTGTTTGCCTCGACTGAAGGTCCCTTCCATTTTTGACGAGTGGGAGAAAAGGGCCCACTTTGTCGGTTAATCAAAATCACCGAGAGATCCTCATTGTAGTTCATTCATAGTTCACCAGAATAAATTGTCAATGTGAATTATTTTTGGAATGGTAAAAAAATGAAAATTGACGGACATCTAACTATTGCGTTGGAGGGTGACCATACCACTCTGGAGTTCTGCTTTTTTTCTGTAGTGCACCCATGTAGATCGAATTTTCCCCTGTAAATATGTAAAAAAAATTGGCCGAATTTCTGCAGTCTGGAAAATTCATTAGATTGAACGATTACTTATCCCTGAACTTCTAATAGCATTCCACAGACTCAAACTCAACGAATAGTTGTGCGGCAATGGCTCATGAATTCTTAACGCATGTCTTTAGCAATTAATCTTTCAGAAAAGTATTTTTAGCGAATGATATAAAAGCTGCCTTTACCCTTGGTATGTCCTTTATTCCCAACTCACGCAAATACTTATTAACGATATTGGGACTATTTGGGATGTACAGATAAAGGAGGGCTCAGCCTCTACGAGTACGGGTGAAACCCCTGAAAAAGCCGTGACCAACAGCCACATCACTGTTACTTTGGCAGATGGGTAAATAATATCCATTTTTAGTGGATTTTGTCAACAGAAAAATATTTTCATTCGGAGGAAGTCAAGACAATTGACCAATGGAAAAATGGTTTAACCAAAAATTGAAAAAATTTTTTTGGAAAATTTTGGAAATCACTACATAACAACCGAATTCAAAATTGTAATTTTTTTTTTTCAAAACCCTCCAAAAAAATCTACAAAAATTCACACAATTTCCAAAATTTCCAAATTGGTAAAAATAAAAAAACAATATTCCCACTTTTTCTCATTTTTTTCATTCAACTAAACGTCAATATCTCGTTATCAATATATTGGTAAAAAACATGATTCACCTCTTACCAAATACTGCGCAAATTTTTAATTGTATCCATCGCTTCAAAACCTGAATTAATTTTCAACATTTTATTTACTGACATAATAATTTCCTGCTTTAATCTCATAAAGTTCAGTCAAAATGGCGCCAAACAACAATTTTCCTCTTCCGAATAAATTATTTTTCTGAGTACGCTAAGACTCCCACAGTTGCGACGCCACATTCTAACACACAGGTACAATTATCTCGAGAACGAGTGGGATTGGTGGAAACCTGCATATAACTTCCATAGTTAAGAATTTGATTCCATAAAAAAACTGTCCTCCCTAGTTACCACCTAAAGCCCCTCGTTACCAAAATAATTGACTTTGTGTGAGAACTTTCGGCGTCAATTATGGAAATCTTATATCGAGTCCTTTCGGAATGTCGTAGTTCGATGAAACAGTATCAAATTGAAGTAGTTCTTTCCTAGTTTTTCGCGAATGCTTAGACTAACGATGATCACTGCATTTCCAGACTGGATTCTAATCTTGTATCAATTTGCAGTCAACCAGGAAATCGTAATCTCCCAGTGACGTTGAACAACGGCACGGTGCCCAAGGGTCTCCCAAAGGACGAACTAGATATTAGGGAAAGACGGGATACATTGGAGAAGCAGAAGAGCTACCCAGAAGAGCAGAAGCTGCAGGTAATCTTCGAAAATTGAGTGAAAGAAGTATTCACAAGGGGTGGACAAATTATTCATGAATTCATCTCCATAGTGGTCAATTAGATAAGGGATCATGGGCTATTGGAGGGATAAAATGCGACAATAATTTGATGGTTGAAGATGTTTGGCTGATTTTTAACTTTCCGATACAGGAATTCATTGGTTTGTTTCCAAAATGAAAACTCCATTTGATATCATTTGGTATCATTCGACAGAACATGTTTGATGTGTTTGCGTGTGTGCGTGTCTGTGGGTCGGTGTAGGTGGGTGGGTGGCGAGGTATAGATGGGTGGGTGGGTAGGTGTGGATGGATGGGTGGGTAGGTGTGGATGGGTGGGTGGGTGGGTGGGTGTGGGTGGGTGGGTGGGTGGGTAGGTGTGGATGGGTGGGTGGGTGGGTAGGTGTGGATGGGTGGGTGGGTGGGTAGGTGTGGATGGGTGGGTGGGTGGGTAGGTGTGGATGGGTGGGCGGGTGGGTGGGTAGGTGTGGATGGGTGGGCGGGTGGGTAGATGTAGATGGGTGGGTGGGTAGGTGTGAATGAGTGGGTGGGTGGGTGGGTGGCTAGGCGTGGATGGGTGGGGGGGTAGGTGTGCATGGGTGGGTGGGTGGTTAGGTGTGCATGGGTGGGTGGGTAAGTGTGCATGGATGGGTGGGTGGGTGGGTAAGTGTGCATGGATGGGTGGGTGGGTGGGTGGCTGACTGCCTAGGTGTGGATAGGTGGGTGGGTGGCTAGGTGTAGATGGGTAGGTGGGTGGTTACGGGGGGGGGCGTGGGTGGCTAGGTGTGGATGGGTGGGTGGGTAGATGTGGATGGGTCAGTCGGTAGATGTAGATGGGTGGGTGGGTGGCTGGGACGAAGACGCAAACTCAAAATTTGTTGGGGATCATTTTTGTATACTTAAAACATTGGTCATGTGAAGCAAAAAAATCCAATGTCGGAATCATCACCCTAAATTCTATGGAATCAAAATACTTTTGTTGGGTTTCAACCATTTACGAACTTGCTAAACAAATAACTTTCTTCTTCAACAGCCAAGAGCAAGTAATAGAATCAACGAGCGAAGAGCAAGCAGTCCCTTTCAAAATGGTAGAACTGAAGTGCTGATTAGAGATCCCGAAGGTGGACCCAGATCACCCCGAGGCTCAACTTCGTCAGCCATCAATGATGCCAATTCCCTGAATCCTTCAAGAGAAATCGATAATCCTGAACCCATTCGCAGGTTAGTGCAAAGCTCTCCCCACATGGGAAGGCCCCAAAAATCTTATGACACGTATTTACAGAAAAATTACTATGACATACAAAATTACTGTGGAAATTTATTGTTGGCAATTTCTGTTATGATACTGAAGAAATATTCTAATTTTTTTAATTTTTGAAAACTTTAAATTTTTGGGGAAATTTTTTGCAATTTCTGAGATTTCTAAAATTTCCAGAATTTTTAATTTCTTCAACTTTTTGAGCATTCATAAATTTTTGAGATTTGAAAAAATGATACAGCCCCTCCTTAACCGATAGCTGATAATGTAATAGTACGATGCTGACACTTATGGGATTTCTCACAAGATGGCGCAAATCATATCAACTTTAGTTTTAAATGCACCTGCTACATAGAATTCAGAAGGAATAAATTTTCACGTTTAACATTTGAAGTCCATTTTTTCACCATGACTAACGTAAAAGAGGATTGTAGAATCTAAAAAATCCTCATACAATTCCAAGCCATTTGAGACTAACTTTTCGAAACTTCTCACGTAAAAAGCTGATTGTAAAAAGTTTCCAGAAGATAAAACATCTTTTCTTTGCAGACAATTTTAAATTGCCTGAGAGCAACTTTCAGAGAACACTTTTTCTTTTTTCATGAAAAATTTGTTTCAAAAAAAGTTGTAGGAAAAACTTCCAGTTTCATGCTTGCTTGAATTTTTAAATATGATCATTTAATCGGTAGCAACGTGGCTAAAAAAAGTTGGTCCGTCAGTCTGAGATTTCGATGAATATTGTAATCTAGGGTGATTAAAAACTTTTCATGAAGACAATTTTTATGGAAATTAATTTGTCTACAAAAAATGTTTGGCGAAGACTCTTCCAATTTTAAAATACTTTGAAAATAAATTTTTGAGAATGAAAAAATTCGTCTTTCAAACAATTTGCCAATTTTGAATTTTCAAAAAAAAAAAAAAAAATTAATTTCTCCAAATCGCGGAAGTTTCGTATCATAAATTTTGCGCAGTGGCAGCTTTCAGTGAATTCTTTTCTAGAGCATGATGGTTTTTTTCCCTCAAGGAAAGGCGTATATGAAAACCCTCTAGCAGGTACGAAACACTTCATTGACTTTTCCGCTCTCTCATGTTACATGAAACCACGACACGCGATCGACATCGTAACCCGAGTGTTCCACTGAATGCATCGCAATAGCACTAAGAATAAGAATTGGGTAGATCAATGTCAATTATTCATGGAGCTCTGGAAAAACCCTGGCACCATGACCATGGACCATTTCCAATATTTTAATGTACCGCGAGGCTTTTTTCCAACGAGGCTACGCATCATCGCGCCTATTATGCCGACAATAAAATTGAGAATTGCCCTCGTGAATCTCATGCATTTCATGAATGCCGCGAATTAAATAACTCGTTGATATTCCAATTTTTTTCCTTGCAACGAGGAACATCTCGCGAGTTTGTGGCGAAACAAAAATTTAGCTGCGCTATTCTGATTTATGCCAGTATTCTGTACGCAACTCAGGCGCCAATTGATCAGCTCTCAGAAGATGACGCATTGGAAAACAATTTCTAAAGTGAAAATTTAGCCAACAATTCGCAAAAAAAAAATCGCAAAAAAATCGCAAAAAAAATCGCAAAAAAAATCGCAAAAAAAAATCGCGAAAAAAAATCGCAAAAAAAAAAGAAAAAAAAATCGAAAAAATGAATAAATTTACAACAGAAAAAAAAAAAAAACTTTTCAATTTAATTAAGAGTCAATTCATCTAGATCTGTCCCGATGCAAAACCTGCAGTGCATTTCTTTTCCGAGCACGTTTGTAAATACATTAGGAGTATATCTATATATCGGTGTTTGTGTCTCAATGGATAAATCCAGTAGCTTCAATTCGAAACATACATAAACGCGGGAAAACCTTCGGCATCAATTCGTCTAATTCCACTTTCGAAACCAAAACAGTGTTATATTTCCCTGGAATAAGCCTAAATCGACTGGTTGCGCAACTAAAGGTATTGGCGCGAAAAAAAGTACTTGCATTTTTTTATAAAGTGTGAAATTGTTGCACTTCTCAAGCCCTCTGTAGACGAGCATTTCCGTCCATGGAGAATGAAAAAAACCTCCGAGAAAATGGAATGCAGAGTTTAAAAAAAAAGGTAAAGAGTATTCTTGGGCGGTGCAACGAGTACACCTCATGAATAAATCGGTGATGTCAGGAGGGAACGAATTTTCTTCCTCCACGGACTCGAGCGCCGCAAGCTATTTCAAACAACATCATTATGTATCCCATCGAGCCCTCCTCATTTTTCATAAGACTCAACTAACTTTTCACCCTCTCTTTCATTTCTCGGGATCTTTAGAATTTGAATGGGGCTTTAGGTTACCTTGCGGGAATAGTGCACCTAGAAAAAATATGACTTTGGTGATAAGCCGATTTTCGGTGAGATAGATTATTTTTAGACTTTTTAATTTGCTCTCACTCACATGAATCCTCAGCTCCAGATGCCCTGGTCCTTCGGAAAATCCATCGATAAATTAATTCCAGTGATGTTCAATTAATTCAATTTTATGCAGAAATCTCAAAAAATTTCACTTTGCAATTTTCAAGGTTTGACATTTTGAAAATGCCAACAATTTTATAACGAGCCAAGGTTTTGCCATTCTGGAAATTCAAAATTTAAAGTGTTGACTCATTAAAGAAAATTCAAAAAAAAATAATAATATAAAAATCTCTCTAAATTGAAAGAAAAAAACATTTAAAAAAGAGGAAAAAAAATGAGAGTGGAAAAGTGGATGACTTGGGAGTCGTTTGTAACGCGAAGAAAACCTGACCTTTTTCACCCCAATTTTCATTTTGTCAAATTTTCTCATGTGTGACACCTGACGTTGAGTTCGGGGCCTTTAAAATGCCTTTTCATCCTGAAGGGCAGACAGGTATTACGTGTGAATGTAGTTGTGAAGATTTTCGGGTGGGGGGGGAGGGGGGGGGGATTGTTGACTAGGTTCCCGAGCATTGGGGCTCCACCACCTGCCCACAGCCCAATGGAGACCGAGGGACGCCTAAAAAACATGCACCTGACAACCGGAAAGGGCCCTTTTTATCGCACCCCCCTATTCCCCCATCCGTCCGATGACTCAGAATAATGGTAAAGAGGGCATATAATCAGTCCGTCAATATTTAATGTCTAGTAAGTTGATATAGTTGAATCATTACAAAAAAAAAAAAGTTGAAAAGTTGAAAGTAAAAAAAAACACGTACATTGACCCACTGCGGCCGCGATTTGTAATCTTGACTGGGCTCAATTTACTTAACTAAGGAAGATAGAGAAAAAAGCTTCTAATAAAAAATATTCTCCGTTCCATGGGGAATCATTTCGGTTCTATGAGTTATGCCCCTATCTATAATACTTCCGGAGAAAATTGGGGTTGAGTGTCCCGCGGGGTGCGACACTCACTTGCCCGCGCTGCATATCAACTGTAATACGTTGTAAGATATTGGAAATAGGCAAAAAAGTCATATGACTTGATTAATAGAACTTTTCGTGCCGAAGATTATTTGTTATCAGTATTTTGCTCTATTCCTACCCGGTTTCTCGAAAAATGCAGCGGAGTTGAGTAGGTCGCAAGCGCTTACACGCCGTCCGCAGTACCGCCATCCACCATTGCTCCTAAACTATGAACGTTAGCGAAAAAAGTTATACAACATAAAATGTGTATTTTAATGCGAGGAACAAAATTTGTTTTAACTTTTTCCCCCTATCTCTATCCGTTCTCGTGATATTTTGTTATACACAAAAAAATGTCAGATCCATTTCTATCGAAACCCCATTCGGTTTTTGACTGCATACATACATCGTCGCACACATAAACACACACACACACCTGATTGAAAATGACCTGGCTAAATGTTGAAAATGCCTTAAAACGTGGAGATATGGACAATTTCTTTTGGAAAGAAATCTTGGAAAGTTTGACAAGTCCAAATAAAAAAAGGAAATTTTCAAAAATTTCAAATTTTTTTTCAATTGAGAAATGTTGAATTTTCGACAAATTTGGACGAACGGAAAGGGGTGTTTTTACAAATCTCCCCTCCATCATTGCCGGATGATTCAGAATAATGATAAAGGGCTACGATAATCGATGGCCACGTGGTCTTGAAGAGGGGATACAATCCGTCAATGTTTAATGACTAATCTGATAAGAACCACTGGCAACACATGTGAAACACAGGAAAGTCAAGATACAACAAACAACAAACAATTTGATAAATTCCTCCGTTGGCAAATGGCACAACATCTTGATGCTACTAAGTTTTGAAAATTTTCCCAGAACTCGAAATTCTCTTTTGAAAATTTTTCCAAATCTGCAATTTTTTCAAAACTGAAATTTCAATTTTTTCGCAAAAAAATATTTTGCAGTCTTTTGAGTTAGAAAAAATCGAATTAAAAATTATAAGACAGTTCAAAAAATTAAAAATATTCCGATATTCCCAAAATCACAAAACTTCTGTCAATTTGAAAAATTTGGAAGACAATAAAATCTAGGAAAAAATTTGGAGAAATTTTCAGAGGTGTAAAAATTAAAAAAAAAAAAAATTTGAGCTTCAAAAAAAAAATTCAAATTATTCCGCTGAATAGTCAATTTGCCTCCCCCCCCCCCCCCCACCTGATGCATTTATCTCCGGAAAATGAGAGTATCTAAAAATAGTACATGACGAAAAACAAAATCTCTTAATGTAACAGTGGAAATGGCACTTAATGAAGAAGCAGGGAGTACACGAGAGCGTCTTGATAAGCCCTGATATCAGGTGGTACAATTCTTGATAAGGCATTCCGCGCCAGTTATAATTTCCGCTCGTTAAAACCTACATCAAAATTAAAATTGTCACATTAGGCTGGTGATTCGGGGGAAAAGAGCGCAATGAAATTACAATAAGTGAAATAGTGGGATCGATGAAGGGCATAAACATGAATTCCTGTGCACAGTGTACAGCTTGGTACTGGAATGCTGCGGTTCAGTATTTCTCGACGTTCCCAAATTTTAGGTAATCAAAATGAATGAAGCTCGCCATTTAATTTACACGATGAAAACCATGAGCACAACCACTCGTAAAATTGCGAAAAAGTTCGTGAACCAATTTGTATTTCGGAGATTAACCTGAGCTAACCCTGCGCTGCGCTTGGATAAAAATATCGAGAGAAAAAAATTTGAAAAATTCGGGCACTCAGCTCAGAAAAAGCAGGGTGTCCTACGATGTGTTTTTTTTTTTTATTTTTGAAATTTTTGGAAATTTTACAATTTGAGGTGAACTTCTTACGATGTTGAAATTTTTGATATTTTCAAAAATTTTCAATTTTTGGAATTCTTGAAATTTTCCGATTTTTTTTCAAGTTCTTCAAATCTTTCAAATTTTGAATTTTAAATTTTTTTTTCAAATTTTTGGAAAATCTTGAAATATTTGAAATTTTTGGAAAATCTTGAAACTTCTGAAATTTTCGGAAAATCTTGAAATTTTTGAAATTTTTGAAAATCTTGAAAATTTTGAAATTTTTAACTTCTCAAAATATCTGAAATTTTTCATTTTTTTTCAAATCAAATTCAGTTCTTTCAAATTTCCCTGATCCTTTGCTAATGTTTGTAATTTTTTAAATTTTCTGAAAATTTTGAAATTATAGCCTTTCAAAAAGTCTCCAAGTCGTGCAAAAAGTGGACGCGGAATCCGTGGAGATTTGATCATTGGACAAAAAGTGACATGTAATATCTCCCAGTGTGCCCTAAAATCAATTTATCGACTGTCAAGTCCCTATTTCCGGTCCCCCTGACCTTTCGCAACATTCAATAGCTCATTGGACAAGCGAAACTCAGTTTCCCTCGAGGAATCCCCTATTTTCCTCCAATACAAGATCTTGAACAAATCGAGAAACGGTATGAAAGTTCTCTGGGAAATATACCTCCAGAAGTTGTTGAGTTTATTCCCTGCATTTGGTCCTTTGTGCCCAAACGATGCGTTTTCTCTACCCAAGTTCCCTTTTTTTTTTCTTTTTTTCTCAAGCCCTCGCCCAAAATCGCCCCTTTTCTACGAAATGCCGACGATTTCAAACCTCAATGGGAAATACCACTGTGCTCCTGGCTTTTACCATTTGTTCCCCTCCCGCAATCCACCAAAAACATGAATTATTTCACATGACCTTGAAACACATTTTTTCGTATTTTTTAAATAAAAAAAAACTACTCGCGCCCAAAATGTTTCCCGAAAAAAAATAATATGTGAGGTAAATTCCCTATTGCAATGATTTTGGGAAAACGTTCGGTAAAGAAAACAGATATCTCGAGAACGGCTGGACATAGAAAAAAAAAGTTCAAACAAATTTTGTTCCTTACATCAAAATGCACATTTTACGTCAAATAATTTTTTCTCCAATGTTGATAGTTTGGGAGGAAATGTGGGTGGCTCCAGCGCGGACGGCGCGAGCGCTTGCAAGCGCCCAGCGCGAGCTCCGCGGGATTTCCCAGGGAAAGGAGTAGACATAGAGAAAAATAGTAAAAACATAAAATGCTCATCATGAAAAATCCCACCAATCAGGTTTTATGACTCTCCTTCGTATCTCGAGTATTTTACTACATATCACAGTTGATACACAAGTAGCGTAGGTGATTCGCATTCCGCCCGGCATTCAACCCCCATTTCCCCATGAAGTATCGCACATAGCGCTATAACTCATAGAACCTAAATGATTCCCCTTGAACCGAAGAAGATTTCATATTAACATATTTTTCCCCTATCTCCATTATTTAATCAATTTACCTCCACTCAAGCTTACAAAGTAGCAAATATCTGATGTATGCTTCCGCCAATGAATTCCCGCCACATTTTCAAATCATAGTTTCCGTCCGGTATTTAAAATATTTTCAAGGGAAAAATTTTCCTGACGAAAAACCACAAAAAAAACCGTCCAAGCAACACCACGAAAATCTTTGGTATCTAAAATCGCTAACGCCCATTTGTAGGAAAAAAAATTCCCCATTTTATCAAGGCACTTAAGTGGCAGTTGCACTCACATATCAGGATGTCTCAGGACTATCCCAAGGTAAAAGGTCTCATGGTCTCCCACTCCACGTTACAATATCACCCAGTACAAGATAGCGTGAGAATGGTAGGTGAGGCCTTAAGACGCCACCGGATTCTCAAGACAGGCCGAGTGCAAGTCAGACATGACGAGGACACTGCAATAACTACAAACACACTCATAAAATTCTACCCAAGTGTTGGTGAACGCGCGAGGTGGGGCATATCAGGTTTCGCGAAACCCGTCAAAGTACCTACACGGAACATTTGTGTATAGTTCACTCGAAATTCCAGACGCATTCTCCCGTGTACACATTTACCATCCAACTGCCCCTTTTCTATCCATGCAATCTTCATTCACCATTTCCTCATTTTTTCGCTATATATATATGTCTATTTTTTTTTTACTTTCACAGCGTAACCTTGAACTTGATAGTAGAACATGCGATACGATGTCGAGAATGTATTTTCAATTGATTACAACTATAGAAGCACTGAGATAATTTCGCCCGGAACATCATCGCGCAAGCTTGCAGCCACACTTAGCGTAACACACACACACACACAGCCAGCATAATCTCGGGACTTCTCCGAGGATGTCTCAGCACCATACCCTGCCCCTTGCACCCACTTTCCAAAATCCACGAGATAACACCCACGAGATACGCCAAACAATTCACAACGCGAGAAGGGCTGCGAAAAAATAAACCCGCATGAATAATTAAAATACATGACTTGCGCTCATTTAATCGCATGCTTTCGTGACTGCTTATTCATAATTCTCATATTTGCCGCGAGCAAAAATTGAAAAAAAAAAATTCTCACTATTTCTGAAATGGACGCCTTGCCCCCTTAACCCCCCCCCCCCCCCCCAATATTATTATTTCTCGAAACGCGTCAATGAAATCATCATAAAAAATTCCTGGAACCCATGTTTAATGAATCAGCTGAAAATCCGGTTTCCCCCCTCCCCCCCCAACACCCCCCGGTCGCTCGGTGAACTCGAAAAAAAAAATCCAAAAAAATTACGAATAACTTAAAAATGCGATTTCTTCTCTATATGGACCACGGGGACTTGAATGCCTGGAACTCTTCTGAGCATGTAGAGACACCCCGTAGACGTTGCAAGGGAGCCAAGAGGAGGTACATGGCTCACATGGTTCCCCAACGGCCAGTGTCCCTTGCCCCCCCCCCCCGCCCACCTCATCCACCCCGCTCTGCCCCCCCCCCCCTCTTTTCAATGGTCTCTTCGACCTTTTTCCCTCACTCAGACAAATGCATTTGCAGCCGTATACTGAGGGACAAGTGCTTGGGATTTTGCCCCCTCCTCACCAACTGCTGTAGTTGAGGGGGGCCCAGTCGGTGTATGGAAAGCCCACAAACTCAGTTCAAAGCCGCCCGAGCGATCGTTAACGTCACATATATCACTCATAAAATAAAAGAAAATTGTGGATAAAAAAATGTCTTAAAAAAACGATAAATTGAAATTGAGAAAAAAAAGTTGGAATTTTTTGCAGCTGAACTGTTTTTTTTTCTCGGTTTTTGGTGAAATTCCGGGAGAAAAGTGGGATTTTTCGAAGGTTTTTTGGTGAATTTTGTGCAAAGGGTTTGGAAGTTTTTTTTTCCAAAAATTGAGTTTTTTTTTTGGAGGGGAATTAAGAGGATTAATGAGAAATTGGGATTTTTGGAGTCGGATGTAACGGACGAGTGGGATACCTGACGCCACCTGAGATATCTTAAAATCTTGACTCACCTGCTTGAAGAAAAAACCGGTACGAGGATTTTTCGGGGAGGCGGCAGACTAGGATGAGAGATTATATGACTTTGTCATATAGTGTAGAGGATTGATTTGAAAATTCTTTGGCTTTTGAATTGAATGCAACAGGGGGATTATGGGAGTGGTGTATTATTTGATTGAAAATTCCTGTCTCGTGTTGGGTTGAGGTGGACGCCTGGAGGTGCGCCCATGAGTGGCGCCCACGTACGAAGGACTTGAAAGAATATCCACGCCATGAGGATCCTTAAAACCCTGCACTGGTACGTCAATTGTTCATTATTCGACTTGTTCACAGGAGAAAATTCCATCTTGGTGAACAGATGAAAGTTCGCTCGAAGATCAGAAAGCTCATTTCAACTCGTATCATTTGGAGCGAGTACGAAATCGGTGAATTAGTGTTGACTGAGGTTTGCTTACCGCAAACCTCAAAGTGGTGATTTTTCGGGTAAATTCAAACAGTAATGGATGGTTGTGAAGGAATCTGAAAATAGAATCTTCAATTGTTGTTTTAGCGACGCTAGTTGACTGACCCTTCGGCATTTTTCACCATCCAGCGTTCCCAAACATCGAGCAGTCCCAAATATTCTTAATCATCCAGCAATCTTAAGCATTAAGCATATTTTCTTAACCATCCAGCATGCTTAACCATCCAGCAATCCTAAGTACCCAACTTTCTTCAGCATCAAGCCTCTTTAACCATCCAGCATTCGTAAACATCAAGCAGTCTGAGCCATCCAGCATTCCCAAACATCGAGGATTGTTGACCATCCAGCAATCCTAACTATCGAGGTTTCTTAAGCATCGAGCTTTTTCAATCATCCAGCATGCTCAGTCATCTAGTGTTCTTAACGATTGAAGCTTTTTAACCATCCAGCATTGCTAACCATTCACTATTCTTAACCATCCACTACTCTTAACCATCCACTACTCTTGACCATCCAGCATTGTTAACCATCCAGCATTGTTGACCATCCAGCATTGTTAACCATCCAGCATTGTTACCCATCCAGCATTGTTACCCATCCAGCATTGTTAACCATCCAGCATTGTTAACCATCCAGCATTGTTGACCATCCAGCATTGTTAACCATCCAGCATTGTTGACCATCCAGCATTGTTGACCATCCAGCATTGTTACCCATCCAGCATTGTTAACCATCCAGCATTGTTAACCATCCAGCATTGTTAACCATCCAGCATTGTTAACCATCCAGCATTGTTAACCATCCAGCATTGTTAACCATCCATCAACCTTGACAACCTTCCTTCACAATTAAGCATTTTTAACTATTAAGCATCGTTAACCATCCAGCATTCTTAACCATCCATGGACCTTCCTCCACGATTAAGCATTTTTAACTACTAGATATTTTTAACCATCTAGCATTCTCAATCATACACTATTCGTAACCATCCAGTATAAAATTGAAAAAGCACTCTGATGAAGCGACCTGAGCCTCAGTCACCCATAATCCATCGCTCTCGTACTGGCTATTAATGCCACGGATTACCCAAATTTAAGCATCCAAATGTCTTATGTTGCGTCATTCAAATATCTCATATTGGGACAGTCTAATGCCTCACATGAAGACACACCTTCAGTCAAGGTGGAACATTTGAGGGTCTTAATTTGAGGTTTTTCACATAACCATGAATTCCCCTGATTTGGAAAACTTCACGATTCAGAATCACCAAATTTGGATTCCACCCTCAGGTTTTAAAATTAATTCTCCAATCCGGAAGTGACATATTAAAGAAAAAAAGGAAAACTTGAATTCTTTTAAAGTAAAAAAAAAAAAAAAATACTGGAATTTTTTTGCGATTTCAAAACAACTCAAAATCTCTCATTGATTTCCGGTCAACAAATTAATGTCAATTTATTAGATTTACTCAGCTTTTACACTCTGAAATAACAAAAAATCCCAAATCATAAGCTGATTGTCCAGCACTTCCTGACTTTCCTATATTGAACTTAACGCAGAAGTGGGCATCGTAACGATGGATAATGTCGGCAATTAGTAAGCAGCCCATAGATTAATTACATTGACGTAAATAATGAGGTTTTTGGAAAACAGAAATGGTGTGAGAAAGTCCACTTACGAAAACGGCTCATCGCCACTACTGCGCATGCGCACTTAACCCAAAAATTTCAACTTTCCCACCTTTTTTACTCCATGCCCGAATTACCGAATTTCCCCCAGGGCCAATCTTAATTTTTGCACCGAAATATTGCAAACAATTTCCCATTGGCTTGGGATAAACTCATTTATTGAATAGCCATGAGTCATACACCTGACTCTTCCCTCATCGTAAACAAATTAGCCAGCACTTGAAAGACATTCTACACTATTTGAATTCCCGGACCTAAACAAGGTGCGCAGAGTTCCGGTTATTTCAATCATCAAGAACTAGGAAAATAGTTCACGAAAGTTGGAAATCTACTGAACAAATTTTACCCATACATAAGAAATAGCTTTCGAATGCTCAATGTGCTCTACTAAGAGCCCCTGCCGCCAGTTGCGCAGAATTTCCGATAGCGTCCCGTTGAAAAATCACGCAGAAGAAAGCCATATATTCAATCCCCGAACACATGAGACCGAATGGAACAATAAACCCCATGAACCAAAAAAAGTAAAAAGAAAACCGTACAGAATAAAATGGTCGTGAACGTGCGTTATTGCTCATACCTTTTGTTCCCCATTTCCCTTTGTCCTCAGCTTCGTATAATCCCGCAGTAGTTTTGTCTTGAGCATAGCAGAGTGGTTAACCACAGCCCATGGATTAACAGCGACCAATCCACGATAAAAAAAACCTGTTGTAATATTGAATGGCCGACGAAAAAAATTTTTAAAAACATGTTTCAAGTGAACTTGATATGTTGGCATCTTGAGGATGCTTGGAATGTCACAATACCCCCCCCCCCCCCCTAGCCTCACCAAAAGATGTCGTTTTCACCTAAAAGCAGCCTCCAAACTCCCTTAATCCATCGCATCAACCTATAACCTTGCCTCACAAAAATTGTCAAATGACCGGAAACGACGTCTCTCCCCGAGCTGGCCTCCCCCCTAAAACTCGCCTGCCATATTAGACCCCCACAAATCAATGAACCCACTCTAATAATCACCTTTCTCTCCATTTCAGGTCTAGAAGACGCAGCGGCAGTGGCGTGGCCGACATTCACCTTCAATCATCACAGGTGCATGATAACAATAACGGTGTAGATATCCACGAGACCAAAGAGTCGCATGATAATACAGGTGTACCCAATGAGATGTGGACCCCGGGCCTAACCCCGGGTCACCATCGGGAATTGCCGGTAGACGTGCCGGACACCCTCCTCCAGCAGGCATATGCCAACAAGGTAAACCATAACCCCTCCAATATAATTAGAATCGAGACGCCACCACGTATCACCAAATCCCGTAGCGCTAGCCAACAAATTCTACCTCCATCCGGTCCCAATCGCGATGTCGCTAAAGACCCGCCAAGTGCCATTCAAACCACCTACAAACACCTCGATAATCGCGATAGAACGATTAACGATAATCACCAGACCGCTGGCACAACTGCACAACCAAGAATCATCGACATAACATTGCGTAACAACGACAAGAACGAGAAGACCACTAAAGCCCCAAATGTCACTGGTGTTAGCCTAGTCTCCACCAAATCGATAATCGATCTGTTCGATAAATCCCCGGAAGTGCGTGAGTCAAGTGTCGACGGCGATTACGACTATCCCTTTGCCAAAGAAGACTATCCAACGATGCTGAAGACATGCAGCGATGCTTCAGCTAGTCCAAGAAGTTCCTCCGGTCGCTCCGACAGTACAGCAGCAATGGACGCTAGTCTCATTCAGGGCAAAGAGTCCCCCCTGTATGACGCACGCAGAATTGACCTGGGCTCCCCATGTCGTCCCATTGGGCTTTTCCTAAATCGCCAATCCACCCTATCAACATCCTTCGATAATCCTGCCTACGGCCTTGACATGGAGCTGCATCCGGGCCTGATGCGCTCCGAAGAAATGACAGATCTAACACTGCTCATAGGCAATCAAAATCCAGGTCAGCGATTGTCAAAGAAGTCCGGTAGGAAATCCATGGTACGTGAGGACAAACTCCTCTCCGCCAAGTCCACCGATGATCTTCTCTCCAATGATGTCACGGACTTTGTCACTGTGACAACAGCGGAGACGCGTAAGAAGAAGAAACACTCATCCAGTGGCTATTCAACATTGCGCAGCGATACATCCTGCGATAAATCATTCATAGTCGTCGGCTCAAAGCGCTCATTTCGCGAAGTAGCTGTCGACTGTCCAGCTGATTTTGTCCCCGTGACCAAGGGTCACCCAATTTACCCACCGCCAATAAAACGAGCCGACGAGGCCAAACAATCCGCCACTGATACCTCAATAAGCCCAATTAAACAAGACAACAATAATGAGACATCACCTAGAGGTGCTAAAGGTGTCAAGGTAAGGTTCAAAGTACGAAAATTAATGGGGAAAAATTACATGTACAACCTTAGCAAAACAAAACTGCTTTCATCCAATTGTAACCCAATTAACAGCACTTACAGTCTGTCTAATGCACTCACATGTAAAACGCTTAATTGCACAGTATTATCTCCGCACTCATCAATTCCCTATATATTTGACTTTAATGATAGAATCGATAGAGACATGACATTCAGACGAATTGAGAGTATTCGCAAAGAGACAAATGACAATTCGCGTAATTATATTCGGGAGTTTGTTGGTGATAAGAGGCACAAGTGTTATCAAGTACTGAAGGATCATGTGGATGATGAGGATTATGAATTGCTGGAGAATGCTGAGAATTCAGCTCTGTCCAAGGCTTACCGCGAGTCGACGAAGCAATGCTTGAGAATTGGCTTTGGCAGTCTACCTGATCTTGGATGTATCGAGCCATTGGGCTTCAATTTTACAACACGAAGACATAGTATTACCACGAACATTCAGGGGAGTTTTGATGAGCATACTGATGAGAGTAACAATGAACAGGTAACGAAGAGACTTTATGCAAGGACAACTCCATCAGACAACGTGTGGTTTTACTCCTATGGATTGACTATATCTTTTTTCGAGTTCTATGAGAATGTTGGAGGCAGTGGAGATTCTTTTGGGGGTGGTTTTGGGGTATTGTTCGCATGTTGAACTTTTCACCATCTTCTACTCTCTCAAAAATCTGCGGAAGGATGCTGTGCACATTCAGATCTTTTGAATGCGGCTTCTAATCGGATGTTGAAGTGCGTGGCACAGCCTCCTTCCGCAATCAGCACAGTCTCTCCCTCTTCTAATTTCCGTTCCGTCCCTTCTAGCTCAACAATTACATAAAAACCATTGGAATGTAATATTGACGACTGATTACTGCCAACTTCGCAAGTGAAAGTACCCATAAAAATGCAATGATTTTAATGTAACGATGCATGTTAAATTGAAATTTCAGACTGAACGAAATGGAGTTAAGCAGCCGGCAATACCACCGAGAGATCCACGACCGCCAGCGCGACCACCCAAGGACAACATTAGAATATCCAATCGTAATAATAATATCGAGATCAACGAGAATATCAACACGACTAATGATTCGATACAGCAGCCCCAGCCGACGCCCCAGCAGTTGGATTCTATTAAAAAATTCCAGGTACTTGTTTAAGGTCCAGTTATTAGAGCCATAATTTCATTGACGGATGCCTCATATTTTTTTTTTTTTTTTTATTAACGGCTCTTTGCCAGCATGCCTATGTTTTCCTAATAGCGGGGTAGATCCGCGGGAAGCGGAAAACATGGAGTCTAATTACCCAAGCGTGTCGATTTTACTTCCGCGTGTCAACAATGTGACTCTTTTGGATTCTGGTGAATCGTCAAGTGAATACAATTGTCCACAGTGCTGATCGGAAATAGGGAATTATCCCAGATGCTTTGTACGCACACCATGCACAGTCAAATTTCCTCTCCGCTGTTCAGCGTTTTCTGACGCTCAATGGTTTTTTTTTTGTCCAATTTAGCAGTTAGCTGTGCAATTGAATTGGTTTGAAAAATAGATCAGTATCCAAATGAAATAGTCAAATGTCGGGGGAAATCGGTTGGCATGCCCTGTAAAACATCTGGAAAAAATTGCCTGGAACTTCCCCGAAAAATCTTATCCTACAGAACATGCAGCGCAAGTTCGAAAATTGTCTCCAATTAATGCTGAAAAAGCACATGGCTACTATTGAATCTCTGGTTTTTTTCACTGTCGATGGGCGTCAATGCTTGACAATCGCATAATTGCTGTGAGATAACTCCAATCAGTGACTCAGCGGTGTGTGCAATTTAACCGCCAGTGCTGTTTTAATCGATAATCGTCGTGTATACCGTGAAAAAAAACAAGCTATTATTCACAGACAGGAGAAACGTGTTGAGCCAATGGCATTGAATGACTACAAATTTGTATTTACAAATTTTATTGTTCCAGGAGCAATTCCGACAGAGGAGAGATCACGAGGAGCGCCAAGAATCCATTAACCAGTCGCTACGAGATTCGCGAAAGCTTCATGCACTTGAGAGCCACAAGAAGAGTCTTGCGGGCCAGGAGAATCCTGCCTACACTCAGGATGAGCCGTCTACTCCGACACCAACGGCGGATAGAAAACGACGCTCTGCATCACCTAAGGAAGCTGAGGACGTGTCGGCAGCGCTAAGTAAGGGTCTTCTTACTTCCCAGATTAGATTCAGATTTGCGGGTGCACTCCCTATGACAGAACAGGGCGATACAAATATAGACTGATTAAGGATATTTCACCTATATTGGCGAAGATATAAGAATTGCTTGAAATTTTGACATAATGTTTTTGAAGCGGTAACAGATGCCTGTATGAAATTTGAGATTGATTCACAACACCGTTTTGTAGTTATTAATTATCAAAGTTCTCAATTAACACGGCCTCTTTTGGGAAAAATAAAAATTTCTATAAAAACAGTTCAAAATATAAAAATTTGTTGAAATTTTGAAAATTTTGTATTGAAGCCGCTATAAAACGATGCTGAAAATTTCATGACGATTGACTAAAATTTTTTCTCATTAATTTGTTTAAACAATATAATATTGAGTCGCAAAATCAAATACAATATAATAATTTTTTATGGCTATCACTTCAACTAATTAATGCATTGAAATATTAATTGAAAATTATTGGGGATAAATATAACGAATTATAGAAAGGGGCATAAACTTTTGTTTTGACTATACGTGTTGAATATCGTTAAAGATACATGCAAGAAGCACAAGCTATATGTCAAATGACCCATTTGGGAACATTTCGAATTCTTCTGAGTCTGCAAGCTTTCAGAAAAAAATCCCGAATTAAAAAAAATTGAAACTCAACCTTCCTGTCGGTCGCGCCATGAGCATTCTGCTCACGCAACTCGGCTCAACTTAGAGTGCTCTTGTGTGGACCGAGTGAGATGCGGGAGAGACAGAGAGTGCGACGGAAGGTTACAGTGTTATTCTCCGGCATGCCACATCTCAATGGACCTCATGCGCTATGACGGGCTCTAGTAGTGTTCTCCATCATGGTATTCCTGACACGTGTGGCTGTGACGGCCACATCACATAAAGTTTCCACGTTACAGACAATTTAAGGAATGCGAAGGTCGGAGTCGAAGACATGTTTTTGGAGGCTAACAAATGTTCATGACAGTTGTTCTAATGGCTCACAATGATTTGCCATGGGCTGAAATACTTTTCTAGGAGTCTTCTCCTATTTTTTTCTTGTGCAGACTTTTTTTGAACTAAGCCTAAAGCTGAGATTAGTTAATTAATTTCGACCTAATTTTTTTTAAATTGTTGTACCTAAAAAAAATTTTTTTTTTTAATTATTTAATGGAATTGGGCGTTCGACTTTTGAGAAATTCTGAGCCTTGCAAAAGGACTATCCAAGACTACCTCAATGTTTTGTGCAATGACTTATACGTGACATTTTTTTTAAATTGTTTGTAGCTTATGGAGAAGTGGTGGCAATACTGGAGAGGCTCCAGATGCAGTTGAGGAATCTCTCAGGTGCTCTTGGCATCTCCGGTCCTGGAGTTGAGGCTGAATTGGATGCAGTTCGAACGCTTTTAATTCAAAAGAGATTCGCAACAGCCCTGAGTACCCATAAAGTCCTACGATCGCGTCTGCGGGTGGATAAACTGCCAAAGCATTGCGACGATGATGCCTCAAATTTGGCGCGTGATGTAAGTCGTCAGATTCGTTCAGCTAAAAGAGAAAAATGAAGAATTATAAAGAAAAAAAATCATGTAAAATTTGCAAATGTCTTTACAGTGCGTGGAAGTTCTCGAGGAATGGCAATCCTGTAACGTAAAATCTACGGAGGACGCGGCCCTTGTAGAAGAGCTCACAGGTTTATTAACGAGTTACGAGATGGAAGGCTTACTATTATCCCACGACTCTGTAATATCATATGTCGATGGTGTGCAACGCAAGCAGAGCCCATCCTCCTCATCGCCAAGTGAAACGCCGAGTCTCTCCTCGAGTTACCGCGATTCGAGAAACACTGAGAACATCAAAATCATCAAAATTGAGAAAACTAATGAGCCCCTAGGTGCGACTGTTAGGAATGAAGGGGATGCGGTTATCATCGGTGCGTTCACCTCATTTTGTACATTTGTTTTCGTTTTCATTTGGGCGATTTTTTTAATTTTCACTGATAAGTCAAACCTTTCAAATTTTGGATAAAAAAAACCTGACTTCCATATTTCATTTTAAATAAATTCTTATCTTATCTTATTTTCGGGGAACGATGAAATTGTCAGGACATTGAGGACCTGCAGAATTTTTTATTTCCCAATTTTTACTCACTGGGATAAAAAAAATGAATGTTAAAAAAAAACAATTAAAATTTTTAATTATCTCAATTATGTAATTGAAGAGCAGAGAATTTTTTAACGAATTTGTTATAGAAGACTAATGGCCCAATATAGTAAAAAAAAAAATTGTAATTCCCATAATTTCCAGAATGATAATTTATCGATTTTTGTAATGCAGGGAGAGTAGTTCGAGGTGGTGCTGCTGAAAAATCTGGTCTCTTCCACGAAGGTGATGAAGTGCTCGAAGTTAATGGTGTAGAAATGCGGGGTAAAAGTGTCAACGAAGTGTGCGATATTCTCGCTGGAATGCAGGGCAGTTTGACGTTCCTGGTATTGCCAGCGTCCAACAATTATCGTAATAATGTTGCTAATAGTATCAAAGACGAAAATAGCCTGGTGAGTGATTTCTTTTGATACCAAAATTTATTTTCCTACATACAACATATATTTACATACATACAACACGTTTGGAAACTTATCCCAAACATGTGAATCTTCTCACTTTTAATTAAAAAATTAGACGTATTTCCATACAATTTTATTCGTGTATGAGAGTAAAAAAAAATGAGAAAAAAAGAGTTGAAAAAAGAGTAGGAAGACAATATTTTATAAATTCTCCTTTAAGCAAAAACAAAAACATGAGAAATGCATCTTGAGGGCATAAAATATATGCACCATACGATGCCAATGCCTCTGCATTGTTCGCTAGAGCTTAGTAGGCAAGTAGGATATTGCCAGTACAACCGATTAATTCCCCCAGGTCCATCATGTAAGAGCCCACTTTGACTACGATCCAGAGGAGGACCCTTACATACCATGTCGAGAGCTCGGTGTAAGCTTCCAGAAAGGCGATGTTCTTCACGTTATATCTCAAGAGGATTCCAATTGGTGGCAAGCCTATCGGGAAGGCGAGGAGGATCAAACTCTAGCCGGTCTCATTCCGAGTAAAGTCTTCCAGCACCAGTACGTATATTTTTGTCCCAGAAACTACCAAACAGTTCATATAAAAGAAAGGCAGCAAAAATCCCAAAATATTCCACATTTTTTTCATATCATTTTCCAGAAATTTGTTGACATTGAATGAAATTGAACACAGAATTTTTACGATGGACCCAACGAAAAAATTGCCCAATATTTCATGTTTGTTATGGAGAGTGCCAATCAAGGATTAATCTGTCTTAAAAAAATCTGTTTATAAAAAAAAAAAATATGCAATTTTTTAATGATTTTGTACCAGTGATATTCGTCAGATAAAATATGGTTCCAAACATGTCAATCTCTCATCTCTAATTTTTGAAACTAAAGAGAACGAGAATTGTTTTGGAAAATTTTACCTTTTACATTAATTGAAAATATTCTGGTTCCCATATTGATCGACGAAACGACTGATTTTGCTCCACTAACAGATGATCTTTTATTTGAATTCAGGCGAGAGTCCATGAAGCAGACGATAGCTGGTGGTAAAACGACAATGCGAGGTGGTAAAAAGTCAAGTACCCTGTTGTGTACGAGAAAAAATCCAAAGAAGAAGAAGAAACGAAGTAAATTCGGGGGCAATATGAACGAGGATGGCTATCCCCTCTATTCAACTTCGACGATTGATGGTAGGAATTCATTTATATTTCTCTAATGCAACCGAATATCCGTCGACTTGACTCTTGAATCCTTGCATGCAAAATTGGAAAATTGACACACAAATGAACAAATCAAAATTGAGTCACTTCATCCATAAAAACTTATCGATGGCCCAAACTGAACTCACGAAACGAATTTTGTTCAAATAACAGTTCAACATCAAGGGAAAATCCACTTGAAAGAAGTTGCTGTTCAATTCGAAGTTACTTCTGAACTTTGAATCTGGGGTACTATTTCATTAACGCAATGGGACCTTGCTATTGCAAAGCTGACATATTAGTTCTAGACTAGTTAGTCCCTTGGGACTATTGAAAAACTTGATGTGTACGATTCATGTACAATGACGGTGTTGTTTCTAGAAGCTCAATCTAAGTCTTTACATTCCTTGTCTCATTTTAAGGATGTTCGACCGCTATTTCTCACTTTCGTCAATTTTTTGCTAATTTATCCCAAATTTTTGAGAAGAAATGTCCAATTTTTCTGCAGCTTTATTCTCTATCGACTCCTAAAATTTCATTGTCGTAGGCCCATTTTTCAGCATTTTGTCTAAAGTTTTGTGAATTTTCATACAAGCGTAGAGAAAAGACTCAAAAGCATGTTTACGGTGATAAAATTTTGAGAGTCCATAAATAATAATGTTATGCACAAATCGTACATTTTTTGCCAATGAAACCAAAAAGTTGGGGTAAATCGTCAGAAGATTAAAAAAGATGACGAATAGCGGTCGAACATCCTTAAGGCACTTTGTGTCTGCAATTTACGATGAATTTGAGGAGTGTCGTTAGAATCTTGACGTGGCCCGGACAGGGCTCACATGTCATATATGATTTTTTGAATTAGCCCGCTATTTTCAATTTTCAGACTACGATAGCGAGGAAGTGTTGACGTACGAGGAAGTAGCCCTGTACTATCCTCGGGCGAGTCACAAGAGGCCAATTGTGTTGATAGGGCCTCCAAATATCGGCAGGCATGAGCTGCGCCAGCGTCTCATGCAGGACAGCGAGCGTTTTGCTGCAGCGATACCTCGTAAGTCAATCAACACAATTTTGTATGATTAAAAATTTCCTCCGTTAAGTCAGTCACTTCACCCCCCCCCCCACCCACTCCCACCCACGTATCTCATCTTCAACTAATTCTCTATTCCGATTTTTCCAGACACAAGTCGACCTCGCAAGGGTTCCGAAGTGGACGGCCAGGACTACCACTTCATTTCTCGTTCGCAATTCGAGTCGGACATTCTCTGTCGTAAATTTGTGGAGCACGGTGAATATGAAAAAGCCTATTACGGCACATCAGTCGAGGCAATCAGAACTGTGGTGAATTCTGGGAAAATTTGTGTTCTCAATCTTCACCCCCAGAGTCTTAAAATCCTGCGCAATTCTGACCTTAAGCCTTACGTGGTATTCGTAGCTCCGCCGAGTCTCGAAAAATTGCGACAAAAGAGATTAAAAAATAATGAAAGCTTCAAGGAGGAAGAGCTCAAGGATATAATTGAGAAGGCGCGAGAGATGGAGGACAAGTATGGCCATCTGTTCGATATGATTATCATAAACAATGACACAGATCGTGCTTATAATCAGTTGCTCACGGAAATTAATTCACTGGAGCGAGAGCCACAGTGGGTGCCAGCTACATGGGTGCAGTGATAATCCATTGCAATACGATTTAATTCGTCTAGGTGAAGTCTAGGCGCCTAGGCTTTGTGGTGTTGAAAAAATTGCAGACAGAAAAAATAATGATCGATCTCGGAAAATTTTGTGAATACGAAATTTTTTTTTTTTTTTTTGCAGTGTCGAAATTTGAGAGAGCAATTTTTATCGATATTTTCTTTCATAATTTTTTTTTCTAATTAAATAGTCATAGAAAAAATTTACATTTGATATTTACAACAATCGATTTTTTTTGTTTAATTTCCAATGAATTTGAGGAAAATCGGTTGACAAAATCGGTAACGATTTTCAGAAAAAAAAAAACGTGAACCGTAAGAAAAAAAACAAGTTTCGTTTTCATACAATTTTTCTGCTCCAATAAATATTTTTTATGCGCAACTTTTTTCGAGCAATACATTCATACACACAAAATCTAGATTGATTTACTCAGAAATCGATAATCAATGAAACATTATTAAGATACAATAATTTAGGCGATTAACGAGTGCCTGAGTGTTATTTATGATGATGTAAAATCGATAAAATGGAAATAATAATCAACATTTGAGATTCCCAATGTTTGAGGGAACAAGAGGGCATATATTTTTGGTCTTCCAGGGATTTATGAAAATTTGGCAATTCGGGGAGAATAATTCAGATTTCAACAAATTGTGAAATTTTTAGTTATGAGGTGACTCACCAATACTTGTCTTTTTTGCTCAAAATATTTTTAACATTGTATTGTACAATATCAGTTTGTCGTGTACAATTATTTCATTTATTATTTTTCTTTGGTTTTGATTTTTTTCTTCCAATATTTTATGGGATTGCTCGGGGAGTCACGCCTCAATACTGGAAATCACTCTAAAATATTAAGATCTGATATCTTGACTCTGAATGGCCCGAAATCACAGACTGTTGAAAATGTTTCATTGAAATTTCTCACACAACAAATTTTTGGCATTTGTAACAGCTTTTGAAAGAATTTCGAGTGCTTGAAAGTATCGGAATTTTTACAATGTTCCAAACTTCAGCCAATTTTTTACACGTCTATATATTCTTCCAGTCGTAAAAAAGTTTTTGGAGTGCTCGAAAATTTCCTAATTTCTATACATTTGTCAAATGCTTATTTTATTAAATTTTTGTTTTTGATGAACAAAAAATTCCATTGGAATTTTTTCAACAGCATCAATGTGTTTTTCCATCCCGTGAATTCCGAATTTCGAAAGTCTGTGTACATGAAAATAATTACCCCGGTAATAAAGTAACTCGTGTCACCACTATATAGATTCGGTATATGTGTCGAAATAGTTGATATATCATAATAAATTGGGTGAGCATCTAACTTGAGTCATGAAGTTAGCTATGTACAGAAAATCATTGCAACATACGATGAAATTGGGATAATTGCGAGTTTCATGCGCTCATTTAGTGATTGATGTACGTATGAGTGTGAGTTAAGTTCAATTTGCAGGTCAAGAACTGACAAATTATGATTTTAATTCAAGTTTTTCTTTTTCTCGATACCTTAATGTTACGTTAGAGAGACACTCCACGTGCTACTTTCCTTCATTTTTGGTACTTTTATCATACCAATGGCAGCTTCTTCATTTTTGAAGTTTTATCTGAAACTAAGAAAAAAATCCTACCCCCTTCGGTTTTGCCCCGTAGTTCCACCCCTAAAAAATTTCTCATGCTCGCAATTTTTGTCTGATTTTTGGAGAACATAATGGCACTTCCGGTTTGTTTCTCAAAATTGAATAAAAAAAAAATAGCAAGTTTAGTTAGTATAAAAATTACTGACTCATCTCAGTATCAAAATTGTTAAAAATTAAAAGTGTTACATTATAATTCGAATTTTTATTGAACTTGTATAAAAAAATCAAAATTTTGAAAACTTGAAACTCAAAGTTAAAAAAAGTCAGTCAATGTAAAAAAAATTCAAAAAAAAAGAATTTAAAAAAATCCAAAAATTTGAAAAAGGAAAAATAGAGATAAACGATTTGCCCCCCCCCCCCTCAAAAAGGTCTCACGTGGATTGCCTCTCCCATTTCCACTGGCAATGGCCATTGCCTTAAATTAATTAACGTTAATTAATTTGTGTTATTTTTGTTAATTAGTGTTACTTCGGGCCAAACGATAAGCAAAAAAAGAAAAAAAAAGAAATAAATAAACGTCCTCAACTTTGTAAATAATTGAACAATTGTATAGTAAAAATGCGAAATAGAATTTAACAAAATAACAAAGAATATTTATTAGATAAATATGAATAATCATGCAATAAATCATAATGAGTAACAGAAATGAAACTGGCTCTAAGACACCTTCACAATAATCCAATAATCAGTCGATGAAATCCTGTCATTACTGTTGTACATCTTGTTGTTGTTGTTGTTGTTGTTGTTATTGATGTTGTTGACCTAGAGTGCCGTTACCAGCAGACAAAAGTGTCAAATCATAACGAGAAAAAAAAGAGTCGTTAAGAATATATATATATATATTCATCCTCATGAGAGACAGATCAATAATATAAATGTTTCTTTTCTGATATATCACTGAAGCAAGGACATTAACCTTAATAAAATATTGATAAATTGGAAAAAAAATTGAAAAGTGTCTTACATAATGGTGATAATAATTAACCCGTGGTATGTATCAAATGTACATAACACACACACACACATACGTACATTTTTTTTATCTGAAAAAAAAGCAATTTGGGGAAGTGCAGCGTTTTTGGAACATGGCAAAATTTTTGGATAAAATTTTTTGAGCAATACTAATCAAAATAAATTCCTAATACGTGGTAAAATTAAATTTAATTAATGGTAATTAATTTCCCTTCAACTTTTCCGGTTTTTATTGGGATTTTGAGATATTTCAGAATTTATCGAATCTTGGAAAATTGTCGAAATTTGGAAAAAAAATGGTCGATTTTGTTAAATATTTCATCCATTTTTTGATATGTAAGCCTTAGAGAACGTGTAAGTTTTTTTCAAAGTGTTTTGGATTTTCTACATTTTTCGGCAATTTTGCAAAGTTTGGAAAATTTTTGGAACATTATGGATACAATTAAAATTGTCAAACATTTGTAAATTTTCTGAAGACTTGACTCTTCGCGCATGTAGGAAATGCCCTCGTATTTTTTCTTTCCCGAAAAAGAAAATGGAAGAGACTTAATGTTTTGTCACAGTGAAATTTGATCATTTAGTTCCAACCCAACCATTGACCGTGGTACATGCAAAAATTCCTCATCCCTCATTGAGAAAAAAAAATAAAATGTTTTCAGTACGTTTAACACGAGGAAAAGATTTCGTGGAAAATGAGAAAAAGGTCAAACTCGGGGATTCCCCATATGATAGCGTCGCAAGCGCGACCACTTGAGGATCAGCCTTTAGGAGCGCCGTTCAAGTTGCCTGTAGTTCTGGGATTCCCCGAAGTATTACCCGGAGGGTTTCCAGAGCATCGTAAACTCTCCAAATAAGGAACTTTCATAGTCTTTTATTTTCCATTCTCTTTCGTTCGATTCAGTGATTGAAATTAAAATCGAATAAGTGAAAAATTGAAAAAATTTTAAACATCGTAATTATGCAATTGAAATGTCGGTAATTTTGTAACAGTTTCTCCAACTCTTATGTTCAACTGTATTATTCACCAAACTCAAAGTTGCAAGAAGGCAAATAAAAAGAAGGGCAAGTGCATTTTTCCAAATGTGTGACAATTTAAAAAAAAAAAAAAATTATTTTTCGCAAAAATTTGCATTGTACGTAGAGCTTAAAATGCGACCAGAAACTCTTCAATTTCTTCGCATGTAACTCGCAAATTAATCTGGGTCCTCCCCCACCCACTCATCGCGACATTCAACTTTATCATGATTAAATGGAGATTAAAATGTAATAGTAAATAAATTGCGAGTGATGAAGAAGAAAATCCTAGGATTCCTAATCGTCGAGATCACGGACAATTATCAATTATTATTCTGACAATTGTACCCTTGTTTACTGTTACTTAGGATCAAAAAAGGCGAGAGTGTGTCTGAGTATTATTTTTACCAACTCTCGCCCGAATGAAACCTCAAAGGAAAATTAAAAGTACGATATATGAAGGCCAAATGTAAAGCGAGATGAGTTTTTTGTACAAAAGAAAATCCCCCCATGGAAAAGTATCCGAGCCCATGGGCCAAATACGCATATGCCCAGAAATATCTGAGGATATCAGAAAAAATTAGTATTCTATATATCTCCCATATATAAGTCGAGCCAAGTCCGTAAAAAAAATATATATTCCATTAGAATATATATACGTCATACGAACTGTCTGAGGATCACCAAAAAATATTCTACAGGTTGTTCCCAAAATTTCCTACGTAGATGCTCTGCAGAGTTCATTGGGGAATTCCTTAAGAATTGGGACGCTTCTTCAGAGATTCTCAGGTACTCCTTATGGATGTCACATAAGATTTTCTATAAGGCCTTTTACACGATTCCTGCATGGAATTCCTGCAGGGGCTCTCCCTAAATTTTCATAGGCAATTGAAAGGACACCCTAAGGAATACCTGTAGGCAAGATCCAGGGGAAGGCTAACGAGTTGTAGAAAGCCTATGGGAGACCCGAATGCATTCTTAGGGGGTCCTAACAAATTCTTAGAAGGCAGCTCAACGAAGCTCTGCAGGAAGCTTATAGGACAGCCTAACGTGTCTATATAGGAAATGTGGAAGAATTCCTAAAGAGCACCCTAACGAGTTCCTCTAAGAAGCTGATAAGGCATAATGGATTCCTTAGGACCCTATAGAAACTTCACAATACAGTCTGCAACGAAAAAGCAAAGAAATGCTGTAAACAGCAAAAGCCCCGTTTTTCTCAACAACACTATCACAATTCCATATATATATGTTCATTTTAAAAAAATCTGGAACATTATTATCACCCTCATGTAAATTTGCAATTAAAAAAAAAATAGTACTCATCTCGTTTGACTGGATCACAATAACGGACGGGTCTCAAGCGATTGAATCAAAGCAGAATGATCGAAAGTCATCGACAAACTGAAAAAAGAAAAACAATTCAACTGATAATACGAATCGGAGATAAGGGACAAAAGAGAGAGAGTGGATGCACTCAGCCTTGATTTTTAATTTTCTTGTCAATTTACATAATAATAATAATACTAAAAACCGTGCCAAAGTCTCATCCCCTCCACTACTCGATTTTGTTGCATATGCCGTTAAATAAATAAATGATACAATTACGTTTTTATGCCATTATTTATCCGAGTAATCTGTTGATGTTTTAGGCATTTTAGCTTACAGATTTTTAGTAGATGCTGCATGGTGCATGGTAAAAAGGACAATTTCCTTATGTCGGATGATGCCGGATTGCGGTGCATGCAATGAGGAATTGGGGAAATTAGCCGGCACCCAAAAAATTGCAGATTGGCAATTTATGACTGATACGATTTTCTCCAAGATTTCAAGGTGTCTTCATGTGACTTCCGGGGCGATCCAGGTGCCCGGAACCCAGACCGGAACAGTGTTCGGGGCTGTTGGCGTAGTTACAACCGGTGTTTGAATTTGAATTTTTGCGTTTGAATTTGGCGCATGCGCACAACACCGGCGTACCTGTAACAGGTATTTGACACTCTGAAAAATGAAAAAAAAAACATATTAGACAAGAGTTACGAATCGGAAATTGTTTTTGTGTCTTCTAGGGTGATACAACTACATCCGGTCTACTAGTTTCTTGTTATTGTTCCCCATTTGTCCAAGGAATGTTGCTTCAATGATATATTGCGCGCAAGCCGCGCATTTGCAGGCTATAGCGATATGGAGAACTAATCACCCTCTCCCACGTGTTAGATCCACCCGACTTGGCCCTGGATGACAAGCACGTGGGGAAGGATTAGTCTTACATGACATACCCTTGGCAATAGATCTCCAGTCAAGGACATCGGCAACTATGGCAATAACTTGTCCGCCTCCTGTGCTCACCTTGGGCTCGTTCTCAAAACTCACAGTCGGCACAAAGTTTCGTTTCCGGTACCAACTTCCGGTACGATTGTCAGGTGCTTCGTACTTGAGGAATTCCGATCATCCCTTTACCGGAAAAATATGGTTTTGGACAAACCATGCAAAAGCAATCGCCCACGTGCTTGCCATCGTCGGCTTCGCTTCTGATGGCAACGAGCACGTGGCAGGGGCTTATGACATTCCACGGCTAACCCGGAAATGGACTATATATCCTTGTGTGGAAATGCACTATTTTCGTACAGAAGATGTCAAAAAACATATACACCGAGATAAAAAAACCATTTTTCAGTATATGAGAAGCACTTTCCCCCCACTCCAATGTCTCCATTACGCGCGCTTACCCCCTCCACTTTGTAACTTCCTGCAGCTGCCATTGATGCAACGAGAGCAGCACCATCGTTCAATCGCCCGTTTATTTACCTTCTGCAGTCGCTTCGCTATCCAGCGCTATGGAGGTTATGTGCATCATTAGTGACAAATAAATACAGTTTATAAATTCACCCAGAATTGAGCCAACCCCGAGGCCAGGAGGATGGAGAACGAATCGATTTATGGGACCACTCTCTCCCAGGAGTCGATGAAAGTCATCGCTGAAAGTATCGGTGTTGGAAATTTACCCGATGAAGCAGCTAAAGACCTAGCCGAAGATGTCAGTTATCGGTTAAAGGAGATTGTGCAGGTAGTTTACACATTTTCAAAAATTTGGCGCAATTTTTTTCTTACCTTTTTCCAATTGGGCTTTTGCACATATTGAAATATTTATGTCAATAAAAAAGGATTTTCCAGCTTTATTTTTCGCCTGTTCTGACATTTGGTTATACATATATATTATTCTCATGTTCCCCACTCTCGAGAAAGTCTTCGAATTTTTTTAGATTTTTTTTTTTTTTGTTAAATAACATTTTTGAATAATTTTGAAAATAGGGAATTTAAACCGAAATTATTTGATCTACATGTCAAATGTAACACAGTATATCACATAGTGGCAGCCAATTAAATCACCTTTAGAACCTCTATTCATTGCCTCTCTTTCCAGGATGCCGCCAAATTCATGAGACACGGCAAACGTCAGCGCTTAACAACCCACGACATCGATCATGCACTGAAGGTGAAGAACATCGAGCCCACCTACGGCTTCTTCGCAAAAGACCATATCCCATTCAGATTCGCCTCCGGTGGCGGCCGGGAATTGCATTTTGTCGAGGAGAAGGAAATCGATCTCAACGAGATGATATCCATGGCTGGGGGTGCAACGTGGCCTAAACTGCCGCTGGAGATCACCCTGAGGGCCCACTGGCTCTGTATTGATGGAGTCCAGCCGACGATACCCGAGAATCCACCTCCGGTCTCCAAAGGTTCTCCCGTACTCTCATGGCCCTTTAAATCACTCCAATTCAAAGGCGACTTCTCAAAAGAAAAAAAAATATTTTCCTATTTTTTTGCTTCTATACATTTGACACTTGCTCCATTTTTACAAATAATTTTACCGACCTTTTACATCTGCTACATGCTGATTCACTTATGCAATGATCATTTGTAGGATCTCCCTGCAATGATCGTTTGTAGGATCTCCCTGCAATGATCATTTGTAGGATCTCCCTGCAGTGATCATTTGTAGGATCTCCCTGCAATGATCATTTGTAGGATCTCCCTACAATGATCATTTGTAGGATCTCCCTGCAATGATCGTTTGTAGGATCTCCCTGCAATGATCATTTGTAGGATCTCCCTGCAATGATCATTTGTAGGATCTCCCTGCAATGATCATTTGTAGGATCTCCCTGCGATGATCATTTGTAGGATCTCCTAGCGATGATCATTTGTAGGATCTCCCTGCAATGATCATTTGTAGGATCTCCCTGCAATGATCATTTGTAGGATCTCCCTGCAATGATCATTTGTAGGATCTCCCTGCAATGATCATTTGTAGGATCTCCCTGCGATGATCATTTGTAGGATCTCCTAGCGATGATCATTTGTAGGATCTCCCTGCAATGATCATTTGTAGGATCTCCCTGCAATGATCATTTGTAGGATCTCCCTGCAATGATCATTTGTAGGATCTCCCTGCGATGATCATTTGTAGGATCTCCCTGCAATGATCATTTGTAGGATCTCCCTGCAATGATCATTTGTAGGATCTCCCTGCAATGATCATTTGTAGGATCTCTCTGCAATGATCATTTGTAGGATCTCCCTGCAATGATCGTTTGTAGGATCTCCCTGCGATGATCATTTGTAGGATCTCCCTGCAATGATCATTTGTAGGATCTCCCTGCAATAATCATTTGTAGGATCTCCCTGCGATGATCATTTGTAGGATCTCCTAGCGATGATCATTTGTAGGATCTCCCTGCAATGATCATTTGTAGGATCTCCCTGCAATGATCATTTGTAGGATCTCCCTGCAATGATCATTTGTAGGATCTCCCTGCAATGATCATTTGTAGGATCTCCCTGCGATGATCATTTGTAGGATCTCCTAGCGATGATCATTTGTAGGATCTCCCTGCAATGATCATTTGTAGGATCTCCCTGCAATGATCATTTGTAGGATCTCCCTGCAATGATCATTTGTAGGATCTCCCTGCGATGATCATTTGTAGGATCTCCCTGCAATGATCATTTGTAGGATCTCCCTGCAATGATCATTTGTAGGATCTCCCTGCAATGATCATTTGTAGGATCTCTCTGCAATGATCATTTGTAGGATCTCCCTGCAATGATCGTTTGTAGGATCTCCCTGCGATGATCATTTGTAGGATCTCCCTGCAATGATCATTTGTAGGATCTCCCTGCAATAATCATTTGTAGGATCTCCCTGCAACGATGACCATTAAAACCTAAATTATTCCCTAACCAGCGCGAAAATTATCCTTCTGTAACAGACGTTCAAAAATTGGAGAGCGTGGATCCCACAACGAAGCTAGCTGATAAATCGACCCACATGAGCGTTGGCAAGCCTGGTGGTGGTGGCAAGGGTCAAAAATTGCGAAATGTGGAGACTGTGCACGTCAAGCAACTTGCCACCCACGAGTTGAGTGTCGAGCAGCAGTTGTACTACAAGGAGATAACTGAGGCCTGTGTGGGCTCCGACGAGGGGCGTCGCGCCGAGGCCCTCCAGTCCCTATCAGCTGATCCTGGACTCCACGAAATGCTCGCAAGAATGTGCACGTTCATCGCTGAGGGTGTGCGCGTCAATGTTGTGCAGAATAATCTTGCATTACTCATCTATCTCATGCGAATGGTGAAGGCACTACTGGACAATCCCAGTTTATACCTCGAGAAGTACTTGCATGAGTTGATACCATCAGTTGCCACGTGCATTGTATCAAGACAACTCTGCATGCGCCCGGAAAATGACAATCACTGGGCACTGCGGGACTTTGCATCGAGACTTATGGGACAGATCTGTCGCAATTTTAATACGTCGACGAATAATGTGCAGACGCGGATTACGCGAATGTTTAGCCAAGCGCTCACGAAGAATTCTCAGGTAAGTTATTTACGTCTGGAATTTTTTTCCCCTCACCCAACAAATTTTTCTAACGTTCTTTCATTATTTGGAATTTTTTTAAAACAATTACCTTCATTTCGCAATTCACTAATAATTTGAAAAAAAAAATAATAATTGAAATTAAAGTTTAATAAAAGTGTTAACACATTTTTTGAGCACATTTTCTAAAACCCCAAATTTTATCAATTGCAGACACCCCTGGCATCTCTGTACGGTGCAATAAGTGGCCTTTGCGAGCTCGGCCCAGAGGTGATAAAAGCCCTGGTGATTCCAAAAATAAAAATAATATCTGAGAGAACTGAGAGTTGCGTGGAGGGTGCAGCGCTATCCAACATCGACAAGAATGCTGCTGGGCACATAAAATCTGGACTTGTTAAGTCGGTAGCACCGGTATTGAAGACAATACGATCAGCGCCTGACTTCGTGGAGGATTACAAGGGTGATTACGGCTACCTGGGACCAGCACTGTGTGCAGCTGTGGCCAAGGCACGAACTCAGCCAATTGCCGTTGCCCAAACACCCTCGGCAACTAATCTCCCGGCGAATCAGCCGCCAACTGCAAAAACTATTGTTCAAAATGGTAGTGGTATGATTTAGAGGTTCTGGCACTTCTGGTCCAATAAATAATGACAACCAAAATTGGACGAAAAGTACTGATCCCAATAAAATTCATTAAAGAGATTTATTATTTGAAGAGTGATATAATTATTACGTAATATTTCAGTGAGCGGCCAGCAGGCACCAGCGAATCCACAGAGGACAATTGTGGTGAATACTGCCAGGAATCCAGGTGTAAGTGGTGCTAGTGCTGGGCAAAAATTTGTGATTGTCCAGCAGAGATCGCAGACACCAACTGGTGGCCAATCGCAGCCAATCAGTCAGCCCCAGGCACAGCAGAATGCCCAACAAATCAAAGTTGCCCAGACTGGCATTCAGCAGAAACCTCTGCAAAGTACGACGCCCAAGCTCGTTGTGGTTTGCATGGCAAGTGCAAGTCACACGAACACAACTTCAGTGTCCCAGGTGAAAATATATTCATTAACTTCCCGATAGGGGAAGTTATTGTTTTGTCCCTGTAAATGAAAAATCGATTTCCCATCAGATCTCCCCTTTTCATAGTATTTCTGACCTTTCTTGACTCTTTCAAACAAAATGTCTGGTTGTGTGTATGTGTGTGCCGATGTACGTATGTAACCAAAAATTTCCCGCAACGATTTCTCGTGAACAAATTATCCGATCGAGGTCCTGTATGACGCAATCGAAGCGTCTCGCCGTAACTTAGAGCTGATTAGTTTTTGCTCCATATATGTCTCCTGCTTTCTATTGTCATTAACAATTTCAATTGTTTATAACGCTGTATCTCACGGAATATTATAGATACGCAAAAATGTGTCGATTAAATGTTGTTCCTTATAAAAAAATACATATTTTGTGTCCTCTGGCTTTTTTCGTATCTTTAACCGTTTCGGCGTCAGAGCGTTATAAACAATTGAAATCATTTGGAGAGCTCTGTGGGAAGAAAAATGAGAGATTGGAAAGAAAGTACACACACGTGCAGACATCGGGAAGTTATAATTTTGGCCCGCGGAGGGTCAAACCCACAGCCCATTTTTTGATTATTGATTTGCTGATTCATTCATTTCCCATTATTTTGTTTGCAAAAATTGAAATTGTATGTTCATTTAATTATGGGACATTTGGGGTAGATCTCCAAGCTTAGCGAGCATGAGAACATTTTTCGTAAATGAACCAAGAATAAAAAATTGATGGATTTACCATGGTTTTGTAACTGGCCTAACAGGTGCTTTCGCTTTCGCATCATTACAGGTAACCACAATCAGCAAGGCACAGAGTGTCTTCGTCATGCAGCAGAGCGCAGAGAGGTCAATGAGCCCGGTCGATGATCATACATTTATGTAGCAGGGATTTAGTTCAATTGGGGAGCAAAAGAAAATTGTGAAACGGCAGTAAATCTAGAGGATGGAGGGAGGTTCAGGTGGCTTGAAGTGTTTATGGGCAAGTGTATTATGGAGTCTAAGTGGAATGGGTGAAATATAAATGAGCGATTTTTACCACTGCAGGCTTTCTAATTATACATATATCTATACCTATCCTTACGGTTGTCGCTCCAGGGAACCTTCAGGCGATACCCTGTCCATGTCCATCTATCCATTATTTTTTGCTGAAAGACAATCTGAACGTGAGAAATTCATTGCAATTCATTCTCATTATTTGGATTTTTTCACATAAATTTGCTGAAGTTTTTGATAGCGTCGTGCAAAGAGAAAAGACTCCGATCTGTCGTCTTTGGCGCCATGCGTAGTGAGGAAGCGCAACTTGGAAAATGCCACCAGGTGGCGGCCTCCACGAACGAAGGAAATGCCTTGGTCGGTAAACCCGACGGAAATTGACTAATTTTATATGTTGCGGCTCCACTGAAAAAAAATCGGTTAATGCATTCTTCATTGCAGTGAATTTTTCCATTGCAAAAATATTGATAAAAAAAAAAATTAAAAAACAATAACGCTTTTTGGCTCACCAAAAAGAGATTAGAATTTTTTCCCACGGAAATTATACCCAAAAATAAAATACATTTGAAAAAACAAAATTACTGACTTATAATCGTTTATTGAATTTTTATTATTATTACAATTAATCAGATTGCCTTCTCAATTTTAATCATAATTTCCCTAGATTCCCGGCGAATGTTACAAGAATAAATAACAACCTTGTCATTGTCGTAACTTTCTAAAAATAGGTGGGGGGAAAAAATTGCATTCGCCGCAATTACTAAAAAGAAACAAATGATCGCTCACTAAAAATTCTATTCCTCCTCACGGTCATTATCATAATTCTCCTCACTCTCGGCATAGTACGCCGCCTCGCTGATGCAGGCTTGTCTTGCGCACACCTGGCCCTCCTTAAAATTCATCAAAAAGTCTTGGGCATCGTCGGCACTTGCCAATTTAACCTTGAACGATCTCCTCGTGGGTGGATCAAAAGCGTCATCAATGGCCGTCCAAGTGCAAGTATCACCCTCGACGAATATTTCTGTCTCTATACTAATGACAGTGCTGCACATCAGTTGTCCAGACGGCGTTTCGAACGTGATCTTTTCACCGTAGATATTAGAGTCATAAACCATTTTAATCTGCAAGAAAAAAACAGCAGGGATGAGCAAAATAAATTCATCATGTTAAACAGGCATGGGCCAAGCCTAAAACTAGTGGTGTGTGCATGTGCGTCCCCCACTCGGAGCACAAACAAAACTTCCCGATTTGGTTTTCAGCACAACCTACTAAATTTATTCTTCTCCAATATACTATGGTTAATCAGTGTGACCCGTTATTATCATAACGAAAACATGCCTATTTGAGAATCTAATCAGCTCTAAGTTACACGGAGACGCAACGATTGAAAAAAAATTAATCGAATCGCACGATCCGCTTCCGAGAAAACGTAAACGAAAAATTTTGCCACATACGGACGAACACACACACATACAGGCACTTCTCTGAAATCACTCCAGGATGATGCAAAACGTCGAGAAACGTGAAAATTTCATCGATCTGGCACTTTTCATTTTCGGGGTCATTGCAATAACTTCGCTAGATCGGGAAGTTAAAAAAACCACAAAATAAAAGATGTGTGCCAGTAATTCTCACCTGTCCTCCCCCCACAACTTTCCACTCGTCGGAATCCTCAGCTACCATGAGCGTCGCCTCGGCCTCGTACATGAGAGAGTGCAGGTCGTCCTCCTCCTCCTCGTCCTCGCCCACCACATGCTGACTCCTATTAACCAAATCCTCCTGTGCTCTCTCCACCGCCTCCCTGAACTGTCCAGCAAGTTCCGAATTCTTAAATTTCACAGCAAGCTCCTCAACCTGACCCGACTCCTCCGCAAAATTCATCCCCGCCCATATCCACGCACGATCTGACGTATTCAGAGGTTTCAACTCCAGATCCGGTGTAACCAAAAAGTTGCACACGACCTTGTGGACCTGTTCGCGCCTCAGCAACAGACGATAAGTACCACGTGCCTCATGATGCAATAGTTTCATTTCACCAGTGCCCCGCTCTTTCCACTCCTTAGTACCCACTTCGTACCTGTACAACTTCGCCCTGTGACCGAATGTCTTAGTCTCTTCCTCCTCTCCCGTTCTGACCTCGATGGCATCGGGCAACGGCACAATTGGTTCAAAATGTGGATCGTGCTCCTGGTCGTCAGTGCCCTCGGTCTCCTCCTCCTGGCTCTTCTTCGTATCCGCACTAGTAGAAATACTGCTATTACCCGTTGCAGCCACACTATTCAAGGTTCTCGCGCCGAACACCGATTGCCCTGCGCCCGCGAACGTAAAGTTCGGATCCTGTTTAAAGGTATTGACAGCGCCAGTTGCAGCCACCGCTCCAAAGCTTATGGAGTTATCTGACTTGAGCAGCAAATCCGATGGCCCCGTCTTCTCCTCTGATTTAGGAACACCGAATGGATTGGCTGGTGCAGTTGTTACCAAATTCTCGAATGACATGTGCGAGCCAAACGGAGAATCCCCCAATGCTTTGCTCTCGTTCTGAGAGTCATTCAGGGCTGAGAAGGACGGTGGTGTCTCCTTGGAAGCTGCCCCGAAAATTGCCCCCTGTGGCGTTCCAAAGCTGAATGACGTCGATGAGCTGAAGTTCTTTCCAGAACCACCGAAAATATTTTTCGGCGCAGCTGAACCACTGAAAATCGAGGGCTGACCGGAAGTGCCAAAGCCACCAATGGGCGGCCCTCCAAACAGGGGCTTGTGGAAATCAATAGCTTTATCCTCAGGGCTGCAGATCTTCAGGTCCTCAAGTCCGCTCTTGGGTGTCTCAGCATCTGCTTTTTGCCCAAAACTAAAGCTCGTCTTCTCTTCACCTTTCTCACCCAGGCCAACAGTCGTCTGTGGACTTGAGACCTCAAACTTCGCTGACGGTGGTGTTATCTTGCTCGGTGCTAATTTTATCATTTCCGGGCTTTTTCCCTTTGGACTCTCCGTCCCAGCGAAGAGAGGTACATCTGGCTCCTGGCATCCCAGACAACCTGGACAATCCTCCTTCTGTTTGTACGCATAGAAGTTCTCTGGGAGTTTTAACTTCAGTGCTGCTGCCTTCTCCTCATCGGTCACCTTGACCTCGTAGACCACCTGGATGTCCTGGACGGAGCCAGGTGTCAATGACTTCGGTGGAGCCAATGGCTTAGGGGACTCCCCTGGCACCTGGGCTTCCCCTTTCTGCGCCCCAGCAATTGCCCCCTCAACAGCCGCCTTAAAGTCCCCAGCAATTTCCGGTGTCTTGAACCTACAAGCAAGCTGCACATAGTCAATTTCATTGTCACTGTAATCAGCGGCATTCCACATCCAAGTCTTCTCGTCCCTGGGCTTGAGCTCCGTCTCCTCCGACACCATATGATTCAGGCAAAGCTTCAGCGTCTGCTCGCGCCTCATCACAAGTCTCAATTTCATTGTCTCCTTGTGCCTCAGTAGTTTGATATCACCAAGACCGCGCTCCTTCCACTCCTTCGTATTGCCATCAAATCTGAACAGCTTAGCTCTATGAACATACAGGATTTCCTCACCCTCCTCCCCAGTCTTCACCTCGATTTTATCGGGAAGGGGGACAACTGGGGCAAAATAAACGTCCTCACTCTCTGGTACTTCGTCCTCACTGACATCCAGGGGAGGTTTGCCAGGCGACTTGCCCGGGCTCTTTGACGAGAATTGGAAATCGAAGGATTTGCCTGGTGAGCCAAAGCTGAAGGATTTGGGTTGCATTTCCTGATTGTTACCGAAGGAAAAGTCAGTTCCCTGGGTAGCTGGTGCAGGGAGATCTTTGCCACCTGTCTCCTTGACACTGGGAATGCCGAAGGAGAAGGTCAGGCTGGACTCCTTCTTAGCAGAGGCAGGGACGCCAAACGAGAAGCTCGTGGCTCCAGTTTGCCCCAGACCAAATCCACCGATTTGGGGTTTTGGAGGCATTCCGGGCTCCTTAGGTCCATCACAAGCTACGCAGTACTGGTTGGCCTTGGTATTTCGTGTATAGCAGCTTTTGCATTCCCAGGAATCAGCTGCTGGCTTGAAGAGCTCCGATAAAGGAACTGCATTCTTATTCGTAGTGGATGCATTGGATACTTTGGGAGTGCTGGAAGCATTTGTGATATTCGGAGCACTGGAAACATTGGAGAAGTTGGAGATGCTGGAAACGTTGGAGACACTGGGGTCGACCTTCCCCAATGCATTGCAAGCAACACAATTTCTGCTGCTAGCCACATTCCTCGTATAACAAGAGCCACATTCCCAGGAGCCAGCTGCTGGCTTGAACATCTCAGCTAGAGATAAGCTCTCACTGATTTTAACAATTTGATCGTACTTGGTGACATTTGCTGCAGGGATCTTGTCATCTGACATGAGCTTCTGGAGCCATGAAACACTCTCCTTGAGTCTCAATGCATCGTCAGGCTCTTGGAAGGACACTGCATATTGCTCGTGCTTTCCTGTCTTTGGATCCGGCGTCCAGATGAGCATGCTGCTATTGCTGGGAGCAGGTGCGAGGGTGAAGGTAGATGATATGATCTGATTGCACCAAGTTTTCGAGTCGCTCTTCTTCATTTGCAGCCTCACCTTTCCAGTCTTTGGGTCCAGGAACAGGTCAACTGAACCTGAACCGCTCTCCTTCCACTGTCCAGAGGATGATCGTGATAGAACAGCAGTTTTGGAGAAGAGTAACACTTGGTTGTCTATTAATTCTCCAGAAAGTTCGGTGATTTTTTGAGGTGGAGGTACAGCACATTTTGGTTCAGTCGATTTACCGAATGAGAAATTTGACGCTGGGGTGGTACTTTTGCTGAAAGTGAACCCTGCAAATGGACTCGGTTTGGCGGCTTCAGGCTCCGTTGGCTTGGAGGCTTCAGGTGTTGCTGCCTGGTTGACTATAGGAGCCTTTGAGAAGGAGAAGCCACCGAGGACAACTGGGGTGGCTGGAGCTGGAGCAGGTTGTGCTGGTTTAACAGGGGCAAGGCTCTTCGAACTGTCAAAGCAACGTTTGAACTCCTGGCCCTCATCCGGCGTCTTGAACCTTATGCAGAGCTTCTCAAGTCTAACTTCTTCATCTGCAAAGTCATTGGCTACCCACATCCAGGCCTTGTCGTTGTTCGGCATTTGGGATAGCTCCATCTCTGGGGAGAGAAGGTGATTGGCGCAGATCTTGAGGACCTGATCGCGTCGCATGAGCAGTCGCACTCTTCCCTCCTTATTCTTCAGCAGTTTAACATTACCAATTCCTCGCTCCTTCCACTCCTTCTCCACAAAACGGAACAACTTGGCACGCGCTACGAACAAAATTTCCTCGTCCTCCTCACCTGTTGTTACTTTGATCTCAGCAGGCAGTGGAATGACTGGCTGAAAATCGGGGATTGGATCGTGCTCAACTTCCACCGCTTCTATTGACGAATTGTGAGAGCCCGTCGACAGAATACTAGCGTTCTTATTTCGCTCGGAGATAGCTGCCATTGTGTTTGTTACAGATGCTGCTAGGGGTGGTAGGATCACTGTTGTTGGAATGTTGGCGTGACTTGGCATTGATATTTGGTAGTTGTGGGGCGCTGATGATGCCTGACTGCCCGTGGACACCACTGTGGTTATTGTACTGATAACCGAAGTTCCAGCAGTGCCAACGTTCCTGTGATGTGGGGGAATGGTTACACTCAGTGTAGGTTGTACTGTCGGCGTGGTAGTTGGTACAGTATCTGATGTGGTGATGACAACATTGCTAGGTGGTGCCTTGTTAACAGGTGCATCCTTGATCCCAGAAAATTGAGTCTGGGGGGCAGTCTCTGATCTCGACAAATCCAGATTTTGCATTCCCATTATCAGGGGAGTTCCCTGGACTGTCTGAGGCGAGACAATGTCCATCAGTCTGTTGGGGAAGAGACCCTGATTGAACATTGCTGGCTGTATTCCACTTGGGAGGCTACTTTGCATACCAGGTTGAATTCCAGCTTGCATTCCTGCCAAGCCCTGTTCAGGTCCCCTGGGGTACAGGGGCATCTGGTAGACACTCGGTGAGTAGATTGGGGGAATTGGGTGACCCTGGGGATCGGTGAACGGCAGGCCCCCTTGGTAATATCCAGGAAGGCCCCCTGGAGGATAAACCAGGGGTGAATATGGATGTCTTTGACCAGCAAATAGATTGCCTGGCATTTGTGGTGGGATTGGTGGTGGTGGTAAAGCCCCAACAGGCTGAGTGTAATTCATATCTGAGTAGTCGTCATCGTAGGAATAATCCTCCTCCTGGTGAGACCTAGATCGTCTCTTGTGGCTGTCCTTTCGAAAGTCCGCGAACTCCTTTCGCAAATCCTCAACCATACCACGAATTTGCTTGTTGGACTCGAGAAGACCCTTCACCGAATCCAGGAGATTTTTATTCTGCTCCAGAATGGTCTGGGACACGTGGTCCTTGGTGTGAATCAATTGGCGAATTTGCGCGTCCAATCTCTCAGGACTGGGCCTAGCTTCCATCTGAATTCTGCTATGAGTGTGCTCCAGATAATCGTGATGCTGATGTCGCGGTGTACTGGACTTGGGTGTTCTGTGCGTCGGCCGATGTGGAGTTATCATGGTTAAACCATGGTTCATCGTATTCATGGAGTTCAGCACTGGCTCAGCACCACTGTGCGCCGAGGAGTAACTGTCCTCGGACAAGACTTCGTCGTTACGATTCATGGTGTTCATGTGCAGACTATTTCTGTGGTCTGGATTGATCTTCTTGATATGGTTTTCAATGCTAGCAATTCTGCTACCGAGCTCCGAGTTCAAAGGATGATTTGGGTTAATTCCAGGCGCCCTCAGGCGATCCAGTGTCAAATAATAGCAGTCACGGGACTTGGCTAAGAGCACAGCATGCTGCGATCGTATTGCCGCAGTTAAGCTCTCCTTGGGAAGACCCCCAACGAGCTCATCACTCAGAGTCTTAAAGATCTCCGCCTGCAGGAAGGAAGCTTCAGGACACTTGAGCTTCTGAAGTGCCTCGATTGCCTGCTCATGTTGCTTTGCCCTGACCAATTTTCTTGCCAGTATCAAACGCCCCTCCTCGAGGGCATTGCTCAGCTGCAAATTGTTCATCTCATGACCCTGGTAATCGAACATCTTGGAGCTAGTTGTCCTGATAGTTTGGTTATTGATGAGACGCTCCAGCAAGGGTACAGCAGTCTCCCAATAAAGTTCGTAACGTGCCTCCAGCATGGGCACATCAGGATGGCTCTTCTCCTTGCTCTGCACCTCCTTAGCTCGATGATGAAACATCCTGGCAAGATGGACAATTACATTGATGTGCAGGCCGTGATTTCCAATGCAACGAATCGTCTCTAGACCACGCTGGAGCTCGTGGCGTGCCTCCATGGGATCCACAATTTCTGATTTTCTGTTGTACATTCTGTAAGCAGCTGTCCACCAATTTTGCTGGTTTACAGTGCATAGGACATTGGTGGTATCAGCTGGTAGTGTTGGGAGGCGATCTCTGTGGAGGAAGCCACTCTTCTGTTGCTCCTGGAGGATCATGGAGGAGCAGAGGATTGTTGCGTTGAGGAAGGCGTCGATGTCTAGGCGACCTAAGCTGTCTGGCACAGCTTGGCTCAAATTGTATGCTGATAGTTGGAGATCTGGGAAGACATGGCACGTTTGATTTGGGTAGATTGATTGGCTTGGTGAGTGGAAGGTTTCTATGCTACGACGAGATGGCTGGTTGGCCAAACCCAACCAGACGTGGTGATGCAAGGATGCAGGATTCACTTGCTCTGCTAACTCGTCCCATTTTCTGATGTCTGAGGCTGGTGGCAGACGCAAGGGTGGTGCTGGTGAATTGTTATTTGCGAAGTAGGAGGTGGACATCTTGGAGACCTGGGGATTTGCTGTGAATGTACGCTGGTAAATCCTTTCACGCCAACTTCCACTGCAAAATTTGTCGACCTTGTCCAGGAGACGTTTGGCATCGTCTCGGGAGTAGGCTTGCAGCACGTGGGACGATTGGCTGACGCGGTAGGCACCCTCCTTGTGCCAGATGTGGACCAGGGATCGGTTGGGCTCCTTCAGGACTACTAGACCTGGGCTGGATGGGTCAATTGGAGGCGAGTGGATAGCACTTAGCAAGAGGGGACTGCATAGTCGGCCGATCTCGTTCCAGGAACCTGGGAATGTTTTTTTATTTTTTTACATTTTGTGGCGGGATTTTTTTGGATTTCCTGAAATTTTTGTTGTGAGAATTTTTTTTTGGTTTAAAAATTTTTTTTTTGTGAGATTTTTTGAAAATTTTTGAGTTTGATCAAATGAGCTTGAAAAATGTTATGTAAAATTCGTACAATGATGAAACTTCAAAATTTTTACAAGATTAAACATTTTCAAAATTTGTAAAATTCAAAAATTGCAAAAATGTTGAAGTGTCAAAAAGATGAAAAAATACTTTGAAGAAAAAACAAACAGAATATAGACCTTGTTCTCGCTTGGTTCGACGAATGAGCAAGCAAGCGATGTGATAGTTGAGCTGTCCGAACATGTGCGTGAACATTTGATCGATAAATGATGCACTTGTTTGGTAATTTTGTAGTTTGGCGATGGTGAGGGCCTGGTCGAGATTGAATACTGCGGATGAGGCCTCTTGAAGGTTCTTTTGGGGCGACGAGTGCTCCTGGAGGGCGAGTGCTGCGTAACGCTCCAAGGAGGAGATGTACGGGATCCAGAAGGAGGCGTGCGGAGTTCGCGAGTCCTTGTACTTGGCCAATATCGTGCACAAGGATTCGTACCAGGGTAAACTGTCGCGGTGAGCGTGAGTCGATTCGACATCCATGGCATGTTTGTATGCCTCCTCCAGACGATTCTGCGATAAGTAGTGCATCAGCAGCTTCACACGCAGCGAGACATCCGAGGGACGTGCTGATAGCTCAGAAGCAATGAGAGCTTCAAGGTCACCGCCAGTCCCATTGGGCCTGTCAACCGTGAGCAGCTTTTCCTTGAGTTGAAAGACAATTGGATTGTGGGCAAATTTCTCACTTGCTCTATCCACCCAGTATTTTATTCTGTTGACATCCAATCCGATGTCTATGTCCGCCAGTAATTCGCAAACTGCAAATTGAATTTTATAAGTTGTATAAATTTTTTAGTTATACATTGTCTTTTTTTCTTTTCGTTCTCTTGAATTTTTGAAATTCTTGGAATGGCAGAAAATCGAAAATTTGAAATATTTAGAATATCGAAAATTTGGATAATATTTGACATGTAAGAATTTTTCGAACAACTTTTTGAAAATGTTGGAATTTTGAAATTTTTGGAGGTTCGATTCTTTTTGAATTTTGAAATCTTTAATTTTTGGAATTTTCCGAAACATTCGAAAATGTTAAGTTGACAGATTTTTTTCTTTCTCAAGTCGTAAAAAAATTTTGGCTTCAAGTCTGATTTCTTAGGATCGCAATTTCATATTCGCATTTATTTATTTATTTATGTATTATTATATATCAATTTGACGTTTTAGGATTGGATTATTCACTCAATATCGCTCACCTTTTAGAACCAGATCATCCTGTCGAGCTTCTAACTCCAGGGACATCTTGAATTGTGCCAGGGCGGCCTCCTTCTGTCCCTGAGCCTCGAGAATTTGTCCCAAGAGTTTGTGAGCTCCACTGGTCTCATTCCTGACCTCCAAGTAACTTGACACATATCTCCTGGCCGACTCATAGTCCCCAACTTGATAATATAGCTTGGCGATGTTGTAGCAACGAAGATTTCGCTATGAAAAAAAAAAAAAATTAATGCGAGCATAAATTTTACAGGCATGTAAAAAATTGTGAAAATATTCTCCGGAATTTTCAGAATGACCCTTTCCTGGAAGTTCAATTTTATTCGAAATCCCCTAATTGTTTTTTAATTACTGCATTTTTCGCTGTAATTTCCCAGAATTGACTCAGAGTCATTTAATTTTTTCCCAGCGTTCGAAAAGATTTGAAAATTTTGGAGTTCCCTAACACGTGCTAAGATTTTTTCTGAATGTCCACATGTTCCTCAAACTCGACAAAATTTTCCCTACAAATTTGCAAAATTTTGTTGAATATCTGCCCGATTTTAAGTTCAATTAATCAATAAAACGGTAATAATATTTCAGAATTATGACTCGAAAATGCATTTTTCCGTTTTTCCGACAATACTTTAGACATTGATATTATGTTTTGTTGACATACGCTTCACAGAAAAAAAAAATGAAAAAGTGGATTGAAAAAAAAAATGCAGCGCCTCATTTTATTTCCCCACATGGGCCGACATTTATCCCAGGGAAATCAGGCGCCAAATGACGTTGTTGACCCCCACAATTTCCCCGAATTTCCCAATGTCATTGGCCGAGTCCCCGAAATGGAGGCCACTTGCCAAAATCACGTCAAAATAATTTTTCCCTCAAAAAATAAAACTTTTATCAGTAAATGGACAAATTTTCAACCGCAAATGGAGACTCTTTAATGTTTAACCTCACCTCCCGTTCATCCGTCACTTTGCGAAAGAGCTCTTGCACATGTCGGTCCACGGACCCCCTCGAATTGAACATTTTCGACGTTTCTTCAACTGCCAACTGTCATCGATCAACAATTGTCGCTATTTTTTCTTCTTTTTTAGGAATTTTTTTTGGTCGAATAATTATATCTGCGGCCGATTCTCCTTCAAACTGGCTTCAAACGCCGACTCTTGCCCGTTGCAACTATAGCGGACATTTTTGACAGGTCTACCAATCGCACGAATTTTCGAGATTGTTCAATTAAAAATGCCTTATTCAAAATTTCTTCGCGACTTATAATTGTTGATTGATCATTTTTAAACTATCATGATCAATCAACCATCGAAGAGTCAATTGTTCCGCCTAATTTCAATTTATAAACGCACAAAAATAGATTCAATGGTTTTGGCGGGAAGGAGTTGCTAATTCAAAAACCCGCATTCTTGATTTTTTTTAGAAAATCACTTTTTGAAAGTGCAGCGCTATATTATATTGTTAGTAGCTCTGTTAATCAGCAAATTGACGAATTTTCCAATATTTTCTCAATGTAATAAATGCTGTTTTTTTATTGTCGCCGACTTTTTCGTTGATGGCTACCCTTGGACATCCTTCACAGTTGCACCAATCCTACGAACTTTCCAGAAACTTTCGAAATACTAATTACTTTTTATGAATAATTAAACACTTATATTGTTGATTGACAATATGGAAATTTTTGTAATTCATTGATTGCGATACGTCGATTGTTTTCCCTCTTCAGTCGTTTTACCGCGGGAAAATCGGTGACTTTCATTTTTGGCGCCAAGTAGCCGTACGTTCAAATGTTCAATTCTTGACATTTTGGGGAAAATCACTATTTGTCACTATATGGGGATAAATGTGGGCTTGTTCGGGCTCAATAATGTGAACGATGAATTCAAAATTATTTTGAGGGGTAGTATACGTCTAGGATTAGCTATTTTTGCAAAATTTTGGGGAGAAATTTTGGTAACGGGCTTAGGTGGAATGGGGGACCACGTGGATAGCGGCGTTACAGTACTATACGAAGATGCAAATTATTTAGTTATTGACAAGCCGTATGACATGCTGGTGAATAGCAATGATGATTCCAAAGTAATCACAATTGATAAATAGTGTCATTTTTTTTATTGACAGGTGTTAAAATAGTTACTGCAACTTTTGTTTTCCTCCAAAGTCCCTTTTTTCGTGCTATCGAATTTCCGCTGTTTACTATAAATTTCAAAACATTTCGATAAATCAAATTTCTGCCAAAGATAGAATGTCTCTGGATTCCAAATCATTTTCTTAACATGTTACGCAACTTAGAAAATCATCTTCGAATAAAAATAAATCACAACAGTAGATTTTGTAAAAATTTTGCTAAACGAAATTGGTTAGTATAACATATGACGAATCCAATTTGAGGCGCGCAATTTCAATTGAATCATTCATGCCATCACACTTTGAAAGTTATTCTTCGATAATTCAGTGTGATTTTTTTTTCAGATGACTTTGCAAACAGAGATGAGAAAACGTTTCCCACACTTGGCAAATCCTCGTTTACGTCACGATTTCCATTTTGTTCATCGTTTAGATTATGCCACTAGTGGAGTAATTTGCATAGCCCTGGATAGGTAAAATTTCATGGAATATTTAATAAAATTAATTGCACCCTATATCTGTCAGCTCTAAAATTTCCCAGAATGTTAGCAGAAATGGTAAATCTTTGAAATTGTCACAAAACAATTTTTTAAACAGATTTACAGATATACTGTAATAGTAACTTCAAACTGTTTTCTCCATTTTTTTACAACCTATATGTGTATACCTGGTATTTTCATAATTGAATTCTGTGAACATTTTCTGTAGATGTAGAATATTCTGAAATTTTTCAGGATGTTCTATATCGTTCCCTTAGCTTTATGGAATTTTAGAAACAACTTTAATAATTCACGTGTTTTCACTTAAGTGGATGGGTGGTCGTTACCCTACATTATCGAATAATCCATAATTACGTGACCATTTGAATAGAGCCTCGGCAAAAGCTGCGTCGACGGCTTTCGAGAAAAGATCGGCAAAAAAGTACTACTTGGCACTTTTGCATGGACACGTGAACCAGTCGTCGTTGGTCGTTACCAAAGCCATTGGGGAAGATGCACGCGAACTCCTAGGAAACAAAAAAATGTGCACGAGTGACCAGACTCATTGCATGAACCCCAGGGACTGCTTCACTGCTCTTTTGGTCCTTGAAAAGGTGAACAAAACGAAATCGAAATAATCAAATTGAAATGAATTAAACAAAAATTGTGATTTTCTAAAGTGCTGACTTATCTTGAAATTATAAAGATTACGGAACTCAAATAAAATTAGTTAAAGGAGAACTCAAAACAAAGATTCATGGAAAATGCGAAATTTTGCAGACAAGTTTCCAAGATTTTAAGGGAATCAATATTGCCAAGCTTCTAGTTTTCACAAAAAATATTCTAATCTTTACAAACACCAGCCTCCAAAAATTCTAGACACAGAATCTAGAGCTATTCGAGAATATACAATTTTAATATTTTTTTTCAGGGCTTCCGAAATGGGAAACCAGCCACCAAAGTCCTCCTTCGTCCTGGAACTGGTCGTAGACATCAACTGCGAGTTCACTGCTCTCATATAGGTCATACCATCATCGGGGACTACACGTACAGTGACCGACAGGATCACGAGCCCCATCGAACTTTTCTCCACTCGTTAAGGTTGTCTTAATGACGTCACAAACTCAAAAATCCAAAATATGCAAATATTAAAGAAAAAAAATTTTTAAAAAGATTAGAGATTCATAAATTTCTATCAGTAAATTTTCTGTGCATGTGTCACAAAATTGAATTTTCAGCGAATTGACATTTCTCAGTTGAACATAGACTGACCAGGTACTAAAACCACAATTCTGTCGATCCTCATAGGTTGGTCCTAGGAAGCGACTTGGGACATCTTGACATTCAGACCGCCGACCCATTCAATTCATTCGACGACAGAAATGCGTGGACGCCTACCGAAATATTACGAACTGTGGATGGGACCACGTTTGCAGCAATTGACGAACTAGTGAAATCATAGAATTGTATTTTTTTCCAATAAATAAATTTTCTAAATAAATAAAATAAAATTATAACAAATACTGATCCGAAGACTCAGCAATTTACTCATTAGTGACACACCAAAATTGCATTTTTTGTGTTTAATATAATATATTGTTTCAGTAGAACGATAAAATTTAAGTAAAGAAAATAGGTATGCTGTTGTTAACTATAAAATTGCTGATCCGAAGACTCCTGATTGCTTAATATCAAAGACTACAGTTGCACGAGGAACGTATGGAGATTCTCTGACATGTATGTGACGTTCGCCATTGACTCTGCAGAAATTAATTGAATTTGTCACTTGACAGGCCCAGGTCACACCCAGCACTGGATGGCTGCCATGACAGAGGTTACTGACAGCTCCCATACTAGCTGCTACCTATTGATGGGGGAAAATTAAGTTTACATTCAGTAACACAAAATTATACTTGGATAAGTGCGTTTCGGTAGCGACGTGAATTTTTACAGCACCTTTCGGCGAATATTTGAATATTGAACCAGGATAGCATCAGTTTCGTACAGAGCTTTTTTGGAGATGAAACTACGCTCTATAAATTTGTATTAGAGCAACTTTCGATACTGCTCTTAGAAATTTCGAAACTTGTTGAAATTTGAGATGTTTAACTATTCTTGTTCAACTCGTTAAATCCTAGAAATTTTTCAAATTACCAAATTGACGAATTTCATCATTTTTGTAAAATTCCAGGATTTGAAAGGTTGAAAATATTTGATATTGTCAAATTTTAGAACCTCGGGATTTCGATGGTCGAGATCCTATGGCTCAAAAGAAATGCAGAAGTAATTGATTATTGAGTTATTACCTGATTTATACACACAATGCACACGTTATGATCAACAGAAAATGAGTGAAGGGCTTGTCCAATTGCCCTGAGGCTCCTAGCTCGGTTTTTCAACTGAGTATCTTCGTACTCCACACGATATGGTGCAGCGATTGAGTCAATAATGAGCAAAGCTATTGACTTTGTTGATAAAAATGGTGGTACTCGATGCAAAAGGCACTCCTCAAGGTCACCCTGTATAACATGAAATTTTATTAATTTTGAACCAATTCAAGAATTGAAAATTCAATTTTTTTTCAAATTCAAATTTCAAGACATTCAAAAATTTTGGACACTTCGAAAAATAAACGTTCGAGAAAAAAAAATTGGAATTTGTAAATGCCGAATTTGCCAAATGAAAAACTTTTTGATCTTAAAAAATTGTAACAATTTTGGAAATTGGAATTCTTCATTTTCAAAGCTCATGAATTGTGAGTGATGAACGCAAAATCAAAACTTCGTACAGCCCAAAGGTTCATCTAGAACAATTTAAAAATCTTTGAAAAATTCTGAAAAAATGGCGATGACAAATGGAACAAAATCATAGAAAATGATACCAATAAAAAATACAATAGGTTAGTTATTCGATACGTACAACTGTCGAAACATGTTCGACGAACAGCAAATCGTTGGAAGACTTATACTTCCGCGCAATTGGAGATGCACTGAGAAGTTGTTCAAGACGTTTGAATGGAAATGTCGACTCTGTGCAGATGTAGAGGACTCCTGTATTGCAGAAAAAGTTTAATAAGTAATTACAAAAGCCACAAAAGGAACCAAAAACTGCATTATTTTTTTACAAAAATTGAATATCCCGAAACGGGGGTACTCAGAATTTGTTTCGACTTTTTGTATGTTTCTTAATTAATTTTTTTTCAACAATTTGAGGCATCAAGGAAATTTATTCTAGACAATTTCGTACTGCCAAATTATTCAAAGAAATTTTCTACATTTTTTTCAGACATAACTTGAAAATTTTAAAAATTTCATGAGTCAAAAATTATGACTTGAAAAAATTGAATGAATATAGGAACACAAATCTTCAAGTACCATAATACATCTAAAAAAAATTAGAAAAATTAAGTTTTTTCCATTATACATGATAAATGTGACAGTTCCATTGCTTTACTAAAACCTTTCTTGGAATGATTTTCTGAGATTTGTCCTGTCAAACACAGCTGTAGAGCGAATTGGGTCTTCCCAGTGCCGGCTTCTCCATAAATTTGCGTTATCCCTTTTTTCGAAATACCCCCTCTCAGTATTTCGTCAATTTTGGGACACCCAGTTGTCAAAAATTCTTCAGTTGTCAAATATTCCTTAGCTGTTTTTGCGAAATTCATTAATTTTCGCGTTTATGATGCGCGCTTAGTAAACACGAGAAAAAATTCAACGGTCGAAAAATGGCGTTCGATGGTTCGACCAATCGCAGAAGAGCCTCCGAATTTTCTGATTGGCCCATTTTGAAATGTTCCCGCTGCACAACTTGCAATTTTCAGAACTTCCTGAAATTATCAATGGACAATCCAAAAAGTTTAATTTGCTCAACTAAAAATTTACAATCTTCTGAAGTTTTCATATTTTCAAACGTCGAAAATTTTGAGATAATTTAAAATTCTGAGTTTTCGTACTTTTTTGAACCCTGGAAATTCCAAAAAAATTTTAGCAATTGTGTTGAGCAAAATGTTAAATTTTTTTAACTCTTCAATACTTATAATTGAAGAAAAAATATATCGAGTTCGAAACGCCTTCAAGATGGTCGAGATGGTTTATTTTCGAGTTGAGAAGCATTTCTTTACAAAAAAACTCTTATGAGAACTCTTATCATAAATACAAATATAACTTTAACACCTTTATTTAACAAAATATTTTGTACAAAATTCATGGAAATTTACATCATTTTGTTCCACAATTTGCGATTCCATAATTTATCCTAAAATACGATAGACAGGAACTCATAAAATAGTGGATTTATTGGTGTTGGTAAGATCATTGATTATTCTGTAGTGAACTGCTACACGTTAAGACATCAGAATATCTCAGAGTCTAGGGCAGATACACTGATGTTGATAAGAACTTTTTTGAAGAGCTCGTCTTCCTCTACAAAAAGTTTCTTATTAAATGTCCTCCACCTCTCTGCATTTTCGAGATATTCTACACAATCGGACTTGGGATACGTTAACTCAACTCGCTTTACCTTTTCACTACAGAATTAAACACACTAAAAATCTATTGTCGATTATTGGCAGCTGCTTTCTGTTGGGCATTTACGAATTCGGGGTAATCGATATAACCATCATGATTGCTGTCGTCCATATTAAGAATTGGGTCGATTAGTGCTACCAGTTCCCCGTCCGAGAACAATTTATCACCAGCCGTTGCTCCGTGGTCGTGTTCACTTTTCTTTCCCTGATCTGCCAAACAAATATCACATTTAACAATTTCAAATTAATTTGCCCAATTTTGGAAATCCCAAACTTTTGGGCGGTTTGTACGAAAATGAGAACCATAAAAAACTGGAAATATGTAAAAAGTTTACACAATTTAAAAAAATACAAATTTTGAAAAATTTCAAATTTTTGAAAAAATAAAAAATAAAAATAGTGACAAAATTTTTTAAATGCGGAAAAAATGAACTTCACTTACCATGCCAGTGAATAAGGGACTTGATCAATTCACAGCCGTCAAGTTTATTGTTATTATCAGCATCATGCATTTTGAAATAGTGGAACTGTAGCTCTTCGTCACTCATTTTCGCGGTATCTATAGGTACATCGAAATGCTCAGCAATGTGCCTGGAAAATTAAAAATTGAGTGCCCCCTCGTACAGAAGTAAAAGAAGTTTGACTTCTTCAAAATTCTTCAATTGATAAAAATTTTGAAAAAATTCAATAGCATTTTCGATTAACGTCAAATTAATTACTCTTTTTCATGAGCAATATTTGCTGTATTGAGCAATTGCTGGTTCTGGCCATGATGGTCGTGGGGCTGATGGGGCGCTTGCTGTTGGTGCTGGGGTGCCTGATGCTGGGGAACCTGATGTTGGGGAACCTGATGTTGGGGCACCTGTTGCTGCATGGGGGGTTGCTGATGCACTGGTGGCTGTTGATACTGCAAGATAATTTGCATTTTAGTCAAATTAAAATTCATTATGATTTTAGGCATTTTTCTAACATGATCAAGTTGTAGCGACTATTCCATTTACGATCTCGAAAATCCCAATTTGCAAAATATTTCATGCTTTCACCCTTCGCAGTTTCGTGCGTTTTTTTGAGGCAATCAAATCATTTTTTAAAATTTATTACCTGCTGCTGGGGCACTTGTTGATGATGTGGTACTTGTTGATGATGCACTTGCTGCGGTGGCTGATGCATTTGTTGCTAAAAGGAATTGAATGTTTAACTCGAAGCTTCGGAAATTATGAGAGTACTTATTGGTCGTGCAATATTGTTCATCAAGAAACTTGCATTTTCAAAATTAAAAACAAATAAATGTTCCAAATCTTGAAATATGAAATATATATATATGCAAAAAAAATGAGACACAGCTCCGATAGTTTGAATTTGGTAAGATGTTGACATTTTTTACATTTTCGGAGTACGCACAATTTTCAAAATCTGTTCTTGCATTATTTGAAATTTTCCAGAGCTTCGCAACTTTGAACGTTTTTGAAATTTTCAAAATGTTTGAAATACTTCGTTACAAGGCACCCACACTTTCAACTCTCTCCAAATATACGCTCAACATACTCTGCGGTATTCCCACTATTGTTAATGTACAACAGAACAAAAAAAAACTATCTGAGAAATATTCTCCATTCTCATTTTAAAATTTTCACTTGACATGTTTGATTGACCAGACATGAACCATATGGGTTAATGCTGCCTGAATGTCCATGTTACTAACTATCCAGAAAAGATAATTAAAACTCCAAATTCAAAATGTTCTGCACTGCACTGTACATTTTATAAATATTTCAGTTTAGTTTATGACAAAATAAGAACTTTTACAAACCTGTTGATAATGCTGGGGTGGTACACCCGGCGCGACTCTTTGGCCTTGTGCATTCACATAGTTCATTCCAACATTGCCCAAAAGGGCCGCCCAAAATATCCAGTTCATTTTGCTTTTTTCTGAAATGCCAGAAAAATGATATATAAACAGAAAACTGAGAGGTTTCAGGGCTTTCCAATGTTTGTCACTTTCAATTTTGCTCGACTTTCTCCGTCACTCAAAAATCGTAAAAAAAGCGCGCAAAAATTTGAAAGACATTTTTTACCTTATTGTGAGTTAGGACAGGTCACGGGGATCTTTCATACGTGGAAGGTGGGAAATTCTCCGAGCTGGGCGAAATGGGGCCCCAAATGGGTTTTTTTTTTTGGTTATGCCAAGATTTTCGAGAGCTCTGGTCGGGTCGCGGTGAATTTGTTGAATGTTGTGTTTGTGTGACGTGGACTTATCACTGTGGCACGTGCATGCGGCATCCTCAATACACGATGAGTTTTCTGCGGTATTCAATTTCCTTTGAATTTATTATTTCGAAATTCAGTTTATTGCTTTCCTTTACAAAACTTCGGCATAACATCATTCTTTTAATCCTCTCACTTTTGCAATTTTTCAAATGTTTTATTTCCTTGAAATTTTTGAAATTTAGTGTTGTCTGTAATTCATATAATAATGTTTCAGATTTGCAAAGTGTCCAAATGATTCAATTATAGAAATGTTTGACATGTTTTTAATTGTTTATTTTCGATTTATTTTTCTTATCGAGTCTTCGTCAACACATTTTTCAAGAACGAAAATTTTTTTCAGGAATCTTTCAGATTTCCCACCAAAAGCTAGGGAAAATGGCGGCGAGTCTAGGGGGCCTAGGGAATTCTCGCTCAAACTCAAATATTCATGGAAATCCACATTTGGACCAGTGGTGTACCCTCAGTTGAGGTTAAAAATAAGTCCAAGTGTTCCCTAAAAATACCTCAAATTGCCTGAAATATCGGTGAAAAATCCGAGTTTTCATAATTAGGCGACATTTTTTATCAGGCTTCGATAATTCCATTGAGCGAGTTGAAAATTTGGGGAGGGCTTCTGCAGCTGGAAACACATGAAGTCTTGATCTCGGTGACATTGTTTGGGTATTCATGAATATGGCGAACCAGTTATCAAGTAAGATACTCCAAGTTATTTTTGAGAATACTAAAAGTTCCCGGTGCGATCAATAAATTGTTTTTTCAAACCTCCCTGCGCATTAAATTGACTCCACTTTTTAGTGAAAGTTTCGTAGTTTTCTTCATGTTCCTTTTAAAATTCTGATTGTCATAATTTCATCTGTTTCTCCATTAAATTTGAAGTTTTCAAAATTTTCGAAACTTTTGTTGCAATTAATTTTTTTGTTGCAATCAATTTTTTTGTCATTATTGAAAAAATTGGAGTTTTTTGACTTTTTGAAAATTTCTCAGTCAAAAGGTTCTGAGAATTGCCCACATTTCTGAGGTACCCAATATTTTTTTTATCACACAAAGTTATCAAAGCATGAATTTCTCTCTCCAATTTTTATTTCAATTTTTTAAAAAATTTTCTTTGCGAATTTTGAAAAAAATGTGAAAACTGTTTTCATCAATAACAGAGGATGTAATTGGAAATGATTGTGCAGCAATGTATTCCATCAATCAATCAATCAATTAATTTATTTATCAGTAGTTTGGCTTTCACTGACGACATCAAAATGTCAAAAAAATTTTTACAGCCTATTGGGTCACGTTTTTTACCAGTGCTGGCTTTCCACTGGACGTAGCGACAAAACACGCTGTTGTCTTTTCCAATAACAGGATAAAACCGGACATGCTGCCTGACCTAGACAAGCCGAGCCTCAAGGAAATGGGTATGTAAAAAAAAATTTTAAAAAACAGTGAACTCCGAACGAAATTGTATCAGTATCTAAGCAAGTTTTTTATTAGTATTAAATTTCTGCAAAATTGTTGTAGGTATTACTCTCATGGGAGACATGATCGCAATTTTGAGGTACGCGAAAAAGGTCTCCGAGGAAATGACCTGTGAGAAGTTCCTTGTGGACTCTAAGGACCTTTCTCCACCCTCGACCATGAGTAGAGCTCCTAGAACCCTAATCAAAAAGCCATCGGTTATATCCAAGGTTTCAGCTGTGACGAAATCCGTCCCGGCTAAGCCAGGCGTCAAGGAGCCCCCAAAAATCAAATCCGTACCCAAAACAAACCCACCAGTATCTACAGGTGAGTGCTATTTCATTTGAAAAGTCTCAATTATAAAAAATTGGGTAGAATCTGCAAAATTTTGAGAAGCGCAGACGCTAAAAAACTTTTCAACAATTGTCAACATTAGAAAAAAAATCAAATTTCCAAGAAAATTTCGGATCTTGAAGATTTTTATAAGCCCAAAAAATTGAAGAATTATCAAAGAATTATCAAGCAATTCAAGAATTTCTAAAATTCCTAAAAAACTCCACTTTCAGGTATTTTACAAAAAAAACGAGTACTTGAGGCATCTACACGAGCGGAGATTACCAAAAAGCGAAAAGTAATAGCAAAAGTCGTGGAAATCGATAGTGATAGCGAAGAAGAGTGGGCAGTGCAGATGCAGAAGCGTCTTAAGGGAGACGTGACGCCAGGGTACAAAGTGGTCCTACCCAGGACACCGGCCAAGCCCTCTGAGACTATTTCCAAGAATTTTGAGAAAAGGACAGTATTCGATAGGCTCGGAGATAGCTCCGTAACGAGCACAACAAGTACTACAAGTTCTACGAACAATATAAACAATGTGAGTAAAATGCAACTGGTATAAACTTTTCCGAGTATCAGCTTTTGCAAAAATGAAAAAAACTTCCAGAGCTCTAAAAATCTGCAAACAATTTCAAAACTGTCAGACTCTTCACATTAATAACCAAGTCCTGAATGTTCCTCAGAAACCCAGTAACGCAAGCAGTCCAAGCTTGTCTCCCGGTGATTCCAACACAACGTTCAACATCACAGGTCTTGGGGACGTCCTGAAGCGAAACACAACTGTGTTCAGTCGACTAGGGGACAAGGACAAGGAGGAGAGACCCACAGGGATCCTGAAGAATGGGGGTAGCAACGGCCAGCTTCAGGGCATTCTTAAGTCCAGAGTGTCCAATCTCAAGGGGACGACAGTAAAGTTAAAGACCAGTAGTGCAAGAACCGCAACTGGCACAATGCATGCTGATCACGAGGGCAGCAAAAAATCTGTTTCAACTAGTGTCAAACAACTGGTGAAAACCACGAAGTCCCTAAAGCTCAATGGGCCAGTACGAAAAGTTGAGAGGAAAATCAATTTCAAGAGCAAATTGGGTGAGTTATTGCCAATGGCTCCACACGTTTTGGAGCTTTTTTTCCTGTCTTCCATACCAGATAAATACTATAAAGATGACTAGAATACTTCAAACACCGAATACAGAATGCAATTTCGTCGTCAATAAAACTCGTGGTTCTATTTCCCCCAATTTTTTTATTCAATTACTTCTTGTCATTGATGATTTTGAAAAAAAAATTGCCTCTATAAATTGAACCTTCTGCTTGTTGGTACAAATATTTTTTCGAAGCAGCATGATCACTGAGTGTTCGTCAATTAGCATTATTTTTTTATCGGCGAAAAATGATAATCCATATCTAGCAATTCTCAGAGTAAATTATGAAGAATATGACAAAAAGTTGTTAATAAATGTTAGAGAGTAACAAGTTTTGCTTCATTTTTTTAATGATTTTTTTTCTCAATTTCAGCCTCCGAACGCAGTTCAGTACCAGCCAAAGCTAGACTTGGTGGAACAGGCCAAAAGCAAGTGACATTCAATAAAGTAACAACTGTAAAGCACATAAAAAAGCCAGGTGTCTTCAGTAGGCTTGGAGTCTAATTTCCCAATGGCTCAAAATTACAATCATTGATATTTTTATGTGCTCTTTCTAGTTCTCAAATTTCTCAATATCAAGAAGATGGAGAAACTTATTTTCGTAAAAATATCTCATTTCTTCATGTGTTAATTATCTAATAAAATTCATCAGTCAAATTTTCTCCTTACCCTTTTTTTTTTAATTTGTAAATAATCACACTCGCTTTGTCATTATCACTCGATTTGTTTAAGGATACATGAACTCGTATGATTACTCATTTTTTAAGTAAACTAAAACGTGTAGAATACGTGGTAAAATAAAATTATTGATACTTGAAATGTTATACGTTTTATTTTCTAATTTCAGATTTTGGAAAATTCTGACTTTCGGCGTTAAAAAAAATGTGACACCTTTTTCAAAACATTCGAAAAAATTGAAAGACCCCCAATTTTCATAGGGAATCTTTTTTTCACAAAATTTTCGAGAATTTTGAGGGGCTTCGACTTTTTAGTGTCAACATATGAAACATAAAAATTTTCTGATTTTCGGATTTAAAAAAAATTGGAAATTCGTAATATTATAAAAATTTTTAGAAGTTTGAATGAGTTGGGAAACTGATGAATAATTTGAGGATAGATAAGAAAATATGAGGAGATAAGTAGGTAAAACAGAATGAAGAATATTTACTCAAAATCTCATACTTTTATTTTGTTCATTTTTTTATGTATTTTTTTGTCATTTTTTATGAATAATAATATGAATCTTATGAGTAATGGTTATTAGGTTGAAATTATCGTAATTAGTACAGTAGAAAATATTAATTTCTCCTCCGATATCTGTAAACGTGGGCACATCATTAGAAAATTGGAATTACGAGTGAAATGTTCTCGTGAATGCTGATGAAATTGCTGCAGTGAAATAATAATTATTAATTATCACAGATTAGAGAGAAAGGCTGGTGTTGGGGATACCATGCGGTTTTTTTTCAACTATTTAACGAGTTTTAAAAACTGTATGATGCCCCGTACCATTTTAACGTGGATATATGTACAGATTTTTTGGAGCGCTTTCAAGAGCTTCCAAAACCTTTAAAAATATTGAATTTGTGAATATTGGATTTTAGAAAAGTCCAACGGATTTGCATTAAAAAACTTGACATGAATTGCAAAAAATTATACAACCTTAGAAATTCCACATTCTACAACAAATATCTAAATTATAGGCAAAACTTGAACAAATTAAAATATGCTGAAAAATAAAAAAAATAAAAAATTGGTTTTAAAAATTTAGAAATTTGGGGAAAAATAACTAATTCGTAAAATCGAATTTTAGCCGTTTTCATAAAGCTTCGAAACCTCTAAATAAAAAAAAAAATGCAAATTAAATTCGAAGATAATCAAAACGGAAAACCAAAAAAAATCCGAGGACTTCCAAAAATTCTACAATACTCTAGGATGTCTGCTCAAATCAACTCCATGCACATATCCACGTGAAAAAATTGAAAATATTTTACTGATGCAAGATCCATTAATTCTGGAATGACTGTTCTGTGCCCATTGAAATTTTTACCAACAAATTACAATGCAAAAAAAAAAAAATTGGCGGTGGATGATGGGTTGAAAATATGGTCACCTTGAGCTGCTGGAGGACTGGAACCGGTGATAACTGGATAACTGAAACTTAAATGGCCGTTGGAATGAAAAACTTTGTCTTCAATTTTTTAATTCGTCATTTTGACAGGAAAAAAAAATCTAATTTTAATTTAATATTCATCTACATTGAAAATCTCGGAATTTTTTAAGAACTTTAGTCAATATTTGCTATTCATTAAAGATCATTTGTCGTCCACTTAGTTCAATTGAAAAGTTTTAGGTTTCAATTCAATAATATTTTAAATTCAGTCTTATTTTTTTTTTCTTAAAACGGTAGTGAACATTTTGTTTTCTTTGATTATTTTTTCGTTTTAACAAAATCTCGATAATTTTTAACCAAATTTTTGTTTCGAGTTGTCTCAAAAAATATATCAAGAAATGATGTGATACATTCATACTCAACCTGTGTAAACAGCTCTCATTAACATATTTCTAAATGTGTTATTCTTAATTAACAAAACGCTCCAGGACCACGAATCCCAGCTAGTGTTCAACTGTAAATATTCCAAAATAATGAATTTCAACGTGCCAAGTGTTTGCGTCAAGAGTAATCATCATTGGTATATCAAAATGAACTTCTTCATCTACCAGGTGTTCTAATTTTCCTCATTTTTAGAAATAATTTCTGAATGTTTCATTCAAATCTGTCACTCTTTTAATCGCGGTTTTTCAAATAAATTCTCATTTTCTTCGCGAAAGGCTTTAGGAAAACATTTGAAAACTTGTAGCACATTTCTAAAAAATTGTGAAAATTATTTAAACATCCATTTTTTCCTATAAATTGTTTTGCAATAGCAAAAAATATGTACTTCGTAACGTCATCTGAAGGTCATTTTGATAAACCCTGATGGAACAATTTATCAATGACGCCCACCTTAAACCATCCATGGTAACCATGACCTCGTCGATCCCCACTAAACTTCATCCATCCTCCAACCAATTGCCTGTAAAAGTAAAAACGCTTAAGATTCGGAGGAGAAATCAATTTACATGAGATACAATATAAGCTATGGCCAACTTCTCTCAATTCAGGCCCTTAAAATATGTTGCTTAAATTCCCCTTATCAATTTTCCTGTCATATACCTCTAAATCCTTAAAACTAACAAACAACATTTCGCTCAAAAAAGGGAAACAAAACTGCATAAATTAGAAAACAAAAATTAGAAGACCTCGGGAAATTTGCAGAAAATTTGATACTGAACTTTCATTTCATAAAAAAGTTCAATTTTTGTTTTTATACTGAATATTTGGTTGAGTAAAAAATCTTTCTTATTTGTCGTAATAATTCAATTAATGAATTACTCAATTTTTTTCCAAAAAATTTCCACGATCTGTTAAAAATGACAGCTCTTTGCAATCATCTAATCACTATAAACAATCTCCCTCACAAAACAAGCCTATCAAATTAAATATGCTCAAAAAAAAAAAAAAAACGTGACCCGTTTTGCCCCATCTCTTCACGGATCATCTGAATTAACACTGTTGAGATGACAAATGGCACAATACTCAATTGAAATTTTTCCCGAATTCACATGAAGGCAAATTCCGCTGTTATCCAAATTGTCAAATAAATTTAAATTCAAATCTCCACAGTTCCCGCCAAAATGTTCGACTTCCTCACTTTGCGTTGTGGCTAACTCAAACACTTCTGGATCAAACCTCATTTGTTGAATATCGTCAATGCCAATTTGTGATACCTTATCAAAATTATCACCAAATGTTCCAAAGTAAGGATCACAATTGATGCCTTCAAAATTAAACAAATCATTAGAAACTCCGGAATAATTGTGATCAGTGTCGACGAATGACGCCATTTTTTTACCTGGAGTTGTTGGCGAATTTGGTGAGTTTTCTGAATCTGATTTTGATGAGGCTGATTTATGGTATTTCCAATTATTTTCCACACTAAATTCCGTGGATTTTTCATTCGGTTTTTTCTGCTTCAAGGTCTCGTTCATGGTTTTTAGAAGAGCGGTTATATGTGTGTTATTGTTTAAGATACTTCGAAGGTAAGACACTTCGGCGCGTAGTCTTTTCAGGTCGATTCCTTGTTGTTGAATTATTGTTGACAGGCTTTTGTTGTCTTTCTTGTAGATTGAAAGTTTGTTCTCAATTTTTTCAAGGTACTCCTTCTTTTTTTGACGGTTAACACGCGCCATTAGTGCATTGCGGTTTAGGCAGGGTCGCTTTGACGGGCCTCGACCACGTTTTCGGGGGTGAGAATCGAGGCCCAGGTCCTTGGTGTCGGACTTTCCACTTGCGAGATCTTCGTCGAGGAAATCAGAGTCTGAAGATTGGTCACTCGATGAGTACTCAACGGTCTTTGGCTTGCCCATTTTTCCGGAAGATCGCCCAGTGGGGTTTTCAGCTTTCTTGGGATTGTTGTGGTTTTGGCGGGGGTTTTTGACTTTCCGGCAAATCGCGCCTCGCTGTTCTCCGGGTTCTAAGGGACTTTTCAATTTTTTCGGAGGGTTTTGCAGACTTTTTCAGACGTGTTTCAACACTTTGGGAAAGGCGTGTTATTAGGTAAGACGCAACTTTGAGGAAAATGGCGGAGCTTTGGGAAGACGGAAATGTTCGCGTACGAGTGAGCACGAAGCATAGCGGAGATGCACGAACTTTGACGTGGATTTACAAAGGGGTAATTCTTTTTTACCAATTATGGAATTGTTGAATTTTCGTTTTTGATGTTTTTCAAATTTATTTTTTCTTCAAATTTCTGGTCTTTACAAAACTTTTGGCTTCTTGCAATTGTAATTATGGAATGTTTCAAAATCGTTCAATTTTTTCAACGTTTTTTGAATTTTTCTTAAATTTTAAAAGTGTACCTTTTAATTTTAATTTTCAGATTTGCCATTTTTTTGAAACAGTATGCTTATTTTTTGTAACTTGTTCAAACTTCCACAAATTTGATTAATGTACGAGTTTCAACTGATTCAAATTTGCCGCGCATTATGAAACTCACAAGTTGACCTCGAGGGTATCGTGCAGTATCGTGTGCCGACAAAATTGCAACTAGAAACGTTATTTTAGTCCTTAATTATGATTCTATAAACAATAGCGCGATGGCATTCGCATTGTGTGGAAGAAGAATTCTTTCGCCTCGAAACAATTTTTTAAAAACTCTAAAACGTAGAAATGGATACATTATTCTGTGAGTTCGCAATACGCGAGTATTTAATTTTTTGAGGTTATGTCATTAAGTCAAAGTTAATTTATAATGAAAAAAAAAACACAAAATATTTACGTAAGACTAGCAATAGAAAATTAAGCTAAATTTAATTGAAAAGCTCAATAAGTTTATTAACACAGTTTGGAATTATCAGCAAGAGGTGCATACAGATTGCTGCTTGCTTCGCGCATTGGTTTTTCGCGATTATCTCGAAATCTGTCAGAGATATCAAAATTTTGATATCAACACTTTTTGTAGTACTCTTCAAGACCTACAAAATCGATCTCCATCAAAATTTCTCTATCTTGCTCAGGTTAAGAGATTTTCTTCAATAACTCAGCAAAGCAAAATTCAACGTGGTTCCTCTTCCACTTGACAACTTTTGATTTTTTAAAAACAATTTCTAAATTTACACTTCATTTGATCATTATGCTCATAATTGGGACAGAAACATTTTGGTGTGTTTTTTTAGTGAGGTGTGTTTACTCAATCAGCTGTTTTTATTGAGTTTCCTGTGTCAGGTAATGAATTACCTATTTGCAATTTTATTTATGTTCGTTTTCATTTTTAGACTTCCGGAGATTGGGGAGGATTTACCAGAGAAAAATCCATTGCTCAAGGAAGATGGATTGCCAGAGTTCAATACCTTTACTATTGAAAAATCAATCGCGGCTATTGGACAGCAAACTGTACTTTTTGAACAGGGTATCGCTAAATTGGAGCAAGATATTGGAGGTAAGTGTAAGAATTGCAGTATAAAAAAATTCAAGGTTTATGAACATATCTGGTTATTCGAGATTGTCTAATTTTATTTCGACTCAATGCCATTAATTACTGAAGATGTAGTGAACTTTGCCAGTTTACTTGATCTTCCATTTCGAAACCTTCTATAGTTTCGATATTTTTTAATGATATTTAAGTTTCTCCCATCTTCCCCCATTTTCCAAATAAAAAAATGATCTTTCAAAATTTTTGATTTAAAAAAAAAATGTCGTGAAATTTTGTTTTCCATTTTCATAATTCTTCACAGTCAATTTTTTATTTCTTGATTTTCAATCTCCCTAATTTCGGGGGATTTTCGAAGTCTGAGATCTCTTATAGTAAATGAAGATTGACATTTCTGCAAACTTTTATTAAGACAGCAATTTTTTATTTTAGTAATATATTTGAACCTGTAAATTTGTCGACATTTGTCAATTTGCCCATTTTTTTTAGTAATTTTTGATGAAATTTCAGTGACGGAAAATCCTGACATAGTGGCTGACCTGATTCGTCCCCTGGAGGAGCTTTCGATTCCCCTAGAAACGACATGGGGTATCACTAAGGCCCTGTACTTCGGTAATCAGAGTCTGATGCCCACAAAGTACTACCTGAACATCCACCACAGAATGCTATGCGCGAGATCTGCAAAATATACAAGTCTGCCTATGTACAAGGCCTTCAAAAGAGCGAAAGAGGGCAACCTTGCTCCGGAGCTGTCTCGACTACTTGATAGGTAGGGGATAAGGGGGAACGTGCCATTTGTCATAAGGATCATTCGTTACAAATATTTTCTCAAATGTTACTTTGGGAAAAATTATTCATGCGCATCTTTTGCTAGGTACCTCCTGGAGGGCAGACTCAATGGCCTGGATCTCGACAAAAAAAATACATTCGAACTGCAGCGAGTCCTCTACCACATAAACAAGAAAGCACAGGAGATGCAGAAGCAGGTAGGACACAATGACTCAGTCACTGAAAGTCCCTAAAGGAAATTAATGTTTCGGCTTTTCCTTTTTTTTTAATTTCTAGAGATTTTCAGAATTTGTTTTAATACTTGTTTAGAAAAAAATTGGAATCCATGAAATTTCTAAATATCTTATATTGCGAAAATCTTCAATTGGTTTCAACTTTCAAAAGTTCTGAATCTTTCGTTTATTTTTTACATGTTTTAAAGATTTGCAAATTTCTCAAAAGTTTGAAAATTCAGAATTTTGTTGAAATCTCCAAAGTTTTTACAAAATTTTCTCGACTTCAGGAATCTGCCGAATTTGTCTAAATAATGGGACTTTCCATTTGTCGTCAATATTAATCTTTTCTACTCATTTGTGCCAAAATTTCCAAACCTGCAATATATCCATTGTTTTTTTATTTATTCATATTTGTAGTGTTGTTTTTTCCATTGCAAATATTCTTCCATACTTACAAACAATCGTAAAAATTCACACGAACCTGATTCGAAAATTTCACTGTGGAAATATGACAGGTGGAGATTGCAACGTCGATGTTCAAGACAACAATTACTGATGAGAATGTAATGAAGGACATCCCGGAGGACTTTCTCCGGCAGATAGCAGCAGATCCCAAGAACCCAACCAAGGGCCCCTGGAAGATCACCCTCGAGCCCCGAATTTACTCACAATTTATGGAGAACTGTCCTGACCGAGAACTCCGTTGGAGTGTATGGCAGGTAGGTCACATGAGAAAATAAGTTCTAATTGAGTCGGCGTTCCAATTGAAAACTGGGAAAATTTTCACCACTGAAATGTCAGAGATTAGAAAATATTTTCTATTAGATGCGTCCGGTGGAGTTATGTCAAAGACAGTCCGTGATTGCCACGCGCTTATTAAAAATCTCATAATTACAGAAAAAAAAAGAATAAAATTTTTAGCTACGATTCTTCCTCATAGTGGATTTCATAATTTTCGAAAAAATAAAAAAAGGAAAATTGGGACATTCACGCAATTGAGAACTGGGATGATCCCAAATGAAAATTGGAGAACTTACCTCATTTTTAATTTCCAGGCGTACGTGGGGCGTTCCGCGATGCACATGGAGCACAGCCTGCGCACCAGTGGCGCCCTGGAGGACATCAGGAGTAAGCGAATGAACCAGGCCAATGTACTAGGCTACAAATGCTACTCCGAGATGAGTATGGAGACAAAAATTGCGGGATCATTGGAAAATGTTTACTCAACGCTCAACCGCCTTCTGGAGACTGCACTACCTGCCCAGAAAGACGAGATTTCAGATCTAACGAAATTTGCACATGATCGAGGCTTCGATGGAGAGCTCCTCTGGTGGGACGTCGATTACTGGAGTAAAAAACATCGGAGAAGTGTTTATAATTACAAGGATGAGGTTCTCTGCCAATATTTCCCACTACCTCAGGTTCTAAAGGGTCTCTTCCAGTAAGTTTACTACCTAGGTTAAGCTCTTAGGATTGTAACAAAGTTTTTCAAATTACTAACATTTTTTTTTCTCGTCACAATTTTCTCTTCTATTTTTTTAGTTAATTCTTTCTCAGAATTTTTGAGATAAAGAGAATTGATTTGCTCTTAAACCAACGCAGAATTATTTGGGCTTTGGGAATCCATTGCTGACTGCAATGCTAATATTCCTTTATTTTTCTCAGGTTAATTGAAGAGCTTTTCGATGTAAAAATCGTCGAGGGCAGGAAGACCGATGTCTGGCACACAGATGTGCGTTTTTTTGACGTTATCGACCTCAAGGCTGGAGCTGAACCGGTAGCGCACTTTTATCTGGATCCTTATGCCAGGGAAAAGCATAAGATGTCTTTGGAAGAGGGTGGGTGGATGGTGACCATGCAGAGTAGTAGTAAACTCATGGGGACCAAACCTCTAGCTGCTCTTATATTCAATTTTGCAACACCCTATGGAGATGTGCCGTCTTTGCTGTCCGTCAAGGACGTTGCAGAATTGTTTGAGAAGGTTTGTCCAATTACACGATATTACACGAAAATTTCACGATAGCAGCATTTAGGCATTCTACAAAACAGGAAATTCATGCGGAATTTTTTCGTACATCAAAACAAACTGATATTTGTTTGATACAAAAGATATAATCATTCACGAATAGTGATTGGAAGAAACAAATGGTTGGCTATTCTCAAAAAGTTCCTCAAATTTACAGATTAGGCAATTAGAGGATTTCAGAAATGATCGGTTTATTTTTTTTCTTTTTTTTTCTTTTCAAATTTCACAAAGTGAAATGTTTGGAATGTTTGGAATGATTTCCTTTTTTTTGCTTCAGGTGGGGACAGCTCTGCAGCATATGCTGACGAAGGTGGAGTACGGAGATCTAGCAGGGGTGTCGAGTGTTGAGTGGGACGCTGTTGGAGTCAGTGGTCACTTCATGGCTAATTGGTGCTACGAACCCAAGGTCATCAAGACCATTTCTAGTCATTACAAGACGGGGGAACCACTGAATGAAGAGCAAGTGGAGAGCATCAGATCTATCAGGTCGCAGATGGCTGGGTTCAGACTCTGCAAGGAGATCTATCTTTCCAGGTTAGATCTAGAGCTACACGAGTCCACTGATTTCTGGGGCAAGATCCAGAAGAGACTGTGGAACCAACATTTCGTTATTCCGCTTGACTCGGACGACTCACAGATCACGTCCTGGGTATCAATATTTTGCCATAACTTGGGGGCGGCTTATTACAGCAATTTGTGGTCCCAGATGGTTGCTGCTGATGTTTACAGTGCTTTTCAGGAGGCCAACAACGACGAACAGGTAAAAAGGCCAGATCTATAATTTTTCTAGCAGAAAAGAATTTGCCTAGACAAGAATTTCTAAGACGAAAAATCTACATAAAAATTTTCCTAAACCTTTCTTTCCTCAGGAAACTAGTCCACAGACGTGTAATTCCCTGGCGATAATTTTGCTTGGAAAAAAATTCTCTGGAAAAATATTTGCCCAGAAAATCGAAAAAAAATCTTTTTAGTGATTACTTCTTCAGGAAAAAATCATGTTGGAAAGAATTTGTCTAGACAAAATTTCGTGGTCCTCCTGAATCATGCACTAAAATATTTTTGTTGTCCCATAGGTCAAGGAAATTTCCACGAGGTTTAGGGAAACCTTTTTGGCCCTGGGAGGAAGTGTGCCAGCTGGTGAAGTGTTCAGGAGGTTCAGGGGACGCGACCCCAACTCTAAGGCCCTGCTAAAAAATCTGAGACTCCGGGAAGGGCTCAAACAATGATTCCAAAGAAGGACTCGAACAATGATACAGCGGAGGTTTAGGTGTTAGGATGTTGACTATTGTACGATTATGTATAACTGTAGATTCCCTAATTTTGTGTAATAAATTCTGTTAATAAGAGTTTTTTTCCATAGTTCGATGTTGTTATGATTGCTACTTTTTTTCTACATTCATCAATTCCCAGATATCAAAATTTAATCATCATAGAATAATTTTTTGATATTTTCAAAGCTCGAAAATTTCCTAATTTGCAATATTCTTATTTATTAAAAAAAAACGAATTTGAGAGAAAAAAAATACAAGAAAGGAAGTGGGTAATTAGAGACTCAATAAATTAGTTTTCACGGCATTGCAGTCGTTAATATATAATCGATTATTTATGGTACATTATCAATTTAAATTGTCTTATTACTTGTAAAATAGGAATTATAGTTATCACATGAACTTCCGGGGTTCAGACCACAGCAACAGTAATTATACTTATGAATAGAATGATTATGAGAACCCAGTAACCACAGGTTCTGTCTTTGCGATCAATTGCGCGGATTCTTCTCGTACCATCGATCAGCCTCTCATCCGTTCGTTCCATGTGGTCCGCCAGGTCATCAATTATTTCTGTCAAAAACAATTTAGCTTCAACTTCATCAATGGTGAATTTAGAGGTCTCTCAATGACTTTTCAAATTTTTTAACCACTTTTGCAGTAACTTTTTCCCCCTCTAGTTGTACATGCTCCAATTTTTAAATTTTTTTCTCAAATTGGCGACTTTTTTATAATCTCCAAATTTTTTTCAATTTTGGAATTCAGTAGCGAAGTGATTAATCGGTTTAAATCGATGTTTGGATTATTTAATTTTTCAGTAAATGATTTTGAAGAATTTCACCTCGTAATGAGAAAAATTTCTCCCAATAGTGAATTAGTAAGTATCTTACAAATTGACTATTAGCAAGTAATTACCATGTTGATGGTCGACTTCACTGTGGATTGTTTGGGCTATGTTTTTTTGCCTCACGATCACTTGGTACAGCTCGTCTAGTCCTCGATCTTGTTCTAAATGAGACAGACAAGAGTGTGTTTTTCAGTTTCCTAATTTTCAGTCTTTTTTTGCAATTTGCAAAAATACAATAAATTTTTTGGTCGTTATTGGACAGGTCGTAAAAGAGTCTTTGAAAATTTTGACAATTTTACAATGTGTGAAATTTCATTTACCTTGGATGACTGCTTCATTGTGGGCTTTCAAATCGGTTACGGAGACGTTCAAGTCCAGAGGGGGATCGTCCTCTTCGTCCTGGCCCCACCCAATTGTCCCTCCGTCAGCAAACGCAGAACCTGGATTTATTAAACTCGGCCGATCCGAAGCTGAGGGATTCATCCTAGCATCATACAACTGTTTTATCTTGAATACATTGCTCTGGAGCTGCTCTACCTGACGTCGTCGCCTTTCCCCTTCATCATGGGTTCTTTAGAAATTATTCATTAAGGAAATTGCAAAAATAGCAAATGCATGAAAAAAGCTGGAAGGACAGCTCTTCGAATTTCCCAGATTATTAAAAATTGATGGAATTGTTAAATCAACTTTTGCTTTAACTTAGCTTGCATTTTCGAATATCGTTGAAAGTGGAAAAAAATCATGAAAAAATTGCCAATACTGAAAGGATACATGACTCTCATTTTCAGCGCCTCGTCCACTTTTTTTCTCAACTGCAAAATTTGATCAGAGTACTGCTTGAGTTGAAAGCGAATATTCGCAGAAAGACTAGCGAATGCTTGGGACGTCCTAACTTCTCTATCGCGCTGAGTTAACTGCTCCATAATTTCTCGAAAAAGTCCTTCACACGCATCATGTTCAGCAATCCTAGGGAAATAAAAATATTGAATGTTTGAAAAAAATTCTCAATCTCTACAATTTTATTTCATAATTGTTTTTATTGCCCCCCAAAAAATATTCTCTATATTTTACCCAACTGATTGAAAACCAATATTCGTGTTTATGAAATATTTTGATTATTTCGAATTCATTATTTCTGGAATTGAAAATTTTGATTGAGGCACATCTGATCTCATCGAAATTTTTCGAATATTTTTTTTTACATTAATTACGATTGAGTTGAGGTTAGGTTTTTTGTATTTACCAGGGATCGTTATCGTCCAGATAAATAAGAGCCATTTTGGACTGTTGCAGACTAATCAGCTGTTCAGAAACACTTGCTTCTGCTCACAGTATTTAAAAGTTCATTCGAGGTGAAAAAAGGCCGTAAACACTTCATAAAAACACTTTTTGACAGTTCATTCCATTGGTTGAATTGTGCACCACTTGTCAGCTGCGAGACTGAGAGAGATATGGTGGCGTGTCCCAGAATCGGAACGCGCTTAAATATCGGAACACGTTCAAGTATCGGAGCACGTTCGGCTATTGGGATACCAAGCTTACTTTATCGTAATTTGAGATTTCGGATGGGAGATTCATGAATAAGTTGATAACGTTCACTGTGCCCTTTACCCATACGTCATACCTGAGAATACAGGGGAGGATGAGGCGAGATGGACGCGTGGGGTAGAAAGACACTTCGAAAATTGAAAGTGTTTACTGTCAATATCTCGCAGATCATTCAAATATAGTGTCCATTTTTTCCCCACCCCTACGTGTATATACTTTTAATTGCATCTATGTTTCAGATGCGCTTAATCGAAGTATTTGCTAGGTCATATTGAAGATTTCGATGAACTCTCCAAAATGCCACCTGCTACGGACGTTTTTATACATTACGCCAAGTGTCGCGAGCGATTAAATAGTTATTTTTGTACATGTTGTCATGGCAATACGTCATTTTCTCCTGAGTTATAAAGATCTGAATCAAAAGACATATTTTAAAAAAAAGAAGAGATTGATCTATCTGACCTTTGCAAACGCGTTCAAAGTAAGTTTACTCCTTGGCGCCTTTTTTACACTTGTTGAAATACTTGAAATTTTGTAATTTGCGAAATTTTGAAAGTACCAAACGTTTTCACTGTTTGGAATTGCTGAGATGTTTGAATGTTTTACAAATTTCATAGGCTTTCGAAGAACCCAAGATTTTTCCAAAGTTTCGAAAGATGAACATTTTTGAATTTCTCGAGCCTGACAGTTCTGCACGACACGTGGTTTCCCCCTCCCCCAGCTTTGCCAATGTCACATTTTTCAGAAATTCCTTTCACCGTTACCCATCCGCCATAGTAATAGTAGCATAAGGTGACGTTTGCCATATGATCATCCCTAAATCAGTGCCAGTAATTAGCCACATCAGTCATATTTATCGGGGATTTCCCCACAACACCTGCGGGTACGTATATCACTCGCCCTATTAACCAAGGAGCATTCTTCGACGTATTTACACCCCTAAATATTTAATTTTGCCACTGTTTCTGGGAACCAGGGTCGCGCACTCTTATTGGCTGAACTGCGCATGCGCGTTGCGAATTTTGTGGTCGCGCAATGGATGATATTGGATAGGAAACAAGAGAAACAGGTTCTACAAACGAATCTTATACATATAAAAAATTATACGACGAAATTTTTAAACGTCTAATTTTCTTAAATGGTTTCTTTCCTAAATTTAAGATAATCGGAAGCTCCAGATAGAAATTCCAAACATTATCAAAGTACCCAAAAGTGTTTTCAAATTGGAAAAGTTCAAACAATTTTTAAAAAATCGAAATTAAAAGAAAATTTGCAGATTTCTAACATAAAAAAAAAACAACATCCACATCTCATGCGGAAAAAACCAATTGTGAAGGTGAAAATATCCAATTTCAAAACTTATAAAAAATTTCAAAAGCTAGGAAAGCAATTCCGAACTTTCCAAACTGTTAGACTTTCAAATGTGAAGCTTTTGAAAATTACGCAAAAAGCGGGAAAATTCAAATCACTCAGGGAAAGCGCGCGCGCAACACTATTCTCGCCCCCCCCCCCAAGGACCTCCCCCTCCCCCACGCTCCGCAATTCGCGCCCATGCGCCTTCGTCGCTTTGACGTGTACGCGAGCTTGATTTGACAAGAAGTGTTTCCATTCCCCACATTCTCAGCCATAATCTACAATTCCCAATTAATCCGAAAAATGTCGTTCGAAAGCGACCTCCAGAGTTCGCTTTTCTCCGATAACTCGAGATAAGCGTGTTTTTAACGTATTGACTCAATCGAAAGAAAGAGATTCTCAAAAGACCTCGGGGGAAAATTTTCGTGGAAATCGTGCAAAAAAGTTTCCCGTCTTCCTGCGCTAATGCCTCAGGTCAGATGATTACAAAAAATTACAATTGTCCGAAAAAAAAAATGGTGAATATTGTTTCGTGTTTTACGTGGATTTTATGGAATTTCCTCATTTTAATTTATTTCGTCATTGGCTTTCGTCAGTTCGTGAGAAACTGGCTTTTAATTCAAAGTGGAGGGGGTAATGTGGTGTATTCACATGAGAGTCTTATGGGGATTGGGGAACCTTCTCTTGTCCTCGAACGGAGCTCGTTGTTGTTGTGATGTGCATATTGATTTTCATAGCGCAGTGATAAGTGCGATCTCAATGTTTATATGTTTGCTAATTATTTTGCAATCTAGTAAAGTAGGATGAGCCAAAAATGACGTTTAGGCTAGTTGAATGTAGTGCGTCAAAATTGTCATCTAATTAAGTTTTGGAGCGCAACTGGCGATCCTGAATTTTGCAATTTTTTGGATTGAATGGCGTTTGATAGTTTGACAAATCTGTAGGAAAAGACGGAAATAATTCTTGCTAAGTCTGGGAGGTTGAAGCCGATCGAGTTTCAAGCCTAAGCGAATCCATTTTTTTGTAGTCGTTCTAGTTGATTATTATTGTGTTTGATTTTTTGCTATGCAGCAATGTCTCAATAAGAAAAGTGGAAATTTTTTTGTTTTTTTTTTCTTGCAACTGAGGAATATTCCCTTTCCCACAACGGGAGTCGTTGTAATATGCATATTGATTTTCATAGCGCAGTGATAAGTGCGATTTCAGTGTTTACTTAGTTGTTCCGTACTTTGCTGTCTGGTGCACTAGGACCTGCGAATAATGACGTGTTTTTGGTTAAATTTAATGTGCCAAATTTTTGCTTTAATGTGTCAAGTTTTGGAGCGCAACTATAAAAAAAAAAAAAAAACATTTTGGAAAATCATTATTTGATATTTTTTTAAGTTGTGTTTTGCTAATGTTTGTTCACTAAAGTATTTCAATTTTCCATAGTATAAAATAGTTCTCCCCGTGTCTCATGACCCAACTGACGGCTTAAACTGTATGATCGAAGAGTAGAAAAATTGAATTAAAGTATTTCTGTAAAACATGAATCTTTAAAAAAAAATTTAAATTACAATTGAACATTTTTTTGCAGGCGGATATGAGTGCTAATGGAACGACAGCCGAGGCTGTATCAACGACCATGGGAATAAGTGAGAGTTCCACACAGGCGAGCTTCATGGGGGTGACAAGCACTCTAGCAACAACTTTGGTGGATACTGAACATAATGAGCCAATATTTTTGCAAACACGAGCGGCCCAGGGTATATCAGGAGCATTCGTGTGGCTCGCTCTATTTATCACTTGCCAACAGGTCAGTGGCTACGAGAAATTTCCGTGTACATCATTTCGTTTATCATATTCTTCTTTCATTTCTCGAGTGTGCATGTCTGGAGAAAACAATTACTGGGTGTATTTGTGATGATGATAGTTAAGTGGATTTAGACCAATCCTCATGTATCTGGAAGCGGTTAGAAGTTCAAGAGGAAAATGAACAAATTTAGGACTTTGGAAATTTTATAAACCCCAAAACTTTTCATATTTTTTTTTCAGTCTAGAAAGTTTCAATTCCATGGGAAGTTTTGAGAATTTCAATAAAGAAATGAACAAACCCAAAATTTGTGTTGGCAGTGTCCATCTGTGGATCAAACATATCAAGTTTCAAACATGTTGAAAAAACTTGATTAAAAAAAAAAAATAAAAAAATAATTTAAATGCAAATTTGGCAAAACCTGGATATGCCGAAAATATTGAACATTCCAAGAAATTTATAACTGCGAAAAAAAATTGGGGACATCATAGCCACTGAGCTGATGCCTTTTCATTCCTGTTTCCAGATCTACCAACACCTGAGGTGGTACACCAACCCCACGGAGCAGCGATGGATAGTTCGCATATTGTTCATCGTCCCTATATACGCTACCTACTCCTGGGTCTCCCTGCTGTTTTTCAACAGTGCGGGTGTCTACGTGTACTTTTTCACTGTACGCGACTGCTACGAGGCCTTCGTCATCTACAACTTCCTTTCCCTTTGCTACGAGTACCTCGGGGGCGAGGGTAACATCATGTCCGAAATCCGGGGCAAGCCCATTCGCTCAAACTGCCTCTATGGGACGTGGTGCCTCGTCGAGAAGACCTACACCATAGGATTTTTGAGATTCTGCAAACAGGCCACCCTGCAGTTCTGTCTGGTATGCAATTCACTCTGGCTCTCTTTGAAGAAATTTTGAAAAATTTTCATTGGACGAAAGCAACGTTTTTCCAACGTTTTTGCAACATATCTCTTGATCTGGTCGATGCAGAGGAAAATGACATTAGAGATTTTTTGTTGCAAATCAAATTGTTAACGAAAAATAATCTATAACATTTTTGTGTTGAACCTCGTATTAACAAGATAATCATTGATTTGAGGAAATTTCAGACACCACCTACGATTCTCTAAAATTTCTTGACATTGCTTATGCAAAATTACAGGTGAAACCACTCATGGCATTCGTCATAATTTTCCTGCAGTCCTTTGGGCACTATCGCGATGGAGATTGGTCCCCAGACGGTGGCTATATCTACATTACAATTATTTATAACATTAGTGTCTCGCTGGCTCTGTACGGACTCTTTTTGTTCTACTTCGCTACACGAGATCTGCTGACGCCCTTCGAGCCTGTCCTCAAGTTCTGCACTGTTAAGAGTGTCATCTTCCTCTCATTTTGGCAAGGTAAGATCCAGGCAACATTTATCCACAATTCATAACTGGTCACGCTGCTCTCCCGTTCTCCAGGTACACATTGAGAGACTCTCACACATTTTGCCCTGGGATCATATCTCGAAAACTTTTTTTCATTGCATACTGAGTGTTACATTAAAGCTTACTACAAACATTGGTTTATATTCGTAATTAACAAGATATTTTCCAAAAGTCCTTTAGACGAAATATCTTTAGGGAACTGTCCCCAAGACAAATGTCTGCAAAAAGAAATGGACTCCTCATTTGTGAAAGAAGAATCTAATAAACAGATTTTTGTTAAATGTTTGCACCCCATCTCATAGTATCTGTCGGAAATGAATGGGAGCTTACCTTAATTGCGATTGCTTTCGATTTTTCAGGAGTTCTCCTTGCTGTCTTTGAAAAGGCCAATGTAATATCTCCAGGGATCGACAGTGCGGGACATGCCACCAATACCGGAACAGTATCCGCTGGCTATCAAAATTTCTTAATTTGCATTGAGATGCTCTTCGCAGCCATAGCTCTGCGCTACGCATTTCCTTATCAGGTCTATTTTCATAATTTTTTTTTGGCAATTTTAAAGCTTTTTTACCTCATTTTGTAATCTTTAAAATGTTTCCGAAGTTTTCACAGATTTCTGTCTAAGTTGTGAAATCGTTAAAAAATTTAGATAACTAGGAATTTTCCAAATTAAGAAAAAAATCTGCATTTTTACCAAGTGACGAAAAATTGAGAACAAAATTGAATTAAAAAAAAAATTGACATTTTACGAAATTGTTTGGGATTTAGGAAACTGATAACACTTGTGGAACATTTAATTTTTTTAAATTATTTTTTCTTCAACTTTCCAATTGCTCCAATTCTTGTATTCTTTCCAATCGTCAAATTCAGTGAATGCTCATTTCTTTCCCAATTTCTTTTATATCCCAATAATGATTTATAATTTTTTTCAACGGCAAATGTTCGGATTTTTACTAATTATCATTTTTTTTAATTTGTCCTATGATCCGAGCATTTTAAATATTTTTACATTTAATATATATGTATATTTTCCAAATAGGTCTACGCAGCTGGCTGCGTCACAGATTCCAGGGGCCGTAGTGTGACAATGCAGAGTATCAGCAGTAGTTTAAAGGTATGTCAAACTCATCAAATTACTATTGTGATCATCGGAATCATTTTTTTTCAGGCAACGCATCAAATTTCCCTCGTGTTCGATTCTTTTAGTACACTTTACGAATATTTTTTTTATGAAAAAAAAATGAAGAAATATACGTATTTTTTTTCATTTGATTTTTTTTTGCAGGAAACTATGAACCCCAAGGATATTATGACCGATGCCATCCACAATTTCCATCCTCAATATCAGCAGTACACGCAGTACAGCTCTGGTATGTCTCACAAATTAATTTATCAATCATAGCAATTGTGTAATGACGCCAAATAGGCCAAGTCCATTGAAAACTCGTTTGATAAAATTTTTCACTGCGGGGAATTTCATGAGCTAGTAATGAGGCTTTTATCATTATGTCAAAATATTCCAAAATTGTTTTTTGTACTGTTTGAAAATTTTCCAACACCAATTTTTTTTCCTACTTCTATTTTTTTCACTTTAAAAAATTCGTAAAATTTCTCCTTTTTTTCACTATTGTCAATGTGCGAAATTTGCCATGTTTTTTAAAATTCAGACATTTTTCGAAAACCTTGAATTTTTTTCGAAAATTCTACTTTTCAGGTTTTTGCAGATTTTCAATGTTTTTGTGATTTTTGAAATTCACAATTTATGAATAATTTGCTTTGACATTTACTTCCGATTCTCTCATTTTGAAGTCAATTACAGAATTAGCATTGAATATTGAAGGAAAAATAAGAATAAAATTTGCATGAAAGCTCGTCAAATTCCCCGAAAGAGTTTATCAAAATTTTGTTCATCACCCCTACATTACGAGATATGCAAGCCCTCCTAAATTTCAGAATCAATTGGAAGTTCCATTTTTCTTTCGAAATTTTTTTTTTAATATATAAAAATAGAAAACTGTTATATAGTTTTTTGTTATACCAAATCTCTCACAAAAAAGTTGTTATTTGCATTGTAAAATTTCGAAATACGTAAAAGAACAACGATTTCAATTCCAATAATTCCTCAAGCAACAGTTCTGAGTCAGATAGAACAATTCCGATATGAACTTTTTGTGGGTCTTAAAACTTCTTGAAGTTATCAATATTCTGTTATCACTCGTAGATTACGAGATATGTGGGAACATCTGTCTAGATGCTTTTAGTGAATATTACTTGTTCTAAGGGACATATTCAAAATTTGTTAATATTTTGGGATTTTAGCATTTTTTTTCAACATTGTAGAGCTTGAAGAATTCATAAAAACTTCTAAAATTAAAAAAAAAGTAGAAAAAAAATTCGACAATTTTGTATATCCACAGATTTGCAATTCTCAAAATTTCCCACGAAAAAAATCTTTGGATGTCCCTTCAGACAAACTTTGGCCGATTTGTCTCTAAATTTTCAGCTAAAATTTTTCTCTCCCCTTACAAGTAATTCCCCATGTAAATTTGATGGCATGGCTGTTCATGGAGCATGCGTTGTCAAACCGACATCCTCGATCCACAATCCCCTGTGATATTTGTTGCTTGTCAATTTTCCCTATTCTCATAGCCTTTGAGAGACCACGTTCGCTCGCCCGTGGTCGCGCCTGTAGCATATCGCCGCCCGTGTATTTTTCAATTTCGAAGAAATGAAAATTCTATATCTGGATCTGAATATGTGCTGACTATCGTTGGAAGAGTCTAGTGATATCACAGTATGACAGTGACAAGGGCTAAAAGTCCACAACATTCGAATAGTATATTTCTCACCTGGGGAGGAAAACCAGGGAAGTCTTTCCCACGTGCAAGATTGCCACGTAGCAAGCACGTGGGGAATGGTTGTCTGATTGTCCTCCCGAAGGTTGGATACCATTTTTCTGGTCACATGCTCGCAGAGCCAGCGTCCTAACTTCGTTCGCTCGGCTAGATTTCTCACTTCGCATGCAAGCTGCGAAATAACTACGTTCAGCGGTAGACCCTTGCATGCGGTTCTTTATGTCAATTTTTTGGTTATTAGAGGAAGGGACTGTGAAAACTAATAAGTAGATGCAACAAGAAGGAAGATAGGTGTATCCAGGGAGAGAGGCCGGTAGGCAATGAACGTTCGACTTAATTTTCCGCCTCATCTGTTTCTCTAAGTGGGCTCTCGGTGGTGGCTATTTCTAACGCTCTGGTGTTATAAATTCCCAATTTTGAATTTTCTATATTTGTCAATTTTTAAAAATAACAAATATACTAAAGTTACGATGTACAGAACTTAAAAATTTTGCACCTACTGACATTTACTTTTCGAGAATCATGAATTTTTCCAGAGCTTGAAAATATTTTGAAAATGTTCAAGGATTGAAAACCTAAGAAAATTTTTAAAAATCTTTTTTTTTTCAGTTGAAAAAAAAAAAAATTAATTGAATTTTTTTTTAAAGTCGAGAAAGTCAAACATTTAAGAAAATTTAAAAAAAAACAAAAGGTTCAAAAAATTCAAAAAATTCAAAAAAATTAAAAAATTAAAAATTTAATAAAATCAAAAATTCAACTGCAAACGCTACATTTCCATTTCTTCATCTGCCCCATATCATCTATAACAGATCTCCTAAAAATAAGTTTCACAGTGCACACCAATTGAACTACACAGGCAAATAAATTCCCCAAGCACAGAAGGCAGAAATGGCACAAAAAGGAATCACAACTGCGGAAAATTTCCAAAAAAAAAATTGCAATTAGGAAAAGTTCCAGAAAAAAATTACTTTAAATTGGACAAAAAAATTCGAAACTCTGAAGACCGCTTTTTCTTTACTATTTTTTCAGACGTCAATACCAACTTGCCGTATGAAAAGCTGTGAGCGATCGAGACCAATTAAAAAAATTATATAAAAAAAAAACACAGCAGAATTGGAGCATTTTGCATGGAAAATGGGTGTAACGAATTCATCTGTTCGTTGCAAAAACGACCATTATTAAACAGATTAGATGAAGTACTTAATTAAATTGAGATTTACGTTTAATTTAAGGGATAAACTCGGCAATGACACTTACTACAATTATCTATAAAATTAAAGAGTTCAATTTAAAAATTGGCTAAAAAAATTGGCATGTCCTTTGAGAAGCGAATCTCGAAATTTATGAGAGCTATCGAAATTGTTATGAGAATCGATTTTTTAGCTCTTGAAATTGTCTACAAAAAATCTCTTATCAAAATCTTCATATCTCTCCCAGCTATCGCGCTATCCCAAAAAAAGACTGGCTATAAAATTAAAAATTGACGCAAAATACGGTTTTTTGTGAAGAGCTCGGAATCTTTGGGAGATAGGGCAGTTTTGATAAGAAGTTTTTTTGTAGCCCTTGACATTTCCTGCAAAAAACGTTTTTATTGAAATTTCGATATGTCCTCTAGATTTCGAAATATTCTCAAAAAAAGGAAAAGAGAAACTGTAAAGATTGACTCAAAAATACAGTTTTTCGGGCGTAGTTCAAAATGTATGGGAAATAGAGAAATTTTGATGAGAAGTTTTTTGTAGATCGTCAAATTTCCTACAAAAAATGTCTTTATCAAAATTTTGATATCGCAAACGGATTTCGATACATCGATCGAAAAGTACTCATTCTGCCATTCGATGGGGTAAAATGGATGATCTCATCCGACATTTGTATTTTTTATTTTGTAGAATTTATTTTATACAATTATGAAGCTATACGTAAAATATAGACGATATTTTCGTGGTTAGAAGGACCATTGTAAAGTAGAAATTAAGCAGTTTTCGATTGATCATTACATCTTGAAATATCAATTTCAGGAGATATGAGCTTATTCAGGTGACGTGTGTGTGTGTGTTGATAATATTGAAATTTCGTTCATTTCATTGGAATTTTCACACGCGAAAAATTTATGTTCTCAAAGTTTATTGTAAATTGAAAAATTAATTTCGAAATTTTCAAAATTTTCCTGAAATAAAAAAATTCAAACAAAAAGTTCCATTTTTTGATTCATCATTACAAAAATTTGAAATTTGAATGGGAACAAAATGATGATCCAAAAATGGGTTGACTTAACAAATAAAAAAATAAAAAATGGGTTAATTGGTGATTTTCAAAATTTTGTGAATTGAAAAAATTTTCAAAATTTAAAAAAAATCAAAATTGTCCAGATGTAGAAAAAAAAATTGAACAAATGAAAAATTCCAAAAAAATGAGGCAAATGTTAATTTTTTAATTTCTTTTTGGCAATTATTGAATCTTGAATTTCAGGGAAAATGAGCTTTTTTCAGGTCACGCATATGTTGAGCATTGAAATGTGTTAATTTTTCAATTATAATTCGCTCATCATGCCTGATTAATTAGCGAATGTATTGGGCATGCTTTCATAATGAATTGATCGAATTGATTGATGCAATAAGTTGCAAGTGAACGAAAGAAAAAATGGTAATTAAACGATTGATCATATTGAAATAAATTTGTTTATTTTTTTTGGACATTGCATGACCCAGAAGCTTGCCATCCCCTCCACCAATCCTCTGCCATGAAATTTGCATGATTGTGATTATTATAATTCCTTAAATTGGAGAACGATGACACATATTTGTAAATATTAATATGTCTTTTGAATTGTTATTTTCAATAATCGGATTTTTTTTTATTGCAACATTTGAAAAAAATATTATCGACAATTTCTAAACTTTTGGTAAAGATTGGAAAATTTGAAAAAAAAAAAAAAAAAAAATTCACCGAATTTGAAAATAAAAATTGGTATAATTTCAAAAATTTTTAAAGTTAAAAAAAAAAAATTGAAATTCGCTGACAAATTCACATCGTGACGTAACAATTCGTCAGGTGGTACCAAGAGTCAGCGTGGAATGCGAGTATCGAGCTATGACCCAGAGGACCCTCAAAATATGCCAGTACCACCTCCCCAAAGACGGAACACATCCCACCAACGTGTGGCCACAATATCCCAAAATTATAACGAAAAAACCATGTTGCTGAGCAGTGACGATGAGTTCCAGTAAAGGACGCCCTCTACGGATCACCATGACATCAATATCCATGACAATGACTAAAAAATATAGTGATACCCTAACTGGTGAGAATGACAAGAAGACTCCGAAATTACCTAAGAGATTAAAACAAAGCTGAACGCATAAATTGATGAGGTCGTTAATGAATTATTCGTGTAATTCATTCATTGATTCATGAATTTATAAGTGACAACGATTTCCAAGTTTCTGGAAAAGACGCATTTTTCGATAAAAATTTTTTTTATGATTTTTGGGAGGGAAGAAAAACATAACCTCTGATGTGCGGCCGAATTTCTATTGACGAGTTTTCATAGCTCTTTCAATAATAATCCTGAAAAAAATTATTGAAAGAATCTTTCACAACCCCGAAGTCAAATGACACAAGTTTAGGGTTGCTTTAAAAAAAGAATCACTTTTTTTAATTGGTTGAATATGCCAAGTGATAGACTTGCATACCGCCATTTTGAGACGGCGGGAAGCGACAATGAAAATGGACCATCTAGGTCTCATCGTGTTCCTTGACAATCGGAAAAGATATTTACACTGAATTTGCTGAATTGAATTGTTGTAAAGGGCAATTTTTTTAAAATGAGCGCTGAGAATTTATGAAAGCAATTTCTCTGCTTTGCAGAAATAAAATGGCGACCACGGTTGTCACCTCAGGTTTTCAAGCAATTAAAAAAGAAATTTATACTCTTCAGATCACAGTCTATTTGTTGCATGCACACGTTCACCCTGGAGAGTTTCCTTTGCAATTTCGGTTTATTGAAGAAGAATCAGTGATTTCAAGAAATCAGCTGGGTGAAAATCACTGAGCCAATGGTCAAAACTTCGTTTAATGATTTTCCTAGCTATTTCAATAGTAAGGTCGAAAAATCTTTGGAATGAAAACTTTCACAACCCAAAAATGCAATGGTACGAGCTCAGCGTGATCTGAACAGGATAAACAATTTATTTAATTGCTCAATTGCGCGAGGTGGTGCGCTTGGATTCCGCCATTTTGAAATCGGAGGAGGGTACAAACAAAATGGCCGCCATCTTGTCAGTGCTATCAGTTTTGCTAATTTTTCCCAATATAGGTTTCCCCAGAGGTCTTATCCTTTTCCTTTACAAGTCAACTCTGAAACTAAAAATTCCATATTATTTTGGAGGTTGTTCATTGTGAATATTTTCCAAAAGACATGAGTTTTTTGAGTTTTGCGAAAAAAATGATAGTGCTATTAAGAAAAAATGCGTTTTATCCAGTGCGAAATCCCCAATCTATTCATAAAATCGTCCAACTCCTCAATTATGCTGCATTTATTTTTCATAACGTAAAAAATTAAATGCTAGTGACTAAAATAGAAACAGATAAAAAAAATAATTGAAAAAAAAAGAATCGTGTTGAGGTTGGTGTGAATTACGTACATTCATCGATCAAACCATTTGAAAAATGTTATTGCGTTACGAGGTCTGTGCATAGTTTAGGACATTTATTTTCATTTCCATTTAATCACGATTGAGTGAATTATCGTGAACACACTGTACTACATTAATTTATTTATTATCCTCTCATAAACAATAGTTCCTGTTTATATCTCTCATTAATACTTGTATAAACATACCAAAGTACTTACACACCCCTAAAAATAATTAATTTCTATGGTTTTTTTTTTCTTCATTTTTACTCTATCGTTTATCGAAAAATATAAAGATTTGTTTCTGTTTTTGCTCATAGTAAAATTATTAAAATATACATAATAGGTTTTATCAACTTAGATAATTGGGCGTTGACGTAAACAATTTGTTTTCTTTGCGGTTAATTCACCTGGAATTAGGAATTTTGTGGGGACATTTTTGGAGAGTCTCTGAAGGCAGAACTAGTGACATTTTTTATTCCGGTTTTTGGTGGACATTTTTGGGATGGGGCAAAACTTTTGAAGATTTTTTTATCAACGATAATTGGGTGGAATTAATTTTATCACAAAATTTTAATTTTAATTTGGGATATGTGGAAATTTCTGACAATTTCGAAAAATTTGAAAAAAAAAATAATGAAAATTTCAACTAAGACATTATCTTAATTTTTAAAAATTTCGAAAATTCAAAATTTTCAAAATTTACAAATTTTTCAAACTGTTTAGAGCCATTAAAAAAATAGAGAAAATTCAGGACTTCTTTACTCGGAAATTTCGCAAAATTCATATCATCCACATTTTTTCGTTACCGAAATTTTCAATATTTTCCACTATTCCCAAATAAGTCAGAGGACGTATGAAAAAATGAGGATCAATTCTGCATTTTGAGACAAGCTTCAAAAAATCGCCGAAACATCCATAAACAATAAATCAATTTGATTGAATAACGAAAGAATGATGCAATAAAACAAGAGAGAAAGAGGATAAATGATTAAATAATTAGCTTATGAGTCAGCAGACTATCTTCGCGTCCTAATAAAAAATAATATATATGTATATATCGTTAACATAGATTGTATTTACATAAAGAATGGAAAACAATAAAAAATGAGTGATTCAGTTGTTAAGGAGCGAAACGAGGTTTTTTTGTTTTTCTTTACTTTTTTGTGAATTACTCGAGAATCAATGAATATATGGAATTATGTGTGAGGACTTTTTTGCAGCAAATTTTAAGCCCGACAAAAAAACATTGTATAAAAATTTCGATATCTCCCGCCGTTTTTGAGGTACTCCCCCAAAAAGAATTTTTGAAAAAGAAAAAATATTTAGAAAATCATAAAAAATTGTCAGATCTCTTCCGTCACAATTATCTTCCATTACAAATTCTCAACAATTTTTTTTTGAAAATTTCACAAAAAATATTCTGAATTTTCAAAATTTCAAAAATTGAAAATTTTCGTAAACTGACAATTTTTTTTTATGTGAATTTTTTGAAATTCTGCCAATTGAGAAATTTGCAAAGATATTTACACAAATATCAAACTAAGATTTCGTTTGGTGCTCTTGAAAATCCTCCAAAAAAAACAATCCTCAAAAATGTTTCTGTGACCCTGGACTCCGAACATATCCCCCCCCCCCCCCAAAATCTGAAATAAACATCACTGATCTCGTTTCGCTCCTCTTGAATTTTCCAAAAAGTAAGATCCATGTCCTAAGAAGCAATGTACACTCCCAATTCTCCCAGACCTTCCCGCTCAGAACTAAAAAGCCTCAACATTTCGTTCCCGAATCTAACGAGCTATGTGATCTATCATCAGACTCAAAATTTCGATCCAATGATTCTCGTCTCAAAACCAAAAAATACACGTGCACCTAAAAATTTTTTTCCATCTTTTTTCTTGGGTCTGAACAAAAAAATTAAGACTCAAAGAATAGACAAACTTAAAAAAAATACTTTTTGTTTTTTGGGTCTTGACAAAAAACTTGAGGTATCAAAGAAATTAAATCTCAAACTAAAAAAATTTTTTTCGCTTCTCCAAATCTGAAAAAAAACACACCCAAAAAATAGACTTGCAATAAAATTTTTTTTCATCATACTGTCCGTAAAATCCCGATTTTAGCCCCAGTATGAAGAAAAATTTACTTTGTTACAAGCAACCCAATGACAGAAAAAGTAATATCCGATAAAGCAAACCTCGAACAAAACCCATTTTTTTTTCTTTACTGCATCTAAAAAAAAATTGGGACCCCAAAAAATCGATCTTAAACCAAATTAATTTTTTAAGATATAAGAAAAAAATTTTTTAGCTGTTACAATTTTAAAAAAAAGAAGAAACAAAATGGGGAAAAAATATAAAGTATATAGCATTGACAAAATGCAAATCCGTTAATTAACGCAAACAATAATCTAGATTTTTTAATAAAATATAAACAATTTTTTTGAGTAACATAATTTGAGATATTTCAATTATTTTAATTTTCTCAATTCCTTGAAAGAGAAAATGGATCGAAATTTTGGTTCTGGTGACCAATATCATAGCTATGACCTTCACATTTGATTCCCTCTTAGAAGACTCTGTAAACATGAAATAAATATTTTTATCTCAATTAACCGCTAATTAGCTCCCCATAATTAACCCCTGCATTTTTCGACAATCGAGCCAGCGCTTTTTATTCTTTTTTGAGATCCTGGTCCCGGCCATTTTTGGAAGAATATGAAATTGTTGAAGATCAAAGTTTTTGTAAAATTTTTTAATAATTGATGATTTAAAACGAAATTAGGAAAAAATTTCGTGAAAATTTCCGACATTTTTTTCTTTTAATTTTTAAACTGTTGAAGATCCAATTTTGTTTGAAAAATTCAGAATTGACGAAATTGATATATCTATATATATATATATAGTTAATAAAAAAAAAACATTTCTAGAAATGGAAAACAAAATCCAAAAATCTGAAAGTTTCCAAATTTCCAAAAATTCGAATTTTCTCAAAAATTTGAAAAATAAAGTATCAATTTTAGTTTCAATTTCCAAAATTCTAAAAACTGAGATCCACAAAATTTTCCCGAAAACACGAAATAAATATAATCTGAAGCATCTGTTGATTATTTCCTCCTAATTAACTCTGGCCAATTTTTTCCAATCGAGCCACTCCTCCCTTCGTTCCTTCCTCTTTCTCCCAATTTTCACCCCCTTCTCACCCCTTTTGCCCCGCCCCAGAACCATCTTACAAACTGTGCGCTCTCCCTCGATATCCTCGAACCTCAGTTCATCGTCCATGTATTCGACGACATCGGTCTCTTCACTCGTGTATTTTCGAAACTTCTCCTCAACGTCCTTTTCCTGAAACGACAGAGATTTTTCAGACCAACCCTCAAAAGGGGGGCGAAAATTTCAAAGCAATCAATTTTGCATATATACTGGATAAATTTCCTCCTCATCTCTGCAAGGGTGTATGGGCTTGAAGCCGATGGCCCGCAGCCTAGCAACCCGGAAGTCACCATCAGACACATGAACAGGAACAAACGCAGAGACAGGTCCAGAGAAACCCAGGAAGCCCTTCCTCAGGATACCCTGGGTCTGCACTGAGTTGTCCCTGTAGATTATCTCCTCTAGATCATCACTATCCTCTTCCTCGGTTTTCACGTCCACCTCCCATCTACGGGACACTCTACGTCGATTACTATCACTTTCTCTATTCGTTGAATCTTGAATTGAACACTGGATACCCACGTGGACCTGGTTTAAATCACAAAAATTTTTTGTCATATTTTTTTTTTATTTAATTTTTTAAAGATTGGTACATTAAAAAAAAACACAAAAAACCAAAAAGCAAAAACCGAAAAAAAAACAAAAAAAAAACCCGTTCCAGAAACCAAAAAAAGGAAAAAAAAAAGAAAAGAAACAATAACCACATTAAATAAAAAATACAAACCATTTTTTCCTTTTTACTCTCTCGTTTTTGCGTTCCCTTTTCCATGGTCTTGACCTCCGATCCTTGAGGCTCTAATTTCTTTTTCTTTTCAAATTGTGGAATGGTGTCTTGCTCCCTGCTCAAGCTCTTATCTGATTTATCTATTGGTGAAGGCTTCTGCGGCTTAGCGTGACGTCTATTCCTGATTGGCTTCACCTCAGGTTGACTCGATCTCTTCCTGAGATTTGTCTTCTTCGAGAGATCAGGTTTGGCTCGTCCCTTGAGATGCCTCAGAGTGTCCCTTCTCTTGCTGAAGCCACGCATAGCATAAGGGAATCTTCGAGTTCTGGGGCCGCGAATTTTCGCCACAAAATTCGCGTCAATGGCCAATTTCGCGAGTTCATTTTGTCGCTTTTTTGCGGACTTTGATAGGATTTTTGAGGGCTTGAGGGACTCCTGGGGCTTGGACTGCTTCAAGGCCTTTCTTGGGGAACTTTTTTCCGTTGGTTTCTCGCGTTTTTTCTCCGCGAGACTCGAACGAAGGGCATATAGGGTTCTCCTTGGACTCTTCTTGTCCAACTTCGATGGCTTCTGTACCTTTTCCGGAAGTTCATCCGTCACTTCCGGTACTTCCAGTATATTGGATCTCCCGGGTATTTCCGGTGCTTCCGGCACTTCCGGTGTCAGTAATTCCGGATGCTCAATAATTCTGCCGATGAGGAGCTTGCCTGCTGTCCTGTGCCTCTGGTGGACAATCAGGTCCACCATCTGACCTGGACTCATCGACTCCATGGAGACAACTGACGATGGAATTTTGTGCTTTTTCAATATCGACTCCTCAGGCGACGCACATGATCTGCTCGAGTTTTCCGCATTTTTTGCAAATTTTTTTGCTGCCAAATAATCAGCATCTGCTTCTGGAGAGTGTGTCTTCCCAGAGCGCATTTGAATCTGCGACTCCTGAGATCTCTCCTGGGCTCCAGGGGCGAAGCTTTTCAAATTGAGCACACCCGTTGTCTGGGGCTTGGACTTGTACACTCGGCAAAAAGTCATTGGGGTCTTCTTCGTGTCTTGGGAATTGTACGAGTCGTACAAATCTGTTCTGATTGAAATATTTGTGTTCTGGAGCTTGCAGGTGGCTTTCGGAGAGTGACTCACTCGTGGGGACTCGATCCCAGGTATGGGCTCACATTTTTTTGAAACGTGGCGCATTACGATGGAACTCTTGTACTCCTTTTGGGGAAGTTTGGGGTCTTCTTGGCAAGGCTCCGGAATAGTGAGTTGGGGAGTCTTCGAGGAGGTCGACCCTAGGACCTCCTTGGACGACTTCAGTAGATCGGATTTACCAGGGTTCACGTACCTGCGTGCCACCCTGGTTGAATTCCTATGGAAATTACAGATCAAATTTGGAAGAGATTCATACAAAATTGAGAAACCTAATGAACTGTTAATTGTAGAAGTTTTTCGTAGTTTGTCGCGGACAAAAGTGGGAAAAATTTCCCAAATTTCAGAGCTTCCAATAACTTTCAATACATGGAAAAATGAGAAACGTAAAATTTTACGAAATTCCTAGTTCTCGAAAAATTCCTGAAAATTGATGCTATTGAAGAAAAATTTCCTTATCTCCTACCTACCTAGTACTGCCAACAGTTTTCCCCTGATTTCTCGTCTTCTTTTCATTGAGAATGACCTCGGAGGTCTGCAGAGGGTCCTCATCGACTTTGGCCAGTGCGAACCGCAAATGTTTAGAGTTTGGGGTTCCTACGAGCCAGGAAGAGATCACAATGTAAAGGCCGTCGTACCTGCAATGGCAAATGCTCATCAAATTTTTTTACTTTTTTGAATTAGTTTTCAAAAAAAGTTTTGCAATTCTTTTTTCCTCATAAAAATTGGACGCAAAAAAGTCTTTATTTTTAACACTCGAATTTCGGTAAAATTGTACGACGCCGGATTAGCATTCCTTATACCTGTAGCCAGTTTTGGGGGCAAATTCGTTCGACAGATTGTGGCTGCGAATGAGTCTGATTGGCAGCTGATGCTGGCAATTGAGTGCCAGGGGATGAGTTTGAGGAGTTGAATTTGTGCAATTGGGTGAGGTAAGAGTGAGAAGATCTCCCTGGTCAATGTCACCAGGGTTGGGTATGTGGGGTGTGCACAGGGAAGCTGCCCCTCTGGGACCGAGGTCCACATCGCTGTCCAAGGGCCTGTGCACCAGGTCGCGAGATAGGTCCAACCTCACGCCCCACCACGAACCCGGGGGAGATCTAGGAGGCCTGCCATAGGTCACCTGCAGGAAGCGAAAAATTATTTGAGCAACTCATCTTTTTTTTTTTTTGCAAAAATTTCGGATTTAATTTGTTTATCCAAAAAAATCTTTTTTTTTTTGTAAAAAATCTTCATTTTTATGTTTTGTAAGATTCCCATTTTTCTCTAATTTTCTATAATTTTCCTCATCTTGCTTCAGACGAATATGTTTTAAGGTTCCACATGTGCATCGTATTTTTTTCAACTCTATGTACTTTAAGCAATCATTATCAATATATGGGTCAACTTAGTCATCCTAAATTTTTTTTGTATTTTATGAGCTTCAATTGACATGTTGGGAATTAAGGATTATGGAAATAAAAAAATGTCCGCAGCCTTTTGCGTTGCAAGCTCACATTTCCAAAAATCTATATCGTGAACAAGTAAACAGAAGTGAAAGGATGAAAAATTATTTTAACGCCTTTTTGAAATATTTTTGAGATTAACATAAAAGACCTAGAAGTTGTATTTTTCCTCTAGTTCCAATGAAATTGGTCAATTTTTTATGTTTTATTTCGACTTTTTTCGGATGGTTTTAGTTTGACATTCAAATAAGTGAAATCAGGTTTTCCAAATCCCTAAAACTGACATGTTCAATTCTTGACATAACTTTCGCAATAGACTGAGAAGTTAAATAAAAAACAAAAAAAATATTTTAACAGACCTCGAAGAGTTTATTTTTCTATTAGTGACAACCAAATTGATTAATTTTGGGTTTGATGAACCTAACCTATAATGACGGCTTGAGGCTCGTTTTTTAATGACTTGTCGAGTAAAATTAGTCACCTGGGGAATATGTTGTGTTCCTGGCGGGCATCCCACATTTTTTGAATCATTATGAAGCTCATTAATTGGAAATTGCACTTTTGGACGACAGTTTAACTGAAAAAAAAATTGAGACATTGAGCAAGGCAATTTGGACAATTTTGAAATCATCAATTTTCTTACTTTTCGCGTGCGCAATTTTATCAGGATTTTTTCCGTCTCTTCGCGCGTGTCCGGGTGGACAATTTTATCCAGCAGGATCGGTGCCATTGCAATTTTCAATGTTTTTTTATGATTTTCGGGAGATACTGCACATTTTTGTTTTTCTTTACGAGCGATTTCAGGGGTAATGGCGGGACTATCCCCTCCAATGAGAGGGAGGGTATTTGCGCGCGCAATTTGAATGCGTCGCAGGTGAACCATCGATTCTCTTTCACTTTGCAATTTTGAAACACCCAACATTTGACAGAATTGTCAATTTGGAAACTGAAGTGTTTTTTTTTTTATTTTTTATTGGTTTAAAGTGATGGAGCCCTTATGTAGGGTTATTTACACTATCGTTTACAAATCGCTTAATGTTTATCTTAATGTGTACGTCATATAACAAGCTATATCTGTAGTTTACAGTCTTTCAGGAATTTACATATTTCTTTTATGAACTTGTGATCAGTGGCTTCTGCAAATTTCTCTGTGGTATAGGGCTTACGACAATTCAAGTTAGACAGTCTATTCATTAGGTTGGCCCTCTCTTGGTCATAAGTTGAGCAATGCCAAAGGATATGGTCAAAGGTTTGACTTTCTGCACCACAAGGACAACTGGGGTCATTCGTTATGCCGATCCTCTCCAAGGAGGCTGCAAGGTGGTAATGGTTAGCTCTAATTCGATTCACCGTAACTACAGCCTCCCTGGAGAGTTTGCTGTTTTTGAACCATGTTCTTGCAGAGTCCTTGTAGAACAGCTCAAAATATTTCGCGCCTTTTTTCTTAAACTGAAGTGTTTGTGTTTCTGGAATTTTCAATTTTTTTTGGAACTATAGTAAATGTGTGAACAATTTATTATTATCATTATTATTTCTTAGGACCACCACAAATTTACGAAAAAAAATCGTTAGTTTGTGAGGGAAATTCATTGGTTTAAAACGATTTTTGTTTTTGAATTCTTGTCGAGGCATCTCGTCTCTTGTCATATCTCTCTCGTATTGTCTCGACTTGGCGATAATCATAAACTTGCTCTGTCGTATTGTATCGAGTTAGAATTATCTCGTCTTGTCTCGATTCTATCGCCTATCGCGGCAATACGCTATGCGACCTACTTCTAAGTTCCTCTAGGTCTCATTTTGCGAGGGACATTAAACAATTTAAAGTAACAGTACCGAATAAACGCTTGATACCGGCCATGACTGATGGCCCACTGATGCTCCAGTGAACAATGACCAAACACCAATTATACGGTACAAATTCCCGGAGCGTAAATATTTGGAAAATAGCAAAATGCGCAATTGAACGAAATTCCGAGGGGCATGATTTTCAGTTTCCTCCTTAAATTAGACAGAGACCATTCTGAAAATTATGAAATCACGAAGTCCAGGATTTGCTCAATTGCAAAAATATTTGCAGTAAAATTTTTGCCAATTGAGAAATTTTCTGAGTGCAATTTTTTCTTGACATTCTATTTTTTAAATAAAAGTCAAATTGAAAGAAAATTAATTTTCAAAAAATCCAGATTTCAAAAAAATTGCATTTTCGAAATAAGACCGATTTTTTTCGAAATTAACAAATTTTTGGGAGGAAAAAAATCAATATAGGTAAATTCCATCAAATTCAAAAAAATAAATAAGTTTGAAAAAATTGAAAATTTTGAAAAACGAAATTTTGTGAAAATGTCTATAATAAAAAGTCTAGACTCTCAAAAACATTAAAATTTTCCTGAAAAAATGGTCTCTTCAAAAAAGCATTTTTGTCCAACCCTTTATAAAACATTGCAAAATTTAATTTGCAAAATTTTTAACTCCAATACTATGTTTCATTTCATCCATTGACAAATCGCGATGTGCGGGATTAAATGATATTTTTCGCAACATGAACGTCAACTTTATTTCTCTGGACAACTCTTACCATCGACATATTACAAAACACTGGTAATTATAAATAATTTATAGCTAGTGTTAAATTACATACTTTCCATAATATATTACATTTGATACCCTATGGACTACCGGACATTTCTAATCTTTGATTCACTTTTTTTGTGGGTTTAATTGCAATGTTGAGCAATAATACGAAATTAGGGGAGTAGCATGAGAGGAAGGGAAAATGCTTTACTAAAATTATATAAAATATTTTGATGAAAAGTTGCTCGGGTCCAAAATGGCGGAAAATGTTTGGGAAAAACATTTTAGAAGAATATTTTGGAAAAACATTTTGGAAAAATAGTTTGGAAAAACATTTTTAAAAAATATTTTGCAAAAACATTTTAGAAAAATATTCTGGGAGAACATTTTAGACAAAATCTAGAAAAATATTTTAGAAAAAAATTTAGAAAAATATTTTAGAAAAATATTTTAGAAAAAAATTTAGAAAAATATTTTAGAAAAAAATTTAGAAAAACATTTTAGAAAAAAATTTAGAAAAATATTTTAGAAAAAAATTTAGAAAAACATTTTAGAAAAAAATTTAGAAAAATATTTTAGAAAAAAATTTAGAAAAACATTTTAGAAAAAAATTTAGAAAAATATTTTAGAAAAACATTTTAGAAAAAAAAATTATGCAAGTTCCCTATTCCAAAAATTCGAGTAATTGCTAACAATTCTGAAGTCTCCCCAAAAATTGGGCACGTCCGTATATTTAGGAACGTTCCCAATCCCCACTCATAAAACTCCTAACGACTGAATACCCTCCTCATAGCCATCATACTTCCCTCACCCACCTAAGGTATAACAACAGGTATGAACCTGGTTCTATCACCAGCTTTGGGTGCAAATCTGAGATTGACCTTGTCCTTGTCCTCCTCTCCAACTTCGAGGAAGGAGTTCCAGTCCACCAAGAAATATAATCCGGATCGTCTAGGAGTTGGTAGTACTGGGTCAGGAGCAGCAGTGGTTCCCCCAAAGGAATCTGCCAGATCGTCAAGACTGGGGCCTTCCGACGCGCTAGCACTGGCTGCCATATCCGAGTTGTTCACGATGCGTCCATCAGTATCGGTAGCTTCGCCGGAGTTATCTGACTTGGTTGTAGTTGCTGCTGAAGTTGTACTTGCTGATGAAGTTGTCGAAGGACTCGTTGTAGTTTCGGAAATGTCTGATCCTGCCATCTCAGAATCATCAAAATCTGTGGACAAACATTGTTATGTACCGAAGAGCTAACAGCCCAAGACAGCAACAAGTGGTTGGCTAGTTTTCAGAGCTAAACATCCAAAGCGAAAGCGGAAGTGACTATTCCCACGGCTCACGCCGGCTTTTACCGTAGATGTACGGTACTTCTCCGTGAATGCAAGAAGCTTTTACCGTGAATGCAAGAAGCTTTTACCGTGAATGCAAGAAGCTTTTACCGTGAATGCAAGGAGCTTTTGCCGTGGAAATAGACACTGCACCAACGGATCTAGGTCCACCTGCACGATCATTGTGCGAGTGATCTAGCGTCCGAAGAAAAACTCAATTCTACAATAGCAGGATCTTCCCGGTAGGCCTCATCCTCCAACCGCTCACATCAGTCCTTGCAAAAACACCCCTGACAGTTGTTACAAAAATTAAGGTACTTTCTCAGTATTTGTAGATGTGAAAATTGTCAAAAATTTCGAAACACGAATAGGAAATTAAACATCTCCAGTAAGCAGTTTGATGCTTGCCCGAGGTTGTTACCTCATAGATCGACGACTTTCTCGTCTTACATTCGCCTGATCCTTTATACCCAGTCTGAAGTTTTAGCTAAATCTTCTTGGGGTAAGTTATTGTAATTAATCCTCGGGCATGAAGATTATTCTCGACGTGTAATTGACTGTCAGCAATTGATAAACCATCACCTGAGATACATCGCTCTGTCTTGTCAGTAAAGTAGTTCCAATGCTGTCTGATATTATAAAAATCATCTCATCGTCAAATTGCACACCCACAAATGCTGATCAAGTACCTCAATCCCCAAGTTTTCCAAGTTTGTTAGTCACGTTAGCAATGGCCTCTGCTACCCACTTGAGGCCCCCAATGGCTTCGTCAATCCACACTTTTGACCTTCCCAAAGCATAAATCAACAATCTCTTAATACCACTGGACGCCATCTCTCCCATGTCCTCATCCTCCTTCTCCACCTCTGCCTTCACCTTCTCTTCTTCCTTGCTCTGCTCCTGCCTCTTCACCTCCTTCCTCAGATCCTCATTATATCTCTGAAGAATCTCCTCCAGACTTGCTGGGTCTGGTCCTCCCTGCAGCGTTTTGGTGCTCATCAACAAACGATTCGCCGCATCTTTCACATCCGTCGCATTAGCCTTTCCCTCCTGCACAAGCTTCACAGTATCCAAAAGCTCATTGATCTGATCTTTCTGCTTATCATCACTGACCATAGCCTCATGGGGTTTGAACACATGAACCTCAGAAGGTTTCGACCTTGTAATCAGACCAATATTCTCCAAAATCCCCTTCATCTTATCAGGAACCGCATCAATCACTGAAGGAGCTTCGGTTGTCCTAACTGGCTTCATAGCTTTCTTACTCCGACCATCTCCCAAGCCAAAAGTCGCCAGAAAACTCCTCATACCTTCATCCTTCACATCGCTCATTGGTAAAGGTTTGAAGCCTCTCCACGAATCCACAGTTGGTCTTGGTCCAGCTGTTCCACTGGCTTTTGGTCTTGCTGTTGAGACTTCCTGGTTGGAAAGAGGGAGTCCGAATCTCTGGAATAATGGCTGGAGATCAGGGGACAAATTACTGAGCCCCTGTCTTAGGTTTATTGGACTTACGAAGGTGGTCTGCTGATTGATTGGTGGAATGGATGGGCTGGTTATCTGCCCAAATTGGGGAATCATGTTGCTGTCTTGAATTTGGAAGTCCACATCGTTGCTTTCCGGTTGAGGCTGCTTGGATTTGGTCTGCTGGAGGCCGATAGCTGCTAGGAGATTTGATACTTCTTCTCTCATCGGTGTGGAGGTTTGTGATGTCAGTGCTTGCGAGCTCATAGGTGTCACATATAGAGGTACTGGATCGTCGTTGATCATTTCGGATAGGTTGAAGGTAGTGAGCTCCGGTGATTGTGATGGTTCTGTTGATGATTTGGGTTTGAGGTGTTGAGGCATGGTTAGCGGTTTTGGTTTGAAGGTCTGGGCTTCTGTTGATGGCTTGGTCTTACTGTCTTGAGGTCGGTTTGGCACTCTTGGTTTGGTACCTTGAGCGTCTGATGTCACGGATATGACCGTTGGTAGGAAGGCTTTAGAGTTTGAGACGGGCTTCAGCGATTTCTGAGGAGCAGCCATTGTTGATCGAACTGAAGGTCTAGTGGTTCTTCTCGGTGTCGACGTTGTCGACGGAGGTGCGTTATACCTCCATTGGTCCGATGTCAGGATGTTCGTTGATCTTGTTGCAGGAACTGTCGAAGAAGCAGGAGGCTGTGCAGTCGATGTCCTTGGTGGAAGATCAGGGGAGTTTGCTGATTTTGCTGGGCTCTGAACAGGAAGCATTTGAGTTAGTCTCGTTGATACCAGGCAGGAAGAATTTCTGAAAGGTAAAGGCTTGGTAAATACTTACCAAATTTGTCGACTTCCGGTTCTTGTTGCCCTTCTGCCTCAAATCGTTTAGATCAAAGCTGAACTTTTCTGGATAGTTCGGCTTTCCATCGAACTTCCCAGATGACTTGGCTGCTTTTGATCCGATCTTTGGTTCCTCTTGGATCGAAGCAAATGGGAGCATTCCGCCAACATCCGGTATCAGCTGGACCAGTGGAGGCTTCGTGTAGAGCTCTTTCAGATCATCGCCGGAAGAATCTTTGGCATTGTAAGGCAGGACCACCATCAAGGCTCGCTGGTAGTTAGATCGCATCTCTTCCACTGAGTCCTCGAAGTTTTTCATGTCCTTCGATGTGATATTTTGGAGGATGTCTACTATTTGCGTTCGAGATAGACGGGGCAGGCTTGGGTCTGATCTCATGAGGCGCTCGACTTCGTCTATTGTTCGATTTATTGAGGACTCTATTTCCAGTTTTGAGGGCAGGGGATCGAGACTTCTTCCTAGGGCGAGAATCGCCAGGAAATACAGCAGGAGAATCTGGAAGAATTGGGAATATGGTTAGAGGAGTTTTGGTGGAGCTTTTGGAGATCAGATTGCTATCTTATGCTCAGTGGATCTCCCTGTTGAGGTTTGGGTTCACCGGGTGAACCCGGTTGGAGATGAGATCCACTAAAGGAGACAAACATTTTTATTTTGAAGGGCAAAAATGGCGGGAATAAAAAGGACGAAATTTAGCTTTTGAATTGAATGATAAATTAATAATTTCTATTAACGATTAGCATCGCGACCTACATAGCTTTTTTTTCATCTGAGCATCATGCTTATGCAATTGAGGGGAAAAAATGACCGAGATTTTGATATCTGGACTAATGAAGTCCTTGGAAGGATTTCAGCAATAGGCGAACAAAAAGTTGCTCATCACTTTGCAACCTCCCTAATCATTTTTTAAAATATTTTTTATAGCGCTGGCAATTGATTTAAAGTCATAGGAATTTAACGTTCGATATTCATGAATATTCGATTGATGGAGCACCGGGGTCCTTGACTGGTCGAGAAAGTCCACTCGTACGCAACTATTTCCAACATCACTACGGACTCTCATTACACTATGTATTACCTATCATTACCCTCATCCTTGCGGTTTTCCATCACTGAATATCATATAATTTAATGTGGGATTCATTGATGAATATCAACATAATTTTTGAATTTTCAAAGGTCTGAAAATTTTAAACATTTTGAAACTTTTGAAAATTTTGGAAATTCCGAAAATTTTTGAATAAAAAAAAATGGAAGAAATTCTGAAATTTTCGATATTTTTCTTTGATCTTTTTGATACTTTTACAAGTTTAATTTTGTTCTCATCTGATTTTATTGTATCAGTTCACCCCAAAATGACACGACAGTGAACCCCGACCCATTCAAGAATGAAAGTTACTTTCATTCTCATTCACGTGACTCGAATCACGGAAATCCCATAAAATTCATTGACGTCTAACGAAAGTAAGGAATCACGATGAGTAACAGTGCGAGACCTTGAAAAGCGCACTCAAAAAGTAGTGAGACTATTAAATTTTCATAATTCAATTCCGATTTGTTCAACGACAAATAGATGTATCGTTTATACGAACATTTCCGGAAAGACGTGCGCAACATATCTACATTATTTTGCCCAAGATCTGTTTGCGTGTGTGTGTTTTTTTTTGTTTCCCTCCCTTCCATTTATACGCTCCGGGTAGCTGCTGTCTGAGCGTTCCTTCAGGGGGCATACCGGACACCCATCCATGTGGTCTGAGCCGACTTCCGCCACTTGAGCCATCGTATTTCTACACACAGGGTAAACCACCAGACACCCTTATGCTACGATGGCTCTCCCCTGATGGGGCCTCGCCCCCCGCGTCCGGTTAGGTTCCCGCCCGGCTCCGCGGTCTCATTTTATGGGTACCGCCGATAGCACGCACGGAACGTTCCTCCTTCGGTCGGAATCCATGACACAATATTTTTGAAAACTATTTTGCGGCGGTCAGCCGCGAACCTAGGAGCTTGAAGTAGTAGACAGATACTCTACCACTACGCCAAATCCCCGACTCTGTGTGTGTGTGTGTGTGTGTGTGTGTGCGCTTTTGGAAAACAGTTGTTAAACACATGAATTACTACTTTATGGATTAAAAATTCGTTTAGGACACAAACCTACATAGATTGTCTAAATTCTTTTGGAACGTCCAATTCATACATTTTTTCCTCACTTCCCGAAACATTTTAGATTCTGTTATAATTAAACAAAAAAATTCTAATTGTTCAATCGCTTCTTGTCGTTTGTTTTTCGAAAAACAAATTACGGATTTTTTGAGAATTCCAGAAAATCTTGATTAATCCCGAACTATTTAAGGAATTTTAAACCAAGACAGGCATTCACGTCAATTCCACCATTGCTTGGGTCTTAAATTCATTCATTGGAACTTCACATTGGCCCTTGAGCCCCAAATTAAGAGACAGATCAATCTCGATTTCCATAAACATTGAAAAAAGTTGACCCTCAAAAATTGCCAAAAAAGAAAAACGAACACCTACTGACACAGACCTAAATTAAGCGCGTACATCTTAATTTTTTTCTTCGGGGCAAGATACGTGGACGGAATTAAGAAAATAACTCACCATTGCGGTATGTCCAATCGTCCGTATAAGCGAGCGACAACTGAGTGCGGAGCTGAGTCCACTGTTAAGACCTACTTTCAAACTCTCTCCCTATCTCACCTGACTGGCGATGCTCCCCCTGCGCTCGTTATATGTACCCTAAGTTCCAGGTACCATCTCCAATGACTCTGAAACGACCTCCAGGGTTCACCGAGTAACATTGGCCGATATCACTTTCTCACGTACGAAAGATTCTCATAGGATGTGGGTGTACCATAAGAAAAGGTATGATTCTTTTCGTTGCATGTCGGCCCGATGTTGGCCCAATGTCGGTTGTGCGAAGCGCTGGTTCGATGGTTCCCACTCTTTGACTCCATCCTACTTAAAAGTTGGATGAATGTTGATCAAATTCTCGCTCCATTGTGGCAAACCGCTGGCCGCATGTTGGCCAAATGCGCTGTTAATGGTAGTCACATGCTGGTTTCATGCTGGTCGACACCGGGCTCAATGTCGCTCTAATGCTGGGGCAATATCAGGCCAGTCCTGGGCTAATGTCGCTCCAATGCTGGGCTAATGTTACTCAAATGCTGGATTCATATTGGTCAAGTGCTGGCGCAATGTTCGTGAAGTTTTCGATGCACCTTAACCAAATGATGGCTCAAGGTTGACCGAATGTCGGTCGGGTGTTGGTCAAATGCTGGTTGCATGTTGGTTTAATGTCGGTTGCAAACTGTCGCAATTTCGGTCGAATGTCGGCTCCGTGTCGGTCTCATATTTACAAATTCGATTTCCAAAATCTAAAAGGGATTAAAAATTGTACAGATTTTGGAATTTTATGAAAGTTTTCAAAACATAAAACTTTGAAATATTAAAATTTTTTAAATTTTTAAATTTTTTTATATTAAAGGTCCTTTGAAATTAATGATTTAATGAATCGTTTGGAAGTGTCTTAATTTTCCGGAATTTAGGAACTTTCTAAAACTTTGAGAATTTATGAAAGATATATATATATATATAATATTGCAAAATTTCAAATTGAAAAAAATCAAACATGTCTACCGCACGCGACTTGGGGAGGATTCTAGAGTCACTTTCCGCTTTCGACGGAAGGCAAAGAGTCGCGTTTTTATAATGAGTATACTCGTGCCCAAGAAAATGGAAAGTTGAGACTGAGATCGGAAGCGGGTCATCGCACGTGTGACCTTGTGGAGTTGATTTATTGGTGTTTTCGGTGAGATTCGAAGACATCTTGGGAACGGAGTAAAGTACTGTGGGAGATGCTGGTTGGAGATGTGCAAATGTCTAAGAAAGTTTGATATTGCGAATGCTCTTGAATTCTACACTGCTTTCAATTTTCTAATAGTTTACCGCATATGGTAGTTTCTCCACGAGAAAAAATTGAAAAAAATTCTGAATATTTAAGTTCGTTTTTCAAATTGGTTCCAAAATGAGTAAATAATTTTTCAATTCGTGTTTTCTAAATTCGCAAAAAATTCAAAATCCCTCCCAAACATTCTTTAAAACTTACAAAGTTTTTCAAAATTGAGGATTTCTCCAATTTTTTGAAATGTAACAACGTGCAGAACTTTCGGAAATTGAAAAAAATGAATTTTTGAGGTATCAGAAATTTTCGAATTTCCGATTGCGTCCAAAGTTGTCCTACTTACTAAACTGACATTTCTAAAGTTGCGCAAATTTCCATAAATTTCAGAACGTGCATGAAAAACTCGAGATAACTTTTCAAAATTTTCGAACTATTTTTTATGTTTCAAATTTCTTCAAATTGTAGTTCTGAGTCAAGTGATCCATCGGCCGGTGAATAGCCTCGAGCTGACAGCTTAGGTTCCTGCATATCCGTTCGCCGCCCGGTCCATTCTAATCTCCGGACGATTCCCTGGATATCCTTCGAGTCTCTCCCCTTCAGTGTTCTATGCAACAAAATGTTGACGCACATTATTTGAGGCCGTATACCAAACATCAGACCTTACAAAATTGAAAAATTAATCTGACGAAGTGTTCTCCGTTACCAACAGGTCGTAGTGCAGAAAACGAGTTCCCTAGCGCGCAAGTGATCTTCATGTTCCCTGCATTTTTATAAAACTTGAATAGCAAATCTAGGATAGTTTGCAAAGTTTGAGTTGAAGGAAAAGCGTGAAGGTTTTCTGATCGCACGAATTGTTTGCAGAAGTCCTTCCGCCCCTCCATTTGTAAAGTTTCTTGCAATAAAACGAGCTGAAACAAAAAAAAAAACTGTACAATTTATCCATAAACAGGTGTATCTCGAAGTGTAAAGATTTACGGAGCCTCCCAGAATTTTTACGTGAGCGCTCCGTAATTTTTCACGGACCCTCACGGCCTCGACAATCATCGGATATTTTCGGATCACTTCGATTATGACGAACCAGCTGACTGCGGTTGGACAGTTGCGGCTGCGGCTTCCAACTCAATAAACTAAAATGACCTACCGCGCATTATCAACAAATTGTAGGTTCACTTTTACACACCATTTGTGTGTTGAAAAATTTGAAAAAATTATAAAACATGATTAGGTATCACTTTAAGGCCAGCGTTACTAAGTTACGGCCGCACGTGACTAACCTCGAAAATTCCGTCACGGAAGAAGTTGCTCATTATAATTTACGTGTAAGCCATTGACTCGCGTCAATAAAGATTGTGAAAATGCTAAATATAGAATATACCTCTTCACTTTCGAATTCGAAGTAGCAATATCTTTTCCGAAGTTGAAGTTACTGTTGATCGTTGATTCTGAAAAAATGAGAGCTCTCAATTTTCCAGTTTGGAGCATTTCTATTTCTTCTTCTTATGAAAAATGTTCCGTTTTTAGGAGTTTTGTTGTATGGGAAACATTCCGAAATCGACGGGAATATCTTCTAGGGGTTCCTATTGGGTAGTATCAACGCACACGGGGCCAAAAATTCAATTTTGAAAAAATTAAGTTTGCCTCCCCATAAGACCCCAATGTTAAATTTGGCCAAAATCGAAAAAAATTAATTTCAATTTTTCGACCCAAAATCGACGGAAATATCTCCTAGGGGTTCCTATTGGATAGTATCAACGCACACGGGGCCAAAAATTCAATTTTAAAAAAATTAAGTTTGCCTCCCCATAAGACCCCAATGTTAAATTTGGCCAAAATCGAAAAAAATTAATTTCAATTTTTCGACCCAAAATCGACGGAAGTATCTTCTAGGGGTTCCTATTGGATAGTATCAACGCACACGGGGCCAAAAATTCAATTTTAAAAAAATTAAGTTTGCCTCCCCATAAGGTCCCAATGTTAAATTTGGCCAAAATCGAAAAAAATTAATTTCAATTTTTCGACCCAAAATCGACGGAAATATCTCCTAGGGGTTCCTATTGGATAGTATCAACGCACACGGGGTCAAAAATTCAATTTTAAAAAAATTAAGTTTGCCTCCCCATAAGGTCCCAATGTTAAATTTGGCCAAAATCGAAAAAAATTAATTTCAATTTTTCGACCCAAAATCGACGGAAGTATCTTCTAGGGGTTCCTATTGGATAGTATCAACGCACACGGGGCCAAAAATTCAATTTTAAAAAAATTAAGTTTGCCTCCCCATAAGGTCCCAATGTTAAATTTGGCCAAAATCGAAAAAAATTAATTTCAATTTTTCGACCCAAAATCGACGGAAGTATCTTCTAGGGGTTCCTATTGGATAGTATCAACGCACACGGGGCCAAAAATTCAATTTTAAAAAAATTAAGTTGGCCTCCCCATAAGGTCCCAATGTTAAATTTGGCCAAAATCGAAAAAAATTAATTTCAATTTTTCGACCCAAAATCGACGGAAGTATCTTCTAGGGGTTCCTATTGGATAGTATCAACGCACACGGGGCCAAAAATTCAATTTTAAAAAATTTAAGTTTGCCTCCCCATAAGGTCCCAATGTTAAATTTGGCCAAAATCGAAAAAAATTAATTTCAATTTTTCGACCCAAAATCGACGGAAGTATCTTCTAGGGGTTCCCATTGGATAGTATCAACGCACACGGGGCCAAAAATTCAATTTAAAAAAATTTAAGTTTGCCTCCCCATAAGACCCCAATGTTAAATTTGGCTAAAATCGAAAAGAATTAATTTCACTTTTTGACCCAAAATCGACGGGAATATGACTCTGGAACTTTTTTGAATAAAGTTATGAAAAAAATATTTCTGCAAATACATTGCTCCCTCCTTTCCCGCAAAAAAAAGTATACCATGATACCATGACCGTCATCATGGTATAAGGTATGGGGCCTAGTTTCATGGTACAAATACCATGATAATGGTATGGTTGGGAACGCTGGTAGGTGCGCTCTTCATTCCACCCAATCAATGTGGCGCTTGAGCTGACAATTCAAATGTCAAATCAGCTGATCTGGAGTTTAGCGGCTCAACTAGTATGTGTAGCATGTAGTAGGTTTGGTATGAAAGAAATTAAAATGCATAAATGAGTTCGGAGAAAATTGGAAAATTCAGGAAAAAATTGAACATTGTTGAAATTGGCATAGATAATTCTTCATAGATGATTTTTGAATGGCAGTTTTATGAATAGAGATTTACGATTCTGGTGTTTTGCTCATTATGACTATTGTATGTTCTCCAAATCATTACTAATGAACGTCCAAGACACGCCAATTCTGGTTACTCACTAAGCAATTAGACATTGAATAGCTCAATTATCGCATATCGCGAAAAGTAAATATTGATGTCACCCACTGTGTCCCACAATTCCCACTTTATCGCCGGAAAAAACATTGAAAAAAAACTACATACTAAAAGTTTTATTCAAGGTTGAGTTTCCTTGAGTGGACAAATATTGCTGATTAAAAAAAGAGGGAAACATTGGGGAATTGAAAAATATTTCTAATTTTCCAGAATTTTGAAAGCTCAGGATTTTTTAAAAATTTCAGGAACTTTTTAAGAATTTGGAATTTTTCTCACAGAGTTGCAGAAATTATACAGAATATCTGATCTTCAGAGTAGAAAAAACCTTTTTGAAAAAACAAAAAAACCAAACTATTTTTTGGGAAAAATTACTTAGGTCTTAAGTCTTATTATAGTGAAAATTTTTAAACAATCTCTTTAGTTTCAGGTAACTCTTCAGTGTTTGTTTAGTCACCAGAAGAAAACCCAATTTCGACATTAGCCGGGTAAAAGTCTAAACGATAACTGTGACTTGCACTCTTATTAATCGATACGAAGTATCGATGGGTAAGGATTGTCAACTTTCCAAATTGGTGGGGGGGGGGGGGGGGAGTTCCACTCACCGACACGACTCCCCCCTTCCCACACTCGCCCACCCTCCCACCCACCCTCCCACCTACCCACCCTCCCACCTACCCACCCACTCTCTCACTTACGCACCCACCCACCCTCTCACCAACGCACCCACCCACCCTCCCATTCACCCACCTACCCACACACACGCGCGCGAAATGTTTTCTCGACACCTCAATTTTTCGATACCTTTTCATTTCTCTGTAGTTTTTCGATACCTTTTCATTTCTCTGTAGTCCCCGCAAGAAAACTAATTTCGACATCACTTCAGCAAAAGTCTGAATAAAAGTGGGGACTTACAACTCTCACTGATCACCGACAAGTGCCGGTAGTCAGTGTGAATGCTTCAACTCACACGATAGTTTCTCCAGTATAAAAAACATTAAATTTAGTGACATAAAGGAACGAATTGGAAAATTGGGGAAAATGGAGGATTACTCGGATATCGAAAATTCTGTGCCAAAGTATAATCACTTTATCAATTTAACTTGTGATGAGAGCTATGTGCCGTCAGCTGAGCAGTATATGCACAGTGAGTAAACAAATCCATTTTTGAAAATTCCATGAGTGAGAGAAAAAAAATTGCACTATTTTCATTATATTTTCACTGTATAATTCATCGCGAGTCTTCCATGGAAAATTAAACGGAAACTCGTATTTTTTGCATCGCGAAATATCGCGAGTTTCTAGACACGAAATCGCGCAGTCGGGCTTGTAATTCAAGTGAAAGTTTTTACCCGACTCTGGCGAATGCAGTAACATCGTGGACTAACTCGATGACGAAGATACTGAATAACCCATTTATCCGGGCCTCTCGTTTTCGCGAATTAGGCTGGGTTAGCTGGAACATTATAGCCGTTTTGAAAATGGTCAGGATGGTCCAGTCATTATCATTAGATTACCCCTCTCCGTGCCATTAAATTTTTTCATCCCATTTTTTTTACACAATTTTTAAGCACCTCGGAAGCTAATTTGAAATTGTAAATCGCTCAAATTTTGGAAAGTATAAAAATGTTAACATTGGGAGAAAAAAAATTTTTTTTAGAATTTAGATTTTTGTCTAATGAGAAGAGATGAATCATATTAATTTTTAATTAAAACTCCTTCACACAGTCAAAAACGGTCATAATCGTGGTTTGCGAATAGCACATGTTTAACAAATATAAGAAATGAAAAACAATCCACCCCATCCTCTTGTTTGCCGACGTTTCGAACACTCCAGGTGTTCTTCCTCAGGGCATTTATTTTCTGTACAATAAAATTTTTTTTCCAAAAAATCAACCTAACATTTTCAATAACAAACCTTAACCAAAGTTAATAATTTTACTGCTTTCTCTTTAACTTTAATTTGAACACATGTATGTGATGAATTCATTATTTTGCAAAATTTTAAATTTAAGTCTGCTCAATTTTCTTCTTCTAAAAATAAATTATTGTAATAAATAAAATGTTAGACCTCTTTGCTTAATAAGTTAGGAACATCTAATGACTAGTTGATATTCGATCATCAGAGAATCTCATTTTTCCACGTTGCTTTTCCTCGTCAACGAAACCTATGATGCATTGCGTAAAATCAGGCATTAATTACTTCTTAATTATATTGTCCTATTCACTTGTTATGTCACTCTGATCTAATAATTTCTTATTCCATCGGAGTGACTTAATGTGAATCAATTATAGATATTATAATTAAAAATGAATATTAACCTGTTGAAAGGATAACCGGTTTGAATTGTAATATCTATTTTAATTTTAATTTTAATTTTAATTTTATTGTAATTTTAATTATAATATCTATAATTGATTCACATTAAGTCACTCTGATGGAGTAAGAGATTATTAGTTAAAAGAGATTTGTTTTTGGAAATTTCTAAGAATTCGGAATTTTTTGAAAGTGTGAATTTCGTTGATTTTTGAAATTTTTGGGGATTAATTATTTTTTTAAATTGATCCAATTCCGAAAATTGCCATTTTATAAATGGTCGGGATTGTGCGGTCATTATCATGAGATTAGCCCTGTATGTTATTAATTTTTTTCATTCCATTTTTCGGACGATTTTTAAGTACCTCAAGAGCTAATTCTGAATTACGAATTTTCAAGATTTGAGAAAGTAAAAAAAAACTTTTGAATTTGAAAATATTTACTCAAATTTTGAAATGCAATTAAAAAATATTTTCACTTGTTCAAAATTTTGAATTTCTCGAAAATTCTTAAAATTTTTGTAATTTTTGAAACTTTTTGACAAGTGTTAACTTTGAATTTTTTCTTCGAAATTAATTTTTTCCCCCCATTATGAAGCACTTTACAAGCTAATTCCAAATGGTAAAACATCATAATTCTAAAAATTACGAAAATGTTAGAACTTAAAATATTTCACAATTTTTTAAAATTCCAAAATTAATGTTGTAATCAAAACCATAATGTTGAAAAAATGATTTTATGACAACAGGATGTAATCAGAAAAATAAAAAAAAAATAATTTCAATATATTTCGTTGCAATATATTGCAAAAAAATTAGAAAGGTTAGACCAGACCAGTTCACAAACCGGTCAAGATCATCAAGTCATTATCATTTGATTATCGCTACGCGTCATTGCTCTTTTTATTCAACTTCAAGCGCAGCCATTACTTCCACAACCCAATTCTATATTTCGCGTTTCGAAAAATTGAAAGATTGCGAAAATACCAAATTATGTGAAAATATCCGATTTCTTCATAAAGTTCATAGATTTTCATTTTTATATGGAAAGAATAACAGGACTACTTATATTTTTCGATTGTGAGAGGTCCACCCGTCAAGTGATCGTGCAGCACCTCATTCATATTTTTTTCCCTCGCCCGAAAGTTCGTATTTTCCCGCCCGTCAGCCGTTCGACATGGTCCTCAGATTGTCCTCCCGATGGTTCAACCCCGATTTTTCTGGCTACCTGCACAAAACGTGAGAATTCTAACCGAGCGAAGCGATGTAGTGAACCGGAAAGTGCGTGCTTCCCCGCCTGAAACTCGACCGGAAAGTTCATAATTTCCGCCCTAGGACGGAAAGCGCATAAAAGTCCTCCCTCAGGCGGAAAGTACTCACTCTCATTTTTATAATTTGTGACTCTCCTCTCCATGAGTTTTTTCCTTGACTCCAGGTTTAGGAGTATTTGGCACGATATTCGTTAGCATCGGATCGGTCTTAACCATCGCTACGATGGGACTGGCTGCGGATGCTGCGTATCGAGTCGTCTTGCAAATGGAAACCAAGGACTACAAGGCTAATTGCATGGCGGTACTTTCGGTATACCCAGTGACGAGTACTTGTTGCCTCATTGCTCTCTCGATACCGAGGTAATTTTTTCAATCTTTCACAAATTTAGCCAGAAACAGCTCAATTGAGTGGCACGCCGAATTTTTCCGATTTTTTCATTTTACAAAACAACGGAGATTTTTTTACTTTGAGTTTAAATTTCTCAAAAATTTTATAATTTTGAAATCCTCCAAAATTTGAAAATAAAAAAAAAATCCAAGCGCTTAACAAGTGTCAATAATTCCAAATCGTTTTCGTAACTTGAAAAATTTCCCAACATTTCGAGACTCTCAAGAAGTCCAAAAAGAATAAAAAAAAAAATCAGAAAACTTCGTCGAAAAATTTGAACTTTTAAAAATTCACAAATTGTTGAAAAATTTTATAACGATAAAAAAATAATTGAGCAAGTCTAAAAATTCTCGATACTATTTCCGGGTCTTCGTCTGAGTTACTATAATTCGTGTTATTTCGGTGCTCATTCATGCGAGCGTAATACATTTTGAGAATTGGTGGCTGGGCGCTATTGCTTTGTACACGAAAGGGGCAGATCTTCCCCTCTTGAATCCAAGGGGATCGCTTAACGAGCAAAGAAAACGAATGGGTGAGGAACAAGTTCGATGTATATTCCCCAACTAATGATCGTGTTCGGCCCCTCTGGCGCGCCGATAACGCAATCCCAATCGTTCAATCTTTCGACAGCTCACATGAGCGCAGTTGACACTGGCTCCTCATCCATCTCACATCGATCGCCCTTATCTTTCTTTGCATTTCAATTATCCCATCATTTTTATCACACAGCCTCCTAGATCATTATAAAAACTACTGGACCGAATGAGCTTGTAGCCTCTATAAGAAACCCAAAAAAAAAATTGATTTGTGATTTGCCTCCAATGTGTTTTTTAAAAGTTGCAAATTTTTCGATATCCCAAAGTTTCCCGAAATCTTGGAAATTTTGAATTTTTCGAAATGTTCAGAAGATCAAAGTTATGGACTCTTCTTAGGAATAGCATGGGAAAAAAATTATATAATAATTCCGCCCATATCCGCCCGAAATTATTCATTATCTTCAGATTTCACCCTAACGATCAAAAAATTTTCTCGGTTGTTTTTTTTTAGTTGTGTATAATGGCGCCGCTTACGATCAGAGACGGCTACGGAGCTGAAAAAAGGCTTGAAAAAAAATAGAAAATTGGCCGCTTGGGTATTATTGTCATTGTCGGCTGTCTCCGCTAGGTCCAAAACCGGTTCCCCTTCCTGTCTATAACCAGGATATAAAAAATAAAATACACTGTTGTTTTCGGTGCACACAAAATGACATTTCCACATCTCATTAGGAAAAAATTGGTCCGCCAGAAAACATGCGCTTTTAACGGAAAAAAATGAGGGGCGAGGGTAATTTTTTAAGCCTGAGATAATTTTTGAAAAACACCTGACATTCCTAAAACAAATTTCCAAAATTGCCAATTTTTTTTCCAAAAAAATTCCCCAAAATCTTCAAAGTTTTTTGAACACCTATTTCCTCAAATTCCCGAATTTCTTTCCAAAAAAAAAATCCCAAAATTGTCCAAAAATTTCCCAAATGAATTCGATTCAGGTCCGATCAGTTATCCACTCCGAAAAATATTGATTTAACCTCATAAAACTTTTGTCTCAAAACCGCGCTAACATAATAAATAAACTTTGAAAATTAAAAAAAAACCTTTCATCCCTAAAAATACCTTCAAATTGATTTTTGTGGGTTCCATCTCCCTCCATAGGTTTATGATTAATTGACCGCAAAATCCCATGCAGAAAAGCCTGGATCTAATTTTTTGCCGCCAATATACGTCCGCTCATCGATAAATATCTCGATTGGGATCAGGTCGTAGGGTAGACAGGAATCAGCCTCCATTAACGCTGAAATTCGTTGCGTGTCGCCCGGTGGCCCTGTCCACCCTCCTCCAACGGCTGACAACACCGAAAAAACGACATCACGAAGGATTCCAGAGGCTGCTGACTAGAAAAAGAAAATAAATAAAACAAAAGTTGGGACACAAACTTAACTTCCCGATTGGCGATTCCCAGGTACCACTGTTCAATGGGCTATATCTTCTGAACACTGAGAACTACGAGAAAAAGTGATAAGAGATAAAATGTGGATATTCACCTGAGTATACTAACATTTGTATTTCTCTTTCCGTTTTTTTTTCTTTTTTTTATTGGTTTAAAGTGACTGAGCCCTTATGTAGGGTTATTTACACTATCGTTTACAAATCGCTTAATGTTTATCTTAATGTGTACGTCATATAACAAGCTATATCTGTAGTTTACAGTTTTTCAGGAATTTACATATTTCTTTTATGAACTTGTGATCAGTGGCTTCTGCAAATTTCTCTGTGGTATAGGGCTTACGTCAATTCAAGTTAGACAGTCTATTCATTAGGTTGGCCCTCTCTTGGTCACAAGTTGAGCAATGCCAAAGGATATGGTCAAAGGTTTGACTTTCTGCACCACAAGGACAACTGGGGTCATTCGTTATGCCGATCCTCTCCAAGGAGGCTGCAAGGTGGTAATGGTTAGCTCTAATTCGATTCACCGTAACTACAGCCTCCCTGGAGAGTTTGCTGCTTTTGAACCGTGTTCTTGCAGAGTCCTTGTAGAACAGCTCAAAATATTTCGCGCCTTTTTTCTTATTGGCATTGGTCGCTAAGTCTATGATTTTTGCTGAATTGCGATCTAAAGTCCGTAAATGGAACTCTGAACTCACCCGAGAGATCATCTGCCGCATCCCCGGCCAGTTCTCTTTCCGTTTGAGTATTTGTTATTCCCCAAGTTTCCTTGATTGATGACCAGTCTTCAGATACTTCAGATTCAAATAGCCCTGCAGGTGGCATCATGGCGTCACTATATAAGTTGCGCCAAAAAGACTAGTCTTGGCTACATACCCCCACTCTAATGATTATTAGTAATTCAGCTTTGATTCAGTTGTCCCCACCACTGAAACTCAAGACCATTCTTTTCCAGCCCGAATTATAGCAAGAACAAATTGTTTTTCAGACTGTTTCGCAAAAAAGCAACCACTAAATGCCAGTTTATGATTAGTGAGCGCCATATTTAACTTTGACGTTTAGGCTTCTGGCTTCTCATTGGTCGAAAATTTAACTCCGGCCAATCACAACGCTTTGACTTTTCCCGCCAATTAACCACAGCTAGCACGGTTGAAAAACTGGTCCTAAAAGTAAGAAATAAACATTTTCAACTTCGATATTTGTGAAAATCGGCTCTGGAAAATATTGCTTGCAAAAAATCTATATATCTCTCTTACCAGAGAAAGACAGCGAGTGAGGGGGGGGGGGGGAGCAGCATACAAAAACAAACATCTACGCACACATACGTATCCCCTCAAAAACGTGTCAGGCGGATGTCAAACTTCAATGGAAATGCAAATTCCATCGACTTTCAATTTTTAGTCATTAGAACTCCATTCCACTCTGCGAGTTAAGAATGCAAAGCTCCCTTACTCAACCTGGTACTGATAGTAATCTCAATGTATTTCCCCAGAGCACAACTGCTGACGGAGGCCATCACCCAAATCTACCTCACGATATCCATGTATCGACTCTGGCTTCTGCTTCTCGATGTCGGTAGAAGAAAGGCCGCAGATGTACCTCAGATGCTGCTCAAAGTCGGGCCGTGCTGTTGCTGGCCATGCTTGCCCCTACCAACTTTACAATTTACGGAGTCCAATTTGTCCTGGGTGCAAATAATCGTCATGCAATTTCCTATCATGCAGGTAGTGGGATACTTTAAATTACACAAAATAAAACATGGATAAAAATACATGAAACAATTAGATAACAGTATGGATTAGACAAAAATTTTGCGCTTTATTTTAAGCGATTTTCTTTAGATGAATGTCACGTAAATCTTGCAATCATTTTCCAAGTCGGTCTCTGGACCACTGCTCAGATTTTTGTCAGGGTAATTAATGATGCAGGGGAAGAAACAAAATTGTGGCGGATGTGACGTCATCATCAATATTAGAATCATAATGAAACATGTTTCCCTATTTCAGAGCCTCATCTACGTGACTTTTCTCATCCTGCACATGGAAAGTGCTGCAACTTATAACAAGTACAATCTTTTCCTGCAGCCCATATGTTTTTGCAGCATCCTGCTTGCGCTGTATGGTATCAGCATCACATTCGCGAGCCTCAAGGACATTGATCCTGGTGAGTTGACCCAATGTTTTGGTGACGGGACATCCGGTGGCAGAGAGCATCTCCGGTCTGCCTACCAATGCTCCAAAATACCTCGAAACTCCCTCACAGCATTAACGATTTGATATATATGAGAGACTGCGTGACAAATTAGAGTCGTTAGGGTGCTCGTTTTGTAGCGACGAAAACTAGGGAAAAATTCTCATTCAAAATGTCAACAGTTCCGAAGATCCTGATCAATTTTCAGTGGGTGTAGAGTTTCGAAAATATTTAGTTTCAAATTTTTGGAAAATTGTGAACCTTTTGTAATTTCTGACTTTTTTTTAAATGAATATATTTTGGATGTTTTTTTATTTTTTTTTTATTATTTGAAATTTTCTCAAATTTTTTACAAGTTCAATTTTCAATTTTTTGGGAGTCTTTTGGTAAGTTTTGGATTTTTTGAAAAATATGATTTTTCAGAGAGTTTTGACATTTTTGAATTTTGGAAATTTTTCATGGTTTTGTTTTTTTAGAAGGATTTTTTCTAATTTGAGGAACTTTATACGATGGCCAAGAAAATACTCTGAAGTACCCGTAGACTATTAATGATGGTCTTGATATATGTGAGGAAGTGGGTGACAAATGAGAGTTATTACGAACATCACCCTGAAGAAAAATGACTTATAAATACTAACTGGTGAATTTTGTTGACAGAATCGAAACTACCACGGAAAGCGCTTGTCACGCAACTGGTGCTGCTCTGCTCAAAGTTACAGCTGCTTATTATCAGAGCTCTACCAGCTATAGGGCTTTTTCCCTGTGATCCACCTATAACTCCACTAATATATGCAAATTGTAAGTGCAGGTTGTACGAATAGTCATCGTTATTCCATATAGCCCATACAAACGGCTACCATCCTCAAAACATCGGCATGTTAAATTTGCAAAATGCAAAATTGTCAAGTGCAAATATTTTGAAAATTACCAAAATTATGGAACTATGTTTTCTAAAGAATTATGTTCTTTAATTTAAATGCCAATTACATTAATTTGTTAATTGACTTGTCTGCCCCATTTCGATGCAAATTTTTGATGAATTTTCATTCCACTTTTGAAATTTTGGAAAATGTGAAAAAAAAAATTGAAAAAATTTTGAAACGAAAAAACGGGTTAAAATTAAGAGAAAAAAAAATGGAAATAACCATGAGCGTATGAAAAGATGTTAATCATTGGAGCAGGGTCAGTATGGGAGATCCGTTGGAATTTTTTTCCTTCATTTTATTTTCCCTCTTTTGACACTGATCACGATGACACGAGGGGGGGGGGGGGGGGGGGGGGGGGGGGGGGGGGGGGGGGGAGAGACCGGAGATTGTAACCAGGTCCGTAGTCGTTAAGGGTTAAGACCGTATAAACTCACATTGGAATCGTGATCTTCTCAAGTTTCTTTCTCAATTTCAGTTACCTACAACGCACTGATGCTAATCGAGATGTTGCTTCTCTGCTACGCGGCGAGGCACCTATATACACAACAAAGAGTGGAAAAGGTGGATGGGCCCACATTGCCTGGGGAGTATCGCTTGAAGACTGAATTAAAGCATGAGCATGTCGTCAGGCAGAATGATGATAGTCATGATGAACCAAGGCCCAGTTAGAAGATTGCATTCAGATGGAAGATATAAATTAGAATATTGAAAATTTGCGGAAACTTTTAATGTTTGGACAAGTTTTGAGAATTTGGTAATGTTTTGAAAATTTGGGAAAATTTTGGAAATTTTTAAATTAATTCCCAAATTTTTTTAAGCGTTTACTTACACACTATTCGATCTGCCTCAAAAATTTCATCCAAATTTATTTATGAGTAGTGCCCCCCAAAATACGTTAAGTAGACTCAACTACATCAACTAAATTGATTTGCTGCGTTAAGTAATTCAGTGAATTGAAGACTCAAAATAAGTATTCTTAAATGTATCTTAATTTTCCGTAAAAAAAAAATGAAGCATTTTAAAAATGTCCTTGTCTATAAGAACACATAAATAATGTGATAAAGAAAACGATAACGTATTTTACATACGAATGACCAAAGGCACATGTAAATATAGAACTACCAATGGAAAATGTTACGAAATTCAGAAATTTTGTAATCATTTGTACAAATAATTTTTACTATAAAAGTAAAATTTAAAAAATAAAAAAAAATCATTTTCATATTAGAAACTATTTTTATTAATAACAATATAAAAATCGTCTTTAATACAAGAATGAAATTCCTTATGTAAATATTGTACAGATTTAGAATAAAATTTAGTGAATGAAACTGTGAAAATGATTTTGTTGTTAATTAAGGAATATTAGGATAATTAATTGAATTATTGAGATTTTTTAGAATTTTGGCTTTCGACATTTCGCGAAATTTGCAATTTCTGAAATTTTTAATAATTTTCTGCCATAACATAAAATTTTCGAATTTTTCATAATTTTTGTTCGAAATATTTCAAAACGTTTTTTTTTTAATTGAAAAAAAAATAGTGTTAAATATTGAAGGGCAAAACACGTAATGACTTCGTTGGAAGATTTTCCAGCTCAAATAACGGAAGATCCAAGTCATTTCTACGAAGTGAGATGGGTCGAGAGACAAGGAGCAGAAGAGGACAGATGAATTTGAGAATTGTTTCGACCGTCTCGTTATTATCCCACTGCCTTCACCTCACGCATGACAAATTGGGGATATCCCGAATGTGTCCCCATGGCAGAGATGGCAGAGATGATGCGTGGGGTGAATTGATAATAGACTTTTATTTTCAACAGAGTTTCTCCCCGAAATTGGTGGCCGTTGACAGAGTAATATATTCAAAATTGTTGAAAATTTAGAGTCATTTGTATCCAACAGTGGTGTTCTTCTTTAATGAATGTAAATTTCCGACGAAAATCCCAGGGTTCCAATTTTTTTCTCAATTTCACAATTTTAGGCTCTGTTCATCCCTACTTTTTTGAATACACTGAATATTTTTTTTCTTATGATTCCTTATGTGCATGTGCTCTCATGTTCATGAAATTTTGTCCGTTATCTGAGAACCTAATGCAGAGTTTTCACTTTGTCCTTTTCCATCGAAGCTCCCTCATTATAAATGGTGAATTCCTGAGCCCTTCCAGAATTTCACCCAAAACCATCTTTTCTACACTACCCTGTGTTTTTCCCCGCATAAGAAGACCGGGCCACTACGTGTGAAAATACTTATGAAGTGTTTTTACGAGTTATAATGAAAGGAACGGGGGAAGCTGTGTAACTACTGGTCGACTGGTACTGTGCATACATAAAAGCCCTCGAAATGCCGGCCCTAGGGTACTCAGTAGGGCTTTCCCTGCACACCATGAGACGCAACACGTGCCGGCTCCGTTGGTTGAGTGTAAACATACGACGGAATGCATCATCATATATATGTGGCGGCCTGCCAAGCAGATACTTCACAGGCTGTCTAGTTTGACTAATGGAAAAGATTTTTTTATATTTTTTTTAGCATTTATTCAATTTGTCAGTAGGGTTAAAAATGAGAAGATGGAGACATTAAACTTCTTAATTGTATTCAAATGCCCCCACCTACTCAGCCACCCACCCACCGATGGAGACACTTGCAAACAACCACCCATAGACACCCGCCCACTCATAGACACACACACCCACCTACCCACCCAACCATCCAACCACCCACCCAACCATCCAACCACCCAACCACCCACCCAACCATCCAACCACCCACCCAACCATCCACCCACCCAACCATCCACCCACCCAACCATCCAACCACCCAATCACCCACCCACCCAGACACAGCCACCCACCCACCCCCATACACACACACACACACACACAAATATGCGAGCACATAAGTAACCAGATACACGTACATTATGAACAAAACGCGGGAAACTATATTTATACTTGGCAAAATGACCGACGTGCGAACGTTGAAAAAAAAAAATTCCATATATAGTAAGTCTCCAAAATGGTGCAAAAACTTTTGAATAGTCCGATTCTGAATAGGACCCCACTATTATTATTCTTATTATTTTATCCCTGACAAGCCAGCCCCAGAATTCCATGCGATTCTTACGGCTTATCCTTTCTCCCAAAAGCTTTTCTTCTCATTCCATCCTCAAGCATTATCTCGATATTAATGGAGAGTATTTATATCCAGCTTCACAACTGTATCTAAACTTTTTTTTGTCCCCTGTCAGAGAATATTTTTCACCGTGCCACCTTGAGATCATCCATCTGTGGGACTGTTTGCCCTGCTCGAGGTAAGCTTGCTATATCTGCTTCCAATGGAGGACCTGAAATTTCGATAGTGAGGGAATATCGAGATTTCATTTTTAATGTTGTTTTTATCAGGTAGCGCACAGTGTCACAAGTTCTTGATGCTTGTTTTAATTTACTCATTGTAAGCGTATGCCCAGAAATCTGATTTGTGTGTGTGTGTGTGTGTGCAGATGACATTTTGAACTCTTTTCCATTTCCGATATTTTTCTTACGAATTTGGCAAAATTTTTGATTTTTGCAAATATTTGCACATTTTTCACCGTCTCCAAATTTTGAAATTTTCCAGTTTAGAAATTTTCAGACAAGGCTGAAACTATAATTGAATAACGTTACTCCTATTTTTCATATCTGCGGGTAATTTTTTTGCCCGCCCTAAATAATTTTTACGGGTATATATAATGCACCTGGAGTTGTGTTTGCATTTGTAGGTGCTGTATTTTCTTTTTCTAGTGCTTCAGACATGAAGTTTCGACAGTGACGTAAGCCCCTGGACCGAGATGCTGGCGTCAGTCAACAGTAGCTGCCAGCCGGAACGCTCAGTCAAAAAATCAACACAAGAAGTATCTCCCTCCTTTCAATCCACACGGGGCCCATATTCTCCCTTTGAAAAGCCCCCAATTCCGTTTCACTGGGATCAATGAATCATTCGGCACAGATGCCGACGTCCAATGCCCGCTACCAAATGGGATAAAATATAAAGGCCAATGCGAGGAGGAAACTATGTGAATCCTGTACATTTATATGCCTGTACTATGGTGTCTCCGGCTGTGTGTGTGTGTGTATGTGTGGCTCTGTGTGGCTGCAGGACGGCATGCACACGTCGTTGCGTATGTATGTGTATATGAGCGCTGAGCGCACATGTGTGTGTGTGTGGGTGTGTGGGGGTGGGTGGGGATGGGTAGGTGGGTGGGGGTGGGTGAGGATGGGTGGGTAGGTGGGTGGGGGTGGGTGGGTGGGTGGGGGTGGGTGGGTGGGGGTGGGTAGGTAGGTGGGTGGGGGGGGGGTAGGTAGGTAGGTGGGTGGGGGTGGGTAGGTAGGTGGGTGGGGGGGAGGGTAGGTGGGCAGGCGTGTGTGAGTAGGTTGATCGGTGGGTGGGTGGGTAGGTTGGTGGGTGGATAACTAGGTGGGTGGGTGTGGGTGTGGGTGGGTGGTTTTTTTTTAGAAAAACCCTAGGGGTGATCTTAAGGCTGCCCTAATATTATCTGAAACTAATATTACGGCCGCTCCCTGTCCCAAGAGAATTGGCTTCACTAGGGACAGGGGGAGGATGGGAGGAGGGGGGAGGGGACATCACTCCCACGAGTTGTGCCATCGGGCGACTCTTGATGAATCGAGGGAGTCGGGATCTCGTCGCTCCACCGATCTCTCAATGTTGAATAATTCAGATAATAATAATGCCAGGACTGGTAATGCAATTTTTCAGATGAGCAACATGGTGAAGTAAGGAGGCAAGTTGAATTTGACAGAATAAATCAATGTCGGCACAAACTTAAAATTTTTAAATTTGATGGGATAAAACTTCAAAGTTTTTAAAATTTTTCAGAAAAACTGTTCACATTTTTTACATTTTTGAAATTTTTTGAAATTGTAAATTTTTTCTAACCGTCGAAATTTTGCGAAATTTTGGGAATGACTCGAATCCTTTGAGTCAAACTCGCCCAACTTCATCTTTCAATGTTGACAAATTTAGATAAAAATGATGATACCGGAACTGGTAATATAATTTATCAAACGGAAAGAATGGTGGATCAAGGTGGTAAGGTAAATCCTTGATTTTGAGAGAATAAATCATTGTCGGCGAGGGAGATAAGTCCCATGTTCAGAGACACTCGAGTCACTTTCGATTACAGTTGTTTTTTTCTTACTTTATTTTTGATCGATTACAGTGCCAAAACCATTTAGACACATTAGTAGCAGAGAAACGCATCAACCACAATTTTTCACTTGTAAAAGTTTTGAGAAAATTGCAAAAAAAAATGAGATTTTCAAATATTTTCAAATTCCCACAATATTTTTAAAATTGTTAAATTACCTAAAATTTAACAAATTTACGAAATATCAATTGAGATTTTTTAGTTCTTAAATTGGCTAAAAATTGAAAATTATAAAAACAGGGAGGACCAATAAAACGTAATCTCCAATTCGGAAAATTTTCCCAAGCCCTGGATGTCTCCGAGACACTCACTCTCGCAGTTGATTAGATCTATGAATTTATCGACATGTTCTAGCAGTTTTCGTGAGCTACACAAAATCTAATTTTCATTCCCCTCACAGTTGTCCCACACAATATACCACAAGTCCCCTGAATTGTCCGTAAATTTCCCGAATTATTTATGAGGCCCTTCAATCAGATATTCCTGTGTTATACCGAGTCCACCATTTTACACTTTTTGATCCAATACACTTGCACTCTCATCATCCAATAGGGAAAAATCTTCAATTTCTTTCAAGACAACATTTGAAATTTTTCGAACTGAACCAGAAACATTTTTAAATTTTTTTAAAAATTGCAAAAGTTCCTTCGAACCCCTCAAAACAGTCCAAATTTGACAAAACTTCAAAGACTCCAACAATTCCAAAACGATCAAAATTGTTCAAACTGTTTGAAATTTTGAAACAAAAAAAAATGGTAAAAATTTTTTAAAATTGAAAAATTGTAAAATGAGACAACAAAACGATCGAAAATACGGAGTATCGAAAAACTTGTGAGCGACCCTGCTTTTTTTTTTATTTACTTTCCTTACAACTGTCGCCAGCAATATGCCACATCGCCCCCAAATTGTCCGTAGATTTCCCGAATTATTTATGAGCCTCCGCAATCCCCGATCTCAGATATTCCTCCGATATGTCATTCCCCGAGCACTTGACGATCTCTGTTCCGATACCCTGAAAGATCGACGCGATCCAGTAAGATCCCATCGGATAGGGTCCCTCTTTTTCTCCAAAATTCCAAAAATTTTATTTTACTGCGCGGTTTGCCGGTGCCAGCAACGCGCGACGACTATCAACTGAAAGATTTATCTTTCAACCGAGAAATGTTTTTTTTTTAAGTCTCAAAGTCGGGAAGCTAGTGGTAAATCAGCGTCAGCTATGAGGGTCACGATGAACAGTTTGATGTTTAAGTTACACATACCCACCCACCCACCCACACCTAGCCAGACTCCCACCCACCCACCCTCATCAAGCCAGATACCCACCCACCCATCCTCATCAAGCCAGACACCCACCCACCCACCCGCACCAAGTCAGACACCCATCCACCCACTCCCCTGAAAGTTTTGCTCCAAGACAAATTTCGAATATTTTCGATAATTTTTCTGGAGAAAATGTAGAGGGAAATCTGGACAATATGGAGTATATTTCCAAATGTGTTTACATTACTGGAAATTAGCAAGAAGCTTTGAATAATGGTATAAAAAAATTCCCAACAATTTCACATATTGCAGAGATTATAAATAATATTTTGAAGAGCTTGAGAAAATTTGGGAAAATCTTAGCAATTTTTGAGCTGAAAAATCTGTAAAAATTTGCACTTTCATGTGGTTTGGACGCTCGACTAAAAGATTTATCTCTCAAGAAAGGACGAGAATTTCCTGAGAGAAGACGTGGCCCACCGGAGCCCGATCTTGAGTTGTGTTTTTTTCATTCCCCTCTTTTATTTTTTTAAGCCTCTCCCTCCGGCAGTCCCTTCTACCTGCAACCTGGCCTACGATCCAAAACTACATAGCCGTCTTATGAAAGGCCCGGACATCATGAATTGCCTTATTGTGGATCGCCTGGGCCTTTCTAATAGATTTAACAGTTTCCCTTTGGCATATGCGCATGCACGATTCAATGATTAAGCACAATAATGAGCAAACGAGTTTAAGTGATATTATTATCAACAGCTGAAGGAAGGAAAAAATAAAAATTTCAAAAGATTTTGAAACTTTTGAATTTTTTTTCTCTTCAATTGAAAACTTTGGACTTTCAAAGCTTTTTAAAGAAAAAAAGTTTCTTTAAAAAATTGCATTTGAAAAATTATAAAAAAATATAAAATATGAAAGATATTTCCAATTGGACTTTGTAAATTTTCTTTAGCAAATGGGGAATAATGCACATGGTGTTTCAATGGTGTCCAGAAGTGCATAAAAATCCCCATAACATGAAGATCACCAAGTGGAGGCTTCAAACCCTGTTTTATGTTTTGTTTCCCTTTCCTTTCACCACATTTTGTATTTGCAACTTTCCAATAACAATAACAGGAATAAGAGCGGCACGCAGTCGCGTGATTCGCCCTGTAATTGACTCCAACATTTGAACAATAGGAGATTACCACAAGAAGCAAGCCACATTGGACCACATAATACTGTATTATGTCTCGAAGGGATTCGTCGAAAATTGCGGATGTGCTTGCCAGCCCTTCTGGGACTATTCTTCGAGGGCCCAATGCACAAGCCACTCATCTTCAAAATAAAATAAAATTGGAAATGGGCCCTGGAGAACAAGTCTGCGCTGCAGGTGTCAGGAGACACTCAATTCCGTAAATTCTTCAAAGGTTTAAGCCTATTTTTTTAGCGAAAAATTTTCGGAGAAAAGCAGTGACTTGCGATAATAGCGGCGCGCTGATGATGGCAGGAACCTGTGGGCAACTAAATATTTCATCAATCTCAACAATGAGTTTTTCTGAATTCTAATTTAGACACACTTATATGCACACTTGATGATGACTATAACTCCTTTTCCTTTAATTTCGGCAATGACTGAAACATGCTCTTTTTCATTGCTGAATTAAAGTTTTCAAGCTATCCAAAATATTTAAAATTTTGATAATTTTTAAAATTGTTTGGAAAATTTTTGGAATAAAAAAAATTTGGTATTTCATAGAATTGAGAAAAATTTTGAATAGATTTTTTAATCTGACCTAGAAATTTTGGATTACATGAAAAACGACTTTTTTTAAATCCTCAGTTTCTCCACGGGTGGCATAATCAACCCTACACTAATTACACAGCACATTCCCCTCCTAAAATCATGACCCATCCCAATCATCAGTCCACACCATCATGGTATATATACACATTACAAATCCATGGAAATCATTTCAACCAGAAAATTTTGTTAAACCGTGCCATCCCTCTTTCAAAGAAGCCGACGAGGATCAGGAAATCCTCATCAATACTTTTTTTTTAAGAAAAGATTTTTTTTTTGAAAACACTTCTTTTCATTCGATACATTGAAATCTCTGAAAAAAATCATCTGTTTTGCTCCACTAGAAAGAAGGAAATCTATATATATATATATATCTTTCTCCGACTTTCCCTCATTATAATCCGAATTTTCGGAGCTTTGCAAACTGTTTTTTTTCAGTTATTTTCTATTGAAATTCTGAAGTCTTTTTAAAAAATTGCTTAGAGCTTACTATAATTTTATGGAAATTTTTCAGTTTTTCTTCTAGATTACACAAACACATACATACCATTCTGACGCAATTATCGTCGAGAAATATTTACCTTCGAATCCATTCAATGACTTTACCCTGTATATTGCCACCTTAAGGTAGTGTTTTTACCTGCAAAAAAAAAGAAGATTTCCATTCAATTTAGTCATAAAGAGTGACAATAATGAGAAATCACTACCTTATCCTTATCAATATGTGCCTGAATGGAGGATCATTAGAGGAGGCTCTCCGCGTTTCTCTTCAGATGTTCGCCGGTCTGTTAATTGCCTTAATGGTCCATGACACACTTACGATTTCAGGCGTACGTCACACGCCTCACCAGCCAATCTCCCTGACTGTTCATCTCCCATGTTCCCTTATCAACGCTCGTTTCTCTTAACGTATTTCTTGGGTGAAGAAACGCATTATAAATAGAATTGAAAGAAACTTCTGTGCATGATAGAGGAGTGGATGGTTAGGCGAGCCCAAAAATTTGAGTACTTTTTGACGTTTAGAATTGGGAGACGAAATGCCAAAGTTGAGGTTTTTCATCCCCTCCCTCGTGGGTAAGGTTAGGTCACTCCGCCGCGGACGTAAACATTCGGTGTCGGAAATGTCCAATATTATGTCTAACAAAAACAGAATATGGCGAATGGATTCTTGCCAAACGATTGAAAAACAAATTCATCTTCATCTGACGTATGGTTCATTTAAAAACTGTTTATACAGATCCGAAGTTTTAATTACAGTGAAACCTTTCGTACGTTATGCGAAACGGTACCGGCCATTCAAATTTTCTGTGCAAGCACAGCGATTGGTCGGAATCACGAGGTCGTTCCTGCGCATGCGCAAGACGGAGTCGAGCGGGAAATTGCAGTATAATTTTCGGAATGTCAGTTTGTATAACTTGCTTAGCTTGTTGGAGGTTATAATATAACTTGTGGAAGTATAACTGACGGAAGGACTTCCTGCAGGTCGACGCGCTGCGATACGCGGTGAGCGAAACTTTATACTTGAACCTTTTACACTTTAATATACCTTGTACACATCCCCTCCACGTGACATTGTGAATGTTTTTTTTTCGGTCTGGCAAGGGTTTCTCAAGACGGGAGATGCTTTGTGTGTTTGTTACAATTGCCAATTTTTTTTATAAAATGAAAAGTTAAATTAAAAATTGAAATTATGAAATTAAATGTTCAAAATTTTGACGCAATTTTCAGTGGTGTGCTTTTTCCGAAAGTTTGAAATAGAACACTTAGGGGCCCAAGCGTAACTGAGCATCTGCCATGTTCCCTTATCAGCGCTCGGTCCTCTCACACACTTGACGTGTCCAAGTGCTTTGACATTTTGTTTATTTTCGTTCTTTTTTTTTCTTGACGTTGGGGCTGAATACGCTTTTTTTTACACAACGATTTTTCTCAATTTTGCTAAATTTTTTAGTATGCCATTTCTTCCCAGTTTTTGATAGTTTTAAAAAGTTTCGACATCGACGGACAACCTTGCAAGGTTTTGAAATTTTGGAAAATTTGAACAATTTGGAAATTAGAGAAAAAATTCGGAAAAGTTTTGAACTATTTTCAAAAATGAAAACAAAAAAAAATGGAAAACTTTTGTCTATCTCGGACATATCCTCGTGTACCATATGCCAGATGTGGGTGGATCCTCTCTGGTCTAAATCGAGAAAAGCGCATTTTCCCGATTTTTCGAGGTGAAACAGATGGTCCATTGGCCTCACCCGGAGAATCATTTTTAGGACAGTAAAATTCAACGCATTTGCCAGCTGTCGCCGCCGTGATGCTACATGAATGTCAAATTCATCATCCTCGTAACCGGGAAAACGACTCTTTGATTTTATCTCAGCTTTTCCTACGAAATTTGAGAATTCATCGAGTTTTTGGGCGTTCCGAACCCGTAGTAAGAAAATAAACAACGTGTCTTGTTTCAGAAAATTTCATAGTTCACTCAAAAATTTTTGGAATTTCAAAAATTTCAAAAATTTCAAAACTTTCAAAAATTTCAAAAATTTCAAAAATTTCAAAACGTTCAAAAATTTCAAAAAATCAAAAATTTCAAAAAATCCAAAATTTCAAAAAATCAAAAATTTCAAAATTTTCAAAAATTCCAAATTTTCAAAAATTTTCAAAAATTTCAAAAATTTCCAAAATCTCAAAAATTTTAAAAATTTTAAAATCTTTTTCGAAAAAGTTTTACAGATAATTTTTTATGAACCCCTGGAACCCCCCAAAAAAATCAAATGATCCAGAAATATTGAGCATTACAAATTTTTCTGCTGCTTCATCTTTCCCCGTTTGTTTCTCCTACTCTTCAATATTTTTCCTCAACCAGGAAAAGTATTTTCCCAGCTCTGAATCGGGCAGGAAGATAAGCCCACATCGGACATATGGCGTCCGAGGATTTAGAACCCATCGAGGACATGCGGGAGGCATCAGCCGAGTTCATCTTTACTCATCTCCGACTCTACTATTATCGCATCCTCCATTATTACATTAATTTCATCCCGTTTATCAGAAATTAACGGGATTTGTGGTGGTCCCATTGTTGGCTGAATTTACGACGCTCAAGTTTTATGAAAAGCGACAGTGCTTCCACTAATTTCCGTAATTGACCCCTCGTATCACAGCAAATGGTTTATAGTATTGTTGGTTGACCCAATTGACGATTCACTGAATGGATCATCAATCTCACGCACAAAAATGAATTTGACGGCATTCGTGTCAGTCTCCATTCTGAAACCAAGAGGGGCGGAGAAAAAAATTGTATTAACTTCCCGATAGGATTGCCCCAAAAATAGATGGATGAGATTTTTATTTGCCTTGATGTTTCACGACTCCTTAACACTTTCCAAATCTGTGTGTGTGTGTGTATGTGGATTTTTTTGTATGTATCGCCCTCGTTTGTACGTCCCATGGTAGGTACTCATGGAGCATTCCTTCGGAAGGGAGTTCTGGCCACCCATCCCTGCGGCTGGGACCGACTTTGGTCATTCGAGTCATCGTGTTTCTAAACACAGGGTAAACTTCCGGAAGCCCCTGTGCCTACGATGGTGGGCGTCGGGTTAGGTTCTCGCTCGGTCTTGCGGTATCTGTCATGCATGTGTGTAAGCGGGCGGGTGGGTGTGAAGGTGGGAGGGTGGGTGAGTGGATAGGTGGGTGGGTGTGTTTGTAGGTAGGCGGGTGAGTGGGTGCGTGTGTCTGTAGGTGTGAGGACGGGTGGGTGGGTGTGTCTGCAGGTGGGTGGGGGGGGGGGGGTGGGGTGGGTGTGTCTGTAGTTGGGCGGGTGGGTGTGTCTGCAAGTGGGTGTGTGAGGGGGTGGGTGTGTCTGTAGGTGGGTGGGTGTGTCTACAAGTGGGTGTGTGGGGGGTGGGTGTGTCTGCAGGCGGTGGGTGGGGGGTGGGTGAAATCGACTGTGAATAGTCTTGGCGAAAAATCGTATGATATTTGTTTTCATAAAAACATTTTTTTTTTTTAATAGAAAAACGCAAATATTTGAAGAACCAATTTTACAAACTGAAGAATATCTCTCCCCAAAAACTTTTCTCTGGCAATATCGATACAATAAAGAACCTAGATAGATACCGCCCTTTTATACTTGGTCCAACGGTTGGTGTTCACGACCATATGGTTGCCGTGAGCGGATCATTATTTTTGAGGTCCATCTCGAGTAAAGGATGCAAGTGAGAGGAAGAGAATCCCGGGAAAAGGCGGTAAACCGAAAGATAGGAGCTCCACCCCAAAATACGGGGGCGGGGAGGGGGGGTTCATCCCAAATTGCCTGAAAATTGGACACGCGGTTTCCAACTATAATTCCATAATTCACAATTTTTAATTTCCATTTCAATTCAGCGGTGATCTCCCGACCCGGTTTTTTTGAAAACAGAAATCTGAATTAACAAAATGAAAATCCCCCACCCTCCCCCCTGCTCCCGGTTTTTATATCTCATTTTCGTTCTCCTTTTACTCAATTTTTTTTATAGGAACATTTTCAAATTTTGAAAACTTGGAAAAAACAAATACAGAATTTTTAAAATGCCGAAAAGTGTCTTCGCAAGTTAAAAAATTGGTCTCTTGTAAATGTTTCATTAAAATTTTCAATTGCACTGTTGCTCCCACCCCCTGCGCCCGGTTTTTATTTTTAATTTTCGTTCTCCCTTTGCCCAATATTCTCTATAAAATATGCTAAATGCTTGGATCAACGGGCGCCCCCACTGCGCAGGCGCGTCGTGCTCCAGGATCCCCCGAGGGCCTGTTGTTATTTGCGAATTATGAATGTTGCAAGATGAAGTATAATAATCGCAGGGTCTGGCTAAATTCTTGGGGGTTTTATAGACTGCCCTCGTAATGCCGACGAAATATACTGGATGTTTGGGCTTGGAAAAAATGGGGATAGAGACGAAATGGGAGATTTTTTAAGGAAAGAAGAGTTTTTTTAGAAAAATAGGAGAAAAAAAAGAAGAGACATTATTGGCGGCTTCAGGGCAGAGCCCCTCATTTATTCGCGTTAATGTTTTCTCCAGAAATTTTTAAATGTATAGAATATACTCTAAACTTATTTTCGATTTAAGTTTTTCAATTTAAGAAAATTTTTTTCAACTGCTTTCCGAATTTTCTATTCGTTTAACCTTCTGATCTTGGACACGTTTTAATGAGGGGTATCTGTGTGTGTGTGTGTCTGGGGTGGGTGTGGGTAGGTGTGGGTGGGTGGGTGGGTGTGGGTAGGTGTGGGTGGGTGGGTGGGTGTAGTTAGGTGGGTGGATGTGAGTAGGTGGGTGGGTGTGGGTAGGTTGGTAGGTGGCTGGGTGTGAGTGGGTGGGTAAGTGGGTGGGTGGCTCGCTGAGCGGGTGGAAGGGGTCCATCCGAAATGTGGGTGGGTGTCTGTAAATTGATCTCTTTTCTCAAAAATTGCCTGTCGATGTTCTCCAGGCCGGAAAGGAGGGTCAACCTTAAAAAGTAATTCCTTCAATTGTTTCGAAGGCTCTATCCAGGGGACGCATACGAGATATAGGAGAGAAAGTGTGGAAAAATTTTTTTAGGGAAAATATTTCCGCGTGGCTTACTCCCTCGAAGTATTCGGAGAAGCCGGGCCTGGAAAAGGAGACGAGTTACTACGAACCGCCCAATTTCTTGCGGTCCAGGCCAATAAATAAGCTACTCTGGCCGGGAGCTTTGAGTAACCCCCTCTGGTTTTTTTTACGTTTAACCGAAAATTTCTCCTTTCCTTGACACATTATGGAAGCTTAAAGATTCGCGAATTTCTAATTGGTAAATTAAAATATTAAAATTTATCAAAAATTTTGTAAATATATAGATGTTGAAAATGGTTAAACATTCGGACAATTGTAGCGCAATTTTGGAGACTAAAATCAGTTCAGACAATTCTAGGGTTGTATGATACTATAGAGGGTTTAATTTCAAAATTTTCAAAATGTCGCGATGGTTCGAAAATTGTGAACACAAAAATATCAAAATTGCGAATCAAGTTTTCCGACAAGTTTCTAAAACTTGTAAATTCTAAAAAACACCAGAATTGAACAGAAAATTTAGAAAAATTTTGGGGCCTTTAAGAATGCTAAATGCTATTAACCACAGTTCCCTAAAACTTTCTTTATTTTTAACTTCCTCGAAACAATTTGACAAACTTTCCCCGCCGGATATTGCAATGCCCGAAGGATGTAGAGTCGCCGGGAGGTAAGTTGTCGGGTCCTCGTCATTGCGGAGGTCCGGCTGACGTGACCGCAGTAAATAAAGTTAGAGTCATTCCGAGTGCTTCCCGGGTGCAATTTCTTTTGTATCATTTACAACTGGACAAAGCCTGCCAGCTCAAGAGAAATGTCGAAGAAATTTGGAAGTACTTGGTGGTGGGTCCCAAAACCCAAGGATGAATTTATAACGTCCCTAGAAAGAATTGTTTTATGCCACAAAATATTTTTGGACTATTATTGACAAAATGTAACTGCGTGCGTGTAGGCGTACATATGTGTGTGTGTGTGTGTGTGTGCATGCAGGTGAGGGCGTGCGTGGGTGGGTGCCTGGATGGGTGAGTGGGTGGGTGCCTGGATGGGTGAGTGGATGGGTGGGTGGGTGACTGGATAGGTGGGTGGGTGGATGACTGGCAAGGGTGGGTGGGTGACTGGATGGGTGGGTGGGCGCCTGACTGGATGGGTGGATGGGCGCCTGACTGGATGGGTGGGTGGGCGCCTGACTGGATGGGTGGGTCTGCGCCTGACTGGATGGGTTGGTGGGTGACTGGGTGGGTTGGTGGGTGAGTGGATGGATGGATGGGTGGGTAAGTGGGTGAGTGGCTAGGTGGGTGAGTGAATGGACGGGTAGGTGGGTGAGTGGATGGATGGGTGAGTGGATGGATGGGTGGGTGGGTGCCTGAGTGGATGGGTAGGTCGGTCAGTGACTAAGTTGGTGAACATAAGTGAGGTGATTCGCGAGTGCAATGAATCTTTTCTAAATTTCTACCAAAAATCGACTGCAAAATCTTGAACATTTCATAAATTTTGCCAATCATCGTTTCAAAAATCGCGTTATAAATGAAAACAAAAATAGAAATGTAAATCTGGTTCATCCCACATATTTTTTCTCTTTCATTTTCTCTTATGATTTACAGGCGGAGAAAACACCTCAGCCCCCGGAGAAATGCCCAAGAAATTCGGAAGTCGTCGGTGGTAGGGCCCAAACCCAAGACCCAAATAAAAATTGCGGGAAAATTGTGATTTACAAGCGCCTGTACAAGTTGCAGGAGGGGCCCATAAAATCAAGGTAAAAACTTGACGAGCGGACGGTCATGCAAAGAAAGGTGCTCGCAAGTTACCGGCGTTTCTCAATCGATTGTAATACTAAAATTGACATGTAACTGTTTAATAATTTTTTTTGGGATGCTTGCAATTGGGACACCTGGGGCTATTAAGCTTCGTTGCCGATCTCGAGCAAATTTTGGATGATACTTGTTCAGTAAGCGTGGTCGGAGCTCAGTTACTGAGTTTGAGTGAAGCGTAGGTCCCAGAAGCTCAGGTACCAGAAGCTTAGGTCTCAGAAGCTTAGGTCCCAGAAGCTTAGGTCCCAGAAGCTTAGCTCCCAGAAGCTTAGGCACCAGAAGCTCAGGCACCAGAAACTTAGGCCCCAGAAGCTTAGGTTCCAGGAGCTTAGGTACCAGAAGCTTAGGTCCCAGGAGCTTAGGTACCAGAAGCTTAGGTCCCAGAACGTCCGTAATTTTCATACGGAATTTAAATTTAAGTTATTTTTAGGCAGGGTTCCTATAGCAATTTCACTTGCAAAAATTTTTTAGCACGAGATAGTGAACCGATTTTACCATCCAAGTATTATCTTATTTTTTTTTCTTCATTTTTATTTTACAAGTAAGGAGCAACTTTTTCAGGCTGTCTCGATAGCCCACTAAATTATACGCGTCTGCACGCGCTGTAATTTTAACTCCCCGGATCCATGGAAAAATAAGGAAGGGCCAACGGGGGGGAAAATGGCGTCGTAAACTGCCACTAGGAGAGAGGAGACAACGGGGATTCACGCAAATGACGACGGGCTGACCGTCCGACACCCAAAACACTGAGTGAGGAAACAGGAAGAAAAAAAATGTTTGGGAGGCGCAGCACAGTAAACTGTTAATTTACGAGGGGAGAAAAAAAAAGGGAAATTGTCAACTCTCCTGGAAATTTATCAATGCGATTTTTTTAATGGACATTTAAAGTTGCAATGAACGACATGGGAGAGACTCAAGGGGTCGAACCAATAACTTCCTGAGGTGGAGTTATTTCACACACACACACACACACACACACTTACACACCCCCAACCACCCACACATCCAACCACCCAATCACCCATCCATCCACACCCACCCGTCCACAACCGCCCACCCGCCCATGCACCCACCCACTCAACCCCCCCCCCCCCAACCAGCCACCCACCCACCCCTACTCATCCTCCCACCCACCCATCCACACCCACCCACACCCACCCACCCGTCCACACCCACTCACCCATCCATCCACACCCGCCCACCCACAGCCACCCACGGACTTACACACAAAAATTTTGTCATAATATTTATGAATCCACCTTTCGTTTTCAGGGAGAGAACAATAACCCATATGAGAAACTCCATTAAAATCAGAAAAAAAACGAAAAATTGAATCGTATAAAAAAAGTAAATGTAGGTTACAGAAATTAGAGCAGGCACAATTCATAATTTACCCATTCAGCCAACCTCGGTATCCCAAAACCCAAAGTCTCGGGAGTCGTTGAAAAAAGCCGAAGAGTGTCTCGAAGATGCAGTACACTGTTAATTTACGGGCGTAGGCGAAAAAAAAAAGTAAGAGAAATTGTCAACTCATTTCCACATGACGTAGCAAAGGGATCTCGCCAGGGAGACGGAAAAAAGCCGGCCCCCTCGTTTCGGTTGGATCAGCTTGAATGGGTCCCAATGGAGTCATTTGGAGGGTGAAACTCGAATCTGGAAACAATCAAGTTCTAAAATAAGGTGGGGGCAAAAGAAAAGGGACACGTGGGTGACGATAAATCAATTAATTCTCGCGTTTATCTTGTGAAGCGATATTTTTTCTTCCAAATCTTGAAATTATTTCCCAAAGCGTGTGGGAGTCTTCAGATCATGTTTCGTTTTTTTTTTTTTCATTTAACTTAGACTAACGGGATGTAATTATTTTTAATGAATGGTGTCGTAAATAAACAAATTAGAAAATGTGAAACTATGTACTGTTAATTGGGCAACAGGTTTTTGAAGCTTCAAACGATTCCCAGCGGTGTCCGGGGAGTTTTCCCAGTCTCTTCGAAAAAAAATGGTTATCTCGTAATTTAGAAAATTCATGTGGGGGCCAAGTTATTTGGGACGGTGTCCCAATGCCAAGTTGATGTCGCATTGATGATATATTCGTCAAACATATATGGAATTCCAACCATCTGAATTTTCTTAGAGCACGCCCGACTCTTTACATGTCCCAATTTCGATAGTGTCCCAAATATCAATTCTAATACTGACCCAATTTCAACCTGTAATGTTGTACCAATTCCAAATCAGGATGTTGTTCCAATCTCAAATTTGGATCTTGTCCCAATTACCGATTCCGATATTGTCCCAAATTGTAATTGTGATATCTTTCCACTTTCAAATTCTGATAGTGTCCCGATCCTTAATTGGAATATTGTTCCAATCTTTAAATGTGATATTGTCCCAATCTTCAAATGTGATATTGTCCCAATCTTTAAATGTGACAATGTCCCAATCTCAATTTGGGACATTGTCCCAATTTCTGATATCGATATTGGCCCAACTTCTAGTTGGGACGATGTCCCAATCTTACATGTGAATACTGTCCCAACTTCCAAATCGTAATATCGTCCCAATTTCCAATTGGAATACCATCGCAAATCTCAATTTAACTATTGTCCCAATTTCAATTTTCAACATTGTCCCAATTTCAATTTTCAACATTGTCCCATTTTTTTCAAAAAATGGCAATGTCCCAAATTTCAATGAGATATTGTCCCAATTTTTAATAACCCTACTGTCCCAATCATCAATCGCGATGCTGTCCCAATTTCACTGTCGTCCCAAAGTGCCAAATTTCAACTGTTAATTCGTGCTAATTGTCCAGTGAGTGAGCATGGTAATGATATATGGGACAGTGACGTAATTTTGAAAGTTCCTCTATTAACATACCGACAAAAAGTTTCACTTCTATTTTTAAAAAAAATGAAACTTGTAAATAATTTAATTTGAAAATTCCTCATGTTTACTCGAATGAACCTAATTCACACATTCCCTCGGTTTACAATGGCTCGGATACTCGATTGTGGATAAATTTCTGGCATTTCACCTCTGAATTTATCCGACCTATGGTTTCCAAGATTATCCACACCTCCATATAACCCATGGTGCTCCTACGGTGGTTTTAGAAAAAAAAATGCGGTATATAGTTTGTATGTGTGAAAAGCGGAGAGAGGAGCATAAAAGGAGGCTGGGGAACAAACAGTTAAGATCCACGGGCGGTGTCTAACAAAGCATAAAATTTTAACTGAAAATGGGCACCTCAAGGGCTGAAAGGGACCGCGGGGGCCCCTTTACACCGAGTTTTCGCGTCAAATATATCGGAGACAAATTTTCATTGTGCCCCATTTTTTTATATAGACGAGTGACGCTAAAGAGACATCCCAGGAGGAACGGCTGAATTTTGTCAATCATTTGACGGCTAATGCGGGGACAGGTGGCGTGTGGAAGCAGTAAAGCGAATAATTTACATTGTTAAATACGACATTAGACACAAATGGGCTCACTAAGTTTGATACATTTACGTCCCACTTTTTGTCTCACTCAATTTTTTGGAATTTTTGAAATTGTCCCAATTTTCCAATCATTAATTTTTTTCCCCGTTTTGAAAAACACTTTTGGTAATTTTCCAGTTACTTAATTTTTTTTTAGTGCTTGACAATTTCAACTTTTTTTTCAGAATTTTCGAAATTATGAAAACCTAAATTTTTGAAATTTTTTAACTTAAGTTCTTAAGTTCCCCCACTTTTTTGGGAAAGTGCAAATTTTGTTATTTTTTTTTCAACGATTTTTTGAATAATCTGACAATTTGTTCATATGGACCGGCTGGGGATGCTGCAGCGAGCGTTTAGCATCGCTGATGCTTTTCAATTTTCTAAGACCCCAAAGGCTTCTTGAACATCCCACGTCATATATCGGAGACAAATTATTGTGTATAATGTTTCATATTAGCTGAGTAAGGCTAAAGAGACAAGTCCAAAGGACGGATCGAATGGGAGGACTGATCTTCCAAATGATTCGGCCGGACAATGCGGGACAGGTGGTAGCTCACGGCATTAAAGTGAAAATTTTCTGATGCTCCATTGTACATCATTTGTTGATGGTATACAATACCCAGCCCAAATGTGCACTCTAAATTTGACAAATTCATGGGGAAATATGGATTTATGAGCATCGAGAATTTTTTGTAGTCTCAACATTTTTCGAGTATTAAATTTGGGGAACAACAAATTTTGGATACCTTCAAAATCAGAATTTCTTTTTGCAATTTTGGAATTATTATGTTTATAAAAAAATGTGCAATTAAAAATATTTTTTTCCTAGATTCTAAATTAATTTTTGTGCAACTCGCAAACATTTTTTTACCTCAATTTTGTATCCTCGGCAAATATTTGACGTGTTTCCCTTTTTCCGATTTTTCACTTTTGAGGTAACAAAAAAAAAATCCAATTTTTTGAAATGATTCGTCTGAATGTAAGAGACAGGTGGCAACCGAAGGCATTAAGCTGAAAAATTTCCATTGTTCCATTGTACCTCATAGCTCAAGTATACAAAACTGGACAACAGGAAACACAAATGTGCGCTGTAACTCTGACAAATTTACGGAAAAGTTTGGATTTATGGGGCTTGCCGCAGGGCTTATTGAGCGGACAGGGTGTGGGAGGGCACTCATGGACAGTGTGTGTGTGTGTCTTTTGTCGCTGTCCCTCTCGTACTCTCCACGGTTCCTGCTTATGAGCGTTGCTTGGGAAGGGAGTGCTGGACAGGCACCCATGCTGGGGCCGACTTCCGCCACCAGTCATCGTCTCTATAAACACAGGGTAAACCACCAGAAACGCCTACGCTTTGATGGCGCTCCCCTGTGATGGAGCCTTCCATCTGCGTTGGGGTAGGTTCTTACCCGGCTCTGTCATAATGACCAAAATTGTTGCGCTTATAAAAATACACATTTTATCACTTTTCCTGTAACTGTCATAATTAAGGAGCTATCGTCGGTCAATTCACGAGCGGTCGCACGGCCGTTGACATCTGGCTTCCACTGTCACCATGCGCATGAGTCGCCCGGCGTTTGTGTGTGTGTGTATGTGTGTGTGTGTGTGTGAGTGGGTGGGTGGGTGGGTGGGTGGGTGGGTGGGTGGATGGGTGGGTGAGTGGATGGGTTGATGAGTGGGTGGGTGAGTGGCTGGGTGGGTGGATGAGTGGGTGGGTGGGTGGGCGGGTGAGTGGCTGGATGAGTGGGTGGGTGGGTGGGTGAGTGGGTGGGTGGGTGGATCTATGTGTGTATGAGGGGGGGTGGGGGGTGTACGGGCGACCATGCGTGTGTGTGTGTGTGTGTGTCAAATGGAAGTCGGAAAGTTTTCATGTCAACCCACGTGGGTCATACTGTTTTACCCCTCTCGTTGAAAATTTGTGATTGCAACAAAATGTTTCACATTGTCCTACATGAATGTGGGTGGTAACTGCGACAAATTTACGGAAAAGTTGGGATTTACGGGGCTTGGGAGGGCTTATCGAGCGGACATACTGCACTCGGAGGATGCTCGGCGAGTTATTGGGCTTCCGAGCCAATGGGATGTATGGTTTTGGCCGGCAGGATCAATTAGGACTCGTGCCAGTATCGAGTCCCCAATAAGTTCAATATGGAATGAGTTATGATTGTTTTTGGTACCATTAAGGGTGACTCTTCGGAATGGGCTGGTGGGGACATGAAAGCTTATTAAGCCGTCGCGGACTTTCGCTCACCAAAATTTTTGTATTAATTCTTTATATAGTGAAATATTTAAGGGAATTTTTTTTAATCACTCAATTAAGAATTTCATTTGGCACGAGATCTTTCTTATCAGAGAAACATTTAACACATTGAAATATAGAGAGAAAATCTGAAAATCATTCAAGAATTCTGTCAGGTTCGAATTTATTAAATTGTCGATCTTTTGAAAATGATAGAGCTACTTTAATGGAAACTCATGAATAATTGGAGCTGTCCTTAATCCTCCATATCCAAGATTCCTCTCGATGTACAATGCTGGAGTTTGTACGCTAGATGGTGTGCGATAAGCCTTAAGCCGCTCCGTAAATAGATGGCTTAAACCCACTACGCAAGGATTTCATCCTAGATAAATAGGCGCAACATGTCCTAACGCTTTCAATACACCTACGAAAACCCAAAATGATGAAAGGGAAATTTTGTAACATGTGGGCCAACATGGGACAGGTTGGGAATTTTGAAATTTTGAAATTTTGAAAATTTTGAAAATTTGAAAATTTTGAAAATTTGAAAATTTTGAAAATTTGAAAATTTTGAAAATTTGAAAATTTTGAAAATTTGAAAATTTTGAAAATTTGAAAATTTTGAAAATTTGAAAATTTGGAAAATTTGGAAAATTTGAAAATTTTGAAAATTTGAAAATTTTGAAAATTTGAAAATTTTGAAAATTTGAAAATTTTGAAAATTTGAAAATTTTGAGATTCTGAAAATTTTAAAACTTAAAAAATTTTGAACATCCAAAAATTTTGAAATTTTCTAATTTTGAGATTTTGAAAATTTTGAAAATTCTGAAAATTTCGAATATTTCTAAAATTTGAAAAGCTTGGGAAATTGGAGAAATCTGGAAAAATTGGCAAACTTTCATAAATTTTAACAACTAAGATTCTGTCATATGACACGAAGCATTCAAACAAAAATTTCTGGCATTGTACAAAAGGATTTGATCCTAGACAAATAGACGTAAGATATCCTAATGCCTTCAATACACACAGCAGAAAAACAGATAATGGGTGTCCAGTAAATAAAGCGTGCACAGCGACCGCAATGGGTCTAACAAAGCGAAAAATGTTTTGAAGCTGTAAATGGGAAAATATTCTGACGCAAATGCTCTGAACAAAGCGCTTTTGGTGAAAAGTAAATCCATCGGGTTTTAGTGCTGTTTTTCACGCCCAGCCTCTTTCTTTGTCGAGAGCGAAGGGATCATGGAGAATTGCGGATATGGACCATTCGTGATTTTCAGCTCGATTGCAATCGAATAACAGAAACATTTATTCCCAGAAGCTGCATTTGGAGAAAATAACATGGGATTTAGGAGCTTTTTTCAATTCTATCAGATTTTTTTGTTTAGGCTGGAACACCATTTTTTACGTGTAAGAAACGCGACAGAATACATCCACACACACCCACACACACACACGCGCGAATTTATACACCTGGGCACGCATACGTGCATATGCGCAGGCGCTATGCGTGACTTGAGTGACTCAGATCACCAGTGTGACTGGAGTGACTCACATCACCAATGTGACATGAGTGACTCAAATCACCAATGTGACATGAGTGACTCAAATCACCAATGTGACATGAGCGACTCGAATCACCAATGTGACATGAGTGACTCAAATCGCCAATGTGATATGAGTGACTCAAATCATCATTGTGACTCGAGTGACTCAAATCGCCAATGTGACATGAGTGACTCAAATCACCAATGTGACATGAGTGACTCAAATCACCAATGTGACATGAGTGACTCAAATCACCAATGTGACATGAGTGACTCAAATCGCCAATGTGACATGAGTGACTCAAATCACCAATGTGACATGAGTGACTCAAATCACCAATGTGACATGAGTGACTCGAATCACCAATGTGACATGAGTGACTCAAATCACCAATGTGACATGAGTGACTCAAATCGCCAATGTGATATGAGTGACTCAAATCATCATTGTGACTCGAGTGACTCACATCACCAATGTGACATGAGTGACTCAAATCACCAATGTGACATGAGTGACTCAAATCACCAATGCGACTTGAGCAACTCGAATCACCAATGTGACATGAGTGACTCAAATCGCCAATGTGACATGAGTGACTCAAATCATCATTGTGACATGAGTGACTCAAATCACCAATGTCACATAAGTGACTTAAATCACCAATGTGACTTGAGCGACTCAAATCACCAATTACTCTAATGCGATTCGAGTGATCCAAATCACCAATCACACAAATGTGATTTGGGGGACTCAAATGATCAATCCATTCATTGTAATTTGACTCACCCAAATCACCCATTACTTGAATGTGATTTCAGTGACTTGAGTCACTCAAATCACCAATCACATCAATGTGAATTGAGGGGCTCACAGCTTGAATTACAAATGGACTCAGATCACAATTTTCGCACATCTGGAGATGCAGGAAAATGAGAATAGTTCTCGGACTGTCGAAGTGCCATTTCCTGGAAGCCATTTGCCAGGACTGATGCTTCGGCGAATGTGTGTGGAGGGGCCACGCGGTAATTGACAGCGGTTTTGAATCAAGTTTTTTGATAGAGGGGAAGGATAGACCGGATTATGACTAAAGTGAATAGTTAGGGGGCCAGGAGGAGAGGCGGGGGGCAGAGGGGGGTTCGTTAAGTGATCGGCCATTCCAAGAGGAATCAGCGTCAAAAGGTGAATCGTAAGATTTTATGATAGAAAAAAAAATTATGATGCGACAGAAATGGCTTCTTGAGACAAGAGATTCATTTTCAAATGCTCCAATCTCGGACCAGTTTTATTTTTATGTGGGACATGGGCAGTTTTAACCTTTATGATCGTTCCTAGATTTGTGGCTTAGAGGAAGGGGAAGTGCAGCTTTGAAGCAGAGTGCAGCTATTAAAAATTTGAAAAATTCCAAAGCATTTCAAAAATGTCAAAATTTTTGAAAAGTTTGAAAAATATCAAAATCTTGGGAAATTTCAAAACTTCATCAAATTTCTGAAATATTGAAAATTCTTAAGAGTTTCACCCACTCATGTACACCCACCCACCGACTCACCCACACACCCACCCACCCACTCACCCACCACCCACCCACCCACCCACTCACCCACCCACCCACCCTCCCACCCACACACACACACACACACACACACGCCTGTACGCGCGTGTATACGTTGACTCAGAATTTGTAGATCATTCAGGTATACTTGAACCTTCCACTCACTGCAAGAAAAAAAAACTTGATTTCGGACATTAGAAAACCCTCCCGAAAATCGGAAAGTTAAAAATGACAAATATTGGGAAAAATTTTAGAACTTGCAGATGAATATTTTAGGCCTAGTGAAACGTATGTGCCCCTCCTTGAAAAAACTTGGGATTGGGGATCCTCATTGAAAAAACTTGATTCAAAACCACTGTCAATTACCCCCCATAAAATGCTGCCGATCAGTGGCAAATGGCTTCCAGGAAATTTCAGTTCAGCTACGGACACCATTGGACACCACAGAATACCTTATTCAAGGGTCCGAAAACTCTATCTCCATTGTACAATCCAGGTGTGACAGAATGTTGAGAGTCTAGTTACAAAAAGCCCCAAAATTGAATAACTAACTAAATTTCAAAGATTCTCAAAATTTCGAAATTAATTTTTTTTACATATCTTGAACTGATTTTTTTAATTTTGATTTTTGGGGGTAAAACAGTGAATGAATGAATTCATAATATTTCCTTTTGTAGAAAATTTTTCTATACATACATATGTATATATATATATATATTATTAATATATATATATATTATTAATATATATATATATTAATAATATATACATATATATATTAATAATATATACATATATATTATTAAAAATAAAAATAAAAAAAAAATAAAAATAGAAAAATAGAAAAATAATGAACAGTCTTGAAAGATTGGAAAAATTTGAAGAAAAAATGAAGAAATTGGACCAGAGTAGCTGGTCTTAAAAATTGAATACAGAAAATCTCGGGCTTTTCCCGGGGTGGGCCAAGAGCTCAGCTTGACAATCAGACAGCGGGACAAATACCCTATTTGTACACATCCTGTCCATTGTCATGGCCAAACCAGCGTCAGACACATCGAGGGTGGAGTCGAAATGAACAAGAAAAAAAAAAATATAAAATAAAAGGACGGAGGCATCGAAAAAACTTCCGGTCCCTTTCTCCAGCGCAACCACTCCCATCGAACTATTTTCATGATGTATTTACGGAGGAAATTACACGCATGGCATTGTGCTACCTGTGGAGGTATCGGGCTCAAGTCTAATCCCAATGCATTATTATCTTTGGTAAAGCGGATATACTCAGGGGCTGGAGGTGGAGCATTCTGAGATTTTCACAATTCTAAATCTACAATATATATAAGAAATAAGATTTTGAAAATTCTGAAAACTCTGATAATTTGGAAATTGGATGATTTGAAAAAGTTGACAAAGTTGGAAAATTTCGGAAAAAAGTCGAAAATTTTGCAAAATTTTGAAAATTGAAAATTTTTAAAAAATTTTGAAAATTTCAAAAATTTAAATTTTTTTGAAAAGTTTGAAAATTTTTAAAAGTTTTGACAATTTTTGAAATCTTGATGACAGTACAGATTTATAACAATAATAATATTTAGGCTCCTAAAAATAATAATAATAACTTGCAATATTAAAAAATTACCAGAATTTTTTTGGTGAATGTCAAAAATTATGATTTTTTTGAAATCCCCGAAACTCGAAAACTTGTCCCTTGAGGACACTCTACATCTTCTATACAAGGTAGTTAGTGATCCTGGGCCTCCAGGGATGATAATTAGACCCGCTTGGGCTCCACCCTCCAACCCCTAAAGACATCCGCTTCCACAAAAACATTCATTCACAAATATCACAAAAAAACATTCACAAATACACTCAGATGAAAATTCGGCTCCATTCATCTCTAGCACAATACTGTGCGTATCATTACAATTTTTACTACTCCTATTTTGTTTGTAAATCGCCGAAACAATTTGATTTCTTTGAAATTTTTTGCTTCTCCAAAATTTCATAAAATTTGCTAAAGTATTCAAAACATTTTTCCACAACTAAAATATAAAATTTAATGGATTTTAATTAATATAAAATTGACCGAATGTGACAATTTCAAAAATTAAAAAAAAAAATTTCGAAATTCAAAAAATTCGAAAAAATTCCAAATTTTAAAAAATCGAAAAATTAATTTTTTTTTAAGTGAGGAAAAACGGGAAATATATCCAATGTGTATAAGATGTCTTATCCCCAATCACTTGCTTTACGACCCTCAAATTGTTTTTAAATTTTTTCCCTTTTGTATTTTATTGTTATTACCTAATGCCTCGTTATGTCGCCCAATCGAGGCAACGTGTTACGCTAGATCACAGACGTATCTCCCGAGTGGTCCATCTAGTCGTAAACAATCGAAAGCCTTAGGACCCGTCTTATCAGTTTTAGGGGCAATTTTCCAAAATGGAAATGCCCCTTTTAGGACCATTACTGATTGTTTATGCGCTTTTATCTGGAATATGGTATCAAATAAATATGAGACACTATAATTTTTGGAATGAATTCTTTCCATTCCAAGTTGTGTCATGAGACTTTTTTAATTTTTCTAAAAAAATTTTTCCAAAACTTTCCACAATTTTCCCGAATTTATAAAAAAAAATTCAGTTTTTCAGGATAGCCCCCAAATTTACCTTTTCAGTTATCACAATTTTGTACGAATCCCTGATTAAAAAAAAAAAAAATTGCGGATCCTTGAAAATTATTCTACAATTTTCTAATAAAATTAATTTGCCCTTTCTCCCAATTTTCACGATTCACAGAATTTCCCTGTAACTCGCGATTAGTGATTGTATCTCTAATCAATTCATACACTAATTATTTTATGACCAATGCAATTTTAAAATTGAATTACCATTTAAATAAACATCGCAACGTAATGATTCTCTCATCTCGCTTCGTCTTTTTTTTCGCAACGGGGAAAGAAACAATTTGTGCGTTGAAATGAAGGTCGGCCGGTGGTCCCCGGAGGCAGAAGGACTGAAGGCATATGCCAATGGGACAAGGGGAGATCGAGCCCATTGGGCACACGGGTAATTACCGAGGGATGTTCTCGGCATCGAATGCGAATGTACTATCCTAGTATAGACATCCGAAATGAAAGAAGCGAGCGGGCCCGCGGAGTGCGGCAACACCGTCAACTTCGCGACTTCGCAGTTTTTGCGGACGCCCCCAAAAACGCAAATATTTCGTTAACGAGTGATTCTACGCAAAAATGTTGCTCTACATTTTTTATAGGGAATTTCATTTGGAAGAGAAAAGTCTTATACCATTTTTCCGTAAAATGGCGTGTTCTCGAGATAAATCGGGGAGAGACGTTCGCGGTTTTTCATCAATAATCATGATGTGGATTGTAATTTAATAAGTTCTGTTCTTGCTTCAAAAAAAATATCGAAATGGGACAGAACAATTCACAGTTTTATGATAGAATTTGATATTCCACGCTATGAACAATGCTGAATTTTTCTTGAATTTTCTTTTGCTTCTTACATTAAAATTTTTTTTTTATTTTCAAAATTTTTTAAATTGTTAAAATTTTCGAAACGAAATTTTCAAAAAATCGTAAATTTCCGAAATGAGCAAACAATTCAGGGACGCTTAGGCTCTCCCCGCGGGTAGTAGTATACCCCATGCGCTCAAGACAAGTGGTGGGGGGATGGACACCTAAAATTTTGGGCGGAGGGGCAGGCGCGTCTATATAAGATCCCTGGACCAGCGGAGGGGTCACAGTTGATCCCCTGAATTTTTTGACGGCACAACTGAAGCGCTCGCAACTTTGTCGCTCCTAGTTTAAGTGATTACTGGAGTCATACGAGTCATCTGAGTCATCTGAGTCATTTGAGTCATTCGAGTCATCTAAGTCATTCGAGTCATTCATGTAATTCATTATATTTGTGTGTTCCAAACGACCAATTTTTGGCGAATTTTGTGACTTGAGTCATTGGTGTGACTTGAGTCAATCGTGTGACTCACGTCATTTCTGTGATTTGGAACATTTCATGTATCTAAGTGAAATTCTCCGAGTGTAATGGCCATTTGAATTTGTGCCTGTGATTTTGAGTCAGTCGTGCATTTTGAGTCATCCATACTTTCAGACAATTGAGTCATTGGAGTCGTTTATGAGATTGAAAACAATTTGAAACGTTTGACTCAAGTTAATTGCCCTGAGTCATTCGTGTGATTTGACTCGCTTTGAGTCATTTGTGGATTGTGAGCACTATTCGAGGATTAAAAATGCAATCGTTGTGCTTGTTTTTGGTGCTATGCGTGCCCTTTGCCGCGGGATTCGATCTCGGGCCGTTTGTGAGAATTGCACAGTGCAGAATGCTCTGCATGAGGACACACAGCACAGATGGTACTTGTGATTGGTACAACAATCGAGCGGAAACTGTTTGTAATGAAGTAAGTTCATGCCAGGAATTTTAAATACCAATTGTTAGGTCAGTCGTGGGACAATTCAAATTTTTCGAAACTTCCCGCCACTTCTATCGAGTCGCTGAGTCAATCAAAATTGGATAAATTTTTGGAAAATATTGGAAAACATGGACCATCGAAATTTCCGAAAACCCCCAGCACCAAATTCCAATCAATTCCCAGCTTGTTTAACCTCTTTATTTCAATTTCCGGGAGAGGATTCACTGATTTATTGCCGCCCATAAATTCGTTGTCTCCTCTATTTCTATTATTCCCCATAGAATTGAAAAATCGTGGAGGTCCGTGGCACGTATGGGTTATGGGGACAGATGGGGGAATCACGATTATCTCACGCACATGTCCGTATAGAAAGGACCATTTGATTTCTGTTGTAGAGAGGCACAATTAATGTGCACGGCAATCCGTCACCTATTTTGATTCGTTGCATGAGTCATTTGAGTCATGTCAGTCATTTGAGTCGTATGAGTCATTTGAGTCGTTTGAGTCATTTGAGTCGTTTGAGTCATTTGAGTCGTTTGAGTCATTTGAGTCGTTTGAGTCATTTGACTCGTTTGAGTCGTTTGAGTCATTTGAGTCGTTTGAGTCATTTGAGTAATCGGACTCATTCGAGTCATTCATGTGATTCAAATGATTAGAGGCCCCCTTTTGAGTTATTCCTCAACATTCATCATCTGAGTCATTCATGCGATTTGAGTCATTTGAGTCAATCGCTTTTTGGTATTGTAGATGTTAGATATTTGCGTCACATGGATCATTGGAATGGTCAATCTTCGTCAGTTGTTCAGTATCTTGCTGATTGAGTCATTCGTGTGATTTGAGTCAATCATGTCCTTTGACTCACTCCAATCATTATTACTGTTTTCCCTATCTAAGTGTGACTGAGCATGTGAGTTCAATTAATTTTGGTATTTGGTGGTTTTGAATCATTCGTACTACTTGAGCTAAGTATGTGACCCAAAGTATTTGAGTCATTCGTATAATTTTTTTTAGTCATTCAAATGTTGAACTTGACACGTGTCGATCATCTCATGGATGTCCCATTCATGATTTGAGTCAATCGAGCAACTTGAGTCAATCGCGTGCTTTGACTCATTTCGGTAATTTCAGATTATGCGGAGTATTGAAATGTTTAATTTCACCAGTATTTTCAACATTTTGTGCTGAGTCATTCGTATGACTCGAGTCAATCCTGTGCTTTGAGACAGATGGGGAAATCACGATTATCTCACGCACATGGCCCCCATAAAAAGGGCCATTTTGATTTCTCCCGGGGCGGGGCGTTGCTCATTTGGTGCACGTACATTTCGGGGGTGTCCATTAATTTTCGGGGAAATCGATTTTGTACGAAACGAAGAATCGTACATGATTCTCGGCACATGCGATATGATGAATATCAAAGGATGGCACGATGCGGACGGGTGGCCCACGCGGAACACAATCATTCAAATTTATGCCCCCTCGAGCATAATCCCCCTTCCTCCTCCCCTCATGCGGGACGTCCCCATGGGGTTACCCTTACCACCCCCCCCCTCCCCCTCCCCCTCCCCACCCATTAGAATAACAATTTTGGAGAAACGGTCAACTGCACACGTTCCGATAATCATCAATGGGGTTTATGAAATTCCAATTGCCATGAGACTACAGTTTTTAGGCGGGTGGAAGGGGGTGGCGGGAGGGGGGGGGGGAAGTGGCCCCGATTTTGGGTATCACAGATTTTTATAATTTGCAAAAAAAATTATGTCGAAAATTTCAAAACCTATTTCTTCAAATCCGGAAAATTAGGCGAAATTTTTGGGTTTTTGAGATTTTGGAAATTTGAAAAATTTGGCAATTTTCAAAAATTCTGAAAAAAATAAAATTCATTTGGAGTGCGAGCAATTTGATCATATGATATTGAAAAATGGTCCACCATTTTTTTTTTTTTTTTTTTGAAAATGAACTCCCCATTTTTCATCCAGCCTCCCCCATTTTTCCGCGATTGATCTACCGATTTATCTTCCAAATTTCCCCCGGAATTTATCACCCGCCAAACTCCAAGAATACGTGCTCGGTCGTACCCCGCAGTCACGTGCAGCGCATTTCCCTCCCCCTGCTCCATCCCCCCTCCCTTTTAACCTCCTCAAATCATTCCTCGCCCTCCTCCGTTCGGAATACGTTCAAAAGAAAAAAATCTTAAGTTCAGGCATGCTCGATCTCAATTTAAAATGATTTTAGGTCTTAATTTAAGAGCGTTTTTTTTGCTACACATTTTTTTTTCATGCAATCGTCTGTAAATTCTAATTATTACGAGGAATTTTTTTTCTATTTCTTTTAGATTTTTTTTTCAACTTTCCGATGAGGGAAGTTATTGCTCTGCCCCTAAAAATGAAAATTGTTTTTTTTTTAAACATATTTTCGCATTCCCAACATTCGTAGACCATTTGTAACAAAATATAGATGTGTGTGTATGTGTGTGTGCCTGTGTGTATCTGTGTGTGGTTGTGTGTATCTGTGTGTGGTTGTGTGTACCTGTGTGTCTGTGTGTGCCTGTGTGTACCTGTGTGTACGTATGTCTTTCGCAAACGCTTTCTCATGCACCAATTATGCAATCAAACTCAATGATGGCGCAATTGGAACGTCTTAACATATTCTGCATCTGAAAAGATTTTCGGTGAAATGCATCTGGTGTTTTTTTATTACACCATTTTTTTCTTCTGCATCACGAAATATTCGGAGAACGGATATAGGGAGAACAAGTTTCAAGAAATTTTGCTCCCTCCGTTGAAATGCACATTTGGCGTTTAATCACTTTTCCCTGTTCATAATTTCGGGAGGAATGAGCCACCACCCCCATTTAATAACTGAATGGTAATTTTTCCTATTCTGCCCAGTATATTTTATCGCTCCAGAATTTTTACCTTTCTTTTTAGTGGACGTAAAAATTTGGCGGTTCTTCTGCTAATTTCTTTCCTGAGGGATTGAGCAGCTGGATGGTAATTTTTACTATTCTTTCCAGAATAACTTTTCGGTTCTCGACTTTTGAGGCCAATTGAGGATGGTAATTTTTACTATGCTACTCTTTACACTGGTTTTGATCTGGGATGACCTAGTTGCTTCGTTTTCTCGAAAACATCATTAGTGGTTTTGGTGCCGCTGGGACTTTCTGAGAACCCCATGGCCCCCATAGCTCCCCATGGGATATAATATGAGCCGCGTCCGGCGAGCAGACGGTCGCCAAGAGGGCCCAGAAAGAAGAATGGAGATAGAGAGGAAAAAAAGCCCCTCCAAAAAAGCCTAAAAAACGGGAGGGGGGCGGGTGGGTGGGGGGTGGGGGGATAAAAATGTGGATAGTCCGGCGCAGCATGGCTATGCCAATAAATACGAAGACAACGACGAGAGCTGAAGAGAGTGGGGAACAGGTTGGAGCTAATTCAGAGACTGGGCCCTCTAACAAATAAAATAAAAAAAAAAGCCCGTTGTACCTCTCGGAATACCCTTAGTCGTACCGTAGAAAACCGACCTCGCTTAAATCGGCCAATTCAACCGGCCCCTTGATGGTTTTTATTCCACCGATAATCTATTATTTTTTTCGGCATTCTAGGGTCATGGCGGCTTCATTCGGAAATCAGTTGGGAATTTTTCAAACTAAATTTTTGAGATTTTTCAAAATTTTGAAAGATTTTGAGATTTTTGAAAATTCTGAAATTTTTAAAAATTTTGAACTTTTGAAAATTTTGAAATTTTGAAGATTTCGAACTTTTAGAAATTTTGAAATTTAGAAATTTTTTGAAATTTTTGAAATTTTTGAAATTTTTGAAATTTTTGAAATTTTTGAAATTTTTGAAATTTTTGAAATTTTTGAAATTTTTGAAATTTTTGAAATTTTTGAATCTTTTGAAATTTTTGAAAGTCCAGTACAAAAAAAAATGCTCTTGTGTGAGGGGACTCCAGCCGCGACTGGTACCTCACTTTCTTCGCGTCCTTCGTTCGTTCCTCCCGTTGCACATCATTATCAAGTTATTTTCATTTCTTCATTTTAATTCTCCCCCCACCCACCCTCTGAGGTATATTGTTTATTTTTTGTTTCAGTGCTGGCAAAATTGCGAGACCCTCGAGACACAGTGGGAGGCCACGAAATCCATTTGCGAGGGAGACGAAAATCTTCGTGTGAGTATTTTAATAATTCAATGACGTCCTCTTTTTCTCGTTTTGCGTTTTGCTTTTATTGTTTCATGAGCGAAGTGTTCATCAAATGAGCAACAAGAGAAATCACGATGAGTTATAACAGAATGGTTTGTCCATTTTTTTGTTGCAAACTTCTGCGCTTTCAAAATTTTCAAAGATTTCCATTTTTTGAAATTTTTAGAATTTTCCAAATTTTCCAAATTTTCCAAATTTTCCAAATTTTCAAAATGTTCAAAATTTAAAAATTTTCAAAATTTTTAAATTTTTCAAAATTTTTAAATTTTTAAAATTTTTAAATTTTTTAAAATTTTTAAATTTTTTTAAATTTTCAAAATTATCAATTTTGTCAAAATTTCGGACAACTCCAAATTTTTTTTTTTGGAAAATGTTTGCAAATTTTTGAACTTTTTAAAATTAAAAAAAATTCTTTTTTTAATAAAAAAATGTTCTATTTTTTCCGCTATGACAGCTGTCAATTTATGACATAAAAATCTGTGTGTGTATTCGAATAATTCAATGATTTCTTTTTTCTCTCATTTTATGTTTTATTGTTTTATGAACGAGGTGCTCATGAGATGAGGAAAAAGGAGAAATCTTGACGAGTTATGGCCGTGTTTGTTTTGAGAGATGCGACTCATTTGCCTGCGTGGTTTATATGGCTTTGTATCTCGTTAGGGGATCTACTACAGGGGCTTTTGAGTTATTTTATCGTCGGGTAAATTCGATGAATAAATTGGCCTTTTTTGGGGGCGGCACTCCGGGCTTTTTGTTTTGTTCATTAGCAGGTATTTTCATGTGTTAATTTCGCAGCCGCGAAGGCTATCTTAGAATTTTCACACACATTTGTTTTACTCTTGCAAAAAAAAAAATACAGAAATGTCAAATGATTTGAGCATTTGAAAAAAAATTGGGAACTACATTTTTTTTTTTGAATTTCCGAAAAAGTTCTAATTTTGAAAAAAAGAACATTTTGACCCACCCATCCTACCACACCTCCCAACCCGCCACCCGACTACACCCACCCACTCACCCAACTACACATAACCACCCACCCACCCAACTACACATAACCACCCACCCACCCAACTACACATAACCACCCACCCACCCAACTACACATAACCACCCACCCACCCAACTACACACAACCACCCACCCACCCGCCCAACTATACATACCCACCCACCACCCCAATTATACATAACCACCCACCCACCCAACTATACATACCCACTCACGCACCCACCCAACTATACATAGCCACCCACCCACCCAACTACACATAACCACCCACCCACCCAACTACACACCCACCCGCCCAACTATACATACCCACCCACCCACCCAACTATACATACCCACTCACGCACCCACCCAACTATACATAGCCACCCACCCTAACACACATAAATGGCCAAAATTTTACAAAGCTACACAAAGCCCAAGTTTCCAAAAATTGACAAACCTCCCAAAATTTGAGAGTATTTCAGGATTAAAACTGCTACTCTATAAAACACTTTCTACCAGGTAATTCCACACCGTCGTTTTTTCATCTATTTCTTTCTTTCATACCTCCGCATGAATAAGTGAACTAGAGAATGGTCCATTCTTGACTACCGATCAAAATCTATATGGGCTCCAGGTAGACGACTACAAAAAAATCAAATTTCCCACTTGCAAGTATATCCGAAAAAAACTGTCAAAATAAAAAACGCCAATTTAATTCGTAAATTACAATGATCCTCAAAATTGGAAGTCTCAAAAATTCCGTAAGAAATCACATCACCAGAAAATCCGACAAATCCAAACGAAAAAAACCGTCAGAAAATGAAGAAACGCGCTAGTGATCATTCTATTCCACCGAGGGAGATCAGAATCTGGGCCGTCGAAGTGGAAGGGCAGGTAGAGGTCCCTAAAAAGAAGAAACGAGAAAATTTTTGAAGGGTCGTTTCCCACATCCCAGACATGGCCTGAAAATGCTCAGGTGTAGGACAATATGTCCCTTCCAAGGATTTCCCCAGGAGTAAAAAGGGCGAGCGGTAAGACAGATTGGGCCCCAACGAAAGCTACAATTTGCCTTTTTTTTTCATGCGGCATTCCGGTATTTTAGGTGGTCCCTTTTTTCCGAATCACTGGGTGATGGAACCCGACGTTTGGCGAACCTTCCAAACGATCGGTTTTCTCAAGAAACCGTGAGTAATCGGACACTGCTTGTGACTTGAGGTCCGTTGATGAGAAATTTATACGGCTCACCAGCCATACTAATGAAGAAAATCAAAAGTGAAAGGATCCAAAAAATGGTGTTTAAAAATTGAGCGCTTCCACCCCCCCCCCCACCCACCCAATCCCCTCCCCATCCACCCATCCAACCCCCTCCCCATCCACCCACCCACTCCCCTCCGCATCCACCCACCCACTCCCCTCTGCATCCACTCACCCACCCACCCAATCCCCTCCCCATCCACCCACCCTCCCTATTCCCCCCCCCCCCCCCCCCCCCTCCTCCATCCATCCATCCACCCACCCAATCTCCTCCCCATCCACCCAGCCACCCAATCTCCTCCCCGCCCACCCAATCCCCTCCCCACCCACTCACCCCCCTCCCCATCCCCAACCAGACTTCCATATACCTACCCAGAAATGTGAAAATAGACAGAAAAAGAAAACAGAGACATGAATGAAAAATGAGATTAGCTATCTTGACTATTGCAATGTAGATCCCAACTTCTGCCGCCAATCTCCACCGCTGGTAATCTGAGGCATAGCGCCTGGAATAGGACCAGCGTCTTGGGAGGACCGTTAATTAGTGCAAATGGCCCCGGAACAGACCATTACTCCACTGTCGAATCGCCCCAGCCAATCAGGGAAAGGGGCGATAAATCGGCTCCCCTTTTCTGCTCTACAGAGCGGGGAGAGAGAGAGGGGGGGGGGGGACTAATTCTGAAATTGAAGTTATTATCGTGACATTCTCTGGAAATGCTTCCAAGAAAAGTTCAATTAGGTTGGTTTATTGAGAGACCGCGCTGTAAAATTTTCAAAAGTTCCAGTAAAACAGTTGTAATTGGGAACGAATTGATGGACCATTTGAATTATTGTATAGATAGCAGGAAATATTTGGATGGATATTAAGGTTCTGATCGGGAAAAGCCACGAGTTATGTACAGTCAAAGGAGATATTTTGAGGCCACCCAGTTCAGGAAATGAGTCGCAAAAGTGTCCAATGAATGACGTGTGGAAATGCGTGTATGTGCCTGTAAATTGAATTGGAGGATGTTGCAATTTTCTTGGATGTTGATACCTTCCTGGAGGATGTTGATTCCCTCCTGGAAGATGTTGATACTTTCCTGGAGGATGTTGCTATCTTCCTGGAGAATGTTGAAAATTTCCTGGAGGATGTTGATACCTTCCTGGAGGATGTTGATTCCCTCCTGGAAGATGTTGATACTTTCCTGGAGGATGTTGATACCTTCCTGGAGGATGTTGCTATCTTCCTGGAGAATGTTGAAAATTTCCTGGAGGATGTTGATACCTTCCTGGAGGATGTCGATACCTTCCTGAAGGATGTTGATCCCACATCTTCCAGAAAGACCTCACTCAAATTCCACAGGTAGCAATCCCTCATGCTAATTGTCCTCTAAATGTTACAGTGTCCAGCATGTGAGACCGCCTGCTCCTATCGCCAAACCCGCCTAGAAGAGCAGTACCTACCATCGAGTCTTCCAGCTCCCAACAAGGGCCCCATCAGATTGGGTCAGTACGACATTGCGATAGTGATGCGTCGAGTTGGTTCAGCTTGGAAGGAGTCAGGCTACTACCCAGGAACTCGTGTACCCTCCCTTCGACCTGACACCTGGATCCTCGCAGTCCTCCAGGACGGTGTCCGTCACTACAGTTGGGAAGAGTGGGTGCCCACTTTGGAATCCCTCAAGGACGGCCCCTTCGTCGAGGCAACGCTCTCTTGGCGTGATGCTGAACTGCAGCTGAAGAGACAACGTGATATCGAGCAGAAGCGATTCAACGATCGTGTGCGCCAGTTTTACCTCGAGAAGTATGGGGAGAAGGTGCTCGTTGAGTGGAGGGACAGCCAGGACACACCTATTCCTGAAGAGGTATGCAATGAACCAAGTTAGGTCCAAGTTGTCTCGGTCTCTCCTCGACCTCCTCCAGGAAGAAGAGGCTGGAGACCATTTTTTCCTATCCCCTGCCAATCTCCAAGCTCCTCACTCCTGAGCCTTCTAGCATCATCTCTAATTACTTTATCATCTTCGCAGGTATTCAGGAGGTTCTTCTTCAGAAGGCGCAACGAGGAAGAAGGACAGCAGACTGACAGCATCAGCGACTCCTACCCAGTATTCAAAAGCCAAGATGGACAATCAGCTGGACCAGCCATGGAGAAGCAATCCTACGTGGTAGCATGGGAACCGGAGACTGGTGGTCTTATGGGGAACCAAGTTGTCGATACAATGACCGCACAAATTTCTCTACTACCCGGCACCAAGTATCTCGTCAGAATAGCATCCAATGATGGTCCAGGCAGCTTCTCCATCGAGATTGATACACGTGCTAATTCCGTTCAAGTTTGGAGGATAAAAAAAAACCTGGCAAATTTTTATCCAATTGCCATGCTGGCAGGCGGTGTCTCAGCTATTCTCTTTTTGATTATGGTTGCTTTTATAAGGCGAATTGTGAAGAGCAAGAGGGTGGAGGATGAGGAGGAGGTTTGACGGAAGTGTTGAGGAAGTTTTTTAGGGAGTACTTTGGTTAAGGGATCTAGCAGGAAGGTTTGGGTGGATCATTGTGTAACGTGTAGGGAGGTGAGGACGTGTGGGAGAGCCAGGACCTCTCGGACATGTCTATATGGTTGAAATACATGGGACGTGGGGTGGTTTTTTTTTCTTGGTGATTTGAGGTTCCCGGAAGTAGATGTGAATTGCCGAGAGCAAAATTTGGCATTTAGAAAATGATTTTTATGGGTGTTATGGAAAATTTGCTCAAATCACTGTAATGAAGAGACTGGAGTTTTCATGATCGCTAATGTAAATATGTAATAATTGTGTATTTATTTGTAAATAGGTAGTGTGAACGATGTGTAAATAACGAGTGTATAGTATCGCTAGGATTGAATCATACTTTTAGGTAGGATGGAAGATTAATAAAAAATGATCAGTAATGGAGATGTGGAGTTTTTTGTGGTTCCCAGACCCGTTTGGCCCATGTGGATGCTTTTGATATTTTGCACTACCTTCGGCGAGTCTTGGAAGTTGAGTATGGGGGTACTTTTGAGGACATCCTTGGGTGGGCAAGAGCCGACGAGGAGTGGTGATGGTGTTGTTGGATTTACAGCAGAGGGGAACTTCGTGGGCACTAGGTCTGGATCATTTCGGCTGCTTCTGTGGAGAACAAATTTTCCGGGAGGACTTTTCCGGAGAATGAATTTCCGGGGGGCATTTTCGGAGAACAAATTTTCCGGGAGAAATTTTCCTGGAGAATTTTTCCGGAAAACGGATTTGTGAAAAATTTTCTGGAGAACAATTTTTCCGGGAGAAATTTTCCGGAGAACGAATTTTCCTGGAGAATTTTTCCGGAAAACGGATTTGCGAGAACGATGTACTGGAGAACACATTTTCCGGGAAATTTTTTTCGGAAAACGATTTTTCCAGGAGAAATTTTCCGGAGAACAATTTTTGCGGAAGAAATTTTCCGAAGAATGAATTTTTCCAGAAAACGGATTTGCGGCAACGATGTTCTGGAGAACACATTTTGCGGGAAAAATTTTCTGGAGAACAATTTTTCCGGGAGAAATTTTCCGAAGGACCAATTTTCCTGGAGACATTTTCTGGAGAACGAATTTCCGAGAACAATGTTCTGGAGAACAAATTTTCCGGAACAATGTTCTGGAGAACACATTTTCCGGGAACGCTTTTCCGGGGAACAAATTTTCGAGAAAAATTTTCCGGGACACAAATTAATGGGAAAAATGTTCCGGGGAATAAATTTCGCTGCATAATTTTCTGGGAATGATTTTCCAGGGTGATATTCCAGTTACCGATTGTCGGTGGCAAAATTGCGGTCTCCAAGACCCAGGGCCGATGAAATATTGTTCCGTACATGGCGTGGAAAACTGATTACCCTCTCCCACGTGCTCGCTATCCTCGGCTTCGCCTCGAAGGACAATCTGGCACGTGGCCGAGGGTGATTAGTTCCCCACAGCCCGGAAACGTACGTCGTAAGTAGTCAAAGATATTTATGTGGCCGCTGTAACTATTGGTATCTAAACAATCTGAAAAATCACAATGGCGGAAGTCGGTTCATTATGAACAGGGCGATTAAAATGGCCGTAAGCTACTGCGGGTCGGACTAATCACTTCCACATCGAAATTGAGGAGTGACTCACACCCACTTCACCCGCATCATCCAGAGCGTACCTGCCTCCGCGTATGTTGATTCTCTCCACAATTTCCATATCAATACATTCTGCGTCAACATAAGTACCACCACTTCCGGAACAGATTTCCCATGCTATTTGGACGGGAAATGCAGTAAATTTCTTGGGGAAATCCTAAATAATTATTGATCGAGGGGTGGTTACATCATTTTCCATAGTCTATCAAGTGCCTTCCGGAGCTGGTTGCCAGATTAATCCCACAACATTTTCCAATTCCCAATGGGGGGTTATTGTTTTGCCCCAAAAATGGAAAATCGATTTTCCATCATATCTCCACGTTTCAGGGCATTCCCTGAACATTTCTACGCCATTTCTCATAGAATATCTGCGTGTGTGTGTATGTTTGTGTGTCGGTGGGTGAGTATAGATGTATATGTGTATGTAAGTGTCTGTGGGTGTATGTGTATGGGTGGGTGGGCGGCTGAGTGTATGTGTATGTGTGTGGGTGGGTGGGTGGGTGTATGTGTATGGGTGGGTGTATCTATGTGTGTGGGTGGGTGTATGTGTATGTGTGTGGGTGGGTGGGCGGGTGGGCGTATATGTATGGGTGGCTGTATGTATGTGTGTGGGTGGGTGGGTGTATATGTGTGGGTGGGTGGGTAGGTGAGTGTATGTGTGTGAGAGGGTGGGTGTATGGATGTGTATGTGGGTGTATGGGTGGGTGGATAGCTATATGTGTCCCAGTTTATGGGGCCCGCCGATAGGATACACGGAATGTTTCTCCTATCGGCTGGAATTCATGAGAAAATTTTCCATGACCACTGACAAACGACAAAACGTTTGTGTTCCTACGTAAATTTGTGTGTTCCTACGTATATGTGTAATGGAAACCTATTGTGAAGGATTTCTCACCAACAAATCATGCCATAAACAGCCTAATGGCGCAATCGACGTATATTCACGTAACAACGTGTGGATTAGATTTCAGATAAAATCGGTCCAATATGTATATTCTTGCAATCGACTTGATTGAAGTCTCGAATACAGTTCTCCAGACCTGTATTGATATTCAAATTTTTGGTCAATATTTAGTCTTCTGCTCTTTTCTGTATCACCGAAATTATTAGCTTTCTTATTCACCCATGGGCACTATCGTTTCAAGTGTTTACAACGCTGTATCACAAAAACGGTTGCAGATAGGAGAAACTCTTTGAAACAAAAGTTGTTCCTCATCTCAGAACACACACTTGGTATTTACAACTTTGTTTTCCAACTCTCATAATTTAGGAGATATAGCTCATGGAGTAACGGTAGGCAGCAATGGCAAATCAGTAATTTTGCCTTGTGTTGCCGTATTGTTTTTGCTCTATCTTAAAAACCGTTACAGATAACAAAAACTTTTGTTAACAAAAGTTGTTCCTCATCTCAGAACACACACTTGGTATTAACAACTTTTTTTTCCAACTCTCATAATTTAGGAGATATAGCTCATGGAGTAACGGTAGGCAGCAATGGCAAATCAGTAACTTTGCCTTGTGTTGCCGTATTGTTTTTGCTCTATCTTAAAAACCGTTAGAGATAACAAAAACTTTTGTTAACAAAAGTTGTTCCTCATCTCAGAACACACACTTGGTATTTACAACTTCTTTTTCCAACTCTCATAATTTAGGAGATATAGCTCATGGAGTAACGGTAGGCAGCAATGTCAAATCGCTAACTTTGTTCTGTGTTCCCGATGTGTCACACTCATTTGTCCACTGGTCGCCGCAAATCAGTCTAGTACGATACGAATTGAAACATTTGTTGAACCGGCAACGAGTACAAATGTGTGCCGGTGACCCCGAACCTGAATATCCCGTTATGTTCGTCGACTTTGACTTCTATCATCCAGTCTTCACCGAGAAGTCGACGGAAGATGAGACGTTTCTTAGCCTATGTATTGCCGTTCATATACGGCGGTGTTCTTGTTCTATCACCATCTGATAGTAGTGATATATCAGTTATCAGTTCGGCTGCTGTTTTCTGTCTGAGTTTACTACCCGTAGGATATGCTGCTGGTGCTAGGTGAGAACTCCAAGTGCAATTGGACAGTGCAATCGTTTTTCGAGGATAACTCGAAATTGAGTAGAGCTAGGGGATTTTGTATAATAACTTTATTTGTGGAGACAACTACGAGCTACAAAAAACTCTATATACAAATTTGTCCATCTACTGTAGATTTCGAGATATGCACCGAAAGCTTAGGCTGCAGGTGCCCAATGCAGTTGTGCATCCCAACATTTTTGGGGATATCTCAGAATAGAAGGAGATAGGGAAGATTTGATAAGGACATGTTTTGTAGAGAACGTGGAGTTCTATAAAAAGTCTCCTATGAAAATTTTTCCATCTCCTGTAGATTTTGAGATATGAGTAAAAAATGTGCGGGGTGTGAGATAAAACATAGAGAGATGATAAAAAATTTATTTTCAGGTACGTACCTAAGTGGAAAAAACAGGCGTGTGAAATTCCGGCTGCGCAGCATCCAAATTCACACTATGTATGTGATGAAGCGGGCGAAGTGAAGTGCTTACCAGGTATTAATAATTGGGGTCTTTGGTGACTGGAGTCATTAGTGAAGTGGTAAATTACGTGGGAAGCGTTTCCTGGAGATTATTTTGGGGAAAAAAATTGAGAGGTCGATGGTATAAGAGGGGAAAAAGAAATAAATGGACGCAAGTGAAAAGAAGAGAAATGATTGTCATTAAAATTCTGAAGCTTCAAAAATTTAGGATTTTTTTCTTTTTCAAGTTTTTACCGTTTTTTCATCGATTTTTTTTACTAAAATTTAAGCAACTTTTTTTCTCTGAAAATTAATCTTTAAAACACACCTGCCCACCCACCCATCCACTCACCCACCCACCCATCCACCCACCTACTCACCCCCCCCCAACCCACCCACGCACCCCCCCCCCCCCAACCCACCCACGCACCCCCCCCCCCCCCAACCCACCCACGCACCCACCAACCCACCCACCAAACCCTTCCCCCCCCCCACCACCCCCCACCACCCCCCACCCACTTACCCACAAACACACACATACATACCAATATACACCCACACCCATACACACCAATATACACCCACACCCATACACACCCACGCCCATACACACCCACCCACACACATTGTGTTGAATATAGTCTAGAAATGTTGGAAACGTGGAGCTAAGTCACACTTGAAGTCATAGCATGGAGCAAGGCCCATTTGACAAGACCAATGTTGAAGAAATTTTCTTTAATATTAATGTTTGATGCCATTCAGGATGGACCGGCGATCTCTGTGATGTTCCCCTATGCAGAAAGGGCTGTGATCCTCTTCAGGGCTACTGCAGGAGGCCCGGTGAATGCCGTTGCAAATTGGGTTTCTACGGAGAATTGTGCGAGAAATGCGTGGTGTTACCAGGATGCCAACACGGAAGGTATGTGTCATTCAGCCAAGTATGATTTTCGCCGAGAAAGATCAAACTTCGCTTTTCCACCCGCCCCAACTTGCCCCCATTGCTGGAAGATATCCAACCGAAAGTTCGGGGCAAAACCAAAGCCAACTTGCTTCCGAGGTGAACACCGTAGTTCCCAATACGTGCTCATTTGTGTATCGCCAATGAATGAAGGTGACATTGACCTCCTCATACAGGTGATCAACCTCGCGAGTTTCTCTCCAGTGACGTATTCCTATACTGCACGATAACGGGACCCGACAATTCTGTCTACTGTACGTAATATTATTTTTTCCCCATCGATTTTCGCAGTAAAACACGTACACAATCGGTGAAGTCTCTCCCCAAAAACTGGAACCATTAAAACAAATTAACAGCTAAATGTCCTTAAAAAAATAAATTGAAAAATTTTTGCATCAGTTTCATCATTTTTTAATAGATTTTTTGTAATAGTTTAGACAAAAAATACAGAATAAATGGGCTGTGTGTATGTATTCTCTCTCCAATCTCTCATTTATCTCACCATAGAGCTCTCCAAATTATTTCAATTGTTTATAACGCTCTAACGCCGAAACGGTTAAAGATACGAAAAAAGTCAGAGAACACAAAATATGTATTTTTTTATAAGGAACAACATTTATTTGACATATTTTTGCGTATCTATGATATTTCGTGAGATACAGCGTTATAAACAATTGAAATTGTTAATAACGATAGAAAGCAGGAGACATATATGGAGCAAAAACTAATCAGCTCTGAGTTACGGCAAGACGCTTCGATTGCGTCATACAGGACCTCGATCGGATAATTTGTTCACGAGAAATCGTTCCGGGAAATTTTTGATTACATACGTACATCGGCACACACACACACACACACATACAGACATTTTGTTTGAAATAGTCTAGAAAGGTCAGAAATACCATGAAACGTGGAGATCTGGTGGAAAATCGATTTTTCATTTTCGGGGGCAAAACGATAACTTCCCCTATCGGGAAAATTGTAAAAAAATCGGATGTTTCATATGGCATACTTCCGGTTGGGTCGATGGTCCCGCCTCGACAATTACGTATCATCTTCTATTGCTCCAAAGCTACATGATCACCATCTGACACAGTGGGGACCAGCACTAATTAACACCTAGCAGTGGTAATATCAATAATGCGGAATGTCTTGCAGATGCAACGTGAGCTTCGAGTGCGCCTGCGACGAAGGCTGGAAGGGTTTGTTTTGCTCCGACCCCATATGCCACCCAGACTGCAATAAGAATCAGGGATACTGCGAAAGACCGGGCGAGTGCAGATGCAGATTAGGTTGGCAGGGTCCCAAGTGTGAGCAGTGCGCTGTATTTCCAAGATGTGCTCATGGTACGTGTCAGGGGCCCCTGGAGTGCCGTTGCGATCCAGGATGGACGGGCTTTCTATGCCAAACACGTAAGATTGAAAAAAATTATATGTGTCGCAAGATAAACAACGTAGTTCTAGGCAAAATGTCAAAAGCGCTTGTCTTCGACAGGTTTCAGGGATTTTGTGGACAATTCGTGATAGTATTTTCTGAGCACAGCTGCAGTGCAATTTATTTTTAATGAGTGCGCAGTGTGACCCTAGGTTGCGATAATACCTACCTACCCATACACAACTCACTCAACCCCCCCCCCCCCCCTCAACCCACCTACCCATCTACCCACCCACCTACCCATCTACCCACCCACCTACCCACCCACCCACCTACCCACCCACCCACCTACCCAGCCACCCACCCACCCAGCCACCTACCCACCGATCCACCTACCCACCGACCTACCCACCCAACCCACCTACCCCCCCCCCCTACCTATTCCTGGAGTAGAGTATCTCGTAACAACTGGATTTGCAGAATAAAATTGTGGCGCACTCTTTATAGAAATTTTCATTACCAATAAAAATCTTGTATATAATTTTTTTCCAAAGCGCTCTGCTCACGAGGTCCATTGTAGAAGGGTTATAAAAATCCTTTAGAAAAATTGAGATAACAAAAATATGAAACATTATCAATTTTCCAGCTATCTGTGCGCACGGCTGTAGCCGGGAAAATGGCGGATGTAGAAGACCGGGAACTTGCAGATGTCGAGTGGGCTGGACCGGTCCAAATTGTACGGAGTGTGTACCATATCCCGGGTGCTCCCATGGCTCTTGCCGTAGACCATGGGAGTGCAGGTGTCAGCCAGGTTGGGCTGGAGATCTTTGCGAGGAGAAATTGACTTTTTGCGATGAGCATTCCGACATTTGTCAGAATAATGGCACTTGCATCAGTATGACCAAGGAGGATGGTGATTATAGGTGGGATGCTTATCAAATTTTTGAATTTATCTACTTTCCCGATAGGGGAAGCTATGATGTTGATATAGTGGGGCAGGGGGTAGAATGGGACACATGGACGAATTGGGACTTGCAACGTAATGCTATGCATAACATTTGCTGCACTCTTACTCCATCAGTACCACTCACCCATTCTGCCCCACTACCCCCTTGACCCATTCTGCCCCACTACCTCCATTGACCCATTCTGCCCCACTGCTCCCTTGACCCATTCTGTCCAACTACCTACATTGACCCATTTTGACCCACTACCCTCCTGGACCCATTCTGCCCCACCACACCCATTGCCCCATTCTGCCCCACTGCTCCCCCTGGCCCATTCTGCCCCACTTCTTCCCCTGGCCCATTCTGCCCCACTGCTTCCCCTGACCCATTCTGCCCCACTGCTTCCCCTGACCCATTCTGCCTCAATGCCTCCCCTAACCCATTCTGCCCCACTGCTGCCCCCAACCCATTCTGCCCCACTGCTTCCCCTGACCCATTCTGCCTCAATGCCTCCCCTAACCCATTCTGCCCCACTGCTGCCCCTAACCCATTCTGCCCCCCCCCCCCTACTGGTCCCAAAATTTCCATTCAGTAATTTCTGGCGAAGAAATTACGCGATGACGATTGTGGTCAGAGAGCAGAAAAAGCGTGTTCCTCAGAAGGCAATACTACAGATTGCAATTTCCTTTTCGCAGATGCATCTGCCCGTTGGGCTTCGTGGGTCGCAAATGTCAGATCCAGACAGTGGAGCCTGCAACGGATCTGACGCCGCCATTGCCATTAGAAATTTCTGTCGTTGATGCCAAGCCTCAAGCGGAGATGCCGGATGATCAGCAGAGTGGTGAGCAATTGGTACCAGTAGCCAATGCGGGGCTCACAGCAACTAAGGCCCCAGCAGATGTGGAAGAGGTGAGTGTTGAGCCGTTGGGCCCTATAGTAATCACCGATCGTCCCACCACTGCCGAGCCAGCAGCGACAGCTGGTAAATGGCCGACTGAACCACCAACGGAAGCGCCGGTAACCGACACTGATGCTGACAACGAAGCTTAATTGTTAAGCAACAGTTGAATTTAATTATTTATGTATTTATTGGAAGTAAGGTAATTTTTTAGGCTCGTGTAGATGTGTGATTTATTGCAAATAAAATTATTTTCAACTTGAAATAAAAAAAACACTTACAGGAAAAAAAATTAAATCCTGTAAATAAAAATTAAAAAATGGATAACAGGAATTAAAATTTATGTAAAAAAAAAATTTTATGAAGTGGAAAAATTCACGAAAAAATTCAAGAATTATGGAAATTTTGAAGTGTAAAAAATTTCGAAACTTTTTGACAAGTTTTCAAATGTCAAAAATGGCAAAGAAAAAAATTCTTCGCAAAAAGTTTTTGCAAATTTTTTGGAGAAAAACCAAAATATTGTTTTTGTTGGGGCCATGGAATTGTTGGATGGTGTAAGAAAACAACAATCCTCGAGTTTCTTAAAAGCTGAAAACCAGATCATGACTCATATGCCTTCAGTGATAGTACAAAGTTGCTCTACATGCGTCAATGGATTCGAGTTTATCGGTGGAATTTATTTGCAAAGCGACTGAGTAAAAGGAATTGTGGTAAATTAATTTGAATAGGATATTCAACATTTCATTCATTTATTTCGAAACTGTATTTTATCATTGAACAAACATTTTTTTTATGCATTATGGGATTTTAAATTATGTTGGTAAGTTTTTATGTTTGCACGTTTTTTAATTTACATTTTTCACTGAAAGTTAAAAGGGATAAAAATTTATGGAATATTTTCCAAGAACTTTTCCAATTTTGGAAAGAAATTTTATGAATTTTTGAAAATTTAAGTATATTTAAGTAGATTTCTTTTTTATTATTTTTTGGAGGAAAAAAATTAACAATTTCGAATTTTGAGGCAGGCAAAAATTTATAGTCGAAATCGTCAAAAACACTCGCAATTTTGTAAATTTTTGAAAATTCTGAAAATATAAAAAATTTAAGATTCACGAAAATTGTGAGAATTCTGAAGTTAAAAAAAAATAAAATTGAGAAAGTTGTAAAAATCCAAAAAATTCAACATTTTTTAAAATGAATCGATGGAAAGAAAATGAATAAATCGAGACAATCCAAGCATTCCAGCCCTCGAAATTAATGCAATTCGTGATAGATAGATCAGCGTGACGTCCAATTATCTTCTAAATTGCGTACGCAGAAGGGGCAATACGGATACGAAGATATACGAAGGACTATTGGCCGACGTATGGAGTCACATTGCTATATGTACCATACTTTACGCTCGACTGAGCACATGTACTATCCCATCGCACAGGCGAAAACCCACGTAATCCATACATCTATTATGTAACATCAACATTTATCCTCATTTTTATTCTCAACTAAATCTCAGAATATCGAGAAAACTGTCAGTGATTATTTCCAATGGAATTCTCCTCATTCTGCAATACTACTCGTCATTTTTTCAAACCTAGTCAATAATTTTTGCGGTCGTAATCTACTTTTTTTTGTCATCGTAATTTACGATTTTGTAATCGTAATTTACGATTTTTGTAATCGTAATTTACCATTTTTGTCATCGTAATTTACGATTTTTGTAATCGTAATTTACCATTTTTGTCATCGTAATTTACGATTTTTGTAATCGTAATTTACGATTATTGTAATCGTAATTTACGATTTTTGTAATCGTAATTTACGATTTTTGTAATCGTAATTTACGATTTTTGTAATCGTAATTTACGATTTTTGTAATCGTAATTTACGATTTTTGTAATCGTAATTTACGATTTTTGTACTCGTAATTGACGATGTTCGTAATCGTAAATTCCCACTTCCGATTTTTAAACTGCTTTTTTTTTATTTGTAAATTACAATTTTCAAATCAAGTTCCAGATATTATGATCGCCATTTGCAGTTTTCGAACCATAATTAACGCATTGGCCTCTGTTCATTTTCTCTATCGTTATCCTGATAGGTATAATTTTCAGGTCATGCGTATGTTATTCCATACTTATTTTGTACACATTGCGAGAAATTGGAGCGCGTAGGTGTGGAATTATTCAATGGACGTTGTTTTTCTCTTATCTCGCGTCGTAACGTCATGACTGTGAAAGAGTTGGCAAGGAGTCAGCTATAGGTTAAGCCATTTCTATGCATCATGAACTTCCTCTTCCTACTTGGGCAAAATCATGGTAAAAATTTGGAAATCACGATTTAAATTAAGTGCGGTGAATTAGGCACTGGAGGATCACACTGAAAAGTTCGTGAGGCCACCCACCCACCCACCTACCCATCCGCCCACACCCACCCACCCATCCATCCACACCCACCCACACCCACCCACCCACCCACCCACCCACCCACCCACACCCACATCCACTCACTCAAACACCCACTCATCCACCCACCCACATCCACCCACTCATCCACCCACCCACCCACCCACCCACTCACACACACATATCCACACACGCCATACAATTTCGATGAAATTTAACGTATCTTCGATACATTTTGAGATACTGAGGGGAAGATCTTGGTTGAAGATGCCATAAGTTATTATGATCATTCATTATGTCGTGCAATTTTACGACGTAAATAAAGTGAGAGTCTTCTCAGTTAATGAGAAAGTTTTTGGGTTGCGGTACGGAAAACCGGAAGTGTAATGTTAGCCCTGTAAGCTGTGACTGTGACAGAATATACTCTAGCCTCGGTTAGTTTACGCCGCGTAACGGTGTATGCACCGCATTGGTTGCATTATGCAGGAACTACCGCAGTGCAAGATAATTCAACAGTAAAAGCGACGGAAATTACAATAATTTATGAATTTTCAAAAATTCTGAATTTTTTTTTAAAACTGAAAAACCCACCCACTCACTCACCCTACTACCACCGGCCCTCCCATCTTTTCAACACCCACCCACCCAACCGCCCCCCACCTCCCACCTACCCACCCTCCCACCACCTATCCTCCCACCCATCCACCCAACCGCCGACTCACTCACCCAATCGCCCACCCACCCATCCACCCACCCACCCACTCACCCACCCAATTTTGAAAATTTTGCGAACTCCCAAAGCGAACACAAGGAAATAAAATATTTTAGAAATTTTTGCCCTCGACAAGATAATTTAGCTGCTAATTAAATAAAAAATGATTCCATAATTTTTTAAACAAAACAAACATCATTAATTTTAAAATCCCCAATTACCCCACGTTGAACTCGGATTTTCATCATCTCTGGATAATTGAATAATTCATAAATTTCCCGCTCATCGTGCATATTTCAACTTCTTTTAACATCCAGTATAATAAATATCGTTCCTTGGCATATGTAATTTGTAGCAATAAATAAAACTTTCAAGCAGCATTCGAAGATAACTTTCGATATTAAAAATATCGGCATCCCATACCCTAATTGAGAGTTTCAGAGTTAAAAACCATTTCATACAAGCTATCCTATAGCTAAAACTCATTTTCCTCGAGATAGGAAAATTGTAATATACGAATAAAAACTTATCGATCATGTTGTAATACAGATTTTTTTTATTTCCAAGGCAAAGCAATGACTTCCTTTATGGAGAGCTCAGTAAATTAGAACTTTCAAATCGGGAATAGGTTTCCAAAAATTACCATTGCAAAAAACACAAATTATGCTGACAAAAACCGTAAATTACGAATACATTAACCGTAAATTATGATCACCAAACCGTAAGATACGATTCCAAAAATCGTAAATTACGATTACAACATCGTAAATTACGATTACGAAATGGTAAATTACCATCACAAAATGGTAAATTATGATTCCAAATTCGTAAATTACGATTACAAAATCGTAAATTACGATTACAAAAGCGTAAATTGCGATTACAAAATCGTAAATTACGATTACAAAATCGTAAATTACGATTACAAAATCGTAAATTACGATTACAAAATCGTAAATTACGATTACAAAATCGTAAATTACGGTTACAAAATCGTAAATTACGATTACAAAACCGTAAATTACGGTTACTAAAAATGTAATTACGATTACAAAATCGTGAACTACGAGTGTAAAAAACGTAAATTACGGCGACTAAGAAGACCGTATTGTAAGCGGTATAATTGATGTCGTTTAAAATTATGATTACAACCATGTTAAGATAGGATATCTTCGATGTTGAAAAATTGATACCCATCGCATACGCTAATTGAAAGTTTCGCAATTAAGACTTATTTCACTCGAGATATCTCCACCAGGATTATTTATACATGGAGTGCTCTCCATTAATAAAAAAATGCCAGGCCTCGGCCTTGGGGGGGAAATAATACATGCATATATCGATGAGTAGTTGCAATCGAGAATTGAACTGCAACTGTAATCGACTAGCTTATAGAGCGAAACGACCCACATTACCGTCTCATACCTGAAAATTCAGTGTTTTAATTACCATAATTAAATTCTCTTTTATCTGAAAATTAAATAATTTTTTAGGAATCTGAAATGTCAAATTTTGAAAGTTAAAAATTTAATAAATTAATTTTTTTTTACATTTTTCAAATTTGAAAATTTTCAAAAATTTCAAAAAAACTGAGAATGAAAAAAAAACTTTTTGACTTTGAAAGTCGTGATTTATTAGAAAGACCGATAACGATTTCACAATCGAAATGGAACGAAAAATTGATACCGCTTGGTACCAGGCTACCCTGGCTACTCTAATATCATATGCTAATTAGATAAACATGATTGGGCACAGTTGGATACAGCGACAAATTTGCAAGTAACAATTCGCGTTTTAAATTCGACTCCAGGGCGCATTCAAAAGTAATTAAAACTTTATGACACTACCTGACATGCACTTCAATCACATGGCTATGAGAGCATTTTCCAATTGGTTATTGAACACTTTCATATTGATCAATCGAAACCAAGTGCTCATTTTATGGTAGCAACTGCCCAATTTTCGAAAGATGAGTATGAAAAATTTTGGAAAATTTGGAAAATTTTTGAAGAATATTTGAATATTTTTGAAAAATGTATAGGAGCCGACCCCCATAGATAGGTGCCAACTGCTCATATTGGAGGAATGCCATGAGATTTTCTTACGCCATAACAAACATACAATTTTTTGTTGAAATCGAATGGTATTGATATTTAAATTTCCATTATTCATTCCCATCACTTAATCTCTGCATAAACAGTAAAGTGACCTACAGTCTCTGTCACGGTCGTGCATGAGTAAAATAGAATGGCTTCTTTACCTGCTTTCAGCCTTGCTATTGTTAATCAATGGATTAACGGGTTCTCGTGTAAGCACATCGCGACAACGTTGCACCGATCATGCCCAGGATTTCGCCATGTATTTAATATTTTTTTTTCAGTGTTACTTTTTATTCGTATTTACCCAGAGGATTCAGCGGGAGGCCTTGGTCTGTGGGCAATACTAGGGGAGACGAGTACCCACCCAAGGCGACTGGTGGTGTGTAGGTGGGTGGGTGGGTGGGTGTCGGTGGGTGGCTGAGTGAGTGTAAGTTGGGTGGGTGGGTGGGTGGGTGTGTGTAGGTGGGTGAGTTGGTGTGTGTAGGTGGGTGGGTGGCTGGGTGGGCGTGTGTGTGCGTAGGTGGGTGGGTGGGTGACTGTGGGTGGGTGGCTGTGGGTAGGTGTAGGGTTTTTGGGTGATTATTCCCGAGACTTTAAAAATTGTACAGGTTAAGCAAAATCTTTCTTATACCTGAATTCAACATCGCTAATCCTAATCAACGGATCTTTCGCATAAGCACAAGACAATGTCTCTGTATATATCTATATATTGCTACACCTACATTGCATCGATCATGTGCAGGATTTTGCTCGTGTATTTACAATTCAACAGCGGAGAATTGTAAATATATATACCTTCCCCGTTCTTTCGCCATCGCGTCCTGTTCTCACGAATTTGAACCCAGAAAGAGACTCATGTACACATCTAGACAACATTTAACCGTACCAAGCACTTCTCACGACCCACAATTCATCGATTAGGCCAATGCACACTGGATAATTCAATCTACTATTTAAAATATAAGCGAGTGCATAATGTGGGTTCGCGAATTTTCTCGGCTTTTTTTTCCTGGTTTTTCCAATTATTTTCAAAAAAAATTTTCAGCTCAACATGCGGATATGGGACCACTTTTAACGTTTGGTACCTAGGCTAGAAGAGGGAGACCCGAGTTGTAAAACGGAAGACACCCCAGTTCGAAATCGTGTGTTAGACTACTCATGTACTAATTGTTTAGTTTCAATCACAGCACACGCACCTTCCGTCATGGATCGCGTGAGCTTCTCCCTGCACTGGCACAGCCTCCCATTATCTGTAGCAAAGTCCTTGCTAGGAATGCATTCGTTGCATCAGTAGGTTTGGCGAGTCAAGAAAAGTGAAACCCCATCACCGAAGAATATTATGCATGGTGAAAAAAAAGTACGTCTGAGGCACATTAGACCGCTGTCCAGCACGCACATGTGTACTATATAGCACTGTACAGCATGCAATCCGCGCACAAATGGTGTCATTGCATAATCAGCGCCGAGAACAGGAGAGTTACTGTTGGAACTGACGTCCTGAAATCCCAGTTGATTGCGCGGTAAATTATGGAGAAATGGGAGATTTAATCTGCGGTATATATATAGTAGAGTCGTCCAAATGTCATCGAGCTCCTTTTGCTCCTGATCTATGGACTTTACAGAAAAAGTTATTTAAGATGAAATGTGCAATACATCATAAGGAACAAAATTTGTTAAAACTTTTTTTGTCTATCTTTAGCCGTTTCTGGGATATTTAGGTATTAAGGAGAAATGCTGCAGCGGACAGCAACAGATGCATCTCGAGTAAAGTGAGGGAATGTTTTGATGGGATTGATATTAATTTTTTTTTGGGTTGTTTTAATGAGTGCAATCGGCTTTGGCTTTGGAAGTTTTTATGGAATTTGCAGCTTGTGGATTTTTTTTTTTGAGAAATTCGAGAGATCGCTCGACTTATGATTCTGCTGATTCCTTTTCTGATTCATGAGAATTGCTTTTATGACCCAATGTGTTGACTAATGATGTGATGAATTCATGATATCTGCCTTAGCATGCAATCGAATGTATTCGTTGATAATTATGGATAATAATTTATTGAAGTAGGTGAAATTAATGGACGCGTAAATCAGGGGACATTGCAGAAAGATCAATGGGAGTTATAAAAAATTGAATTAATCGATTAATTAAAATTGTAGGTTTAGCAATAAATTAATAAAAATCGAAGAGAGTTGGAAATAATAATTTAAAGAAATTTGAAGAATTGAAAATGAAAATTAACAATTAAAAATTGAAAATGAAAATTGAAAATTGAAAATTGAAAATTGAAAATTGAAAATTGGAAATTGAAAATTGGAAATTGGAAATTGGCAATTGAAAAATGAAAATTGAAAATTGAAATTGAAAATTGAAAATTGAAAATTGAAAATTGAAAATTGAAAATTGAAAATTGAAAATTGAAAATTGAAAATTGAAAATTGAAAATTGAAAATTGAAAATTGAAAATGAATATGAATATGAAAATGAAAATGAAAATGAAAATGAAAATGAAAATGAAAATTGAAATTTCATTGCCTGCTTCACCTGAGATATGTGTTAAAAACAAAAGTTGAATGGCCTTGTTACAATTTCCCTTTGCACTACTGGATTAAAAACAATATTTTTAACCAGTGAAAAAATTTGTTTGTGGAACATTCTAAAACGTTCTAACGGATGTGTGCGACATTGGGGGGAGAAATTCTTTCGAATTCAGCGGATAACGGCCATTACCTAGAATTCCGTGCTAATCATCGTCCGTTCAGGATCATGTACCACACGATTACTGCGCTGACGAATTTATCTAGAAGAAAAAAAAATATTAGTTCGTAATAATACCAATACGTTCCAATATTATGATACTACTGCTCTACAATTTTGTCGAAAATGTTTTTCAAAAAAAATTAAATTTCAAAATTTTCGAAATTTTCGAAATTTTTAAAATTTTTGAAATTTTCAAAATTTTCAAAATTTTCAAAATTTTCAAAATTTTCAAAATTTCCAAAATCTTCAAAACTTTTTAAAACTTTTGACTTTTGATGATTCCCGAAACCAAAAATTGCAAACATACAAAATCATTAATATGCGAGGTTCGCATAATTAAAAAAACAAAAAATCAGAAGACTCGAAATTTTGAGAAATAACAAAAAATTGGTAAATGTTTTCAAATCTCTTAGATTGTGCAAATTTTCCCCCATTTTAAGAATTCGAAAAATTGCAACACATTTCGATGAAGCTAAACTCTTCATAGAGCGTGTAACAAACACAGCAGCTCAACTAACACGACTAAATTAGTCCCGGACATAATGTGTATAATTGGACAATAAATGCCGTCTTAACTATTGGCAAAATCACAAACGAGAATGTCACGACTGGGACAAGTGGGCGAATTTTATGTGCCTTATCAAATAACATGAATCAGTGGTACGAGTCGGTCCAATGCAATTCGCGCATTCATCGCGGCAAACGCGGAACCAGAAAGGGGCTGTTCACTTCATTGTTTATCGCAAAGACTCGACGCAAATGCGTTGTTCAATCGTTTCCTTGAAATTGAGTCAACAACAAATTCTACAAATTCCAAAAGCTCCTAGCATTCCTACACGTTAAAAAAAATAGTATGTCGAGTGTGTTTGTTTTCCCATGAGCAAAAAAATTTTCTACTTATTTATGACAATACAAATACTGATGTATTTTTATGTAAAATCTCGTCGTTATTCGTTTCACCAATCTCTATATCAACCTCATAGTCAACCTCGCTGTCAACATATTTGTCAACCTTGGCGTCAACAGTCTCCTCCATCTCTCTATCAACATCCCCGTCAAAATCGCCATCAACCTCCGCATCAACATGCTCCTCAACCTCTTTGTCAACCTTGCTGTCGATGCACGGGTCAACCTTCCGATCAACCTCGCTGTCAACATCCTCCTCAACCTTTCTGTCAACATCGTCGTCAACCTTCCTGTCGAGGCCCGTGTCAACCTTCAAGTCAACCTCCCTCTCAATCTTGTTATTAACATCCCCGTCAACCTCCGCATCATCATCCTCCTCAACATCTCCGTCAACATGGTCGTCAACCTTTCTGTCGAGGCCCGTGTGAACCTTCCTGTCAACCTCGCCATCAACCTCCCTCTCAATCTCGTTGTCAACATCCCCGTCAACCTCCGCATCAACACCCTCCTCAACATCTCCGTCAACATCGTCGTCAACTTTCCTGTCGAGGCCCGTGTGAACCTTCCCGTCAACCTCGCCATCAACCTCCCTCTCAATCTCGTTGTCAACATCCCCGTCAACCTCCGCATCAACACCCTCCTCAACATCTCCGTCCACATCGTCGTCAATCTGCCTGTGAAATTCACCATCAACCCTCCTGTCAACACCCCCACCAACGTCTACGTCAAAATCTCGAGTTAAGATGGGGTTGATGACGAGGTTGACCAACAGTGTCCTGGTCTCTCAAGTGTCTGCTGATGTACCGAGCTGTACCTGGGAGATATAAAAAATTAGGCTACATTGAGTTTCCCGGTTTTCCCGAGGCCTACAACTTACCTCGACTCTGTTTAATTTCTTCGCATTATGCATCTTATAACTATTATTCGTTACACTACATTTTGATTGTGTAATCGGTTGAATAAATAAATCGGCGGAAGGCCTTCACCTGGCGCAGCCTGGGTCAAGAGCTGTCAAGCAATTAAACGAAAAAATAATAGAATGAGAAATGAATAAATTACATTGGGCGCCAATGTATTGAACGGTAGCTAACAACGGTCACTTGAATCTACTCAGGCAGTGGAAAGTTGGAAGACATGGCAAACACTTAGTTAATACTATCAACCTCCCCGTCAAAGTCAACATCTTCGTCAACCTCCCTGTCAACTCTGCGTCAACGTCGCTGTCAACAGCTTGATCAACCTTTCTGTCAACTTCGCGTCAACCCCCCCTGTCAACATCTTCGTCAACCTTTCTGTCAACTTTGCGGCTAAGATCCTTGTGCACCGCCCGTCAACCTCTCCGTCAACGTCGCTGTCAACATCCTCGTCAACCCTTCTGTCAACATCTTCGTCAACCTCCCCGTCAAACATCCTCTTCAACCTCGCTGTCAACATCTTCGTCAACCTCGCTGTCAACATCTTCGTCAACTTCGCTGTCAACATCTTCATCAACCTCGCTGTCAACATCTTCATCAACATCCCTGTCAACATCTTCATCAACCTCGCTGTCAACATCTTCATCAACATCCCTGTCAACATCTTCATCAACATCCCTGTCAACATCTTCATCAACAGCCCTGTCAACCCCGTCATCAACATTCCCGGCAAGGATCACTGCTAAATTGTCCACCCAATAGTTTCATTGCTCACCCCTGGCTACGTCGCCTCACCCTGTTGTATTAACCATTTGGAACTATTGAGCTGCTCATTCAGCATACTCGAGGATCAGCGACCTCTGAGGACACTGTCGTCTCATTACTATCGGCCCCTGGGACTAGTTATAGCTTATAGCATATAGACAGCACCAGAGCAATCGCCAAATCTAAATTATTATTTGGCGCACCCCCTCCCACCCACCCACCCACCCCCCCCCCCCCCCCCCCCCCCCCCCCGCCCGCCGTAGCAAATATTATTATTCATAACTCGTGCGCAAAATTTTTGCTACAATTTCGAGTGCATTCCGCGACTTCCGGGACTGCAACGTCACTCAAAAAAAAAATCCGCGCTGAGTTATGAAAGGGCGTATGTGCATTAGAAATCGATCGAATTTCACATTTCAAGCAATTTGCAAGTTGGAATAATGCAATTTTATAATTTTTTGGAAAAGTCGCGTTAGTTTGTGGATGTTCTGAAGGCTTGGGAGTTTCTTTGAAAATTGAGAAGAAAAAAAATTGTTTTTAGTTCCGCATAATTTTCGAAAAGAACAATGCAACCGCGAGGCAAAGGTGCGTGGCTGATGAAAAGCCACAGCTCGACCAATCGCCCCGGCATTAACATACGAGAAAACTGATCATTCGTAACCCCACCATTCATCCAACAATGTCACCCACATTTACGTGTGTTCGTTGGCCGATTATCGCACAGTATTATAATGTTAGTTTATATAGATTGTGTACAACCAGGCATCGTGAATAAATGAGTGTAAGGCGCAAAGTAGGTGTGGCATTAGAAGGATAAGTGTATGCTATTGGCTCGGCGTTGCCGGGATGTTAGAAAGAAATGAAAGTCAATTCCCTATATAAAGGGTCGTTTTGCCCCCCATTAAGACACAAGTGATTTGGCACAACTAGGCAACAAGTTGGTCGACATGAAGGTTTTGGTACGTTATCCAAGTTGTTTGAAAATTTTTGGATAGTTTCAGTGATTAACGAAAAATTTTTTTTTGTTTTTTGTTTTGTTTTTTTTTTTTTACTTTATTATGCCGAAATTAATGAAATAAAATTTGGCGGGTAATCGCGGGATTTTTGAAAATTGGAATAGAAACGTAGAGTTCAATTTTTCAAGCTTTCTCGCGGACCTCCGCACAGGATGGTTGGTAGATGTAGATAGACTCTAGAATTTTTTTCCTGCAATTTTATAATCTCTAAATTCAAAAAATTACGTCGGTGAAAATTTTTGAATAATTTCGGTGAGGTTTTGAATATCCAAAATCATTGAAATTTTCAAAATCGAGATGAACATAGCTCTCACTACTGCACACACACACCTGTACACCCAGCTACCCAACCACCCAAATCCAGCCACCCACCCTCCCAAATCCAGCCACCCACCCAAATCCGACCAGCCACCCACCCAAATCCGACCAGCCACCCACCCAAATCCGACCAGCCACCCACCCAAATCCGACCACCCACCCACCCAAATCCGACCACCCACCCACCCAAATCCGACCACCCACCCACCCGAATCCAGCCACCCACCCACCTACCCAAATCCAGCCACCCACCCACTCCAATACACCCACCCACCCAAATCCGACCACCCACCCACCCAAATACGCCCACCCGCCTACACACATTCACTCACTCACTCACGCAAAACCACATACACATATGAGCATAAGTGGGAAAAATAAGAAAAAAAAAATTATTTATAGATATGCTTGATGTTGCTGGCGACAGCGTTCGCCGAGGAGGACAAGAACGTGAAGAAACGTGGTCTAGGTCTTAGTTTGGGCTATGGGGATTTCAGTGGTGAGTTTGGTGGCTATAGTGGTGAATTAGTAGGCCATGGAGTTGGCCATGGATTCGGCCATGGACTCGGCCATGGATTCGGCCACGGAGTGGTGGTTGGACACGGACATGATGCCCACAAAACCATTGTCCAGACCATCCACAAGACCGTTGCTGTACCTCATCCCGTACCTGTAGCTGTACCCGTCGACCGTCCCTACCCAGTCAAGGTAAGTTATGGGTTTGTAACCCTGGAGAGATGCTATCCTCTCAGCACTACCGTCCTACGATTTTTTTCCATTTGTTATGAAGTCAAAGGCACGAAAAATCGGGGAAGAGGAGCAGGCGTGCTAAAGTAGGGAGTGCATCCTGGTCTTACTACCTTTTTTTGAAGATATCGCGGAGCAGACGCGGAAAACGGGAATTTCTGTAAAAGCCTTTTTTGTAGAGAAAATCACGCTCTACGAAAAAGAGTGTATTGAACATTTCGATAACTTGCTCAGATTTCGAGATATTCCTCAAAAATCGTGATGAACTGAGCATGCTTGTATTAGCTCACCACGTCTTTGCTGAATCGCTTGAATATTTATAGATCTTGAAAGAAAAATTGGAATATTCAAAATTTTGAGAATTTTTAGAGGTGAAAAATCTGGAAAATGTTCACAAGTTTTTTTTTCAAAGTAACGAAAATTTTGGATTCTATTTCCGTTTAAATATGGACATTCTTTCAAAATTTTATGCAATTTTCAGTCAATGTGTATCCAATTCTTTTTCTCACTTATTCCATACTTGTTTTTTATTCTGAATTTTTTCGTTAACTTTTGAAGATATCTGAAGTCTTATAAAAGTATCGAAACTTTGAGTAATGGCCCAATTTTTATCATTTCCAATGTTCTAAACAAAAAATAAAATTTTCGAAAATTTTTCAAATTCCAACTGGTAAAATTTTTAATTTCAGAATTCTCTAAAAAAACTGTAAAAAGTGTGGTGAACCGTGCAAAATTTCTAGAGTAGATCCAAAATAAATTGATCAAACGTCATCTGCATTTGTTAAAACATCATTGTTACCATTTTCATGTGCCTCATAAGAAGTGTATTAAAAATTGTATTATGACATTAAAACATAATTCTACTCGAATACGGACATGAAACAACTTTTCCAAAAAGTCAAGTATTTCGTTAGATAAAATGGTTTTAAAACCTAAAAAAGAAGAGAGGATTTCCGAAGATGTGATACTAGGCGGCCTGGAGCGCGCTACACACACACACACACACACACACACACACACACACACACACACACACACACACACACACATACATGCATGCATGTGTCCTGAAATCGTCGTGGAGCATCATACACACGTTCAACTTCCTCATATAAAATCACACACACATACACACACACACAGACAATTCACATATTCCGAAATTATCGAGGAACGGCAGACATCCAATTATAAAAAAAATTCATCACAGGAATGATCATACCCTGCCCCATCGACAAGTATAGACGCCAAAATTACTCCATCAATATACCCAATTTCAGGTTCCAGTTGACAGACCATACCCCGTTCCAGTTAAGGTGCCCGTTCCAGCACCCTACCCAGTAGTCCACACCAAAACTGTTCACGTTCCAGTCGACAGGCCATACCCAGTTCCCGTCAAGGTGCCCGTCCCAGCGCCTTACCCCGTTAAGGTTGCCGTACCACAGCCCTACCCCGTCAAGGTCGCTGTTCCACAGCCCTACCCCGTCAAGGTAATAAAAACTATAAACAGAAATTTTTAGCGTAAATTTTTTTACTTCAAGTTTATAAAAAAAAATATCAATTCAGAATTATACAAAAAAATTGGATTGGTTATATTGCTTTGATTACATCAAAATAATTGAATTGCACTGTACAGTACTCGTAACGATGCGCGTAACGATGCGCATAAAAATGCGCATAACGATGCGCATAAAAATGCGCGTAACGATGCGCATAAAAATGCGCGTAACGATGCGCGTCACGGATGTGTAACTCGGCCCGTAACGGATGTGTAACGCTTCCCGTAACGGATGTGTAACGCAGCGCGTCACGCATGCGTAAAATTGCACGCCACGGATGTGTAGCGTTGCGCCTAACGGTTGCACGTAACTCTCACGCTACCGTGTACGTTGCAGGCGTTTCACGCTGCATGCAACGAATGTCCAACGTCAGGCTGTACGTCGCACATCACGATACGTGCAACGGCATGCGTCCCGCTGCGCATCGCCCAGCGCGCCAGTGGCGCGTCATGCTGGACGTAACATTACGCCTCGCGCTACGTGCACCGTTACGCGTCACGCTCACGTGACGGACTCGCAAGGCTGCGCAACACAGTTGCGCAGTGTAAAACTTACCCAAACCAGGACTTTCACTTCTGTGTATTTTAATAATTCCCACAGTAAATATGGAAAAAAAATTGCAGGTTCCAGTTCCTCACCCAGTGTACATCAAGGAACACGTACCAGTTGTCGTTAAGGAGCACCACGGACACGATTTCCACGATGTTCATGGTTTTGATGGTCTTCACGGATACGGACACTTGTAAACCATCAGTATTTGGATTTAGCGCGAAATCATCAAACTGTTGCATCTTTTCTATCTTCTCAATCCCATTTTTCTTCCCCATTTTATGAACAGTTTCTTCAACCGCCAAATCACCTATCTCACCTTTTTCCCCCACCTAAAATAAAAAAAACAAGACAAGCCTCACCCCAAGCATCTCAAAACATAAACAAGCGACCGACCAAATCACTTTGTTAAACCAATTTTAATTTCATTATAAACCAAAACACCAGTCTTAGATGTTTCTGATTGATGAAATAAATTGTGACGTTTTCGTAAGAAGTTGATGGAGTTTATTTGCTTGTACTGGGATACGAGTTATGGGGCCTTTTGATGTGGGTGATCAGTGAAGGGCTGGCTAATGGTATTGCAAGTGATTTTGCAATGCTGGGGGAATTGCAGTGAAGGAGTGGATGCGAGCGAATTGAATGGTCGCAGGCGAAAGTAACGGAGTCGCATAATTATGGGGATATCCTGTGTTAATCTGGGATTAATTGAGGAGAGGTGAATATGCAGGGCACTCATTACGTGCCGCTCATTTAGACAGCGCACCTATCCATTTTTTTTTATTCTTTAAATATTTTTCTTTAAAATTAAAAAAAAAAAAATTTTCTTCAATTTTCAATTTTTGTAGTTTGAAAATTTTCAGTTTCCAATTTTTTTTTTTTTATTCAAAAAACATTTTCAGTTTTGAATTTAAAAAATATTTTCAGTTTTTCAATTTTTTGGAATTTAAAAAATATTTTCAGTTTTTTTAATTTTTTCGAATTTAAAAAAAATTTTCATTTTTTTTTTCGATTTTGGAGATTTCAGATAACATTTTTTCAATACAATTTTTCACCTTTTCCAAAGTCTGAAAAATTGTTTCTCAATTTTAGAAAACGGAACATTGCATTGACGGAACCGAAGTGCAGCAGTACTGCGCATGCGCACATGCAGCATTCTGAGGTTGGTAAAATTCTCCCTCTTTTGAATTTGTTAACTTCCCAATTCCGCGGAGTTATTGGGGAGACCCCGAGATCGAAGATAGTGACTGACCTCTCCAGGATACCACAATGTTCTCCACCAAACTGTGTGTGTGTGTGTGTGTGTTCGAGTGTATGCTCCAATTTCGCGGAGTTATTACAGTTCATACTCGTCGAAGCGATATTTCCTCCATCATTCGACCCTGATTTCTTCAAAAAGTATCAGAGATAGCGCCATGACTCATAGGACCTGAATGATTCCCCACGAACCAACGAACATTTAGTATTCAGAACTTTTTTCTCTATCTCCATTATTTAAGCAAAGCCAGGGGAAATTGCAAAGTCGGAAGTTTCTTCTGTGACGCCCATGGATCAGCTTCCGCTGAGAAATTTTTTGACCGCAATAGATCCGCTTCCGAAGACAAACGCCATATCCAGTTGGTCCAACTCATACATTCAATTGGAATAAAGTGATTTCTCATGTCACCCACAGATTATCTCTCATGGCGCCCCATAAACTCGCTAAGCACACCATCCACAGTCTGAAGCCTTGACAGATGTGCCGCCCGCACCCACTCACATCAACACCGTGTGAAAAGTATTCACATTTTGCGATTTATCATCATTGCTCAATTTTCACTGAAATCCATAAAAGTGGGGAAAAATTATGGTTAATTAAATTTACATAAAAAAAATGTTTTCGCGAATATTTCCAGGGAACATTAAATTTCATAATTTTTTTGGGTAACAAAGTGAAATTCATTTTTTTTTTATTTTTTGAATTCTGATATTTGAAAAAAAAATCAAATTCTTGAAATTTTCAAAATTTTGGAATTATTTAATTTTTCAATTTTTGAAATTGTGAAATTTACGAAAAATTAAAATTTTCAAAAATTTCTGAAATAGTTGAAATTTTTGAAAATTTGGAATTTTTGATGTTTTTATTTTTTGAAATTGTCAAATCCGAGAAAAAAAATAAAATTGTGGAAATTTAAAAAAATTGATATTTTCGAAATTTTTGGGGATTTTTAAATTTTTAAATTTTAAGTTTTCCAAATTATTTAAATTTTGAATTTTTTTGGATTATTTTTGATATTGGGTGAGAAATATTGTGATTCATGGGATTGATCAACTTTCGCTAAAACCTATTAAAATATGAAAGAAATAGAGGAATCATTAATTATGGGATGACAAGATTTTTTATTTTCCAGAATCGTTTCACCAGATTAAAGTCGGTCCGGCAAAAACATAAATTTTAGGCAAAAAATGTGCAATTTCTCAACTCTGTTGAAATTATATTACGCAGATGACCAGACTACATTTTTGCGAAAAAAATTTATGAGGTACAAGATAAGACGAGTCAATTAAAAGAAATAGACTTTTATTCGCAGCGTAATGATGACAAGACCTGGACACGTGGGTGTAACGGGGATTTTATGGAATCTCATGATACGATAAAAATGCCAAATGACATGAGGTTTTTTTTCAACTACAGCAGTAAGAAATAATAATGAAAGCCACATTTCCTTTCGGCGACTGAATTTTTTAACATTCGAATTGAAACGTTGATGTTTTCTACTTTTTCAATTTTTTCAAAAACTTCAATTTTTCCTGGATTTCAAAAACTGTTCAAATTTTGGAAATTTTTAAAATTTTTGAAATTTTTGAAATTTTTGAAATTTTTGAAATTTTTGAAATTTTTGAAACTTTTGAAATTTTTGAAATTTTTGAAATTTTTGAAATTTTTGAAATTTTTGAAATTTTTGAAATTTTTGAAATTTTTGAAATTTTTGAAATTTTTGAAATTTTTGAAATTTTTGAAATTTTTGAATTTTTTTGAAATTTTTGAAATTTTTGAAATTTTTGAAATTTTTGAAATTTTTGAAATTTTTGAAATTTTTGAAATTTTTGAAATTTTGAAATTTTTGAAATTTTTGAAATTTTTAAAATTTTTGAAAATTTTGAAATTTTCGAAATTTTTATATTTTGCGGATTTGTAAATTCTCAGAATTCCGAAAAGTTTCCAACACTTTGTAATGACAAGACTCGTCTACACGAATTTAGGTAACGGAGAATTTATGAAATCGCATAATGCGCTAAAAATGCCAAATGACATGATTTCTTTTTTGCAATTGCCGTCATAAGAAATAAAAAGGAAAGGGAAATTGCGTTTCGACGACCCCATTTTTTTGGCTGAAATGACCTTGTTCACCTTCTCAAAATTGATGGATCTTGAAAAGTTTCCAACAATCCGAAGTATATGGAAATTATTGAAACTTTGAATGATTTTGAAATTTCTTAGAATTTCTTAGAACCCTTCAGTGGTCGCGCCATTCTTCCAAAATTTCTTCAGAAGGGGGTAATGGACACCCACCCATGCGGCTGGAGCCGAGTTTCGCCATTTAGGCCATCATATTTCTGAACGCAGGGTAAACCTCCAGAAATCCCTGTGCTGGATGAGTGGGTGGGTGTTTGGGGTGGCTGGGTGGGCGGGTGAGAGTCTGAGCAGGTAGGTGGGTGATTGTGCAGGTGCGTGGGTGATTGGCCGGGTGGGTGGGTGATTGGGTACATGGGTGGATGGGAGGGTGGGTGGGTGGGAGGGTGAGTGGGTGGGAGGGTGGGTGAGTGGGTGGGAGGGTGAGTGGGTGGGAGGGTGGGTGGGAGGGTGAGTGGGTGGGAGGGTGAGTGGGTGGGAGGGTGGGTAGGTGAGTAGGTGGATAAAAAGGACCGGTGGGTGTATAGGTGTTCATAATATAGTATAAATTCACTTATATTCCAAAAAATCTTTGAAAGTCGAAAGAAAAATGAAATATTTCAAATGTCTTATCTGAAATAAGAACGACAATGCGGAAATTATATCAACTTTCTTCGACCTCGCATTTGTATACATTCGACTTATCAAGTTGATCCGCGTACATAGATCAAACAGAAACACTTTCAGACTCGTCTATTGTTCACTTTTTTCAAATTTCCCTGACAATGCGCATGCAATCGAGAAACGAATGAGTGAGTGGTTCGGAATGATATAACTTCTGAAGTCAATCTTCATTTTCTGTCATTTTTGATTCGCTACCTACGAATTTTGGAAATATTAGAATTTTTTAAAATTGTCAATGTTTTTTTTGCATACTTTTTATATATTTTGGAAAATTGTATTTTTTTTTATTTTGGCGATTTCGGTTTTTTTTTTAAATTAGGACAGTCCCATCGAGTTTTCTAGAGCGTGTATTTTTTCATCTGGATGAAAAAATTCAAAATTGTCTATTGTACGAAGTCCAGGATTTCCCTAACAATTGGCATGTACAGTATTTCAGAAATATTCGAACGAATATACTGGTTTGAAACGATACGTGTCATTCATACAGATATACCATCGTTCGAAATTTCATCGCCTACTAAAAAAGAAAAGATGCGACCATTTTTTGCAAAATTTCCAAGATCGGACACTTTTCAAAATTGCGCAATTCTGAAAATTTGAAAATTAATGGAACTGCTTGAAATTGGCAACCGTTGAATAATTTCTCAGATCTATTGTTGAGTCTCCGAAATTTCCCCAACAATGGTCACGTATTGGAGGATTGAATGGACGAATATCTAGTTCGAAGCCATACATGGGATTGAAAGCGATCGACTGTTCGAAATGTTATACGCATCACTCTACCTCCGGGAGCCCGAAATTTCGTCAATTGAGAAAGCATAGATTTGTGAACCACCCGATCTGAGGAATTATTATTTTCCCCCTAAAAATTCGATTTTGTATCATATCTCCACGTTTCAAAGCATTTCTACATTTCTAGACCATATTCAATAACGTCTACGTACATATGTGTATGTATGTGTGTGTGTGTGTGTGTGTGTGGTTGGGTGATTGGGTGGGTGGGTGGTTGGTTGGTTGGGTGGTTGGTTGGGTGGTTGGTTGGTTGGGTGGTTAGTTGGGTGGGTGGTTGGGTGGTTGGTTGGGTGGGTGGTTGGTTGGGTGATTGGGTAATTGGGTCATTGGGTGATTGGGTGGGTAGTGGGTGGTGGGTGGTGGGTGGTGGGTGGTGGTTGGGTGGGTGGGTTGGTAGGTGGGTGGTCAGTAGTGGGTGTTGGGTAATGAGTGGTGGGTGGTGGGCGGTGGGTGGTTGGCTGGGAGGTGGGTGGGTCAGTGGGTGGTGAGTTATTGAGTGGGGCAGTGGGTGGGTGGTTGGTTAAGTGCTTAGCTGGGAGGTGGGTGGGACAGTGGGTGGTGGGTGGTTGGTTGGGTCAGTGGGTGGGTGGGTGTGCAGTGCGGTGAGTTGGTGGACAGGTGTGTGCGTGTGTGTGTTGCCATACATATTCCCTCTTTTGCAAGAAAAGTGGTTTTCTTGCTGATAACCATTTTTGTATTTTTCTTCAATTTTTAAAATTTGCATAATTTTTGCAAATTTTGACATTTTTTCTAAATTCTCAAAATCATTACAATTTTGAAAAGTTTGAAATTTTTTTAAGGTTCTATTCTTCTTGCAATTTTGCTGATTAATCACGTACCTAACGCACAACACTTAATTATTCACTTTCATATTAAACACCTGAGATCTGACCATGTTGGATGTAACACTTTAGAAAGAATTCCCCCCAGAGAGAATGACAAGCGGATTATTCGAGTGTTAGACTTAGATTGATGAATGTGGGCACTCGGTTCAAATCATTCAAAAAAAATTGAGTCACGTTTGTTGGAGTTGAAGGTCTCCCAAACAAACTCTTATGAAAATCCAACACACTCGAAATTTTTGGAGTCTGGGAAAGAAATGATTTATCTCATATGAATGTCATTTAAAACATCGAATCTTGAGAAAAAAAATGAAATCAGATCATTTCGGAAATTCCTGAAAAAAATTTGCTAAAATATAATCATGGAATTTTTGCAATTAAAAAAAAAATTTCATTATTTCAATTTTGGAGTTGAAAATTTTTTCAGTTGTTAAAACTTTGAAATAAAATATTTTTTTTAATTTGTTGATTTTTTTCATTTTCCCCACTTAAGATGAAATCGCGATTTGAAAAATCATTCTCCCAATTATTAGAGGTGAAGGTCCCCAAAACAAACTCTTATAAAGACCCAAAACACTCGTAATTTCCATACGAAATTCACACGTAACTGCGCTCGTAACATATATTTGTCACCGGTAAATTTACAATTACGCAAGAAAGTGAGAAGCTTGGGTTGTTGGCCAGTGGCCCGCGTTTTTCGGCCCAACACATACACACACACATGAAATCCAGCTATCCACCTCCACATCGAGCCAGGAGTTTCCATGATCACGGTATAAAAGACGAAATCTTCCCAATGTTCTTCACAGTTGCGATCCGGACATAGCAACATGCAATCAAAGGTACCAAAAAGTGTAACTACCAAAATAAAATTTCAAGACATTTTGAAAATACTTCAAAGCCGTAAATTGTTCCAAAATAACCGAAATTTTTCAAATTTTCAATACTTCTAAAGTGTTTTGAAATTCATAAAAATTTGCATTTTTTTTTTTAATTTTCCAGAAATTTTCATAATTTTGAAAATTTTCCGAAATTGGAAAATTTTGAAAGCTCCCAAAACTTTTAAAACTTTTTCATTTTTTTTAATTGTATCAAAATTAAAAACCAAATTATAAATCCTCATTACCTGTTTTTTGAAAAATGGCGGGAAAGTTCAAACGGGCAATCTACCCTGACGGTTGCGCGCGCACACCAAACATTGAAAATGGCGGGAACGACGCGTGACCCCTCAGCAAAAATCCGCCTAAACCATTCCTTGTTTTCAGGCTGTAATTATCCTCGCCCTGGTGGCCCTTGCTCTAGCCGAAGAGAAGAAGGTCGACGAGCCGAAGAAAGACAAGCGCGGACTTCTAGGGTTAGGCTACGGCTCCTTCGACAGCGGTTGGGATTACGGTTACGGGAGCCGCAGCTCCCTAGGGTTAGGAAGCTACTCAACCTACTCGGCGCTTCCGTCAACAATCGTCACCAAAGAATTCGTCCCAATTGAGAAGCACGTGGCAGTTCCAGTCAAGGTAAAACCCTGCGCCCTTTAACAAACAAATGTTACCTCAACCTCCATTCATAAAACAACTGCCTATAATTCTCCGCAATAAGACCTACCAAATAGCAATTTCCCCTACGAATTCCCTGCAAACAATCCTTGGCCATTACAAAATCCCAAATGTGGATTCAAAAAAAAAAAAAAATAGAAATTTGTTAAACCATTCACTTCCAAAAAAAAACATCAATTATAAATGGATTGAAACAGTCGATCGCAACATCTCAAAAAACCACCAGCAATCAGCTCAAGGCAATTCGCTGCATATGGTGTCTTATGCATCGACCAGCATGATGAAAATTAGTGCGCTTCACGCTCGGCTAAGCGCGTTTCATTATAGCTTTTCCTCTCATACACAATATTGGGCAATACTAATGATTATTTTTTTTCTATGTGCAATGTGGAAACAGGTGCCATACGCAGTTCCCGTTGATCGGCCATACCCCGTGCACGTGCCCCAGCCATATCCAGTAGAAGTTACGAAGCATGTTGCAGTGCCAGTTGATCGTCCAGTACCAGTGGCAGTCAAAGTGCCAGTACCAGCGCCCTATGCTGTTAAAGTACCTGAACCCTACCCAGTACCTGTGGTGAAGCATGTAGCTGTACCAGTATCTCAGCCTCTGATTGTGGAGAAGCACAGTAGCTACTCCGATGGCTGGAACTCCTACTCATCTTGGTAGATGGATTCCAGCAATATCCTCATTCAATTCACCAATATGGACATGTTGGGCATGATGGCTGGATGAGCCTTGCCCATGTGCCCATAGCATTGACTCATTGCCAGAGATCTCTGACAATTCGATCTCTGACAGTATTTTAAGTACTGGCTAGGTGATAGCCAAGTATTGATTGTGGTGCTTGTACCGCTCTGTAAAATAAATCTCTTTTTACTACTTTTGTGGTTGCTAATTCAATCCAGTACATGAATTAGCCTGATGCTCATGCGACGATAGCACAAATGTAGCAATGATGATAAGGAACATCTACTATCTTCATAGTAGGTGGGCTACTAGCTCAAATGATATCGATGTTCTCGTCATTGACTTGATAACCGGAAGTCCAACGAATCTATTTGTCTGCTGCTAGTCCTGTGCTTCAGTACTGATAATCCTGTATGAGGCACTACTAGGCGGCAGAAAATCGGTGGGTTTCCTCCTAGAGCGTCGATCGGTCATGGAGTAACCCTGTCCAATATCGAAGCTTGCTATCTGCAGTACCGAGCGTAGATTTGGTGAAGGGATCCTCCTGTCCATGGACATTCTCGGATGGCTACGAGTACCCATACCATCGCTCGACAGATACCTAGAGATCTCCGTTCTCATCTGTGCTTGCAAAGAAGCCCTTCCAATCTTCGGAAAAAATTCCCTGGAGCCCCTTTTTTGCTGCCACTCCCCCCCCCCCCCCCCCCCCCCCAGTCCCAAGGCAAGGCTTTCCAATCCAGACGTTATCTAACGTAGACCCCATGCAGAGACCTGCCTTTCCATAGGACGCACTTAGTGGAACCTTCTCATACGACAACCAATCAGAAGCCTCGTCAGCATGTCCAGCAATGATACACGCAGAATCGTTCTTTCCTATAACACTAGTTTATCTCAATAAGCATGGACCACTTTCCCATTTCAATGAAAGTAATGGGAGATCGCCACCTTTATCAACAAGCACAACCGCGGCTTCGGTGGAACAGCACGAGCTCTTTTTCATTCATCTATTTATTTCCCGATTTCCGGAAGTCATGGTAATGTGTGTGTGTATGTGGTCAAATTTCAAGGCAGAATTCAATCCTGAGGGAATTGACGTCATCGAGGCCAAAATTGGAGGGTCTTGTAATTGGATTGAAATCCTCTTGGGCTAACTTGTCTAAGTGATCTGTCATGGTCAATTTCAGGAAGATCAATCATCTGTAATTGGCCATTCAGCCTCCGACTGAGTCATCTCCAATGTAGTCTCTCAAATCTAGTATAGTATCCTAATATCTATAGTGTTACATGTTCTTTGAAATTTTCCAAAAGTGTCATTGATATGAAGCTGGCCAATGTTCGATGGTCTTTTAGAAAGAAGAGTGAGGATGTCAGATTATGATTGTTTTTGGTCTGGAGGAGTTCTGTTGTGGAGGAGTTTACTCCACCTCCAGCAGAGCTCTCCCTACACAACCCACCCCAAGGAGCACAAGGCATACACCCAAACGCTTATCGCTTCCTCATAATCACATCCAAAGTACGACTACAATGACAGACACTATTCCCAAATATACAGCAAAAACAATCAATAGAAAATTTAATATCACCATCAACAACGATCATAACAATAGGAAGAACAACAGTCTATTGACACTGGATGTGACAAGGTGAACCTAATGCTCAGGGACAACAATGGGTTGAGAAGGATTGAACTTCCTATCATCCTGCTGCTGAGGTGGAACACTCTGCTCATATGCTTCCGATCCCTCTTCGTGATGTCCATCGTCCACATGATTCACTCCCCCATTAGTCTCCCCATCATGACTGGTGAAGGGAATGGGGTGGGGCACTGCATAAGGCACAGATTGAGAAATCTTGACTGGATGAGCAACTGGATACGGTTGCGGATATGGAACGGGTTTGGTTAGAAAGACCGGCACTTGTTGTGGCAGCTCGATTGGCACCGGCTTAGACACTTCGTAAGGTACATGCTCTGGTACTTTCACAATCTGGGGAACTCGAACGGGGAAGGGATGATTCACGGGTACCGGCACCGGAATGTGAACGGGCACCTAAAAAACATAATATAGGATAACGATGAGCGGATCATTAATTACGCAACGCGTGTAAAGCCAAACTAAATCGAGGAGTGACTCACCTTGACGGGATAGGGGACGGGAACCTTGACAGCCACGGTTTTTGTTATTTTCACAACTTTCGTGGGAACTTCCTTCAGCTGCACCGATTCGGAGATCAATTTACGTCCGTGGAAGGTGGGGAAGCTGGGGAAGCCGTGGAAGCCGTGGAAGTATCCCTCGGAATCATCTGATGCTGCTACTGTGGTGAGTGCAATGGTGATGATTAGGCTGGCTAGGTGAGCCATTGCTGGGTGAAATTGACGGGAATATTGGAGGAGATCAATGGGAGGTATGCTGACAATGAGTCAGTGGGAGGTACTTATATACAAGGACCTTCACTAACATTCACGATGAAAGCATTTCCTGATGCGGTGATACTGACATTCGCTGCCCAGCCACTCGTTGCTCCTTTATTATCCGTGCAATTTTCTCGTTTCTTTTGGTACTGCGTACTTTGAAAATAGGAGGTTGTCGTTGGTGGTGATTGCTGGAAAAAAAAGCGGAAGTGATCACGCTGGTTAATGTCTCATCCGGAGAAAAAGGTGATTTGGGCGGGGGGGGGGGGGGGGGGGGGGTGGCTTTTTGATTAAATCATAATTTTTTTTCACTGTGACTCCGTAGCTTCCGGGATGGAATGACTCCATGATTACTTTGAAAGCAAACGTTGCAAACATGTGTCGATAAAGGTGAGGAGATTATCCAGAAGTGGTGAAAGGATTTTCAGCATTTCATACGTGACTCGGCATCCCTCTTCATGTTCTTCATTATGTTTATTAATTTAATTTCTTTTTTGAATCTTTACTTATTTTTTTCATTCATTTATGTATTTTCCGATTTCCGGAAGTTGGTAATGTGTGTGTGTATGTGGTCAAATTTTGAGGTAGAATTGAATCCGGGGGGAATTGATGTCATCGAGATCAAAATTGGAGCGTCTTGTGATTGGAGTGAAATCCGCTTGGGCTTTGGATGAATTCGGGCTGACCAATTGTTTCCATGGTTTTAGCGCTCTACAGCCTAAACCGCTGGAGATAGCGGCTGGGTTGTAATAACCAAACTTGTTCCTCGTGCAAAAATACACATTTAATGTTGAGCGAGTTTTTCTCTGATTTGCGTAGTTAAGGAGTTATCGTCGGTTGAACACTGGAGCGGACGGCGGGTGGCGTCTCCCTCGCACTTCCGGAATGCGCGCCCGACCACCAAAAATGACCAAGTTCGCGAGGATGTGCGCATTAGGCAACGGGGGGTATCCTGATTTTTTGACAAATTAGGGTAAATTTTGCAGAAGCTTGTGAGCAATTTTCCAAACAAATTTGTTGGGAAAATAAAATTTCCTCGAAATATCAAAGAGGGTGGAAGAGGATAGGAAGATTAGATAAGCATCTACACAGCCCCGCCTTCAGGAAAATAGAGATGTTACGTCGGAGTGAGGCCGTGGTGCTGGACCAAATGTATCAATTTCCATTTCACTCAGCGGAGAAAGGAATTAACGCATCAAACTGGAGAAGCTGATATACTCGATAAGCATCCCAGACTGGTTTCAACGAGAGTGAGGCCAATGTTTTATGGTTATTAATAGATGGATCAGGTGATATGCTTCCCAGGGTTTTCTATGGAAGTCATCAGAAAAAAATTGCACACAAGTTCTCTTGGTGTGCAAAAAATCCAGTTCAAAAAATGAGCTGTCGCCCATTCGTTTTCAGATTTCATAAGAAGCCATCATTCATTTTTGCAGGGGGAAAAAAAATCACGATCTGAGAGGATGATGCCGAGAGTCCAATGCAAGTCCAGGTCCCCCCCCCCCTCCAGTTTTTTAAATGACCTACATCTCAATGTCACAACCCTCGAAACTCAATTTTTTGCGCTATACTTCCTGGAAGTGATCTCTGTAAGCCACTATTCAGTGCTTAATGGCATCTCCACGATCTAACCTTGCAGGAAGACTATTGTGATGATTATGAACCATTGATGAGCAGTAAAATTAATAGCAAGCATTTGAGAAGTGTTAACATTTCAAGTTTTGGATCATTTTAAATTTCCAAGAATTGCATTAATTTTAAGAACGGTAAAATCGACGGTGGGTGGTTGGGTGGGTGTGTGGCTGGGTGGGGGAGTGGGTGGTTGGGTAGTTGCGCGGGTGGGAGAGTGGGTGGCAGGGTGGGTGGGTGAGTGGGTGGTTGGGTAGTTGCGCGGGTGGGAGAGTGGGTGGCAGGGTGGGTGGGTGAGTGGGTGGGTGGGCGGCTGGGTGGTTGGGAGGATGGGTGGCTGGGTCGTTGGGAGGGTGGGTGGTTGGGGGGGAGGGTGGGTGGTTGCATGGTTGGGCGGGTAAGTGGGTGGGTGGTTGAAGGGTGGGACGGAGGGGGGACTCCGAGGAAATTTGACATTTCCACGATTTTGGAAAGTCATAAATATGAGAAATGAAATAGTTTCACAGAGTTTAGGATTGTCAAAATATTCCAAAATTCTGAAAATGTGTTATTTGCTTTTAATCACCCAAAATTGCAATTCATATTTTTGCCCTACATTTCCTGGAAAGGATTTTTGTGAGCTACAATTAGGTCCTTAATGGCATCTCATCAATGTAACCTTGTCGAAATGCGGTGCGGAGATTCTGAGGAAATGACAAGGATGCTGCGCTGGACCAATGACGGGATGCTGTCGGTAATGAATGTTACCGATTAGTCACAGCCCATCTTGATGGATGTTAACGAGTGTAGAAATTTCGATAGTTTTAAAAGCAAGAAAATCATTGAAGTCAGCACCGTCAAACAATTTGGGCGGCATATTTTACGAATTGATCTCATCTATCGTACAAGAATACTCAGAGGATTTTTTTCATGCATGTTAACCCCTTCCGTTCTAATGTCCTATCTTCTGATAATCGAATCTCTTTTGATGGCTCAAAAAAATTCGCGATCAAAAAAATTTTAATTATCTGCTAAATGAGTTCGAAGAGTCCGCGACCTCGCCCCGCGACATTCAGCGAATTATCCCATATTCCGTCAAGTAACAATTTGCAGTATTAGCATATTATCACCCGGGCGAGGACAGCGCATTACCATTCAGCATCATCAATTAAAGTTCCCGCAAAATTCTTTTGAAATTGCAAATTTTTAGTATTTTATTTTTTTTTTTAACTTCTAAATTTTTCAGGAGTTCCGAAATTTTACAAATTTATCCAAAAATTGAGCATAATTTTTTGCTAAGTTTTGAAAAATTTTATTCTTCGAATTTTGGCGGGTGTTTCAAATTTTGACAGAACTGAGAATTTTTGTCATTTGTAGGATTTTCAAAACTGGAAAATTTTGAAAATGTTTGTTCTCATATTTTGATTTTTTTTTTAATATTCCCAAAAGTTTTATGTTTTTGAAAACCCTTTGCATTACTATTTTCTGTTTCGCAATTTTCAAACGTTTCGTTTTTTATGTAGCAAATTAATGGAGGAGTGTGTTTCACGGAGTTACTGCGTGAAAATAAAACTGGAACTCTGACATTCAGGTAATCGCGTACGATAATGTGGGAAGAAAATTCCAGACTATTAACTTCAAAGTTCAAATGCTAATTTTTATCTTCATAATCAACTTCACGAAAAACTTTCACTACTTCTAATGGCTGATCATCTCGTATCAAATAGACAACACACGTGGGAAAGGTTCTGTATGAAAAAATGTTGTGGAGACAATCACAATAGTTTTTTTTTAATTTGAAGAAATTTGAAAAATTTGAAAAATTTGAAAAATTTGAAAAATTTGAAACATTTGAAAAATTTGAAAAATTTGAAAAATTTGAAAAATTTGAAAAATTTGAAAAAATTTGAAAAATTTGAAAAAATTTGAAAAATTTGAAAAAATTTGAAAAATTTGAAAAATTTGAAAAATTTGAAAAATTTGAAAAATTTGAAAAATTTGAAAAATTTGAAAAATTTGAAAAATTTGAAAAATTTGAAAAATTTGAAAAATTTGAAAAATTTGAAAAATTTGAAAAATTTGAAAAATTTGAAAAATTTGAAAAATTTGAAAAATTTGAAAAATTTGAAAAATTTGAAAAATTTGAAAAATTTGAAAAATTTGAAAAATTTAAAAAATTTGAAAAATTTGAAAAATTTGAAAAATTTGAAAAATTTGAAAAATTTGAAAAATTTGAAAAATTTGAAAAATTTGAAAAATTTGAAAAATTTGAAAAATTTGAAAAATTTGAAAAATTTGAAAAATTTGAAAAATTTGAAAAATTTGAAAAATTTGAAAAATTTGAAAAATTTGAAAAATTTGAAAAATTTGAAAAATTTGAAAAATTTGAAAAATTTGAAAAATTTGAAAAATTTGAAAAATTTGAAAAAATTTGAAAAATTTGAAAAATTTGAAAAATCTGAAAAATTTGAAAAATTTTAAAAAATCGAGAAAAAGTGAAAAATTTGAAGAAAATTGAAAATTTTGAAAAATTTAAAAAAACCGAAAAATTAAAATTTTTTTTTAAAACATTTAAATAATCTCAGAATTCCACAAATTATAAACCTGGAACTCTGAGTTCCCAAAAACCACCAAAAAAAAACCTTAAACCCGTCACTATCGCGCCCGCGATCGCGCATCTATCGCTAAATATTCCGCCCATGGTGCGTAGACATCCCATCCCGGGTTTCCCTCGTAACTCCTAATGGACACATGCGGATTAAATGTTACGCTATCAGCATGCTCCATTACCGCTTTCACATGGAGAGCTCATCCACTGTCGCCCGATAAAAATATTGGCAATACCCCTGGCATTAAGTACTATTACCGCACCACAATGTCAATCATCCAAATATAATGTAAATCGTATGCAACATATAGCCATAGGCTGGTCTAAAATTGGAATAAAATCGAGTCCCTGCTGAAAGAATCCAGGGAGAGACCAGAGGAGAGACAGCATTGGTAGATCCTACCTTCGTGCGATACCGAAAAATATTTTCGGGGACCTCGAGAGGATGCGTGGGGGAGGTCAGGCGGGAGGCAGAAAAAGACGATTAAAAAATCTAGTTCTCGCCAATGCCAAGAGAATTTCGACACCTGAAGAAGGGAGGATCAATTCATATAAAAGATCGAGATGGCCATCCAGCATCATACACATCTTGAGCTTCAACCAATAAACATGAACAAGCTGGTCCTATCCTTGGTGGTGAGTGTTCACAGTTATTTGCCAATTGAGACTAGTCTAGTATAAAAATCCAAAACGTTGCCAAGGTCCAAACCGGACCAAGACCCAGTCATAGTCCCAGTATTCCTCCAGCAACCTAACATTTCTTTATTGACCAGGTTTGTCTGGTGGGTTCGGCCCTCGGAGATATTCTCCCGGGTGATCCTCGATATGGAACCGACTACCACCACCACCATCACTCCGGAACGCCGGCCACCCGCTACGGCCCACCAAACCACCAATCCGACCATGGAAGCCATCACGGTGGGCAGAGCTCCGGGAATAGTGGTTACGTTTACCAACCTCATCAAAGTCTGCCTTCCCAGACTTACCTCCCCGCAAGGCAGCACCAGCAGCCAGCCCCATCAGCGCCGCGTCCCACAAACGCCTATCTGACACCAGTAGTTCCTAGTCCGGCCCTCACAAACGCATACCTGACTCCATCGGTAGGGACCACCACAAGCTCCCACCAGGCCCCAACAAGGTCATACCTAGGCCCTGTATCATCTGGATCAAGTAGTTCAGTTACACACTCCAGCCGCAACTACCTCGCACCTCGTCCAGTTGCAGCAGTTCAGCGTCAAACTCTCCAAGCTCCAGTTGTTCAAAAATACTCTGCACCAGTTGTCCAGCACTACTCTGCACCAGCTGCCCAGACCTACCAGACACCAGCAGTACAGAAGGAAAGCTACCAGGCTCCAGCAGTACATAAGCAAACTTACGAGGCTCCAGTAGTACAGCACTACTCTGCACCAGCTCCAGTTCAGGCTTATCAGGTAGAAGCTGCCCAAAGCTATCAGGCTCCAGCTGTTCAGACCTACCAGGCTCCAGCCGTTCAGGTTCAGGCTTATCAGGCTCCAGCAGTTGAGCAGTACTCTGCACCAGCAGTTCAGACCTATCAGGCTCCAGCAGTCCAGACCTATCAAGCTCCAGCAGTTCAGACCTATCAGGCTCCAGCTGCTCAGACCTATCAGGCTCCAGCTGCTCAGCATGAGACTTACAAGGCACCAGCAGCCCAGCAGTACTCAGCTCCAGCTGTCCAGACCTATCAGGCTCCAGCGACGTCCTACGGTGTTCCAGACTCCCAACTCCTGCCAGGTATGTATAGAAGCTATTTCCAGGATCGAAGTAACTCCAGTTCCGGTTTGCTAGAAAATCGTAATAAAAATTCTCGAGTTATCGATAAATGGAGTGCTACCAAAGCTATCAATTTCCAACAAGAATATATTCCCAAAATTCGGAGAATTAAATGTTTAAACAAGTTGTATAATTTATGCTGATTTTTCTCCAGTTGAGGACACCTCATCTTTAGTAGAAGATGTGGGATTCGAGAATGTCTTACCAAGCAGCTCGTCATCAGAGTCATTCGGAGTTGAATCCGTCGCAGTATCATCAGGCAACACCCAACAAATTGGTTCCAACGGCGGATACGTCTACTAAACCCTTTGAAATTAACTCCTCCCACAAGTGTTACACCCATTTTGATACCTGTGAAGCATGGACATCAGAATTTTTTTGAGGAAAGCGAGAGGAGGCGCCGAATTCAGCCGCACATCTGGTCATTTCACCTAGCATTAGAAACGCTGCTCATGAATATGTAAAAGTGATTGGGTTACATCCTAAGATTTTGCCATGGAATGCATTTCTTGTGAATTTGTGATTAATAAATTTGTTACAAAATTGAAAAAATTAAGTTTCTGAGATTGAACATTTATTGCTCAAGAATATTTACCACAAATCCAATAATTAATAGATTCATATATGATGAGGGGTCTTTCCCGAATTGATAAATGAATCCGATTGATGGTCTTTACCAGAAGCAGACCTTTGGTATAGGAGGTCCAAGGTTCTGTCCTCGTTGGAGCAGTCTCCTTTCAGTGTAGCAACTAGCAGTGGGGAATTGTCTGGGTTCCCAGGATCTCTTCCAGGATTCCAGGCCTCCAGGTTTTCCTCCGATTGCTGGATGACCCAAGGGTTATAGTTCCCACAGGGAATTGTGCTCATCGGTTTGAACCGTCTGAATGCTGGAGAGTCTGGGAAAAAGTCGGTTTCTGCTGGTGCGGCTAGGAGACGTCCATTCTAGTCACCTACCTCCAAGGTCGGTGGTGAGGGTGAAAACCACCCGTAGTAATCTGAGGTGGGTGGTCTTACCCCCCCCCCCCCCTCCCCCTCCCCACCCACCATCGGCAACCACCCATGGCGATTTGCTGTTGCGCCGGGCCTGCCTACCTGCGATGGGGTCTTGCACCTCCACGCAACAGTAACTAATTGAACGGAATATTATTAAGTACTCCCTCCGATTATCGATGAGCATCTGTCCTTGACCCAAGACCACACGAAATCAGGCATTTGGACAAATTGCATCAACTGTCATGACCTTCCCATGCACTGCCCATACTCTGCCATATGTCTGGGGCAAGTGAAGCGGGAGGAAGCGACCTTGCCCCTCATCTAATATTCAGCTGGGATTTGTTCCACAAGTACCACAGGTTTGGCTCATAGAACCTGAATGATTCCCCATGAAATGAATGTTTTCGATCTAGAGCCGTTTCCTCTGTCTCGATCGTTCAATCCAATCGAGCCGAAATTACAAGTCGAGAAAATTTTTGTGCGACCCCGAAAATGGACCAGGGTGTTCCGCAAGTATATATAGTACTATCAACAGGGTGGGCTGAGGAGGTGATTCTGAACAAATTATTTTTTTTCACTTTTGATCAGAAGCACCCCTTAGGTGTTGGGGGGCGGGGGGGGGTGAGAAGCATAGTCAATGATGCTAGGTTTTGTGTGTGTGTGTGTGTGTGTGTATGTGTAAGGATGCGCGTATTTTTAATTTTCTGAACAAATTTCGACAATTTTTTAAACAAGATCGTATGTTATATATATATATATATATATATATACTATGTATATCATATCTGATATATTTGGCATACACAATTGTTCCGCTAGGATTACTTTGATCGGTAACCCAATAACGGACGACACGGGCCTCGTTGCCGCACCATTGACTTCTCACCAAATTTCATCTTTTCCCAACATTCACCTCAAAAATTGATGCCATTGATTAAGAATCACCTGTAACGTAAAAATACCGTGTTTCGAAAAAGTGACCTTTCGACTCGAATTTCCATCAAAATTGAGAAACTCATTGGTACGACCTTTTGGTTCACCTCACGCCGTCTGAGAGTCCACGAAGTTTAGAGGTCTGGTATAACCGGTACTACTTATTTGGCCTACTAAATGCACATTCTACTATTTCAGCCGCCCTTATTACCAATATGGTGGCTCAAGTCCTACTCATTTTACCTCTACATTGTCCAAAATTTTGAAATTATGCAGTTCTCAAGAGCTTCCTGAAAACTTATTTGTTCAGTTGAAATGAACAAATTTCTTTCGATGAATTTCATTGCCCGTTTTTTATTTTCTGTCCAACCATCATATGGATTAAATCATACATTATGAGTTTGAGAAATTGTTCTTTACATGTAGAAATATTCTTGGAAGATGAGCCAAAATTGGAGGGAGAGCCATCGTCATTTAGTTCTTTGCATTTACATTCTATTCCGGAGGCTCACGAACTCCGTAAAATTGTCTTTTGGGGGAACTGAGGGAAGGGAAGTTAGACGGGAGGTGGCATCGAATTGATTAGAAAAGCTGGTTCTTCCGAATGTCAACAGAATTTCGACATGTTGAATAGGCAGGATGTAATGATATAAAAGATGGGAGGGTCCATCTAACATCAGACAGTTCTGGAGAGTGCTTCAAGCTATCAACATGAACAAGTTTGTCCTATCATTGGTGGTGAGTGTTCAGAGATCTCCCCTGAAAAGAAGACACCGCAATTGAGTTTTGTGTACTCAGTTATTTAAGAAGTGATAACGACATACAATTACATTTTCATTTACGAGATTATCTGCTCCAGTCCAAGTTCCATCGAAAATTGTCTTGTGTGTCTTTATGCACTTTCAACATTTCGCTACAGAAAGCAACATTACCATTTAACCCCTGTAACTAACACGTTCTCTGCAACAGGTATGTCTTCTGAGCTCGGCTCTCGGAGGTATTCTCCCTGGTGATTCAAGATATGGAGCGCCAGCTGTTCATTATGGACCGCCGACTTACCAATCCGGCCATGGAAGTCATCATGGTGGTAATGGTGGTCAGAGTTCCGGAAGTGGTGACTATGTTTTCCAGCTGCAGCAGAGTGCCCCTTCACAATCGTACGTGCCATCGAGACAGCAGCAGCAGTCAGTTCCATTGGCCCCACGTCCCACCAATGCATATCTGACTCCCGTAGCGAGTGCTCCAGCCCCCGCACCGGCTCCAATTCAAGCTCCTTCCAACACATATCTGATTCCGTCAGTAGGAAGCAGCTCAGCAGGATCTCACCAGGCCCCCACAAGAGCATATCTGACCCCTGTGTCATCTGGATCAAGGGGTGGAGCTACACAGGCTAGCCGTACTTACCTGGCTCCTCGTCCAGTTCCCCAGTTCCGACCGGTTCAACGCCAAACCCATCAAGCTCAGAGACACTCGGCACCAGCTGTACCACGCTACTCTATCCCAGCCCCACAGCTATACAAGTCTCCAGCTGCTCAGCGTCCGACTTATAAGGCTCTAGCTGTTCAACACCAGACTTATCAAGCTCCAGCAGTTCAACACTACTCTGCACCAGCTCCAGCTGTCCAGACTTACCAAGCTCCTGCTCCCCAGACCTATCAAGCCCCCGCTGCGCAATCTCATGAGGCTCCAGTAGTTCAGCAATACTCTGCACCTGCTCCAGCTGCTCAGACTTACCAGGCTCCATCAGTTCAGACCCATCAGGCTCCTGCTATCCAAACTTATCAAGCTCCAGCTGTTCAAACCTATCAGGCCCCTGCTGTCCAGACCTACCAGGCACCAGCAGCTCAAGCTCAGAACTACGAGGCTCCAGCAACTCAGCACTACTCTGCTCCAGCTGCCCAAACCTATCAAGCTACGGAAGCTCAAAGCTACCAATTCCCAGCAACGTCCTATGGATATCCGGATTTCCAGTCCTCGTCAGGTATGCAAATCTCAGTCTTATCTTGCTTTACATTGAAAATAATCAGTTGAAATGAGAGACAGGTACCCGTAGTACCCGGATTGAAATTTTACAAAGTTCCATATGTGAATCTCAAGATTCCTCAATAACAAATGGGTAGATTGCCCAAAGCTCTAAACCTCCGGAAAAAAGGATATGACACAATCATACAAGTTACTTATTGATTCTTAATCATAATTATTTCCCACAGTTGACGGCCCCGCATCAGCACTAGAATCCTCCACATTCGACATCGTCCTGCCCAGCAGTTCCTCCCAGGTAGAGTCAGTCGGCGCTGAAGCTGCAGTGTCATCAAGGAACACCCAACAAGTTGGTTCCAACGGTGGATACCTGTACTAGACATTCTTCAGCTGATATTCTCGTTTCCAGAACCTGTCATTTCACATGGCATTAGAAACATTTCCTATGAATGTAAAATCAATATTACGTATTTGGTAATGTGATATATTTTTTTATAAATCTGTGAATATTAATAAATTTTTTGTCGATGAGTATGTGACTATATTTTTGCATGGTATCCTATGGATAATCTTGATAGCATCAAGAGGAAAATTAACCAAAAAAATGGATTCTCTGGGTAAGGGGTAAATCTAGGTCGAACGGGAGCCCAGCCTTGGGTGGAGGGGTGGGGGTGGGAGGGGGGTAGGGGAGGGTTCCATCACAGGCGCCCGCTATCACAGCATAGGGGCTTCTCGGGGTTTACCCTGTGTTCGGAAATGTGATCACTGAAATGGCGAAAGTCGACTCCAGCTATCCGGATGGGTGTCCAGTAGGCCCTTCCGACAAAGTCTTCCGCTGAAGAGTGGCTATCATGGGCAGTGCAAGAGAGATGGACGGAGACAAAAAAAAAGAAAAAGAGAAACACACACACACACACACATTCACATCTTCCCAAAAACGTATTAGAATGATGCCAACTGTCGAGAAAATCGGAGCCAAATTGATGAGACTCTCCATTATCGAGGTCATAACAGCGACACTCGGAGGAACTTGACAAGGGAAAGCAGGCGCCGAAAAATCGGCCCATGCGGTCACTTGTGACATTAGAAATGTTTCTTATGAATATGTAATAGCGACTGGTTACATCTTCCAAATTTTCACCTTTCATCAGAAAATGCATCTGGTGGGCTAGGGATAGGGCGGGGTATCAGGGGGTTTTAGGCCACCCCGAAATTAAATTTCTGTGTGGTACCTATTTTATGCTCTCTTTATGATAATTAAATTTGAATGTGTTTGAGTATTCATTTTTTTTATTTTCAAATTTTTTTTTTCGTTATTATTTGTGTTTAGTATTACTCAAAAAAAACTTCCCGGTTGAGTGTTTTGATCAATTATAGGGCATTCTCAGCAAAATTTGGGTGTGCGCGCGCGCGTGTGTCAACATATGTAATAATTTAGGAGCAAATGCATGAACTTGTGGAGACAAACTATTTGAGACAAAAAGTATATATAAAAGAAAATAGTGATAACATAAAATTTAATGAAATATGTGTAATATAATATGTGAAATATATTTAATAAAAAAAACACAATAAAATACTACTTTAAAATGTGAATTTTGAAATTTTTGGTTTGGCTTTTTGAGGTGTGTAAGAACTTTTCTTATTTCAGAGAAAAATTACTACTTTTGACAACTTTCCAAATTATCAAAGCAATACATTTTTAATTCTTAACCACAGAAATTATCTGAAACTGAATAATCAATCGGGATTTTTTGGAGCAAAAAAAAATTTCATACTTCCAAAAAATTACGTATCAAAGAGGCAAAATATGATGCCGTCATTACTCCAAGAAGTTATTAGAAATAATGATCATAATTGCAAATAATTATTTTTGTTCCATACATATATATATGTATGTCAAAAATACGCTGACATATTGGCTTGGATGTCCCCAAAAATTGAATGAATAGTTGATATGACCTTTTACCTGGCCTGAGAGCGTATGAAAGCGCATGAAATTTGGAGGTAGATAACCGGCATAATTAATTTTTATTCTAATTAGTGAGGTCTGGCCACCTGTCGATTAATCGGCCCTTTCATCGACACACTTTCATAAAAATGAAATCAATTTTATATGTAGGTAAAGTCAATCCCAATAATTTATTGATAGATTTCATTTTTGCAAACGTCTTCTCAAATGCTAACACACACACAGACATAGCCACACCCACCCACTCACCTACCCGCCCACCCACCCACCCATCTACCCATCTACCCACTCACCCACCCACCCACACAAACACACACACACACACACACACACACACACACACACACACACTCATGCACACACACTGCTCTGATGGTGAATGGCAAAATGGCACAATTAGGTAAAATGGAAATTGTCCTTAAACCATTGGGCTCAATAGGAACATCCAACTGGAGGTGGCCGACCTGCTCTGACTATCTAAAAAAATTTTGGTACACCGCAAGAAGGGGAAGTTAGACAAGAGATGACAACAACCTGAATTAGAGAAATTAATTCCCTCCAAGCTAACAGAATTCCTACATGTGAAAGAGGGAAAGCCTAATCATATAAAAGACGGGAAGGGCCGTCGAACATTAGGCATTTCTCTTGGGTACTTTGAACTATCAACATGAAGACGCTAGTGATATCATTGGTGGTGAGTGTTAAAGAATCTTTGCTCATTGACTAGATCCGTAGTCGTAAACATCCTGTAGCGAAGTGTAGATCTTATTGAATCATTTCACTACAGAAAAGACGTGAAAATACGACTTAGTCCATCCAATGTCCCACGATCAACATTCAGCTCCTGTAACTAACGTATTCTCTGAAACAGGTATGTCTTGTGAGCTCTGCTGTCGGAGGTATTCTCCCTGGTGATTCAAGATATGGAACGCCAGCTGCGCATTACGGACCACCGAATTACGCATCCGGTCCTGGATGTCATCATGGTGGTAATAGTGGTCAGAGTTCCGGAAGCGGTGACTATGTTTTCCAGCTGCAGCAGAGTGCCCCTTCACAATCGTACCTGCCACCGAGACAGCAGCAGCAGTCAGTTCCATTGGCCCCACGTCCCACTAACGCATATCTCCCTCCCGTCGCGAGTTCTCCAGCCCCTGCACCGCCTCCAATTCAAGCTCCTTCCAACACATATCTGATTCCGTCAGTAGGAAGCAGCACAGCAGGATCTCACCAGGCCCCCACAAGAGCATACCTGCCCCCTGTGTCATCTGGATCAAGGGGCGGAGCTACACAGCCTAGCCGTACTTACCTGGCTCCTCGTCCAGTTCCCCAGATCCGACCGGTTCAACGCCAAACCCATCAAGCTCAGAGACACTCGGCACCAGCTGTACCACGTTACTCTGTTCCAGCCCCCCAGCCATACAAGGCTCCAGTTGTTCAACGTCCGACTCATCAGGCTCTAGCTGTTCAACGCCAGACTTATCAAGCTGCAGCAGTTCAACACTACTCTGCACCAGCTCCAGCTGTCCAGACTTACCAAGCTCCAGCTACACAGACCTACGAGGCATCAGCTGCTCCATCCAACCACGCTCCAGTTCAGCAGTACTCTGCACCAGCTCCAGCTGCACAGACTTACCAGGCACCAGCTGCCCAGACCTATGAGGCCCCCGCTATCCAGACTTATCAAGCTCCAGCTGTACAAAACTACCAGGCTCCAGCTGCCCAGAACTACCAGGCTGCAGCTGTCCAGACCTATCAGGCTCCAGCATCCCAGGCCTACCAGGCTCCAGCTGCCCAGACCTACCAGGCTTCAACTGTCCAGGCCTATCAGGCTTCAGCTGCCCAGACCTATCAGGCTCCACCTGCCCAGACCTACCAGGCTTCAGCGGTTCAAGCCCAGACTTATGAAGCTCCAGTAGTTCAGCCGTCCTCTGCTCCAGCTTCAGCAGCTCAAACCTACCAGGTTTCCGAAGCCCAGACTCACCACTTGCCTGCATCGTTCTATGAAGCTCCGGCTTTCAAATCCTCTCCAGGTATGCGAATCTTAACTTCCGTTGACGTTTCTACAAATAGTTACTATGAGAAATTCAACTTGTCCTACCTTGAGTTTACTTACAATTCCTAACAATGAAAATTCATGAATAACGTGTGCGTAATTTTCCAGTTGATGACTCCGGCTTTGCAGAACACTCTTCTGCATTCGACCTTGGGTTCTCGAGCAATTCATCAGAGGGAAAGTCATTCGGCGAAGCTGCATCATCAGAAAATACCCAGCTAGTTGACTCCAACGGTGGATACCTCTACTAAACAGTTCGGAGGATGCTGTTCTTCACAAGAACCTGGAACAACAATTTCGTTTCATACGAAACCCCAAAATGCGTGACTAATCATGGGAACGTCAGTGAATAATCCACCCAACTAGTTGTATGTACATATATATCTTCAAGATGTTCCCATCTTATGATAGCGTGCATTTTTTGTAAATCTGTGAATATTAATAAATGTATTACCAATTATAAAAACTCACTTTGAGATGGAGAGCCATTACTTACACATTCCACATGTCCACCACTACTCCAGGAAATTCTAATTTTCCAAACAACCCAAAATATTCTTCCGGTATCTATTCAGGGTCTACCAATCAAATGATTATCTTTTTTTTTTATTTGACATATGATTATCTATAATGATTTGTTCCTCAAGAAATCGGATTTAAGTAACTTGGCTCATAGAGTTTTTCATGCCAAATATCTCGGGTTCCGGCTATATTCTTCTGCTTCTATCCAACAAATCCTGCATAACTTCCAGGTATCACTTGCAACCCCTACGTGCTGCTCGCCATGCCCCAGGTTTGCTCCTGACTTACGAAAATGAACAAGCACAACGTGATGTATAAAACAAAATTACCGCAACCTTCTTACCCTGCCTTCCCTATCTCCATCTGTCTCCGCGATATTTCTTTTACAACCAAGAACAGCCTTAGATGAGACCAAAATCTTTTCACATTCAGACCAGGTCCATGTATTTATTGCATCCATCATCGGGCTTGCATGACTGGTACCCGGCTCACCCGCGACAGCGTTTGCTCAAATTTTCTCCGGAGAAATTGTCCTCTGGATGAAGGAACCTCCCAAGCTTCCCAGAAGCAGATTTCACCTAAACAAAAATATATCAAAATGATGTAGATAATTCAGGACGATCAGAAGGATAAGCGTATCCGTACTTCATACCATCGGCAATGTCCGTTGGTTAGAGCGCTAGCCTTGGCGCACGAGGTCCAAGCATCCCATCCCCATACGGAGAGTCCCCTTCCGGTGGAGCAGAGTAGAATTGTCCAAGCCCTAACTGGACAACTGTACAAATTGAGATTCTCCATGGTGTCACCTTCAATTACTGGATAAGCCAAGGAATATAATGCCATTGACCATTGTCGTCACTGATTTAAACTCCGTGAATGCTGTACAGGGAAAAAGTCAGTTTTCATTGGGTCAAAGTGTATGTACAAAAAGAAAAGCCTATTTCAAGAAAGCGACGGTCTGTCTCGAATTTTTCCAATAATTGATACGACTCTTTGACTTACCTCACGTGATATGAAAGTGTAGGGAATTCGGAGGTCTCATACAACCGGTGTAATTTAGTCGGCTTATTAAGTGCACGCCCCTTTGATTTAGACACCAATGCCGGTCCACCTGTCGATGTGTCGTCGGCACTTTCATCTTGCACACAAATACAGAATTGAGAATATCAATTTTATCCGGGCAAGCAGTCGGAACCTTCAATTTAAATAATTTTAATTGCTTAAATGAATGCAATTAATTTTAATTAATTGCATTAATTTAGTTGATACTATGTACACCACTTATGATTAAGCAATGCAGCTCAATGCAGGCATCCTCCTAATAATAACACACACACACACACATATATTCCAGTAAACTCAAAAGACCAGTTACGTCACAAAAATACAATATTCAAATTTGGCGCCAATCTTCTTTTAAATATTCCGTAACAATTTTTGTTGTCAAAAAATTATTATTTGAAATTGTTAACAATCTCGATTTCCCAATTCATTAATTTCTCTTTCTATTCATAATACCTATCTTATCCAGGGCTGATCATAAGCATTCCCATACCGGGAATGTGACAAGAATGGCCGGAAGACGGAGATTGTGAATCTCCCAATTGTTTTCGTAGATATACACTACATTGGGAAAGCGTTTTTTGGGAGAATTAAAAAAAGGGGAAATTAGACGACAGGTGGGGCAACACATGTTATGAAAAATCCAGTTCTCTGCAATGTCAATAGAATTTCGACATATGAAAAAGGGAGGATCTAATCATATAAAAGATGGAAAGGGTCATCCAACATCAGACACTTCTGCACAGTGCTTCACCGTGTCAACATGAATAAGTTGGTCATATCTTTGGTAGTGAGTATTTACCGATACAATTCTTGCAACAGGATCTCAATTCTGTTTCAAATTTTTTCATTCATTACTTGCTGCCCACGCCGATTATAGAGTCGAGTCTCTACCCCATGATCAACATCCAGTCCATCGAACTAACATTGTCTCTCCAACAGGTATGTCTTGTGAGCTCAGCTTTCGGCGGTATTCTCCCTGGTGATCCGAGATATGGAGGGCCAGCTGTTCATTATGGACCACCGAATTACCAATCCGGCCATGGAAGTCATCATGGTGGTAATGGTGGTCAGAGTTCCGGAAGTGGTGACTATGTTTTCCAGCTGCAGCAGAGTGCCCCTTCACAATCGTACGTGCCATCGAGACAGCAGCAGCAGTCAGTTCCATTGGCCCCACGTCCCACCAATGCATATCTGACTCCCGTAGCGAGTGCTCCAGCCCCCGCACCGGCTCCAATTCAAGCTCCTTCCAACATATATCTGATTCCGTCAGTAGGAAGCAGCTCAGCAGGATCTCACCAGGCCCCCACAAGAGCATATCTGACCCCTGTGTCATCTGGATCAAGGGGTGGAGCTATACAGGCTAGCCATACTTACCTGGCTCCTCGTCCAGTTCCCCAGATCCGACCGCTTCAACGCCCAACCCATCAAGCTCAGAGATACTCTGAACCAGTTGTTCAATACTACTCTGCTCCAGCAGCCCAGACTCATCAAGCTCCAGCTGTTCAACGTCAGACTTACCAGGCTCCAGTAGTTCAGCGCTACACTCCCTCCGCTCCAGCCGTCCAGTCTTATCAGGCTCCAGCTGCCCAGACTTACCAGGCCTCAGCTGTTCCATCCTATCAAGCCCCAAGAGCTCAGCAGTACTCTCCACCAGCGCCAGCAGCTCAGACTTATCAGGCTCCTGCTGTTCAGACCTATGATGCTCCAGCTGTCCAGACCTACCAGGCTCCAGCTCTTCAGCAATACAATGCCCCAACACTAGCTACTCAATCCTACGAAGCCCCAGCTGCCCAGACCTACCAAGCTCCTGCAGTGTCCTACGCAAGTGCGTCTCTTCAATCCCTAACAGGTTTGCAAACCGAGGTCTAGTCTCACTGTCAATAACTTCATATGCATCTCCAAGTATCCTGAGCAATTGAACCAAGCATTATGGTAGCTGCAGACTGTTCCATAGCGGTTTAGTACATAGTACCCAATTTCATTGCACTCATTTCGATCGCTTTTTTAGAAATTTTCTATTACATCACATATAACATTTAAAAAAATTAACCTTGCAAATACATTGAAATGTAATTATTTTCCGCAGTTGAAGACGCCTCATCTGTAGCGGAATCCTCCGGCTTCGACGTCATTCTGCCAAGCAGTTCATCCCAGGCAGAATCCTTCAGTGCTGAAGCTACTGCAGTGTCTTCCAGAAACACCCAGCAAGTTGATTCCAATGGCGGATACGTGTACTAATTGGTCCCGCGCCTATTATCAAGAGTTCGTAACCGTACCTTGGTCCCTTGTGAAAAACATAAGAGACACATTTAGTGGAGAAAAGGGAAAGGAGGCACCCAACAAGTCTGCCGCTTATCTGGCCATTTCACGTGGCATTAGAAACGCGGCTCATGAATATGTAAAACAGATTGTTTACGTCTCCGAAATCTTTAAATTTTGTCACGCAATGGACATCATGTGAATTTGTGAATATAAATAAATTTTTTATGAAATTCAAAATCAAATTTCTAGGACTTTAAATTCTTCTATTTTCAGCTATATTAATTTACTGATGGGAAAATCACCTTGACAATAAAATGTCGAAGGACTATGAAATTTTCACTTTTCATAGTTCTGACAAAGTTTCAACAAAGGTTCTGTATGTGTATGCTGCTGTTTGAACATTCCTTGAGGGGGCGTACTGGACACCCATCCATGTGACTGAAGCCGACTTTCGCCATTTGGGCCATTGTATTTATAAACACGGGGTGAACCTCCAGAAACTCTTGTGCTACGATGGTGGGGGCCAATGATGAACCACCGCCTCCCCCTCCCCCCGGAAGCAATATGGCGATTACCTTTTTTGTGAACATTCCCAAATTCTCATAATTGGGGAACTATTGCAGGTGAACGCTAGGAGCATCACACATGAACACGTTTCCATGCCATGTCAGTACCAGCTCTGTACTCCAAGATATATCGAGCACATCAGCGTAATACGAATTCATCAAATTCTATACTGGGGTGGACTGGATGCTGCGGACTCCACCACTGTTAGATCACGTGGGATTGCCCGCAATATTTGCGAATCTAAATTCGACGGAGCATGACATCGTCCCCTGGATGCACCAAAACTCCACGAAAAATTTGTTCAATTTGATGAACACTACCATACTCCAAAAATGGAGATTGTAAAGGATGAGAGAGGCAAGTCCAATGTGTTCAATGGAAGAATTTCGTTTTGGTAAAAATAGAGTTTTATTCTCAAGCATACCATACCAGAAGATGCATATATCACTATACACGTGATAGATATATGACATACACATCAATTGTATCCGACAAAATGTTATATGTGAGGCATATATGAAATATAAGTTGCACTTAGTTATATAACATATGACTGACATATAGGTTGCTAATTACATTTATGAGCTGCATTCACATTTCAATGTCTTGGGTCAATCTTACTCTCCCAATAGTTTTCATTATTTCGAATACTTGTCGCCGAAATGGTATGCCTCACAGGGAAGAACGCCTTAGTCGATAATTAGTAGGAGTATCCACCGTTGGACGCAATCCGCTGGGTGATTCCTGACGATACTGGAGCGGCATCGATGCTGACTGAGTCACTTTGTGATCGCTGCAAGAATAGATTAATTGGTTAAGAAAACGATGGCTGAAATAATTCGCCTTATTAAATGAGATTTGATGATATTCACCGTTGCAGTGCTGGACGAGATGTTCTCGATCGCGACGGATGCGCTGGTATCGGCCTCTCCCTGAGATGCAGATGCGGAGGCAACTGCAGATATGATTTTCATCAGTCATCGACGAAAAATAACATTGCAATCATTTCGTCTATTCCCCATTTCAACTGTCAAATGATAGAACTGATGATCCCAATCCTGCTGCCCTCGATCCCGATCTGATGATACGGGATGAGAGATCGCAAGTAATGACCCCAATATTCAAATCATTAATTTCCTAATCACAAAGCTTATGTAAACTTCCGTTGTAATCCCATCTTCCCCGAATTACCTAATAATTTTATCACGTCTTTGAGAATATCCCAATCAAGTCACGTATATATGGAAATAGACATTTTTTTATGAAATTGTTTGAGCGGAGTAGACGGTAAAATGGAAAGGACCATGAATGTTTAAGCTTTCGTTCGACTAAAGCTGTAGGTCGAAAGAAGAAGGAACGGTTTGCAAACGTGACGTTTATCTTGTGACATAAATGGTTTGGAAGAAGTTGGAAGGTCGATGCATACCTGAGACGAATTGATAAGCTGGAACTGGACCAGAAGGGGCTTGGTAGGTTCGGGTAGCTGCAGCCTGATAGGTTTGAGTAGCGGCTGCCTGATAAGTTTGAGCAGCAGGTGCCTGGTAGGTTTCAACAGCAGGTGCTTGGTAGGTTTGAGCAGCAGGAGCTTGGTAGGTCTGAGCAGCAGGTGCTCCGTAGGTTTGAGCAGCAGGTGCTTGGTAGGTTTGAGCAGCAGATACCTGATAGGTCTGAGCAGCAGGTGCTTGGTAGCTTTTAGCAGCAGGTGCTTGGTAGGTCTGAGCAGCAGGTGCTTGGTAGGTCTGAGCAGCTGGTGCCTGGTAGCTTTGAGCAGCAGGTGCCTGATAGGTATGAGCAGCTGGTGCCTGGTAGGTTTGAGCAGCAGGTGCCCGATAAGTCTGAGCAGCAGGTTCCTGGTAGGTTTGCTCAGCTGGTGCAGAATACTGCTGAACTACTGGAGCACCATAAGCTCGGGCAGCTGGAGCAGAGTAGTGCTGAGCTGCTGGAGCCTCATAAGTTTCACCTTGAGCGGCTGGAGCTTGGTAGGTCTGAACAGCTGGAGCTTGGTAGGTCTGAACAGCTGGAGCTTGGTAAGTCTGGGCAGCCGGAGCTGGTGCAGAGTATTGCGCGACTATGGGAGCTAGGTAGGCTCGACTAGCTGGGGCTGGAGCAGAAGACTGCTGAACTGCAGGAGCCTGGTAAGTTTGACGTTGAACGGCTGGTGCCTGGGTTGTCGGAGCAGCTGGTGCCTGGTAGGTTCGAGCAGCTGGTGCCTGATAGGTGCGAGCAGCTGGTGCTGGTGCTGAGTATTGCTTAACTGCTGGAGCCTTCGCTACAACCGGAGCACGATGAGTTTCTTTAGCAACTGGACGGGGAGCAAGGTAAGCACGACTGGCCTGGGTAGCCTGGGCTGATCTTGAGGTAGATGATGACGGGGTCAGGTAGGCTTTTGATGGAGCTGGAGCTGGAACAGGAGCTGGAGCAGGAGCCGGAGCACTTGCTAATGGAGTCAAATATGCATTGCTTGGACCTGGAGCAGTAGCTACAGGCTTGGGGTAGTCATAACCACTCTCGTAGCGAGAATCACCCGGCAGAATACCGCCCAGGGCTGACCCTGCAAGGCACACCTACGCAAGGCAAAATAATCCATTTTAAAGTTGAGAATGTCGAGATACGTGCACTTCTAACTTTAGTATAAAATTTTTAGAAATAAACTCCTCTCCCAAGACCGTCTTCTAATATTTTTTCTAAGCAACCTCGGTGAGACGTTAATTGAATTAGAATGAGTTTTTCGTCTGACCCCAATGGGTCACTCATTTAGCACTCCTTATCTAACTGTTAGTTGAGCAGTTTGTGGTAACTCTGGATGAGAAATGCTGAGTCAATTCTCATGAGCAAATAAAAAAAAACAATTCTCATAAGCGTTAGAGTGCATCCGAGAATTTTAATGAGTACGAGAATTTGATTGTATCACTCACCACCAACGATAGCAGCAGCTTATTCATGTTAATAGTTTGAAGTATTGTGCAGAAGTGCCTGATGTTGAATAACCAGTCCCATCTTTTATATGACTATGTCTTGTGTCGAAAGTTTGAGTGGCATTGGTGACAACGAAGTGTTCTGATAGAGCCCATTTCCACCTCCCCCCCAACTTTTATTTGTGCAATTCCCTCAAAGAAAATTCGATCGTCTATGACATAATCGGCCATTAGAATAGAATGTGTATACATATATGTAGATGAGAGGGAAATGATGACCTCTCTCTTTTCTATTTTTTTTTTTTTTCGAAACAAGATTAAGCCTAACACTTCGGATTTTTCAATAATGGGTGTCTTAAGCTGTGGATTTGGCGATAGGGATGCCGCAAGACGAGACGAGTTGAGAACGCGACTTGTCTCGTCTCGTCTCATCACGAGAAAACGATTTTCTCGACTTCTCTCGTCTCGAGAAATTAATTCTCTCGTCACGTCTCGTCACGAGAAAACGGTTTTCTCGACTCCTCTCGTCTCTACAAATTCATTTTCCCGTCTCGTCTCGTCACGAGAAATCCATTTTCTCGACTCCTCTCGTCTCGACAAATTAATTCTCTCATCTCGTCTCGTCACGAGAAAACGGTTTTCTCGACTCCTCTCGTCGTAAAAATTTATTCTCACGTCTCGGCTTGTCCCGACATTTCTTCGAGAGCCAAAAAATCTCTCGACTCCTCTCCAAAATATTTTTTAATCGAGAATAAGCGACTTATAGAAATTACAGAAGACTGATATTTTTTATAGCCAATTTTAAAACAGTAAGCCCATAAGTTACCATTATTGTCATTGTACAAATTATCAGATTTTGTATTTTATCTGTGTTTTGAAAAGCCACTTCACGCTTCAGCTTATGGCTGACCCTCCTCCTAAATATTCAAAAAGTTGAATGCCAAAAATCAAGATTTCTAATCTGACCTTTCGTTTACCTCAGACTCTAATTCTGTTTAATCAGACATGGAATAATCCATACGTTTTCGAAATTTTCTTCCGTAACATTCTTTATGGCGTCCCCACGCTCCGTGACATTAAGAGGATTCTTTAATACATTAATTTTCCTGAATCAATTACCATTCAATATGTAAGAACAGATGTAACAACCCCGACGCCCTTCAACAAGTGGAAAATACTATCCACAGTACAATATAGCTATATGTAGATGAATCGGGTCTATTTAGAACTTCCGCAGTTATTGTATAACTTCACGCACACACACACACACACCCACATACAATTGTCCTGAGACGCCGATGGGGACCATCCCTAAACGTCACCAGTCGATGAGTACTTAAGAAATGGGAGGAAATTCAAGGAGGTAACTTTGGGGGGTGGGTGGGCGGGCGGATGAATGGGTGTGTAGATGTGTGGGCGGGCGGCCGGGTGAGTAGATGTGTGGGCGTGGGGACGGGTGGGTGGATGTGTGGACGGGTGGGTGGATGTGTGGATGGGTGGGTGGGTGAGTGGATGGGTGGGTGGGTGGATGGGTGGGTGGGTGGGTGAGTGGATGGGTGGGTGGGTCGATAGGTAGGCAGATAGGTAGGTGGGTGGGCGGGTAGGTGGATAGGCGGGTGGGTGGGTAGGCGGGTGGGTGGGTAGGTAGGTGGGCGGGTAGGTGGATAGGCAGGTGGGTGGGTAGGCGGGTTGGTAGATAGGTGGGTGGGCGGATAAGTGGATGGGCAGGTGGTCAGGCGGGTGTGTGGATGGGTCGGTAGGTTGATACGTGGACGGGTGGGTGTATGGATGGGTCGGTGGGTGGGCCGGTGGATGTGTGAGCGGGTGGACGGGCGGGTGGACGTGTAGATGGGTGGATGATAGTTGTTCATGAGAGGTATGTACGTAAAAGCGGGTATGCATGATCTTTTATGAAACATACGTACAGCCAAAACAGACCCGCATCCATGTACACATACCCATTACACACGAATACATTATAACTCCGCGGCTAAGCCCGGGACCATAAAATGGGAAAACAAAATTAGGGGAATTGAAGAAAGAAACGCTATGAGAGAGACCGATTCAGAGTGTATTAGAAACCATGGGCCCCACCGATGCCTACACAATTTCAACATACTCTAGCCAGGGAGGATCTAATCGTATAAAAGCTGGAAATGCTCATCCCAAATCAAACACTTCTTCACAGCGAATCAAACCATCAACATGAACAAACTGGTTCTATCTTTGGTGGTGAGTGCGAAAAGTTTTGGCATATCAGTGTTGCTCATTCCGTATCGTATATTTTTTTTAAGTCCACAATACGAAAGTATTTCCAAGTCATAAGCTAGGATTAGCACAGTTCTTCAGGAAACAAACTGTAGTGATATTCATGTATTGGAGATTTTCCCTTTTTATCCTAAGAAAAAAAAGATAGTCGCTTCATCCATTCGTGACCACAGTTCTTATCAGTGATATCCAAACCCAAACATACTAAAAAGTACCTATGTAAGCTACGAAAATAATCTGAGGTATAACAATGATCACCTATTCGTTTTGTGCCCACAGGTATGCCTAGTGGGCTCTGCCTTCGGAGGTATTCTCCCCGGCGACTCGCGCTATGCAGGTGGATACCAGTACAATTATCCCCGCTCTTCCGGAGCATCTGGCAATGGTGGTCGAACCTCCGGAAATGGTCCTTTTGATTACGAGATCCAGCAAAGTGTAAAGCTCCAACAGTACCAGCCTGCTCCAGCTATCTCAAACGCTTATGTGACCGCATATACATCTGGATCTAGATCGGCCCAGGCTAGCCAAGCCAGCCGTGCTTACTCTGCTCCTCGTCCAGTTGCCCAAGCAACCTATCAGGCTCCAGTTGTCTATCAGGCTCCAGCAGCTCAGCAATACTCCGTATCAGCACCAGCTGTCCAAACGTATCAGGCACCAGCTGCCCAGACCTACCAAGCACCAGCTGTCCAGACGTACCAAGCACCAGCTGTCCAGACCTACCAGGCACCAGCTGCCCAGACCTACCAGGCACCAGCCGTCCAGACCTACCAGGCACCAGCGGCCCAGACCTACCAGGCACCAGCTGTCCAGACCTACCAGGCACCAGCCGTTCAACGTCAGACTTATCAAGCTCCAGCAATTCAGCAGTACTCTGCTTCAGCTGCTCCAGTAGTTGCGCAATACTCTGCCCCAGCCCCAGCTGTCCAGACTTACCGAGCCCCAGCTGTTCAGACCTACCAGGCACGTGCAGTCCAGCAATACTCTGCTCCAGCTCCAGCTACCCAGACCTATGAGGCTCCAGTGGTTCAGCACTACTCTGCACCAGCACCAGCCATCCAGACCTTCCAGGCACCAGCTTCCCAACTCTCGGCTTACCAGTTCCAATCCGGTAAGCAGAGACTGTTTAGTGTAAAGAATTCAAAACGTTTTGGCACACTGCACATCGACATTCAGTGTTCATCTATTCCCAAATGTATATATTAACGTACATCTCTTTTACAGCTGGATCCTCAGCAGCATCTTATGACGAGACTGAGACCAGCGCATCCTTCGCCTTCGAGAACATTGCACCAAGCACTTCCTCGGTAAATACTTGTACCCATTGCTGAACAATTTTCAGCCTATCCAGACTTCCAATTTATCAAACATTTAATCTACTTTGCAGCGGTCACAAGGAGGCTCAATCAATTTCGTCCCAGTATCGTCCGGAAACACCCAGCAGGTTGCGTCCAACGGTGGATACTCCTACTAATTATCGACTAAGGCGTTCTTCCCTGTGAGGCATACCATTTCGGCGACAAGTATTCGAAATAATGAAAACTATTGGGAGAGTAGGATTGACCCAAGACATTGAAATGTGAATGCAGCTCATAAATGTAATTAGCAACCTATATGTCAGTCATATGTTATATAACTAAGTGCAACTTATATTTCATATATGCCTCACATATAGCATTTTGTCGGATACAATTGATGTGTATGTCACATATCTATCACGTGTATAGTGATATATGCATCTTCTGGTATGGTATGCTTGAGAATAAAACTCTATTTTTACCAAAACGAAATTCTTCCATTGAACACATTGGACTTGCCTCTCTCATCCTTTACAATCTCCATTTTTGGAGTACAGTAGTGTTCATCAAATTGAACAAATTTTTCGTGGAGTTTTGGTGCATCCAGGGGACGATGTCATACTCCGTCGAATTTAGATTCGTAAATATTGCGGGCAATCCCACGTGATCTAACAGTGGTGGAGTCCGCAGCATCCAGTTCACTCCAGTATAGAATTTGATGAATTCGTATTACACTAATGCGCTTGATACACCTTGGAGTACAGAGCTAGTACTGACATAGCATGGAAACGTGTTCATGTATCACTCATTTGGCGTTCACTTGTGATGGTTCCCAAATGACAGTTTGGAGCTACATGTACGAGCAAGCTTGGATGTCTTATTATTCCATATCTTACTCTTAATTATGAACAATTTTATTTAGGAAATGTTCCTAATTTAGTCGGGCCACTATGATAGTTCTCTTCAGGTCTTCAACCCAACTCTCCCCACCACCACTGGCGCATGCGCATTGGATTCCTTGGCAGGAGTGGGTAAGGAACTGGAATGGCTATGCGCAGGCGTCAACTGTGGCGGGAGAACTGCCAACTCGTAGTTAACCAATCCGACACTGATAAGCGCCAGTACTATTCTTGATCCTAATGTTTCGAATTGTAATCCTATATTATTATGGTATCGTAATATACAGACTTACAACCGTCACATGTATGATCGTATTCGACTCTTCTGGTACACTGCACTAGAGAATAAAATACTTTCTATACCTAAATAATTTTTTTTTTATTAAAAACCGCTGACTTTCCTCCCATATAATTTACAACCAACATTCTTGGAGTGTCATAGCATTCACCAAATGCGACACTTCTTTCGTGGATTCATGGGTGCATCCACTGGACACTGCCATGCTTCACTGAACTCCTTTGAATTTGTTAATACTGCTTTTAACCTCACGTGACCTGGTGAATGTGAGTCTCGTAGCATCCACTTTAACGATTCGGGTGTGTGAGCTTCACACCACAACTGGATTTTGAAAAAAGTCCATAATTAGCAGTTGTCACTGATTAATCACAATTTTTCGTAACGTTTTCCGCAGATTCATGAAACTTCGCAAACTCTTTTTAACGTAATCTTTTCAACAATTTGAAAAAGTTTTCCCAATCAGAGATAAAAATCCTGAGTTATCGAAATTTTGTTTTGCAATACATTCGAGGGATGACAAACATCCCTAAATCATGCAATAGAAGTATCGAAAGATTCATGCTGTTTGATACTCGTGTAAACATATGTGATTAATTACGTGAGCGAATCCAAGGAATAACAACTGTTCGTGTGTCATATGTGTGAAGCCCGGCAACAGGGGCTCTTGACCGTGGTTGGCCTTCCATCTTCTGTAAGCAAGGACAGCCTCGCGTAGACCACCGTTGTCTGCGATGTTTTCATCCAAGGTCAATTGCCCGTCAATGTGCTCATCGACCTATTGAGTGAGAAGAGGTGAAAGTTACTTGACATATTACTGATTCAATATTGAGAAGTCTGTTATTTTCGGTCCAGAAGCCAGAATTATAATCTGCACAAGATGAGAGTGTTGGCGCATAGCAAAAGCGAATATGCCTCAAATTTCAGAAGTCCAGCATAGCCATTTTGACGAATTCCCCAAAAAAATTGAACGACAGACCCCTGGACATCAAGTCTCAATGTCCATACTTACTTCTTCTTCGTAATAACTGCCGTAATGCTCGATGAAGCACTCAACTTTATCCTTATACTCCAAAATAGTATCATTGCTCCACCATTGTCGAAGATTGCCATCTCCATCATAGAGTCGGCCACTGTTATCAAAACCGTGAGTTAATTCGTGGCCCAGAATCGTGCCGATCGCTCCGTAGTTCAGAGCCCTGAAACCGAATGCTTGTTAAGGATGTTCTGGCGATATTGGAGGAAGTCAAAAAATGCAGTAAGGACATTGAAATTTTGGGACCCAGGTGCGGGCCATGTGCATCAACGATTTCTGGATATATGTGCAGAGATTATAGGGTCTCTGATATACATTCAAGTGAACCGGAAGTCTTCTCCGGCGCCACAAAAAATTTAGAATACCTGGCTGCATTTTTTCACTCCTCAATCTTCTTAGGCTCTCCTTAAAAGGAGTAACTCATTTTTGTTTTGTGGTGTTTTTTATATCTTACTCGAGGCCTAATTCGTAAAACGGGAATTGAAGTATTCCAGCGGGAATTGCTGCATCCATTTGGAAAAATTTTCTTCTGTGTGTGAGATATTCATATTTTTGAAAGAAGATAATTTTGACAACTTACTTATGTGGTTTGCTATGACAGTGTAGACGGCATTCACGTCTGTTGGCCCAGCTGCCCAACTGTCGAAAGACGATGGATATATTATCATAATTCAACTCATAAGCTCTTGGAATTATGGACATTTTTAAAAACTTCGAACACGCTTCTGTTGGGAAGTGGTAAGACGAGGTAGGTGCATTTATCGGTAGAGTCAGTTGTTGATAAATGTATCAGAATCGAGGGGAATTCAGACGATCTCCTTATCCTCGTTATATCATTTCTCTACAATTGTCAAACTTTTCTTTTTTGGAATTTTGGGTCTCATGCATTTAGTAGTAGTCTTAATAGGTATAGAAGAATTAGAAATTAATTACTAGGACTCGTTCATTTCATTCGCCTGCTCGATGATCTCTATCTCTGCTTTGCTCATCAATCGGGCTAGGCTCAACATATTGTCGAAGTACATATTCTCATGCATGCCTATCTGGAAATGAATGAAGGGGAAAGAGCGTTAGTCGAAATCAATTGATATGTGCCATATTTTGGTAATATTCAAACGAAATGAATTCAAAATTTTTAATTAATAATGCAAAATAAATAAAATTTGACATTTTTTGTCATTTGAAATTTTTGAAATTCATGAAATTTTTGGAATTTTTGAAAACCTGCAATTTTCAGAATCTTTCAGTTTCTCAAATCTCTAATTTTTCAAAGACCTGAAATCTTGGGCTTGCTAAAAAATCTCAACAATTTGCAATTATTGTTGAAACCATAAAAATTTGTTGAATGTCTTTAACAATACACAATTCCCTTAAATTCCAGATTTATTAAAAGCCTTTTAATCTCAAGAAAATTTTTCCCGAAAAAAAAAGTAAATTTTGATCTAAATTTTCTAAATTTCCAATATAATTACAGTTCCTGGTTGCCAGCAAAGAAATTGGTATTCGAAGAACTCCGATGTGAATTCTACATTTTGGTTTAATTTCGAAAATTGTCAGTTTTACAAATGACTAAATGTTGAAATGTTCGTACCCCTTCATAATACTCGTTGAGAGTATCATCGTCGAATAGCCACTCGGGATGGCCAATGACGTACACCATTTTCTTCGATTTCTCAAGTGTTGAAAATTTGGTTTTCTGGTCCATCCAGGCGGTCGTCGCCACTAGGGAAGCAAATGAAGCTCGAATGTGTTCCAGCATTTCCACGACCTTAGGAGAGGTCTCAGATGAAAAGTTTGGATCCACGAAGAGCCACGAAACTGCCATTCCTATCGACCATAATCGTCATTTCATCAACAATTCTTATTAAAAATAGCACACTATATACCAGGAAAATAGTTTCCTTCGACAAATCAAATTTAGAAGAATAAATAATTTTTTTTATTTGGAAAATTTCAAAAATTTTAACTATTTCAAAATCTTTGAAAACCTTCAAAAGCGCCAGCAATTACAAAATTTGATAAAACACCTACTCGTACCCATCATGTAATTGACCACATCAGCACAATGAATGGACCTAGGTTCTGAGGCCTCGATGCTTATCAATTTGTCGATATACTCGGACCAAATTTTTCGTAAATTATTCGAAGAGTGGGGAGCCACGACGTCCACAACACTCCACCAAACCGCACTTTCTGAAAATAAAATGATCGGTAAGAGTTAACTAATTTTTAACTCGAACTATATCTTACCCAACTGGTCCTCATCTGTAGTGGCCAATAAGAGCGCCAAATCTTTGATGTATCCCAAATTGGCAACCAAAATGCGATCCCTCTTGTCGAGATCCAGTTCGACAATATCGCGGCAGACTTCTTCGATAAATGCGCGCCAAATTTTTCTGGGTTTCAAGGAGCAATTGGAGACCTTGACGTGAGCATCTGTCAACTTTTGAAGATCGTCGACCAACATGTAATCTCTTTCACTGATATCTTCGTCTGTCAATGTTTCATTGGTGTCGTCACGGCTCATCTGTCAAATCAGAGATATTGCAAATCAAGCATAGTGATTCAAAAATGTTCAATTATAGGTGGCATTGTTTTTCTAATAAAAAAATTGAATTAAATTTCTATCATTTCGAAATGTCCCAAGTTTTCCACTGTCCCCTGATCACTACGGGACATCATTTTGTGTATTTGTGTGGGTGGGGGTGTGTCTGTTTGCAAGAGTAATTTTTAACACCCAACTCAACAAAAGTCGTCATCTATCCCGAAGAGTATATGTATTATGATAAACAATTTAAAATTATAAGACCATAACACAGAAAAGGTCAGAGCTAGAAAAGACTCCACAAAAAGAAATATATTAAAGATCTTGGACTCGCATTGAAAACGCATTGGGCTCACTAGTTAAAATTTGAAACGTAATCCTCCACCAAATTCATCAAAATTTAATCATAACATTAAACCTCGTACATAGTAAAATATTGCGCTCAACTCGTATATGCTATCGGCAGCTTTGGCAATGCGGTCTTCTTCCGTTGACGGGAGAATGCTCGAGTAGTTGCAGAATAAGGATGTCCCATTGCTGATAATCTCTTTCAAAACTGCGGTGATATAAGTCTTCTCTATCGCAGCTGGATCCATGGTGTCGTCGTCATCTTCTTCGTCGGACACTACCGATCGCGCCATGCGCGTCCTGAGCGTTTTTAATCGTTTTTCGATTTCTCGATCCCTGAAATAACAGACATTTGTATTCGGTTGGTATTAGTACTCAAAGCCAGGTTCCAGATCCAAAACAGCACAACAATTTGTGCACAGCTCCTTAATTTTTGCACAATTTTACACATACTTAATTCAACACATGGGCCATTTATCACCTTTTTTTAAAGAAAAAAAATCGTTTCAATAAGTTCCTTCCTTGATCGTTGATGGGATTGGGACACTTGATGACCACTCCCGAGGGGACGTATTACCAGCATCCGAGTTGAGTCGTCCCCGGGGCGGGGGGGGGGGGGGCTGATGACCATTGTGTTGTTATGGGAGAGTGTTATTTTTTTGTGTCCTGGTTTTGGTTCTGTATTAATTTTTGTACTAATTTCTACTCTGTATTTCTGGACAATTTTGACTTGTGTTATTCAGCCATGGAACCATTGAATATCGTAGAATAATTCATCATGACCACTCATCAGAGACAAGTCATCAGACAGACAAATGATGACACTCAAATGACCATTCAGACAAATCATCATGATTCAGACGAATCATCAGATGGATAATTCATCACACGTCACCCAGTGGAATCACCATTTAGCCAAGTCAACACATGGACACTTCATTGCATAAGCAAATCAGCTTTTTGATAAATCATCACATTGACAGTTCATAAACGACAAATTTGAAACCGATTTCAGAATTCGTTGAAATTCAAAAATGTTTAAGGGAGTTTGGTTGGTCCCCATATTGGTGACAGAGTTAGAAAATTTATTAAATTTAGATTATTAAATTCTGGCCTTGTTGGGAAATTTGAAAAATTTGAGAGAAATTTGAAAAATTTGAGAGAAATTTTAAAAATTTGAGAGAAATTTTAAAAATTTTAGGAAACCTTTGAAAATGTGAGAAAATCTTCAAACTTTGAAAAACTTGAAAAATTTGAAAACTAAAAAAATTATCATAATACAAAAAATTACCAACCCGGGTAGCGGACTCAGCGCAGACGGAGTGTCCAAAACGATGACATTTCTGCTCCGATTTCTGGGGTCTGGAATCACGCTGAACCCAATCAGTACATCCTTGCCGAGTATTCGTCTGATCCGTCCGATTTTTTGGATTATATTGCCATCTTGTTTTCCGAGTAGCGCGGGAACTGGAGGCAGGTCAACTTCCTTGAGAAGATTGAGTAGAGGAGTGAGACCTAGCAGATCCATCGAGGCTGAAAAAAGATAAATTAAGAAAATTAAAAAAAAAAAAAGAAAAAACATTTCAATGTACATTGACCTATCAGAGCACGCTACAAGACCAACGATTTTGTATGAAGAAACCGGAGAAGATTGTCAGTACATAAATTTTCTCGCTCCATTCGCTATTTCGTGGGAAACTACCGCAAATACGTGGACAACTCGTATAACTTGATTGATAGGATTTTTCATGACAAACATAAGTTTATTTAGCCGTTTCTTTTTATCTCCAACCGTTCCCTCAGGAAAAGCTTGCATGTGCGCGCCGTCATGTGGAAGTACTCGCGTAATACGAGCATAGCTTCAATGCGCGATATCTCGCTAATTATGAGAGTTACAGACAAAAGTCATATAACCTAAAACAAGTATTTTCACATAAGGAATCATTTTTATTTCACACATTTTTCGCTATCTCCTACTGTTCGCCCAATCCAGCCGTGCAAACAGGGAAAAACTTTCTTGCTGCAGACGTTCAAGGATGAACTCCCTCATGGCTACGATTCGCGATTACTCGTAAATTATGAGAGCTATCATAAAGACACATTCTATAAGAAATACGCAGTTTCGTATAAGGAACAACTTTTATTCAACACTTTTGTTCCTATCTCTAACCGTTTGACCTAGAACTCTCTATATATTTCGAACTGTTGGTAGCTGTCTTGAGGGAGCGTATTTAGCTATTGAGGGCAAAAATGTGGACTTTACTCACCAACATTCACACAACTATCGTAGAGCATCTTGGCTTGAGTAACCGCCCACGGTGCGTCTGTCAAATTTTTCCTAAGAAGTTCGCGAACTTTCCAAGTCACTTTTTCTGACCTTTCACTAAACCAAGAGTACATCATGCTGGTATCCGGTGTTGGATGATGCTCCGACCACCTGCCACACGCATACCTATACACCATAATTACTCAATTAAACGTGAATTACTATATGTTACCAAGGAACCTAATAGTACGGGGCAAATAAATGGGTTACAAAATTCCAAAAGTCCAAAAATTCGAAATTTCCAAAAATTCCAAAGTTTTCAAAATTTCCAAAATCTCGGAATTTCCAAAATTTCCAAAATGTCCAAAATTTCAAAATTTTAAAAGTTCAAAATTTTAAAATTTCAAAATTTCAAAATTCCCAAAATTTCCAAAATTTTCAAAATTTTCAAAATTTTCAAAATTTTCAAAATTTTCAAAATTTTCAAAATTTCAAAATTTCATAATTGCAAAATTTCCAAAATTTCCAAATTTCAAAATCTCAAATTTGAAAATTTCCCAACTTCCAAAATTTCTAAAAGCCTAAAACTCATGTAAGGTTCTGTCCACCTGGCGCGCACAATGTCCAATCCATAATTACTAGTCACGATGGTTGATTATATGTTAAAGAAAGACTAATAGTACATTGCATTAAGCGATCAATGGTACAGAAACTTCAATCAGCCTTGACTAGCGTGCATTAATAAATCACAATTACGGGATAGTTCGATGTACTCACTGGTAAAAGTTCTCACAGGGATCTATAGACGTATCCATAGACTCTTTTAAACTTGCAGCTTGTTAAATATAAATATATTTAGCGCCGCAGTGGCAATACAGGGTAAATATAATCCATTTTTTTCAACCAAGGATAATTAAATTTATGATAAGTCTGAGAAGCTCACCAATTCTGACACACTCTTCGGTGTCACATATGGGCAGGGCAGCCTTCACTCTTGAGTCTGAAAATGGGGTTTCCAATAGTTCAATTATTTAAGGTATTCCAAGACTTATGGTTGTGGTATAATTTCTTCATACGTACAGAGAATGCCAAGGGTAATTACTGATGAAATCAAGCCGATCATCAGTACAGCTGTTGCGACATAAATTGCTTTTCTGCGAGTTTTCTTGAAACTGAAAAAACGAATCAATCAGATTTTAAGTTTAATATTGGCAAACAAAAGTAAAATTTTACTTAAATTTTCACTTTTGCGTAGGTTTGTGTGTGTGTGTGTGTGTGTGTGTGTGGGGATGGGGAGGGGGAGGGGGTGGGTGGGTTGGATGAGTAGGTGGGTTGGGTGAGTAGGTGGGTTGGGTGAGTAGGTGGGTTCGGTGGGTGAGTAGGTGGATTGGGTGGGTGGGGGGTGCGGAGGGGGGGAGGGGGGGGGGGTTGGGTGAGTAGGTGGGTGGGTAAGTGGGTGGGGGGGGGGGGGGGGGGTTGGGTGGGTGGGTGTGAATTTTTAAACAAGTTTTGATGAAAAATTGTCTCAAGTAGAAATTCCAAATTGGAATGTTTTTGATAAATATCAAAATTTCCGACCACTTGCCCTGTCATCGACAATCAGATATTCCAGGAAAACTGACTAAATTGAACGGAATCGACTTTATGTCACAACGTTTCGAGCACACCTGGCGCTCATCCTCAGGTAATGCTCTTGGAAAATACAGAATAACAAAACCAACAGTTCATTACGCTAGTTCGTTTGCTCACTTGTGCTATTCCAATGTTATTGTCATTAATGAATATATTAAGTTGCTAACCTCCGTGAAATATCTACCCTAGCAATATGTCATACTAAGTGGGGGTTCTACCTTACACGCTCAGAAATGAATTTTTTCCCCCCTTGAATCTTCAGATAATATATCCAAGATTATGTAGACAACGTTTTACGGGCCAATCTGCAGTTTTTTTCAAATTACAAGCCTGAACGCAGCGACCCATCGGCGAGTGATTGAACAAATCTCAACCTTCAAAGCGTGTTTTCTCCAATCTCACTTTCCAATCTTCACAAATTGGCAGGTGTCATTGGCAGAAGAGCCATTTACCAATTCTAGTGAACCATCGCTTGTTTCGTTCTGTGTGAATCCCTTCTCTATCTACATCAAACGGATTTGAATAGGTAAATTCAGTCTATTAAAATTGCCGACCAATCTCGAGTTTCACTCGCCGAGTACAACTTATTTATGTATATATAAAAGTCCCATAAAACACTATTAAGTTCATGGCAATTACTTTCTTCGACACAATCAGAATCCTCCCTGGGGCACGCAATCACGCTCTCTATGAAGAAATTCCGGGGCATCAACTGCAAGTCTTTTTCGCAGGTATCTTCAAAACTAGGGCTCTCAGCGAAAATTTGTATAAAGCTTTATTATAGCTCACAAAAATCCCTACAAAAAACCATCAATACGATTTTTTCGTAAAAGCACTCGTTACCGAGATATCTGAGTTTTTGGTGGCATTTCTGGGAAAGGCTGAAGGGAGATACAAAGGCACGCACCGCGTTCAACGAAAGCCCCAATAAATCGTATATCCATAACTAATCAGCCAAAAAATTTCAAAAAAATCAGGCAACCGCTTCTCATGGCCCAGCATCACTACAAAATTTCCGGAAACTCTTACACAAGTGATACCTCATATTCAGGGGAAATATATATATCCGTAGGGAAGTGGCAAAACGACCTAAGTCAACTTCCAGCATCGTTTTTGGCGAATATCTCGAAAGTGAGAAGAGATGGGACAAAACCTATATAGAACTTTTTATGGAGACGAGTGAGTTCTACAAAAAAGTTCCTCTGGAGCGCGTCTCAACTCCCATAGGTTCTGAGATATTCCTCGGAAACCAAGGCTACCGATGAATGCACTTACCTCGTTTCGCCACTTCGCTACATATATAAAATATGTCTTTCGCACATAAAGTATTCGAGATATATCTTTTTGCCGGCGGGTATCGTCTCTCTAAATGAGCCTACTTCAATTATACTTACTAGGCCTCCCTAGATTTCACCGTAACCAAATTAGTTTTGCTGCTGATGGAGTAAACCGGTGACTCAGGTTCTGCAATTAACACCCAGGAATTGAGTACGTAAGGCCAAAAAAAAATGTGATAGAAACGTCAATAGGTCTGCTTAAAAAAGCGATAACGAGATACATACGCTGGTGGTGGTTCATGCTTATTGTCCCACTGACCGGATCGAACTGACAGCACGGAGGAACCGCGTGGGACAGCTAGGTGTCCAATGCTCGTACAACTCCAAGCGTTCTGCGACGCTTCCTATTCGATCCAACGGCGTTCGATTGCCGGGGATCATCTTCCACTCTTAACCAGTCATAATGTGTTGGGGAGGATCTGCGAGGAGATGCAAATATTAGGGGTTTTATTCCTAAATTATTTCTACCCCCTGCGCCAGAAAGCCCAGGAAAAGAGTTCGTAATTTCCGGCGATTTCTGATATTGCCTTATTTATAAATGGAGTTCGATGCATTAGTCAGGTTTAGTCTTTTTTCCTAGGCATGGGTGTCCTTGTGATGAGTTGTTCTATGATAACTTGGGATAATTGTCTTTTTGTCTGTTTTTCTAAAAAAAATTTTTTTCCGAAAATTTTAATTTGCTTCGAATTTTTCGAGTTTTTGGAAAATTTATAATTTGCAGTAATTCCGATAATTTCAATTTTTTTTAGCAACTTTTTCATATGCGACATTATGCGACGCTGCCGATTCGATCCAACCGCGTTCGATCGCCGCGGATCATCTTAGAGTCTTTGCAAGTCAAAACATAGTCAATCGTCAATACCACAGGCTATATTTAGCGGTTAATAATGTTGTGAGGGAACCTTGAACAATTTTATTTGTCAGTTTGAAGTTGAAGTTTCTTTCGAAAGTTGCAACAATTTGCGGCGATTTTGGAAATTTTATAGATTTTTCCGGGTACTTAGAATTTTGAAAAATGGAGGGACCAAAATTTCTCTGACAAGAATTGCACTTTAGAAAACTTCTGAATATTTTTTTCAGATACTTTGAAATTTTGAATTTTTTGGAAGTTTTCAAAATAAATAGATTTTGAAAATTTTCACATTCCCAATTTTTGACATATTTCATATTTTTCTCGAATTTTGAATATGAAAAATTTGCAGAATTTCGAGAAATAAAAAACTGTGAAAAATTTTAAATATTCCAAAAATCATGATGAATTCGAGTTAAGTCTGAAAAATTCAGATGTCATGCAAGGTTTTCTATTTCTTTGAGTCACAACATACTTAATCTGTAATACTATAAGCAGCTCTATATACCTATTAAGGGTATAAGGGAACCTTGACGATCATCGTTTAAAATTGAAGGGGAAATCTCAGTTACGAAATTTTTGAAAAACGTAGGAGTGATAGATCGGTGTAAAAATAAATGAAAAATAAAAATTAAAAAAAAAAATAAAAATAAATGAAAAAAATGAAATCAATAAAAAAATGAAAATAAATAAAAAAAAATGAAATCAATAAAAAAAATAAAATGATACCTGTCTAAAAATAAATTTTACAAATTTTACAACTTTACAAATTCTACAATTTTTCTCCAAATTTTTCAATTTCTATGTTCCATTCGTAGCAATTTCTAAACTGGTTACAATTTCCAAATTATGTCCATTTACCTCTTCACGACGCACACCACAAATTTTGCAGCACAACAAATACTAGGAACAATAAATATGGGGTAAAGAGGATAACAGATGACTATTACATAGTTTTACAAGTGATTTCCCAAGAGCCGGAATTATATGCGCGTAACAGCTTGACTGGTGCAACTGACGAGTAAAAGCAATAACTGCAATAGAAGTTTAAGAGGAGAAAGTGTATCAGGCTTGGTTGCTTTTGATACGATTATAGGTGATGGTGTAAATATTTGAAAATCCTGCACCCATTAATTACTCTTGACATATGTTTTATCAATGATCGCGGATATGTTTTCCATTTCGATGAGCATGCCAAAAATTCCCGGATTTTCACAATCCATAATGAACATTTCCAATGCAAACATTAAAAATCCACCATAGGACATTTAGAATTTTTTTTTGTCTTAATTAAGACAAAATTAATAAATAATTGAGATAGAGAAAAATGCTTCAAACAAAAAGTATGCACCATCTCATGGAGAATCATTTAGGTCTTATGACCCATGCCGCTATCTCTGATACTTTCTGAAAAAACGGGGGTTGATCAACGGGCGAGATGCAAACTCTCTTGCCCCGGTCGCATATGACCGCTAATACGTCGTAGGATAAAAGATGGGGCAGGAACCTAACCTGACGCAAGCATAGGGGTTTCTGGGGGTTTACCCTGGGTTTAGAAAAACGACGGCCCAAATAGCGAAAGTCGACCCCAGCCACAGGGATGGGTGTCCAGTAGGGCCTTCCCAAAAAATGCTGAAGAGCAGCTTCCGTGGGCAGTACAAGGGAAAGAAACAGAGGAAAAGAAACACACACACCGACATGTTCTTTGAAAACGTTTAGCAATGTTGCAAATACCTTAAAGCGTGGACATATTAAGAAACATCGAATTTTCATTTTCGAGAGCACACCTGCACATCGACTCATTACATCTTGGATTTCGAATTTTTTGTGAATTTCCTCATCTAAACTTTGGAACATGTTCACACATTGAAAAAATACGAATTTTGAAATTTTTAAATTATACAAATTTTAGTTTTAGTTCCAACTCTTCCAAATTTGGCAAATTGGCAGAAATAGTAGGTTCAATTTATTTGCACCGCAAAACTTGGCGGGTGGAGAAGTCAATGGGATTCATCCCCCATAGGGAATCAATAGGAGGCTCGGCTACAGACGGGTACCGTAAAAAACAACAGGTACATATACATATATATGATGGTGTGTTGAAATGCAAACATGAATTCGTACCAGGCTATTATGCCTCCGAACTCCGGAAAAAATTGACTTGACAAAGTTTTCGACATTTACTGAATTTCTTACTCGACTTGTGGGTGGGTGGGCGTGTGTGTGTGGGAGTGGGTGGGTGGGTGTGCGGGCGTGTGTGTGTGGGAGGCTGGGTAGGTGGGCGTGTGTGTGTGGGAGGGTGGGTGGGTGGGCGTGTGTGTGTGGGAGGGTAGGTGGGTGGGCGTGTTTGTGTGGGAGGGTGGGTGGGTGGGCGTGTCTGTGTGGGAGGGTGGGTGGGTGAGCGTATCTATGTGGGAGGGTGGGCGTGTCTATGTGGGAGGGTGGGTGGGTGTGCGAGCGTGTGTGTGGGAGGGTGGGTGGGTGGGCGTGTGTGTGTGTGGGAGGGTGGGTGGGTGGGCGTGTGTGCTGGGAGGGTGGATGGGCATGTGTGTGGGTAGGTGGATGTGTGTGGGTAAGTGAGTGGGTGGGTGACTGTAAGTAGGTGGGTGGATCTGGGAGTGTGTGTGTAGAAGGATGAATCAGTGGATGTGTGTGTATGTGTGTGCAATACAATACTGTTCCACTTAGATTCTCTTCTTGATTCTATATAAAGGTTCAACCCCATTGACTTTCCCAAGTGCCAAGTTTTCCAGCAACAATAGACTCAAGATATTATTTCCAGCCATAGAAACCGTTTATATCGTTTATGGTCAAGCTAACAATAGCATTATCCCATACATTATGAAATACCGTAGCAAGTGTTACTTATCCACAGTGAATTTCACTGTTTCGTCATTCTAGGTTCGATTACTAAATCAGGGGGGTTGAATGGCAATTTTTCCAGATTTATTGATCATAAAATTGTGAGTTTATGCTAATGTCGAGCAAAGTCAATAGGCTAATCAACATATCTTGGGGGTACATGACGCGCAAATTGGAGTGGGAAAAACTATTGCTTGTGGAATTAGTTTCGTATGAATTTTTATTCCACAGAGAAACACACTCACACACACACACACAGTTTTTTATTCTCAGCTTCATTAAAATATCTCAACCTACCCGGAAGTTAAAAAAAAATTGTCAACTTAAAAAAAGTATCTCAGTCAACCGGAAGTTCCCTCCTAACATGTAGGTCATGCAATGTTTCATCAAAGCAAATTATGAAGTTAACCATACAAACGCCACTTTCTCATTATAGCATGATCAACCGATTAGTGTAGCACGTGAGTGCGTTGTTGTCGGATGCGAGACATTTTTTTCATACACAAGTTTCCACGTATGATTCTCGCGCGACTTGTTTGGGCCGCGGGTTACCCAGGTAACATTGACAATTGATTTGCGGCTAACATCGGCTTATCTATTGCATGACCAAGCACTCTTCTGTCATCCGTGTACTAGTCATATTAAACTCATAACTTTCTCACAAATTTCGACAAATGTTATTTTTATTGGAAAAAAATTGCTCCGAAGCACATCGTACGCCGATGTTCTGAACGATTTTTCCTAATTTTACCATTATCGAGGTCCCCCGGATGATTGTCTCGAAGTGGAGTGTAAAAGAACACCATCAACAAAATTATCAGATTTGGAATGACAGCGATTTACAAAAAAAAAAAAAAAACAATGTAGGAATAGCAGAGCAAAATGTTGAAAAACCACTTGTCGCAAACCAATAAATTCCAGAAAGCTAGCTTGCACACCACTTAATAAGGAAACTAATTGTATAACCAACAACGACAAAAACAAGTAGCATTATGAATAACTCAATGCGAGTTACTACTGCCAATAAAAAAAGCAATCATTCAGAAATGTAGACATTCCACAACCAGAACAATCAGATCATGATCCTCACCACCACTCAATAACAATCGATATAAAACGATGCCATCGCTTACTCTTCTTTCTTGTTCCTCTCTTCCCTTTCTTCTCCCTCGTCTTAAAAACCCAGAGTGTGCAATATTTCTTCCATTTGTTATTGTTTACTCGCATGACTTTTTATGGAGTTGTTACCTATGCTCACTTATATACTTATTTGAGCTACTCGTGATTTTTACCAGCTCACTTATGTCTAAATTTTTGCTTATTACAGTTCGACTTTCGTCATTGTTACTTTTGTACAACACAATGCACACTTGAAAGAGAAACAATAAATTTATAACACTTTTCCCATACATTCACCGGCGAAAACTATAATTTTGCCCTCACCAAATCAATTGGACTAACGTTACAATATTATAAGTCAATTCCTTGATTGTATAATAAGCGTCGAAGAAACCAGAGATAGTTCAAGGAGCTCTGCATACAGTGTGATGGAATTTTTTCTTCATGATGATTTTATCACACTTGAATAAAGTTTTCATACCACGTGACAGAAACTTTATCTAAGTGTATTCTAGAGAGAATGCCCTGTATTGTAACTTTGCGTAGGCACTAGGTGCAAAGCCCTTCGATAGAAAAATATGATTTCTCTTAACAGGTTTAATAGATATGAAGTCAATCGTAATTAGCAGAAAACAATCAGTTGAATTAATAGCAATAAGGCTTGACAGTATAATTAACATTTCTCCATCTCATTGGAGAAGATAGAATAGTCCCGGATTATTATGACACGATGCTAGAAATTCATGATACTCTTAAGATACCATTCCCTAGGACGTTTATATCGAAATTCTTCTACTGATCTACAAGTTTCCTCACATAGGAATAGAGATGTATTCTCACATCACCAAAAAAGGTTTCTATAATGCATTCCCTGTCTCTTTCCAATTCCGAGATATGCGTAAAAAATGGTCGCAAGGTATTAAAGCACTTATCATTGTTTAACACTTCGTTACAAAATTATTGATAATGATCGACTCGTAGATGTATGACACATACATATGACTACTCGAATTCGAAATCTTAATAAACCGAAACGAAACCCTCGCAAGATTTATGAGAAAGTTGCGCTCAGGAAATGATATTTTGATTTTGCGGAATGTTCTAAGTCGGCTGAAAGTAATTTTTCTTGAGAAAGAAAAAATTCAAATGATGATTGAAAATCAGCGAGTAATGAAAGCCAAGAAGCCAATTATGTTCATTAGTTGCTAAAAGCCAGCCTCATTCCATCAGAAGTATGGAGGCCCATAAAAAATTATGTAACAGGCAAAATAATTTGCAAATATGCAACAAATCTGTTGAAGCCAATTCTTTGCTTCTCCACTGCCCCACCGTAAAAATAAAATCGCTGAAATGGGAAAGCACTCGACTGAAGTTTTTCCTCCACCTATAAGACCTCTGTGGTATGCATTTTTTCCCAATGCATTCCATCAATAATTAAGTTGCCTAATAGTTTATTGGAGAAGGATTGAAATAATTCAAAATGATGTATCACAAGACATAAAAATAAGCTTTTATTAGAAAATAAATAAAAGTCTCGAGGTCCTGGATGATCGTGTGTTTTGGGGGGGGGTGGGGGGGAGAGAAAAAAAAATATACAATGGGTGGGTTTGGTGGTGGGTGGTATGAGCGTACAATGTCTTCCTCGCTATCACATGCCGCACGAGAGACACAATTTTTATATCTTCCATTAATTTCTTTTTATGTTTGTGTGTGTTTTTAGGGTAATTTGAGACTCTGAAAGGTGTTTTTTGTGTGTGATTTTCTCTTAATATTTGCCTTGGTCCTAGGTCCTCTTGTGTTCCACTCAAATGCTTGTATTGTCCCAAAAATAATTTGCCAGTTTATCCAGGATAAATTTTCATAAATTTTATTGTCGTAAGGTCACGATTGTTTTTTCAGGCCGAAATTGTCAGTTGAGACATTCCAAAAATAAAACATAACTCAATGACATGATATCATGAATGACAGCATGATCTGATTGAGGATGGATCACCAGTGGACCTATTGGTAAAATCTGTTGTTCCTGATGTGGCTGATTTACCATCCGTGACCATGGACGGACTTGACGACGTGCTTAACCTCTGGCTCATGTACTTCGACTTCGTATCCGACGAGATGGGGGTGGCCAGCGTGGGCATGATGGTAGGGAATATGCTGAACATGAGCATGTGCCTTCAGGTGAAGTGGGTGGGGGTGCACTGCTGGAATGGCTGGTGGCTGCTGGACATGGATGGCATCAACATGGTGCTGTAAAATCAAATACATGAATTAGTAGAGCCCAGCATGATGGTCATGGTGCTGGAGAACTGGAGTACCAAATCAAGCATGTCATCTCTCAACAGAAGACACAACTTCAATTGAGAGGACACTGCCGGATTCAAGTACCTCAACTCCTGAATCAGCATATTGCAGACCAACTATTCCTGAAATCCATAATCAACGAACGCATTAATGAACTGATTGATTGAGCCTGCGATGATTGCGCGTTGAGTAACTCAATCAAGTTCCGAATGGAGAGTACAGCGTTAGGTGTAACGCTGGAGAAAGTAGGAAACTGGTATTTACCACGTGAAAATGATGGAAAAGTAGTTAGTCATCCCTCTTGAATTACTTGATAACGTAATCCATGATGATTGATGGATGGTTGGGGCTGATTGGATGGTTTAGATTGTTGGACACTTGCTTCCATTGGTCAGAAGTTTATAATCAACCAATGGTATAGAATTTAGATTGGTGATTTTTTACCTGATGCCAGCCATGGGATGGCTGATGCCAACCGTGAACTGGTTGATGCCAACCATGAGATGGTTGCCAACCATGGGAGGATGTTGCTGGTTGCCAACTTGACTTCTGATGCCAACCTGATGACCATCCGGATTTTACCACTGGTTTCCAAGCATTCCAGCCAGAACTACGCCAGGGATCCTGAATTGTTTAGCACAAATTCCAGTCAATTTGGGCTTACAAATCATATCAATTTCACCTGATGGTTTACCAATGTTATGGAGATCCAGTGTCGTCAAGACTTGTTACAGGCGCTCATGCCAGATTAGACGATATGAATCAGGTTGTGGTGTTTTTGAGTCGATTTCTGGCGAAATCGGGCACATGCTGGACCAATGAAGACCATGATTTGACGATTTTTATGAGGGAGTCTGCTAGTTATGGCAGAATGCTGTACATGCCTTGTTGATAGCATTCACCAGACTCTTGAGGATTAATTTGAAGAGAAATCTTGATGAAGATCACGATAACATGCGCATGGGGATTACCAAGCGTGAAGACAATGGGGATGAGAGAAGTGTGAAACGGTTGTGTTGTAACGAGTATTACAACGAGCTTGTGTTATTACATGAGTCATTATTTTTTCGGGACAATGTTGATGGTGAGAAAAGTTGGAAAATCTCTTCGGGGGTGTCTACTTTTCAGGTCATTTTGAAAATCCTTCTATATCATCTTGGATACCAGGACTCAGAAACACCTCAAATGTAACCACATAGAATTTTCAAAAAGCATTTTTGTGCTTTGTAACCAAAGCAACCAAAATGAGTTTTGAAAATAATTCCGAAAAAAAAACCGAAACAAGTTCTTTCCGCAGAAACTCGAATTTTCCATGAATGAATTATTATCACAAACATTTTTTCCGACTTCATGCAGTGATCCAGGACGAGCAGTCGATTACCGAATGATAATTACCGATATTATAATTAATTACCTCATAGCCGGGGAAGGCAGCGACGGCAGCCACGAGGGCGAAGAGAACAATCTGAAAGAGAAAAAAATTCATTATATCTATTTTGAAAAATCGATTGATCAGGTATGAATTGGCTCAATTCGGGGAAAAAAATTTCGCTATATATATCAGCCATAAAAGATACTAAATCAAAAATTTGACTAGAATTTTGCTCAATTAAATTTCGATTTTGCATTGGGCTTAATTTGCGCTTTGTAAAGCGGTATGCAAAAAATAATCAGTAATTGATTTAGATGGAGTATTCCATGCAATTGATATTCAGTATATGAATATATGTATAGTGAATTCAGACTTACGATGAATTTCATGGTTGAGTTTTTCTTGTCTGAAGCACTGGTTGCACTACGTACTTTAGGGGCAGCGACGTTAGCTTTTATAGTAGTGCCCTGCCCAGACTAGGCGATGGGGGTATCGGGCAGGGGGATACCGATCACAACCAGGTCTCTACACGGCTATGTCTTTAGCGTCACAAACAGGGGGAGACCCCTTTCACTATTCGATAATTCTCGAGGCGACACCCTCGCTTCATCAACACCCTCTTCTGCATATATCGTACGACAAGTGGTTCAACATGTCTGTTATTTTTTAATTATTAACCTGCCACCAGGTCGCAAACATATTGGGAACGCGAATTGATCGCTAACGAACTCAATGCAAAATTCGTTTGCGGAATGGCCACAAATAATGTAACGCAAAAATTGTTCTCCATTCTGTCGAACTTTGGGCTGCAAATTGATTATATGAATTGATAATGATTGCGCAATGCTTTGCGCAGATATTGCATTTTAAATTTAGAGAGGAACCTAGTGTTCCTACATACACACGTTGAAAAGTTATTGGTTCGAGCCGTCGCAGGTGACATCTACAAGTCGATCATTATTAATAATTTTGTAGCCAAGTGTTGAACAACGATAAGGGCATTGATACCTTGCGACCATTTTCTACGCATATCTAGGAATTGGAAAGAGACAGGGAATGCGTTATAGAAACCTTTTTTTGGTGATGTGAGAACACATCTCTATTCCTATGTGAGGAAACTTGTAGATCAGTAGAAGAATTTCGATATAAACGTCCTAGGGAATGATATCTTAAGAGTATTATGAATTTCTAGCATCGTGTCATAATAATCCGGGACTATTCTATCTTCTCCAATGAGATGGAGAAATGTTAATTATACTGTCAAGCCTTATTGCTATTAATTCAACTGATTGTTGTCTGCTAATTACGATTGACTTCATATCTATTAAACCTGTTAAGAGAAATTATATTTTTCTATCGAAGGGCTTTGCACCTAGTGCCTACGCAAAGTTACAATGCAGGGCATTCTCTCTAGAATACACTTAGATAAAGTTTCTGTCACGTGGTATGAAAACTTTATTCAAGTGTGATAAAATCATCATGAAAAAAAAATTCCATCACACTGTATGCAGAGCTCCTTAAACTATCTCTGGTTTCTTCGACGCTTATTATACAATCAAGGAATTGACTTATAATATTGTAACGTTAGTCCAATTGATTTGGTGAGGGCAAAATTATAGTTTTCGCCGGCGAATGTATGGGAAAAGTGTTATAAATTTATTGTTTCTCTTTCAAGTGTGCATTGTGTTGTACAAAAGTAACAATGACGAAAGTCGAACTGTAATAAGCAAAAATTTAGAAATAAGTGAGCTGGTAAAAATCACAAGTAGCTCAAATAAGAATATAAGTGAGCATAGGTAACAACTCCATAAAAAGTCATGCGAGTAAACAATAACAAATGGAAGAAATATTGCACACTCTGGGTTTTTAAGACGAGGGAGAAGAAAGGGAAGAGAGGAAAAAGAAAGAAGAGTAAGCGATGGCATCGATTTATATCGATTGTTATTGAGTGGTGGTAAGGATCATGATCTGATGGTTCTGATTGTGGAATGTCTACATTTCTGAATGATTGCTTTTGTTATTGGCAATAGTAACTCGCATTGAGGTATTAATAATGCTACTTGTTTTTGTGGTTGGTGGTGCTACACGTAGTTTCCTTATTTAGGGGTAGACTTTATGATACTGGAATTCGTTGATTTCAGAAGATCCTTACATTACATTTTGTGTTTGCTGCATTGATTTTACTTGTATTTTGGCAAACTTCAATATTGAGTACTCTCTATTGACAAATTTGCAGACCGTCAAGGGCTTAGAAAAATCTCGAAATTTAGAGAAATTTAACAAAATTTCGAATTTCAAAAATCTTAAAAATCACAAAAAATTTCAGCAAACCTGATTCAAAAATTCTCAAAAGTTCCAAAAATCCGCGAACTTTCAAAATTAGAATAAAAATTGGACTAGAATGCCAAGCTCTGAAAAATCTCAAAAATTCAAACCAGTTTAACTGAAAACTCCATAAAGATGACATAACTGTTTTTTTGCGGATTGCAAATGTGTTTTGATGGAACAACTCCCCTAGAACTTGGGAGAAGGTCGGGACGCAGTTGGCTGTTGGCGATGGCTGTACCTTGGCACAAATTAGACGCCTTTTTTTTACAACTCAACTGACATATCACCTTTTGGGGAAAACTGGACTGAGCGATCGCCATGGGATGTTTACGCTAAATTCAGCTAACTTACCTAAGAAACGTATTTGAATACTTAAGGTGAAAAGTAGAGGATTGGATGAGAATGATGCAAGAAAAAAAATCTATGCTGGTCGAATGATCTCAGCTGCCCTATTCAGTATGACCATAATGAATCTGCATTTGATCTGATATGTTTCAACTTCTCGACTGGGGGAAGTTATGGTTTTACCCACGAAAATTTCATTGCCATTTTTATTTTCACCATTTCTAGATGTGTACAGATTTTTAATATGGTGTGTGTGTGTGTGTGTCGGTGGGTGGGTGGGTGGGTGTCAATGGGTAGGTCAGTGGGTGCGTGTAAATGAGTGGGTGAGCGAGTCTGTGTGGATGTGGATGGGTGAGTGGGTGTGGATGGGTGGGTGTATGGGTGGGTGGGTGGGTGTAGGTGGATGGGTGGGTGTGGATGGATGGGTGGGTGGGTGTAGATGGATGGGTGGGTGTAGATGGATGGGTGGGTGTGGATGGGTGGGTGGGTGTGGATGAGTGACGGTGTGTGTGTGTGTGCGTGTGTGTATGTGCAAAAATGAATTGAAAAATGGTAAAAACCTCAATGATTAATTGTTCAACTGCATGCTTCTCAATTTCCATATTCATGAAACCGCGGAAAATGAAAGGAAATCAAATTTTTGCATAATTTTTCCACAGAATAATTATAAATGATCAGATATTTACACCATTATTTTGTTATGAAAGGTGTTCATTGACTGGTAGTGGAGGAATGATTTGTCACGTAAGCGTACGCTATTTTTATCGACTTTTACATTAACCAATCGGTGATAGTATTGACAATCTTTCCGCCTATGTGTTTTCCATATTTTCATATACATGTGGGGAGTCTGAGGGAAATGATAATTCCACGATTATTCCAGAGTAATCATAAATAATGACAAATGTTCAATTGTTGGAAAAATTTCATATTTGAAAAATTTGCAAATTTTAGAAAATTTTCAAAAAATTGAGAGACTCAAAAAAATTGTTTTTTGATATTAGGCGTATAAGAAATTGCCCGGGTCCACTCACTACTCGGTAACTTTTGCGTAATACCCCCCTCCCACCCCACCCCCCCACCCGCCACCCCCCCATCGGCCACCCAGTCCAATTGACTCGGAAAAACTATTAGCTCGACTTGGACTTGTACATTTAGTCATCAATGCACTCTTTTTTTTTTCTTACTTTTTTCATATTCGAGCCCACCCCACCTTGGCTCCAGATGTTAATGCGCTCTCGTTGTGTGACGTTGCGAAAATTCCCCTCACTGCGAAAGTTTAACGATTCCCATTATTTTGTAACGCGTTATAACACCAAGCATGAGTATTTGCAGATATTAAAGGAGGAACAAAGGGGAAAGAGAATAGAAGGTACAGTAGTTGATTCTAGGATTCGCGAAATGCGCGAAAAAATTTCCAAACTGTCCAAAATTCAAAAAAAAAAATGTGAAAATATCCAAAAATTTTGTAATTCGAAAAAAATTAGCATCGATAAACACGCAATTTACAATGTGAAACATTTTTTGTTATCACTATTTTCGTCTATAATCACTCCTCAAAAAATCCTGCGATGTTCGCGAAGGTCGCTTGCAACCGCCCCCGCCGCCCGCGACACCGCCACCCCCCTTTCCTCCTTAACTATCAACGTTAGAAAAAAAAGTTATTGAACATAAAATGCTCATTTTAACATGAGGAACAAAATTTGTTGGAACATTTTTTCCCTATCTCCACTCCTTCTCGAGATATTTTGTTATCAACAGAAAAACCAACATATGCTACCAACCAAAATCCTGTCAAATCCATAATACCAACACACACACACACACAAATTTATTAAACATGAATTTTCCTTTCTGCAGAACATACAATTTCCCCTATCAAAAAGTTGGTAAACGATTTTTTTCCATAAATTTGCCAGTATTAAAAATCGATATAGAAGTACTAGAAAAAAAAACGAAATTACAAGTCCAACTTCAGCTAATGTTTTTCCGCCTCCATTGGTTCACCTGGGGAGGGGTATTACGCAAAGGTAGGCTCGCTCACCGAGAGTGGTGAGTGGACCCAGGGTAATTGCGCCTAATATTAAAAAAATATGAGAGAAAAAATGAAGAACATTGCAAGATACGTTGGACGGAACAAAGAACGCCCTCCAAATGCATGAGGATGGTGGTAAAAAAAAAATATCCTCTGGTAATTGTTCTGGGAATGAGCTCTATACATGGACACTGAGCGTCATATGGGATGAACTGGAAAATATTTCATAATTTTCCTTTTCCATGATTTCCTTTTCCAATGTCCAAATCATTACAGCCTTCAGATGATCATTTATTTGTTCATTTTTCTACAATAATTGAAGCGAAATTTTCAATGCCGATAGAAGAAGTTATTTTGATATCTTCTTTTGGTAGAGCAAAAAATTGTCTAATGGCTCATAAGATTTTTCCTCAAGACCTTGGTGGTCAATTGAATGTTCAAGCAAGTTTTGAAGAAAAATAATCTCAACCAGAAATTCCAATTTGGGATGTTTTCGATTAATATTGAAATTTCCGACCACGTGTCCTGTCATCGACAATCAGATACTCCAGAAAAACTGACTAAATCGAAGAAACGAATCAATCAATTTGTAAGTTTAATATTGACAACCAAAAGTAACATTTTCCTTAAATTTTCGCTTCTGCGTCGGTTGTGTATATGTGTGTGTGTGGGGGGGGGGGTGGATGGGTGGGTGGTTGTGAATTTTCAAGCAAGTTTTGAAGAAAAAATATCTCAAGTAGAAATTCCGAATTGGAATGTTTTTGGTAAATATCAAAATTTCGGACCACTTGCCCTGTCATCGACAATCAGATATCCCAGGAAAGCTGACTAAATTGAACGAAATCGACTTTATGTCACAACGTTTCGAGCACACCTGGCGCTCATCCTCAGGTAATGCTCTTGGAAAATACAGAATAACAAAACCAACAGTTCATTACGCTAGTTCGTTAGCTCACTTGTGCTATTCCAATGTTATTGTCATTGATGAATATATTAAGTTGCTAACCTCCGTGAAATATCTACCCTAGCAATATGTCATACTAAGTGGGGGTTCTACCTTACACGCTCAGAAATGAATTTTTTCCCCCCTTGAATCTTCAGATAATATATCCAAGATTATGTAGACAACGTTTTACAGGCCAATCTGCAGTTTTTTTTCAAATTACAAGCCTGAACGCAGCGACGCATCGGTGAGTGATCGAACTAATCTCAAGCTTTGAAGCGTCTTTTCTCCACCTAATTTTGTTTTCATAATTTTCCGGTTGCATTGCATCCATAAACCATAAGCATCGGAGCCACAGATGGGGAGAGGTTAGCGTCGGATGTCGACTCAACAATGGCGGACGTTTAGTAATTTATGGGTTGACCAATTTGTTGGCTAAGTTGTTGAGCGCTTGGGTGGAGTTTGTTTTACTCATATCTGTTTTTATGTTTTCATGTTGTTTTGTTTTTTTTTGTTGCTGGAAAAATATTGCCTATTGTACCGCGGGAACGCTTCGGTCGTTTTATGGCTTTGAGTATTTACATAGACGAGAAAAATAGGGGAAGCCCATTACAACTGGGGGACCTCTGTACGAAGCGTGCGCTACTTTTCGAAATCCAAGGATAGCGATTGCGCGGAAATGGCCCCAGGCATCGCAGATTCCCATATCTGTGACTATAAGCAGTTGGAAAAAAAGTGTATATTTCTTTTTTCCTTTTCATTGAAAATCAGTTTTTTATATGGCCATATTTATTCATGAGGAAATGGACGGCAATCATAGCGAAATCGCGGGAAAATGTAATCGTTAATTATGAGTTGCACAATGTCGTGAAGTTGAGAAGCTGATGGCACTTTAGGGCTGTAAGCGGTGCCGGCGGTATCGCGGGATCTAGCGGCGGCAGCGGAAAATCTGTGCAGAGTTTTTTATCCGGTAGAGCAAGAGCTATCGATAACTATTAGGGTGTTTTTCGCTATCTATGGCAGATTCAGAGATTTTTAGCGGAAACTGAAAGAAAACGTTTGATGCCAATAACTCATTTTGGAGAACGGTTAAATTTGTAAAAAAATTTGAAACTGAGAGTTTTTTGAATCTGAATTTTTTTCAAAATTTTCAAATGTAAAAATTTCAAAATAATAAAAAAAATCAAAAATTTCAAAAATTTCAAAAATTTCAAAAATTCGAAAATTTCAAAAATTTCAAAAATTTCGAAATTTCAAAATTTCAAAATCTCAAAATTTCAAAATGCTCAACATTTTGTGAAAAAAAAATGTTAGTCCCATGATGCTCAAAATCACGTGAAATGATTTGATGGTTGAATTGAGCCTATGATTGGCCGCCTAGAAAGTCAACTTATCCATATCTGTAATTTCTTTATGATTTAACTTTCCAGAGTGTTTTCCAGTCCTTCTCCACAGCTACTCACGGCTACTTACGAATTACCTTCACATTAGCAATTCAATCCCTCCGTAACACGCGATGTACTGTAGATGAGCTGTGTTATTACGCGAAATATTACGCGAATTATCCATCGTTGTAATCAGGAATCGCATAGCCATTGCGCGTGTATTGAAAATCAGATTACTGCCTCGGGAAATGCGGATGAAATTATCGGTCTTATTCACCACTCGATTGAATGCTTAAGGAGGTAATAGACGTAAAAAAAAATATTAACAAAATATTGAAGCTGTGTTACTTTTGCAATTCATCTGACAAAATTGCCGCATGGTAACTGGAGTTATATATAGGATAACTAACCGCTATAAAATGGTTCGGACGTTCCGGAAATATAAGCTTGGAAAAGCGCTCCGGTGTGCGCGCTCGCGCCACCCCCATTTCCTCCTAAACTATGGGCATTACAGAAAAAGTCATTTAACATAAAATATGCGTTTTAACACGAGGAACAACATTTGTTAAGACTTTTTTTGCCTATCTCTAGCCGTTTCCGAGATATCTCATTACCAACCAAAAAATTGTTATCAACAAAATCACATGCGCTCCAACCAATTTTGGATTTTCCTTCGGATGCAGAAGACGTTAAAACGTTCCCTCTGTGCCATCATCGATATCCATTACATAATTGGTGCGTGAGAGAGTGGTGGCAAAAGATTTTGACAACATGCGTATACCATCACACACACACACACATTGGTAATTTTCTTGAAAATGCTCTGGAAATGTTGGCAAATGGAAAACATTTATGGAAGTTTTACGGTTTCCCGAAAATGTGCTCGAAAGTCTGTTATGCAATAGAGTACGGACTGAGCAAATCGATCACAGAAGCGGAAGGGAATTCCTCAATTATGCTCTTGAAATTTTCCTGCTTCACGCGACAATTCTTAATAGGCGAAACGCCACTCCATCCGGCATTGACGGCATTCTTCGCCTTTTCCAACTACTATCTTTCATGAAATTTGACTATTTCCTGGTGAACAGACAAGAATACATTGAGGTTGAACACATAATTCGACATTCCGATAAACGTGTCGATGCGCGCGGGTGGCGGGTGGCTTGCCGCCCCCCCCCCCCTGCGGGCAACCCGCGGCAAGTTTATAACGATATATATCGAGAATAGATAGAAATAGGGAAAAAAGGTTAAGACCAATTTTGTTCCTTTCATCAATCTCCACATTTCATGGTAAATAAATTTTGTTCAAATCTTTATAGACCAGGAGCAAATATGGGTGGGGCATTGCAGACGCCACGTGAGCGCTGGGTGGGTATGTGAGTGGGCAGCTAGGTGGGCGGGCGAGTGGGAGGGTGGCTAGGTGGGCGAGTGGGTGGGAGGGTGGCTAGGTGGGAGGGTGGCTAGGTGGGCGGGTGGGTGTGAGGGCGGCTAGGTGGGTGGCAGGGTGGCTAGGTGGGCGGGTAGGTGGTAGGGTGTCTAGGTGGAAGGGTGGCTAGGTGGGTGGGTGGGTGGGAGGTTGGGTAGTTGGGCGGGTGGGTAGGTGGACGGGTGGGTGGGAGGGTGGCTAGGTGGGCGGGTGGGTGGGAGGGTGGGTAGGTGGGGGGGGGGGGGTGAGTGAGCCGTGAATTTGAACTTTCTTTTCAAATACCGAATTTTGCATGTGAATATGAAGAGCAACAGAGTATATATGAATGAGCTAATAACTCTATGGTTTAAAGGTAATTTTTTAAGTATTTCCTCGTAATTATCCTTCCTTTTCAATGTAAACATTCCCGTGTTAAAATGTAAGAGATAAATAAAATAGCCATAAATTGTTAATGCGACTAATCAACTGTCACCTCGTCACAGTGAGCCATAGCCCGGAGCAAATGACTTTGAGTTTGACCAAGTCTGAGCGAATATCACGTACGTGATCAGTAAATTCAATCGCCCCTGTGATAACATGAATAAGTGTGATTAAAAATGTGAGCACAGCAATTCAATGATTGCCCTAGAAATGATTGAGAATTTCATGAAAAATTTATAATAAATTGTAACAAAAAACCGGTTTTAAACACTCCAAGTAACATACAATTAAATTAACTTGATATTTGTGTCGATTAAGTGTAAGAGGAGATATATTACATATTTCACATGTTTCCAAATTTTTTCCAATTGATAATTCAGCAGTTATGTTTGTTCATCATTTTCTGGAAAAATTCGAAAAGTCACAATCTTCATTTTTTTCCATTCCTAGTCTCTTTCTCGTCCAAATTCTTGGAATTTTAATCGTGTTGAGGAATTGAAAAACCAAATTAAATCAAAATATTTGAAGAACGAACCAATTGTAAAAATCAAAAATTTCAAGATTTCCAAATTTAAAAATTTTCAATTTGAGAATTCCATGAAGAATTTAAATTGCAACTCAAATTTGCTCAAAAAATTTTTAACTGCGAATGTAAACGTTTGATATAGCCTCATTAATCACAACGAATAGATATAACCAAAATATTTTTATTATAGCAATACTATATCACTACCGCTCGTCACAATGATCCCGGATTGCAGCAATTAACGAAAAAAAATTAACCGAGAATTAACCAAGAATGTAATCTTTTTATTTTCAAGCCTTCGATTAGTATAATTTTCCCATAATTCATGAGCCCGACACCTTCGATTCCGGGAAGGCTAATAATCACTTGTGCCGTAACAATTTTTCGTTGGGATCGTTAAAGTTTACAATGCATAAAATCATAATGGGAGGCAATAATGCATTCCACGCATTGTCACAATTTTTTGTCAATATAAGTGTCTCTTCATAGAAAAAGCCACTCATCCACCGACCCACATACCAGCCCAACCCCCCCCCCCAGACCCACCCACCCGCCCCACAGCCACCGCAGACTCTCCCACCCGCCCCCCTTACACCCACCCGAGACTCACCCACTTACTCACCCACTCATTCACCCACCCACCCGCCGACCCACCCACCGACCCACCCACCGACCCACCCACCGACCCACCCACCGACCCACCCACCGACCCACCCACCGACCCACCCACCCACCCACTCACTCACCCACTCACTCACCCACCCACCCTTTCACTCACCCACCCCCCCACTCACTCACCCACCCCCCCACTAACTCACCCACCCACCCACTCACGCATCCACCCACCCACTCACTCACTCATCCACCCACTCACCCACCCACCCCTCACGCACACACATGTGCGAACTTGATCGCTTAGTACATGGATCATTATGAACCCTTGAGTTAAGCGTCACGCGAAAAACACATGCATGCTTGCATGCCTACTCAGGCAAACACATACACGCACACACACTGGCCCACAAGCATAGACACCCTGTAGCTGGGAGAGACAGTCCGGCTGCAATATCAATGGTCCTACCAAAAGACCTCCAAGCCGGACGGGAGCCCAACCCGGCCCGGGCGGGGGATCCATCATAAGCACCCACTATCATATAACAGAGTTTTTCTGGGTGTTTTACACCAGGATTAGAGAATATGATAGCTCGAATGGCGAAAGTCCATCCCAGTCGCATTGGTTCAGCCTTGCGGCGGTTCCTATCGCCAAGTGCGAATGGAGAAAGACTAAAGCAAGAAAAAACGAACACACATAGCTCAACCGAGCCACACACATCCATGCGTACACGAACGCAGAACGCACACATGCGCACACAGGCATATGAACACATATACGCACGCATACTTAGGAAAAGACACATATGTGCGCATATATTTGTATATACATATGTAAAGCATTAAATTTTTTTTAACTGATTAGTTTTATCGGGGGAAAAAAATGCAGTAACGCGGTTTTTGCTCTCCATCAGTGTACAATCAATTAGATTTGATTACCCGACCCAACTTTTTCCTTGTGCGGGCGGACAATGCGCAAAAAAATGATCATACTCCCGTTGTCCAATTATTTTTAGAAAGGTAAGCACTCATATTACCCGCAATATTATGTCTAATAACGAGTGGTGCAAGAGTTTGAGAACAAAAACGTGAAAATGTCGGGGGGGGGGGGGGGGAAAGAAGAGTATATTGCGGCTAACGGTAAATTGAATATACGGAGATAATAGGTGACGCTTTGACTATAACTTGGGTCGAAATTCGTGGCAGAATTCAAAATGAGTTCTGGAAATTGAAATTGGCTCTTACCATTTTTTTTTTGTACATTTTAAAAAAAGTCTCAAATTCAAATTTTCAAAATGTTCAAATTTGTTTGTGATTTTGTTTTTCATTTGAACGATTTCAGAAACTTGGAGGTCGCCAAAAATTTCCAAATTTCAAACCTTGAAAAAAGTTTGTATCCTCCAGCAATTTATGAATTGAAAAAAAATTATTTTAAAAAATTTCAAAAAAATTCCAAAAAAATTGAAAATTGAGCACAAATTTGGTAATCCTATGTGAAACAAAAAGTTGCGCAAGAATGTAAGAGTAATGAAAATGGGGTAAAAAATAGCGTATAATTAGGGGTAATAGGAATTGAGTATGTGGACATGACACTTGTCACATTGACTCCGACTTCCGTGCAAATTTGTACCCGCCACTATCGAATGTCCATAGCTGCTGGTCATGCGTGCAAAGAACCAGATTTCAGTGAAATAATTCGTACAAGACATGACTTTATCTGCATAAACTGCATTTGCGTAATTCGAAAACCCGATTTTCCAAGAGAAAAAAAGAGTGACTCAGCTGATTAGGACGCCCACCAGTTCGTTATGTAACTCCTGAACTTATATTTTTATCAATCTTAATAGCAAATTTTGTCATGGCATGTCGCGGAAATTTCCAACGCGATGATAAAAGGTAAAAGCGGTTCATAACTACTTTCAATTGTGGATTTTCGTCGTCAATGATCCAAACTAATCACATACACACACACATATTCAACTCCTCATGTACATAATTATTAATGCTCAAGTGGTCACACGGTGCGACATCCAGCCTTCATGCGCATTATACGAGTGCGAGCAAGACGCGAATAATGGTGCGGCCACATTAAGTTTCAACCGACGATACCTCCTTAATTATGCAAGCTAGAAGAAAACTCATTAAACATAAAATGTGCATTTTTGCATCAGGAATAACTTTGGTTATTACGATCCTGTCGCTATCTCCAACCGTTCAGGCAATAAAACGCTAGAAAGAATGGAAAACACATACAGACATGGAGATCACCTTAGTATACTTGAAGCATTCAGAGGACAAAAAAAATCGACTCCGGGGTCGTTACCATAACATCCTGAAAATTGGAACGACTCTTAGAAATCTGAGAAAAATACAAAAATGAACAAAAAAAATCATCGGAGTTTCAAAAATTTCAAAAGTAGGAAAAAATTGGAAAATTTCCAAAACAAATGGAGAAACTTCCGAAAAAATGAAATATGCAAAATTTTGGCGGGTTTCGACAGTTTCGGAAATAAGAACGATTTACAAAATGTTCACCATAAAAATCAAAAATTTCAGAATTTTCAAAACTCTCAAAATTTTGAATTCAGCACAAACGAATTTTTAAAAATCAAAATACGACAATTTTGAATACTTCCAAAAATACATATATACTCAATGATCTCATGAAACATGTTCCGAAATTTTTTTTAATGAAATGAACTATTATAACACCCGCGTGTTCATTATGTAACTACGCTGATATTCGTATACGTTTCAATAAAAATTTTGTCATTGCCTGTCGCGGAAATTTCCAATCACTTTTCTAGTTGAGAAAAATCGATGGTATGATAAAATGTAAAAGTGGGTTGTACCGGCTTTTAATTACCGATTTGCTCCGAGCAGGAGTTATGATACTATCCAAAATGTGAATTATAATAATAATTTTTTTTTGTTTCAGTTCCCCAGAATTTCCAAATTTCCATAAATTTTGGAGGCTGCAAAAATCTTGGAAGATTAAAAAAATACAAAAAAAAATATATTGTATACTTAAAAACTTCAAAATTTGAATAAAAATTTTCGAATTCAAATGCTGTTATCAATTTAATTTTCGGCATTTTGGAAGCTTCTTGTCTATTTCATTTTCTTGAAATAGACAAAAGTGGGAGAAATTACTTATCTCCCACCTAGCCAATTATCAATTAATTTTCGTTTCCACAAAAATGTCGAGTTAAAATATTTTTCCCGCTCACAGACGCCACGACTGACTGCCCAGCCTGAACGATAGATGGCGCCACGAGCTCCATTTCTGCCTAAGCTTTTTTAATCGATACTTATTCGCTCTTTTGCGACGTTAACTTTTTTTAATTAAAACAAAAACATATTTTATTTGAATGTTGAAAATCCCTGACATTTTTCAAATATTGGAACTTTTTAAATTGTCAAAAAAAAATCATTTCCAATTTTTTGTCAATTTAAATTTTTGAAGAGAAAGAACGATTTAAAAAATGAACGCCACCCTGCAATGAATTTTCAAACCACCAATTTGCAAAATGCTCACCATTTAGCGCTTCCAAATGCACGACTCTCCGAAAGTGTTCCATTTTTCAATTACCTCACTAAGATTGCAAGGAACTAATGAAGGGAAAGAAGCGATTTGAATTGTTAATCATCTCACCGATGCAATCGAAAAGCACTGAATGTTTGAACAAATTTATCTGCGTTATGAGAGCACCCCACGTGATGCGGCGCATCAGCGCGAAGGGCGCGAAGCCATCATTGTCCGCTACTTCCGGTGACATTAATAATTAATTTCTTTACAGTTTGAAAAATCTTATCTTTTCACACTTATCCTTTGAAGCTCATGCAGTTTCAAAAAAAATGAATAATAAAGAAAACGTTCAATTTCGCTATTACGCGCAAGCGGAAGTCGCAGCAGCATTTGACTACTTGAATTGGAGCGCGCGCTTCGCGCCACTTTAGATTTTAAACAGTCTCGAGATAAATACAACAGACAACAATTACAGATTGATCATTTTTTTCTTTGTATTCTCCATGATCTGACTACGTGCTAAAATCTCTAAACAATCATGACAAAATTTGAAATATTTTCCCGCCATGATTCTGCGCAGTTGGCGCGATAGATGGCGATATGCATTCTATTTCTCCGAACATCGCGCATGCACACACACATACACATACACTTGACCCCAGAATGGGGAGTGTGTACGTTCGCCAGACGTCTGCCAAACACGAGGGAGTCAGTACGTTTACAAAATTTTCGTGTTCCCCATTCTAGTGACGTCACAGTAATCTCCAAGTTCTTCCGAATCATTTCATTTTCGTTCCCCGCAATTGGCCAAGGCCCCGTTTCCCCAAAAAATGTGTTTCCCCTAAGCCCGTGACCGGCAAACACTATATTCAGCAAGTACAATAACAAAAAACAAACAACAAACAACGGGTTGAAGGAACGCAACGTCCTTCTCGCTCCAATCACTCAATATCTCCCACTCAGTCAACATTTCTCGGTTATTTCTCGGCTAGTCGTGTTTTCGTCGTGTAACGAGATACACAAACCACAAACACAGATAAAGGTTGTATATATGTACATTTATTGTCTATATGTGAGTGTGTTTTTTCCGCAGTCGCAACTCAAGCATACTGTTGTTATTCTCAATTGTTGTAATCAATGATTTGTTTATTTCTTGGTTAATTACAAAGTTGACAGGTGTTTTGGCGCGAAATTTGAAAATAAAAAACACCTATTCTATCAATTGCGTAAGTGTATGCTTGGTTACGACAAAAGATTCAATACTGCATATTCTCGATTGGGGTGAACAATCAATTTTCTGATGCAATTGCGAATTCGACAGTTGTCTAAATTGTGCGCGTTTCCGGTGTCAACCCAAAAAGAAAAATATCAATTTCGTAAATTGCGTAAGTGAGCGCTTGGCTGCGACAAGAGCATACTGCTTGTTGTACTCGTTTGTTGTAGTCAATGATTCTTGTCTGCCATTACAAACTTGACCGGTGTCAAAATTTTTCACTGATTTTAGTACCAACTTTGAAAAATACCAAATTCAATAATTGTTCGAAGTTTGTGCGTGTTTAGTGGTGACGAAAGCATGTTATTTGTTGCAGCTATTTTGTTTGTTTTATTATTGCTGGTTTCCTAGTTGTCAAAGTTTTGGTGTCAATTTGGCGAAAGGCCGATTATAGGAATTTAATATATCGGTGTGTTTGTTCTGGAGTCCACCTGAACATACTGTTTGTTATTCGCGATTGTTGCAATCAATGAATTTCTTGGGTAATTACAAATTTGACAGGTGTCAAAATACCGCACAGTTTTGGCGCCAAATTCAACACAAGGATTTTCTTACACTCTTCGCAATTTTCTTCTGTCACTAGAAATTTGACAGCTGTCAAATTTGGAAAACATCAATTTCAATGTGTGTGTGTTTGATCGACAAAAAACCACACTGTTTTTTTGTTGTCAATTATTGTGATGCATCAACAGCTTCTTTATTTGCCAGTTTGACAGGTGTCAAAATATTTCCTATTTCAGGTTATTAAGTAGAGAATGATTATGTAAAGGTCTGAGTGCTATTTTTTTTTTCAAATTATAAAAAAATTGTAATGTTTTTTTTTCATTTTTTTTTTCAGAAAATACGGATCTGACAGGTGTTAAAATTTATGGAATTTTGGCGCGCAATTTGAAAACTGTCTATTACCAATTTTGTGGATTAACGAGGAATTGGGAATTGGAATTGTGCCGAGACCGAACATTAATACAAAAAACAACAAGAACAACCACAACAAATAACAGAACAAGGAGAGAGGAAAAAACATGGACGCCCTGCGGGAGCAGGTCATGATCAATCAATTTGTTTTAGCAGCAGGATGTGCCAGGGAGCAGGCTAAACAATTACTACAAGCTGCACATTGGCAGTTTGAGGTAAGTTATTAAAAAAGGCATTGAATTTTCTGTGAATAATAATTCTTTACAACTGTGTTCGTTTTTGTTTCAAATTTAAAAAAAAATTGCAAAAATATTTTTATATATTATGAATATTCGAAATATTTCCACGCTTGGAAATTTCGAATTGTTCGAACCAATTTCAAATATTTTATCAAGATTATAAAACATTCAACCCTCCGAAGCAAATGCCACTATATATATCAATCAACATATAGTACATTACAATTACATTTGCAATTTTTATTGTTTTCTTAGAATTTAAAAAAAAAAGTTGATATTCTGAAGATGTTGAAAGTTTGATAAGGTTATTTTATGAAATACTGAAAACTACTACTCAAACGCTAGGAACCGAATGGGAGAATGTACTTTCGATCTCTATTTGCGTGTAGTATTTGAGGTTGTCTCAAGCGGTATCTTTGGAGGGGGACCGACGTAAACAAAGCGTAAAATGGCGGATGGTTACACGGTTTTTAGATGGTTTTGACAATTGAAGCGAATTACCACCGCTTTTCATTCATCGTTCGTAAATTTTCGTTGCTCAACCATGTTCTAACGAAGATGTAAGATAGGTTCACGAATGCAAAATTATTGATTCCCATTTCATTTACACTTCCTTTAATGCCTTCTGGAGCAGATTAAAGCATCGCAAAGTTTACTACCTTCGAGCACTGTAAAAAAATGAACACTAAGGGCGTATTGGAACCTGATTATCAGGAATGTCGACCAAGGTTGAAAAAATGCCAATTTTTTACGACGTCTCTGATGTTAGTCATTGACATTTTTCAGTTGGGAAAGTGTCCCAATCTTCATGTGGGACAATCTCCCAATTTTCATTTGAGACACCCCCAATTTTCCTTGAGACCACTCTATTGGTGACTGGGCAGGTGTCCCAGCGACTGATTCAGCTCAGGTCCCTTAATTTGATATTGGTCCAATGTCCCAACTTTAAATCGAGAAAGTGTCCCAATTTCAGATTAAATAAATCTCTGATGACACCACAGACTAAACTTCTGATTGAACCATTATTCTCATTTCTGATTGGGTCAGTGGCCCAATTTTTTATTGGACCAATGTCCCAATTTGGGCTTCGACCACTGGCATAAATGTCACCACTGTATTCTTGGTACGATATGTCTCAATATCTAATTCAACAACCTGTCCCATTTTAAATTGGGACAGTGTCCCAAAATCCCAAATTGTTGCAAAATATTCCCAATCTTTTTGGGACGCTCTTAGCAATCTCCAGATTTTCAATTGGGACAGTGTCCCATTTCCTTATCAAAGCAGTGTCCCAAAATTTCAATTCCACTTATTCATCAATTTCAATAATTTTATTGTTTAAGTTGCTCGTTCATTTTTAGATAATTTGTAATGTTATTGATTGTCATTATCCAAACGAACTGCGCAACATTTTTGAAAAAAAATGTGTCCTCTTGAATAATGCAGAAGTTCTAATCAATTCCATCCCCATTTCCTCAGAAGCCCGTAAACATTGCCTCATGTTGCTCAATGACGGATGTATATCAGTCCCATCATTGAATAACCCGTCGAGACGATCGATGCGCAGACATCGCTAAGCGTTAATAATCCAATCACCGGTTTTCCCGTTGGCCTCCACCGCTAAACAACATTCAGCGAGATAAATAAAGACCCTTTACTAGGCTGTATAATATCAGGGGGTTTCTAAGTTTTTTTTAATTTTGAAATTGGATTTTTTTTTATTTGTATTTTTTTCAATTTGGATTTTATTTTTTAATTTTGAATATTTTTTTTGTTTTCCATTTTTTAGTTTGTTTTTTTTTTTCAAATTTCCACATTTTTTTTAAATTCAACTTTGCTAATTTGGAAAGTTTTGCCATTTTTCAAATTTTTGGAAAGTCATACTATTATTGGCATTTTCGGAAAGTTCGCAATTGAAAACGTGGCTATTAAAAGAAAATTAATTTAAAAAATTTGAAAATTTTGAGGAGATAAACAATTGTATAATTGGAAATTTTTTCAAATGTGAACCTGATCTCGTTAGGCGTTAATAATTCAATCACGAGTTCTCCGGTTGACCTCTACCACTCAACGACATTCAGCGAGATGAATAATGATAATTTACTAGCGGGTACAATATCAGAAAAATTCTGGAAATTCAATTTTTTGCATTTTTCAAAATTTCTGAAACTTTTGAAATTATTGTCCTTTAACGAAATTTTCAAAATTAAAAACTAAAATCGGAAATACTCAGAAATGTTTAATGTTGAAAATAAAATGTGTGAAACAGTCAGAAGCGTAAAACTGACGATTCGAAAGAGACTGGGAAATTCAGGGGGATAAACACTTGGTCTTATCGCAGGAATTTTATCACATACTGATGATTTTTTTTTCTGATGTTACCGGCACAAAAATCGCGAAATTCGCGTTTTGGAGTAAAAAAAAATTTTTTAATTGACACAATTTCAAAAGCTTCCAAGAACGATGAGATAATTGGTGGCATTTACACCATCCTCAAAAAAATTGAGTATTTTGCAAATGTCCAAATTAAAAAAAATTATGTTAGTCAAAACAGGAAATTTTAGACGAAAGAATTGGGATTTTGAAATTATTAGGTTCTGTCTTCGCGAAAATTTGTTCACTTCAAAAAAATTTATAAGCCCGTCAAATCTGCAAATTCTGTTTTCCTTCTAACGTTTCGCCTTAAGCATTCGAACTGAAAATTGTTATAAAAACGGTCGGACGACTTTTTGTCCTTCAAACTTTTTTTTCTGGACAAAACTGCCTTTCGAAAGTTGCTCCCGACTATTCCAAAACCGCCATTGAATATTAATCAACACTAAACTATTCAGTATATTAGTGTTGAGCAAGAAATAATTACGATATGGAAGTTAGAATTTCCAGAATTTCGAAATCTGGAAAATTTTCGCAATTTCTACATTTTTCGCTTAATTTGTAAACTTATTGAGGATATCAAACATCCCTCAACTTTCCTTTATTTTGGGGAAATTTGAAAAAAAAACCCTTTGAAAATGAATTTCTGAAGTGGTGGAATCAACTTAGGTCCAGTCTTCTTCTTCCTGCCTATCTCAAAATTATGAAGAGATAGAGAGAATTGTATACAGGACTTTTTATAGAGACACTTAAGCTCTACAAAAAAGTTCTTATAAAGATTGTTCAAATTCTCTTAGATTCTGACATATTTATTTTATTTATAAAAAAAAGCAAGACTACCAATCAATGCATTTACCTCCGTCTACCACTTCACTGCAGGTTTGACTTTTTTTTCAATTTTTAAAAATTCTGACCAATTTCCAGAGTTCGATAAATCTTGAGAGTTCAAAAATTGTTTTCTTTACGTTTTTAAAAATTTTCTTAAATATAAGAATGTCAGAATCAGAATTTTCAAAAGTTGCAATTTTTTAAAATAATCCAAATTGGGGGTATTGATCAGTATTATGCTGTTCAGAATTTTATGATGTTATTGTTGAGCTTAATATCCTAGCGGGGTAAAGGTCATATGTGAGCTTGCGCAAGCACCCAACACTGGGGAAGCGGAAGTCCACAGGGTAGTTCTTACGACCTTGAGCCTCACCGTCATATATCGATGCATACATACCCATAGCGACAAATATTGCATACAATTGTTATAAAAAAAAGAAAAAAAAATCCGCGTTGCTCAAATTTTTTTATCAAAATAAAATTAAAATGAAATTAGAAAAAAAAATTACAAATTTTGAAAAGCTCCACAATGTGTGCCATTTGAAATTTGTAAAAGTTTCAAGCATTTCAAATCTTCTCAATTTTGCAAAACCTTTTTTTTTTGCAATGCCCCAAAACTTGAATTTTTTTCCTAATTCAAATTCTTTTCCTAATTCAATTTTTTTCCTCTTTTTTTCACTTTTATCCCCGCAATTTTTCAAAAAGTAAAAAAAAATATTAAATGCAAAATAAAAATTGAAAACCAAAATTTTTAACAATTTCTCATTTTTGTTTCAGACTGCATTGAGTATATTTTTTCAAGAAGCAGCTATCCCCTCATGTCCACAAGGACCTGGCACACACTTTGGTCAGGTAAGTTGCCAAAAAATATTTATCAAATTCTTTCTCATGGATCAAAATATGGATTGAAAAAAAAAAACGTTATCAATTCTAATCTCATACTAACACCAATAAAGCAATTCCTTAATTTGAATATATAGTATTGATCTGAGAAGAAAAATGATAGCCAATTTGTCAATTTTCGAAATAAACCATAACAAAAAATTCTGAAATTATCTAAATTTACATATTCAATTTTTTTCTCATCTCGAAAAATTTCAAAATTTCCAATTGTCAAAAATTCAAACCAAAAAAAAATTTCTATATTCGAGATACTTCACAATTGTTGGCAAAATGGTTATGTGAATCAGAGGCGGCTCGAAAAATAGCCTGATTACGTACCAATTGATAAGACGCGATTTTAATTGATACACATATTTTAATAACAAAGTACTGTGAGAACCCCTGACTGGCAGACAGCCGCTAGGTGGGTTACTATTCTCGTCTGTGACATTCCGATAAGCCTCGAGCCAAATCTAACATCGACAATGCGACCAGATAGACAACTGAGCTCAATTGTATTCCTCTTCGATCTCATAAATCCCTGATGATCCATTACTCAAGCACGTTCCATTTTGCATATTCAAAAATGTCAAAAAAAAAAATTGACAAATCCAAAAATAAAAAAGTGGAATGTCAGTGTATAGAGGCCAAACAAGAAACTTTCCCATTCGTAATTTTAAACTCGACTCCATTTCCTTAACTAATGACGATAGAGGAAAAAGCTCTAAATACCAAATGTTCTCCATTTCATAATTCATGAATTCAGGTTCTATGAATTTACCGCTATCTCTGATACTTCCTGAAAAAACCGCGGTTGTATGAGAGGCGAGATGCGGACTCGCTGCCCCCCGTTGCTTATCAGCTGTAATAGATTGCTAGATATGGGACATACGCGAGAAACTCATGGGACTTGACTGATGGGGCTTTTCAAGTCGAACATTTTATGTTCTGACGATTTTACTCTATATCCACTCCTTCCCTCAAAAAATACTGCGGACATTGCGCAGGGCGCTTGCAAGCCCTCACGCATCGTCCCCGGTGCCCTCCAGCCACCCACATTGACTCCGAAATTATGAACGTTAGAAAAAAAGTGATTAAACAAAAAATGTGCATTGTAATGTGGGGAAGAAAATTTGTATGAAAAATTTTTCCCTATCTTTATCCGTTCTCGAGATTTTTTTTGGAAATCAAAAAATAGTATTAGCAAAAAAACACAAAATGGGCTCAAATTCAGAATACGTGAGATATTTTGACAAACACACACACATATTTGTTAAAAATTGTTCTGGAATTTTGAGAGATTGAATTGAATTTTTATTGAAAAATTGAAAAAGTTTAAACAATTTGGAAATTAAAAAAATTCGGAAAATAAATGAGAAAAATAGGGGAAAAAATTAGTGTGATCGGAAGTGAAATTAACCTTTATATGCAATTTGCTACTGAATTCTATCGCTATCAAGTACCCAGTCACAGTCCAGAGCGTAAACTGTTATCAGATCTAGGCCCGTCTCTTATAACGTTTTCTTAATAACGACAGAAAGACGTCTTGACCGGTTTGGTCACGCCTACTTATACTAATCTGCGGATTTGTTTTCACTACATAGTGAATATGAAATATGCAGTGATTAATGGTTATTTTATTTACAGATAACACCTTGCAACACACCAGCAACACCTCCCAATTTTCCGGACGCTTTACTGGCATTTTCCAAAATGTCCGCTGGTGAAAAGACACCATCAGGTGGGTTCTTGAATATATTTAGAGGTTTTGGATGTAGAAAAATTTAATAAGTATCGAAACATTCAAAAATCCCACAATTTTAAAATACTTAATTTTTCATAAGAGACTCCAAATTTCGAATTATTTTCAAATTTATGACTCTTCTACTTTTTTGTTCAATTTTTCAAGTTTTGACAAAAATTCAAAAATGTAAAAAAAAAAACAGAATTTCGAAAATCGCACAAGTTTAACAAATTTGAGAAGCTTGGGAAAATTAGAAATTTCGAAAACTTAAAAATAAATAAATAAATAAATATGACTAAATTCCAGAATTTGCAAAATTAAAAAATTTCAAATATACCAAAATTGTGGACATATTTTTTTTTCAACCAGGCATGTCGCCAAGTCAAAATGGCCAACAGACGACTCCAACCAGCATCCAGCATCACGGAGTAAGATGTAGCGTTACGGGTACCCAGCAGCAGACACAAAATCAGCAACAATTTGGCTTGGGGGAGCCCCAAAGATAAAACGGACTCCGTTGTTTTTTCAGTGTTTAGCACAGTCATAGAATTCCGATGGAACTACGAAACTCGTTTTATCAACGGGAGACAAATAATCATCGACAAATTAGCTAGTGGACTCTTGCGTCAAAGAAGGACTCATGTTGCCCCAGAAAGGCGGGAAAATTTTCAATTTTTTTCATATTCACATGAATGCATCAATTCAAATCGAGCATTATGTATTGTGCTCAAATTTCAAAATCTATTTTTTCTCCCGAGAAAAATTTATACCAAAAATATATCAAAAATGAAATTTTGAAATACATAATTCGAATCGACAAATTTGTATCTTGGCCCGGGAAATTTCAATAATAACACGAACTTGTTTTTCGATATAGGTGTTATCTTGTGGGATACTATATAACAAGTATACTCAATAATTATTGACAAATTTCAGTTATCGGTATTTACATACCCTGAAGAAGCGGGAACAATTTCAAATGTTCAAAAACTAAAATTTCATCTGCAATTTTTTTGGAAATTGTGAAAACCGAAATTTTTATGAAATTTCTAAAAAAATTAAATTTTGAAATTTTTATCAATTGCCATTTTTTTTAATATCACATTTTTTGAAATTGTGCTCTTCTTTTAATTATTGGAGATTGTTGATTTCTGTTTCGGAAAAAGTAACAATTTAGCAACTTTAAGGCCCAGAAGATTGCAAGAATCTTCGCAGTTTAAAAAAAAATCAGTTTTTAGTTCGAGAAAATGTTCATGAGAAAATTTACACCAAATTGCGGGGCAATTGAGGAAGTATTGCATGGGTTTTACCTATTATTTTTTTTTCGACAAACTGAAGGAACAAAATAGTGGAAATATTAATGTATGAAGGTTTAGGCTTCATAGGGGACCCATGGATCGTGATTGTGATGTTATCAAACGTAATTATGATTTCTTATGGTTTCAGTTTGCTGGGAGTAAAAAAATCCATCATTGAGGATGTTATCTTGAAAGTCCAAAAATGTTCAATGTAAATTTTTACAAAATTGGTTTCATTAGAAATTTATTTTAAATGAAAATAAACAAAACTATTTGCAACCTACCAATTGGCCATAGCATCCATGAACCGTCGTTTTTTGCCTATAGCTCGAATTCCATGGGAGATAGCCCAGTGTTGGTAATGACATTTTTTGTAGCTCGTGAAATTCTCTACAAAAAATTCTATCATCAAAATTTTGATACCTCTAACGGTTTTCGAGATTTTTCAAAAAAGGTAATGAAATAAATAGGAATATTGTTCGTAGGTTTCTCAGATTGCACAGAAGGATTTTTTGGGTAGGTCAAAAATTAATGAATTTTACTCCTGGGTAGCCCTGTACAGATCGTGCATCGTTTTTCGTTCATATTGAACATTAGTAGTATTTTCTTTCGCTCGAAATATCCAATGTAAATACAATAATCGTGTTACATCATCAAGTACATCGCAATGTATGCATTATCATCTGTAATTATTCTATAGTTTTTTTTTTCAGTAATTTTTTATAGAAGTGGTGAAACGAAATGAGTAATTTGTTCTCAGTTTCAGTGTTTTTCGGATTTTTGAAAGGTTTAGAGTTTCGGCCATTTTTTATTTTTTTGAAATTTTGAAAAATTTTCTAAATGTTTTGGAAATTCCCTAAAAAAAATTGAAATGAATAAAAAAAATTTCAATGTGAATTGAAGAAAAATAATTTCTTCTGGCAATTGCTTACCATATGCAAATGTTTGCAAATCCAAAAAATTTTGGGTTTCAAAGGTTACAACAAACACATGTTAATTTTTTTTTATAGTATCCGATCATATATTTTCTAAAGATGGATTCGGAGAACATTTTCAATTATCTCGCTTCAACAATTCACTACAAAGTTTTGTATGGCCACTGATAAATGCTCTTGAGTGGTCCCCTTTTGGTTTCTTTTTGGAGTGAAATGAAATGATGGAGGATAAATCGTTAAATTACTTGTACGACTATAATTATGTTTACTATTCCTATTGTTTATTTTAATATCGAAGATAATATTCATGTACATAGTTATAAGACGAGATGTTGTCTAAAATAAATAATGAATAATGGTGCTTTCATACATTTGCATTTTTTTTTTTAGAGTAATAATACTTGGGTTGTAATGTTTATTTCTCGGATTCCTAGACTTTTTAGGAAATTTTTAGGGATACAAATGTACAAAATTTACTGAAGTTCTGAAGGGTGTCAAGTACAAACTTTATCACATGAATTTTTGGGAAAGTTTTCTCATCCCATAAATTCTTTTCTTTAATTCCAGGAATTTTGAAATTTTCGAAATTTGTAAAATTTTGGAGATTTAACAACTCTTACTGGTTGAGCAAAGAAATTGGGGTCGAAGAAAATTTTTTTGATTCTAACAATTTTGAAAACCAAACATCAGAAATTTTGAAAATTTCTTGGGACAATTTCGAAGCCTTGAAAATTTTTTCAAATCTTGATAATACCAAAAATCGAGTATGAAAGAAAAATAGTGAATAATCCGGACAGACATCAAATTTAAATAGGAAAATACATTTTTATTGGTTCTCTTTTTTACAAACCGCCATTTTCCAATTAACTAATCTGAACAAAAAAAAAAACAAAAAAATTGCAAAATTAGCTCAGCCAACTTGACCTGACGATACCAATCATCCAATGAAAATGAACACATCATTTAATTACAATTAGGATTGTTCGACAGCCCTGCTGAGTCACGTGGCTTTTTCAAAATTTCTATTTTTGAAATTTTAAAAATTTGAAATTTCCAAAATTTTACATTGCAAAAATTTCAAATAATATAAATTTCAAATGTCAAATATTTCAAATTTCAAAAACAGAATTTTCCTAATTTTATCCAATTTACCCAGCGATACCAATCACTGGGCAAACTCAAGTGAAAGTGAACGCATTATCTATGTGTATTATACACTTAAGGAGACATGAGCTATGTACTATGTACAATTAGGGAGACTCGACGCCTCGACCCAATCCAGTCCATCTGTCTGGGACTGGTAAAAAGTACCTATGCATTGCAGCAATAAATCTAGCTCTGTACTCTTCAGGTGACACTATCGTTGGTAATTTGCCCTGGCCTCCTAAAATCCCTGATTTCTTCACCATCGTCTCCAACTTCTTATCCCACGTAAAAGTTCTGATGTAATCTGCACATAAAAAACATAGTTAGTTATAAAAAAAAATCTGAAAAAAATTCTCACAATAATCCTAAGTGGAATGCATTTCTTTCTTTACATTTTTTTTACGAATTTTCATATCTTTAAATAATTTTCTGATGGAACCCACTCCATCAAAAATTGTCTTCGAAGCGCACGTGCTATATAGGTATAACATAAGTGGAGAAAAAATCTCTAAATCCAAAAGTTTTTGCTCAATGGCAAACCATTGAGCACAATGACATAATTAGTGTTTGAGAAAACGTTTGCAAAAGCTTTGACACAAGGAACATGACCCCATCCCCAACTCACCAATGATCCCCAAAACAAGTTCCCCAGATTTCGGCTCTAACCCCACGAGCAAGGAATAATCCATAACCGAGTTATCAGCTAAAAACTTAGTGTCCTGCTCAATGGCCTTATTGAGAACTGCTTTGGAGTGCGGTCTTATATACAACGGAGAATCACAGCTCATGTTCAAAAGATTTTCGTCCATCAAAACCAGCTCCCCTTCAATATCCTCCGGGTTCACCAAGCGATTTCTCACAGAACCCTTCAAATCGAATTTGTCCGTGATTTCACGAGCGTAAAACAAATTCTCCATCACCAGAACACTTGTTCTCAGGGCAGCATTTGTCGTATTATTCTTGAATGACACTCTGCAACATGAGATTACTTTGAAAAACCGAGTATGGTCAAAAATGTTGACTTTTTTAATTGAACATTTTTTATAATTTTTTCCAGGATTTCCCATTTTTTCTAATTCTGATTTTTCGCATATTTCTTTCCAACAATTTATCAAATTTGCAAAATAAAAAAAAAAGGGAAAAGTTCAAAAAATTCCCAAATCATACCTATATACCCCCACGATTTTCCCCAGTAACGTAGGTTGCCCATCGCTCTGGCACTTCTCCATATACGCAAAGTAATTAGGCGCAAAATCCAGGAAGATCTGCATCTCCATTCTGGACATCTCCTTGATGATAAACCTGTCATCCCTGGTCTTGCAGAAAGTGCTGCCACTTTTGCCGCCCTTGGCAGCCCACTGGACACTCCTGCCGAGACTCCTAGTGAACCCATCCTCGCCACAAGGTAAGACCCTCTCCCTGAGTGCTGCGAACTGTGCAGCGAAGTAAATTCGACAATAGAAATTTGTGGTGGCGTCCGCAAATTGGACTTCGATGTAGTTCTGCTGCTTGATGGCTTTCTTATCGTCATCAGGTTCACCAGGGACTCCAGATCCCTCAACATTAGGAATGGTTCGTTCTGATTCTGGACTAGCCGGGCTGGGGCTGGCTCCCCTCAGAAAAGACAGAACCGAGGGCCTCTTGAACTCCCCAGATTGCGTGCTCTCCACGATCTCCTTATTCTCCATGAACTTGCGCTTGTACAGCGGACTCTGCTCACTCCTAACCTGGGGAATCTCCGAGAAGGCGTGCTTGTAATCATGACAATCGAGGGCATAAGCGATAATCGACGAAGGTTCAGCTTCATAGACAACTATAGGAACAACTGATCCCAGAGGAAGCAAATGGTGCTCAAGTGCTCCCAATGGATTCAGAATTGGAGTCACAATAGGAACTGACGGCAGCAATTGAGACAGTATGGTCTTCTTCTTCCTACGACGATCAGGGGCATCGTCAGACAGAGGAAGGACATCTGAGTGTGATCTCTGATGGCTCTTTGGCGAGCCCTGAATGACGACAATATCAGCTGGATTGGGGCTCTCCTGAACCTCACTATCAGACACCTCTGGCTCATGTGTATCATGAATGACTGCATCAATAGCATTGTCCGCTGACATTGGACTGAGGTCCTCCATCTGACTCTCCGAAGCTGTGTCCTCGGTAATGTACCCGTCAGTGTCGATGAGAGTGCTGCCTGCTGTCAGCGAGCGCTCCTGGATTTTCCTCGGTTTTTCATCCTTCTTCTTCAAGATCTCCAGGATTCGGGTGTTCCAGGTGAAGACCGCCTCTGCAATCAGGCGCTTCAGGATCACAAGGCCATCCTCAATCCTGAACATAAGGCTCTGGACTTGCCTGAGAGACTGCTTCCCCTCGAGCTTCTTATTCTCCAGAGTTGGAGAAGTGAGCTTCAGCTGGACCTCCTCAATCTTGTTCTTGAAGAACGCTTGATCCTTACTCAACTGCTGCTTCATGCTAGCCAAGGTGTCCGAGTCAACCGGAAGTGTGGCAATCTTCTCCTTGATGGCTGAAAAAACGTCATCACCCTTGAGAGCAATGCTCTTGACATCTTCGATAACATTCACATGTTGCCCCGCGTCATAAATTATCTGGATGACCGGCGGTGGTAGGGATATGTCCAGTAGCTTGATCCTGGTGTACTTGAAAACTGCCAGCATGTTTCCCCGCGAGAAGTACTGATAGTAATCACTGTGAAGTGAATGCTGGCAGGTGTCAGAGCTGCGATTGGTGTAGACACTGCCATGGAACCTCAGCTCCAGGTATTTTCCGAAGGAGAGACTCCATGTATCCGAAGACATAGGCACCACGGGAGAAACAGTCTTGCACTCGACACACTTGCTCCACATCAGAATCTGATTGACGTTTTCCTGGTTGAAGGGATCGTTGCTCATTTCGGTGAGAGTGATTTGCAGGCAGCCACCGTCATGCGCAAATCTCCTGCCGTGCTGAGCAATTTGCGCGCGACAGGATGGCGCAGGACAAGTGTAATCCGAGGTGAGGCAGTATCGCTCGAGGAAGCGGCCCAAGGCGATGTCGTTGCGCCCGTAGAGATCCATGTTGACGACCCAAGGATTAACGCAGAAGGAGGCAGGAGCTGTTGCGGTGTGGGCGAAGCTGCAGAAGAGAACCGGAAGTCGTTGATGACTGGAAGGATCGAGGCAATCCGGCCAGATGGGTGGCTCCTCAGTCAAAACCGGAAGTTGGTCTTTTTTGTCCAAGATTACGTTGTTAGTGCGATTGAGACGGCTGCCGCATGCCCGGAAGTGAGAGAGCAGCGCCTGGACCTCTCGACTGTCGACCTTGGATGTGATTTTAGCTAAGGTTAGTGGATGGCGAGGCTTCAATTTCAGCTCGGGAAGATCGGGGAGAGACTCAGCAGGTATGTTGGGCCGAGAGCCCTCGACCTTGTCCGAAAATTGAGCGGAGTAGAAGATCTCTTTGGGGAAGAATCGTCGGAGAACACAATTTCTTCCAGGCTCTGTCTCAAGGTAAGGCACACTGAATTTGAGAAATGGAGAAAAGCTAAGAATTGTATCATCCAGAGATTTTTTAAACTTGTTGAGCAGTGGGAGATCTGCCACACTGAGGCTCTGTCCCGTGGGACTTGTCCTTAAGAATAGGTCTTCTTCCTCATTCAGGTACTGATGCAGCGGATCACTTCGATCAGAAATAGACTCTCCGTACACTCTTTTATCGTCTGGTCGTGATTTCAGGTTAGTGTCTTCAAGTGGATTTTTCTCGTCCATTTTTTCAGGAACACAATTACTGAACAATTCTAAAGTATTTTGCTCGGAGCTGGACTCAAGGACGGAAAGATCCTCCGTGGAGCCGCCTATATCAGGCATGAGGTCTTGATCAGAAGACTTCGGCCTCTGCTTGAAGAGCTTCAATGAGTCATAAGATTCAGAGGTTTCATCTAAATTAGCAGAATTTCGGTTCAACTTCTCGGGTTTCTCATTCTCCTCCACAATTTCGTTCTTGGACTCTACTTGTTCCTCATGTCCCTGGTGCAAGGAAGAACCTTCGGGAATGGCTTCATCAGAGGACCTGGACTTTTGCCTGAAGAGCCTTAGAGTATCATAAGATTCTGCATTCCCTGCTAAGATACCAGACCCTCGTATCAACTTGTCGGAATTGTCGATTTTCTCCTTGACCTCATTTTTGGAAGACTCTTTAGCATCTCTCCCCTGATCCCGATCCAGGAATGAGTCATTCAGACAAGGTGGTTGGGCGAATTCGTCCATGAGAAAGGATTTCTCCAGCCTCCAGGAGTAGACAGCAAAGATCATGGTGGAGGTGACATTTTTCACTCGTTTGAGCTCACCCGGCGAGCCCCCGCGCAGCAAGATAGTCGATCCTAAATGAGGATTGGCGCAGCCCTCAAAATACATGAGGGTCTTCACTCCATTCTTCTGGCTGGGAAAATTTCTCAAGTAAAATTTCTTGCACGTCCCCAACTTGTACCTAGCTGTCAGATGTGCATCAATGGTATTGACAATGGTGCCTCCAGTACACCTAGCCACTCTCTCCAGCACGGACAACTTGACATTGAGCACCAGGGTAACACCGCACTGGCGAAACCTATCCTGTGCAAGCCTCGAGACCGATCTGTGGACCAGGACAATGTCCGGACCGAGAGCTGTGATTCTGCCCACTGTGTGACCCAAATACTCATTTTCCTGAAGCATGACAGGCTCTAAACTCAGCAGCTTCCCCTCCACTCGCTGATACATCAGGCCGCACTGGAGGAGCAGGATTTTTGGATGCGCTATCATGGCATTCATGCCCCTGTGTGCCACGTTCTTGCTGCACACCACACCGGAAACAATCTCACAGTCGTTCCTGGAACCCCCAGGTGATTTTTTTATCTGGACATACTGCCGAATGTCCATGTCATCAGCATCATGGTTCAAGTCCGGTCGGAGTTGATCGACGATTTGATGGGCTAAAGGAGTGATTACAGTTGACCACTTCTGGGAGAGACCCTCCTTGCTGAGCAACTGCTTCAGAAGAGAGTCTTCGTGCTGCTTGTAGGCAGTTGACAGGCTGGTGTAGGCACTCATCTCCCCAAATGAGTTGCGCAGATTGTTCACCTTGTGCCAGCTGCTGCGCGACTTGGGAGAGTGCACGTGTAGCAGGGTAGAGTTAAGAACTTCATCCGACACCTCGTTGGACACTTTAACCTGACCTTGATCTGCATCAAGCCCAGTTGGGGTGTCTGGAAAAATTGGTAACTCATCGGAAGTAGGGCGCTTGAGAGTGACCGTTGAGGCTTCCAGGTTGAGATCGAGGTAGAAGCTGGAGCTCGAGGAGGGCAGACGAGGGTGGCCTGCAGTGACTATCTCATCCACCTGTCGAGTTGTCTCGCTCTCAGAGTCCGTTGTGGAGTCGTGCTGAGGAATGGTCTTCACCCAAGCTGGCTCCTGGGCATCCGTGGATTGATGCTCCTCCAGAGCCGGGGGAATTGGTGAGAGTGAGGCCGGTGTAAAAATCGAAGGAGTATCAGTGAATGTATCGCCTTGAGCGGACTTTATGAAACCCGCTTCCAGCAGGGCCTGACCAATGGCAGCAGCTTGGACTCTAGTAGCAGCTTTATTCTGTGCAATCATCCAGTTGACCAATTCTGCTCCAGTGAAGCAGTTGTAGTAGTTTTTCAGGCGGATCCAATGGGTCTGCAGAGGAATGGATTGAGATGAATTGAACAGCTCTTCCCAGATCATCCTGAGGGAGGCGGAATTTTGGAGAACCAAGGAGCGTTCTTGGGCAGATAGGTAACTTGTAGAGGCTCTGCTCAAGGCGTACTTCTCCTCCATATAGCCCACACTGGGCTTTCGAACTCGGATCTCGTCGTCCGGAGCGAGGTGGGAGACTTTTTGGTGAGGCGAGGGACTTTCACTTCCGTACTTCACCTGAAGGTCCTCCTGAAGGGCCTTCAGGTCCGCCGAGAGGACACTCCGCATGTCCGAGGACTGCAGGTAAGACAGAACGACTTTGCAGCAATAAGTGCACACGCGGAGATCTCCCGTGCAGCCCATGATCTTTCCCGGTATCTCGTCGGAGCAGCATTTTGAGCAGAAGATCTGGCCGCAAACTCGACAGTGGTGTCGCCTTCGAAAAGTCGTGAAGCGCTCGCCGCACTCGTAGCACTGCTTGGCAACGCTATCCGGCATCCAGAAACTTCGAAGTTGTGAGTCCTTGTAGGACTTTAGACTGCTGCTCTTGGAGGCTACGATGTTGCTGATGCGCTTGAGCACATTGGGGAGACTCCGACCCTCGCTCTCGTCTAGGGGGAATGATAGTTGGGTGGAGCTGTCGTCCTCGGGGGTCTTCTCCGCGTCCAAGTGCTTCCAGGACTCAGAGTCCCCAGACGAACTGCGGTCCTCGTCCTTCGGGGAGGGCGTTCCTGATGTACCTGGAATTCAGTGACGTCATGGTTAGACCAGCTGAACTGGACTTGGATTTCTTTTTCAAGGCTTTGAGGTTGGGGCATTGAGGACCAATATGACATGTATGAGCGAAACTCATTTTTTTTTTTTTTTTTTTTTTTTTATTGAAGCTTTATATTTAGGGGAAAGACTATATTTTGAAGAGGTGCAATTCTGACAGTTCAAATTGTTGAACCGTTGGAAAAATTGAGATGTAAATTAAAGGTCGAAAGAACATTGAACTAATAAATTGTGTAATAATTTTTGGTGAGAATATAAACTGTTTAGAGATTTTGGGCTGAAGCATGGGTTATTTAAATTATGAAATTTGCCTAGCTAAAGTCAAGTACAATTAAGGTTTTAATTTAACACGCTGGAGAATTATAAGATTAAAAAGGTTGACTTCCGGTTCTACAGTGTCAAATGCTGTTTCCAACTTCGGTTTTAAAAATCGGCTTCGAAGAAGTCTTTCAAGTATTTTAAGTCGTTCCAATACCCAGTCCAAAAAGCGACAACTGTTTATTCTTACTCACTTCATTTTTCCCGTTTTCCACTTACTTTTTCCAAAACTGAAGAACTTTGAAAATAATGATGTAACTGGTTGATTATCCTCGGGGCTGATTGGCGCAAATTCAGTTAATTTTGTGGGAGAATTCATATTTTTGTTCATCATGTTGGAATTTGTTGTTTACACAACAGCGCGATTTTGACAGGACGATCAGCTGATCGCGCGCACCACGCCTCTATATATAGTATCTACAGAGTACTAGTTTTCGAACAGTCGGGACTAGTTTCCGAACGCGCAAAACTTGCAGTGTTTGTTGCTCGAAAAAATTCAAATAAATTTGGAAATTTCATTCCGGTCTTCAAAATGAATTCAACAATTTTCGATTGATTTTTTTATTAAAGAATGTTATTTGATGAGGTGAAATTTAAAATGTTTGGTTACTTGCACAACTTCGGGGTCAATTATAATGCAATGTATGTCGTGATAAAACAACATTAAAAAGTTAAATTTCAAGTCGAAAGATGGCAATTCCTCGCATGTGAGACTAAAACGATTAGAAAGAAAGTTTTTTAAACAATTTTACTTGAGTGGATGAGGCAGCGCGAACACGTGTCAGTTTTTAGGGAAATGTCAACATAGTTGACACACAGTCAAATCATATGTTCACTCGCGTTATGTAGAGATCTGCGTAAATAGTTGTGATAATCGAAATTTTTAGTGAAATTGTTCATAGTGTGAGATTCCAACGTTTTGTTATAACGATTTCCGCGTGCTCAATTTTAGAAACGATAATATATGACATAAAAAAAATATTGTCTCAAAAATGTGGAACATAACCTCCAAGTTGAAATATTTTCTTCAGTCAAAAATGAGTTCGTACTTTACATTGAAATTACGTTCTGGTTGTTGTAATTAATTATGCTAATGGGACAGTTGTTTAAAATTCGCTTGTTTTGATTGACAATGCAAACAATTATTTAAACAAGTGCTCATCCGTTTTTGGCGGGATTTTCAAAAACACGTGATCATTGGAATTTTTTAATGAAGACATTTACTCGATTTGAAAAATGGAAGAAGATAAATTTGAGGAGTTAAGACAAGGAAAAATGATTTGCCCATCGGCTGATCAACTCTGTGTTATAATCAATAATGTCAGATGTAATGAGTGCGGTTCAGTATTCAAAAATGAACCCCGACTTCGGCTACATCATTTAAAGGTTTCTGTTATATAATTTCTATCAAATATTGAACAGAAGTGGCATTAAAAATTTTCCTATTTTTTTTTTAATTTAATCTTCTTTATGGATTTTGTTTTTTTTTTGAAGAGCTCATTTTTTTTCTAAAAACATCAAAATTTTCAAAATATTTTTTTTTTAAAAAACCGGAAATTTGTAACTTTGAAATACTTTTAAAAATTCTGGAATTTCCTATTTTTATGATGTTTTCAAGAAACTTTATTTATTTATTTTCAGGTTCATGAAAGGAGAAAATTAGATAAAACTGTGAAGGACAACATTAGATATCATTGCCCTGAAAAATCCTGTATTTATTCCCCAGAATCTAAAAGGCACTTCAATAGCATGAAATATCTGAAGCAGGTGAAATATTACGATATTTTCTAGAAAAATTAAATGAAGTATTTGTAATTTACAAAACCTTCCGAATTTTTCTATTCCTGAAATTTTGCGATATTTGTACATTAAATTGCTTACATCCTTAAATTAATATTTCCACTTCTTAAGGCATCGATGCCTGGATATATCCTCAGAGGTTACAATCCGTTTTATCAAAGAGTGAATAGCCATCCGGCAGACCTTATTTTTCCTTTCATTTCAGCATTACCTCAAAGTTCACGCACCGAAAAGATACCCCTGTACTCAGTGCGACAAATGTTTCTCCACCGAAGCTGCAACAGCTGCTCACATGCGAATATGTGGTCTGGCATTTACCTGCGTGTGCCTGAAAACATTTAGTACTTATGAGGCTCTCCTCACCCACGCTAAAAGACAGTCGCACTCAATCGACAAAAAATACAAGAATTTAGTAAAGTAAGTTGGGAATTTCGATCCTTTTAAAAATTATCAAGTTTCTCAAAAATTTCCACCATTCCAACTATTGAAATGTCGTTATTGACTTGTCAATTCAATCTGCAACCAAAGTCCCTCCCACACTTCAAAATGACCTCAACAGTAACCTTCCAGACCAACATGGTCCCTCTGGTTTCCAAAGACATTTGACTCGACTAAAACATCTCCACATTTTTATTATACGAGTTCGGTGGCGCGTGCTGCGCACGCGCACTTCCTTCTTCCGCGCACGGACTGGTGGCGCGTCGGTTTCGGTCCTACGCTTTTCGATAAGTGCGATATATATCGATAGTCTCTTCCGTTTCTCCTTTTTACTGTAGCAATCATATTTATTCAGATAAATATCAACACACATAGATCAGAACCCGAAACATGTTCAAACCAAAAGCCAAAGTATAAAATACATTGCACATCACACTTCCAAATCAGCTCTGCGCTTTCATTTTCCTCCAAAACTCGAAAAGACTCGTGTGACAGAGCTCTCCCGTCCACTCGTCACCATCAGCAACGTTTAAAAATTCCCCAGCTACCCTTTCACCGACAAACCTCTCGATACCTTCCACAATCGACCTATTGACCTCCGCAGCTCCATCGAACGTCAAAAACGACTCAACCTTGAAATGTTTGTTGAAATCAATGACGTCTACAGAGAAAGGATGAAGCCCTGTATTTCTGAAAGCATCGACAAGAGCAGTATTCCACTCCATGTCATCAACAGCTCGTTTCAGGACCACCGCAAACTGGTTCCTCTTGACGCGATCTCCATTATTCTCCATTCTCCAACCCAGCACCGCCTTCTTCCAAACATTTCCCAGTGATCGAAAGACAGGATCCATGGGCTGCAAGATCGCCGAGGCATTAGGGCAGATGGAAATAATCTCAATTTTATTCTTCTTGCAGAAATCATTGAGCTCCAGCGTTGAATGAGCCACGTGTCCATCCTGGTACAAAACCACAGGAAACTCAATCTCGTTGAGAACGAGCCATTTGTAGAAAATATTTGTTACCCACTCGTAGAAAGATATTCCATTCATCCAGCCACTCTGCGATCTCCCCATTCCCCAATTTTGGGGCATAAGTTGAGCAACGTTTGGGGGAATTCTTGTATAAGGAAACGTGATCATGGGCTCCACCAGCTGGCCAGCTGCGTTACCACAGAAGAATCCTGTTAAGCATTCCTTTTCGTCATTCTGAATGAAGCTGTGGTTGGATCTGTCTCCCTTTTTGACTAGCAACGAATTTTCTTTGGGGGATAATCGAAATGCTGCTTCGTCGCAGGTGAATATGCGCGATGGCGGTAGATCTAGGAGATTGTTGGAGTCTAGGTAGGTTCTTGTACGCTCGAACCAACCTCGGACGACTTGCTCAGTGAGGGAGCTTCGAGGTGAAGAACTTTGAGATAGCTTCGAGCAGACTTCAGGCTGACGTTTGCGGAAGCCCTCGTACCAGTGACGACCAGGTCGACAGTTTTTGAAAATTGTGGCTCTTTTAGTGGATTTTACCAGCATTTGAACACTGTCCAGGAGCTGGGATTTTGTCACTGGAACACCTTTGGCGGACATGGTTGAGATCCAGTCCACCAGGCGGCTCTCAGTTGCGTCACCGAGAATACAGGGGATTCCCTTCTTCATTATCGTCGGCTTTGAGATTCCTTTCAATTTTGCGTGCAGCGTTGTTGTGGGTATTCCGAATTTTTCACTCACTGCTCTGTAGGAGCGACCTGCTCGGAGGAGAGTTAGGGCGTTCTGCAAGTCGTATTCAGTGTATACGGCTCTAGCAGACTTGGTTGGCTTTGCCGCTGCCATCTTCGACTTGCCCCTGCAAATGCAAGATCAAGATTTGTGAGAGTGACCTTTTCAAAATGTTTCTCACATTTTTTTAGTAATTTTGCAAAGTATTCCAAACTTTTGGAGCATTTATAGTCATTGCCATTTTTGGGAAATTCTTCACGAATTGCCAAAAATTTTGAATGTTGACAGTTACCGAAATTTTAGAGAATATATGTGCAATTTTAAAAGTGAAAAAAAAAACTTAAAAATATGACAAATTTCGAGTATGCAAAAATACAAAAAAAAATTTTGCAAAAATCACCAAAGTTGAAAAATCTCAATTTCCTAATTCAAATTTTCACAACGATTTAAGAAGTTGGCTTTTGAAAATGGAAATTTGTAATACATTCCCGCGATGAAAAAGTTGCAAAAATATCAGACATAATAAAGTCAAAACTGAATGAGGTTATAGTGTTTACAAACACATGTTCGCCTACACGGCCTACCACGTGACAATTGTCCCAATTTCCGAACACGTGTTCTCCAATTACTTGCATCATTTGGCGACTTTTTTAATTACTCTGAATTCTCCTTACTGGTTGGTAATGGGATGTGAGAGTCTCGCATGTCCGTATTTACTTACATTTTCTTGTTTCACTGAAACACTGATCAACGGTTCTAAGCGATCTGCTCAAGTGCCGACCGCTGGCGGCGTTGCGATTGAAAAATCCCGCCAAAAAAATTGAATGGATTACGGCACATCCGCAGTTCGATAAGTCAAAAATAATGATCTTTTTATTTTTATTTTTTTTTTGGTTTTGAAATTTTTCTTTACACTTTTTGAATTTACAATTTCTTCCCATATTTTTTCATACAAGAAAAAAATTGAATTAAACATTTAAAATTAATTATTAAAAAATTAAATTAAATTAAATCAAATTAAAAAAAAAATGCTTAATTTTTTTTTTTTTTTTCAATCCAATTTTAACAAATTAAAAAAAGAACATATAAAAATGTAATAAGAAATTGCAAAGAGTAATGAATAATCACATGTAACAATTACTTCACAGGCGTCCGAGGGTGGTCCCATGTGCCCTGCCCCCCATTCCGCCCCCCAAGAAACCCATATCAATTTTACCTCTCACACCGCAACTGCCACCCCACCCCCCTCCCACCGCACTCACAAGGAGCACCGAAACCCAGACTGAGGACCTGAAGAAACTTCGAAAAATGTTATCACCTAAATCATCGAGGCGTCGCGAGTCACGTCAGACCCAGACAACGTCAATTGCCAAGGAAAAACGTCCCCGGAAAACCGTGGAAACCCAGACGACCCCCAGCATCCGGAAGCGGTCCAGGCTCTCAGGGAAACGTAATCACCAGGTGGTTGAAAGGCTCTTTGAATCTTGGAGAATTGAGAAGAAAAATCCGAATTCTAACCATTTTGGGAGAGTTGTTTAATTTTTCTTAAGACTTCCGGAATATTTAAACAACATTTTGAAGTTTTTTGCAAACTTTTCCAAAATTTGAGGAAGCATTCCTATTTTTTTTCACCCCTTTTATTATATATATATATATATAATAGAAGTGACGGAAACGCTTTACAAATTCTCTTGATCTTTATCGAAATTTTCTGGAATTTCGACGAAATTTTAGAGAATATTCTATAGAAATTTTGTAGATGCTCCAAAATTTCTTCGTTTTTTTGTGGAAATTCCCAAACAGTTGAGTGAAGTTTCCGAAAAATATTCCAATACTCATTTGCATAAAAATTGTAACTTGAAGAACTTTCTGTACGTGAAAATTTGATCAACGTAGTTCAATAAAATTTACAAAAATTCTCAGGTTGCCCAGGATTTCGGAAGCGTAAATCTGTTCACAAACAGTCCGGTGGCCCTTCAACACGATTGCCTCCAGGACTTTTGGGAAAGAAACACTCTGGGAACGCAGACTAGTCCCGAGAAACATCTACTCGATGTTTTCAACGACTCCATGACGCAGACGACATTTTACGATAATTCAACGATGGAAAACGTATTCGAGAAGGAGACGATGACCAGTGGGTCGTATCCTAGGACTTTTTATGCTGCAAGTGGTCTCTCAAGGTGAGTTCTTATTTTTCAAACAATTTGGAAAATTCCAAAATTTCCAAACTAAAAACTGAAAAAGTGAAATTTCCAAATTGCAGAATTCCAAAATTTTCAAACTAAAAAACGTTTGAAAAATTTGAGAAAACAAATTACAAAAAATTTGACAATCAAAAGATGTTTGAAAAAAAAATAGTTGGCTTATATTTTTATAGAATGTGGACCACAGAGAAAAATCATAGACCAGTTTTGCCCACACAACCCTTCCGTTAAAAAATGCTCTAGGAATAGTCTAACCCAAACTCCTCCAGAAACTAAACCATCCGAAATTTTCAGGTCTGACCCCATGCTGACGGAGGAGACGATCCCGACTTTTGGCGATCGTTTCAGCAGTATTGAAACCCAAACGGAAAAGCCTTATCCCTCGATCTTCGATTCCGACGAGGGAAATCTTTTGAGCTCCAATAACGAGACCCAAACTACCGAGCAATTTGATAATATTGAGCAGCTTCTGTACAGCAATATGTGTACGCAAACGTGCAACGATATCCTCCCAACCGAGCTGGGTCTATCTGATATACAGACTCAAACTGCCTGGACCGAGTTGGGCCAGGGGGGAGGGGAGGGTGCCAGTGGCAAGGGTGCAATGGAAATTACCAGGTCATGGCTGAATATTCAAACGAGCCACACGGAAACTCAGACTGACTTGTTGAGCATCTTCGATGAGCTACAGTAAATAATCTCACTGTATTTTTACATTTATCAAAGTTAAAGACTTGAAACAACTCATGTTTCTTTCAAACCAACCTTTCCCAAAAGACGAAGATTATTTCTCCGATCTAAGGTTTAACCAATAGAAATGTGGAATTTGCCATTTTCGGCGAGGGGAGATCCCCTTTTTTTATGCTGTTTTCGTGATTGATAAACTGTTGCGTGGCAATTAAAATTTTCAATAAATAAGTAATCAGCTGCTCTATTGGCTGTCAAGTCGATTTTTATAAAAAATTAACCGAAATTTTAGCAGTAAAAGATTTTTAAAAATCAGATCCAAGTTACGTGGAAAATATTTGATGAAAAAGCTGCACACACACACACACACACACACACACACACACACACACACACACACACACACACACACACACACACACACACACGTTGAAAATGGTATAAGGAGACCAAATATACCTTGAGACATGCAGAATTAATTGGAAATGGATTTGTAAGCAGTTAAAAAGTTCAATGATCAATTTATTATTTTACGATATTGATTTTCTGTTGTTTATTGTTGTATTGCTAAATAGCACCACCGAGTTCTATCTAACAAAAGCCACATGTACATCGTTCGAAAATTTTCAGCAAGTTTACAGGTTTTTGTTTTCATTGGATATCAAGCTTTTGAAGAATATTTCCAAATCTAGCAGATGTGTTTTTTAATTTGATTAATTTTTGGAGGTATAAAAAGTCTTCAAAGCTTTTGCAACTTTCATTTGATTTTTTTTTCTACAAATTTGTTGACCATTTGATAAGGTGTCGTGGAGAACATTTACAAAAACTTTGAAGAATCTCGAGAAGTATTGGAAATGCTAAGCTTCGAATAACTTGCAAGATTCATCCCTAGACAAAAAAATATATATAAAATTTCGAATTTCGAAATATTCCTCGAAAGCAATTTTCCCGAAAAGAATCCCTTAAATTCACTAAGATCTAGTCAAATTATTAAAAACCGATATTATTATTATTATCTTGGTGACTAGAGTTCTAACTTATTCCACATCGTGTAAAATAAAATTGACATTGATTACGATAATACAAAAGTACAACAAATAATTTATGGATTATTGTAAAGTAGATTCTGAAGCTCTAGGGGATTAAAAAATAATTGATTGGACGTGTTTCATTGATTTTGGAGACTACCTGGACGGGAGTGAAGGGGTTTTAGCGCAGTATAGAAAGATTTAGTGGTGAAGTGGTAAAATGAAACCTTTCAATCTTAAAAATTTTCAACATTTTGGAAATTTTGAATAAAAAAAAATGTACTTAAACCCAAATTTTGTAAGTTCAAAGGTTTCGAACATTCAAAAAAAAAAAATAAATAAATAATAAAAAAAACAACAAATTTTCCAATATTGAAAAAATTTCTGAATTCTCGAAATAAAAAAATGCAGATTTGAAAAAAAAAAATATTTTCAAAAGTTCAGTTTGATTAAGAAATCAAATTAACTTTAATACCTCACAGACTTTGAAAGATTTGAAACTTTCAAAAATCTCTGCAATTTTTGGAATTTCGAAAACATTGAAAATTTAAAAATTCTGAAAGTTTTAGCCTTTTATCACTTCACTACAAAATTGACGAGTGATTGGTAGCTAGAGGGCCGGGCCAGCGGCGTTGTCCTCATCAAAGTCTAGGAGATAGTCTTTGGTTCTGTCCTCTATTCTGTCGGCACATTCCATGGCTGATGCGATCAGCTTAAGGTTGTCTACACCTGACATCAGTTGTCTGTTGAGAAAAATGTAAATGAGTATTCTATTTTATCCCCAATATATCACCGAAGTAGAATGACCTAGCTCCAAATGGGACAGTGTTCTAATTTTGCAATGGACAATGTTCGAAATTTCTAATCGAACAATGTCCCAAGTTTCCAATGGAACAATGTCTCGATTGTCAACTGAATCACTATGCAAACTTTCCAATGGAACGCTGTCCCAACGTTCCGATGGAACACTGTCCCAACGTTCCAATGGGACGCGGTCCCAATTATCTGTCTTATCTTTCCAATGAAGATTTTTTATGATTACTGTCCCCAAATTCAAATGGGACAATATCTTGATATTCATAAATTGTGACTGCAAAAATTTACAGCTGTGGAGAGGTGTATTACCTCAGTAGTGTATTGGCGGATGATGCAGCCTCTTTCAAATCTCCCGCCAATCTCTGTATTTTGTTCTCCTGGTTTTGTAATTTCGAATCATTGCAGGAAGCCCCCGTCACGTATCTCAGCTCGCGGTTCTCTTCTCGGAGCAACGAAATTTCGGTCTGTGAGAGAAAAAAATTACCTTTGACAATCTTTACTAAATCTTCGGGAACTAACAATTATAGACAATCGAAACTGTCTTTTCTATGCTCCATTTTTATGGGAAAATATCGTAAATATGAAGGTACTTACTTTCAATGTTTTTACTTCCTGCTTCAATACTGTCACAGTACTTTCAGCATTGACAGCTCTTCTCTGTGAAAAGAAACAATTGAACACATTTCATAATATTTAAAAATATCTTCTTCACAAATGTGAATTTCAAAAATAAATTTCAATCGAAAACAAACTGAACAAATACTAGAGTTGGCAAAAAATGAAATTTCTACAAATTGCAAAATTTGCCAAAACAAACAAATTGCCGAAATTAAAAATATTTACACGTTTTTAGTTTCCACTTTTTTTTGATAAATAATGTTTCATGTATGATAACATATGCATAATTGGGAAATGGTTTTGTGGTATATGGAGATTTTTCAATGTGAAGAAGCACATGATAGCATTGGTTTATCAAATTTTATTGGACAAATCATTGGAGCAACTTACAGTGCTGCGCTTCAAGTTGTCTTCCACCTGCTCCATAGCTTTCTCAAGATTCACTGTTTCTTCGTGATCAACTGTTCTTCTGGATAACAGCTCTGCCTCGAGATGTTGTATCCTGAAGAAGAAAGATCATACAAAATGTTTTCATTTCCAGAAAATTCCAGAACAGTGAAGGAAGCTTCAGATACTTTAAAGACATGTTAGGAAAGTTTGTCTAGAAAAAAAGTCTAGAAAGATTGGGTATAAAAAAATTCTACAAATTCAACTGATTCTATAAAATACTAAGTAAAAATTTTGAGGATGCTAGAAACTTGTTTCCACAAGCTTTTTTCCACATTCCAAAAAACTTCACAGGATTTCGAAAAAAATTCTAGAAAATTTCAGGATGCGTTAGAAATTCCTAAGAAATCGAAATAAATACAACAGCAACAGGAGATGTAAAGTGTATTCACCGTCTATTCTGCTCGTTGTTCTGTCTACGAGACATCTCCAGGTCCTGTCGGAGAAGATCGATCTCCAGGAGCAACTGTGGATGAGAAAATAATTAACGATTTCTGAGATATATTGTGCTACCAGATGAAGAAGACTCATTTCGATCGTTTTCGAAACACCTTGACATTTTTATGATAATGATTTTAGAACGTCATGTCATCTTTGCTTAGCAAAGAAATGGGGGATTGATATTTAAGGATATTCAGACGATAACAAGGGTGATAAAAAACCACAACACAATTGAAAAAAAAAGGATGAAGAACACACGCAATGTGAAGGTTCGACACTATCCACATGAGCACACAAATCAGGATTATTTACTCTTCGGTCCAGAGGCTCCGTGAGGTTGGATGCTGTTGAGTTTTCAGGCCCCACGCGATTTCGTATTGGTCCATCGCTCAGAAAATCCGGTAAGGTGTTTGGTATACTAGCTTCCGGTGCGGGAACGATGACTGGAGGATTGACGGGTCCATTAGTCTCGTGAGATAGGGGTAGGTCCAAAGGAAAACCTGGAAAGCAGAAAGTTGTGTCATCTTTGCTTAGAAAAAAAATGGGGAAAATTCTTGAAGTTTATTTGAATGTTTTCTTTAATTGTGCTTTTTTTTAAGCTTTCACCTGTTAGGGAAAATTTTGAAACTTTTGAAACTTCTGAGCTTTGGTGGCCTCTATGGGTCACGTTCACACTTCTCTTGTAGAATAATTTTCTCCCTTACCCATCGGTTCTACCATGACAGGCGAGTCACCCTGGTCCCTGCCAAAGGACGAATTGGCCACTCGTCGGGGAGCCCTCCTCCTTCTTCTATCAATATTTCCGGTGAGATCGAACGGCAAATCCCCCTCCGACTGCTTTTCCCCTCTCAATCTCATGCACCGCTGCTCCACACTATTAATCGCAAAGTCCGGCAAATTATCCACGTCTGGAATGACCTGCACAGAGTTTGGGAGATTTGGAAAATTAGAAAATTTCGAAATTTTGAAAAAAAAAAAACTACAAGAACTATAAGCTTGAATTTTTCAGAAAAAGTTTCAGTTTTGAAAATTCCAAAAATCGAGCAAATTCGGACTGTTTCGAAAATTTCAAAATCTTTTAAAAAATCAGATTAAAAATCAGATTAAAAATCAGATTAAAAATCAGATTAAAAATCAGATTAAAAATCAGATTAAAAATCAGATTAAAAATCAGATTAAAAATCAGATTGAAAATCAGATTAAAGATCAGATTAAAAATCAGATTAAAAATCAGATTAAAAATCAGATTAAAAATCAGATTAAAAATCAGATTAAAAATCAGATTAAAAATCAGATTGGAAAATCCGCGATCTTAAAAACTCTGGGAATTCCAAAAATCGAAAATTTGAAAAATTTTCCGATGTCTATACCTGCGCAGGAGTTGGATCATGGTTCAGGTAACATTGCTCGATGACCAGATGGTCCTGAACGAAGTCCGGCAATTCTGTAGGATTCCTCGTGTAGACGTTCTCATTCTCGAGACTGGATTCCGCGGATTTTCGCGAAGCTGGGTAGACCTTGGGCCTGGCCCCCGTTGCCTGGTAATTGGGCTGGGGATCGCTCTTCAAGAAGTGCTTGAAACTGAAAGGGTTCTCCTCGGATGAGCGCCTGGGAGGATCTGCAATTAATCGATTTGCTGTTACTGACCAATTCTGAACTCTCCGATAATTTTTTCCAATAATTTCGAACTCCAAAATTTATTTTTTTTTGGATAACTCTTCTTCGAGCGATACTGAAAATTTTCCCCCATAATATAAAACCCTTTTCTCTCGTTCTTTCGTCATTATATTTTTCTTCATATTTTGTTATACCAATAGTGAATCTGCAATTGGTCGTTGGCTGTTGAGTGTAAATAGAATACGCAAAATAAATAGGTCCCTAGTAAGACAAATTCAAATCATCTCTTCTTTGACCGTAAATTTTTTTTTTTTCAACTTTTTTTTTTAGTAGTAGCAATTAAATTTTTGAAAAAATTTTACAAAAAAAAAAACAATCCTAAAAACCCTAACCTAAAAAAAAATGGCAAAATCACCTGAGTTGTCGTTTTCACTGCGAATCCTGAATGTATTTTGGCCCAGCTGATTTGTGCTCCGCTCCCTCGTGGGCTGAGGCAATTCCTCCAGTGATGATGATGATGATGATGATGACCTACGTCCTTGTCTCGACGACATAGCTCAGCTGACAATTGTTTGGCACGGCAATTCCCTAAATTTTTCCAACGCACCGCACAAACACAATCGCACTTTCGAATATGCGGCAACACATACTTTCACATAATGAAAGGCTAAATCAGTGATTTCGCAATTTGCGAGGTAGTCAATCGAGACGGATCGCAATCGATGTTGCACATGGATTTTTTGGTGTTTCGAAGCGGGGGGGGGGAGTATTTTGAGTACAGAATATGCGCGCGCATGCGCCCCACTCCGCGGCCTTCAATTACGCGCCATATTTTCGAGAAAGCAAAAGATTGGGTTAGGATTTTGGAATTTTTCCAAATGTTTGAATATTATAATGCTCGACTTTTGGAAATCTGCCCCAAAATATTATATCGAAATGTTTGCAATGTTTTAAATATGAAAATTATTGATGTTAGGAAATTCGAAAAATCGGGATAAATTCGTCTGCAAAGTGCAAAAACCACGTGTTACAAATAGTAAAAATAAAGTGAATTCTGAGTCATTATAACAATTTTGGCGGACCGTTAATGAAACAAACTCTCAATCCTCACATAAAATCACGTACTTTATTGATAATATTAACCATTAGGTAAGTGACATGTGATACATACTCATCCTTACATTACATCATGGGATAATAAAAAATAAACAATTTCCGAAATCACGTGTGGGTTATACCCCACTTATATAATCCAGTGCACTGATCTCCCCAACTATTAACAATTTAAAAAAAAAAATTAAAAAAAAACAGGTATGGAGAATTTCACGCTAAATCTGCAGTTTGAGAAACATCAGATTCCCGATTGAGCGAAATTTTCGAAAAAAATAATAACGTACGAAAACGACTCCTTCGGAATTGGAAATAATCAAAATTCGTGGAATTCCCTAAATTTGTCAAAATTTAAGAAAAAAAATCAATTAAAAATTGACTATTTGACAAAAATTCCAATGATATTAAATTGATTATTTTTTTTGGAAATTGTGAACATTGAAAAAAAACACGAAGTTCGAAAAAGTCCACGATTTTCAAAATTTCAAAGATTTCGAGAAACCCAAGAATGGTAAAAAAAACAACATCAAAAGACCGAAAATTGCGAAAATTATAAAAAGTAAAAAATGTATAAAGTCGATTCTGTGGTCGATAAGACAGAAGCCTATTTCATCAACAATTACATGATTTCAAAGCGAGTAAAAATTAATTTTCTCTTTTTATCCTCATAAATTTTTATAGAGTATAGTTATCACGATTTATAGAACTTTCAATTTTTTGTAATCGATAAAAGTCGAAAAGTTGCAATCTATTATAAGTCCTACTTAATCTACCGTTGATAAAACCGATTTCTATTTTATCTAAACTAATAACATTTCAAAACGACGAGTGAATTTTCAAGTTTTCTTAGAGAAAATGAAATGTACAAAATTGCGACACTTCCATAAATGCCCAGAAAAATTCATAAAATTGTCCAAAAATTTCTAATATTTCAAAATTATTAAAAAAAAAATTGAAAATGTTTCTAATCTCGTTGTGGCTCGCTAGAATCGTCGACCTGAATTTCAACTATGATTTCATCGTGAAATTGCCCCGATAATAAAAGTAAAAAAATTGGGACTGGTCTTTTGGTTTGAATAAGCAAAAGTGTTGATATTCATGGAAGTTGCACCCTAGCATATCTCTATTTACAGCCACCATGGGCTTTCCCCCGCAAGTTGCCAATTTCGTTTTTTTTTTTTGCGAAATCGAAACGCAATAATGTAATTACTCTCTGAATGTCCTTCGAGCGATAATTATGCATATAATGCAATTGGCATTTGTTTTTTCTCGTGCCCAAAATTGCGATTAATTGTAATGATGAAAGAATAATTCTAAAATCAGTTATATGACATCAATCAATGATAAAATTAGTTGTCTTTCTCTTCTTTCAATCAACCGCTCCAGATTGGTTGTAGTATTAATTCTACATTGGGCCCTCTATCACACTAATTTTTAGTGTACAGTAGTAGAGGCTTCTTCCGAGACAGAGCAGAGCCACTAAGAATGCACCTGTGAAAAGACCATTATTTAGTTTATTTTTTTTTTATTTTTGAGATTTTCAAAATTTCTGAAAATTTGGAACTGTCCGAATTTTCCACGTTTCTGGAAATTCCAAAATTCAAGAAATTTTCAAAACTCCCGAGCTCTTTTTAGCGAAACTGTATTTTAACACAACACTCCAAAATTCATGTGTGGGTGTGAAAAAATACATACCGACATATGCGACGTAGATGCCACCATTAGTACCCACCAGTGAGTATGTGCCAACCTTGATTGAATAATTTCGTCAATTAGATTGATTTTTCAATGGATGTAGTGAATGAGAGGATTGGATTTTTTTGCAGTTTGATGAAGGTCTGAATTTTTTTTTTCTCTCAGATCTTGTATGTCTAAACTTCCTGTTTCAGATTTGTATGTGTTCTGAAATCATTTGCAATTTACTTTTAAATTTTACTTGCATCTGTCTTTCTGCTATATCGGCTAAATTTGCTCTGGGAAAAAAAATTAATTTTGAGACCTTCCCTTGAAAATTTCATCAAGTTTCATGAAGAATATTTTCAAGATATTGTTGGGGGAATTTCTTCAGGAAATAGAGGCAAGTATATGGGTAGGAATTTTTTACGTACAGTCACAGCTATTCCAATCACAAGAGCAATTATTCCAATTGTGATGAACATGATGCCTCGTCCTTTTGCAAAATCTGGACCCACAGATGACACCTTACGACAGTGGGGACATCGAGCGAGAGCATTGTTGAGAGTATTAAACTGTAATTGAGTCATGGCAATGATGAGAATATGAGGGAGCTTATGCAAATGAAAAGCGTTCATTAGTAATTGAGAAAATAAATAGGGGAAAATCTAATGCGTAGTATTTGCAGAGATGCAAAAACTAAAGGGAACAATTCATTTTTTTTTCTGTTTTTTTTTAGGTAAAAAAAATAAGAAAAAAAAATTGATGAAACAAAAATTATTTCATATTATGACTCACCAGAAAAGTGTCATGACAATGGGCACAGCAGACTCTGCACATTCCCGGCATGGACAGGACTGGTGGTGTTACTGGACTAGGCGCAAGATTGATAATACGTTTGCAATTGGGCCTGGGACAAGCAATTCTCTGAGATGAGCTCTTGCATATCAGCAGACAATTGCATGGGCAGCGTACGTATTTTTTTCCAGGTGGAGCATTTCGTATTGGCTGTAAAAATAATAATTTTAAAACATGTTGACGATTGAAAAAGTCAAAATTAAGATTTTTGAATTTGCTAAAAAAAATTTTCAACATAGATTTTAAAAACTTGATGTAAAAAAAGAACACAAATTTTCCAAAACTGTGATCCGAAGTCACTAAAATTTAATCTTAAAATTCCCCGCATGACAGGAAGAAAAATGTTAATATGCTTCAGTTTCCCTGTGTCCACAACCTGTCCCTAAAGGGTTTCAGTACAGTCCCTGCAACACCTTGAAATTTTTAAATTTAACCGCCTTCTCCCCTTGCGCCTGGGGTGAGACAATTTGGAGTAGTTCTTGGCTGTGTTAATTGCTCTTATTGCCTCACCGTAGCTTCATTGCACTGTCCGCACTTAACGACGTGCTGGTCCCTCTTTCCGGAGATGTCAATCATGGCCTGGCAAACTCTGCAGGTGACCATGGGCATTCCACTTTGATTGGCTGACTGATAAGGCGGGGGCACCTCATCAGGTCCAATTGGCGAAACTGTATTAACGTTCGACTGCGTGCCATCTGTTTTAAAGGAAAAGTAGAGAATTAGATTTTAAGACGGCGATGTGTGTGTGTGTGTGTGAGAGGCCCTCTTATGAAAAATTGTAAGAGCACTATACCATAAATTTTTTAACTTTTATATCCCAAAAAGTGCACTATATAGTGTAAAAATTTCTTCAATACCTCAATTAAAAAAAAAAAAAAAAAAAAAAAAATCTAATACCTCAAATTAATTTCTCCTAATTTTAACCAAAAAATTGAATCAGGAATGGATCAATTAAAATTGCTATTTTGACAGCTAACGTGACACTATCATTACACTGTGATGATGTTCAAATTCAAATTTTGTGTTTTCCAACTATTGCGCAATTTTTCTAATGCCTCAGATGAATCTCTACCCTCCTCAAATTGTCAATAAACACTGTCAGTCTCGAGTGGACTTTTTGACACTAAAAACACCAAGTGCTCCAATTACGAAAGTGATTGATACGACTCCCGAGGGCCGTCAAATTTGACCAAAGTTTTTTGCGAAAGTTTCCAAAAGTTGTTTAAAAAATTAATGACACCTAGAAATAGTAACTTACCGATAACATCGCTACTTTGTGAGCTATACGTGACACTATCATTCTTGAGAAGTGGCTGGCGCTCGGACTCCTTGCCATCGCCCATTGTCTCGACCAAAAGTTGAGGTGAATCACCCAAAGATCCGCAGTAAGTTTCTCGTATCACTATTACCCGATATAGATAATAATTTCCCTGTGTCCACCTCGCGCAAGTAATTAATTTAGGGTAATTACTGAGGATGGAATTGCTATTGGAGCCCGCGGGTAGCCATCGCGATTCTTGTTTTCTCACTACTGTCAAAAAGTTGATATTTTGGAAGTGTTTACAATCGTCTGCGCGAGAATTCTACAGCAAAAATTGCAGTAGTTGAAAGGCAATTGCAGTTTTTTTATTGCGCCGGTGGCGCCATCTTTGAACGCCACCACGTGGTTCGTCAATTTGAAAGATGGCGCGCAAGTTGGAGCGCACACGATAAATGCGTCGGTTTGTCATTTTTACCTTAGCGCATTTATTATTATTGCTATTATTATTGATATATCAACGATCGATGGGTTATTTATAGTGAAATAGGTGTATAATATACTATTGCTCCCATGCGCTGTACGATAGTTTATAGTTTTAGAACGAAAAGCGCGGTCTTTCATGACTGGAGATATATGTTATAGCGATGGACGGCAAGGGGCGGATTTCTCTGATGACAGCTGTCAACCTGCTTTCTCGCTCTAAAACTTGTTTTCTGATCTAGGAGTTCGAGTGCGTCAGGAAACTCATTTGAAATTCCCGCCCCGCCAGCAACATCCGATAGTGACATCTGACATTCTCGTCGTGACCAACTACCACCTCCACCTAAGCAATATCATCTGGGAAATAATAACCGTAGAGCCATTAAATTGAGGGTAGCATGCAACCCGGACGACACTCATTAGTCATTGCCCCAAAAATCGAAGAAGAATTTCAGCAGTGTTCTGCCTCCAACATTGTCGGGCATTCCAGGTTTTTCACCGGATAAACGTCTATATAACATCATTTTTTTAAAGTGAAACTCGAACAGTGAACTCGAAGAAATGTCTAACCGGCAGCAGCCACCGCCGCATCCAGGTCTAATTTTTTTCTAACTTTATAAACATGAAACCGATTTCTTTGGGTGTTCGTCAAATTTGGATATCGTGTGCAAAGTTATCAGTTCCAGTCCCGGGAAAATTTTTAGTGATGACAGGTCATTCAATTGAAGAGGCTTTTAGCAGAAATTGGAAGAGGGCGGGAAACTGTCACAAATTTGAATTTGTTTTTTTGCTCCGAATTTATTGCACGGTTATCGGGTATAATGAGGATGTGTTGACACTTGCGTTTAGCTCTTGTTGTTTTTGCACACTGACACGATCCTACAATTTCCCTATGAAATTGTTGTTTTTTTTTAAGCATTGCAGTAGGTCTCCACTTTTGGAATATTGCATAACTTTGAACAATATATAAAACTCACGTGTGCGAAAATTAGATAAGAGTGATAAAAGATTGAATACCAAAATTTGGAAAATTTAAACACATACAGAAACGGAATTTTCGAATTTCGTTAAAAAAATTGACCACTGTAAAAATTTAATGTCCACACAAAATTTGCATCGTAAGGATCAAATGTGGAGTTAGCAAATTATTTTCTCTCAAAATTCTCCACAAACGTCAGACTTAAATTTTTGATGAAAAAACTCAAGCTCATTATGCTTGATATAAATAAAGAAAAGAAAGCGTCGGTGTCGGGTTCAAATGTGATAATAAATGATTTAATGACGCACGGTGTTATCGTATTACTATAAAAAATGGTGACTCATCGTATGTTCTCATTTAGGTATGCCGTGCCCTCAACAAAATTCCGGATATTCGAACCCAGAAGGCGATTTTAATAAGGCATACGGTTTCTCGGATGATGGCCCTTCAGGTAACTTTTATTCATCTCCCTAAATCGATCAAAATTCATATAACATAATTTTTTGAACTAGAAAAAATTCAATTTCTCAAATTTGAAGCAAATAAAAAAAAATCAAAACAATTTTTCTAAATTGTTTTTTTCAATTTAGCTATTGGATTTGTTGCTTCTGGAGGTTACGCAAAAAGTCTTCTCTCCACACCTGGAGCTCCTCTCGTGGGCTCTTCGAATGACCCAAATATGGCAGGTGGTAGTGCTGACTATAAGGACCCCATGCAAGACGAGATGAAGGTCTTCGATTTCACTGAAAAGTCCATACGAAACGGTTTCATCAGGTGACTAAATTATTTGCAAATCGAAGAATATTTTGGATGCCTGCAATGAATGACTCTTTGCTCAATGGCTGACATCACTTGTCTCACCCACAAATTCATGCTTTTCCAGGAAGGTCTATTCAATCCTGATGCTTCAGCTGGCCGTGACAGTTGGCATGATCGCCTTGGTACTGTCCCTAGAAGGAGCGAAATATTACGTCCAAACTCATCGATACGTATTCGTCATCGCTTTGGTCGTGACATTTGTCCTGGTTATTAGCATGGCGTGCTGTGCTGATGTTAGACGCAAGGCACCCATGAATTTCATCTTCCTATTTGTCTTCACAGTTGCTCAATCGTTTCTACTCGCCACTGCAGCATGTAGATACGATTCAACTGCAGTGAGTATAGATTTACAAACCCTTCCAAAAAACACTAATTGCAGAATTTGATAACAAGGATTTTTAAAAAATCCAACATGCATACTCAAGATTTTTAACGAATTATGTTTAGGTGCTGATGGCAGCGGGAATAACAGCGGTGATATGTCTAGCCTTAACAATATTCGCCTTCCAGACCAAATGGGACTTTACAATGTGTGGTGCAGGTCTCTTCGTAGCATTGATCGTCCTCATCCTCTGCGGAATAATCCTCGGTGTGGTTCAGCCGGGTAACCCAACGCGCGTTATATTTTCGTGCCTAGGTGCTCTAATTTTCTCGTTATATCTCGTCTATGATACTCAATTAATGTTGGGCGGCAAGCACAAGTACGCAGTCTCCCCAGAAGAGTACATTTTTGCTGCTCTCAACCTCTACCTTGATATCATCAATATCTTCATGTACATTCTTGGGGCTGGTCGAAAATAATCGCATTTTTAAAGCCAAATCACGTCAGGACATGTGGAAAACCATGCAAAAGAATGTTCTCACAAATTTTTAAAAGTCTAGATCAGAAAATGAATGGATACAGGTTTTTCTTCATCCTAGCGATTTTTAAATAGCTAGGTTGGGAGTTCAATCAGCGCCTCTGTGAACGGCAACGTATAGCAAACTTCACCTCAGTGCGCATGCGCAGTAGATCCCAAAGTAGCATTTTAACTCGGTACATTTTTATACGATTCAAAAAATTGTCACTCGCAATATACTTTCGATATAGGCATCTGCAAGGCGAAATTTAATGAAATTCGCTTTATCAATTTTTGGCTCAAAATAAATAGAGAAATATTTGTATTCTGGGAATCTACAAAATTTGTGAAAATATATTTATAAATCTTGAGAAAATTCAGAATTTTTGAGAAGTACCGTTCCAATTTTGACCAGATTTTTAAAGATAGGTTTTTCGCAAACCGTCGAAGATCTTCCTTCTTCTGAACATGCGGAAGTCGCTCAGGATTTCATAATTGTATATTATAATCATCTGTCATTACTGAATTTGTAGGTTGCGTGGTAAAATTAAGTGAGTGCATTCATGACTCCCCTCCGTAATCTAGGAGAAATTGAGTAATGTGTAAAAGAGCGTTTTTATAGAGCCAAGTGTTTCCTACAAAAAGTTCCTCATAAAAATTCTTCAACGTACCCTAATTTTCGAGATATACAAGTTCAGCATACAAGTTGGGACATGCACCAACTTATCCGATTTTACCACTCCACAGAAATTGAAAATTCCAAGCAAGGCTGGAACCTGATATCATACTGAACAATAATGTAGGTGACATATATATGTAAATGTTTTATATTTTCATTGTTGCTTCCCATTGTATCCTTCTATTCAATCTTAGAATTTACGTTGCGCCTCCGCGTAAAGAAGTATTGTTCTTAAAAAGTAACTAAGGTGACAAAAATTTGTTGCTTCATTGCTTAGTTTTTTAACGAATAAATAGTGTTTTATGAATGTATTTTCGACAAATTTGTACCAGATTGACATAAGTGTTGCATTTAAAATTTAGCGCATTTGCGATTTTATTTTTGTATGAGTAGGAATTGTGTGTGAGATATACGAATGGAATTTGTGTTTTTTAAAACTTGGGTTGGAGCAGAGTCCGATATGTGAACTTAACTGGTTATTGAATAAAGAGAAATTGATCTAAAAATCGTGACTTCAATAATTGCCTTCCAAAATTTCAGTCCACTGCAGTGAACTTAGAGAAACACTTATAGTTATTGCACTTGCGAACAATTACCTGTGGCGTTGTGATAGCGTATACCCCTGAATATAATTTCTGTCTGAATGAGCATTTGACTCATCAATCGACCTTGGAGAGAAAAAAGCCCACTAATGCACTTAAAAATAGTGTTCATTACTATCAGCCAATAGTCGTGACGGTTTCCAGAAAAATGGCGGCAATGAATCGCAAGTTATTGACATTGATCTCCATCTAGATAAACTGAAAAACTTACTGGCGTCGTTCAAAAATTTTCGCGCCAAAATTTCAATGTTTAAACATTTTTATAATATGAAGAAAAGAGCGAGAAACACTTGCCAACGTTTAATCCCGTTTCGCGCCAAAAATACTCGATTCAAAATGACCGCGCCCACGTGACCCATATATATAACAACCAACTTCCTATACCCCTCTATAGAGTCTATACAGTTTATGCCGAAATACGCGAGCACTCAGTTGGCTCAGTTGCATTGCGCGACTAACGATCAGTCGTTGTTTCGCCAAAAATTAAAGCAAACAAATAGTGCTTATTGCAAAGTTGTCCATCAATCCAAAACAAGTGGACCCATTGAAACTGCCCGCAATAACGTCATATATACTTCTAAGAAGGAACTAGAAACTAATCCAACAGCGGCGCCGGTCGAGCGTAAGTTGACAAAAAAAACATTTGCGATTAGTTTTCTTTTTCTCTCTTTTTATTGATTCCGTTACTTCCCAGAATGTCTGAATGTGATGACGCATCAAATTGGCACGTAACAGTAATGCAGTATTGTGAATTATGGGAAATAATAATTGGCAGTATTAATTCTTTACAGTACGTGCTTTTGCATTTCGTCATCTCAGCGATAAAGTGCATAGCGCCATTTTTTTCTATTATTTAAGGAGGTTGTGGCACTTGGTGTCACATCGTGGTGAAGTTGATAAATTGTCACACAGAGAAAGTTATTCCACAAATATGTCCACAAAATTTCAAATGTATTCACCAACTTTTGCACGAGCTAATTCGTTTCTAATTTTTCAGGAAAACTTTGCGGTCCATCGGTATTTTTTACGTCGCATCAATACCACTTAGCTAAAACAATTTGTTTGCAGCCATTTTTCAAAGTGGCGAATGGAAATACTTAATTTAGAGCAGAGCCTGTAAAAACAAATCGTGGATTGGTGTTCTCCAGTTTTGCAGACGAAAAATTGGAATATCTCGTGAAGGAGTGACTCTACGAGAAAATGTTATCACACATTTTTTGTGGGGAATTTCACTCCGGAGAAAAAAGTCCTTTACGATTTTTCCGTGAAGTCGCTCATTCTCGAGATAATTCCAAGATCATGTTTTTTCATCAGAAACGTTAAGAGCTTTTTTAGACGAAATTCGAGGAAGGTCCTGAAGATCGCGCCACGCAGCATCTTGGACCTCATGGACCTACACATGCATCTCGGGGAAAGCCCGAAATTGTGGGGAATTCCGGCAAACTTGCGGAGCTCATAACAAATTGTTTTTTTCTTTATTTTCGGAATTCAAGAGCTTTTAAAAGTTGTTATTAGCAAATTTTTTGTTTTATAAATTTTGTCAATTCTACAGTCGAACTTTTGAATTTTTTTTTCTCGATTATTTTTTCTTAGTCAAGTGAACGAAGAATCGTTTATCCTTTTTTCAGCGGAAGAGGTTTTTTATCAGTTACGGACGTCAGATGATTTAAATCATCCGGTTTTTGAATTAATTATACTTGTTCATCTCCGGAGGAAGAATGATAAAAATCGCGTTCAAAATTTAATTTCTGTGTCTTCTAAAGAGGCCAATTTTCTGCGATATGCACTGGCAAAATATTCCAATTTGTTGGCAATGTTTAGTTGATTAATTGGTAGAATTAATTAGTTTGTCAATTGACCATTCAAAATTAGTCGATTAATTTATTGATATTTTTTTTGACAATTCTGAAGAGTTAAAAAATGAAAAACAGAAAATTCAGAAATTACAACGTCCAAAAATTTTAAATGGCAGGAACGAAGGAGGGAGAATTGTTTAACAAATCAGCTGCAGGCCTTCATTATCAATGATCATCGAATGTCTCACTTCTCGCTAATCCAATTACAGAGGTGACGTTTCCTCATTACCGCGAAATCACGTGTTAAGAAAAACCGTTAAGGGAGCTTATCGACAAACACAGAAGAGTGGGGTATTGCGATTGTGGAGTTTTTACATGGGGATTGTAATTAAAAATTTGACATGATCTCTTATGGAGAAAAATTGTTATTTCGTCATGAGAGCAATAAGAAAGGGATAAAAGCTTGAAAATTTTTGGACGTCATCTAAAAAAAGTGTAACTTTAAAAATTCTGCAAACTTTTTCTTAATTGATCAATCAAGAAATTGGAAGATTTCACCAATTTTCGAAAACTTTTTGGCAACATTATTGCATAAAGAATTTGGGCATTCAATTTTTTTCATTTATGCAAGAGAGAACAATATATGAAATTTTTATGGGAATTTTTTCTTGCAAATTTTAACGATTGATGGTAAAAAAAATGAGGGGACAACTCATCGATGTTCTAAAATTGTGCAAAATACTCCTAAATCGATTTTGCAATTTTCTGTCACGAGAAATAGTGACCTTGGTACCATAACCGCGCCATTTCGCATAAATTATGACCAGAATATGTTCGACACTTCACCGCACTTATGGGAACCTCGTCGAAAAACTTGTAGAGGATATCTTCTGTGAAACCCCATACGAAACCCATAAGATTTGTTACCAGTAGAAACAATCTAGAGGGAAGATCCAGATTTTTCGTGAGACATCCCTATCGCAATCCGTTTTCGAATATTTTATTATAAACCAAATTCTTTTTGAATTAAATGCAGAATCCCGAATACGTTAAGAGCTTTTGAGTACGTCATGTCTCTCGATTGCGATAATGGGGGATGAGAAAGGCCTTGCGGAATATTTTAACTACACCCATACACCGTCTCACAGACACACACACACACATACACCTGATGTGACCCATCAGACTCACCCAACCCGTCCAACCGATCCATATGACCCATCCCGACCTATACCACCCACTTCAACCATACCACCCACCCCAACATTGCCATCCACCCACTCCAACCGTACCACCCACCCATCCACCCACTCCAACCATAACACCCACCCACTCCAACCATACCACCTACCCACTCCAACCATACCACCCACCCATCCACTCCAACCATACCACCCACCCATCCACTCCAACCATACCACCCACCCATCCACTCCAACCATACCACCCACCCACCCACTCCAACCATACCACCCACCCATCCACTCCAACCATACCACCCACCCACCCACTCCAACCATACCACCCACCCACCCACTCCAACCATACCACCCACCCATTCCACCCATCGACCCGATCTCACCTGGAACATATTCAATTTTCCGAAATGTACCATGGAGTCTTTATGACGAAGCAAAGCTCACAGTTTAGAAGAGTGAATTTAGGGTCCAAAGTCGATTGACCCCCCCTGACGGAACTTCCAGCATGATGAATTACTGCGTTTGGTACCCAAAATACATGCAACAAAACTGTCAATTTTCACGAATTCGATTTGATTCTGGAGACAAATCAATAACTTTTATCACACTTGTATGGATTTTTGTCTAAAAGTGTCATAAAAGCCGATGCTTGATTTTGGAGAATACACTTGTACTATTTCGTGTAAAGTATTTGGAATACATTTGAACATTTTCAGGGTATATTGGAGAAATGAACTCGCTGACACTGTCTTCTTAAGATGTCTATCTCTTCTTTTCCTAGTTAACACAGATCAAACTGTCCCCGTGTTTCGTCGATCATTTGATAAGAGTGATAATGGTAGGCATTATTTTTCAGTAAGACAGAAAGATGTCCAACTGGCAGCAACCACCCCCAAACCAAGGACCCTATCCAGGCCAGCAAGGTTTTAATCTTTGTTTTATGTTTAATTTGAAATTGTTATTCGTATTTCCACAATTGTTAAGTCATTCACATATCCACCAAATTCATGTATTTGTGAGTATTTGTCATTTGATTTTGGGGAAAAATGAACAAGTTTAGTTTTGGGAATCGAATATGGAGTGAATTAAATATTTTGACAATGTAAAAAATTCGGTAATTCACAAAAAGGGAAATTGGTCAAATTTTCCAAATTTTCGATTTTTGAAAAAATTTGAAAACTGAAATTTTTCAATTTTTTGAATTCGTTGCATTTTGTGATTTTTAAATTTTTTTTGAATTTTTCTAATTTTTAAAAATTCTTTTCAAAAGTTTTTCAACATTAAAAAAAGAAAAAAAAAATTCCAAATGATGGAAGTATTTTCCCGACAAATGAACGAGTTCAGTCTCAAAAATCAAATTGGAGTTTTGCAACTTTGAATCCTAGGATTCATGCACCAGTCAGAGCTAGGCACTTGCTATATTCCACTTAAAACATTGCATTGAAGACCTCTCGATCATTCGGGAATGATTTGCACACAAAAAACATCGATAAAACGCTGGTGGCAAGGCTTAATGAGACATTGAACGGTGACATCACAACTCACAATCTTATCTTGGCTCAATATTTAATTTAATCTTGACTATTTCTATCTCTTCTCAGGGTACCCCTATCCACCACAAAATCCAGGATATCCACCCACAGATTTCAACCAGGGCTATCCACCCTCTTACGGAGGTCCACCACGTGAGTGAATTTTTAATCAATAAATCGAAATTTTTAAATAATTATTTTTTAATCCAAATTTTTCCTCAACTCTTGGAAGATTTTTTTTTTCCAGATTTTGGTCGAGACAACATTCCATTTACTGTTTCTTCTATTTTTTCTCTTCATTTAAAAGAAATTTTTTTTTTTTTCGAAATATTTGATTAATACAAAACTCTCGAAAAATTTCCAAAATTATGTACTTTGATGTTTTTTATTAAATTTTGAATTAAGAAAAAATTTCACAATTTTTTTGAAATTTCAGTATTTTTTTATTTCACATAAATTTTAAATCTGAAGAACTTTGTAGATGTCGAAAATTGAAAAAAGAAAAAATTATTGTTTAGCACCTGGATTTGTCCCCCCCGGAGGGTACGGTCAGGGCCCCCCACCCAGTGCGGCACCTTTTGGAGGTCCTCACGTTGCACCAGGCATGTATGGAAGCAGTGCTTATGCCGAGGATCCTATGCAGGATGAAGTCAAGGGCTTTGATTTTAGCGAAAAATCCATAAGAAATGGCTTCATCAGGTAACGTATGTCAATATATTTATATATATATTTCTCATGGAAATCCTCGCCGTTTGAAATCTTCGAAAAAAATCAGAAATAAGAAAAGTAACATAATTAATTTTGTGCTTTTTTTTTGTTTTAATTATGAAACAGAACCCACTTTCCATTTTTGGAGAACATTCAAAACATCTCCAATCTCCTAAAAACTAAATTTCCCAAATTCGGAAATGTCAGATAGCATAAGAAGTTCAGATAGCATTTCAGAAACATACGAGGTTTGAGTACTACGAAAAATTTGACAAAAATTCTGAAAAAAAATTGACGATTATTTTAATTTATTTATCAGGAAGGTCTACTCGATCCTGATGGTCCAGCTGTCCATCACATGCGGTATGATTGCGCTCTGTTTATATCACCGATCAACGCGAGAATGGGTCCACTCCCATCCCGCTCTCTTCTGGGTGGCGTTTGCTGTGACGATAGTGCTGATCATCTGCATGGCCTGTTGCACCAACGTCAGACGCAAGGCCCCCATGAACTTCATATTTCTGTTCATTTTCACCCTGGCTGAGTCATTTTTACTCGCCACTGCATCATCCACGTACAAAGCCGATGCGGTTCGTATTTTTTCTCAACGATTTTGGATGTTCTCCAATTTTTCTGGATGGCCCCAAATTTTTTTTTGGTGCTAAAAATTAAATTGAGAGAGATGTGAGTGTCATACTTAAAAGGAAAAATTTTGCTCCAGGTACTGATGGCAGCGGGGATAACAGCAGTGATATGTTTCTCGCTGACAATCTTCGCCTTCCAAACCAAATGGGACTTCACAGTTTGCGGAGCTGGCCTCTTCGTAGCAGTCATAGTTCTCATGCTTTTTGGATTAATCTTGGCCATATTTGGTACGAGCAAAATTACACACATCGTGTACGCCTCTTGTGGAGCTCTCATCTTCTCCCTGTACCTCATCTATGATACGCAATTGATGCTGGGTGGTCAGCACAAATATTCAGTTTCACCGGAAGAATACATATTTGCTGCTCTCAATCTCTACCTAGACATCATCAACATCTTCATGTACATTCTTGCTATCATTGGATCTTCTCGTGACTAAACTCTCGAAGTACATTGTTATGGAGGTTGTTGTAATTTTCATATGCTGTGCTTTGTCATTCTTTTCTATGTTTCGAGGAAAGTCCAGTAGTCAGGAAATTCGAGCCTAACTCACGTGATTAAAGTGAAACTTCCGGGAAGTTTGAAAATTGGAAATTTTTGCTTTTTCATCGAAAATCTTCAAACTTTTTTTTTTTTTTTTTTTTTTGGTCAATAATTTTTAAATTTGTCAAATTGAGAAAACTTAAAATTCTTGAAAATTTTGAAATTCATTATTCTCCAAAACATTCTCGGAAATTAATTTTGTCCCATTTTTCAATGTCAACATTTTCGGATTTCTTCAAGCTTCCCAAACATCGGATTTCTACAAATTTTCATAATATTCCCGTTTCCAAATTTCGAAAATTGTTTAAATTTGCTGAATTGTTAAAATGGCGCAATTAACGTCCAACGATGCTTAGAAGTTTCACTTCAAGACGAATAAAAAAAAACTTAAAAAATGATAAGTTCTTCAATTTGGGATTTTACTATTTACAAGAAGTATTAAATCCATGTATTTAAGTAAATGTGTTGGCGTTAAAATTTTTTTTTGATCCATGTTATAAAGCCCTCAAGAAGATTGTGTGGTAAAACGGAATGACCCAAAAAAGTAAATTTTGGAAAGCGTCAAGTTTTTCAAAATTGCATTTTTGAAAAATTCTTTAAGAGAAATTAATTTTGCAAAAAACAAACAAAAATTAAATTCTGAGAGAGCTTATCAAAAATATTCGATTTAATAGAATAATTTAAAAATTGCACTTTTAATAAAACTTTGAAAATCAATTAAAACAAAAAATCGAATTTGGTTGGCAACGATTGGACTTTAAAAAAAAGTGTCAAAAAACTTTTTTGTAGAGAATTTTATCAGCTACAAAATAAGTGGTTTGACATTTTTTCGTAAAATCGTTCGTTTAGGAGATAGACTCGTTTTCAGTTATGGAAAACTTGAAACGTTACGTTTTACCACTTCACTAATGAAATAACGAAGCAGTACCCTCAGTACTAGATTGAGAGGATTTATCTAATCTGTAAGTCAATATTGAGAGAAAATGTAATTTATTTTATATAAATATTACCCGATATTCACTGGAGGACTATCATGATTAAATGTTATGTGATAATGTCAGTAGTAGAGTTCAAAAAATTAATTTTTGTTTGCTTTTCATTTTGGAAATATCTCGAAAACCACAAACTTTACAAAAAAAACTACAAAGAACATTTTCGTAGAAACTTTAATTTCTCACAAAAAGTGTCCTTTGGAATTTTACGATACAATTACTGTGTAGCGAGATATTCGATATATAGTAAAAGCAAATTTTTGTGAACTATTCAGTTGTATCAATAATTTTTTTTTCAACGCTTTTTACGTGGAATTTTTGGATAGAATTTTTTTCAGTATTCAGAAAGGATTTTTTTTTTAATGTGAGCTTTTGTGGTGAAATTCTATTAAAAAAAAACGTTTCCATCTTTTATGAAAATGGCCAATTGAAAAAAAAACAAGTAATTGTTTTCGAGATAATTCGCCCTTTTTTGTGCATATGAAAAACTCACTTCTCTGCGGACATGAATTTTGTTCAATTTATATTAAATTTTTTTCACACTTTTGTTATTAGAGCAAGTGTCATGATATAACCGCACCGCTACTTCTTCGTGTGTCCCTTTCTACTTGTTGCTAAATCATTGTTCATCGAAAATAAACCTTCATGGATGTAGCGGATATGTTGTAAAAATATTTTTCAAAGTTGAACATTTTTTCTAAGTTTTTTTTTCCGGTGGAGAACAATTTATTTCACATTTCAATCAATTTCAAATAATGTAGTTTTGAATATTAAACAGTGGAATATTGTACTAGACTAGGGAAATACATTTTATTGGACAAGTTAAATTTTCATGGAAATTCGGAAGTTTTTCAGAATTTGTAAATTTCCAAAAATATAAAAATTTCAGAAAATTAGAAATTTTTTTGAGAATTCAAAAACCCATCAGAAATTTACAATTTATGGAAATTCGAATATTTTTGGTAATGTGGAAATTTGCAAATTGTGGAAATTTTATAAAAATCTGTCAAATTTTTTTTCTGCATATTTGCATTACATCCTCAAAGAGTGTAACCCAAAGTACCTACTTATTAAAAATTGCTAAAATAAAAATGAAGAAGTAAGCATTACCTTAGTCTTAAGCTGTCATTGACAAAACTGCGTTATTCCCTGTACAAGTTTCTTATTCAATTTGTGAACTATTATCGATTTTTCGAGGTACACGAAATATAACAATATTGATTATTACTGAAGAACAATCCGAGTGTATTTCCTTTGATTATTGTATCGATTGATTACTATTGGGGCAAATAAAGAATTTACTGAAATGTCATAATTTTTCTCGTAATTTCTTGTTGTTTTTTTATAATCATTTCTTCAATTTATTAAACTTCATTTTTCAAACTCGGAATTTTTTTCTCAATTTTCACAATTTTTGTTTTCTTTCTCAATTCTTTACATTTTGACAATTTCTAATATTTGGAAATTTTAGAAAATTTCTAGAAGTTTGAGGATTTTACCCATTTGCTTTCTCATTTTTGAAAGTTTGAAAGATTTATAACAATTCTCAAATTTGTGGAAATTTCAAAAACAAAAAAAAATTTGTTATGATTTCTTTCCAGAAATCTTGTGCCGTCACAAATGAGAAAATTTCAAATTTTTCTTATATATAATTTCCTTTTTTTTGTTTTTTTTTTTCTAATATTCAAAATCGTAATTTGCTATTCCTATATATCACCGAAAAAAAATTTTCTTTAGGGTAAAATGAAAATGCCATTGGGGTGTGATGATTAGTCATGTATTTTCACGAAAATTGTGTGATTATATTTTTTTTGTGAAATTGTTTTACATATTAGCATTATGTAGAGGTATAAAAATGGCGCTGTTTGGTATTTTCCGTACGCAATTTTTTCATTTCCATTTTTAGTTTAATGAGAATTTTTTTCCTTCATTTTCCTCTCCAATGAAAATACTTTTCCGAATTATTTCGAATTGCTGTTAAATTTTGTTCTTTATTTTTCTGTTGTCAATCACTTCTATTTGTGCATTTCGCGAATTGGCGCATTTATCACGGGTCAAACGAAGGCGCACTTTTCAAATGACTCAATTGTACTGCTCAAATGGGAAAAAACGAAGAGAGATTAACATCGCATGATTTCTGGCGATTGATTGTGGTCGATGAATGAAGTACATTGTAACATCTTGGAGAGAACGTTATATCGATTGTGAGCTATTCTCGGGGAACAATTTCCGAAAGTTAATTAAATTTGTGTTCAATTTTTTCCCCAATTTTTTTACGATGTTCCAATTTCTTTAATCAACATTTATTTCCATTTATACAAATTTTGAAATCTTACAATTCCTGTAATTCCCAAAATTTGGATTTTTTTCAACAAAACTTTTTTTCATTCATGTTTCTTAAGATTTTTTGTCAAATATTTCAGCTATTTAAAACAGTTGAAATGTTTTTCAAAAATTCAAATTTGCCAATTTGTCTTTTTAATTACAAAATTTTTGTAAAATTTTCCCATTTTCTTATCAATTTCCCTAGAACGAGATCCCCCAAAAATTGCTCCATTTTCGAATTCCATGTATTCACAAAACTGTCAACCAATTAATCAAGTCCCAACGATTGTATAATCAATGGCTCAACTGGGCAGTGTGTTTTCCCACAATCGTGAATTTTTCATTTCTATGTTTCATTTGGTTAATTACAATTATGCAAAATAAAGATTACTAGCCACATAAGATGACACATATGCATTAAGCTTTCATCACAAAAATCCTAGTAAAACTGGCACGAGTTTATATAGACGCTTGGGCTTTTCTTCTTTTCAAAAATAAATAAAGAATATAAAAGATAGAAGAAAATAAACACGAGGAGATATAGAGAGTGACAATGGAGAGAGTTAACAGCACCGATTAGAAGTTCTTTCCACTCTGCGATCGACAGTCACACGATCTGGCGCATCCTGGGGCTCTTTGCCATGAGTTTTGTCAAGAATAGCCTCCGCCAATTCACTAAACGCACGATCAATATTGATATTCGCCTTGGCCGACGTCTCCATAAACCTAATACCGTGTTCTCTCGCAATCTGAAAGTTACAAAGACAGAACTCATCATTAGTCTGTTACACCTTCCACCTTTTATTTTCTCTGAAATTGTGGAAACTTGCAGGCCCCCTTTGGAGTGGGAAATTGGGATAATAATTGAGGATGGAGAACATGTGGGAACGAAGGTGGAAATAATATAGAGATGGAGCATTGTTAATTCCTATTGAAGGAGTAAAAAAGCACTTACAGCTTCTCCTCTTTCTTTACTGACGACACGCCTATCTTCCATGTCACTTTTATTACCCAGAATCATCTTCTCGACGTCTTCATTTGCGTGCTGAAAAATTAAAATTAAAATTAAAATTAAAATTAAAATTAAAATTAAAATTAAAATTAAAATTAAAATTAAAATTAAAATTAAAATTAAAATCAAAAATTAAATTTTCAAATTAAAAATTGAAAATTAAAAGTTAAAAATCTTTTTGAAAATTGTAATTTTTTTTTTAATTTTTCAAATTCTTAATTGGAGAAATTAAAATTATTTTTCATTCCAAATCAAGCCATACCTCATCGATGTTTCTCAGCCACTTGACAATATTTTCAAACGTCTTCTCATTCGTAATATCATACACTAGCATTATTCCCATTGCTCCTCTGTAGTACGAAGTTGTGATTGTATGAAAACGCTCTTGCCCAGCAGTGTCCCTGCATAACACAAACCAATGGCTCAATATATAATTTATCACTGATAATCCAGCCAATAAAATACCTTACTCACCATATTTGTAGTTTGATTTTTTTCCCTCTTAATTCTACGGTTTTTATTTTAAAATCAATTCCTGAAACAGACAAAAATACATGAGTTTAGAATTTTTCTCAATTTTTTTTTTTTGTTTTTAGTTTGAAACTTTCATAATTTCTGTCTTTAAATTTCTGATTTTTTGCATTTTTGCAAAATTGAAAATTTTGATTTTTGCATTTTGTTGGAGCAATCTGGAAAATCCAATAGTCAAAATCCAATTACGAACTAAAAAAAACAATTCTCTTGATTAGCTCACCTATCGTCGAGATAAAAGTCGTTGAGAACGCATCATCGGAGAATCTGAACAATATACAAGTTTTTCCAACCCCCGAGTCCCCAATGAGCAAAAGTTTGAACAATAGGTCGTACGTTTTTTTCGCCATTTGTCTGCGGTTGTGTCTAGTTCTGTCCTGCAAACACAACAAACATCGAAGATTAATATCACTGATGGGAAAGACATCGTAGATCCTTACCGAGTTGTTTTAACGAAAAATCTTATAGGACAATTTTTGTAGAGAATTTTATTTCCGACAAAAAAGGTAATTGACAATTTTCTCTCCACCGACGCGCTCTCGAGATAGGCCCGAAATTCCACGAAGAGGATTCACGTGCAATAACTCCAAAGTTCTGTATTTCCTAAACTATGGAGCCTAGAGAAAAAAGTCATACCAGATAAAATATGTAATTTCAAAAGACAAACAATATTCATTAAGCACTTTTCTGCCTATCTCTAATAGTTTTCACAATAAAGCGTTATGAACAATTTTTTTCGAATTTCGAATAATGCAAATCCAAAGCTAAGTAAAAAAAATTATCAATTGAAATTTTGTAAAAATTTAGATTTACAAATTTAATCGCCAAAATGTATTTTTTTTACGCAATTGGAGAAATCTACAATCACCCGCTGACGTCACAAATTAATGTAAGCCGGATGTGTGACCTTTGACGAATCGCACCAATAACTTGTCGATACTATTGGAGAAGTTGATTCCCAAAAATTTCATTAAAAAGTGCTTATCTCGTTAACGAGTGGCTTAATCGACAAACCTTACTGAACATTTTTTACAGAGAATTTGATTTCCAACAAAAACTGTTTCATGTAATTTTCCTCTAAACCCAACAGTTTACGAGATATGCGAGATGGTGCAAAAATTTGGCGCGGCTGTAGTTCAATAACTGAACGAAATTGAATGAAGTATTTTATGTAAAAATTGAGTTTCCCGCAAAAAAGTTTATAACTATTTTTTTACATTCAACTAAAAAATTATTTGAAAGAAAATTGCTCTATATATATTATGTCACAAACTAACTTTGTACGAAAATAGAAATTTGCGGTTTAACGAACTTGGGTTTAGCCAAAAACTGCCTTAAACCAAACTTTGTTCTATATAGATCTTCCCATGTTCCTGCTTCACCAATGGCAAAAAAAAAAAAAAAATTTTGTTTTGAAGCACTCCACATATAGCCGAAAAATTAATTTGCCAAAAGTTTGTTATAGATATAATTGCCATACACTCGGCGTTTTACAATTCACCAATTGCGCCACAAAAATAGAAACATGTGGTGTCGCCTAGATTGCACCAAAAAATCATTCGAAAAACATTAGTTATATATAGACTTGTGTACTTGTTACAATCGGCCAATTATATCACGAAATAAGGAAGTAAGTACCGAAATAGAAACTTGAGGGTAACCAAAAATTAATTGAAAAAAAGTTTGTTATATATATGCATAGTTTTCCGGTTTTTGCACACTGAGGGGCTAATGATGTCACGAATCAGGAAACTGCACAAAGGCTATTTGGCGTTTGGTAGGGACGAAAAAAAAAAAGAAAAAAGCGCACTTGTTGTAGGAGATTGTTTGCATTTTTTTGGATCGGAAATTGGAGTGGGTGGAAGTTGGGGGGAATTGAGGCATTTACTCACCGAAAATTACGAATTTCAAGGTCAGGTAGGGCGGGCCTCGACGAAGCTTCAACAACGCAGAAAATGGGGGGAAAATACGTCGGCGACGGACGGACAAATTGAACTTTGACGGTGAGTCGTGGTTGAGGGAGTAAAAAAGGGAAAGAAGGATAGTTGGGTGATGAGAGGTTGAGTCACACAAATACTCATAAACACTTGGTCGGACTTTGTTGTATTGGTTGTGTTTTCTTGATGCACTTCTCGTGGATCGTGGCGCTGGCATCGATCAGCGCAGGTTTGAATTTTGCCGCGCTAATGGTATTTGAAGACCATGTGTTGTTGGATTTTTAAATTGAAAAATTTGGAAAATTTCCGAATTTTTTAAATGAAAACTTCATCAGAGTTTCTCCCACTCTTGAAAATTGAAATATTCATAAATTTGGAGGGGCATTTGAGACAGTTTGAGAGTTTAGACAAATTTTAAAAATTTCAAAACTATCATCACTCGAACTTTGAGAAGGAATTGTCAAAATTTGCAAAATCTTTATAGTTATCTCAAAATGAAAACAATAATTGTCGAAAATTACGGATACTCAAAAAAATTACGAATTTTCGAGAATTAAAAAACCGCCAAATTTCCAAAAATTGGAAAAAAAATTCAAAGTATCAAAGACCCTTCCACAAATCGAACATTGCAAGAATTTCATTGAGTCGCGTTGACTAGCCGTAAACGAGCGCAAAGCGGGGCGTGCCGCGGGCAACTTGAACAATTCATTCTTATTAAAAAATTAGATTAGGTCATGCGTCATTATTTTCATGAATGTATCTAACGATCAGGTTATAAAAGAAAATGACATAATGGGGACTTAAAGAAATAGGTCTATGTTGTTCGATCTTTCGATTTATCATGTGAAACTCATTAAGAGACTAACGACGTGAACCACAAACCACTTTGTCGACTGTTGTACCTCCTACATCAATAAACTTGATGTCCTATATAATATTATCGATACCAGTAACCCAGTAACTTTTCATTTTCGCGTAAAGATATGGAAAAAACACAGTGCCTTATTCATCACCGCGTCACTACACGCGCCTTCCCCAACGTTCTTTAGGCGCACAGTGAGAGAATCTCTCCCATTTTCTTTTCGCATCATATGTGGAAACGTGACGATGATTCATCTTCCTGATAGCTGCAATCAGAAGGATTGATAATTTGCCCGGTTTTTCCCCACCAAATACGACTCACGGAAGCTAACTATAAAGCGACTTAGAAAACACTATATATAAAACAAATGTGAAAACCTATATTTCTAGGAAAAAAAGTTGTTAAAAAAAAGATACAAACGAATATTGACTAACATTTTCGAATCTGTACTTCATTATCACCATTTATTATCAATTCTTGCAAAGTCTTCAATCCATCAGCAGCTCTGTCCAGTTGCGCCATTCTCCCGTTAGTTGCGCGCGCATCTAAAACAGTCTCGCACTTTCCTTCAGAATGTGCTTTAGAAATGTGAGGCAGACAGCTCAATTTGTCGAAGATATCTGCTAAAACTGCTTCCGTTGCAGCTAAGAATTTCCCTTTTGCAAAGGATTACATATATACGCCGTCATAAATAGGCACACGCACACGTGGTCTGGGTTTTAGTGTAGCGGTTTGAATTTCTGCGTCAAAGGTCCGGTCTCCTGAATTGTTCTGAATGCCCAAGAACAGCCAGGTGGGGAGTTCAAGATTGATTAAGTGATTTGCTGAATATATTACTGTACATTATGTTGCACAGTCAAGAATTGATAAAATTTTAAAAAAAGCACATCAGGAAGTTCAGATCTCCATATGGCAAAATGGCGCCAACTACTTCGTTCCACTCTCCAAAATCAGTAGAGGTGAAAAGTTCGGAGGTAGCTGCCACATGTACGCTTCGGCTCCGAGGTCGAGGAACAGTTTCGCCGATTTTTGGCGATCGTGGATCGCCTCATTGGCTTCCGCCAGAAAACTTTTGGTGACCGATGTACGACGGGCAGATAAAAATCGCAGGTTCCGGGCATTTTGGATCAATCGTTTGAGACCATCGTTGCCGATTCCTGGACAATGGGGACAGCTCAGAATTTTTAATGTCTTCATGTTGGCGATTGCGTCATCTGTCACTCGTGACAGGTTCATCATGTGCAACTCCTCCAGAAATGGCAATTTTGATATCTCCCGAAAGGAGCGATCGGTTAATCCCCGCAAACCTGCACCGAAAAAGATTTGTGAATTTTTGTATTTTTTTTCCTTTTCAGGTTCTTCAAATTCCCTGTTGAGGATTTTCAATTTTTCAAATTTTCAAAATTCAAGATTTCCAGAAATTTAGAAATTTCTGTGAAATCTTTTCAATTCTTGAAAATATAACTCATCACCAATTTTTAAAATTGTGAAAATGATGGACTGGCATTCAACTCACCATCGACATTGAGGATCTTGAGACCACGACAACTGCTGACGATCTTCGAAAGATGTTCATCGCGGATATCGCTGATGGTTCCATTCATCCACAGCTTCTCCAGTTTCTTAAATTTCCTTATTTTTTCTACGTGACAAATGTGAACGTTGCAAAACGAGAAGTATAACTCCTCCAAATTGCCCAAACGATCAAAGCCTTGTATATCATTCTCGTCGATGATGAATCGCTCAAGGTTCAGACATCTCAAATTGGGAAATTCCGAAAGATTCTGAAATGTGATTTTATTAAATTTGAAATATTGTCAACTTCTATATTCAATAAAATGTGTGTTTGTGTTGGTTTCTGTCCCTCTCTGTTGTACTCCCCACGGCGTCCACAATTCAACATTTTCTTCGGAAGGGCCTATGGACACCCATCCATCTATATTTCTAAACACAGGGTAAAACTCCAGAAACTCATGCGCTTCCGATGACGGGTGCCTACAATGGAACCTTCCCCCCCCCCGTTCTCTTTGCATCAGATTAGGTTCCCGCCCGGCCGTGTGGTCTCATTTTGTGGGCACCGCCTATAGCATACACGGGATGTTCCTGCTATTGGTCGCAGTGCATGAGGAAGTATTTCATCATGTGAAATATTCTACCCCAAATCTGTCTGTGTGTGTGGGTGGGTGGGAGGAGGGGAGGGGGGGGGGGATAAAAGTTTTGATGTGTTCGATCTCGAAAAATGTGAAAAAGAAATTTTTGATGTAATAATTGTGAAGAATAACCATAATATTTTGAATCTTACCAACGAAAAGTGGACATTATGAGCACCTACAGTCAGTCGAATGCTCTCCACAATTTCCGATCGCAACTTCATACAATAATCATCGGTGAAGTTCGATTTTATCGATAGTATCGTTAGTGATTTCAGCCCCCTGCATTTCTCGTATAATTTTGCGAAATAATCGATGTAATAGAGGGACATTATCGGTTGCCAGTTTACCTGCCAAACAAAATTAAACATTTTCTAGATTTTGATTATGAAAAAATTTGTTGAGTGTTTTTAAAGTTTGACTTTGAGGAAAAAATGTTTTTTCTAATTTGTGTTCGAAGATTTCCATTCTTCTGTTATTTTTCTTCTTCCTTCAATCTTTTCTTGGCTCTTACCTGGACAAAGTCGATCTCGAACTCCGTCATGTTCTTGCAGTGCTTTTGGACGAAATGCAGATAGTTAGTTTTCTCATCCTCCAAATCAATTTTCAGGGACTTTAAGAATCTTCCACAGCGCCTGAAGATAAGCTCGATTTCGGCGTAAGTAAATCGAGGATATGTTGATCTTATGAAGAGCTTCTTGACATCCGGCCAGCCGTCTCGGCTGATTTCCCTCCATCGCGAGCAAACTGCAAATATTTCAATTTTAGAAATTCTGAAATCCTTACGAATTCCTACTCTTTTAAAATCTATAAAAAAAAATTTCCGATTTAGGGTTTTTTCAATTTTTTGTTATCCGAATTTATTGGTCGATTAAAACTTTGGATAAATACCATTTTCGATGAGAAATTTCTCTGGAATATTGAGGTAGGAAAATATCTCCAGGATACACTCAGTGGGCAGCTCCTCGATCGTAAAGTCTGACTTGAAGTCTGGATAGTTGAGTTCTCCTTCTTCGTCCAAGTCATCCAGGAGGACTCCGTTCCAGTATTTTCCGTTCCACTCCATCAATAAACTCAATTAAATATTTTATCAATCATCAAAATTGCCTCCATCAATGTTTTCCCCTTCTTATTATACTCAAGTGATTGAATTTAAAACTGGAAATACTTTCTGCGAAACCGTGTGTGAAACGACAAATATCAGAAATTGGGAAAAAGTAATAATTTGACTTTTCAAAAATATTGAAATTTTCCGAAAGTTAAAAACTCAGAAAATTGACCAACAAAAAATTTTTTTTTGAGAAATTTGAGAAATTAGAAACTTCAAATATTTCACAAAATTCACAATTTTTACGTCATTAATTGAAAAAAATAAACAAAATAAATCTTATTCCATTTTGATAATTATAATTTGATTAATTCGTTCGAGATACTTTAATCGATTTAAATTTTTGGATATTTTTTTTTGTGCAGAATTTTGTCACAGGTTTTTTTTAGGTAACCCTTAATTAAATTATTGATCACTAGTTGCACACATTGAATTCTCGATACTGATTCTCGATTGATCTAGATTATGCTCGTTGATGGATTCAGGTTGCCACGCTAATTAAAGATCTCGCATGTGCACATACTACATCTAAATGTTAAATCATGAATTTATGTATTTTGTGCTCTTCATCGTCGCGATTGATTCGACGATGAGGACGTGTATCATCTCTCGAATTTTTTTCCACTTTTCGCAAATTATTTTGCAATGAAGTCACAAGCGCCAAATTTCAGTACTGCAGGAAAATTCAAAAATCTAAAAAAAAAAAAAACGTAAAATTGAAATATTTGAGCTGAACTTGTTCCATGCCTCAAGTAACTGTTCCAGTTCATCCAGGTGGAGATGGAATCAATTTTCAGCACTCAATTAAATTGATGGGAATTTGGACAGAGTTTTTGGCAAATATCTCCAAAACTAAGCACATTGACGAATGTTCATATGGAGCTTTATTGTAGCTCTCAATGTGCTCTACAAAAAACATTCCCATGAAAATGGGGCTATCTCCTTCAGATCTCGAGTTATCATCACCCTAAGACGAAGTGGGAGGGATTCTCTGAATGCGCGTGTAAAGAAGGCTGGGATAATGCCGCCACTGACCGGTCGAGGACTGGGCATGAATCAATAACAAATAATGATAATTAAGTATAGATTCGAAAATGTTAGTCAATATTTATTTGTACCTCTCTTCTAACAACTTTTTTTACAGAAATATAGGTTTCTCATTTGTTTCATCTAGTCTTTCCTAAGTCACTTTAATTAGTTTAATTAAGTTAGTCGTATTTGGTGTAGAAAAGCTGGGCAAGTTATCAATCCTTCTGATTACAGTTATCAGGAAGATGAGCAATGGCAATCAATTCGCGGAGTTGAGAAAAAAAATCAAAATTCTAAGAAAACGAAAATTAAAAAAAAATTGAACAACTTGAAGTTAAAAAAAAAAATTATTTTGAAATTTTGGAAATTCCGAAAATTTCGAGAATCTCAAAAATTCAACAAATCATCAAAGATTTTGAAATACAAAAAAGGAAAAATTTTGAAATGAAAACATTTCAACATCTCAATTTTGTTTCCACTTGAAAAATCTTTGAGTTAGGAAACCCGTACAGCCTTGCCATAACGTAAGATTAAATTCCGTCCTTGATAACAGTTATCAGACAAAATGGGCAATGGCGAATCTCGGGTTTCCTCGGCTTTGTCTCAGATGGATCCAGCTTGAGGATCAAATTTCGAATATTTGGAAAATCTTACAGGAGAAAGGGGACTTCTCAAATTCCAATTCTGCTTTGAATTTTAAAGCTTCAACCAAGTATAAAAAAATCCAAAAAAATTGAATAATGAACTCTGATAACTTAAACATTTTTGAACACTTTGAGAATCTCCAAATTTTTCAAATACTTTTAAACCCTTAAAAATTTTAAGACTTCAAAAATTGTCAAAACTTCGACCATCTCAAAAGTTTTGAGGAAATTCCAACCATTAAACAATTAAAAAAAATTCCTAAAAAAATCGATATTCAAACTTTTTCCAAATCTCGAAAATTTTCACTATTTTTAAAAATTTTAAACTTCAATTTTTTTCTTTATTTCGAAAATTCGACTTTGTATACCCACAGAAGGTCGCCATAGCACAATGGAAAATCCGCCTCTACTGATACCAGTTATCAGAAAGAATGAGCAATGGCGAAAGATTCTCGGGTTTCCTCCACGTTTTCTGAGCTGGATCCAGCTCAAGGATCAGGGCAACACTCGTCGTGCGATTTTTGACAGCTTCATTAGCCTCTTCTAGGAAGTTCTGATTGATGGAAGTCCAGCTGACCCAAATTTTCTGCAAATTTGGTGCGCACTTTATCAATTTGATTAACCCATCGTTGCCAATTCCCTCACATCCTCGACAGTCCAATTGCTTTAGACTTTGCATTGTGGTCAGAGTGTAGTCAGTCACTCCAGTTATGAAGGCCATATTGAGGGTCTCTAGATAGGGTAGCCTTGCAATGTCCTTGAAGGAGTCATCTGAGAGCTCTCCATAACGATCTGGGGACAGAGCAACATTGAATGAAATACTGGCAAAATTTGAAAGGAGGAAAAAATCAGAATTCCAAAAATTAAGAAAATTTTTAAAAAATCAGGAAATTAAAATTATCAAACATTAAAAAAAAATGTGAAATTGCTAGCAAAATTTACACTCACTATATAAAATTAGGGTCTTCAAATTTTTACAGTTCTTGGCAATGCTCGACATATGATGATCACGAATTGCAAAGGCTGTCTCCTCGAGGGAGAGGTACTCAAGTTTCTTAAGATTCGAAATTTTCATTATTTGGCTATCATCGACCCAGCAATAACGCAAATCCAGGGACACCAAGTTCTCCAGCTGATCCAAGCCTATAAGGTCTTCAGTGCCCAGCACAAATTTGCAGAATTTTAACCGTCGTAATGCCCGAAATTTGGAGACGTTCTGTTGAAAAGAAAACATGTGTATATTCAATACATAATTTGTTACATGAACTATGATATGTGCGAAGTACAGTGACACTCCTCTATTTTCCACTAAAATTTTGCGTAAATTTCGTAATTACTCGGAGATGAGTGGGCCTAGAGAAAAACTGTAAAGAACAATTTTTGTAGGAAATTTCATATCCAAAAGATCAGCATTGCATCATTTTTCTCCAAGTCAACTCTTTCTGGAGTTAATTCCACTTTCGTATTTCTGCGTACAGTGGAATTTCATTCCGCCTGGTTTTCGATAGTCTCGAATTCCGCCAAATATCTCAGAAACTTAGGGAATTGAGATAATCTTCATAAGAGCTTTTTTGTAGAGGCGACTTGTCTGTACAAAAACTTCCTTATGAAATTTTCCCCATCTCTCCTCACTTTCGAGATGTGCCCCAAAAAACGATCGGCAAGGCGAGTTAAGGCGACTATATACAGGGGCTGATTGATAAGAATGGTCCATCCAGTATTATAGTGATAACTGACTGAAGGACACTCACCATGGAGGCCCTGGTATTTCTGACATCAGAATCAGCGACTACTAGGTGAATTTCTGTGACGATGTGTGGATCCAGCTGATCGAAACAGTCGTATGTGAAATCCGAGTGGACGTTTTGAATTGAAACAGATGTTAGTCTTCTGCAATTGGCAAATATCCCAGATAAGGTGTTATGGTAATTTCTCACTGGCCTCATGGGAAACGTTATCTTGACCTCCTCCAATTGCTCACAGTGCCTCTGCACCACTGCCAGGTAACTCTGTCGAGTATTCTCCGCGGGTATTTCCAAAAACCTGATGTCAATTGGAATGAAAGCAAATTGATTACATTAAGGAGCTGTAACAGTTATTTTGCATTTTACGTTGCTATGTTTATGCTCTTTTGAGGTAATCAAAGATGAAGGTCTATGTGTGTTAGTCATTTTCTGGCAAAAATCATTATAACACTCCGAATATAAAAGGGAATTGTTGATGAAATTCCCATATTGTTGTTATAAATCGTCCTTGTAAATATAATACCTGAGGTAACGCCCTGATCGCTCGAAAACATCTTCCACATCTTTTATAGTAAATTTGTTGTACTCAGTTTTCCAAATTAAGCGTTTAACATCTGGCCAACCCGCACGGCTTATTTTTCTCCATCGTCTGCAAACTAAAATCAGCAATTAAGGTCAATTGACTGGTCACATGTTCAGCTATAGAGTAGGACTTGCTATACGAGAAGTGAATTACTGAGCTGTCAAACATTTACGAAATGTTCAATTTCTGAGATCCTCAAATAATTTGGAAATTGCAATATTCGTATCAAAATTTTTAAGTTTTAAAATTTGGCACTTTCAAAGTTTGACAATTGGCACAAGTTATAGCAATTGTCAGTAATAAAACAATTTCATAATTTACCTCTTTCCATCATCAATCTCTGAGGTATTGGCAGGCACGAGAAAATCTTAGCAAGGCAATCATCTGAAAGCTTATCAATAGGCGAATACCTTCGTCTCAGTTGGCTAATTTTGCGTTCAGCTGTTAACAGGGACCTGCAAGAAAAATAAAGAGCTAAACATACATTTTGATTCTTGCTTTATCGGACTGGAGGACGAGCAACTTATAAGTGGACATGTTCCAAAATATTTGACAGATAACCCGAACTATTTTCTGATTGGTATCAGAATAATGTTTTGAAATATTTTGATGAAATTGCACAGATTTCCCATAAGCAAACACGAGGAGCTTTAATAAATAGGTTTGAACAATATTTTGTGCATATACATAATATAACTGTCAACTTCTGTCATTGGGTGTGGGACATTATCATAACCAATGTGCAGGCTCAACACTTACTGTATGAGGTGATTTTTGTTTTTAAAAGTAACACTGATCCTTCCATTTGTCATTGTAAACTCAACATCTCCATGACTCGACAGTATATGTTGAAGATTCTGCTCGTTGAACTGTTGAAAAAGAAATTTGTTTTTTATACATTGCTTGTATGTTGAATTTGTTGACTGAACATTTGAAAGTTTGAATTGCGCGCGCTTACCTTTTGGGAGATGTCACGGCAAAAACACTCGTCAAAATTGAGTTCTCCCATTATTACATAGATTTAATGAACTATTTGTGAATATTTACAGAAATTCTTTGGCGAGGGAAAAAAACCAAGCGCCATGTTTCGCGTGAGGAAAACAAACACTGAGGCGCCGTCGCGCGGTCACTCGTAACAACAATCGATCATTTTTTTTTCAGCCTGTTTATAGTCGCGCCATAAAACTCGGATTTTCACATTATCGAAAACATGTTTGAGACTTTAAATTTGCGCGCGAAACTTTTTTGATGCCCCGAGTCTTTCAGTTTACGAGGATGAAAAACAAATCATACATATGTCACTCAACAAATACGATTTTATTATTTAAAAAAAAAAACAAATTTTGAGGCAGTGTTAAAGATTTGTTTTGCAATTTACGGTAAAAAGATTTCTATATAATTTTATAGACTAATGGTTATTGTTCATTTCGTAAAAAATAACAATTTTTTCTCCTCAAATTGTTATAAATGCTAATGTACCTAAGTGAGTCTCTCATTTTCGGCAAAACTAGATCCCTACAAATATCCTCTTTTTTCTCGAACTGCAACTCCTTATAATTGAGTTCCGTAATGAACGCTAAAATGAAATCGAAGCAGTTGAAGTTCACGGGGTGATAATTATCCGCTTTCCATCGAGGGCTCTGCATCAAATTGCCTAAAACCTTCGAAAAATTCACAATTTTATTAGAATTCGGCTTTCTCATATTTTAAAAATTCTTGAATTCAAAAAAATTAAATTTGCAGCATAGAAAAAACCGCAATAATTTTCGAAGAAATAGAAATTTTTAGAGAGTGGAATTAAAAAGAAATTAATTGGGGAAATATTGAAATCAAATAAAATGGGATGAAATGATCACCTCGTCCCAGTGATCACACCAAGAGTCAGGAACAATATTCTCGAATGAAAGGCAGTTTCTCCAGCTCATAAAATCATTGAATACACATCCCCGCTGATCGTACTCAAATATCTCGCCCTTCGAGCTGACTAATCCAATATGTAGATCATGTTTAGGACCATAATTTGGATCCAAAAACGAGCCCGACGACGGTCTTATCACGATCGAAACCGGTTTTTCCCGCGCATTCGAGAAGGGATTGGGCAGCTGAAACGGGCCGTGTGAAAAATCGGCGATCGTTTGTTCGCAAATTGGACAAGTCTGCGGAACTTCTTTGCAAAATATCGGACAATCTTCGCAATGTTTAAAGCAGACTATTTCCTGGTTTTTTAATGAAACACTATCCATTTCTTACGATTTACACTTCAGTTGCGTCAGATATTTGACATGGTTCGTAGAGGGAACGTGCGCGTCAACTTGTGAGTGGAAATCGTTATGCGCATGCGCCAAAAGTGTGAAACATTTAAAATTCCGCAATTCCCCTTTTATCCTGAATCCAGAACGCCTCGCGCGACTTTTTGTGGAATGTCAAGTTATGAAGTTAAGTAATAAATCAAGTTAGTTGATGAATTAAGTAATAAAGACAACTTTTTGGTTAGAACTGTATTTGTCATTTTTCCTTCTTCTCCACATGAAAAATTGACAATGTAGCGCCATCCTACGTTAGTTCACAACTGCACATGGCGCGGTGAGTAGAAGCCTGCGCATGCGCGTGCGCGTAAACTCAAAAACAGAATGCTGCTTCAAATAAAGTTACACGTCCAAATCAGATCCACGCATTTCTCAAATACTTTAACAATATTGATAAATAATTGAATTATATGATTTTTAATTAAACATTTTCAAAAAACTTCAATTTCTATTCAAATTGAAATTTTAGAAAAGCCCCAAAAGAATAGACTTTTTTAATATTCTGAACGTTTATAGCAAAAAGAAACAATTTAAAAATCTTTACCTGCTTAGAAAGCGTCAAAAAGTTCAAAGATTTGGTCAAAAATTATTAAACACTCGTAAATTGAAGAGAAATTGAAAAAAAAAGTGGAGCTGTTTCGACTTTTATAATTGTGGCGCCATCTTGTGCTAATTTGAAATTCAATATGGCGGCTAGTTTAATGACAGGCGGTTTTTAGAATTGTGTGGTTAGGTATTGAAGCAAGAAGGCCGAAAGCAGTCATCAGAGAGTAAATAATTATAAATCTTTGAAAATGGAGTGTTTAATTGGAATTCAATTCAGAGATTTTGTGCTAGTCGCCGCGGATATGACGACCGCACAATCCATTATGGTGATGAAAACCGGTAAGTAATTTTCGTGGGGTTTTAGGTGCTTACTCAAGTGATGCTAATGATCCCCAATTTCGGAATGATTTCTGCAATTTATAGTCAATACATTGGTATTTCAGGTCAAATTTTACGCTTTGTGCAAATTAAAAAAAAACACGTGTTTCAACATTTTACAAAATTGTCGGAAAATTCGAAAAATTCCGAAATTTCGAGGATTGTAAAAACAGGAATAATATTAGAAATTGGGAAAATTGAATTCAAACATTTCGATGATGTTTCGAAAATTCGAAAATTTCAAAAATTTCGAAAACTCAAAATCTCAATTTTTGCTTTTTTTCGATATTCAACATTTTGAAAAATTTCAGATTTCTGCAAATAAAAATTTCAAATCTCAAAAATCTCTTCAACGCTTTCCTTAATTCCAAAAATTTCGAAATTCAAAAAGATAGAAAAATTTCCAAATTATCAATCGTTTTGAAAAATATTAAATCCAGAAAAGTACTTGTAAAAAATACGAAGAAAAGTGAGAAATAAATGGGAAACTTTTGTTTCAGATGAGCACAAAATCCACAAGATCTCGGAGAAGCTGGTGATGGCTGTATCCGGTGAGCAGGGTGATGCGACCCAGTTTTCCGAGTTCATTGGCAAGAACATTCAGCTGTACAAAATGAGGAATGGGTACGAGTTATCGCCGAAGGCAGCAGCGACATTCACGAGGAGGAAGCTCGCGGATTATTTGAGATCCAGGACACCCTATCACGTGAACTTGCTGATGGCTGGATACGACGAGGAAACTGGGCCCGAGCTCTTCTTCATCGATTACCTCGCCTCATGTGTCAAGGCCCCCTACGCTTGTCACGGATATGGCGGATTCTTTTCCCTCACTATTCTCGATAGATATCACCGATTCGGTGAGAATTTTTTTTTCCAAAACTCATTTTTTTTCAAACCAATTGAACGTAAAAAAAATCCCAAAAAGAGTATACTATAGTTATAGTACCAGAAATAATAAATTACAAAATTATGAATTAAAAAAAAATCGAATTGAAAGACAGGGAAAATTTCAAGGTCAGTGTTTAGTTAAAAAAAATTTTGGTGTAGCCAAATAGACCAAAAATGTTTAAACTCAAAAAATTGAAAAATCAGACAGTTAAAAAAATGGGAAAAATTTTTGAAAATTTTGGAAATTTTTTTATGGTTGCTTTACTCTTTTATTTTCTTCCAGACATGAATGAGGAGCAGGCCTATGAGCTCATGAAGAAGTGCGTGACAGAAGTTCACAAGCGCCTGATCGTCAATCTTCCCAACTTCAAAGTCCAAAAGATCACGAAAGAGGGAATCGTGGAGTTGCCCCCAATAACAGCTCAGGCATTGGCTGTTGAAAGGGCTGGTGGTGCATAAATCTTAACTTTTGCATTTGTCAATGTTAATACTTCTGGATCATCCTAATTATATCCTAAACTGTAATTTTCAATAAAACAATTTTTTGAATACCTCAAAAAATTGTTGGGCACATCCTTTCCTCCTTGAACCCAACGGACTCAATCAATTACGAGAAAAAAAATTGCTTTTCCTCGATGCTGCATGCATATCTGAATTATTGGCACCTTAAGAACCCAAAAGATTTTAAAAACCTGAAAAATGTCCTCAAAAAATTTATTTTCCACTTAAAAAATTTGAAATTGACAAAAAATCCCCACACTTGATTTCTTACGTAACACTTGTTACAATTGTTTTGTGCGTAAACAATAGCTCCGAACACGGTCCCCCAATAATGCTCCTGAATTTATAAAAATTGGAATGACTATAATGAAACATCGATGATCGATTGGCGAATCCATAAAAAATTATCTAAATCAAGTGGTCAAGTGCTGAAATGCCTGAATAAATTTTCAAGCAAAAGTCCATGTACAATAAAATTAAAAAAAGAAAATAATAAACGTTCCACACGTGAGACTATTGATTCAAGAATATTCATACTCTCACTAACTTTGCATTTTCTCACTGACTAAAATAAAAAATTAATAGACGATAAATTACGCACGTTCGATAGATAATATTCTTGAATCAATAATGACTGTTATAAGTGCAACGTAATGCCTATATGATGATATAGTTGACACAAATGCCATATCAATCCATGTGGTACCATTCTAGTCAATTCTCTTGGCTTTTTTCAGAGCTCCAAAGGACTATCTTTTGGATAACATACACACATAATTTCAGAATGAACTAACTTTTTTGAAAATTTTGCTAAGCTTGCATGAAGAGGAAAAAATTGAAACATTCCAAAAAAGTCAAAATAGGAAAAATAAAAGAGATGGCGAAATGTCAAATTGCCCAAAAATGCAAGTTCACCAAAAATAAAAAATACTGAAAAATGGTTGAAATATTAAAAAACTTTCGAAGAAGTTCAAAAATTCCAAGGAATTAAAAATCTAATTTTTTCCAAAACCCAATGTTTCCCTTTCATTCCAAAATTATCGAACACACATCAGCACACATACCCCCTATTTTTTCATTCAATCCAATTTAGTACTGAAATGATAAAACGACGTAAATTAATTTTCGTCCCGGCCTTTTTCTGAATACCTTACAAGCTAGGAGAGATAAAAGCAATTTCATAAGTTTTTTTTTGTAGAGAAAGTTAAGCTCTATAAAAAAGTTCTTATAAGCATTACTATATCTCCCCTAAATTCCAAGATGTTCACAAAAATTAAATCTAAAGAATAAACGCAATCACGTCGTTTTACAATTTGGGTACGAAGTTGACAGTTCTCTAGGAATTTAAAAAAATGTGAGAATTGGCGAAAAGGGTGACACACTCTTCACACGTATATCCTATTTTACAATGATCAAAAATCGTTGTCGTTCAACTTTTACTCTATCGCTAGACTCCTCACGTCTTGATTGATAAACCACCCCAATGCTCCTCAGAATCAATTACCTAATTTTTTTTCTCAACCGATTGATAAAAGTGAGAAAGTCAGACCTTTGTACTTGAGTATCTCAGACAGTAATAGAGATAAAGACATTTTTCTCGACAATTCTGTTAGAAAAAAAATTGAATCCGGTTTAGAAAAACTGCACAATTTATTGAAATTTTTAAAGAATTTTTGTTTCTTTAAAAATTATTTTGAAGAACATTGAAAACATGGTCGAAAAGTCAAGAAATTTAAACAATCGCAAATAATTTTTTTTCGAAGAGAAATTAGAAATAAAGAGTGAAAATGCTGAAATGCAAAATTTTCAGCGATCGGAAAATTGTCGAAAAAAATGCCAAGAAATGGACTTTCTTAATTTTACAATTCGAGTCCAGACTTAATCTTCATTTCCGGTGGATAAAGTATCTCCGCCATTTTTTCGTTGACACACAATTTTCGTATTTATTTATCTTTTTTGGCGTCAGTTTGTGGCTCAGTTGTGGCCTCGGTGGCGGGATGATCCTCGTAGGTGAAAAGCTTTTTCAGATCTCCCTTGACGAGTGCTACGAGGAGGGGAGTGCCAATGCAGGCTGGAACTAGGTACAAAAGGGCGGGCTGGGCGTGATTGAAAACGAACATTATGAGCATTGTGGTGATAAGACCCATGAAGTAGGCGAAGAAAGTCGTATAGAAGTAGGTGTTGGAGTTGCGCTTCAGACTATGATCGAACCTGAAATAATAGTCATTTTGTAGATTTGTAACATTTTAAAAAGGGAAAAATTGCTAAGATTGGACATCTTAGAGTTTGATCTATTTGTAAATCTAAATGTAAATTGAATATTTTTTTTTTTATTTAAATTGAATATTCATACTCAAACATTTTAAAAATGGAAAGAATTCTAAAGCTAAAAAAAATTTAATTTCCGGAGAAAATGTGCAGTTAGATAGATTTGACAAGGTGGGGAAAACAAAAAAAAAAGAAAAAAAAAATTGACAAAAATTAAAATTACGAACCTGAGAAGAAGAGCGATGAAGATTCCGGGAACGACGATGTCACCGAGTCCGAGCATTGCGAACTTTTTGGCACTAAGTCCCAGTTCGAGAAGATCCTGGGGAAACACTAGCTTGATAGGGGCCTCGAAGGACTTGGCAACTGTCACCATAACGTCCGTACCGAAGACCCAGAAAATGTCGTAAATAAAAAGGCCCCCAAGGAGGATGCAACCAGTGACGATATTGTTCAAATGCAATAGCTCCACTGCATTTATCGCGAAGGCAATAGCGAAAAGATTGTTGGCGACCCAGTGCTAAATACGGAACAAATTCAGAATGAAAATTTAACATATGAAATACCTTTAGAATTACGGAAAATAAAAGTTTTGAACTGTTTCTAAAAATTTTTAACCTGCAATTAATTTTTTCTAAAAAATTACTAAAAAATTCGTTACATTTTTTTACCTTTTTGAGTAAGTACCACACTCCAATGATTGAACAGCAAATGAGACACACAATGTCGTGTAAATTGAATGAGTAATTAATGATATCCTCCGTCTTATCCCCCTCTCCCGATGTGAATTGTATCTGATAAGGGGTTTTGGGAATAACAGCTGGTACCAGAGATGAAATAATTGGACTAAAAATGAGAAACATCATTGAAGGCTTAGTTAGAAAAATTAATGGATGATGCAGTGAAATACGATTTTTTGGAAAATTCCAATTCCTCGTTTAAGTTTATATTTTTTCCTATTATGAATCGGTACATTAAGTAGATTCTGAATTTATTTCTACGAAAATGAAAATTACCCAGACATGTATATAATTTTTTGTTTTCAATTTGAGATGTGTATGGATTTGGTGCAATTTTTATGTTATTGAAATCAACATGAACCAACATTGAATTTGGAAAACCGATAATATTTTTAAAAACTATTTAATTTTTTTGAAAATAATAATATTAAAAAACAAAATTTGAAAAATCTTTAAATATTTTTTTGAAAAAATGAGAAACGTGGTGGCCCGGGTTACGGGGAATCCCCCATATATTACCTTGTCAGATGACATAATGCCAACACTCCGAGGAAGAAAAAGTAGCCAGTCAACAGTAAATTGATGTACTCTTTGGAAAATATCTGAAAAACACGTGCGTTAAACCACTCTTCTTTTTGGGGAAATCAATGAAAAATTCGAGCAGACTCACTTGGAAAATAAGGTACAGCCCAAACAGGGCACAACTGGAAATTAGAGGGAACATCGCAGCATCCCGATGTGACATCGTCTCTGGCTTTTCTCCACTTGACTCAAATTTCGCCTGAAAGCAATTGTAAAAATATTTGAATTATTGAATTTTCCAAAAATTATACTAAGAATTTCATAGACATTTTTTTGTTTAGCGCCCGAGAAATCTAGACAAAAAATAATAATAGAGATTCCATGTAACAGAGAAACAATCTTTAGTTCCGAAATTGAATAGTTCACAAGGTTCATTATTAATAGAGTGAAAGATGCAATAGAATGAAAATGATATATATTCTATTACGTGATATTCTAGTAGCAGAAATTATCATTCGATCAAGGTTAGCTCGACTGTCTACTTACACAATCATGGAACTTGAGTTTATATTGTGATATCTTGTGAAACTCTGAAATTCCAAAGCAGAATCTAAATATTCGAAAATCCCAAAATTCACACAAACCGAAAATTTTAGAAAATCCTTAAAACAGTTTCAAATATTGAAACATCGCAAGTTTCGAAATTGAATAAAATTGAAAGTTCTTGGGAATTCATTTTCTCTCCTCAAAATGTCGAAACCTGCAAATTGTCAAAATATTAAAAAATTTCGAATTTCGTTATATATAGACATATTTTCAATTTATATTTTGAACCTCTGAATTTTGGCATTAAAAAAAAAGATTATTGTAAATCTTCGAAAATCTAATGTTTTGTCTAGAAACGTGGATAAACTCCCCCACCTTGTCCATCCATATGGCGCCTCGTGCAGCTGACTTGTCAAAAACAAAAATAGATAATTAAACTGTTTTTGTCCCCGAAAAATAAAAGAGCAGAAATTGCAAACGTCGATCGATGCCAAAATTGCAGTAACGAGAATAAAATGAAAAGAAACTTCTCTTAAAAGGGAGTTTAAATCTGCAAGCCAATGCATTCAAAAATGCAAATTTTGGCGCGCTTAAGGCTCACTCAAAAACGCGAAAATTTGAAAGAAAACTCAACGAATGTTTTTCTGCAGATTATGTTTTTGCAAAAATGTGTCTGTAAATAATGTGTTTATTGCAAAGAACCTGGTTTGTTACAACCTTGGATGGCTAACCTGCTGTTCCTTCTGGTGTTTGACGGATCGAAAACTTCCCAAAAAAATTGGCAAAATAGCCATAATAACGAGGCTCCCATAAGCAACAACCATTCCTTCAGGTGATGCTGGATTCTGGCTTGTACTATTTCCATTTTGGATAATACTGTCATTGAGACCCGACATTGTCTCGTTCACACCTTCCATCTTGATCTGAGAAATGAAATTATAAGTTGTTTACCAGAGTTATTGTGGTCTCTGGGTGCTCTTTAAACCCACAAACTGGGATTTTTCTAGTGCTCAAGGGGAGACTCACTTTTTCCGAGAATTGGGGTTATGGGGTTTTATGTGGTTGGCGGCTCGATGGGGCTCGATGGTGCTGGACACTGCACAGACGCAGGAGGTGGAGAACACGAGCGCACTTGTCCTATGGTAACACGTATGCTTCGGGTTTCTTGGGCACGTGGATTTTGTATACGTCTACATGAACATTGTTGCCGCTTCTATGAGGAAAAATAGGTGGTATGGAGGTGGGGGTGGATGGTGGGGCGGGAATGCTTGAATACGATAGGGGAATTGCAGGTGAACATTTTTCTTTTCGTTCAATTTTTCATCTTGCAAATGGTTTTAAACTTGCGAAAGCGTAATATTGCAAGCTATAATGATACGATGTAAATAGTATCGCAGCTCAGAATGTTATGCGGAAATAATATTACCAAAACTTACTTACCGAAAATTATTACGAACGAAAAATAATTTTAATTTTTCGACCCAAAATCGACGGAAATATGTTCTAGGGGTTCCTATTGGATAGTATCGACGCACACGGGACCAAAAATTCAATTTAAAAAAAATTAAGTTTGCCTCCCCATAAGGTCCCAATGTTAAATTTGGCCAAAATCGAAAAAAATTAATTTCAATTTTTCGACCCAAAATCGACGGAAATATCTTCTAGGGGTTCCTATTGGATAGTATCAACGCACACGGGGCCAAAAATTCAATTTTAAAAAATTTAAGTTTGCCTCCCCATAAGGTCCCAATGTTAAATTTGGCCAAAATCGAAAAAAATTAATTTCAATTTTTCGACCCAAAATCGACGGAAATATCTTCTAGGGGTTCCTATTGGATAGTATCAACGCACACGGGGCCAAAAATTCAATTTTAAAAAATTTAAGTTTGCCTCCCCATAAGGTCCCAATGTTAAATTTGGCCAAAATCGAAAAAAATTAATTTCAATTTTTCGACCCAAAATCGACGGAAATATCTTCTAGGGGTTCCTATTGGATAGTATCAACGCACACGGGGCCAAAAATTCAATTTTTAAAAATTTAAGTTTGCCTCCCCATAAGGTCCCAATGTTAAATTTGGCCAAAATCGATGAAAATATTTTACCTGGGGTGCAATTGAATAGTAACCATGAACTTACCAAAAATTAGGACTATATATATCGAGACATTAATGATGCGGACGGTTGAGTGTCACATGCACATCCCTTTTATTATGACCCGCGTATGCTTAAGAACACCATCTTATATGCTTCTCCAGGTCCAGCAATTGCTTCCGTACGGCCCTGTCACTTGGCAACACTGTCTTGTTCATTTGAATCTCTTCCCATTTCCGCCAAAATATCTAGAGAATTCTAGTGACTTTCTAGTGACTTACGCGCCACATGTTACTAGATATTTAACCGCCTGAAACAGTGCGAAAAAATGGCGGCCCGCGTCCCTGATTCTTTGTTGTCTACCTAAAAAAAAATTGTCAAATTTGTGCAAATTAGTTTAGCTGTTAACGCAGAAAGATTTGAAAATGTCAAAAACCAAAGTTCCAGCTGAGTGGAAGAAGCGCGTAAAACTGGAGTATGTCAAATTGCGCGAGAAAAAGCGCGATAAGCGCGCCGATGAAGTGAAAATTGCATGGAATCAAAATCGCAAAGTTATGACGGGTTGGTTTGCCAATTCTTTCCAAAAAACATAATACTTATCGTCAACCAGAATATAGTTCAAAACCTTCCATCGAAGACATCCCTATCGTCATGTGTCATGATGGATGGACACGTTTTCACAAACTGCGAATTTTTTTTCTGCATGGATTGAAGGATTTCACAAATTTTGAAAATGTCAAACATTTGATGACTGCAGATGTCTTTACAAAATGTCAAAAGCTAGAAACATTGAACATTCCATGAGTTAGAAAATTGCAGAGATTTGAAAATGTTGAATACACTCAAAAAATTCATGAATTTCTAAAATTATTAAAATTGCCGTGACATATTTTTATGCGCATGACTGAACAAAAAAGATTTTTTTTTTCCCAAAAAATGAGATTTTATAAATTTGATATTTTTCTGATCCACCCATATTTGTGAAAAAATCATCGAAATTCTGAATTGTTTAAATGCTCTATTTTTTAATTTACTAATATTTGAATCCATTCTTATTTATTGATGAAACAGAACTACTTGTTGGCGAACAAAAGCGATGGGCAGATGGCAAAGCTATGTGGCTGGCTATGCAGGATGTTCCAGCACACGTGTCCTGCATGAAAAAGGGCGAAGTTACGAGTGCTGATAGTGATCCACAAAATTTCCCGGTGAAAGTCATCAATGCTGTTACTCCAATTCCTACAATGTACACTTGGGCCCCCATACAGCAAAATTTTATGGTGGAGGACGAGACTGTTCTCCATAACATTCCATATATGGGAGATGAGATACTGGACCAGGATGGAACGTTCATTGAAGAGCTTATTAAAAATTACGATGGAAAGGTACAATGTTTAATTTGTTTAAAATGTCATAATTTGTTCGTAATATTTCACCTTCCCTCAATTTTTAATTTTCGAATTTTCTGAAATTTGCAAATTTGGAACAACCTCTAACTTTTTATGATAAAAATAATAAGGCCAGAAATTTTGTAATTCATTAATTCCTTTTTTTATTTCAATTTGTAATTAGGTTCATGGAGACAGAGAGTCCGGTTTCATGGACGATCAATTATTCGTTGATTTGGTGAATGAATTGGTGAAATATGAGAAGGACGAAAACAAGGAGAAAGATCCTCCGAGGAAGGTGCGTGAGGACAAGGATAAGAAAGAGGTTGAGAATAAAGTTGTTAAAACTGAGGATAAGAAGGATGAGAAGGACGGTCGACGTTTGCCCTCCATGCAAGTGTTCAATGTAAGTATGAAGTTGCTGTTGTCCAGTTTTCGAAACATTTTTGAAACGTTTTTGGTTTGTATTTTCTAAGTTTGGAAACCGTCTCTGCTTTTTTTCTTGTAAGATTTTTTTTTGTAAATTTACTGTGAAATTTTACCAGATGAAAAACTTTTAAGGCTGAAATGTTTTTTCAGGCCATATCGAGTCAATTTTCTGATAAGGGGAGACCTGAGGAGCTTCGTGAAAAGTACATCGAATTGACTGAAAGATCTGACCCAAATGTATTGCCTCCAGAGTGCACACCCAATATTGATGGAGTCAATGCCAAAAACGTTCCAAGGGAACAGACCATGCACTCATTCCACACACTATTCTGCAGAAGATGTTTCAAATATGACTGTTTCCTTCATCGTACGTCTCTATTTTGCACCAATTTTTTTTTCAATTATGAAAAATTTTATTTTTGGTTTAAAAGTGAGAGAAGATGAATCTTTGATTTTTCTCAAATTTGGTTGATTGAAAAAAATTCTAAAGTTGTTCCAATTGGTAAATTTTTTAAGTTTTTTATAATTATTCAAATCTCGAATTTCTCAAATTATTGACTCTTTAAATTTTTTATGAATATTTCGAAAGCTCAGAGAGATGGCAAAATTTTTTTAAAGAATTTTTTGTAGATAAAAATAAGATCTGCAAAACTTTTCTCATGACTATGGCTGCATCTTTCGTAGATTCTGAGGCATTTTACAAAAAATCTGGAGACGAATATCTCGTTTTAACACTTCATTACAGAAAAACTCATAGCTTCAAAATTACATTACATTTATTTAGGACTCCAAGTTTGTCACCCTGGACCGAATTTGCAGAAGCGTAAGGGACCTGATCTTAAGCCATTCTCAGATCCTTGTGGCACTGAGTGTTACATGCATTTGGTAAGTTTTATAATTAATTTCTTTTCATCTCTGACATTTTTATTTTTGAAATCCCATAAAAGTATTACAATTAAACAAAAATATTTGAGAAATTTTTAGCATTTTTCCAGAGTATTGGACTTTTTTGGGATTCTTTTCACCTGTGTTGAATTGTTTTCTGTAAAATTTACTAAATATTGAAAAATTTTGCAACCTTTGGAACTGCACTTGCGCCGTTATTACGATTTCACTATGGCTTTATGTTTAGTAAATTAAATATTCTGGATTTACAGGAAGGCATGAAGGAGAAGTTGGCAGCTCAAGCAGCTGATAATAAGGAAGAGGAGGGTGATGATAAGCGCCCTCGTAAAGTTCGTAAACAAGCCAGTGTTGATTCTGGTAATGAAGCGAGCAGTGAAGATAGTAATGACAGCAACAAGTACAGTCAGGGTGGAAGTTGTCAAGGTGAGAGTTCGATAAAAACATGTAACCAATTTGCATGAAAGTCAGAAAATCAAAAAAATTTCAGTTTCCAAAATATTAATTAAAATTTTTTATTTCCAAAATTTTTGAAAATACTAAAATTTGTAAAACATTTTAGACTTCAAGCAAAACGTAAATCAGGATTCAAAGGTCGAGGAAATTGACGACGATCAGGCGCAGCCTGACCACCAGAGTCCCTTCACCCTTCTAGGTCTTGATAGGGGTGTTAAAACTGAGAGTGAATATTCCTGGACTGGCTCTGAGCAGAGTTTCTTTCGAGTTCTCCATAAAGCATTCCCAGGCAATCCTTGTGCACTAGCTCAGATAATGCTTACCAAGACTTGCCAAGAGGTGTATCAATTTGCACAAAAAGAGGAGCACGACATTCCCGCAATTGAGAGTATGAAAGACTTCACTCCGCCGAGAAAGAAGAAGAAGAAGCATCGTCTATGGTTTGTAAAAAAAAATTCAAACGTCCATTTCAAATTTTATTATTTTTTGAAATGATTTTTTTTTCATTTTTCTAAGAAACTTTTCAAGCAACTGACGGACTTCCAGACTCGTTTTTTGACGAATATCTGAGAGGTAGAGAAAAAAAATTCTAATAAATTCTCTTTGCTGCAGGTCCATGCATTGCAGGAAGATCCAATTGAAGAAGGATTCAGGAGCTAATCACGTTCATAATTTTGCCCCATGTGATCATCCAGGCCGAGCATGCGATAATTCCTGTCCCTGCATTCAGGCCCAAAATTTCTGCGAAAAATTCTGTCAATGCAGCACCGAGTGCCAGAATCGATTTCCTGGATGCAGATGCAAGGCCCAATGCAACACCAAACAATGCCCATGTTATCTGGCTGTTAGAGAGTGTGACCCTGATTTATGTCAAACTTGTGGCGCTGATCAGTTCCACATCATGAAAATTTCTTGCAAAAATGTTAGTGTCCAAAGGGGCCTCCATAAACATCTACTGATGGCTCCCTCAGATGTGGCTGGATGGGGAATTTTTTTGAAGGAATCTGCTGCCAAGAACGAATTTATTTCGGAATATTGCGGAGAGATAATCAGTCAAGATGAGGCTGATAGGAGGGGAAAGGTCTATGACAAATACATGTGCAGTTTTCTGTTCAATCTCAACAATGACTTCGTGGTAGATGCTACGAGAAAAGGGAACAAGATACGTTTTGCCAATCACTCGATTAACCCCAACTGTTATGCCAAGGTCATGATGGTTAATGGTGACCATAGAATTGGAATTTTTGCTAAACGCGCTATACAGCCAGGAGAAGAGCTGTTCTTTGACTACAGGTGAGATGTTCCCTGATTTTTCACTGCTTTGTGGAAAACACATGTTGACTCTGAAATCTCAGGAATTTCCAATCGAAAAAGTTTTTTAAAAAATTAAAAAATTGATTTTTTTTTTTATTTCAAAAGTTTCAAAAATTTGGAAAATTTCAAAAAAAAATTTCATGATTATGAAAAGGAAGATTTCATTTAACTAATATACTTTGAATTTTCTTTGCAGATATGGACCTACCGAGCAACTAAAGTTCGTTGGAATTGAACGTGAGATGGAGTTCCTCTGATAACAATCAGAAATATCTTACCTGACTCAATATTGTAAATATCAATAATTCACGTAATTGAGGTAATCATCTTGGAATATTTCAAGATTTTGAAAATCATCGGCGGCCATTTCATTCAGAAGCATGATTTTTTTTTCTCTATTCTTTAACAGTTTTGTAAGACAAAAAAAATGTTGAAAAAATACCATTAAAATCTAATTTTTTCACAAAGAAAAATAACTTTGTTTACCCTGATAACAACACAAACTGTTTCTATTTACACGGGTTTTTTTTTTCGTTGCATGTTCAGGCTTCGAACGTTTCGAGAATGTCACAAATCAACATGATTTTCAAAAAATTAAAGCTCTTGAGAAAATTGTTTAAACATTAAAAAAAACACTCATGGTTTTTTTTTTTTTTTTTTGAGGCTTGACAGGTTGATTTGAATTTTTTAGTGCTCAAGTTTCTCGGTTATTCAGCTAACGGAACGCGCGAGTATTTAATTTCAGAGTAACCGTCACAAGTCAGAAATGATGAAAAGATGTGCCATTCTCTCCTTCGCCTTTGAATTGCAAGAAAGCGTCAAGTGTTTCTGTAATTTAATATAGAGTTTTTACAAGAGTATACAGATGATGAAACCATTTGTGCTATTTGCACATCAGATGATGCTAATGGAGGCACAATCAACTAATTAACTAGTCAACTAATTAATTAATTCCCTACTGCGCGGTGACTATAAATAATTTCATAGGTGATTCACAGCAACGCAACTAAAAGTCGGTGAGGGAAATGAGCAAAGAGGAAATAAGGAAAAGGTGGAGAAGGAATAGGAGTGTGCAAAATGTGAATACACATTTCAGAACTTTTCGAATTATACTGGGATGATGGTACGGGGGCAGATATCATTTCATCTCTGGAGATCGAATCAGGATATGCAATTTAAAAGATTGGACTTTTTTTTTTTCATTGCCACAAATCTGAAAATTTTGCGTAGTTTTAATCTTTGAAATTTTTGCAATCCTTTCAATTTTTTGATTAATTTTTCAATTTTTGGAGTTTTTGAAAATTTTGACTTTTTTCAATTTTTAATATTTTCGGAGGTTTTGGAAATTTTTGAAAGTTTAAACTTAGAAATATTCAGGGTTTATGAAGTTGTCAAAGTTCTCAAAATTGGAAAATCTGTATTTACATATTAATAGTTCTGAAAAAAAAAAATTGTTGAAAATTTTGTAAATTAAAGTAAAAAAAAATTGAATCAACATTTCAGAAATTTGTCAAGCACACCGTGAACGTCGCCGTAATAAAATTCAAAAATAGACACAGCTAAAGTCGATAAATGGAATAAAAACGTAGCAAAAAAAACGGGGTTGCAAAACATTGAATATACACGCGCGACAGAAATTAAGCGGAACTAACGAGCTCATTTTCATTAACACCCTCGGGGTCACATTTTCCCCCTCGATACAGCTCTTTTTGTCTCGGTTCTCCTCTTGCTGCTCCTCTTCTTCCTCCCCCGCCCACCCACTCCCTCCTCCACCCGGTCCCTCCCCCCCACCCATTGTCCGCTATTTTTTTCCCCTTCTGCGTTACGGTAAATGCGATATAGTTAAGCTAGGGCAAATAGACGCGCAAGTTTTTTTTTTTTAATTGTAAATTATAATTACTTGACATTTTTGAGATGTTTTGGGGAGAGACCAAATCGGAAGTCACTAGCGTGGTCTGCATGAACTTCCTGATCTTTGCCTCGACACCCCCCCCCCCCCCCCCCCCCCCCCATTTCACCCTCATGAGCTACAGTAGTAGCTATGGCTGAGCTTGAGTAGAGTAAGCTCGGTCCACGCAGCATCAGCCACCAGTTGCAGGCGTCGTGTGGCGGAGAACACACGCGCCTCGTCATTGCATTTTCCTCGGACTCGTCTCCAGTATTTGTTTCAGTATTTAAAATTGGTTCTTTTTTTTTGCACTCGCCGCCAAAATGATTTTCAAACTGTCGAAAACATGGTGATCAATATTGAAACTAGGGGCAACACTTAGCAATAATCCTCAATTGTTATTGTGAAAATGATCGAAAATTTGAAAAATTGAAAAAGGATAAGAAAACTACACAATTTTTTATATTTTTTCGAAAAGTGGGAGAAGAAATTGAATGAGAATAATTGCAATTATTCGAATAATTTTGATTTTTGCGGCTGTTTTTCTTTCAGCTTTATTGCTGAATTTATTGCGGAAATAAGAAAATATATGAGTAGAAAAATATATATTAGTTCCGATTTTGGTGAATATTTTGTACTGAAATTCACGGCAGGAAATTGAAAAGAAAAACACCTGTTTTGTTAAACAGTTGATTCTAGTGAAGGTTCGCTACCGTATAAATAGCAGCTAGCTTCCGATATTTTTAAAAAATAGGGCTTCGGTAATACTTGAAAAGCCTGTGCAATAAAAACAAAAAACTGAAGAAAAAGAGTAATTCATGAAAAATTGAAGCAATATCTAAAAAATGCAGAAGGTTAGCAATTGAAAAAAAATCTGGAGCATATTCCCATTCACTTTTGGAACATTTTTATATGTTAAAAAATTTTACATTTCAAGAGATTTTTTTTTAATTTGTCAAGTTTGGGAAATCTTCTACAAATTCTCAAAATATTTTAAAAAAATTCTAATAGTTTGAGACTGTTTAAAATTGATTGTGGAGCTCCAGATTTATGAAAAATGAATTAAACATAAAAATCTAGAGAGCGAAAAGTTTTCCATTTCCAAAGTTGTTTTTTTTTTAATTTTGAGATTTGCAATTTATGAAAATTGGAAACATCTCAAATTGATCGAAAATTACAAAATTTTATTTACTTATCATTCATTGATTTATAATTTTCTTGTATTTGTAATTTTGAAACACAAAAAAAAAAAAACTTTTCGGTGTTTTGACATATTTTCACTATTTTTAAATCTAGAAATTTTTGTCTCTTTACAAATTTTTAAAAAATTAAAAGCTTTGCAGTTTTGCGGATTTCTACGGATTTTTTTATAGCATATTAAATTACGTTGGCCACAAAAACTGTAACGAGCATTAATTAAAAAAATGATAAAATTAGGGTACTCGACAAAGCTTGGGGTGCTGAAGCTGTAGGAAAAAAGTGTTTGTGCAGATCTAAAAAATTCTTCAAGTGAAATTTTGCAACAGAATCAGGGTTTCCAAGTAATTAACCAAGTGATTAATCAGCTTTAGCTGATTATGCTTTGCCCACCTCATATTTTTTTGTTGAAAACATTTGCAATTTTTCATTTCTGCGTGACGCAATCTGCATAAATATTCCCAAATTTCGAACTCGACAGAATTTCGAAAATCGCAATTCGTCACATTCTTTTTTTGGAATAGTTCTATCAATCTGTCCTATTTTTTAAGATTGTAATTTTTTTTCCAAATTTAAAAATGGCGAAAGCAAAATTGTCATGTTTTGTCAATTTCTAGTCCATTTTTTAGCTTTCCTGTTCAATTTCTTTGAATTTGGAAAGATTATTCGAATTCTCAAAATTCTCAAAACTTGAGAAAATCTCATGATGAACTTTTAAGAAGTCGAACGTATAGGTATGGAGTGTTCAAAATTGTAGAAATTGTGGATGATGTGAACATCTCGTGAATTTAAATAATTCTTAAAACTTCGAAGCCGATTTCCAAATGGAGACAAAAATTATCAACTGAACCAAAAATTAACAATTTTAATACTTTGTCCAAAATAAAAAAAAAACGTTTTCAATATAAACAACAGTTAAGAATACCGTATCTCATCAGTGTAACATTGAAAAAGGAGATTCCTCAGAAACTCTACTAAGCAACAATAAAGTTCGAGCATTCAAGTTCACATGGATGACGAAGGTACGATGTACTAAATTCTTCAAACTCCCTAAAACTAATTTGAACAACTTAACTTGACATATTGACTGTCAAAGCACTGACTTGATCAAAGCACTGCAAAATGGGAAGTTAAAGTTTCCCACTTTAACTTCTAAAATTTTCAAATCTCTTCCGAAAAAATCTTTATCAAACATTTAGTTTTTTTCAGAAAAAACATTCAATAAAAAAAAACATTCAAAACGAAAAAAAAAGTTTCAAAAGGACAAGAAAAAAAAAATACAAAAAATTGTTGTTTTATTTTTTATATTCTCAATATACTCAATGTTTTTAAATGACTCATTGTTGTAAATTGTCCATTAAATTGGTAGCGAAAAAAAGTGTGATGAAAAAAAATTGATTAAAAAGTTCTCCAGCCAACGCTGTCATCGATGTTTTCCCAGCTAAAAGCCGATATCGTTTTAAACCATTTCCATTGGTAGCGCATAAAACGCCCGTGGGACAAGAGATATACGGAGAATAGCGTATATCCCCATAGTACCTTTTCTGTACTTTGCAACGAGTGCGATTGTCAAATGCTCGATGGTCCCCAGTACTAAATTCTTTATTGAACCATTCCAACCGCTTCAATGAGAATTATTAGCAGGAATAAAGATAGCCGCAGATTTTTCCCGCATTCGTATCCACATTTTATTGCAATTACTCGGGGACCAAATGTTCGCCCATGACTATTGACCGAAATTTTCGGGAAAAAATTAAAACAAATAAATCCACGAAAATAGATGAATGGGAGCATGACTGCACCAGAGTACGTTGAATAACAAAATTTTGTGGAAACGTGGCAAATAGGTGATTTAGTATATCCGGAGTGGTAGTTATAATTCAATTGGCCAAATGCACTATCATCACGTACTTGCCTTTTTTTCTCTCTCCTCATTTGACACTATATATACACGCGTGTTCCACATTCAGAGACACATCGTTAGAAATCACACGGCTTTCAGAGGGCCTGATAATTTTGGAAATAGAGAAATTCAGAATTTGTATGATTGATAGAGTGTCTGGAATTTTCTAAATTTGTTCATTCCCTATTTTTTTTTGTAATTTCAGAATTTGGAAATTTTAACCGATGCTCTATTATCACGTGTTTGTACTATTTTTTTTGTTACCATGTGACTCGCGATGTAACTGGTCCACACGTGTTGCACATTTTGAGACACATCTAGACATGTCACGAGCCTCTCATAAAATTGTTAGAGGGTCTCATGAGATGACAGGTGAAATTCGCCGTTGAGTGGCAGATGATAAGGGAAATGGCTTATCCGTAGGTGGCTTTCCCTCCGGTCTTGTAAAACATTTTTCTTCTCCCTGCACGTGGCGGTAGAATCCAGGAATCAGCTAGACATTTTATCTTATTTGCCTTGTTCCCTTGTGACGTCATTGTTCCGACTCTGAAAATGATAATGCAATAAGCTTTTTGTACACGATCAAATATTAATAGAAACATTGATGATCGACAGTGGATGATGAATCATGTCAATTAGTCTGGTATTCCATGATCTAATAATATATATACGAGAAATACAAACTAATCAAATAATTGTGCTTCATTAATCATAATTTCATAATGTTCAATATCCCATGCGGCCAATTTCGCGGAGATAAAATTCATGATATGGCTCTTGTCTACTCAAGCCACTGTATTGCCAATAATTGCAGATGTTGTGATCAAAGGTCACAACTCAATTGTGCCTAACTGCGGTTCAAGTACAATTGAAAGTGACATACGCGTCTGTTTCGCGCTTTCAGTTCACTTTTATCGTTCAAATGTGAGATATTTCATAAACTATTGGAGAAGTGTCGTGCGCGAGTATTGCGAATTGCGTCGAAAATTTTTTCAAGGGTTTTTGGCCGAAACGGTACCTTGGAATTTTATATTGTGTGAAACACGTGCAAAGCTGTATTTAAATATTCATTTGCAACACTGTGATGTGAGTGCAATGCTCTATATAATAAGCGGAAGACGTATGCTCTAAAGCGCCACTGAAGCCACTCATATGCGTTCCCAGCGCCTCCTCAAACGGTAATGGTACTGAGTTTAACGTAACTGCGCATGCGCGGTATAGCGCCTGCGCAGGGAGCGGTAATTCTAAACCGGGCTTTTTGTACAGAGCGTACTGTACCATGCGCATTTCCCTCTGGGTTAATACCACTTCCGGTTGAGGATAGGGTTCCGGGGGCCATGTTGGGCCGACAGGGCCATCCGGTTAGTTATACAGATTAGTGCGCGAGCGGCGCCATTTCTTTATGTCCAGAAGAAATCTTGAAATGATCCTGAAGTATTTTGACAATGAGAATTTAGGGATTCCTCCATGTTTATCTATATTTAGACATCATCAGGGGTTTGCTAGCCATATATGGCGCTTTATACTAGAACAGTAATTAATTATTAATTAAACTTTACTCAAGTGCGGACACAGAAGTCGCCATATGCATTCCGAGTACGAAGCCGAAGTACCCCCTCCACAATGCCATTTGTATCTCCGAGCGTCGGAGTGGGGAGCGTTCGGGTCAGAGCCGAAGGAAATTCTCCGGTAAGTTTTAAAAATGGCGGCGAGCCGGTACCGGACTTCGCGATATTATTATCGGATGATTTGGACGTAATTAATGCAGACAATTGAGAAAAATGGATTATTGTGAGTGAAGTACTTTGTACAAATCATCGCTAAATGTTTTGCGGGAATTATAATATATAGATTTGTCAAAGGCTTTTGAAACATAGGTAAGGGGGAAATCAGTTTGCTTTACCGCCTAGAGGCGGCATCATTGATGAATCGTGAGATGCATCAAAAAGTGCTATGTAGATGATATTGCAAATGTATATTCCAAGAACCTTAGAGAAACTGTTTCAGAATAAATGAAAATAAATGAAACTCTATGAAAGTATCACAGCGTTAGCACGTGGTATTGCCTCAAGGTCTTGGGTAATAATTTTACGCCTAGTTTATTTGGCAATTCTATGGCTTACGTGGGTGTGGAGGATGTGGAAAACCGTAATACTCGTGTGATTATGGAGCTCAGGGGGTATATAGCTTCGGGGCGGGAGGGAAAATTTGCGAAAACGAGAAGATATAGGGGAAGGAAAAAGGCGGCTTCTGCATCTGAGAAATCTGCGGCCTTAGAAAGTTTATACCCTCGTTTTCCTGGGATGAAAAAATAATCTCGTGACGTTCACTATTTGATCCCGTCCAATATATTATTACAGTAAAAAATCATTTATTTTTTTTGCAAGTAAATTTGTTTTCTTTTCAAATTTTGAAATCAATTTTTTTCAGTTTGAAAAAGAAATGACACGTGGTTCATTCCAGCGTTTCAATATTTCAAAAATTCGAGCACCACTTGTCTCTAGTGTCATACTGAATTACAGCACGACCATTCAAAGAGAATGAGAAGTGACAGCTTCAAAAATAGCCCGAGATTTACGAAATATTACATTGAAAACAAATGATCATTAACCTTCAGTCGCACAACAGAAGGTGTTATTTCAATTTTCCCAATATTATTACTCCCCCTATTCTCCATTTCAGACTGTCTCGCGACCATTTTATTTTCGACTTGGCCATACCTATTTATAAAAGCTCGGCGTGACAGAATCCTCGCCATCTCCACCCACTTATTCTTTCACATTCCACGCGTCTCTTCACCTTTCACCCCTGTGTATAGGGAGCTGGCATTATTTGCTTTTGTAGGAAAAGTATTGAGAGGATTTTCAAAAGTAAGAAATGAGTGACGGGGATATGTGTATGTGTGTGTGTGAGAGTGGGTGGGTGGGTGGGCGGCCGGGTGAGTAAGTGGGTGGGTGGGTGGGGGTGGGGGTGGGTAAGTGGGTGGGGTGGGGGTGGGTAAGTGGGTGGGGGGTGGGTAAGTGGGTGGGAGGTGGCTAAGTAGGTGGGAGGTGGCTAAGTGGGTGGGGGGTTGTGGGTAGGTGTGTGTGTGTGTGTATGTCCAAACATTTTGTTTGCAAAAAAATTCTAAATTTTCGAATTTTCGAAATGTGAGACCAAAAAATTAAACAACATTAAAGATTTCATAAAATTAGAAGATTAAACAATTTTTTTAAATATTGAATATTTTACTAAGTAAAAGACAAAAAATTCTGCAACATGAAAAAATATTGTAACTTTAATGGAGAGTATGTTTCACTTGTCTCGCACATACTCCGCAGCCAGCTTCCTTAATCAATTTTCTTATTTCCTTCGTGAGTACTCCGAATAACCAGTGACAGCTGTTGCTGTTGGAGAATTGCCAAACTTTAGATAACTAATCTCATGCAAACTGCAAGCACGTCTGCCATTTCTTGTAATAGGAATCCAGTTTCGAGCTTAATTCACAGTATTTAGAGGATTAAATCACTTTCCAATGATGCTTAATCAGTAATAATTTTGGACAGCGAAGAAAACAAGACAATCATACAAAATCAAATAAAAAAATTTCTGCATTGAAAAAGTGTTAGAAGTTCAGAGAAAAAAAATGTAAATTTTTTGAATATTGAAAGTGTTTTTATGTTTGATTTTTATGGTTCCCACCCGGGCTTGCAGTTTCAATTTATGCCGGAAGTTTACGTATTTGGAGACAAACCTTCGAGAAGATTGATCTTGGGCGCCGATGGTGTCGCGAATCTGCTCACATAGAAAAACGTATTAAAATTTCGGAAATACTCAAATCCTCTTAGAGCAAAAGGGAGAGGCGAAAGAAACTATCAATGTATATCGAAATTATCGAAAAGCGTAAGACCGCAACCGACGCGCCGCCAGTCAGTGCGGCGGAAAAAGGAAGTGCGCGTGCGAAGTACGCGCCACCGGGCTCATTGCACAAAAAATGCGCACAGTTCTAAGAGTATAAGTTTATACAATTTTGAAATATCTCGAGACACGCCAACTTGCCAAAAAAAAAACTGGGAGAATCCAAAAATTGTAGACGAAGAAACAAATGAAATTTCAGGTAGTGCTTGGATGTTTGATACCAGCAAGTGGCGACATATTACCCGTATCCACCTCGGTTGCATGAAAACACGAACTTTGTGATCCCTCTTGAAACTCATCGTTAACTTTGTATTATCCATTTATACTCTGGACCCCTCGAGACTTTACGAGGAACATTCTAGAGCCCTATGACAACGCCAAAGTTTATCGAGTGCACCTTTGATTAACTCGAGACACGGAAGACCATGAAAATTCGATTAATCTTCCTGAATCTGCATTTGAAACTCTGAAGGATATGCTCGATTCAATGCGTTATTCTAAATAACTTGAAAATATCCCAAATTTGAAAATTTTGAGAATTTTAAACACTTCAGGATAGGTGATGAGATGTGGGCGCATATATATATATATATATATATATATGTGTGTGTGTGTGTGTGTGTGTGTGTGTGTGCGTGTGGGTGGGTGGGTGGGTAGGTGGGTGTGTGTGGGTGTGTGTGGGTGGGTGGGTGTGTGTGGGTGGGTGTGTGTGGGTGGGTGAGTGGGTGGGTGGGTGAGTGGGTGGGTGGGTGAGTGGGTGGGTAGGTGGGTAGGTGGGTGGGTGTGGGTGGGTGGTTGAGTATGTGTGTAAGTGGGTGGGTGGCTTGGTTGTGTGGAGATGTGGGTGGGTGCGGTGCGACGATACCAAAATATTTTGGTTATAGCCCTGCAGTATGAAAACCACAAAAGCAAACAAAAAAAGTGCCAAACAAATACTATTCCCCTCTTACAAATCCATATTTTATGTCTTATGACTTTCTTTCCGAACTTTGATACTTTACGATTTACCGCACTCTCAACCTTATTCGTTCTACCCATACGCCACACCCACCAACATCCCGTTCATTGAAGGTTCCATTCTACCTCGAGAATGAGGCCCTCGAGATAATTGAGACATTAACTTTTTTTTCACCAATTTAATTCTCTACAAAAAATGTCTTATAACATTTTTCCTAGAACCACTTGGTGAGGGGCTAGGGATGTTTTCAGAAAATTTCTAAACAAATAGTCTCAAGTAGAATTTACAAGAAATTGTTTGTGGGTTTCATGTATTTCATAGTATTTTGTTATCTAATCTATATTCAAATTAGTTATCGAAAAACCAATCTTTTAATTTTACACGCACACAAAATCGCACTCTGCATGTCTGACTACTTATCGACTTTTTCTACTGGCGCGTGTTGTCATTCGGTTTAATTAATTAGAAAACCCCGACGGTTTTAATTTGCCTTGAACCAGTGATAGCGAGAAAAAAGTGGCATTAAAAAAAATTGAAAACCCTCCGGCTAGGATAATTTCACGAGGGGTAATTATTTGCAGAATTGTTCCATGCAATTGCAATTGGAGAAAAAAAAATTCAATAATTTTATATGAACTTTTTAATTGCGTTAAATGTGTTGGAATTTTTCGAAATTTTTTGATTCTCGATTATTTCAAAAAACTCTAATTTTTTTCTTATTTTTTTTTCATCGCCATATTTTTCTAAATCTACTTCTGAGGTAATTCGATAGAATTGCTGAAACTGAAAAAAAAAATTATTCAATTTTCAAAATTCTCGAAAAACCTTGGAAACTTAATGATTCTTTGATTTCTCAAAACTGTATTCATAAAAATTAAATTTTCTGGTCTGTGTGATAGAGAGCCCTGGTGACAATGCAGGGGATGATGGGAGTGTCAAGGAGCTGCAAAATTTGCGGGACAGGTACGAAGGAAAAGTAACAGCATCACTCTACACCGGTACACTTACGGTAGCTGCAGCCGCTTCACTTACTGCCCTCGTTGCACTCTGCGTACTTCACTTTAATGTAAGTCAACTGATACGAATGGGAGAGATGCCCTCGTACGCCTCCCTTCCCTTTTCGAAAAAAAAAAAAAAAAAAAAAATTGAAGTGATTAGAAATTGGAGTGCTTTAAACCTTTAGAACTTACAAAAATGAGAAAAATCTTCAAACATTTCCCATACTAACTTTCTTAATTCTTCTCCTTCATCTAACAGACCAAACACCTGTTAATCTAAACCGACTTAGTGAAGCCACACGCTTCATCCGCGATTTGTAACATCCCATGCTGGTGTCCTACATCACTTCTGAGCTGCTCAGCACCAGACCTAATAAGGTGAATCCCATTGACGGGTCCGATAACAGGCAAGCCCTCGTTACCGGCGCGGGTACATCGTTGGGAAGAGTCAAACATCACTTGAAATCTGATGAAAGAATATTGACCACTTGATGCCGATTCATCCAAGTACCAGACATGCAGAAGAACTGGGATGAAACAGAGATGAAAGGCTTTGTAGGGTTATCGAAGCAGCGGCTGTGAATGACAGCATAGGGGTCCAGTCCATTCTTACCCGACACTGACAGCTGGGCGAAATGGCAGGCAGTGCTACCATAATTGATGACCCTTCCAAGATCTCCCGGAGGAAAGAGGAATGCATGATAAGCTTTCTGAAGAAAATATATCACCCGACCAGTGAATACAGTAGGAAAAGCATAAGAGCGATAGTGGAAACTTGGAGGTACCAATCGACGCATTCGACAATGAAATGAGAATGCATTGAAAGAGGAAAACAATCCGCCTGCCAACAGGTGCTGAGGCAACTGCCTCAGGGCAATCAAAGATCAAGGTTGGCGGCTAATCATACGCCTTGCTGATAAAATGCAGTGCTCGGAGATCATGAGTTGAATTGAAAAAGAAGTGGTTTTCACCATAGCTACTGAATGTGCAGACAACAGGAGCGCTACAGGGGATATGCTCATAAGCGTAGCGAAAGCAATGGAGGACAATTGCCAGGAGCAAAGCTATCAGAGGTTGTCAAAGAAGAAGCACATGTTTTGAGGGAAGGGTTACAAGAACTGCTCATCCGCAGAGGATGTGCGAGCCCAGGGTACAAAGCCAACCAATGCTACTGATCTTCTCATGTGCAGGAAGTGCTGTATCGAAAGTTAGCGGAAATTGTCATAGCTTGTCCAAAGGAAACATCCACAAGAAAAGGGCAAGGGACAGCGGCCCTGACAGTTCTGGAAGGAGTGTGGAGAAGTTTGGCGTAACTTCCATTTCGCGGAGGCCATCAACCATTGTTTGCTGAGACTGTTGCATGAAGCAGATTGTGATCCATCGGACAGACCAAAGTGGTCATAACGCGAGTTAGGAACCGCCGTTTTCAGCGCCCTGGAACTCTTGGAGAACATCGTTACCAGCGCTCCAGAAATGGAAGCAAACACATGGAAATGTGATATCTAGAATTTTTCATGGTCTCTGAGACTGTATATCATTTCAATGCAAAATTGGAGAATATTACAACTTTAGAAACAGCGGTTTCATTTCGAAGTGGAAACAAATGATGGGAGGACAATAGACCTGCAGTGTTCAGTTGGGGAAAAAATGGTCGTATAATGCTCCGGGGAGTGTTGCGGTTGCCCTTTGTAGTTTATGCTCATCTGATCCCAATTCAGGGCTGCGGGCTTTTCAATGAACTCCTCTAGCCATATCTCTCATGGTGTTGCTCACATATTGCAGATATATTGCCATTTGAGGAATTTCGAAGATTCCGGACTTTGGAAAATCTGAAAATTTTGTGAAGGATCAACGCTTTCACAATGTTTCAAATGACATTTACAATATAGATCAGTCTTTTGAGAATTTGGCAAGACTCTTGAAACTTTGACATTTTCTGATGTTATTGACATTTTCACTTTGCCTCAAAATGAGTGTCAATGGATCGTTTGACTCAACGAGTGCCGATGATTCACTTGACTCAACGAGCGCTAATGAGTGACTGAACTCAATGAATGTAGTGATCCCCTGGACTTAACATGTACCGTTGATTCACATGACTCAACGAGTGCTGATGACTCACTTGACTCACCGAGCGTTAATAACTCAGTTGACTCGACTAGTCTCGATGACGCTCTTGACTCAACGAGTGTTGATAACTCACTTGACTCGACTAGTCTCGATGACTTAATTGACTCAGCAAGTGTTGATGACTCACGTGACTCAACGAGTGTTGATGACTCACTGGACTAAACAAGTGTTGATGACTCACTTGACTCACCAAGTGTTGATGACTCACTTGACTCACCAAGTGTTGATGACTCACTTGACTCACCAAGTGTTGATGACTCACTTGACTCACCAAGTGTTGATGACTCACTTGACTCAACTAGTGTCGATGATTCATCTAACTCAGCGAGTCTCAATGACTCACCTGATTCAACGAGTGTTGATGACTCACTGGACTAAACAAGTGTTGATGACTCACTTGACTCACCAAGTGTTAATGACTCACTTGACTCAACTAGTGTCGACGAGGAACTTCTTATTTACGCGGGACAAACAGTGTTATTCGTCTACATTCGATATTTGGCAACATGTTTTGAATACTCAGGGGTCGAACTGATTTTGTACAGAACCTCTAACAAAATGAAACGCTGAATTGAAATATCTCGAATGATCACTCTATCTGACTTTTTAATTTTAGCGCTTCTTGTGGTTGACAGGATTTGAAAAATGTGGTTCTGGTAGCATCGGTTTTGGGCGTCATGGCAGTATCATCTCTGACTCTTCTCACAATCGCACAATTTCCATCGACTCTGACATCGACTCAGGCAAGAATAACTGTCGGATTGACTTCCTCGGTAATCCTGGGCAGCGCGGTTATAGTGCTAGGAGGGCCATTACCAATATTTGTCTGTACACTGGCGACCATCGCCACACTGCCCAGAATCCGGAAACATCGACCATCCGCGGTTGGCCTCATTATTGCCACTGTCCATATTGCACGGGCAATTGTTCTCTACTATGTGGATGAGGATGCCACTTTTCATCAGGTAACCCACAATTCTCATTCTATTAAAATATTTCAATTTTTTTTATATTTCTGCAGTCAAGAGAAAAAAAATTTAAAAATTTTTGGAACCTCTGAATTCCCAAATTTCTTTAAAACTCGCGAAATTTTTATGAATTTTATAGCATTGGGCGAATCTTAAGTGTTCCCCAACATGGCGGGAAAATTTGAAATTGTGTAAGAATTTTTTAAAAAACCTGAAAATTTTGGAAATATAAAAAATTCCAAAAACGGAGAAGAATTGAAAGTCTCTTATTTCATCCGTGGATAAAACAAAAATGCAGAGCAGAGAAAAGCACTTGATAAAAATTTGATATGCAGGTGACGAGCGATGCTGTGCTTCTTATTTCCGCTATTCTCGCGGGGATATACTACAGAAAGTTGACATCTAGGGCGCATAGACAGACATTCTCGGGTACGAAAACAGTTATTAAATCACGTGTAAAACTCGAGTGCGAAAGAGAACAACAGGAACAACTGTTGCTCAGCGTCATCCCCGCCTACATTGCTGCAGAGGTGAGTTATGAATGCAATCTCATGGACTGTGGAATTCCATTACCCGTACATTTGTTTACTCGTTTTTTTTCTTCTTAAAAATTTATTTTTTACAAGATTTTTTTATCTACATTTTTTTACTTGCTCTTAAAGAAAAATAATTTTTTTTAAGAATATTTTTTTTTTTGAAAATAGTCTTCTTTGAAAATATTTTTTTTACGACTATTTTTTTTAGGAATATTCTTGTTTTAAGGCAAACAATTTTTTGAATTTTTTTTTTTCAATATAGAATATGGGATTATGGGACATAGAATTGGGATTTGTGATCCACGATGTCACAATCATCAATCACTATTTTTGTTCAAATCATTAATCACAAAATAGAAAAATTCGGGCTCACATCTTTAATTACTCGTTCCAAGATCTGAGATTGTCAAGCACTTAGTTGAGATGAAATCCCATATCAATTTACTCCATCGGCTCCACCCCCCGCAATGTAATCTACCTCTGTAAACCAACAGGGAACACAAGAAAAATCTCGCCGCGGTTGATGCATTTTGAGACATGACAAAATTTTATAAATACATTTCTCTCGAGGTATAGATAAAAAAACGTTAATAAACCCATTTCGCGTTAGTAATTCTGCTCTAGAATTTTAATTTCACACGATTTAGTGTAGAGGGAAAAGATGGTAAATTCAAAAATGTCGATTTTAAAAATTCTGGAGATTTCGAAGATTTAAGAATCTTGTTAAATTTATTAAATCTGTGAAATTTGTAAAATCTCGGAAATTCAAAAAATTTGGAAAAATTTAAAAATTCAAAAAAGGGAAAAATTAAAAGAGAATTATAATATTACAAAATGTGTAAAAAAAATCTCAAATTGTGGGAATACCCTTCACTTCTTCTATTTGATTCTCCTGCCCTGGTTGTGCGCCTCTAAGAATTATCAGACATCCCTAGCCCATCCGCAAATCAATCATGAAGTGCGTGTTATTCCCTGCCAAGGAACCACCCACAGAAAATAATGATGACAATCAACCATGGCACGCAGGTTATAAGTACAGATACTCGGAGAATTAATAGGAAGAAGGAAAAGGACGATCTCGTGTATGTTGAAAAATCAAATCAACGTTCCAAACCAGCGACCCGTGGGTATCTCCACGCTCCCAAGTGTCGATAGTAACTTTTATGAAGGAATCCCCTGGGCCCGTAAAGAACTTCTTGAAATTTTTGCACATTCTACGACACTCATTCCCCCTCTCTATATCCATAAAAACTTCACTTTGTAATTGCATACTTTCAAATGAAAAAATATTGTATTTTTTTTTTCAAAAGAGTTCACATACTTTGAGTATTCCTCAAATTTCGATTTTTCCAAAATCTACAAAACTTGCGACAAAAATGTGTGTAAGTAGATAACATGATAAGGGAATTTATCTTTAACTTCATGTGCTGATCGCCCGCAATTAATTTGCCTAAAATCCCTTCACCACTTGATCAGCTAACTGAACTAAATTTGCATGAAAATGATGAACAGGTGAAGCGTAGTATCATGCTGAAAATGGCTGATGCCTGTCAAGAGGCAAGCAAGCATAAGCAGACGCGTTTTCACGAGATGTACGTCCAACGACACAATAACGTCAGGTAAGCTGTGCAGTGGATATATATATAACTATTATGCAGATTAATTAGTCTGCTCGATATCTATTGCGCCCATGGGTGCGTAATGCGAGCTAGTGTGGTTGTCAATCGCAGGAGTCTTGATTGGAGTGCTGGCTTCTTGGGTTTTAATGCGTTTCAATGGCTCCACCTTGAGGAACAAATATTGGATACTGGAGTGGTAAAAGGGTTCTGGGGATATTTCACATTGCTATTTTTTCATTTAATTTGTTACACACTTCCCCCCCCCCCCCCCCCCCCCCCCCCACGGCTCTACCCCGCGGACCCATGAGCCGACGTTCTCGTCGACCACGTGCTTTTTCCCCAGGATCCATATACGGGATCCTCGAAAAGGAAGACCATGCGAGAGCCATAGGGTCCATCCATGGAGCATCATTGTAAAATTTGTTTTTAATTATTTTGAATTGAAAATTGATTAAAAATTCAGTACTAGGTTTTCAGAAGAAACGAAATCTTAAAAAGTTTGCTTTCTACGTTGCTTTCAGTATCCTGTATGCAGACATTGTGAACTTCACTCCGCTCTCTGAACAATTGTCAGCGTCAGATCTCGTGAAAACGCTGAATCAACTCTTTGGAAGGTTCGATCAAATAGCTCAGGTGAGACTGCAAATCTAAGGCTATAAATTTTGAAATTACAGGAAAGGCCAAAATTTGAGAAAAATCAAAATCACAGAATTTTTGTAATGCCAAAAATGGTGGAAGATTCAAATACAAAATTCCCAAAATTTTGAAAACTCCAAATTTTTGATATTCCAAAGTTTAAAATTTTGTTCGAATAACCAATATTTTGGAAATCACAAAATAAAAAAAAAATGGAATTTTCAGAAATTATGCGGAAAGTAGTAATTCGATTATTAGATTTTCTTCCTCATTGAAAACATGCGAGGAAAAACAACATGACTAAATTTATCTTCATCAGTGAATCGCCTTATTGTTAAAACTTTCCGATATCTGAAGATGAAAAATTGCTGCTGTATTTTATGGAGCAGGATCTGGAAACTTTACAGTTTTGTGGGAGACTGGATCTCTTAGATAAAGGAGGATTTACATCGGTGATATTGTAGATTGAAAGTGGGATAGAATTGAGAAAAAGCAGTGTTCTGTGAGAGCCTGAGGGTACCTTGATTTCCTATCAGAAATAGATTGAATTTTTGAAAGCTTTGAAATTTAAAGATTTTTGTATTTTTTTAATTTAAAAAAATTTGAATTTCAGTCAATCTTCCCTGTTTTAAATTTTAAAAGATTTCGATATTTCAAAAATTCTTATTTTTTTTCTAATTTTTAGAGTTTTTTATGATTTTGTTATTCAAACTGGGAGAACCATGTTCTCTCATAATATGGGTTTATGACGTCCCATTAGACATGGATAATCGGTCTGTAAAATCAACTAAAATGCAATCAGCAGTGGAAAAATGGTCGACTATTTGATATTCCATTGGAAAAAGGTGAATTCTGGTGAGTGCCGGACGATCGAAAATCGATATTTCATTTGGCATTAACTGCTTTCGTCATTTTCTAGGACAAAAATCCAATGGAGCCTTTGTATCTCCTCCCGATAATTCCACCAATCATCTGGAGTGAGGAAAACTTGATTGGAACACGAAAAAAGATTTGTTTAGGCCTAGTAAAGTTTGATAAAGCTTAAACGTTTTGAACTTTTTTAATCTTTTGAAGGTTTTACATTTCACGAGTGTTCAAAAAAGTGTTTTCCTGTTTTTTCCTGGAGTATTTTAAAGCTTTCCTATTTTCTGAATTCTCGCAAATTTCGGGAGTTTCCAAAATTATCGAAAATTGTTCACCCACTCATATACTCATATACCCACCCACCTACGAACACTCACCCACCCACCCACCCACCTACGGATATTCACCCACCGACCCCTCTATGGACATCCCACCCACTCACGTCCCTACGGGCAGGCCCCCCGCCCACCTACCTACGAACACCCCAACCACCCACCCACCCACCCTCGGACACCCATTCACCCACGGGCATCCAACCACCCACCCAGCCTCGGACAGACAACAACCCACCTACCCAACCGTTCGCGTAGACACACACATAAACATACAGGTCCAGGTTTAGTGTAGATACAGTATATGTGCTATCAGCGGTACCCATAAAATGCGACCGCACGGCCGGGCCGGAACCGAACTGGACGCAGGGAGGGGGGGATCCATTGTAGGCGCCAGGCATCGTAGCGCAGGCGTTTCTGGAGGTTTACCCAGGAATTCTGGGAGCAGCTACCGCGAGAATTGCAAGGGAGAACGACGGAGCGAAAAAACACCCACCCATCCACCCACTGGACCCACACACACACAGATTCATATAAGTATACGCACATTAAAAAAAGGTCAACACGGCACGTGTGAACGTTGAAAATTTCACTTCTGATTTTGAGAAAGTTACCTAAACTGCAAATTTAATTGACGTATATATATATTGCATGGTATATCGCTATTGGTTTGCACATGAATGCACTCTATAAAGCAAAACGTCAAATGTATCGCGGATGATTTAGAAGAATTTATCTGTATCGTAACTTATTGGAGATAACATATATCAGGGGCTCGAAAGGGATTTGTTCCGAACGCTTGCGAGAGTCTTATTATTGGGGATCATAGAGCCCATGAAAAATGGGAAAAAATTCTATAGTACCTTAGCTGTGTGTGTGGAGGTTAAAATTGTAGTGCTCGCGAGTGACGCGTCCATGTTTCAGGATTGTTCATCGTACTGATTGCCGGGCGGGGTGAGAGAATTACTTGATTTGAAAAAAAGTCTTACCCCAAAATTGACGATAACTCGTGACGTAATTATTGCTAAATAAATTATCGTATCGATAATTTTATTTATCATTTAATTAACAGAAGTGGAATGCGAAAAGCGTCGACTGACTTTGCCTATTTTATGCACCTTATTTATAATTTGAATAATTGAAATTTTTTGAAAGTTTTTGAAATTTTCAAAAAAAATTTTTTGCAAAAATTGTGAAAATTTGGATTTTTTTTTTGAGTTGTCCAACTTTTTCGAATTATGAAAAATGCAGAAATAATTTCGAAATTTTGGGATTATTGGAATTTTTCTTATTTCTTCTTACTAAAAAAAATCCTGGAGGCATTGATAATGGTCAAAATAAATCATACAAATCGAATAAAGTGCATATTATTATCCCTACTAATAACCATGAATAAATGTGATACTGCATATCCATTAATGGTGAAAATGCGCGATGTGGGATTAATACGCCTCATTTGCATACATCAGCCTATCGACATTACCCTTTTAATTCCACTCAATACTAAATTAATTTAAAATTTGTAGTCGTTGAAAATTTTGCAGATTGGTGTGCTTGACATGATTAGAATGAGTTAAATATTAAATGATTAAAATCGTTCGTGTCTAGTTTTTTTTTCAAAAACAAAAATGAAAATCTCTGATTTCGAGTCTGGAATATATTTTCCGAAATTTCCTTTTCCAGTCTTCAGTAATTCTGAAAGTCTGGGATATGGGATCCATCACTAGCCGAAATGCGCCAATTCCGACTAATTCGCTAAATTTGTATGCATCAACCGACCGACATTAACCTACCCGCGTTTTTAACTTCACGAAATACTCAATCCAAGTGCACATCAAAGCACCTCAATAATCAATATCGTTAGACGTGCAGCTATTCCAAGAGGCATAGCTCCGGCTTAAATTGGTCGAATTCCATTGGCTGTAAATAGCAATAATTGCGTGGTGCCTCCCTTCTGAATTCATGGAATACCAAAGTTATCGGAGAATAGCAAATGACTTCTTTGCCACTGACAACTACACCTGCAATATTTATCTGGACGAATTTGCTGGACATTCTGGACCAATGAAGCTGGATAATATAGGCCATCCAAGGTGTGCGAATTCCATAGAAGATCCTAACAAATTCTAAATTATTTTCGAATAATATCTCGATTTTAGTAATCGACCAAAAGTCCGAGCGGTTTTAACTGATGTAATTTTTTTTCATCCAGATTTTGAAAGCTTGACAAATTTTCAAGAGATGCTCATTTTAAATGCTGTAGCAAATGGAGGACATGGGATGCAATTCAATGAAAATTTTGATGTATTTAAACATCGTTTTCATGACTGCCCAACGGGATATTGTTGCAATTAACCTGGGATAAGTTAATTAGCCCGGAGGGCAATTGAATTATCCAGAAATTTCTCCCCTTGTGCCATCATGGGAAAATCTCATTTCAGTTTTATTCCGGTTTCTTCCCTTTTTTGAATTATTTATTATAGTCATTTGTATTATCATAAGATTAAAGGTGACTCGAACCAGTATTGATTAGCCGATTTATCATTCAACTTTATAGCTTCCAAAAACCACAATTTGATTTCTGATTTGTTTGACGGACACAGGAAGGTATCAAATTTAACTAATCCAATTTGTGACGAAAATTTTGTTATCAATCCCCCCTGCCCCCCCCAACCCCCGCCCACCCACCTATCCACTCACCCACCCACCCAATCACTCATCCACCCACCCACCCATTCACCTACCCACCCACCCACCCATCCACCGACCCACCCATCCACCCACCCACCCATCCACTCACCCAACCGCCCACTTACTCACCCACCCATTCACTCGGTAACCCACCCACCCACTCACCCATTCACTCGGCCACCCACCCATCTACTCAGTCACCTACCCGTCCACTCATCCACCCTCCCACTTGCCCAACGACCCACCCATCAACCCTTCTACTCACCCACCCATCCACCCACACGGCAGGGTATCATTCATACACATAAATAATGTACACGTCTACATTCGTGCACTAATTTAAAACTTGAAGAACATATCCACACTTCGTTTTTCAATGGACATATTGAACTTGACCACGGCATGTTATATATATTGGTTCACGTTGTACAGTTTTCATCTGGGAAAATTGTGCGTACAAACACTGCACTATCAATAGTGCATTGGGCCTCTAAAAAATGAGCATTGATAAGCCCGATGTGTTTGTCCTTTAATTTCCTCGTCTTATCTTCAGGAGTAGTATCCATTGAAGCAGTTAATGAAGTGAGAGTTCGGTGAAAGGGCAGATATGTAACTATAGCTTGTCAATTTTGTCTTACCCACAGACGCCTTCCCTTGCAGACTGGCTCTTACCTCAGCCCTTAAGTCAATTAATGCAAGTGCTAAGGGACTGAGTCACTGGGTTACTTTAAGATTGTGGTATAGGCCAATTTTCTCACTAAGCGGATCGTTTACGAAACAAACAAAAGTTTGCAGACATTTGGATAAGAATTAAAAATCAATAAAAACCGTGATAAGGATTTATTTTCAGGTGATACCAACGATCTTTCGGCTCAAAATATTGCGATCATTGAAAAATTGGTTTTAGGACCTTTTGGCTGAATACATGTCTTATTGGACATTAAAAAAGAAATAGAAATTTAGAAATTTTATATATTGGGAGATTGTAGAAACGATAAATTTGAGAATTTCTGAGCCCTGTAATTTTTCGAGGATGTTTTCAAATTCTAAAAATTACTGGAGAGTGTTCTTTTGACATTCGTCAAAATTTACTACTGAAAACTTTCAAATTGTGAATGCGTCAGACTGAGTTCCAGCCAAGAATGAAATTTAATTTTGAGAATAATTTGTTTAATATTTTCAGGATAACCAGTGCATGAGGATAAAAATTCTTGGTGACTGCTACTACTGTGTCTCGGGTCTGCCTGTTTCACGACCTAATCACGCCTACAACTGTGTCAATATGGGTCTTCAGATGATCGACACTATCAGGTATGCCTGGGGCTGCATTGTCTTAATTTTTAGATTGTGTAAATTGTTCCGTTTGGGAATTGCAAAAAAAATCCCAGCCTCATTTGTTGACTTCTCTTTACTCTTCAAGTTTTTGGATTTAATCTAAAAAAAAATGCCAAATTTTGGCAATGCTTGATTTTTCTTTCAATTTTGAGATTGTATTTTCTATTTTTACCACCTTTAAAATTGTCGAGATATTGACGAGTTTCAAGATCTTCGAAATTGTTTCAAGATGTTCCAAGGATCTTTCAATTACCCCATCTTTATTAACTATCTCAGTTCGTACTCTGTGTTAATGGCTTCAATTTGCTTTCCTAATTTCCAAAGTTCCTCGTCTATCGGCTATAAGTGAAATTTAAGGATGTTATGGCAAAATTTCAGGGAGGTCTAATAACGTAGGAGCATTGCTGACATTTTCTTAGTTTGCTTTAAGAATCTTATGCACAAAATTGTGAGCGTTGAACATACACAAGTCGTAACTTTTGTACACACAATAATTTGCGATGAGTTCAACTGTAAATTTACGCTCAATTTACTGGTACTATTCAAGAAACTGGGTAATTGGAAATGTATGCTAGAAATACGCGATGATAACCAAATCGTATGGTGGGGATTAGCACTTGACTCAACGAGTGCTAATGACTCCACTCAACAGGGGTCGCTGACTCACTTGACTGAACAACTATGAATGACTTACTTGACTCAACGAGTGTTGATGCCCCACTTGACTCAACAAGTGTCGATGACTCCCTTAACTCAACTAGTGTCGACGAGAAACTAACTTTTTACGCCGGACAAACCGTTTGATCCATCTAGATTCAATGATTCGCAATATTTCTCGAATGATCACGATTTCCGAGGATTCCCTGACGCACTCCAGCATTCATGCTGGATTTCCAATACTTATTTTTGAAGATAAACTAACAAAATAAACTGAGTAAGGGAAAATGTGCGCTCAAATTCGTATAAGCCCCTTTACGTTTTTTTCTCGGTTATAAGCTGGAAACGTTTCACCTTATCCGCAACTAAGTTCAACCATGTGTGAAAAAAATCACGACCAAACCTTCTGCACTTTTAGAAAACCTTCTGAAAACTCACCATAACATCCTTAATGGCTGCAATCTTCTTTCTCATTTTCCAGAGTTTCTCGACTAGCGACTGTAAGTGAAATTTAAAGTCAACTGTGGGAAGAGTTGAGTGCTCATGCGTGACCCATTTTCGTAGTTTACCCAGTGGTATAAGAACACGAGGGAATTTTTATGGGGGATGAACATTTCTGTGGAAATTCTGATAAGTGCACACGAGATAAAAAAACATATTTAATTTCACAATGTTTTCTTAGAGCTTGATAAAATGCATTATTAACGAAATATTTGTTTAAGTCGAAAGCAGATCAAATAAGGCAAATTTAAGAATGTCTTTGGGATTGTTGAAACTATTTTGCAATATTTCAAACTTTCAATTTATTATTGTTTTTTTTCAATTGTCCAAGTTTTCGATTTTTTGGGAAACTTTCGAAACCTTCCAAATTTTCAAAAATTTCAGTATCCAATTTTTTTTTTATGGAAATCCCTGATTTTTTTGATTCCTGGTAAAATTCCTGGAATTTGTAAATTTACACCGAGAAATCATGTCTTCAAATTTTTGGAGGACTCCATGGATCATCAATTTTCGAGAAATATTTTGGTGGTAACTCTAGTAGTTAATTCAGTAAATAATTGAATTTGAATTATTTAATTCAATACTTTCCTGGGAGCTAGCCGAAGTCGTGCATCAGTAAGCGAGGGGAATCCCCTCAACTTCAGCTCTTTACCGCCAGTTTCTCAAGCGGCACAAAATCATTCCCTAGAAATGCGAGTATCAATTGACGTGATTCGAGTTCTTATTCATTATCAATTTGAAATACAATACTTATTTAAACGTGTACCAGGTATAGTTCAAGTGATCTATGAATTTATCGCTCTTCGGTTTTCTTTTTCGATTCCAATTGTTACAACCGCATTTCTTCAAATTTTCCAACTTTGTTCAACATTTCAAATTGTGTTAATTTTTGAATTTCGTACAATATTATTTTCATTCCCTGGTTTCTCAAAAAATCTCAAACAATTTTTTTTTAATTTTCAAAGTGACTTTATTTTTCATATTTTCCAAATTTTCATAACTTTGAAAAAGTTCGCAATCTTCGAACTCAATATTTTTCTGAAATTTTCAAACTTAGAAATCGGGCGAGATTTTTCACTTTTCACCTTTCAAAATCCCATAAGAAAAGATTTAAAAAAATGCAGTGCACGCATAAAAAGTGGAGATTCAATATCTTTTTCTTTATATTCTGAATTTTTATTTATTTTTATTTTTCTAAAAATTAAATTGAGAAAATTTTTAAAGGATACCTGAAGTAAATTTTGATGAATCTGAATTCTCACCAATTTCTTTTTCCTTGTACCTCTCACAATTTTATTTTGTCCCTCTCACAATTCCTTTTATGTGACAGCAAGTGCGACAATACGTATTCTCATAAACTGTACTGAGCAAGTTCATAACGAGTCTCCCGCTGGTATGCTTTGCTCATCGCGTTGACGAATATCCCCATCTCTCGCCGCAATATCTCCAGGCTTTTGCCCATAGAGATGAAAAATAAATTATCCAACGACTCAGCTGAAATTTTAGTTACTTACTCTTTACCATTTTTTCTCTCTTCAACTTTATCTCTGTGAAACAGAATGTTAATTTGGATCAAAAAGATTAGTAAAAAAAGCACATTGTATAATTTTCAGGGACCTTAATTCTTTCAACTTTTTATGAATTCTTTTCTTCTTTCCATTCTATTTTTTTTTATTTTTTTTTTGTTGAAAATTTGTTTTTTTTTTTACCTTTTGAATCATTCGAGTTTTTTCGGACCAATTTTTACTCAAATTTCGAAAAGCAAAAGTGGGACATAAAATTTTGATTGTTCTTGGCGCTCGGCATCATTCGAAAGCGGTTTGTGTATGTGTGTATGTATTGAATTTTATTAATACAATTCAATCCAAATATTTTATTTATAGAATTTTCTTCAGACATACAATTTTCAGAGTGCTAAAATCTCCAAAATTTATGAGACTCTTAAGACGAAACGAAAATTTTATTTAAAAAGGTTCGTTAGAGAAGCAACTGGGTTCAACGTGGACATGAGAATTGGAATACATACGGGGAATGTCCTGTGTGGAGTTCTCGGTCTTCGAAAATGGCAGTTCGATGTTTGGAGTGATGATGTCACACTGGCCAATCACATGGAGAGTGGAGGATTGCCTGGGTAAGATCCCTATGTAAACAAGTGGATGATCTTTCATGGTGGGTTTTTACCCACATACCCACTCATTCACTCACCCACTCTTTCACTCACCCACTCATTCACTCACCCACCCACCCATCCATCCACTCACCCACCTACCCACCCACCCATCCATCCATCTTTTATTGCATATCATATTTTATCAGGAAACTCCAATTATACGCTGGGACGGTGCAAATGGAAGAGAGCTAGTGAACCTCAAATTTATATTTTCTTTTTTTTTTGGGAAACGCCTTTCTGTGACCGAACGCTGTGTGTTTGCTAAACAAATTTTTGAAACGCTCGAGAAGTATGTGTGTGTGTTGTTAATTAGTGAACGATTTGGCAGATTTAACTGATGCCTTAAGCTACCGGGCTAATGGAATTTTTTTTCCCTCCCAATAACGTGCAACATCGACATTCAGAGCCTTTTAATGGAAATCGATTGGTCGAATGGGTCAATTGGTGGAATGGATTGATTGGTCCTAAAAGCAACGAGTGTCATTAAATTTTTGTGAAATTGCTCACGCATATCCCAACAAATTCGTGAACAATAAATCGAAGTATAAATAAATTGAATGACTTAATATGAAAATTTAATGATGACTTGAATAAAAAATTATGCAAGCTCACAATTTGATCAATCGATCGCCAACGAATTGTGGGAGCCGAATGGGTTAGGTTGTGGTACAAATTCTTGAAATACTTGGTGGATACATGTACGTGTCCTTCTACCGTATAATCCTGGAAATTATTAACGTTATCGATCACTACCAGGAGGGTGCACATAACTGCCGCAACACTGGACCAGCTTGGCGATCGCTTCAAGGTAGAGCCAGGAAACGGTGGCTCCCGTGAGACTTACCTGGCCGACCACAAGATCGAAACTTATCTCATAATATCACCCGAGGTAAATTTGACCTCTCCAAATAATGCTCTCCTATTTCTCCCTCACCTTACCCTGTAAATTGAAAATTGAAAACTTCATTGGTGATTCCCTGGTCATTCGCAAGATGGAATGTAAAGTCAATTTCGTGGGAAAAATGTCTAAAATTTCATGCAACATAAAATGTGTATTTTTCCATGAGGAACAATTTTGGTTATCACAATTGAACCGGTGTCTTTAATTGTTCAGGCAATAGAGCATTGTAAACACTAGAATTTGTTTTTAACCCGATGACCACACTAAGTATGTGTGTGTTGCCAACCCCTCAGGTGCAAGCTTACGCACATACACACACATGCACACATAATGTGTAATATATAGTGTGTGTGTGTAGGTTTGCACGTTATATATTGCACATTAGGTGTGTATGTGGGACACACACATACCTATAGTGTTGTCAACATCCAGATCGCGGGTGGGTGGATGGGAGGTTGGGTGAGTGATTGGTTGGGAGGGAAGGTGGTTGGGTGGGAGGGAGGGAGGGTGGGTGGGTGGGTGAGAGGGAGGGTGGGAGGGAGGGTGGGTGGGAGGGAGGGTGGGTGGGAGGGAGGGTGGGTGGGAGGGAGGGTGGGTGAGTGGGAGGAAAAGGTTGGGTGAGTGGGTGGGATATATACATATATGTGTATGGGTGGGAAGGGGGGGGCTTGCACAGGCAGTGCAAAAAAATTGAATTTTGGGGTCATGACAATGATTTCGGCAACCTCTTGAGATGTTCTAAATCCTCATCTAGCCGACCACAAGACGAAAATTTATCTCATAATCCTCAGTAAATTTTGCTCTTCCAAATATTTCCCTTGTACTAATGCGACTGTAACTTCTGGAATTTCCCTGTCGAGTGAATTCAGCTGTGCTATAAGCTCTGTATTTGCTAAGACTCTATTAATTCAGTTCAGCCCTCTGTCTTTCAGAAAACCAAAGGTGAAGTTGAAATGGAGAACGGCAAAACACCGGGTCCACTTCCATCCAGATCAAGGCCCAGTAGTAAAATGACTAAATATGTTGAATGTTGGGGCGCCGATAAACCCTTTGCTAACATTGCCGAGTCTACATTGGCTAAAAATATTGGATTAACGGTATGTTTTTGAATATATTTTTTCTAATTTGTAAAATTTTTTTAAGTGATATGAAAAAAAAAAAATTTTCTTAGGTATTTTAAAATTTGAAATAAATAAAAAAAAATTGAAATTTTTGATTTGTAGATTTACGAAATCTTGGAAATCTTTGGAGTTTTGTAATTTTTAAATTTTAAAATTCTGACTTTTTGCAATTTTTAAATTTTAAACTTTTGAAATTTAGAAAAATTTTTTTTTGCTCGTAAAAAAATTAAGATTACAAATCTAAAGCCCAGGCAGAAAACTGCATAGAAAAAAAAATCAATTTCAAATATTTAATGATGGTCCAATAACAATTAATTTAGCTTTCGCTGTGTACACAGTTAATTGTATAAATTTCAGAGTATTGCAATGATTGAATCCAATCTCTTAGCAAATAACTCCAACTGCATCGACATCAAGTAAGTTAGTTGTCAAATTTAATTATCCAACTTTGCAAATGATAACTTTCATCAATTTAACGCGGTAAACCCAACTTGACAGACAATGTTGTGCTGGTAACGAGGGAATGTCACCAACTACCTATTGGTTTACGGATAAAATACAGGAGAACCAGTATCGAGACCAAAGAGATGAACAATATCCTTGGTACGTCGTAGCATCCACGGTCCTATACTGTGCAATGTTCATAACGCAATTAATTTATTTACCCAGGTAAGTTGTATAATCACCCAATTATCCCAATAGACTATTCAAAAATTTCAAAAAAAAATAAAAAGTTTTTGATACTGCGAAGATTTTTAAAAAATCTCAAATTTGTAAAAATTTCATGATTGAGAATATTTCTACTATTTTGAAAATTAGGAAATTTCCACTCTCAATTGATATTTTTCCTAATTGATTGATTTTTTCCTTCAAAAATTTAATAATTCCATATTTCACCATGACACCTTTAAACTGACCTAGAGTATTTAAGAACATGACCACCAAACATCTTAACAATTGCAGGAGCACCGCCGTCTACGGTTGCTTCGCAGTCGGCCTAGTATCTCTACTTTCATTTACTGCAATATCCTGGTACGCTGACAAATCTTCGGAGAGATGTGAAGAGTCCAATCGTCCAGTTATACTCAGTCGTAGCATTAAGATCTCGGTTTACTTGATTACTGCAATCCTCGCTGTGGCGTCCGGGCTAATTAGTATCGTCGATGTTGATGAGGATAACGCAAGAGTTACACCGGTGAGTATTAACCCATAAATCTTGACACAATTTAAGTAAATTTAGGAAGGTACTACACACTTAGAGGAAGCATTAATGTAAACATCCTTTCATTTAAAATCAATTAGCGTTTGGTCGTTCATTTATATGCCCATATGATTTTGTGGAGAATATGAAGTATTTTCCTTCGAAGTTTTTTTTTTATTTTTTTTTAAATTGTTGCGTCAACTCCGGAGTTCTCATCCACACTAAACCTATCTCGGTACAGGATGGCATGAGGATTCCTATTCTGATTTTCGGATATTCCAATACGTTTCCCTGTCTGTAAATGAATCACTACAATAACATTTTTTGTATCCTTTTCCAGGCTTATGTACACTCTGCAGCTATTGCTTTGATAATTGGATGGGTCCACCTGAGAGTTGGATTTATTCTCAAGCTGTTTGTCATGTTCCTCTCCATAATCTCTGTGCTTGTGGTATTTTACCACAATTCAGCGGTCGCTTATTACTACGAAAATGGTGACGAGTAAGTCAATTATTCCATTTGTAAAATACGAATGAATTGCAGAACTAATTAATTTTTCAGATTACTTTTCTGTTGAATTTCAAAATTGTATTTTTATTTTTCTATTCCAATCAAAAGATAATGTTTGAAATCATTAACAATTTTTAATTTGTTATGAACTCCGAAATTTGAATCTCGTATTTTCCCAATGATTTATTTTCAATTCCAGTGCGTAAATTGAGAGGGAAAAATGGTCAATAAAAATGTTGATGGTTCTCCATTAGCTATAGCTCTTGAATCCCAGTAATCAAACTTAATAATAATTGAGGAAATATTGGAGCCACTTGTCGACCCAACTGTCCTAATTCACAATGCTCCATTTTCCAGATTTTCCGGTATCCCCTATCTCCTTCAAATAGGCTACCTTCTATGCACCATTGCGCTGATCCTGCACACACTCGACCGTCAAATTGAGTTTACAACGCGCACCGATTTCCTATGGAAGAGCAAGCTGAAAGTAGAGCAGGACGAAGTTGAAACAATGCGAGGTATAAATAAAATTTTACTGGAGAATATACTGCCAGCGCACGTAGCAGATCATTTTCTCTCCACGCAGATCAATCAGGATCTTTACCACGAGCGCTACAACAGCATTGCAGTTATGTTCGCATCAATACCAAATTACAAGGAATTTTATGATGAGACTGACATAAACAAGCAGGGGCTAGAGTGTTTGCGCCTGCTCAATGAGATCATTTGTGATTTTGATAAGCTCCTGCTGAAGCCTAAATTTTCGGGAATTGAGAAGATCAAAACCATTGGCAGTACGTATATGTTGGCAGCTGGCTTGAGTCCTGGTAAAGAGGATGTCAATGAAAAAGACTTGGCCAAACAGCAGGAGCACAATGTCATAGTTTTGGTGGAATTTGCCATGTCCCTTATGACAATTCTCGATCAGATTAATCGCGAATCCTTTCAGCGATTCAAACTTAGAATGGGCCTGAATCATGGTCCTGTTATTGCCGGCGTTGTCGGCGCGCAAAAGCCTCAATACGACATATGGGGCAATACGGTTAATGTAGCATCGAGAATGGACAGTTGTGGGGAAATGGGCAGGCTGCAAGTGACCGAGGACACGGCGAAAATATTAAAAAATGCCGGCTACGAGCTCATCTGCCGTGGACCAACTTATGTCAAGGGAAAAGGCACATTGACAACGTACTTTGTCAAGACCCCCTTCGATGGCAAAGAGGACAATTATTAGGAGTGTAATTTTTTTGTACATATTCCAAGTAGAAAAACATAAGTCAGGTTATCTAATGGTGTTTTAAAATTGTCATTGTCAACATCTCCATTCACTCATATTCGGACAAGGCGGGCAAAATGACAACCCTGAAATATAAAAGTGTATAGAAATTTAATTCTAATGATCTCATGCATGTATTCGTGCGACAAATTTTTTTTTTCAATGTTGTAATTCTTGTGCGTGAAGGAAATAAATATTTTTGCTTCCGCATGGAAGTGTTGTAATTGTAAAATTTTCATCTCTTATGTCTTACCAGTGACTAAATGGAATTTAAGAAATTTTTTAACTATTGGAGCATAGATTTTGGGTGCGTACGATGACAGCAGCAACATGATGTATTGGAGTGATGTCAACGACGGAGTGATGCGATGGCAAGTGCATGAAACTAGAGTGCACATAAAGCGCATACACACGCACGCACAGACGCACATGACCCGCGTTGTAAATGCATCAGAATCATGTGAAACATTTGAGGTTTTTGGAGGAAGTTTCGAAGCGCTCATACTGGAGAACAATGCCAAGTTGGCAAATCATCATAACATTCTATTGCAATGTCGACATTGTAGTTTTAACATTATGTAAACATTTGAAAACGAAAAAAACAAATTAAACCGCTGAAAAGTTAGAACACTTCGTAACTTTACCGACGCGCGCACAAACTTAAAACTCCGAACTATAGATGGCCACTGCGCACCCCAAGCGCGTCCATCGACATACATACATATATATATATCACACAGGCGCATTAAAATTGGTCCGTAGTAGCCATAAAGAAGTCGTGCAAGTGCAAATGTCTGACAATGTGTTAGCACTAAAAAGTAATTATCTGTATTCGCGAAGAGCCTCAGCCACGCGGTAGTTTGGCAAAAAATTGCAATATCGAAAAAGCGCGCCTCCGGTTTTCCCACGGTGAAGATAAAGCCCCGCTTAAACGTAAGTACCCAGGCCCGTATCCTATTTCTCAACAACATTCTCCATTTTCGATGCGAGAAAAAAAAATGCGGCTGCCGCACTTGCGGCTTTTTTCCAAAAGCGAATTGCTATAATTGACAATTGACAACATTACGATATTTTGATGTGCAACAGTGGTAAAAAAATGGATGCTTGAGGCGCTCAGAAATGTGTGAAAAATTTAGCAAATTTGCTTCGATATAGAGTTCAATTGAGTTATTGTTGGGTGCACTGACAAACCACGGCTTCAATTGCCCTTTTGCGATATATACTGGTAGCTAAAAATTATTTGGGTTGGAGGAATTTTTCGGTTCATGTGAGAACTCTTCCAAAATCGTGTATTGGAGTTTTACACTTGTTTTTGGATAGTGTGATTTTTTAAAAATATTTTCGTTAGGGACCTTCAGGTAGTCCACCAAAAGTGTGTAAAAAAATCAGAATTAAATTTGTCTCATTGATTTGATTGGCGTGAGCACTCGGTCTCCACATTGCGGTCAAATTTGTGAGATATAGATGGGCAGGTTAGATCGAAATGTATTTTCAGGTTAGGTTAGTTTTTCGGCTTGTCTATATATATATCAGAATTTGCTGTTATGAAGGTTAATAATTTGGGAAGACGTCAGTGTTGTTAATACTATGCAATTATAGATTGCTGTCACACGTTTGTTTTTTTTTCTTACATTTTTTCTGGCGAACTTTGGTATATGACACCATCAGAGAAACTGCAATTCAGGTTTTATGCAGTGCGAAGCTTTTGTTTTGAGAAATGTGGAGTGTTAGCTAGTTATGAAAATGTGAATTCAGTTGGGCAAGAATAATGCTTGGCCCTAGGAAGACTTTGATTGAAAGGTCTCTCCCTGATGGGAAATACCATGACCTCTTAATTAAGGCAATGCACCCTGCTCAGCAAAGGTGAAAAAAATTTTTTTCGAATTTTGAGGAGTCCTCTTTCATGTGAGGAGATTACATGATAGGTTCGATATATCTTTTTTTTTTTTTTTTTTTTTTTTTTTTAAATGCAAAATAAGATTTTTAATTCAATATAAGATTTTTCTGCAGGATACATTGAAGCTATAATGTAAGAGAAAACTAATCAGAAAGTTGAAATAGAAACGAAAAAAATGAAAAAAAAAAATGAATTTGAAAAAAAAAATTTAATTGAATTTGCAAAAAAAACTTGTGTGGAAATTGTTTATTGTCATTTATAATATATACACCCTAAATACAGTATTGATGTCTTAAATCACTAATGCTGCATCGCCAGTCGTTGGCTTCATATCTAACTTCAATGAAGTTTAAGTTAGTCTTTCATTAGCACAGTGCTTTTGAGTATTCACAGTTTGAATACTCAAATTGGGAATGTAAGGAAAAATAACTTGTGAAAAAACTTTATAGTTAATGAGTGGGTGGGTGGCGGGGAGGGGGGGGGGTCTGGAAATGGGGAGAGACGGGATATCGGGTCGGTCTGCGAGACTAATTTGATTAGTTATCGATATTGGTTAGGGGATGAGGATTTGGGTGGATTTGTAGTTTCTTAGAACTGTTAAATTTTTCACATTTTTCCCTGACGTTTCTGGCCCCTCAAATTTGCCAAGCGTTCTTACAATTTACTGAAAAAACAAGAAATGAACACACAAAGTTGAAGTAAAAATCGATGAATAATTCTGGCTGAAGAACTTGCACTTTAAGCGAATTGTGTTATCATTTGGTGGACTTACTATCATTGTAACAATTATGGGAATTGCCGATCTGTTAAACCCAAGAGCGTGTGATTGTTGCAATGATGGTTGCAAAAATCCCAGAATTACTTCATCCCTTTTTATTTCTTATTTTACATATTTCATTTTCCTATTTGTCGTCTCTTTTCTTTAATAAATTATGAAATTACGAAGTACATACCTGTTCAAATGCAGCGCTACTCACTCAAATTCTCTTCATCAATGTAATTATTCAACCGCAATGCACGTTCCTTTTGTTTACAAAGGGTCATTTACTGCATCGACAGTGTTTCATGTGATTGTATCATGGCCAATCTACTTATAACTACCAATTTTAAGCGCCTTTGGCGGACATTTTAAACTAATTTCATAATCTGAAAATTGAGAGAAAACTCAGAAATTTTCGGGGAAATTCTCCCGATTTTCGTTTCGATTTTGTGCAGAAATTTCGAATTGTTGTGATAAAATAATTTTCCAAAATTTGCAAAAATGTTTCTGGAATTTTTTGAAATTTTCCAGACTATTTTTTTTTGCAATTTTGCCATTTTAAGTACCGTCAAATTTTCGGTTTTTCCAGAATTTTCCACTTCTGACAATATATTCTTCTTCTGAAATATGGAATACGTATTTTCTTATTTTTTTCCTCCGAACAATTTGAGCCTAAACATTGGAGTTTTGAATTTCCGGCGTTTCCGAATGTTCACTGAAAAAAAGTAAACAATTCTTTTCACTCTTAAGGGTGAAGAAGTGCTCTTACTAAAAAATCGTGGCTTAAAAGTCTTCTGATTGAATAATGAAATGAACTTATGAGAATTTTACGTTTGTTAGGTTGTATAGTTTTACCTGTATATTGATTTTGATAAAGGGCTTGGCCTCACCTCTACTATATAAGTTCCTAAGATGTATAAGATCTCCATAGATCATGAGCTACGATTGCTCCATGAACTATGGTCACTTGACTCTCCGAATAATATCTATATAAGTCTTGGATACCTTTGCTGATTGAAATTTTAGTAATAAGTTATGTTTTTTTTTTTAAACTTGAAATAGCGTTCTGAGTGATTCCGAGAGCCCCTATAGCGCCCTCAGCATGCCGTAGCTGGTTATAACTCAGCTTGCATTACTTTTTAATACCATCGAAAAGACCTAAAAAAATCCAATAACTGAACAAAAAAAAAAAAAAAAAAAAAAAAAATGCAAACCTGGAATTCGTGGCCGTTATCAACTGCTCCAACAGTTGGCGGGTCGATGCCGCAGCCACCTACGGGGCCGGGTTATCCTGCTCCCGGGGCCGATCCCATGGCAACAATGCAGGCATATATGCAATATTATAATCAGCCAGTAAGTGTTAATCTCTACCATCAACCTTCTCTAATACCAAATACCCATATGTCTAGACAATCAGAATTGATAGCAGGGTTGCCAACTTTTCATGCAAAACTTTCAGCTTTTGGCGTTAAACTTTCCCAGTTGTACTTGACAAAAATCAGAATTGACTCACAAATTTCTATACTCTATCGGCAACCCTGATTGCAACCAAGACTGAATCAGCTCAATATGTTACAAATCCCCGAAGGAAATGTGTATAATATTAACATGACATCAACAAATGCTAGGCACCAAGTGGCTACACAACTGAGCAATGGGCAGCTGCGCAACAGCAAAATTGGGCCCAATGGCAGCAGTGGCAACAACAGTATCAACAATGGCAGGCTCAATATGGTGCAAAGGTACGGCAAATCGAACCACCACGTTGGGAGTATTTAGTTTGACCAATATCCCCTCTTTATTGGATGTTTATAACATGGGAAGGATAAGAGACGATATGCTGGGTCAAAGTGTACGCATGCATGACGCGCATGCGCGTAGCTCTTCTCCTCCCGCCATTTGCGCGCACGATCGCCATTTGCGAGAGCGTTCTTAACCTAACGCAACCGCCAAATGGCGCTGTACTGCCATTAGACCTCACCGAAACAATCCATTTATTTTCAGTATCAAGATGCAATGAAGCAGATGTCAGCAGGTATAACTGGAGTTCCACCAACGATTCAGCCGCCTCCACTGCCAAAGGAAAATTCAACCGCGAAACCGCCATTACCACCCGAAAGCGTAAATCTCTACAATTATTCAACGAGCGCTCCTCTATTACCCCATCAGAACAATTTGCCCCTATTTCCAACGAAAAATACCGCGAATCCTCCTCTACCACTCGGGCCCCCACCGCCTTTACCTGCTAATTCCAATGACAATTTGCCCCAGGGTAGTAAAAGAAGCGCAAATACTGAAATACATACTGATAGTGTTAAAAAAATGAAGAATGAAGATGATGAGCTTACTGAAGCAGAGCGTACATTTGATGCACAATTCAAACAGTGGGAAGAACAATTTAACAAGTGGAAACAGCAGAATGCTAATCATCCGGATAAGGTACGTTGGCTTTGATTTATCATCCAGGGCAGTTGAGACATATTTACCATATTTATTTGACATTGATGAAACTAGAGGCAATGGCTTTCAGTCATTTGGCTTAAGTTGATAGATCCAACGGTCTGAACTCGAATACTTATATATATATAATTAATTTTAGGCGCAGTACAAACAATATGAAGCAAAGTGGACAACATGGCGAGAAAAGCTGATTGAACGTCGAGATCAGATGCGGAAGAAGCGCGAGGCGCAGAGGGCCAAAGCCGAGGCAGAGAAGAAGAAGAACATGCCGGGTGGTGATAAGATATTGAATATCCTCTCCAGTACAGAGAATCAGGGCTTGCTGAACAACCTGCTGGGTATTGGAAAGACCCTTGGCTTAACAAGTACAGAAAGCGGTGGAGTCCAATCGCAGCCACCACCACCAATTGTACCAGAGCCATCAGCATTACAGCAGAATCCAATGCAGAGTGTTCCACCACCAGCGACAATAACAGCTCCACCCAGTGCTATGGTACCAGATATGAGTCAAAATCCTTGGGCAATGCAGCAGCAACAGTGGCCAACGCCGTACAACATGCCAGACATGTCCATGCCACCATTTTCTGGCTTCCCTCAACCACCACCTGTATTTCCTGTCAACAATCCACCACCAATGATGGGAGCAATGCCTGCACCAATGTCTGGATTCAATCAACCGCCACCTACTGTAAATCCCGACGTGAATTTTTCGCAACCACCACCAGGATTCAATCCCAGGTCTTATGATTCAAGCGGCCGACGTGATATGCCTGGACCACCTATGAACTCCTTCAAGAGAGATTCAAATGATCAAAACCAACGTAATAGATTCAATGATCAGCGAGAATGTGATGACAACTATGGTGACAATGATCAATTTCGTCGTGACAGCTCCAGGGGACCGAACTTCGGCGGTATGAATCAAGGTTCAAATATGGGTCGTGGTGACTTTTCGAATGATCGCTTCGACAAAGGTCAGAGCTTTGGTTCTGGTGAACGCATGAATAACGATTTCCGACCGGATTCATTTGCACCGAGGGATCGATTCAACGAGAGAAATTTTGGTGATAATCGCTTTGGTGATGATCAAAAGTCAAACGATCAGGATCGATTTGGCGGGAACACGAAAGGGCCATTTGGTTCGAACTTCGATCGCGGATCTCAAGATCGATTCAGGAATGATGATCGTTTCAATAGCGGGAATGATTCTATGAGTGGCGGGAACAATCGTTTTGGCTCTGACAGAGAGCGGTTTGGAAGTGATCGATCAATGCCGGGGGATCGATTTGGTTCGGCTTCCGATCGATTTGGTTCGGCTTCCGATCGATTTGGTTCGGCTTCCGATCGATTTGGTTCGGCCTCCGATCGATTTGGTTCGGCTTCCGATCGATTTGGTTCGGCTTCCGATCGATTTGGTTCTAATATGAATAAGTTTGACTCGATGGACTCTAATGATCGTCGAGATAATTTTGACTCAAGCTCTCGAAACTTTGGGAGAAATGATCGTTTCGATGCACCTCCAGAACTATCGCCAGAGCTGAAAGCTCTAATGGCCAAAAGACGAGCGGCATCAGATGTCTTCAAACCGTCTAATACTTTTCTTAGTGCTGAAAAAACTGAAAGTACTTTCGGATCGTTGGGTGAGAGTTTCAAAAAGATTGCTGGCAATGGTCCGTTCCTTTCGAGAGATCGGTCAGGTGATCGTGGTGGTCCGTCTGACCGCGGTCCTTCATTCAGACCTTCGCCGTTTGGTGGACTTCCTGATGGCGGACCAGATGGCAAGTTCCGCGATGATTCACGCCCGCATGGTGGAGATGCTTATCGACCTGATGGCAAATTCCGTGATGATCTACGCTTCCAAGGTCCAGACACGTTTAGATCTGATAACAAATTCCGAGATGATCTGCGTAACCAAGGTGGAGACACTTTTCGACCGGAGAACAAGTTCCGCGATGACTTCCGTTCGCAACCTGGAAATGCTTTCCGACCAGAGGGCAGATTCCGCGACGATCTGCGGTTCCATGGTCGTGATGCTTTTCAACCGGAAGGCAAATTCCGCGATGATTTTCGCCCACAAGGTGGAGATGATTTTCGCTCACAAGGTGGAGATGATTTTCGTCCACAAGGTGGAGATGGTTTCCAATCAGAAGGTAAATTCAGAGATGATTTGCGTCAAGGTGGAGATACCTTTCGACCAGGTGGAAAATTCCGCGATGATCAGTGCTTCCAAGGTGGAGATGCTCATCGACCAAAGGATCAATCCCGCAATGATCTGCGTTTTCAAGGTGGAAATACTTTCCGACCAGAGGATCGCCCTCGTGATGCTCCGCGTTTCCAAGGTGGAGACACCTTTCGACCAGAGGATAAATCCCACGATGGTCTGTCCTCTCAAAAAGAAGATTCTTCCCAACCAGATAAGTTGGGCGATGATCTGCCACCTCAGGGTGACACCAATTCCCAAGATACCCCACACAAAATGCCACTCATAGAGCAACCCCCTTGGGTAGAACCGAGCGTTATGCAGGGTCCAAGCGATGACGCCAAGAGCATAAACAAGAAACCTGATCCGGATCAATCATCGGATATTATGATTCTCCCCAATCCCGAAGAGCGAAACGAGGAAGAAAATCCCATCGTAAATCCTGATGCAGCTTCATCGCCAATACCCGAAGCAGTAGTGAAAGAACCGGCTGGGCTACCATTCATGGGCGAGAATGATCCCAAGCCTGAAGATCTGAACATGGAACCTCCTCCGGATCTCCCAGATTTGGGTCCTGTCAAGCAGACGAATGAGATGCCAACTGAAATGCCATTAGACTCCAAATCAACAAGCGGCTCTCTCGATCGACCCAATAACTTCTTCAATGGATCATTTGGCGGGCCTGGTCCTCTGCCAAATCGAGGACCTCAAGATTCACGAGAGCCACCTCAAGGATTTCAACATTCGCAAGGACCGCCTCGTGGATTTCCGGATCCCTCAGGACCATCTCGTGGGTTTTCAGATTCAGAAGGACCAGCACGTGGTCCTCATGATTCGCAAGGGCCACTTCGAAGGCCTTCCGACTTACAAGGGCCACCTCGGGGTCCTCAGGATTCATTAGGTCCCCGAGGTCCTCACGACTCACAAGGATTGCTGAGAGGACCTCACGATTTGCAAGGGTTACCCAGAGGGCCCAACGATGCTCCTTTCGGGGCGAGAAACATTGGAGATACTAACTTTTCTCAGCGAGGTTTCAATGACGGTCCGTTTGGTTCGAAGTCAAATCAGGGACCATTTGCACCTGGTAATGATCGTTTTCGCAAGGATTCCGGAGATTTTGGACCTCGTAATGCAAATCTACCATTTGAACCAAGACAAAATGAAGATTTGCGCGGTCGCGGACCCAATACATCCCTTGGTCCTAGAGATTTAGATAACTTCCCGCGTGGGCCCAATTCTCAATTCAGCCCAAGGAAGGATGACTTTGAGCAGCGTAACTTGCCATTCAGTCCTCGCGATAATGACAATTTTGGTCCTCGAGGAGGTAACTCAGGAAATAACTCGTTCCGACTTAATGATCGCGGTGATTTTGACCGAGGTTCCAATATGGGACCACGTGATCTGGATAATTTTGGTCCAAGACCAAATGCACCATTCGATATGCGTGACCGTCGGTTTGGATCCGACACCTTCATGCCAAGGCCCTTCAACACTTTTGGCCCGTCACGAGGACCTGGGCCGAACGTTGGACCGGGCGATGGTGGACCTCGTGACCTGATGTCCCACATGGACCGACCAATGAATCAACAGAGAGGAGATATGATGAACGCAATGGATGGTGATAGACCTGATCGGTTTCGGGACGGAATGAACCCACCTTTGAACAAGTTCATGGATGATTCAAGGACACCTATGGGAGGACCAATGCTTCCACGGGATTTAGATAGACGTGGGAATTTCGGGAAACTTGATATGGATCGCGGACCGAATGACTCGATGGGACTTGGAGGGAATGATCCAATGGGACGTGGGCCGAATGATTTCATGGGACGTGGGCCGAATGATCCCATGAATCGCAGACCGAATGATCCAATGGGACGTGGGCCGAATGACCCTATGGGACGTGGACCGAATGACCCTATGGGACGTGGACCGAATGATCCAATGGGACGTGGACCCAATGAACTAATGGGACGTGGACCGAATGATCCGATGGGACGTGGACCGATTGACCCAATGGGGCGTGGGCCAAATGAGCCAATGGGACGTGGACCAAATGATCCGATGGGACGTGGGCCAAATGAGGCAATGGGACGTGGACCGATTGACCCAATGGGACGTGGGCCAAATGAGCCAATGGGACGTGGACCGATGGACCCAATGGGGCGTGGACCAAATGACTCGATGGGTTGTGGGCCAAATGACCCAATGGGACGTGGACCGATGGACCCAATGGGACGTGGACCGAATGACCCAATGGGCCGTGGACCGAATGATCCAATGGGCCGTGGACCGAATGATCTAATGGGACGTGGGCAGAATGACCCCATGAATCGCAGACCGAATGACCCAATGGGACGTGGACCCAATGACCCAATGGGACGTGGACCCAATGACCCAATGGGACGCGGTCCAAACAATCCAATGGGCCGTGGACCGAATGACCCAATGGGTCGTGGACTGCTTGATCCAATGGGTCGCGGACTGCTTGATCCAATGAACCGTGGACTATTCGACCCAATGGGTCGAGGACCCAATGATCCAATGGGTCGCGGACCCAATGATCCAATGGGTCGAAGACCCAATGATCCAATGGGTCGAGGACCCAATGATCCAATGGGTCGAGGACCTAATGACCCAATGGGCCGAGGACCCAATGATCCAATGGGTCGAGGACCTAATGACCCAATGAGCCGAGGACCCAATGATCCAATGGGTCGAGGACCTAATGACCCAATGGGTCGAGGACCTAATGACCCAATGGGTCGGGGACCTAATGACCCGATGGGTCGAGGACCTAATGATTCAATGGGCCGCGGACCTAATGATCCAATGGGCCGCGGACCCAACGATCCAATGAATCGCGGACCTAACGATCCAATGAATCGCGGACCTAACGACCCGATGGGTCGCGGGCCCAATGACCCAATAGGTCGTGACCTGAATGACCCCATGGGCCGTGGATCAAAAGGCCTCTTGGGTTGCGGGCCCAATGACCCAATGGGTCGTGACCTGAATGCTCCCATGGGACGTGGATCAAAAAAAGGCCTTTTGGGTTGCGCACCAGGTGACCCCATGTCTCCACTGAACAGAGGCGACAGACCGTTCATGCCACCTGAGGACATGACATCAGGGCGATCAGGCCCAGTGCTACGAGGTTTCGATGGGCCTGCTCCCCTCAAGGATGATATATTAGATAATCCCCATGATTCACTCAAACATCGCCTTGATCACATTCAACCGGGCCCACGTGAGGCTCCAATACGTGATTTTTGCATCACGAAACAGTTCAATTATAACCATGGCGGTGGTGTGCCCGATGAAATATTTAATGAATTTGTACCGTCAAAGGTCATTGATCATGGACATGTAAGGCGGCCAATGTCCCAAGAATATGTGCGACCAGCACAATTCTTTGATTATGCACATGGTAAATTCACGCATAGAGCACCCGATCATGAGATATTCCCTAAATTGGATTACAAATATTGGGTAGAGGATGAGCATAATCTTCGTGAGTACAGTGAGGGAATGAGGGAGTATGAAGCGAGGAAGAGACACGCCAAGATGCTGATGGAATCGCGGATGAACGAGCGTCGGAGGCGAGAGGAGGTTGGCGCTGGTGGCGGCTCTCCTTGGGATAAGTCAGATTCAGGGAGGATTTTAGGGGGTAGAAATTATAGGGGCAATCGTGATTATGATCACATGGAGATGAGAGACAGTTGGGATAAACGGGGACAGGAGAGATCGCGGGAGAGAGATGGCGATATGCATCGCGATGATAGAAATCGCAGTGGCAGTAGCAAAGGTAAATTCAACGATGCATTTTCGCCATTGGTGGACACCCATCCACTTAATTTTTTGTATATTGATAAATTCAATTTTTCAAGAAGACAGATCTTGTGAATAATTCCTTCGTTGATAATTCCATATATTCTTCTTATACATTTTGTTTTTAACAGAGAGAACACATGAAAAATACGAGAGATCGCGAAAGGATACTGACTCTGAATTTAACTTGATTGATAACAGGTAATGAGCAAATCGGTGCTGATTAAATAAAAGAAATAAAACGTAAATAGTTAGACATTATAGACGAATATTTGAATGTGTGTATCGGTTTTACTAGATCTAGAGGAAATGTTAGCCGTCAAGAGACCACAACAAAGCTACCAACAGACACCTCTTCTCCAAAGGACACCAGGTATGGATTTAACTGCTCAATTTTCACAGTAAAATAATCTAACCACGACAATTTTCAAAATAATGAATTTACCAACATATTGACATTGTTGAAATGTTACTACTGATTTATTTTTCAAATGCGAAATTATTCTGCCTATAAGAATTAGTTGATACTTTTTTTATCATTGCAGCGCATTGCGCGCAAAATCGGCAACAAATTGGCCACTAATTCTTATGGCAATATCAAATTATTGGAAATTACGATGTATCGTGAGATACAAATTTTACGCGTTATATATGCGCTATTGGAAATTACGGTGTACAAATAAATATAGTACTTCTATCTCATCATATTGCAAATTCCTCTCTTGATTGGGAATTCGTTGACATAATTTTAAACTTACTTTCACTATACATAATTTTATTGATACGTATGGAGTCTGTACAATTTTGGCAGAATGTCCATGTCCGATGACATTAATTGATATTGTTGATAACTATATCCGGTGCATTACTCAACCGCGCATTTGATTATACCGCTTGCATTTGCTCAATTGTATGGGTTGTTTGCCCGTGCGATATTTTTTTTCAATGAATTTTCCGGATGATTGTTCATGTTTTACGTAGTTCAGCTCAGGGGATATACGTGCATTACATTGGTGATTTTATTGCAGCACTGGCAGGCACGATGACAGCCCACCGAAGACAATGGAGCTGGGAAAGTCGCCTAATTATACCATGGTGGATGATCTACTCTGCTTTCCCGGGCGACAAAATCGGCCACTTAAGATAGCGATCATCCTGAGGGGACCGCCTGGCAGTGGAAAGTCATTTGTTGCTAAACTTATCAAGGTCAGTACTACGGAATCACAAATGGTCAATTTTGATTGATGTCTTCATCATTTCATGCGATTGGTCGTCCTATTGTGGATCAGCATTCCTATCAGAATGTTTCGAGGTCCGCGGCGAACCCAGGGCAGGGGGAAGCTCTCCTAAATGCCCTCTGGAGGGCAGATATAATTTATGCTCCGAAACACTAAAGATCTTCAAAAGCGCAATGTCTCATTTCTTCCATTAACCTGTCATTTGTTAATCACCTTAGGATAAAGAATTGGAGCAAGGAGGATCAGCACCTCGCATCCTCAGTCTGGACGATTATTTTCTCGTTGAGAAGGACGTGGAAACCGAAGACGACAGTGGGAAAAAAGTGATTGTCAAGGTACCAAATCCAGATTCGCAACATTCAAACCATCTCTCAGACTTAGGTTACTAATCATAACTCTGTGCCCTCTATTGGTCATCGCAGGAAATGGTCTACGAGTACGAGGAAGCCATGGAAGCTAACTACATAGCGTCACTGTCCAAAGCCTTCAAGAAGAACATTACAGATGGATTCTTCAACTTCATCATCCTCGATGGAATCAATGAGAAAATATCGGACTACGAAGAGCTGTGGAGTTTTGCCAAGACTAAAGGATTCAAGGTAGGGTTTCATAGCTTCGGTGCATTCCTTTTGGGTTCCATCATTTGGATTCCATAAAACAATTGGGCTAATTTCCAGGTATACATTTGTGAAATGGATATGGATGACGTTGCTGTCTGCTTGAAGCATAACATTCACAATCGTACGGAGGAGGAGATCAACCGAATCATTGACTACTTCGAGCCGACACCAAGTTACCACCAAAAATTGGATGTCGCTTCACTATTGCAGGATGATGCTATTCAAGAGGTATTCAAATTGACCTAGATGAGCTTCTGCTCATTCAGATACCATTATTTTCTATCTGAGGACTTCCTGCCGAGTCTGTGGACTTACGAACAGCAGGGAGGGATTGAACTAATTATTTCTGCTCATCGGGAATTGTTAGGGACGGCAACAGGCCGTGATTTTAGAGCGCCAGTGGGTGGGTTTGTTGTGCTTTTCTGCATGATGGCGTTCTATCATTGCAGGGATCAGATCTTTGCTTGCTGTTGACTGAATGAGTAGATTAATTTATTTAATAAGCATCTTGAGAATAGATGACCCAAGAATGGTCCCCTTCTCAGGAAAGGGATAATGTCAGGTTGACACTTTCCAAATTGGATGCTGTAGCTCCAGCAGGTCATCCGAAATTAGGTCAAGGTTGAGTTAGTTCAGTTGGTAGAGTTGATCCTGAAACTTATCACTTCCAGGTTCAAATGGACGAAAACCAAGAGTCCGCGGTGAAAGGGGATGGAAATGAGGACAGTCAAGATAGTCAGGAAGACAGTGCAGGTTCAATGGTAGGGCAATCTACATGTATATGTGATCAAGCACATAATTAGGCTAATAATACAGTTCTAATCAGTTATCTCTCCTTTTATACTAGGGTGTTAGCAAATGGGAACAGATGGAGGCTGAAGACAAACTCGGTGAGTAGATTATCCGAATACTGAGACACTCTTAGATACGTTAGCTGCATACTAACTTATAGTCAAATATTCTTTCAGATCGGCTGGACGGTTTGACCCGTAAGAATGATGGCAAGCCTCAGACGATGGAGGATTTCCTACAGGTTCCTGATTACTATAATATGGAAGATAATTCGGGGAAAAAAAGGGTAAGACATTGCAGTTGGTGCTTGAAAATTAGTTTTCTCTTCTGAAATATTCGGCCGGTTTTTATCGGTTTTCCCATTCAAGAAAGTGCATACACAAAAATGAATTTCGTCATAGTCGAAAGTCGTAAGACCATTCCTCATTGGTTTGTCATAATTTATTGCTTGATCAGTTTGAAGAAGCAGAAGATGGTTGCCCCAAATTGGAAAATTGAGAGCGCTCATTTTTTCGGAATCAATGATTAACAGTATCTTCAACTTCGGAAAGAAAATTGTTACTTCAAATTGCAAATTGTAATTCAGCGCGCATGCGCATTTGCGCAAATTACAAAGATTAGTCATTTCTTGTCTAATGGTGGAAAATATTTGTGTGTTTAGGTAAGGTGGGCGGATTTGGAGGAGCGCAAGGAGCAGGAGAAAATGCGAGCGGTAGGATTTGTAGTTGGCCAAACAAACTGGGACAGAATGATGGATCCCACGAAAGGCGGTAGTGCCCTCACACGTACCAAGTACATATGATCATATTTTTAATATTCACCATGGCATTAACCATCCTCTGCAGCTTCTTAATTATCATTTCACCATTGATCATATTCGTGTATCACTGAATACTCTGTAAGGAGTAATTCTCTCTAAAATTAATTAAATTTTTTGTATAATTTGCTTAGTTTTATACACTTCCATGAGCAGCCAATTGTTCAGCCATTCTCTTATCAACCAGTCAATGTACATAAGTCTTTAATCCATTCATTCCAGGTTTTTCAAATTGAGTTAGTGAATTATGATGCAAATCTCCGGATTGCTGATAATCGCGTACCATTAAGGAAACATAATTAAGATTTAAAGAAGTAGATATTAGACCATCAACTTGGTCGCATTGTCCGACTTAATTGTAATGTAAGTTTTAAACGATTTATTCCCTAAAAAAAAAATGTATGTAACACGAATAAATGTTCAATGGAGCGTAACTGAAGTACTCGACGAATATTTATTTGAGATTAATTTTTTTTTCGCTCATCAATTGTATTTGATTTTATTACATTGATAATAATTTATGGTGAATTTAGGAAATAATTTTTAAGGCTATCAACGTAGTTACTATTGCTACTGAGGTCGTAGAAAGTTGCTGATGTTGGCTTTCTTACATGTATACTCTGGAGGACAGTCCTTCAATTCTCCATATTCAATAGCCTTGCGAAATTCGGCTAATTTTTTCTCGTATTCGTTGTCCATAACAGTTGTCCTGGAATACAAAAAAATGTATTTTGCTCAAACTGATTTACCTTTTGATTTAGCGTTAATTACTTTGAAATTATTTTCATGGCCTCGACGATCATATCGATAGGTCCCAGGTACTCCTTGGCAGTGTCAGGTACTTCGCATGCTGCACGGTACAAACAGGTTTCGCCCATCAGGTACCCCAGCGCCAAGGTCATGTCCTCGGGTGACACCAAGTCCCCTCCTGAATTATTAAACATATTTAGTATGCCGCATAGGACAAATTTTGACGTTACTGAAGAAAGTTACCTTCATCGAACTTTCGACCTTTGCCACTGCCATTTCCGATATAAGCAGCACCAACTGCAGCCGCTTTCAATAACAACAACAAGAACACTGCTGATAAATTCAGATTGATGATCTACAAAAATAATACGTTAAGTGTTGCGGACGAAGGATCTCCAAAGTTTACCACATACCGGATTACCCCGAGATTTTTCAAACAACTCCCGCGTTATTTCCGCCAGCATTGAGCTCGAATCTTTTCGGTTATTCTTGTCGAGAACAACATTCGCTTCACTTTGCACTGAAACACAACTGATCCACAATCCAAATACTGCAATAGCAATGATTAAATTCATTGTGACAATGTGAAGGATGGTCGATGTTGTGGAGAAGTGTGCCTGCGCGGAGCGTATTTTGGTGACATTTATAAATAGTGGATGTCTTGAAGTGCATCGCAATCTTAGTCATGTGCAACCAGGGTGAAAATCTCCAGTCATTATCCTCTGTTTCCATTGTCACAAGTAGTCGCATAATAATCATATATTGTGCCACTAGTCAATTTGAGTTTACTATCTGATGGCAGGTGAAAGTTTTTCACTTTTACTTTACATAAAAAATTGAGTACAATCAGGGCATTGCAGCATGACACTGCAATGGGCATGAAGATGTCTCTCGTTGAGAGTATTTATGTGTTTATGTAAACTTGCAATAACCGAAACTGATAATGAAGTTTGTTTAAAAAACAGGAAATCTTCTGATTGGCCCGAATTTACTCACGCAAGATTACCACCAGTTGGTAGATGTCTTCTAAGATGGACCAACTATATATCAGCGTTTCATCACCTCGGTACTTCCGCTATCACTGATCCAGTCCAACTGATGTGTCACCTTCCCTTGCCACCACCGAAAAATTGATCCGGTAATGAGAAGCCCCTCCCCCCGCCCACCCAGACCGACCTTGTTAATGAAAAATTCATACGAAAATTGTCCGCTATCAGCGTGCTCGAACTTTTGCGCTTGCTCCTCAACTATGTTGCAAATGATATACCAATAGCCTTCGTATCTAAATTGGAGGTAGGGATTCGCAGAAAACTCGAGGACAAGTGGCAATTTATCTTATATCAATGCGCACCCCTGATCATGGGGTGGTGAACATAATTTGCCTCCCCCGTTTTCAGGGTTACTGCCCGCCGATCTCCGACAACTTGAATAAAATATTAACCCGTAGTCTGCCTTGGTGTAAAGTGTCGTTGATCTCTGATCGCTGTCACCCTTAAGGTCAAGGGGTGGAGTTTACCGAATGTTTAATCAGACATGCGCGCAACTTGGGGTGGCACTGCAGTTGAATGACGAATCGGATGATTGGAGTATTTTAGTACGCTATGCGCGAGCGCCTGCGCAGAGCGTTTTTGTCTTCTCTCCTACAGTATGACGAAATATGCAATAATAATATCTGATAATTGATTCGAATCCATCAATTACTAACGCTCTTCACCCCCCGTTGAAACTAGAATGTGTAGTTTGAAATCTTAGTAGATGATCTATACTACGCGCATGCGCAGACGGCCATGCGCATGGATTCCCGCGCGCCCTCCATTTTGTTGTCCACGCGCGCTTCGAAAATCTAACCTAACCCTTCAACTATAAACTCAAATTGAAAGTTTTGTTGCAGTATTCAATCAGATTGGTTGTGATCTTCCAGTCTGTTGGTGGAGCATTTTTTATTCACATTTTTGGTTACTTACTAACATAAGTACGTACTTATTATGTATTTTTATTGACCATTATGCTTTTTATTTTTTCCGGAAATCCGTCATCACCAATAATACCGACAAGTAACTGACCGACGTTTTCATCACCTGAAGTTAGAAGATAATGAAGCTTTTGCTCAGTTAATTATGAAGTGAATTTGTACCTGGAGAGAAAGGGGAATGGATAAAACTGCAAATCTCCAAGTGGTGTGTTTCAACGGGCGTGTCTTCTGGAAACCTATCATCAGTAAGGACCGAGTGGCCGATGGAGTTAAGTCATACCAGCTGCTTCGATAAAAGGCATATCCAACTTCAGAGCTCTACCAACACCAAATGCAAACGAATATGATTGAACATCCCGTCTTAAACTGTCTTAAACTGTCTTAGACTGTCCTAATCCGTCTTAAATTACCTCAGCTATAAGACATTCACCAGCCCAACAGTTGACAAAAAACTGTGTCAAGATGCCAAACGTTGAAAAAATGATAAAACTTATTTCACCGAGGCCAGACTCGCCATCATGAAGAAGCTGTAAGATATCAGATTATATTTCTTCGAGTTAATCCTGCGTGGTTATGTCATCACCTTCAGCACATTATATCCCTGGAAACAGAACATCAAAGTGCAACTAGCGAGCTCAACGAACCAAGGAAAATTGAACAGATTTTCAAGATTCTTGACAAACCTGCGGAATGAATCAGAGAAATCGGCATTTGGATAAGTGGAGCAGATGTTCAATACTCACTGACAGATCATTTGATGCTTTCTCACAATTTCTCCCAGAGCAATTTGAAAGGTATGCCTGCTGTCATCCCGATGCTGTCCCAACTCCACCAACGACATCTGAATGAGCTGCAGTTGCCCACATACGTGTAGTATGAGCATGACAACAAAGCCGTCCAGTACCAGATGAATGCCAGTGGCCATTATGGACACATATAGTTGCAGGGTGAAGACTGTTGCGTAGGTAATCACCTGGGTGGTATCGAATGGCATGTATGTGACGAAGAAGAAGTCAATGGACAGTCGAGGATCAGGATTCTTTATGTGAAAGCTATCGAAATGATAGAATTTCTGATGAGTGACTGGACATTTCAGCCCAGTAGTCGTCTTTGGGACAAAGCAACGATTCACTGAAGGTTTCACCAAGATTAACGTACCAGGGAGACGACACCACTGATCACAACACAGATGAAGCTAAGCCCTACGAGAATGGAGATCGTTCTGGCAGTTTTTGCTGCTTTCATGGCTATCCTGTACTGCTCCTTGCTCAATTCTACGGATGAGCTTGCCTCCACCATTGATAGCAAGCCAATCAAACCTAGAAGACAGCTGATGTATACATCTGCTCCAGTCGATGTATGTCTTCACCAGAATTTACCATCATTCCCACGTTGCAGAACTGTCAGCTTGACGAAGACTGATATGAATGCCAGTTGAGTTGTGAATGCTTGTACAAGTGCATCAACTTGATCCCAAAACAACGCCATAGCCGCAAATCTTGGGATGATTATTACAATCAGAACCAAGATGGCGTTGATGGACGGCCAATATATTCCAATAAAGTTGGTTCGTCTTTTTGGCCAGAATCCACTGATGTTCAACAAGAAGCGGTTCCATCCATACAAGTACTCGGAATTTATTTTCATGGCTCACGAGATTCAAGTGTTGCTAGCATTTGAATCTCGACGATACGACCTACGAAACATCTGCGCTACGACTGAAGAGTCCCACAAGCTTTATCGATTTTTTCAACCACTCTTGCAATAATAATGAGAAGAATTAGGCAGTTTATCGCAAAAAAAGGTTCATTATATTGAATTACATAGTAAAGAGGGAGTTCCAGGAAAGTGGCAGGCGATGAGAATTCGAAATTGGTGATAATGCTTACCACAGGCTTTTTTTTTATTTGGAAGACGGTGAGCTGGATCTTGTGAGCACCTGGTCGAAGTTCCATAGTCAAGAGCATTGCCACCGGAGGTCTCCATCGACGTCCAGATGGAGTTTCCATTTTTTCTGAAAACTGATCCCAACACATGTGGAGAATTGAAAGATGTGTACATCATATAAGAGGAAAAAGGAGTTGTGAACTAAGTGATGAATATTAGCTGCAAAATTGAATGTTTGGACTGGATAGACATCATCTGCTCGTGTAGTGCTTCCTAGACCCGCTTGGGAGCTGGTGATTACCAAAGACTTTCCCCAGGTCAGTTAACGATATTCGACTGAGGGCTCCTTGATATAAGGAATAACATTGGCCTACAAGATTACATGAAGGGCACTGTGTCCAAGCAGCAGAGGATCAAGATTGCTCATGTAGACACTATTCAAATGCGCCATTCAAAATGGTTTTCATCAGCCACTTGTAGTGTCACTCATAGTTCATTGATACTTGGAACTGGGAACCCAATTCAATAAGACTGCTAGAGTGATGATAGAGTAGGAAAGGCTGAGTCTCATGATCCAAATGCTCCTGCTAGAGGTCATCTCATGCATAACTGCTCTACTTCATTGCTGGTTAATGCATGCGATAACCTTCCTGCTATCATCCGGAGAACGTCATGTAGATCCACTCACCAGCGATGCCTACCTGGAATGTCCTGTTTCCCGCGACATCTGTTCCCTGCTGTGCATAGTAAACTAACAAAAATGCCTACGTATGCTAACTACATACATCCTAATCAGAAGATGCGGTAGTATCTCTTAGAAAAGGACGCAACCTTCGTCTTTACCACACTCTGCTATTTCTCTTTCTCGTATACCCTTTCCGGTCTTTACGATTTGTTCCCATCCCAACCCCTTTTCTACCTCCAAACCCTCGGTACCACATTCGCCGAGGGGCGAGGAACAAACCTGCCCAGGTACAGTCATCTCTTTTACGAGACTACCGCTCGACAGTGAACCTGTGAGATTAGAGCGCTATAAATTTTGACCGCCGATACCCAGGACTGCTAAATCGGGGGACAGTATAAAGTATACGGCAGATTGAAAAATCATCAGGCAATTCGTTCTTCCTATCATGAGCTTCTTTATTGTCTATCCAAGTTCTTCTAACTTATTCGTTGCTTCACGGTCAACAGCATTGACAAATACCCCACCGAAGTTTTCAACACCTGCAAAACAGAAGTTTACGCTATCAAGGTATCCGCATCTAGAAGCTCATTAACTTACGGTGATAAATAAATGCCTGGAGAAGGCAAAGAAGAAGCCAGCTGAGATGGTCAATGGTCGAAACGATCGAAAGCCCACGAACAGCAGAGATCGTACATGTGATGCTGGTAAATTGTACCATTCGCTGTTGTAAGCAGCATAGCTAAGTGTTGAACTCTGGAAATAAACATTCTATAGCATGCGTGCCGTATATTAAATGTAAGTTTTCTCTTTCATTACCTCTGCGATGAGTTGTTCACCTATGTAGCAGTACATGAAGAGGTGTAAAGCTGTGTAGAACATGTATGTAACTGAAAAGGCTGTTTCCAGGAAGGTGGTACCATGTGAGTCGACACCCAGGAAGTTCTGCGGTAAAGTGCAACTTCGATAACTCAAATTGAATATCAACATCATCAGGTCCTTACCGTAACCAGTATGAAGCCTTGGAAACAGAAAGTAAAGGTGCAGATGAAGAGTTGCAGGAGTAAAATTGGACTGAACCAATTGTTAATAAGTTCAACCAACCTAGGCAGAGACAAGGATACATTATTGAGGAATTGGGGGTATTATACTGAGAAGAATTGATGTCCAACTCATTCAATTTCTCGTGGCGCTTGACGATCCCAACCAACTTTTCCCTGAAGAGGCTTGCGTGACAGGTGCGACAGTCATTGGTCAGGTTTCTCAGGGCGATTTGGGTAACTGATAGCTGTCCACAGATATGAAGAACTATTGCTGATATCATGCAGTCGAATAGAGCATAGGAGTTCATTGAGACGAATGTACCAATGCATTGGGCTATCCAGACTGGTACAAGATACTGCGTCTTCCTGGTATCGCATGGTAACCATGCCGAAAACAGAAGGCCAACTGCCAGGCGTGGATCAATGTCATCTCTCTCCATCTCCTCACGGCCGCGATATGTCTACAACAATGTTGACCCTAAATTAAATCAACGGTGTCCAATATATATTCAAATTTGTGGGAAAACTACTGATAATTCAACCATTTTCACGAGGTAAAACCTTGTAAACAATGAACGCGACAAACATCATATGAGTAATGATACCAGATCCAATTGATATAATTCGACTTATTGATGCTGTCTTCAGCATAACACAACGCTCTTCAAAATTACGCTCAATGCTCCAATCGTCAGTCATAAAATCAATAAACATTCTTATTCCTGTTGAATGTTAACAGATAATGTCTTAGACAGGTTTTTAATCTCGTGGGTGAAGGACAAATACTTGAAGGTATCAACCTTTGCGGCGGTGGCGAAAGAGAAGGAGCTTGTAACTTGCTATCAACATTGAACCGTTAACAGATAGACAGTCGATTACCGCGTCCATGTTGCCCCAGTAGATCACGATACTGGCTGTTTGTGGTATGTAAGAGAAAACAATGAGAATGATTACGCACAACAGTGATCTCTGTCTGTTGATGAAGCCAGCATGACGCTTTGGCCATGTGCCGAGGAGGTTGAGGCTGAATCGATTCCAACCAATGGCATATTTGAAATCTACAATCAGGTTTTACATTTGAGTAAGCTTTTTTTATTTCCCTTTGCAGTGATACGGAACCTTGGTTATAGCTCATGCTCGTGGTGGTTTTTTTTTTACAATGGACATGCGGGCACAACTGGCGCAGCTGAAGAAAACTTTGCCAACTATATTCGCTGATTGTTGGACAATAATTTCAGTATAATTATCCCCTGCATTGGGTATGCAAATTACGCGAGGGCCTCAGAGGTTGGACATTTTTTAGCGGACGATGCTAAGTCAGTTGAGGAAGAGGGTTGCTGCTGTTCGGGAGAATTCGACTGATGCACTGCTGGTAATGTTGAAAGGTTATAAGGTCAGGGATGATAGACTAGTGCTTGCAAGACTACACCTTGGTTCTTGTGATTATTACAATGGGATTGCAGTGGCAGAATTTCATTGAATCAACCTGAACACCTGATCTGTATATCAGCAGTGTGTGCTTACCGCTTGTGACAGGAAAATAGTTTGACCTCGACGTCGGAAACTCGTTAGACCTGTTGGGTGTCCAGGGTTGATTCCTCATTATTTATGTACTCATAATTTAGTATGGTAGTCCCGATTATATAACACGAGGGCACATGGCCCAAATCATTCCGCTCAATATGATTGGTACGTTTGCGTTAAGGTGGGTTTGTGCCCCCACCCAACATTCAATGGGCACATAATTGTGGGCTTCCGCCACTCTGTCCCCGACTACGATTAAGGACAGTCATTTTGTAATCTATTAAAAGAGATTGTCTTGCAATTGTAAATTCCTATTCTAAGATATTGTAAGATGTCGAGCAGAGTCGACATCAAAAACGTCAGTTATTCACGTAAGTGAATAAATTATCTGTATTCTTGCCTGATATATCTTGATATCTTCTTTCTGTTTTCCACTCAGGTCTGGCCAATTTTGGCACTCCCTGGGGTAATTTCAATATAGGTTTAATTCAATTTAGATCAGAGTTATTCTCTCTTGTTTGTTGGTTACTCATAAAACTAATTGGCGCCCAAAATAAAAGAAAGGGTTATTTATAATTAATAGAGCCCTGACGGCCCTTGGCACAGGCCGCGTCAGGTGTGGACTCGCAATGCGGAAAGGCGGATAAAATGGGTCCAGTCTCACGCTAAAAGTGGAATGTAGATGTACAGCCAAGAAGTTGAGCAAGTAAAATTGAATTGAATGACTTTTCAAACCAAATCTTATCTTTGGAGATGAGAAAAAAGGTGTTAAAATATCTTACGTAGGCCATTTCATGGCGGTCATTTTAAGGTGTATAAGTTTGCGCTATCTCGCATGGTTAGTGAGATAATTACGGTTAAATGACCAGCGCTTCTGTGTCTCGTCTTTTAAGGTAGCATAGAAATGCGAATATATTGAAAACTTGCAGGATTATGCGAAAAGTTTATTAATATAAGTTATCAAACTTTTTATGTTGAACATTTTTGGTCCTCTACGGTTTTCACCTATCTCCAGTAGTTTCCTCAGCAGCGGCACTGGACTCAGCGCCCACATCGCAAGCGCTCGCGGGTCATCCAAGATTCTTTGACTCCTCGCCACTCGTTAAATATGCAAGTTAGAAATGAAACTTATGGGACATAAAATGTGTATTTAGATGAGAGCTACAATATTTATATAGAACTTTTTCCGTATCTCTGACCGTTTTTGTGGTGGAGCGTTCTGAACTTTTAGCAACAGAATGGAACACTTTTAGACCATTTATTATCGAAAGTTTTGTGCTTAAGGCACTACATGTCATTTGTCGTTTCTATAATACACATCAATCAAACATTATTTTTTTTTCAGCCAAATGGATTCAGAGATGCAATGATTATTTCATGGCGAGCAGTACTGACAAGTAACTCGCTGATGTCTTTAAGATCTAGAAAAACAAAAAAAATTCACATGCATTCTTCAATTTACCTTAACATTCCATTAATGGTACTACCAGCTTACGGTTGTGAAAAGTGGAAGTGACAGCATGGTAAATTTTCCAGCGGTAATTTGTTGCGGTATTGTGCATCTACTGGTAAATATTAAAACTGATTTGGCCTCATTAGGTGCTAAATCGTACCATTTACTGTTGTACATGGACACTCCAAAATTTGAACTCTGAAAATTATGCAACATTATTAGCCATTGAATCTTATCATTGCTCACCTATAATTACCTCGGTTATCAACATATCACCGGCTAGACAATATACGAAAAAGTGTACTAAATCGTAAGTTGTAAAGACGACAAGGAATATTATTTGCAGGACAGAAACATCTTCTTCCGTCTCGCGTAGTGCCTGAAAAATGATCATTACACAATTTTTTATTACAATCGTTCGAAAACACCTTCAAAAATCCACAAAACAAACTGTCGTATTGACTAGAATCCCCTGTGCGCATGCGCAAGTTTTGCCCGCGCAAAAGCGTTGGCGCATGCGCAATTTTTTCCCGCGCAAAAAAGTCGGCGCATGCGCACAATCACTCGTGGCTATATCTCTGGCGGTTAACTCGGCGGTATCGAGCGGTCGTTTTGCCGGTGAAAATCTCATGTGCGAAACTTTGAGTTTCGAAACTCCCGCCAACATGAACCGCCAGGGATTCGCATATCAAGTATCGTCTGGAACAATCGCACACAATTACCGATATCGTTGCAAAACCCTGTGTGCAAGTTGTAAATATAGACCACATTGTCACAGCCAGAAACACTCTATTAAAATTGTCTTCAATTTCAGATGTTCGTCTACGAAAAAGAATCACAAAATTATTCTGCATAGATGAAAACTCAACAAGAAAAGTGACTTGTACTCATTAAGGCATTCGTGCCGCTCCACAATTGACGTAAGCGTTCTCCAGAATTTCCGCGGATCTGTCGCTGCTTCATCATCAACAATTCGCTCCAGTCGCCGCCGCAACGCCTTCAACTGGCCACACTGATGAAAGACAAACATCACCAAGAAGCTGTCCGGCGACGAGTATCCAGTCATTGATACATAAGTCATGTAAAATTGGCACAACCAGATTGGTACAAAGATCACTGGTGAAGATGTCTCGAAAGGGAACACACAGGTGTACAGGAAACCCTTCGCTAGTCTTGAATCAATGCTGGGCTCGTTTCTCAATTGATAGGTCATTAGGATCTGAAATTATTATCATCGTCAAACATCATTGTGGTAATTTTGGACACCACTTGTAGCTTTCACGGAGCAGCAGCAGTGTTTTGCAATGTGGATATTTGGTGCTGCTGCTGAAATTACAAAAGATGCGAGGTGGAAGGGACGTTGCCATCAGCAAGCTGCTATTGACAATTGGATGGTTTGGAGATCAATGATGCTGATTGTCCTATGGGTACTGGACGATCCCAATTTTAGCTGATCTCTAAAAGCTAACAAATGAGATTCTAGAGTATGCTTAGTGGCAAGAGGTCAGCTAATTGTTCCTCTAAATGATTGGTCATCAAGAGGTTGGTGAAGTGTCTTCAGACAAGTTACTAGAACTTGGATGAAAACCAACTGTCATTGGGTTGAAGGTATTGAACGGGAATGTATCAATCTACGCTGTATCAAGAAGGAAGCAACTAGAAGGGAGTATCATAAGAAGGAAGCATCAAGATGGAAGCGTCAAGAGGGAAGCATCAAGAAGGAAACAAGTAGAAGGAAGTATCATAAGAAGGGAGCATCAAGAAGGAAGCGTCAAGAAGGAAGCATCACCAAGGAAGCACCATAAGAAGGAAGCATCATAAGAAGGTACAGAAATAAACTATGCTACGATATTCACCTGAGCAGAGACATAAGCTGAGAACAGACAGACAGTTCCATACATGCTGAGGGACGATATCAATCTTATGACTTTACTCATCTTCCGCATTTCCTCTTGCTCTTCAACGGTCTTCTCCATTATCCAATCTTCAGCCATGAATTTTATCAAATTTCGAACAACTGCTTGTAGATAAAAAAAAACGATTATTCAATGAGCAGCAAGTCGATCACGATGCGTTGGGACATAGAAAATTGGAGAAAAACGAGTGATATCGTAGGGCACCAAGTACAGTAGAGTTCCCTCGGTCCGCCCGGCTCGGGGGTTGTCCTTGAGGGATGTCTGAATTATGGAACACTCCCACTCCTTCGCTGGGGAAGTACGTTGGAGGGAGGATAGCGATGGCGGGTGGGGGAAAGCGAATGAGTGGGGGCAACTTAACAGACAACGGTCAGACGCTCCGACGCGGGATAAGGCTGGTGGGGGGTAGTGCGCAGCTTTGCGCTCGCACGTTGAGACGGATGCGCGACGAGGTGGGGGGGGGGGCTAGCTGGAGGGGGAACAGGCTGAACGGGGAAGTATTGGCCCGACAACAGAATAAGGGACGGATTAAGGGAACTCTGCTGTATTTGCAGATTGGAAACATAGATTAAAGGATGTCATTAATAGAGTTAGGTCAGAGTTAGGTTGTGGGGGGGGGGGGGGGGGTCAGACCGCCCGCTAGCGGAAGAATTACTTGAGTATTTGCTTGACGTACAGAAATGTCCAATGGCATCCGGCGATAGAGACAGGAAGGAGAGGAAGAGACGCACATACCTATTGCTTATAACCTCACCTGGACGCTGGGCTCTCAACCAAAAGAGCTTCAAAAGCGAGAGATTAACTGCAAGATTGATGCAAAGGCACTCAATTACTGCGTCGAGATTGCCCCAGAAAACTGTCAGACTTCCTAATTGGGGGAGAGCCACGAAGAGGATCAGGCAGCTTAGGTTGATGGTGATGACGTGCCTCAGGAAAAAACTGTCGCCATCTTCCGACCAGCCGCCAGTCACCCGCATCATCATGTGATTCCATCCATACGCGTACACGAATTCTGAATGGTAACAAAAATATGGGAACGCATATTCCTGGATACGGATTAATTGACGAAAGCGTGGCTATTAAATAAAATAAATAAATAAATATGTGTCAGGGTCTATTAAGTCTTCTAAAGTTTGTAGAATTTTTGAAAAAATTTCAGAATTTTGGAAAGTTTTGAAAGATTACAATTAAAATCCTTTACCAATTTTTTTTCCAATTCTGATTCTTGGTCAAATTTTTGGAAAATTTTCGCAGTTGAAAATTTTTTTGCGGAGTTTTTCAAAATTTTTGTGTTTAATTTTGTGAAAAATTTTACGTAGCACTAATATGTTCACCAAAACCAATCGACCAAATTTAAGAGGAGGTCTCACCCTTATTGTCATATAGCGATCGATCTACTTGCTTCCCTTTTTTCGTCATCGCTTGAAAATGTCCCATCGACTGCTGGTCTCCGCAACTTTAGACCGTCGAAAGTGGAAGGGACGCATGCCCGACATTGCACATGCATTTTCGATAAGCCGCAATTTCCGGAACAACAAGTGCACTTTGGTGATTTAGAACACCCGGAAATCCATGATTTCACTCCCACGAAAATTTGGTATTCCGTGGAAATTCAGTGAATCGTTCTCCAGGTTTTGCAGGGTAGAAATAGCTTGGTCATTTGTAGGGGAGAGATGACCGGGCAGAGAGCTCGCTGTGAGATGTATTTTTGCTCGATACGAATTAAGGTAACTCTATCTGAATATAATTTAGTATCACATGGACTATAAAATCCAAAAGTGATCACCAAATTTTTTTCCTTTCTCTTCTACAAATTTGATTTGCCCAAAAGAAGCGCAATAACAATTTGGTGGATTCTAAGAGAAAGTATGAACATTCCTATCATTCTCCTAAAGGACTATTGCTAAAAAATGAAATGACACCAGTAATGCTAATAACAATATCTAAATGTTTGGCTTGCTACATGTCCACTTTGTCTTCTACAATACACATAAATATGAATCGTAAACGGATCAATTTTTCCCAGCCACATGAATGAACGCAGTGATTACTTCATAGCGAGCAATACAGACAGATAGCTCGCCGATGTTTTGAATATCTGAAACCATTCATGACACTTCAATATCATCTAAAATTCCATTAATGGCACTACCAACTTACGGTTGTGAAAAGCGGAAGTGACAGCATGGTAAATTTTCCAGCGGTAATTTGTTGCGGTATTGTGCATCTACTGGTAAATATTAAAACTGATTTGGCCTCGCTAGGTGCTAAATCGTACCATTTACTGTTGTACATGGACACTCCAAAATTTGAACTCTGAAAATTATGCAAAATTATTAGCCACTGAATCGTATCATGCCTCGCATATAATTACCTCAGTCATCAACATGTGTCCTGCTACACAGTATACGAAAAAGTGTACTAGATCGTAAGCGGTAACGCCGATTAGGAATATTATCTGGAATACGGAAACTGGTTCCTCTGACTTCAGTGCCTGAAAATATAGTTACACTGCATAGTGATTTCAATTTTTCTTAACACGAGACCGGTGGCGCGTGCTGCGCGCGCACATTTTCTTTTGCCGCCGCACTGACTGGTGGCGCGTCGATTTCGATCTTACGGGTTTCGATAATTTCGATATGTATCGATAGTTTCTGTCGTCTCTCCCTTTTCTGGCTACCAAAAGTTGCATAACCTATCGGAGGAGATATAGTGTGCGCATAGACCCCACGCGCAGGTCTGCGCGCATGTGCATAGCATTCGCGCGCAACTGCCGTACCGGTTGATACCAGCAGGTAAAGTCATAATTAAGCATTACTTTGATAACATAGTTACCGATATTGTTGCAAAACCCTGAGTGCAAGTTGTGAATATAGACCACATGGTGACAGTCAAGAATATTTTGTTAAAGTTCTCCTCAACCTCAGACGTTCGCCTACAAAATTAATTACTCAATAATATAGATTAAAACTGGTAAAGAAAATCGATTGGTACTCATTCAAACACTCGTGTCGCTCCACAATTAAAGTGAGTTGTCTCCAAAATTCACGAGGATTGTTCATCGTTTCATCATCAACAATGTTCTCCAATTTACGACGCAAAGCTTTTAGCTGAGCGCATTGATGGAATACAAACATAACTAAGAAACTGTCTGGCGCTGAATACGCACTCATTGATACATAAGTCATGTAGCCCTGGCATAACCAGATTGGTGCGAAAATTAATAGTGATGATGTGTCGAACGGGAAAACACAAGTATAGAAAAAACCCTTTGCTAGTCTTGGATCACCGGGTACATTCCTCATTTTGTACGCCATTAACATCTGAAATGATAAATAATTGCCATTATTTTTCCTAAGTTTACAACACAATTTTTCATTAGTTCGCAATTCAATCCGAGTTTTTTTTCCACACTCCAAAATCTCATAAAGTTTTTTCTACCCAAATTTTCATGACAAAATTCACCTGAGAGGAAGTAAAAGCTGAATACAGGCAGATAGTTCCGCTCAAACTTAGGGAGGAAATTAATCTTATTATCTTGGTCATGAGTATCATTTCTTCATAGTCGTCAACAGTTTTTTCCATGGACCAATCCATGGCCATAAATTTGATTAAATTACTGACAGCTGTGAGAGGAAACAAATGTATGTAATTATTAGTACAGGAGGGCTGGACCAAAAGAAGATGAGGCATTGTGCTGTCACAAACACACACACACACACAGCTTCAGTGTAGTGGGTAGAGCATCTGCCTACTTCGTCAAGGTCCCAGGTTCGCGCCCAGCGTCCGGAGAGAGTCGCATAATGAAATATTGTGTGTAACATGTGTCCTGTCGGCGGTATCCATAAAATGAGACCGCAAGGCCGGGCGGGAACCTATCCCGACACAGGAGGCTGCTGCCAGTATAGGGGTCCACCATCGTAGCACAGGGATCTCTGGGGGTTGATGGCTTGGCTGGGTGGGTGGAGGAGTAGGTGGAGTGGGTGGGTGGGTGGGTGGGTGGGTGTTCGGATGGATGGGTGTTTGGGTGGGTGGGTGGTTGGTCGGGTGGGTGGGTAGGTGTTCGGGTGGGTGGGTGGCTGTTCAGATGGGTGTATAGGCGAAGCTCGGCCTCAGCTACATGGATGGGTGTCCGGTAGGGCCTTCTGAAGAAATGCTTCAGAGCAATTACCGTGGGGAGTGTAAACGAGAGGGATGGAGATAAAACACACACACTCACACACACTTTGTATATTGTCACCTGTTCGCCGGGATCTGAGCCAAACAAGCTTCAAAATCGAGAGAAAAACGCCCAAGTTTATGCATAGGCACTCCATCAAGGCGTCCAGATCACCCCAAAAAACCGGCATGCTCGCTAAATTGGGGATGGAAATGAACAGGATTAGACAACTTATGTTGACGGTGATGATATTTCTCAGGAAAAAATTGTCGTCGTCCTCTGACCAGCCACCGATTATCCGCATCATCCTGTGATTCCAGCCATATGAATACACAAAATCTGTACGAGATATTTGTAATTTTAGCAATGACAGTTTTCGGTCCATTGTGGTAGTAGTGATAGAAAAAATATCGTAGTCAAACAAATTAGCAGAAAAGTATGTGTGGAAAATTGTAAAAAAATCATGATGGGGCTCACACAGATTTCGAAATTCTGTTAAAATTTTTTGAAATTTCAGAACTATTTTTTAAGCTATTTTTTTTTAACTGCGAATAAATGTCTACATTTTCTAAAACTATTGAAGTTGCCAATTTCACAAATTTGAAAAATATTTTTTGGAATTAAAATTGGGAAAATATTTCAAAATTTTGGAGATTTTTCGTAGCTGTGAAAGTTTCTGCATATTTTGAAAACTTCTTTAAAATTTGGAAAATTGTTATTTTCGTCTCTAATTACTTTTTCATTTCGAAATTGACGGAACTTGATTGAAAATTTTTTTTGCAATTGAAAAAAACAATTAAAATATGCGTAAATTTTGAGATTTATATTAAGAAATTTCCGAACAATTTCTGATATTTTTGAATTGAGAAAAAAAAATGAAAAGAAAAAAAATTAGCAAAATATTGAAATAATTTTTTTAGGGTCCCAAAATTTTTTTTGATGAAGTTCTCACCCTTATTGTCATATAGCGCTGGATCTATATGAGGTTGCTTTTCTGTTTTCGTCATCGTTTTAAATTTTTGAGTCGACTGATGTTCTTTACAACGCCCCACTATCGGAAGAAGAAAAGACGCATGCTCGATATTCCTATGAATTTTCGATAAGCTGCAATTTTCGAAACAACAAGTGCAGTTTAGTAATTCAAAACTCGTGGAAATTGATCGCTCCACTCCCACGGAAAATTCGAAATTCTACGGAAAATCACTGAGCTCCCTTCAGGTTTTGAAGAAGAAAAATTGTAGTTGTTGCCTGCTCGTCGAGGAAAAAGTATCATTTGAGACGTCCACTATGAAAGATTGCGTCATTTTTCACGTAACTAACAACTTGAGGTAACGTAATAACGCACTTAATTTTTTTTTTATTAAACTCACTTCGTATATGCAATTTAAGGTTGTGAGAGTTTTGACAAGTTTCGGAAATTTTAAATTTGAATTAAACCAATTTTTTTTCAAATTTTGTAACTTTTGTAAATTTTGTAAATTTTGTAAATTTTGTAAATTGTGTAAATTTGAAAATTTTGAAAATATGGAAGATGGCAAATTTTTTGAAACTTCTTCATTCAATAATTTTTCCGCTTTCAAATTTGCCTCCAAATTGTTTAACCCGAAATTTTTAATCTCAATTGTATGAAAAAAAAATGTCAAAATGTCGAATCACACTTTACACTGATTTGGGTATTGGTAGGCATGGTAAGTAATGAGAACAGAGTATGTTCGAAAAACTTGATTTTTTATATTGGAATGTGGTAAATTATACAAACTATGTCCTAATTAAGCACCAACATGTATCTCGCTGAATCGTATACCTATATCCACAAACTACTATGCCAAGTCAGTTCCACAGTGGTAATTGCCTTGTTGTAAGCGAGGATGGGGCAAAATGGGACGAACTTCGGGATGGGCCACTTGTCCGAAAAGAGGTACACGCCTCAAAATGGGACGCACCTCCCAAAACGGGGCATGTGACCCACTTTGGGCCACGTGTCCAAAACCCGGGACATATGTCCCGAACGTGGGGAATGTGGCCCAAACACGGGTCATGTGTCCCGAACATGGGACATACGTCCCAAACATGGGACACGTGTCCTAAACGTGAGACAGATGTCCCAAACATGGGGTATGTGTCCCAAACATGGAGTATGTGTCCCAACCATGGGACATGTGCCCCAACCATGGGACATGTGTCTCACCCGTGGGCCATGTGTCTCAACCATGGGACAGGCGAACCGAGCGCGAGACAGGTGTCCCAAATATGGGACGCGTGTCCCAAATGTGGGACATGCGTCCCGAATATGGGCCGCTGTCCCGCACGTGGGGCATGTGTCTCGAACATGGGACATCTGGCCCAAGTATGGGACATGCGCCCCAAGTTTCGGGGAGTGTATCATAACGTACCAAATCTCAGTGCCCCATTATGCCCCTGCCTCTATATATGCAAGGGACAATATTATGACTTGACCGCGAGCAAGACGGAAAGATAGCTCGCCGAAGTTTTGATCACCTGGAAAATGATTGAAGTGTTATCAATATTTTTCAGACTGTGATAGGAAAAGTTGACCTAGTCGAAAAAACATGTGTCCCTAGAGATTTTGAGAATTTTTGAAACCCTTATAAATTTCAACATTTCCAAGAGTCTTCAAGGAAGGAAAAAAATTGCAAAATTGCACATTTTTTTTCAAGCAGTTAGGAATATCAGTGGTATTTTACCGATTTAAAAAGCGGCAAAGACAAAACTGTGAATTTGCCGCCAGTGATTCGCTGTGGTAAAGTGCATCGGCTGGTGAATATGAGAATCGATTTTGCTTCGTTCGCCGGCAAGTTGTACCAAGCACTGTTGTACAGAGAGGCGCCAAAGTTCGAACTCTAAAAGGAATATTTAACGGATTGAATCACAACTGTGGATTCGCGAGTCACCATTTCATAACTGTAAATCACAACTTCATAATCATGAACCGTGACTTCAGTATCCTCTATCACGATTTCATATTTGTATTTTTTAAGTGATAATGCAACTGACTTTTCCAGATGCCAGAGCTTTCTAGCAATCGTAGTCCCAGAGCTCACTCGTAAATCGTGATTTCGAAGACGTAAAGCTCAATTCTGATCTTGAACTTGTGATGTACATTTTATTATTTTATGATTATTTTTTAGAATAAAGTGCAGATGCTAGGGAGTCATTTTATGGACCTCTGTCAATAACACATCTCCGGCTAAGCAATACACAAAAAAATGGCCCATATCGTAGACGGCAAGACTGCATAGGAACAGCATATGGACCACGGGAAAATCCGCACCACTTCCGAACAACTGAAATAATTAAGCAATTATTTTTGTTTAATAGCTATTACAAAAAGCTGTATAACAAAATCATGTGAGTATGAAAAAATTTATCACAAATACGGATTTGTTCGTAAATGTGATGAAAAAAGCAAGCTCAAATTTCGAACTTCCGGTTTCCGGAAGTTCCAGCTCACCCGGAAATTACAAACGAAAACTTACTACCACTGAATTAATGAAGTTTCTAACAATTCAATACTTTTTTCGCATCTCTTACATGCATACTTAGCCATTTATTATTATAAAAAATCCTTACCGATATTATTCCAAAAACTTGGGTACACGTTGCAAAAATCGAGACAATTGTGCCGGCCAAGAATAATTTATTGAAATTCTCTTCAATTATCGATGATCGTCTGTAAATTTATAAAATTGTTACCTATCGGTGCACAAGGAAAACTTGAGTCTCGATTTTTTTTATTGCGCTTCGATCCGATTTAGGATATACCGCGACCCCTCTCCCCCCGCCCCCCTCTTGCGGCGACCCCAATGGTCATTATGGTCCTTGGTTCATCCAGCAATTGAAAAAAAAACAAGGATATCCTCAATCTGTTCAGTCGTTTCTATTACGAAACTCGCGTTCGACGAATCGGTATGATCGGTATGAGCCCGGACAATTCCCAGTCTCTATTTTTTGATTTACCTCAAAAACTTGGAGAGATGGAGTAATCTTCGTACGAACTTTTTTGTACAAAAAACTACCCTTAACAAAAAAGTCTTACTGAAAATTTGCGTATCTCTTTTGGATTTTGAGATATTACCAAAAAGTCCCCACGAGTCTCTCCCCGATTTGGACCCACCCTGAAGCCTAATAGTACGATTATCTCGAGAGTGATTGGATGTAGAGAAAAACTATACTAGACTTTTTTGTTGGCCATTCAATTTCTGACAAAAAATGTCATATTAAAGTTTTACATATACCCACGCGTTAGGAAACAATTCACCTTTTTCAGTTTAATTTCAACTATCCTAAAATAGTAATTTCTCACTCATTCAAGTGCTCATGTCTCTCCACGATATCGCCGAGTTTTTTCCAGAAATCCTGCGGCTTGTCCATCCTAGCGCTATCGCCAATTTTTTCCAATTTACGGCGTAAAATTTTCAACTGTCCACACTGATGGAACACGAACATTCCCAAAAAACTGTCGGGGGATGAGTAGCCAGTTAAGGACACATAGCTGGCAAAAAATTGGCCAATCCAGATTGGTATGAAGACGAGTAACGATGAGGTTTCAAAGGGGAAGCTGCAATAGTAGAGGAAACCCTGGGATAATCTTGGGTCTACGCTGGTGTCGTTCTTTGGTCCCAGTCCTTCCGGTATCTGAAAAATTTCCGGAAGATTTTACTTGTGTGCATTTTCGACCTATTTCATTTTTTGGGAACTCATTGCCACATTTTTTTTAATTTTCGAGGTTCTATGATTTCTGGAAAAAAAAAATTGGTGAACCTGTAGGGAAATGAATGTTGCAAATAGCGAGAGAGTCCCATAGAAACTCAGAGCCGATATAAATCGGATTATTTTAGTCATCTCCATCATGTCCTCGTGCTCCTCAAGCGTTTTATCAACTAGCCAATCTTCCGCCATTCTCTTCAGCAGATAATCCACAGCTGCCAACAAAAAAAAAAGAAATTAGTGAAGAAGAGTGATCCTGAAAATCGTGATTCGGAATGCTGGAAATTGTGGTCCAAGGGATTTATAGCGTGAATCACTATGTTCAAGGCGTGATTCACGATTTTAAAATGGTCATTGGGCACTTTGAGAACGGTGATTCAAGATTCACAGAGTCGTGAATATGATGCGAATCACGGTTTTGAGATTATATTCCCGAAAATCGTGATCCATATTGGGAAAACTGATTAACATGCCTGGACATTGTAATTCACATTTCTGGCAATCATGATTCACATTTATGAAAATGGTGATTCACGATTTCGAAATAGTGATTTCCGTTTCTGGAAATAGTGATTTCCGTTTCTGGAAATAGTGATTTCCGTTTCTGGAATTAGTGATTTCCGTTTCTGGAAATAGTGATTTCCCTTCTCTGGAAATAGTGATTTCCCTTCTCTGGAAATAGTGATTTTCGTTTCTGCAAATTGTGATTAAAATTTTTGGAAATCGTGATTTCCATTCCTGTGACTTTTGACTCACATATCTGGAAGTTGTGATTCACTTCTCTGGCAATGGTAATTCACATTTCTGGGCATTGTGATGGAAATTTCTGAAAACTGTGATTCACATGTCAGCAAAGTGTGATTCACATCTAACAATCGTGACGCAGATTCCTAGAAGTCGTGATTCGCACAATTCTGAAAATCGTGAGCCACATTTTTGGAAATTGTGTGTCACATTTTTGGAAATTGTGATTTCCACTTCTACAAATCGTGATTTCCAGCCCTGAAAATAGCAATTCACTTTCCTAACAATCGTATTTTTTCCTCTTTTTCTCTATGTATTTACTATGTCGCTGAATTCCCAACCATGTGCATTTGACAAAAGCCAAAGAGACGGACACATTTAGAGAGAGAATTTCGACGAAGACATCGAGATCTCCCCAGAGTACGGGTACACTCGCTGATCCCGGTAGAATCACAAATAGCAGAAGTATAAATGCATTTAAAAAAACGCGGTTCCTCATGAAAAGGTTTTCGTTGTCCTCAGGCCATCCTCCAATCCCATACATCATCACTCGGTTCCAACCATATGAGTACACAAAACCTGAAGCAACATGATCACACTTACAGCCAAAATTAAAACGGGAATCACAATTTTTAAATCATATTTTTGCATGTCAAAATCGTGATTTACGTTCCCCGAAAGGTGATTTCGCATTTTCAATTCTTCATTAATAATTTCAAAATCGGAAATCACTAGTTTGAGGATGCCACCAAGATAGTGGTTAACGAAAACGTGATTCAAAATTCCACAAACATAAATCACTTTTTCCAGAATTGTGAATCACCATTTCGAAAAAGTGATCACCAATTCTAGAATCATCGTTACCAATTTTGAAAGTGTGATTCACCCTTTAAATTATGTGATTCACAATTGTAAAATAGTGAATGCCAATTTTCGAATCGTGAATCACACTTTTCAAAATCGCGCAGCACTTTTTAAACATGTTTCTCAAATCAGTAACAATCTCGGGATAGTGATTCACGATGTGATTATTGATTAGTGATTTCAATTTTTTTTCCACGAAATCATTTCGTTTAAATAAATCCCGCCAATTTTTTGAAAAAAAAAAAACAATTCGATTTTTTAGATAATAATCTGAGATTAGATATTTGATGATTTAGATAATTTCTATTTGTTTCACAAAAAAAAAAAAAATATCAAGATATTTTTTTAAATTAAATTTTCAATTATCTCAACGTGTCTCATTTTCGAAAATCACTTTTCACAAACTAAAAATTGAAAAGGAAAGAATAAAAAAAAGTCTGCACTGCCCTATGACGAATCCAACTTCGAGCCCACATTTCCAAAAACGAGAAAAGCTGACAAAAAAAATCATACAGTAGACTACTTTCGAGTACAATAATTATTGAAAGAATAAAAAAAATATTTTGTTGGAAATTAAATTGAAAACCTTCGTTACCCTCATTCTTACTGGATATCTTCGCCAGTGGATTTCCCCCTCCTCTCATGATTGCACCTTATCATGAACTGATGGACGGTCTTTCAAGTTCAGATTCCAGCGACGCATGTCTGGAAGTATGTATGAATATTCAATAAGCCCCAATTATCCCAACAACAAGTGTAATTCAATAATTTGCCATTTTCCACTGCAACACTCACATCAATATTCATCATGAGACTGGGGGTTCTAATTCCTGGTATCGCGCATCATTCTCAGTTCATAACTTTTAAATATCGAGTACAGAGAGACCACTTATGGTGCGGCAATTTTTTTCACGATCAGAAAAAAATAAATAAATCGGAATAAGAAATAGTTATGTCCAAAATAAAAAGGGAAATTACTATTTTGCTCCCGAAAACAGCGATTCTCCATTCTATTGAATTTGCTGTTGTCAACAAAAATTCAGACAGAACTATTTCTCTTCACTGACATAAAAGAAAAAATTTGGTGTTTTCCAAAATTAATTGAAACACTTATGCTGCAGCTACTATATGCTCCTTAAAATTATTCAAAAACGTGTCATTAAACTTTCATTGCGAGTAACACTGACAAATAGCTTGCCGAAGTTCTAACAATCTGCAAAGTAGTTATCTCAGAATTGTCAGTTAACATTACATTATTCATGCACTCACGCGTGTGAAAAGAGGAAGCGATAAAATCGTGAATTTCCCGCCAGTTATCTGTTGTGGCAATACATATCGGCTTGCAAAGATGACAACCGATTTTGCTTCACTGGGAGCTAAATAGTACCATTTGCTGTTATACAGTGAAAAGCTAACATTAGAGCTCTGTAAATTGGGAAAAAATGTAGATTTTATAATAATAGTATTGCAATATTTAATGTAATTTTCCAACAAAAAAAAATTGAAAATTTCAGACATATGGTGCATATAATTTTTTTTGCACTAGGAAGGAGAGCCAACCTCTATAGGTGTAAATTTCAAGTTGATAAACCATACAAAAAAAAAAATCAAAGTTCGGAGAATTGGGATTTTGTTGATTTACCTCAGTTATCAGTATATCGCCTACCAGACAGAATATGAACAAATGGCCCAAATCGTATGCAATAAAAAGAAACACAAATGTCGTCTGTAGAACTGACGCATTTTCATTAGACTTTTGCAATAACTGGAAATAAAACGAAAGTACAGTTAAAATTGTCTAATAAATGATTAAGTATCGCATGAATTAATAATATTGCTCATGTTTTTTGGCGAGGAAGTTTCCAAAGACTGCCTTAAATACCCTGAGAACACAATATTGAGAGAAAATGCATAAGAGAAATTTTCTCCCGGACATTGAAGCTGACTAATGAGAACTTTGGTTCTTTCGTTAATTGCACAACCTACAATTTGACTCCGCCCACTTGACTACAAAGGCGGCAGGTGTCATGTCCAGTTCCAGGGAGCCGGGTGTAGTTGCCAGCACGGTACCGGGCGGTGGAACAGGCTTACGTAAAGTTCGGAGTGGTAGAACAAGTTGGAGAACTGCGATGAACGGTGGGACAGGGACGAGAACGGTTCCGGGCGGTGGAGTTCCAGTTGCACTTGGTTCTGAGTGGTACAACAAGTTCAAGAACTGTCCTGGATGGTGGAACAGGGACCAAAACGGTTCCAGATGGTTGAGTTTCAGTTTTAGTACCAGTTCAGCTGATAGGAGTAGTTGAGGAACAGCTCTAGGTACTGAGTCAGATCTTGGAATGGTTACGCAAGGTGGAGTACGTTTGGGAGCAGTTCTAGCGGATGAACTAGGTTTTGAAGCAGTTCTAGGAGGTACTATAGATTTGGGAACAGTTAGATATATCTGCAACAGTTGCCGAACATGTCTCACAATCTGCAACCATTACCGCACTTGTTCCACCGCGGCTGGAACTGTTCCCAAACTTGTTCCACTACCTCCGGAACTGTTCCCGAACTTGTTCCACCACCCCGGAACTGTTCCCAAACTTGTTCCACCACCTCTGAAACTGTTTCCGAACTCGTTCCATCACCTCTGGAACTGTTTCCAAACTTGTCCCATCACCTCTGGAACTGTTCCCGAACTTGTTCCATCACCTCTGGAACTGTTCCCGAACTTGTTCCACCACCTCTGAAACTGTTCTCGAACTTGTTCCATCACCTTCGGAACTGTTCTCGAACTTGTCCCATCACCCCTGGAACTGTTCCTGAACTTGTTCCATCACCTCTGGAACTGTTCCCGAATTCCTTCCATCACCTCTGGAACTGTTCCCGAACTTGTTCCGCCACCTGGTACCGGTCTCCACCATACTCCACCACTTCGAACTGTTGCCGAATAGGTCCCACCACCTGGAAGTGTATGCGAAACTAATCCATCACCCAAAATCAGTTCCATTCCTGATGCTCTGATTAGTCGACTTCATTGTTGAACAGCTTCACAGGTGTGTAGTAGAACAGGTACTTCTGACTCGGAATTGCACCCTCCAAAATAACGTGAGCAGTTTTGAAACATACTTATATATGCAAGGGATTATTGGTTTTGTAATTATCATACATTAATAATGCAAAATCCCTGAGCGCAAACTGCAAAAACACAGACAATTATGACAGCCAAAAAAATTATGTTGAAATTCTTTTCGATTTCCGAATTTCGCCTGCAAAAATAATAAATTGTTCTCCAGTGTTATTAACAGATGCAATTGCGACTACTCCAATTTTTCTCACTCATTCAGATGCTCATGTCTATCAACAATTTCTCCAAGTTTTTTCCAAAATTCTCGGGGGTACTCCACAGTGTATTTATCAACGATCCTCTCTGATCTTCCGCGTAACACTTTCATTTGACAGCACTGATGGAAAACAAACATTCCTATGAAGCTGTGAGGTGAGGAGTAAGCAGTCATTGATATGTACGTCATGATAAATTGGCATGTCCAAATGGGGAAGAAAACAATGGGTGATGAAGTGTTAAATGGAAAAACACATGTGTAGAGAAAGCCAATTGATAATCGTGGATCTATGGTGGGATCATTTTTCATCTCCAGCCCAATGAGTATCTGAAGACATTTAATGATCATTGAATTGATTGAATAATGACTATAAGGTCCATTTAACAAAATTGACCTGCGCAGAGACGTATGCTGTGAAGAGGCAGATTGTCCCATAGAAACTCAGGGACGAAATTAATTGGATAATTTTAGCCATCTTAAGCATTTCCTCATGCTCTTCACTCGTTTTCTCCATCAGCCAATCCTCCGCCATCAAATTGAGGAGATTTTGCACAGCTGTGGATACAGAAAATAATTTTGAATCATGTTCATTACAACGGAATTTAGATTTGTCAATGTTGGCCACTTAAAACATTTCAAATAATTTGCAAATGTTAAAATTGTTTACATAAATTTATATTGTTTCCCCCACTTGTGAATTTTTAAGTGTCATGTTTTGTAAATGTTAGAACATTTAATGACTGTAAATTTACAAACTGGATCAACTTTGCAACCTGACTATAGCAAGATTATGTTTACTAGTTCTTTGAATTCCAAGCCAGACGAGTTTCAAGAGTGAAAGATTAATAGCCATATTCACAGAGATGCACTCGATAAATGCATTGAGATCTCCCCAAAATACTGGCACACTGGCTGTTTGTGGTAAAGTAACGAAGAGCATAAGTGCCACTGCATTGAGAAAAATTCGATTTTTCATGAAGAAGTTGTCATCATCATCGGGCCAGCCTCCAATCGCATTCATCATTACGCAATTCCATCCGTACGATTGCACAAAATCTGAATAAAACATAAATACATTTTTATGCAAGACCTATTACATCAGTATATATACATAGTCCACTTAGGTCAAACACATAATGTCACTACCGTGTCATGTTATACATAAAATAGGAAACAAATAATTTTATCATTTCAAAAATATTTTCAAAATATTATTCCCGCTTTCAGATAATGAGACCACTATAATGGATTACCATCTCCTATATTACATCATAGCACACACAATTCTATATTTTATCAAAAAATTTAGAATTACGATATAGAAATTCCTAGTTACTGGTGCAAATTAGGGGAACCAGTTGAAAATTAATACACAATTTTAAAAATTATGATAAACTCTCACCCTCATTAGCGGATATGTTCACATGCGGTTCTCTCCTTGCTTTTGTCATAGTTATGGACTTCAACGACTGCACATATTCTCTGATATTTTAAGCCCCGAACGACCATACGCATGCCCAAGAGCTAATGCATTTTTAATGAGCACCAGGTTATCAAACAAGAAGTGCAATTTAATCGTTTCCAATTTGTTTCTCAACTCACATTAATATTCATCCATATGCTACCGCAATGGGGTAGTTGATATTTTTCCAGTTGTTCCCAGGAGAAAAAAATGATGTGTAAAGTATGATCAAGTGAAGTACTCCTTTTCATCGTTTCACAGAATTTGATAGGACCAAAATTGTCCTATGTGTGTGTGTGTCCGTTTGTGTCCGTATGTGCCTGTGTAGCATTGATCAATCAACTACCTACGCTAACCACACGTGCAATCACGAGAACACTACAAGATACCCAAAAAAGTTTCCCATAAAAGTTGTTCCTTATACAAAAATACACATTTCATGTCGAATAATGTTTATTCCAACTCTCATAGTTGAAGACATATAGCGAGTTGAACGTTAATCCATGGAAATAGTAATGTCGCTACAGTTGTCCAATTAATAATACTAAAAAAAATTATTCTACACTTTCATAGCGAGTAGAACGGATAAATAGCTGGCTGAAGTCTTGACGATCTGAAAAGTGTTTATCATGAACTGTTAACTTATTGTTATTATACAGCGGAACATCAAGCAGGCGAAACCTCAACTATTCGAACCAATTCTGCAGAATATATATTTTCTATCAAATTTTTGACTTTCCACTCTTCCGGAAGTCAGTGTCATAACCGGAAGAGCGATTTGTGTGATCTTTCCGCGACTAGGGTTACGATCATACCAAGATAATCTCCAAGGAATTTTGAAATCTGTGCTTTTGTAAGCGTGTTTCTGTGCCCGTCGGTTGCTCTTCAGTATTTCGTCGGAAGGGCCTACTGGACACCCATCCATGCGGCTGGGGCCGACTTGCGCCGGTCAGGCCATCGTATTTCTAAACACGGGGTAAGCCTCTAACACCCCTGTGCTACAATGGCGGGCGCCTATGATGGGACCCCCCCCCCCTGCGTTGGGTTAGGTTCCCGTCCGGCCGTGCGGCCTAATTTTGAGGATACCGCCAATAGCACAGTCGGAACGTTCCTTCTATCGGTCGGAATCCATGAAACAATATTTCATCATGTGAGACACCCTCCGGAGGCTGGGCGCGAAACTAGCACTGTGTGTGTGTGTGTGTACATAGTGCGATTTTGACTTCTACACTGTCACCAGTTTATGTTGCGTCTGGTTCCATTTGGAAAAATTTCTATCCAACATCAACTGGATGGAAGCGGGTCTCAATTGATTCGAATAATCGACGCTCCATCCCCATTTTATTTATTTTTTTTTGTTACGTTGGTGAAAAGAGGCAGGGATAAAATCGTAAATTTCCCTCCGGTAATCTGCTGAGGTATGATACATCGACTTGTGAAAATTAAAACAGATTTTGCCTCTCTTGGAGCTAGATTATACCATTCACTATTGTACAGGGAAATACCGAAGTTCGAGCTCTGTGAAATAATTTTTCAATTATTGTGGCAATTTCAGGGCTCGAGTTGGGGGTTTTTACCTCGGTCATCAGTATGTCTCCTGCCAAACAATATATAAAAAAGTGACCCATGTCGTATGTTGTAAAAACGAAGAGAAATATCATTTGTACGACTGGGAAATCTCCTTTTGATTCTTGTAATAACTGAAATATTTGGAAGGGTATTGTCAGTGATTTTTTAAAAAATTTATTGATAATTTTTTCTTTCGATTTTGGCCATTGCATTTTTTTTTTTTTTTGAAAATTTAAAAATTCTGAAATTTTGGATATTTCAGATAATTTTAAAAATGAATATTCAAGCATACTGTTATGACGGAAAATCCCTGGGTGCAGGCTGCAAAAACGCACACAAGAATAACAGCCAAAAAGATTTTATTAAAATTCTCCTCGATCTCGGACGTTCGCCTGCAAAAGAATAAATTTTCCTCCAATGGTAGTAAAAGTGGCACATGCAATGTTTACAATTTTCCTCACTCATTTAGATGCTCATGTCTGTCAACAATTTCACCAAGTTTTCTCCAGAATTCCCGCGGGTTTTCCACTGTTTTTTTATCAACAATTCTCTCCAATCTGCGGCGTAACACTTTCAATTGGCCGCACTGATGGAAAACAAACATACCTAAAAAGCTGTCAGGTGAGGAGTAGGAAGCCATTGATACGTAAGTCATGAAAAATTGGCATGTCCAAATGGGAAAAAAAACAAGGGGCGATGAAGTGTTAAATGGAAAAACACATGTGTAGAGAAAGCCAATTGATAATCGTGGATCTACGGTGGGATCATTTTTCATCTCCAGCCCAATGAGTATCTGAAGACATTTAATGATCATTGAATTGATTGAATAATGACCATAAGTTCCATTTAACAAAATTGACCTGCACAGAGACGTATGCTGTGAAGAGGCAGATTGTCCCATAGAAACTCAGGGACGAAATTAATTGGATAATTTTAGCCATCTTAAGCATTTCCTCATGCTCTTCACTCGTTTTCTCCATCAGCCAATCCTCCGCCATCAACTTGAGGAGATTTTTCACAGCTGTGGGTACAGAAAATAATTATGAATCATGTTCATTACAACGGGACTACATGTCTCGAAACCGTGCAAAATGCCAATTCTTTAAAATATAGGCGAGGCACAAACTTTTGAAAAAGAATTTTACCAACCGAACATGTATAAGGAAATATTTCTAATTTTAAGTCGACGAAAAATCTGATACATATGAGCTATATATAATTATGCATATGAATATATGTTTAAGGTATCTTCATACGAGGAAATATACGCAGCATCCCAGAACTGCGGTCTTTATTTTTGAGGATGAAAAAAGGCGAAGTTCCACGTCGGAAGTTCCTCTCAACTTCTCTGTCTGACGCCCTCGATGGATCAAAGTTTAAAGTTCAACAGTTACAGCACTGCTTAGTCCACTGGGCTCACACTTTCCGTTCCGACAACGGTTCCAAGTGAACGAACAGTTCCAAGAATTGTTTCCCGTAAAGGCGCCGTTCTGGCAGCTGTTCCAGGCGGAACTTCACTTCCGCAAACCGTTCCAGGAACGGTTCCAGCTGGAAGTGCAATTCCGGGAATGGAGGAACAGTGGCAAGATCTGTTCCACATAAACATTAAGTTCTAGGAACTGTTCCAGGGAGAACTCAGATGACGAAACTTGTTCCCAACGCATGTACAATTCCGGTGAATGTTCCAAGGGGAGTAAAAGTCTGTTTATTACCTTGGAAGTGTTCTCGGAACTGAATGCCCTGTCTCAGTGAGATAGGTAGTGCTCTGGAATTATTCAACTTTGAAGGTCAATAACCTCATGAGGAGGCGTCAGACAGAAACTCTGGTTTCACCCTCAAAAATGAAGTCCGCAATTTTCGAACGTGGTCCCTACATAATTATACAGAACTTTCGCTCCCCCCCCCCCCCCCCTGATTATGCTCGTGCAATCAGACTCCATGGGAAAATGTCGATGAACCTATAAAGTATGCCATCAGTGCTTCTTAAGCTAATGGGTGAAAATGAGTAATTGTTAATTGGGCATTCATTAATTAGAACCGGCTTATGAGCTGATTGAGTTGACGTAAAATATTCAACTTTACTAGATCTCTGAAATCCAAGCCAGAAGAGTTTCAAGAGTGAAAGATTAATAGCCAGATTCACAGAAATGCACTCGATGATTGCATTGAGATCTCCCCAGAATACTGGCATACTGGCGGTTTGTGGTAAAGTAACGAAGAGCATAAGTGCCACTGCATTGAGAAAAATTCGATTTTTCATGAAGAAGTTGTCATCATCATCGGGCCAGCCTCCAATCGCATTCATCATTACGCGATTCCATCCGTACGATTGCACAAAATCTGAATAAAACATAAATACATTTTTATGCAAGACCTATTACATCAGTATATATACATAGTCCACTTAGGTCAAACACATAATGTCACTACCTTGTCATGTTATACATAAAATAGGAAACGAATAATTTTCTCATTTCAAAAATATTTTCAAAATATTATTCCCGCTTTCAGATGATGAGAACTCTATAATGGACCACCATCTCACATATTAAGTCATAGCACACAGTTCTATATTTCATAAAAAAATTATAGTTATGATCCAGAAATTCATAGTTACTGGTGCAAATTAGGGAGAACAGTTGAAAATTACATACTGAAAAAAAACGGTTAATAACCAATGAAAAATATTTTTGCAACAAAAAAATTGAAGTAAATTTTTGACAAAAAAAACTTCCTTCAAATTTGAGGAAAAAAAATTGTGAATAAGGTAATTTGCACTGATAAATCAATTCGTAGTGTTACCCTCATTCGCAAATGTATCAATCCGCGATTCTTTTCCGGTTTGCGTCATCGCTATGAAGTTTTTTATCCACTGATTACACTCCTTGATATTTCTCACCCCCAATGAACTTACGCTTGCGCAAGGGTGTATGCATTTTCAATGAGCAGCAATTTGTGAAACAACAAGTCCAACTGAGTCATTTTCCAATTATCCCCCGGCTCGCATTAATATTCATCCGGAAACTAGCGCGAAAATCTCGTCCGCTGGGGGTGGATCAGTCTATTAACGGAAGCGACGAGAGTTGTGGGAACTTGGAAAAAATTCTGAGAGACAAACTGAACGGGAAAAATGCGAAGGCAAAATTCGCGGAATTGAGACCAAGTTTAATAAGACTAAGAACGCAAATCTCATTTGGTAAGTTTTGCCTACAATTTCTCAAAACTTTCTGGAAAATTCAATTCAAAGTGCTCACCAAGTAGATGTAAGGAAAAAATCTTGTATCTCTTACGATCACGTTCGATGTTATGAACCATACAAGTGATTGACAGCCCGAAAAAAACTACTGTGCGTCCACCGACTGGTCTCGAACCGGCTCTCCTCAACGCCAAAATTTCGTACCATTACCACTAAAAATAATAATTGAGAAAAAACATTAATTTGGTAGAAAATGAAAAATAATTTTATTTCATACACATCTACTCTATTAAAATTACTCATGCTTAAAACTCAGCTTTGTACCTGACCTGATTGTGAAATAAATACATAATTTGCAGGCATTCTCACAATGATTAAATAATACAATATATCATATATTAAATAGTTAAAAGCAACGTGTGCACATTGTCTTTGCAGTCTGGCTTTACTACGCTATAGTGTAGTTGTGAATTTTGGCGGACGCTTAACTGCTCGCGCTATGGGGGAATCCCTGTGGGCTTTCTTTTTTTTAATTTTTTTTTTTTTTACAAGTAAATTGTGTGAAATTTTTTTGAAAATTGATGTGGTTCATGGAGAACATTCTGAGTATACTTCAAAGTTTTGGGGAATTTATATGCAGACACATGAATTCCTAGGCATCAATTTTTTGGAATATCGGGAGACATTTTTTTTATGTCATATTCCAATTTTTTTTAGTGATGAAAGGAACGAATGGAAAGAAAATATTTCTGGGAAAATGCGAAAAATCTAGTGCGGGGATTCTCTATAGACGCGAGCAGCTAAGAGTTGAGAGGCCGCTGAAGAAAAAATGCGGGAAATTTTCAGAAGTTTTTGAAATTATTTTTCACGGTGAAGTTTTTTTGAATTTGGAAATTTTCAGAACTTTTTCCACTTTTAAAAACCCATATATCTGAACATTCTTGGAAATTTTTAATACTAATCGTTCAGAAATTTACCAATTGAGTAAAAAAGAATCTGATTATTTAACGTTTAAAAAATTTCAGAAAATTGAGAATTATTGACAATTTTTTTAAAATGGAGGAAACCGAGATTTGAAATAATTAGGAATACATTCAGCAATTTTCAAAATTCCCAAATTAAAAAAAAAAACAAAATACGGATATGAAGAGAAAAAAAATCGATGAAAGATATTTTATAAAAAATGTCTAAGGACTACCCGAAATTGTCAATAAATTTAATATGGACGATACAAATATGGACGATATTTCAGAAAATTTTAAAACATTAAAAGCTTCCACATTTAGAATTTTTTTAAAATCACTGCGGCCACTCAACTCCTACTAATTTCACAAACTCATTTTCAGTTCACCTTCGTCGATACATTTTATGTCTCATATTATGACTTGTCATTTGCGATACTGATCTGGAAATTGGTCTAGAAGAAGACGTTGGAAGGTCGAGTTGAACATTGGAATCTCGAACAATCGTGTCTGCGAATGGCCTCCATGACCTCGTGGAAATGACTCGATACTTGTACAGCTGCTCCAGGCTCTATCCTGAAATATCAAAATGGAAAAAAATTACTAAAACCGATGTTGTAAATAAGTTTTACACGAAACAATTATTCGATGTCAAATATTTTTGAAGAGTGGAAATTTTTTTTAAAAATCAAAAACTTCAAAAACATTGCAATTCCACAATTCCCAAATTTTGATCATCCCCCAAATCGTTTTTTTATTTCAATTTTGCCGTGTCATTAATTTCCCCCATTACCTAGTTAATTAATCGACACCAATTTCCTAACTCAATGTTTTTTTCCTCCACGTGTAATGCCGACTGATGGCGTTAGAAAGCGTTGAGCATTAGACAAATGGAACAATTTAACTCCCCATTACGATGTGTGTAATTACTCGTAATATAAATAGTTGCATAATTTACGTTTTTGGGATGGTAATGAATCCAATTACATGACATCATTTCCGGCATCATAATAAATCTAGAATTAAATTGAAATTTTCCATGCAATTTTATCGTGTGAAAAGAGGACATCAATCTTCAATTGCATTACAATTGCTAATGTATTTTCTTTACTTTCCGATGGGAGAAGTCATTATTATTATTATTATTATTTGTCCCCAGAAATTTTATGAATTTTCCACCAAAATTTTTTAACATTTTCCCCTGAGACCAGTTGATTAAACTTTTAACGAAATTTGTGAACAGGTCTTAGCTAAAAATGACAAACAAGGAAGTTTTTCTACGGCCCCAGTGGATCTCCCTCATCCAGCACTACTCGTTTTTTTCTCCTAATTTTTAAAATTCAACCTTCGTCACGATGATTTTCAGGCCATGTATCTTATCGCAATGGAATAGATCCTAAACGTCTAAATCCAATTTCTAAGCGCCTTGCTTATGTCCCCTTCCGGCAATAATTCATATATGTATAGCCGTATAGATCCACAGTGAAACTGTGTTAGGAGGTAAAAGTTGAATCAGTCAGTGGGCCGTGGAGGTGTGTGGAGGCGAAAGCAGAAGAAGAAAGTTATCCGCGTGTGGTGCACGTCAGGTCTTCGTAACCCATACATTGAAGACTAAATTAAAAAAAAAAGCCGCCTCATACATACCATCCATCTGGACACTAAAATTCATTCGAGCCATCGGTTTACATGAATCATAAGTCAAACGTTTCTCCCGGCAATTTTTTTTCTCAATGGCCTAGCCACAAAAAAGTCAGAAAAAACTGCTTAATGAAAATTCACTTGTAGAAATTTTCACGGAAAATTTTTTTTCCCTCGAGATCCGCCTATAGAATGAAAAGTTACTTACAACCGAAGAAGCGAGTCCATCTTCTTCTCCATAAACATCGAAGCATCAGTCCCTTGCTTGATCATGGCGTCGCAGAATAATCTCTTGGCGCAAGGTGTATTCGTCCAGTCACCTCCAACACTCTCCGCACTCGAGCTTGCCGTATTCGCCAAACTTTGAAGAGTATCCTCCAGCTCTGCCTGCCAGTACGAGCTATCCAAACGATCTCCATTTCGTCCGGAGATGTCTTCACCCAAATGTACACTGCCGTTCTCCAGGACCAAGACAACATCGTCCTTATTCTCAGGCACATCAACTTCGATGATATCTACCAAGTTATCAACCCCCGTTCGTCTCGATCTCCTGCCTCTGGTCTCATCTTCTTCCATTGGCAGTTGAAACAGATTAAGATCGTCCGAACTCCGCTTTCGCCTTGACGAAACGGCACTTGAGGCATCAATCCTTATTTGTCCATCGGAAACTCCATCGAGAGCTCTCTGGTTCTCCAATTCCTCTGCGTCGTTGTCCGAATTCGATCGCTTCATCATGTCTACGTCGAGGTACCTGTGGTGATAGCGGCATTGTGACATAGAACAGAAAAAGGAATGCAATTGGTGAAAAAGTAGGAAGCATTCTTGTTTATTGTGTGACTATTTCCTATCATCTCAACGTTTTTGAATCCTAAAAGTCCTTGACCCAAGTCGGGTCAAGTGAAGGCCTCCAGGCAAGAAGAGTTCCCTGACATTCTGAGTCAGAAGACACAATTTGTCTATTTGACTCCCTCAAACCGAACCTTCATTTATGCTACTCTTAACTGGGATCATGTAGCTGCTGGACACACGTTGGGCAATCATTGTCGAGCTGAAACTGGGTACCTTCGACTTATGACCCCAAGGCAAGGTTCACCCAATGACATCGTGTCAATCACCCCAATGTTATCCAGCATGATATCCAAGATTATAATTAGGATGCAAGTTTATCGGTATAGGTGCAGGTTTTTGGTTACCATGACTATGTAAAATAAGTATACATTAGAATAAGATAGCGGTAACTAACGATCGTTCGAAGCAGGATTAGTATACTAAGATGGATGGTTTTGAGATTAACTTTCCATTGAGGTCGTAATCGATATATCAATTTAAGATGACTTCAATCCAAATGATGTCTATTCAAACGTTTTCTTGTCATCGTGATTCTTGATAATACTTCTACACACTAAGGCCTAGGAAAGATGCAGTCAGCTAGGTAAACTTGGTTAGTGGTAAGCACGTTTATCTCTATTCTATACATGTATACGTTTATCAGTATATACTGATGAATGTTTAGATGTATAGAAGAGAGAAGTGATAGGCAACGTCGAACGAAGTACAGTATCCCCCAATGATCCCCATCGAAATTAACTTAGTATTGAGTTGATAATTGATATATTCATTCCATATGACCTCCAGTAGTTTTTGCTAATGATTATCCACGGTAAGACCTGCAGGACGTACCTGCAGTCAGCTGGTAGGCTTGTAACTGGTAAGTATGCTTATCGCTATAACGGCAAGAGGTGTAAGTGATCTGCTACCGTGACTGAACGCTATCGATTAGAATGAGAGATACGATTAGATCGATTAGAATAGATCGTCGATCTAGAGAACCATCGCAAAGGATAATATCTCCCTAAAACCGCTTGTTAACGAATGATGATAGACCTCTAGCATTCTTTGGAGTCAAAGATGGAAGGGTGTCGGCCAAGATCCTTGGTTTAAGGAAACAGTATTGAGGTGGTAATCAACCATCCAAGTCACTGTGATAGCTACCTAAATGTTCCAAAACTCCTCGCTCCAACTTCTAATCTAATGAATCCTTTCCAATTCTAACTCTTTGTAATGACTCCTGATTGTACATACCTTCCAACAGCAACAGCTCCAATTCCCAGAGCGGCGCCAGACGCGACGAGCCCCAATGCTGGTATCAGAATCGATGACCCCGGAGCAACAGTTCCAATTTTGTCCTGGGCATCGTAACCCCTTGATAGTCCCAAATTCTGGGAAATCTTCTGCGTAGCTTCAACCAACGGGTCAAATACGGGTTTGGTGAACTGTGAGACCTTCTCCACACCCGTGGAAAATTGATTTCTCAGGTTTTCTGATATCTTAACCCAAAATGGTGGCTCTGAGGGCCGCTTGAGGCCGTAGAACTGATGATTGGGGTAGTAATTTTTTGCACTGTATGAGTCTATCACATTTTTATCATTCAGGACATACTTCTTCTTGTGCCTTTGCTCGGTGAATGAGTGTTGATTTTCGGGAAAGTTGTCTGGTCGCTTTTTCTCGGGCTTCAAAATTTTTGCTGGCTGAACTCCCAGCTCTGGGTGAGCATATTGGAGAACCGGAGCGCGGACTGGTTTCAAGGTCAGAGGCGATATTTTTTGGCTGTCGGGTGTGTACATTTGTGAGTTTGGGTAGGTCTGCGTTGATTCTGGGTGGAGCATTCGCTTTTGGATGTTTGATCGGTAGTTTTCGTTCCTGGTCTCGTATACGTCAGCGTTCAATGCTGTGTTTCGGTGGTTCTTTGGATCCCATTCGTAGTAAACATTGCGTGGCTCCTCGTCGAAGTTTCGGCCGAACCTGCGAAGCCAGAGTTCCGGGGTTAACGCCTGGTTGTGGGTGCTGTGTTTGAAATAAGGGTTTACGTCTGTCTGTCCGTCTTGTGAGATATTAGGTAATCTATTGTTTTTGGTTTTGCTGTAGGATTTCTCTTCATTGAGTGCTTTCGGTTTTTTGCGGATTGGAGAAGAGTGCAGAGTTGATTCAGAGCATTATTGGAGGGGTGAGAATTTGCAGGTGAGGAAAGTAGCTAAGGGATACTGGGAAAATATCGGAATGGGAAAAGAATGACGATTAAAGTTTAATGAAGATTGAAAGAAAATACAGTTGAAGTTAGGTGTATTTGCACAAAATCCCATGTGAAAACTTTTTAGTTTTGCAAGATTGAAAGTATTTACGAATTTTTAAATTTTGCTATATTACATCGATTCGAAAACAGAGACTTCCGCCGTTTGTGAAAATGGTGAAATTTATGAAACTTATAAACGTCATCGAAATACGAATATTTTAAGGGGTTTAGATGTAAAAGTTAGAAGACCTCGACGATTTACTAATTTCGAAAAATTGAACAGTTCGAAAATTGTTAATATTTTCAGCAGTTTTGAAACTTTTTGAAGTGGAAAAAGGAGTAAAAAAGGACAAAAGTTCGAAAAATTGAGAAAGAGAAACTGCAAATTAAACTGTCAAGACTTGCAAAACCTTCAAAAATAAAAAATAAAAAAATTGAACGCATCTGAAATTTTTAAATCCTCACAAATCATGTGAGTTTGAGAACTGCTAGTAGCTCTGAAAAATCCCCGAAATTAAAAAAATAATCATAAACAAACCGCAAAATTTTCAGGTCTACAGAACCTTGAATTAAAAATTTACCCAAAAAAACGAGTCTTGAAAACTTTAGTCCTGTCAAAAGAGTAAGAAAGAGTAGAAGTAGTAGTAGTAGTAGTAGTAACGGGAAAGAATTCGAAAGATGAGACCGATTCTACACTCCTCAAAATTTACCAACTTCATAAATCTTAAATTGTAAAAAAAAAAACTCCATATACAATTCAGCAGAGCACCTCAATGAAGAGAAATTCTAACAACGCGGCTTTGAAACTCACCTTCTATTAACATCCTGGAAGAATCTCTCGAACCTTCCCTTCTCACTTCCAGCATCGCTATTTTCCGCATCAGATGTGGCCGTGTCCGATACAAGTTTATTGTTGATGACCCTGGCATTTCTCCACGTTTGGATTTTGTCAATAGGCTCATCCGGTACGCGTTTTCCATGAATGACAGGCGTGCCGTCTGCATCAATGGACATTGGCGTTCTTTGCGGAAATCTTTTGACGTTTATTTCAGATCTAACCGTCACTTCCGGTGGCACATTTTTTCCACCTCGATTTTTTGATAAATTAGCACCAATGTTTGTTCTCGTTAAGGGTCTGTACGGAAAAAAAAAATTATAAGTACGTAACAAACATAAATAACGAGCTATGCTAAATGAGGTCAAACGAAAAACCTAAGACCATTTTTTCGAAGACTTCTGCAGAGCATTTCAATCCGACTAAAAAATGTTTAGACTTCTAAATGTTTGTTCTGCAACAAGGAGGTCTGGTCCTGGAGAAACTTCGCAAATTGATATGAAACCTGCATAACGAAATTATAAGTAACTCATTCATCTCACCTCGTCGACGAGTGCGGTAGGATGGTGTAGCTTCTGCGCTGGTCCTGAGGCTCTATAGTTCGATCATTTCTGTTCTGAAAGTGTCTAGCAAAAATCAAGCCGGCGGTGTTGGTTCGTTCATCCGTGGTAGCTTTGCTTGAATCTGAAGGCAGTGGTTTCCAGTTCAAATAAGACTCAGTTGTCGTTTGAACATTGGTCAAAACATTGTCGTTATCGGCTATAGGTGTCCAACTGTTGGTGTCGTCCGATTCTATGGAGCTCGAGGAAGCTTGGTCCAGTCTAAAAAATGTAGGTTCGTTCTTCATCATCTCTTCAGGGTTGGTTCTTTGAGCAATGTCGGAACTATTTTCGGGCTTTGGGGAGAGCCTCGACTGCTCAGGATCTTCTTCGGTGGACTTCTCGCGTCTCTTCACGATCAGCGTGGCGACGCTTCCTTCGCTCGTTCGTACTCGCAATTCTTGGGTTTCTCCAGGCAAACTTCTAGCTACTTTGAGCACCGTTCGAGCGTAACTTGGCTTTGGAACATCAGCTTGGATCATCAGGCACGTGGCCATCATCATCGAGAGCAGTATCTGAAATTAATAGCTCAAGGTGAAGCTTTGGACTTTCCTTTCCGATCGAGTTTCTGGGATAATTATTCCGGGTGTGTTACACGTGAATTGGTTTCAGTTATTTGCATACTTTCGATTGACATGCATATGGATGGGTCATGGGGAAACTGTTTTGATAAGTTGGTAAAGATCAATTAGGCGATTGGTTTTGGATGTTAAGGGAGTTTTGTCTGGAGAATTCGCGGCGAGGCGAGCATTATTTGCTTAGCTACCGTGACATTTTTTTGTATGGGTTTTTTGGATACGAGAACTCTATGTATATGTTTTTTTATACATTTCAAAAAATTGGGAAATTTGAAAAAATGGGAGTTTAAAAAAAATTCATTGCTTCAAAAATGTAAAAAATTTCATGCAATATGGATGGGAAAATGATTTTGTTAAGTTGTTAATGATCAATTAGGCGATTGGATTTCTATAATGAGGGGAATTTTGCAGGGATTTATTTTGGTGAGTGGAGCATTATTTAATTGGCAATTGTAACTTTTTTTTTTACACCGGATTTCCGGACCGAAGCTCTGTTTTCCCTCATTAAGTTTCTTGGGTGAGAGTTTCTTTTTTCATGGAACTGAGACTGGTCACCCAAATATTCCAGAAATTTTTAAAAAATCACAAATTTTATGAACTCTAAAAATTCCAAAAATTGAAAAAAACTGATTTCAAAACAGAAATCAAAATCCAAAAATAATTAATCACCTGTTTCAAGACCTCACTAAATTAAGTGTTTGCAGCCTATGACGAATAATTCCTATTAAAAATAAAACAATCTCACTAAAATTAATTTCCTACGCGATGAGTTTTCAAAAATTGTGGTAGAACTACTTTGGTGAGAAACCACTGGAATTTCTACTTTATGATTAGGTTTATTCAATTACAATGTGCAATGAGGAGGAAATATGACTATAATAAAAACGTGAATAAAGTATAAAACAGCAAAATCATACAACTGATGATCTCGGAGAAATTTAATGGCCCCTTGGCGCATACTATTCCCCCAAGTGCTCCTTTTTTTATAATAAATGCTTTTTGCTGCATTATTTACGAACAATTACGTTCTACGCCCCACAGTTGCACGAATATAGAAGTTCCCAGCTGGTTCGGTTTACTTTCTATTATCGAATGTCACATTACTAATCGACGCAAAATCTTTACATTTTTTCTTCATCTATTGGGATAATTTCTGAAAATTTCAGAGGGTTTTAAAATTTTTTGGAAGTTTTGGAATTTTTTTGTTTTTATTTTCAACATCTTTTAAATTTTTCAGCGTTTTGCAAGCTGTGAGGGTCACTAAATTCTGACGTTTCTTGAATTTTCATGAGTTCATGATACTGTTTAGATAAAGTATGCGAAGATGTAGGTGCATGAGCATGTGTGTGTGTGTGTGTGTGTGTGTATGAGAGGATTTTTTTAGATCATTGTGTCTTGCCAAAGCGAAGTGCGGAGTTCAATAACTTTCTTCAATGAATTGACGTAATGCCTATTTGTTTGTTAATCATTTTCATAATAATTGTTATAACATTATTCGGTTTGTAAATAAGTTTAGAAAACATTGATAATTATAAGATAAATGGAAATGCGGGATTCCCCAACCACTCAGTTCACTTTCTATCACAATCACTTCTAGCGGAAATATTCAGGGAAAAATTTCCAAAATATTTCAAATTTTTAAAACATTTGAAATTGCTGAATTTTTCAAAATTTCATAATCCCTGAAGATCTTTGATTATTTTTTTTGCCTCGTTTTTTTTCAAAATTTTGTTACATCTCAAAATTTAGAAGATGCAATAAAAAAAACGTGGAGAATTGAGAAAATTTTCAAACTTCAAAAAATCAATAAATTACGAGTTTGCAAAAAAAAAAAATCTACAAAAAAATTTGAAAATTTAAAAAGTTGAAAATTAAATGAAAAAACGTTCTCCAATTCAAAATATCTCGGATGCACCGTTGACTTTCTATCACCAAATATTGCATCCCTAACCGACCCAAACACGCCAAACCCGCGATCTTATTCTGAACATAAAAAGAACGTAAAAAGAGCGTAAAAAGGTGAAACATTGAAATTCCAAAGGCAAACAGTACTCGCCACTTTCATCACTCGCTCCAATTAATCAACCGTATTTTATTGAACATCAACTTTTTTTTTTCACCAACAGCCAAGTGGTTCGTTGATTTAAATAGGAAAAGCGGGAATTTTTAAAAAATCATATTTCTCCACCTTAACTTTACAACATAATCACGCACATTTGCACACAATTTCCGCTCTACATAATTTCGCTTGTCTAAGTAATTGTTATATCGGCTTTTTCTCCAAATTTGCCTATATTGTTATGCGGAAATGAAAAAAAAATAAATAAAAAAATCATAAATGCTGCATCGAAAATTCCAAAGCTCTAGTGTAGAAAATTGCGTATTAGCAATTCCGGAAATTCGTGATTTAACTAAAATTCTAAAAATATAGGATATTGCTGAACGATTGTAGAAATAAAAAAATCAAAAACTCTGTGAGGCAATGGAGTGAAACTCAAAGGTTTTTCAGGGATAACTCGAAAAGTTGGGGAGATACACGAATTTTTGTATAGACATTTTTGTAGAGAAAAGTAAGAGCTACAAAAAAGGTTTCTATACAAATTTCGATATCGATTGTCCTTTTCGAGATATGCACGAAAAACTAACGAGACACGTAGCTCTGATGTTAGCAATCAGTCTTCAGTATAGTCAATCAATCTATATGTATCTTTTTTTTTCATAGATACCATCAACATTCCACATTCTGTTCCACCTGAAAATACATATTCAAAATGTGCAATAATTATTATCCAAAATTGGTGCAACCCCTCCCATTTGGTGATCGCACTAGTTAAAATTCTGTAGTGAAGCAAAACGACCTAAGTTAACTTGCCCCCAAGTTCGTTTTTTCATGTATATCTCAAAAGTAAGGCGAGATGGAAAAGAATTTATATAGAACTTTTTGTCCGGACAATTATGCTCTACAAAAAAGTTCTTATGAAGATTATTTCATTGCCTCTAGATTCTGAGATAACTATGAGGAACCGAAGCTGCAACCGACAAATGCACTAACCACTTTGCCACCGAATTCTGGACACTTTGATGTAATAAATTCCCATAAAATTAGTATTTGAGAATGATGTTCGAGTATTGATTTTTATGCAATAGTTACCTTGAACTTCATTTTCATTTGGCGATCTTGCAGCTTGTAGAAATTGTTTTTTTAATGGTTATTTGAAGTTTTGAATCATGGCACGAGTTTGCGATTTTATCAGCAACTTAGCACTTTAACTCGTATGGGTTTCTTTTTTTTCTCTCCTCAATTTGTTGGTAAAAATTGAGTTTTCTTGGGGTGGGGGACACCTGTTGACTATCGGACAATTCTCAGACGACTGACGGGCACCGGGTACTGCCGGGGACTTCTCATGTCGAGCACTCACCGGCAAACCAACACTGGTTTTCTCACTGACCCACTTTGAATTCTCCCGGGCATCCAATGCGCAGGTCTCGCACTTGTCCTGTTTTGCGCTTTAGCGTTGCTATGCCCGAAATTCTGGAATTTAGGGAATGTTTTTAATTTTCACAATTTTCAAAATTTGTACATCTTTTTCCATTATTTTTTAATTTTTTCTCAACACTTGTTTATATTCTCAAAAAAAAATTTAATTGAAAATTGATTAGTCGCAGAAAAGTTTTCAATGTTCGCGGATTTTTTGCAATGTTTATGGCTACTTGTGTTATCAACTTGATAAGATTCTTCAGTTAAAAAAAATATCTTTTGATTGTTGGAAATTTTCGGAATTTGCAAAATTTTGAAGAATTTAAAAATACTGAAAATTTTAGGAATTTTTTTGACCCATTTTAATGCCTCCGAACGCTCAATGCGCAAGCAGCTGTCCTCTTCTGCGTTTAAGCGTTACTATACCCAAAAAATTCGAAATGTTCGCCATTTTTGCAATTCATGAAATTCTGACAATTTTCGAAATTCTGGATTTTTTTTTGGATTTTCGACCCACTTTGAATTCCGGGCACTCAGTCACGTGTGTTTCCGCACTCGTGCTTCGCCTTATAACGTTGCCAGGTCGAAATTTTGAGATTTTAAAATTTCCAAAATTTTCAAAATTTTCAAAAAAGTTTCCAAAAATTTTCTTGAGTCTGATTTTTCAATTTGACAAATATCCTCCCTTTTCCCTATTTTTCCAAAAGTTTCATAAGCCATATATATGGATATATATATATATATATATATATATATACAGTTGTCTTGTAATTTTCTTTTTAGTATTACTTTACGCACTAATTTTTTCATAATTTTTTTTTCAATGGTACGTTGTACGGGAATGCCTGAAACTTAAAAATTGGATGTGTTTAATTCCACAATTGGACTGCGGTAATTTTCTCCGCATATAGCACAACAATTTCAGCGGGATATTGAACAATACGGGGCAATGAAGTCATGACGAATAAATTCGTCTGTGCGACATGTATATGACGTTATTGTACAAAAAAATTGGAAAGAACAATAGCAGAACCGTTACAATTGCCGTACTTCTTTTTCCCGTCACAATGTGATGTCACAGAGCAATTCGTGCGCTTATGTCAACGATCTCATTTCACGGCCATTCATGGGAATTATCTGATGTACTGTCAATGCATTGTGCGGTGTGTGTGTGTGTGTGTTTTTTTGTGCTTTTGTGGCGCGAGAAGTGAAAAGAATTTTTTGGGAATTTGGTGGGGGACGGTGGGTGAATGTCCTGGTACAGACGGGATGCTGCCACAATGTCTGGCCAAGCGGGTCTTGAAATTTGGGGTGGGGGGAAGGGGGTACACCGCGAATGGAGGTGGCTGGGAGGAAATCTCCTGTACATACGGAATATCATTGGAAGCTTTGAGTGCTTCTGTCATTTGAATCCCTTGAACATATTCCATAGTTCCTGAGATTATCTCGAGAATGGAGGGGGGGGGCGGGAAAATTTGAAAATTTTGGAATTCTGAAAATTTTGATTTTTTTTTTTTTAATTTGGTCATCTCAATAATTTGCCTCGTTTTAAGGTGAAAAAATAAAATTTGCAAAAGTTTCTATAATTAACAAAAGCTGTGAAAGATCAAAATTGTGAGGATTTCAGAAATTTTAAGAATTTCAATAATCTCTTAAACATGGGAAAGTCAAAAATTGCGAAAGCTTAAAAAAGTAAAAGTGTTGGAAATAATCCCACGGATTTTTTGTGCTCCATCTTTGACGAATGATGGGAAGAAAAAATTCGGTGCGAATTCCGTTGAAAAAAAAACAACAAAAATGAACGAAAGAAATGAACGTAGAGAGCGTTTTCATTTCGACGAAAGAAAACGCGATCATCATTAACAGATCGTTGAGCGAATCAGATCAGTGGGTGAATGTTGTTGTTTCCCTTTTTTTTCTTCTCTTCCTGAAATTGTACCTAATTCTCTTTGTCGCGGTGCCACAAAGATCGCTCCGAGGTGTAATTAGTTCTCTCGTTAACAGAATAAATTAGTCTCATTTTAAGCGCGACAAAAAAAAGTGAAAATGGTATGGTGGAATTTTCCAGGGAAAATATTCCACCGAGGAGAAATTAAGTCATGGCATATTATGCTCTGTGATTTTTTCCCCTAACTTGCATAATTAATGCGTGAGCCCAGGTACAATATGCGAATGCTGAGTGTTGGAATCGTGCGCATGCGCACTGCGTCAGATTGCCCACGGGTACTTGGGTTTCGAAAAGAATTTAGAGCAGAACATGTCGCGCAAGAATTAAAAATCGGACAATTTTGTGTGTGCTAATAAAAAATGACAAAACATTCAAAATTTTCTTGGCTTCAGTTGAAATCAGTGGAGTTTTGCGAAGTCCAGAAAAAAAGTGAAAATAATTAATCTTTAAACATAGCAAGAAGATCATTGTAATTTCATCTAATGTTCATCGACGACGATGTTTCGTATGATCGACCTGGACTCTCGTAATGAGAGGGCCCGTCCTCATGGGTCGTAAATCCTCGAGTACGCTGAATGAGCAGGTCAATAGTCCCAAACGGCAGCTACGGAAACGTAAGCCGACGTAGCGTGAACAGTGAAATTATTATGAACAATAGTCAATAACGTGGCATACAATTCGCTAAATAACTGCATTTTGATTGCACATGAAAATAAGTAATTTTTTGGAGCACTGATGGACTGTCGAAAATGGTATATTGCGCACCTAGGGAGGAGAAGCAAGTCTTCCCTAAGTGCAAGATTGCCACCCGAGCCGAAGGCGAGGGTGGCAAGCACGCGGGGAATGGTTGTCTGATTGTGGGAAAACAATATTTTTGGGAATCCTTCTGCTATTGTACGAAAACAAGATTAGACATCTTCACAATTTTTTGAATTATGTATATATATATCAATGTTCAAACTGCTTAGAATTTAGGAAAACCGAGTCACAGCTACTTGCTCAGTACTGGTAGCGAGCAGATAATTGGCTGAAAAAAAAACAGAAAAATAAACCAAGCGGCACTTTGCTCATTCCGCAACCTTTCAAAGGTCAACCTTTTCGGCTCATTCATTATGAAAAAAAAATGCCAATGTCATGACACAAAAAGGCTTGGCAATCTGGGAATTCATATTTGTGCAGGTATCGAGAATTTGCATCGACGTAACGGCATTTTTAACGCTCTTACTTTTTCCCATACTTTCTTTTCTTCCCTTCATTCATCACTATATCCTTAATAGATATAACACAGTGATACGACTAAATTATGTGACAATAGGGCCGGAGGCTAGTGTCAAATATCACGTACGCTGATCGAAAATTTTGTTGCGATCTTTCTAATTGAACTTGAAGCTCTGTAGAAATTTTCAAAACTCCAAAATCATTTTTTTTTTTTTTCAAAAAATGCCAATTCTGAAAATTTTGGCTATTTAAAATATTGGTAAAAATTTTCGAAGTGGCTAATTTGAATTTTTAAAAGTTATAGAAATTTTCAACATTTGAAGCATTTCAAAAAATTGTGGACATCTAAAAAAACTCCGAAATTGCTTCAAAAATTTACAAAAAAATCCAAACTCACAAACCTACGATTGTGCAACATAGTCAATGTGCTTCAAAGAAGCAACATATCGACTTATTCCATCCAAATCATTTTCCTGTTTATGGAATAACGAGGGAAATTTCACAATTTAAATGGGCAAATCATTTCCAGGGTTCAATTATCGCGGGAGGAAGTGATGAATTTTATTCGAAAATAATCAGACCTCGAGAGTTCATTGCCAACGATTTCTCTGATCTGATTAATGGGAAAGTTCAGGGGCTGGCTAATTCGATAATTCACGTACAATTATCACTTCCACTTGCGCACTTATCCGAGAATATTCCGACTCAGTTGAATAGTTCACAGGTATGATTTATAACTCTCCGATAGAAGTTATCGTTTTAGTCTCGAAGATGAAAAATTGGTGGTCCAGTAAATCTCCGCGGTTCAAGGCGTTTACAATGTTTTGAGACCATACCAGTCTGTGTGTGTGTGTGTGTGTGCCGTGGGTTCATGAACCTACTCATGGGCAAGTAGGTATACGTTTGTTAGCTCTGGGGTCGGTGGGTGGCTGTGTGTGTGGGTTGGTGGGTGAAGCTCTGTGTGTATGTGAGTGGATTTTTTCATTCACATGTTCCCTTCATTGTCTTTTTAAAATTCAATTTGTGTCACCTGGAAATGACTGTAGGCTCAACAAAGTCAAGAGTTTACAAAGAAATCCTTACTTCAAGTTGAGAGTATTTGACAGAAACGATTTTCATTTTCAGTGCAGTTTAGATTGGATTTTGCATTTCATACATCAAGTTCACTTGCCATGGTCGCGGCGCGTGCGAGACACACCTGTTTGGCGTGAGAGGTTCAGGGACCTCCGAGTGAAAGTCGAACATTTTTCGTAGCGAATGGACCCGCGCCTGGGATGCTGCTGACCCGATCATCACCGGCGATACTGTCAAGATCATCGAAACACATAAAAATGAAATTTTCGAGAAATTTGGGATTTTTCATTTTTTTTTTTCAATTTTTGAGAACTTTAGAAATGTTCAAGATTTGGAATTTGGAAAATTTGTGAATCTTTGAACATTTTAGATTCTGGGTTTTGGAATTTAATTCTGGGAAATTTGAAAATTTTGGGTTTTCTAGTAATTTTTGAATATCCTGGAAGTTCAAAATTTCCGCAAAAAATCCTCAATCGAAGCAACACATTAACGTTTTTTAAAGGATTTAGTACACGCTTCTACATAGTTCAATAGAGGCATTTAATTCTTTCGGAACTTTCAATAATTTTTCCAAACTGTTGAACAGAAAAAACAAAATCTACCATCGCCGTATCGCGCACGCGCGTAACGAAGGGTTAAGGGGACACAATTATAATTTTGATGAATGAAATTGAATTTGGGGTCAAAAGATTTTTGTTGGGAGGGGTCGATGGGGTTCTCTTTTCTGGTTTCACTTCAGGAATGCAAGTGAGTCAAATGAAGATTATTCCCATCTGTTAATCCTACGGAGTCACTATCTTCATTTTTTGTTCTTTTTGCCACCGATTCCAGACGTTTATCAGTTGTTTTACATGTCAATTGCAATTTAATGGGGTTTACGGCCTCCTTCGGACTATAAAATATAGATATAATACTTTAGTAGTCTGAGCGTTTTGAGTAGTCGTATGTACGCTATATAGAAAAAATGAGAAAATGAGTTTCGTGGAACGAAAAGAAATTCGTTTTGGTTAATCTGAAACCGAATAAATTTTGGAAATTTTCAAGACATATCCAACATTTCCACATCATCTTACAATGTGAGTGTACGTTGGACTATGCATATAGTCAAAACAAAATGATGGTAACTAATGAAATCATAAAGCCAAGTTTCACCATTGCTCAATAGACCTTCTAGGGATTGATGAGTTACATCATTATTTACATAAGCGAAGCGACGTATTGCGAAAATTTGTCTTACTGTAATGAGAATAATTTATTCTATTCAGTTTGGTTTGTAGAAAAGGTGAAAAACCAATCTGAATTTTTGGTGCCCTACATTTTCGACATTTTCAACATTTGTGAAATTTTCGTGAACTCCTAAAACGGTTGTAATTGTCAAATTTGATATTTTTTAATTTTCTGTTTCTTCCTTTATTTTTTTTTATCTTGACATCTTTTTGAGATTTGTGACATCCTTGACACATTTCAACATTTCATTTAAAAGACAAATTTGATCTTTCAAATTTCTGGTAGCGTACTAGATTTATGTGTTGTGACAAGTCATAAAGCTGTTAGTGAAGGCCTCAAATTTCCGATAATACAGGTAAACATTTGATTAGACAATCGTGGGTGTTCTATGTGTCAAGGGTACTACCCGAGATCTTGAACATTCATAAATTTTGGGCAGTTAAAAAAATTCTGAACGAATTATATTCTTATGAATTTTTACTAAAGCTATATCTGACCCTTTAACTCACGTGGTGAGGGAATCGCCGCCTGCTGTTGACTCCTCCACAGCTGCACGTGATAAATCTGTAAATAGATAACTCGATAAATCGAATTCCTATACTTCTAATATACTCAATTTTCTAACCGATTTGTAAACATGTGAATTTCAAATATTTCATTCAACCTATTTAGTGGGTGAAAATCGAATAACATCGGTTCTATGAGGAAAGAGTTGATGAAGGCCTCAAATTTCCATCAATCTGGGTAAACATTTGATTGTACTCACGTTTGTGCTCGGTGTGTCAAGGGCGACAGACGCGACTTCTTCGGAATTTAACAATAGCTGAATAAACGCGCTTTTGTCCTTCTCCCGCCATTTTTAGCCGCCTCAACACGTGCGTGGGGTGGTTAAAGTATCCTCGGCATTCACTGAAAAATTTGATTTACATAAAAGATGTAGAAAACAATCGCTTGAATTTCACCACCAATATTTCTAATTGTTGTTGAGTCAATGAAATTGTCATCACCGAGTAGAGAATTTCAACAAGATGATGGCGCAATGTAACCTCCATTGAGGCCATATATATAACTTCCGGATAGAAATTAGCAAATCCAATTACGATTCTCCGTCAAAATTTCTGGCATAAACATAATTGTCTCATGTAAAGTGCTTTTTTACAGTGACTTTTATACGTTTGGCGGCATGCTTAGACAGGGAATCAACATGAACTTGATGCTAACACATTCCATACTTGACTCTAGTATAATCTACACGACCAAAAAAGATGCGTAATAAACTCACTTAATTTTCAGAAACTCCATTTTATTATCGGTAATCAGGTTAGGTGGCGGACGGTAACGTTTTCATGATTAGGACATCTGCGCGCCAATCTGCAATTTTCAAATGGGCGCGTCAATCACATGACCATCAGCGCATGCGCATTGCTGTGGATTGTGGATGAGGAGCAATCAAGACTCATTGTTTATGATTCAATCAACTGACACTTCTGAATTTTTCCCGCGTTTTTGCGCTTTGCAAAACATAACCGCTCCCTGGAATTCAGTGAACTAAAAGACGTTCACTCGGATTACCACATAATCAACAATAATGAAAGAAAAATCGCGAAAATCATCCTTTCGAAATGAAACTCAGAAGACCAATTAGAGAACCCTCAAATTTTTCAGTTTCCATTTTTGAGAAAAAAAATTGCAAGTATTTTGAAATGTCAATTTTATTGCTTATTCAAATTTTATAGTAATTTCGAATTTTGAAAATTGGAATTATTTAAAAAGAATAAATACAAAATTGTTTTAATTTTCTCGGAAGAACACTGAATGAGTATTTTCCCTTGGAAAGCGTGCTGAAAATTACCATATTTTTCTTTAAGCTTTGCTGCAATAAAACAATCGAAATTTATAGGCACATAAAACGGCGTCAGCCACTAAAACGGCCAATTAATAAACATCAATAAACACTGAAATAAAATTAAATGAACCAATTCCAAATGAGTTTTCCTCGTTGATCTCTCATAAATTACTTTCGCGCAAAACCTACAATTTGAATTACAAACATTGAATTTCCAGGGGAAACGCATGGAGGAGGAAAAGATCACGTGTCAACTTAGTTCAGACCAAGCGGATTGTGTGACCCTTCCCTACGTGCAATGTTGACTCGACTCTATTGTATTAAATAATGGAGATAGAGGAAAAAGTTGTAAGTATAAAATATTCTCTGTGTCATGGATAATTATTCAGGTCCTATGACTCATAGCTCTATCTACAATACTTTTTGAAAAAATTGGGGTTGAATGTGGGACGGTATGCAAACTGGCTTCTGCTCGTTGCATATCAACCGCTATATGTAGTAAAATATTGGAGATACGTGAAAAAGTCATAAAACTTGACTGATGCAGTTTTTCATGCCGAATATTTTTTGTTAACACTATTTTCTTCTATGCCTAGTGGTTTCCTCGCAAAATGCTGCGGAGGGCGCGGCGGTCGCTGTCGGGCGCTCGCACGCCGTCCACGACGCCCAGAGCCGCATTCGCGGCTAAATGATAAACGCCGGAGAAGTTATTCAAAATGAACTGAGGATTTCAATGCAAGTAAGAAAATTTGTTAAACACCTATGGTGTTTACCTGGGAAGTGCAAACACCATAGCTCGCCAAAAACAAACAATTCCAAATGGAAACACCATTGAAACTGAAGTGAAAACGAGGAAAACTCGTTAGGAATTTAGCTTGGACTGGACTAATCGCGTGGACCGGTTCGTGATCGGGCGATAACGGCGATTCTTTTTTACTCCCTTTAAATTCGCAGTTTTTTTTCCATTAATCTCCAAAGTGGGACTTTGCAACGCTTTCCAACACGTCGCCTTGTGTTTCAGTTATCGCCAAGCCTAATATGCATTTTTTGCCTCTCGTCCATTGCGATCTTTATGATGTTTCTCATTTTCTAGTCGATAATCGCGCAATCTCAAATTATGATCAAGCAGTGGATAACGTGACTGATCCATTGGGGCCACTCAATATATTTTTCTTTTTTCTTCATATCTCTCGTTTTTGTTTAGACACATGCACACATGCGGATTTTAATTAGTCTAAAAGAAACACACACACACACACACACACTGTCAAAATTACGAAAACAATTACAAATCCGATAAATTGGACAAATTTTCGAAATTTGGAAGATGTAAGAAATTGAAAAAAAAAACCTCACTTTTTGTGAAAATGGGTTAAAAATGTGAGAAGAAAATTAAGGATAGGCGTCCCTTCCGGTGCAGTCTCATCTCGTTGGGAGGTCAAGTTGCGGATGGTATAATCGTGGCATTCGGGTAGTGAGAACGAAATTCTCGCGCTACCACTGGCACACAAGCCTGACCCACTTGCGACTACTTTCACTGGTATGTGCCTTGGCAACTTGTACGAATAAGGTGAATAAAAGAGAGAAAGAGAGAGTGAGCAAGTGGGGAATCTATCAAATGAAAACGATCAAGTAAATTGAAGAAATGTATGATGCAAAAGGGCCGACAGGTCTGCAACACCTTGTGGTTTTTCCATTTTCTCAGTGGCTTTTCACTCACATTCAAGTGTTATTTTGATACTACTTTGCTACTTTCTCAGCATTGTATGAACACCTGCAACACCATTTGCAACTACGCATTTTGAAAATTTCAACAAGTGGGCTGAATGCGTGTGTGACCACTTGGGGATACGACCAAAACTTGATGACTTGTGATTTCCATAACTTTTTTTGAGATATCTGGAAATGATGCATTTGGTTGTTTTCAACCAAATTTTGGTTGCTTCAATCGTTTATAAGAACGAAAAATGATCATAATTTTTCGATGATTTCAGTGGTCCATGAGAAACGTGGGATCAAAATTTCGGTGGGACACATACACACAAATCGAGAAAATTTACCAATTTGAATTGGTACATTCAAAGAAACATGGAAAGAAAAAAATTCAAAAAAATTAAATTTCCGGCTGAACATGTGTACATAAATACAGAGCTGCAGTCGGTGAAGTAGTATTTGGTTGACAATAAAAACAAAAACCTATTTCAACAATTTTAATTTATTACAGTTTCACGGTTAAACTATATTTTCGATCATATATGTTTCCACTATGCCTAAGAATAAAATACGTCAATTTCGAGATTTTTTTTGTAAAATTTTGTAAATTTCCTGTGCCATTAACATTTTATTAAACTGCAGTTTTTTTTCTTCACCGCGTTGAATATCTCCTGAAGACCATTTCGAAGAGCCTCTTCTTCCGTGGACCTTTAATCAAGTAAGTTATCATTTCTAATTCCTAATATTACGTAAAAAAATCGGTGAATAAAAAACATACGTGAACCGTTCTCAAAGTTATAGAGAATTTTCAAAATATTGCGCATTTTACGAAATTGAAAAATTGAAAAGGAGAAGATATTCAGGAAACCCAAGGAACTTGAAAGCAAACGTACTTTTCCTTAGAATTTTCCAAATTTTCGAAACTGAAAAAAATTCCAAATTTAAAAACAATGTCAAACTTTCACAAATTCAGAAAACGATAAAAATCGATTCATTACAACACAACAACAAAATAACTGTCAACAAAAAAATTCAAAGCCAGTAGAAAAAAAATCTCACTTGATAGCGAAATTCCAAAGAATACTGTTGACGAGTTCAGCATTCTCCTTGGATCCACTGAGAATGATTTCGCAAAGTGTTTTATCCTCGCACACGTCATCCACGTCTTCCTTATGCTCCAAGGGGAGGTCAATGCCCCGCCACTTTGACAGCACAATATTAGGTTGTCTGAAAAAGCCCAAATGGTTACATAAAGATATCAGTCATCTTGAAGTCACACTCTTACATAAAACTGTGAATAGTGAAAAATATGAAAACAAAAAATTACGAATCCTTTGCAAATTTTTTAAAAATTTATTTCGAATGTACGTGGAATATCTCAAAATGTCACGCCTGTGGCACATGAAAATTCCACCCAAATTTCTTTTTTCTATCACTCGACAAATCGAACCAATCAATCTTCTCTCGAAACCTACGTTGTATTGCTGGGGTCTATCCTAACGTTGGGTCTCAGCGCAGCAAGAAGCAGTCCAAACGGTAGAAACGCCCCGATCAGATGAATCAATTTCTTCCACGGAGAAACCCTGGACATTAATAGAAACATTTGTTCAATAGTCAGTAGTTTCTGGCCCCCTGCTGAGCCATAAGAAAAAAATCATCAACCGTCTCCACACATTTAAGATCTCCGGCCCTCCTAGTGTTTCCTGCTGAGTTTGATTGACGCAGCGCCTAAGATCTTCAAGAATAATTAAAAGAAACTAAGTCCAAATCAACGGCTCTATTTTCATTAGAAAATTGAAGCTGTCCCAATATTCGATCGTCGATTAAATGTCTCGACCGAGAAAATTTCCCAATATTACGTTAGGACATCGTCCCAATTTTCAGTTGGGACGATGTCCCATTTAAGGAAATGTTGAATTTTTCCATGAGACTTGACCCATTTTTATGGAAAGAAGAATACCCCAAGTTTCAATTGGAGCATTATGCGAAGCGAGATAATGTTTAAAAATTTTATTCGCACAATGTCCCAAGATTCAATTGGGACACTGGATCAATTTTTGATTTGTGGTACGACCTGAGAATTCCATTGGGGTACTGTCTCAAAATTCCATTACGAAACTGTCCCCAAATTCCATTGAGACAATTCATATTCCATAAGAACAGTGTCCCGAAATTCCACTGGGACAATGGCCCAGATTCCAATTAGCACAATATTGCATTCTCCAGCTCAAGTTTTGAATTTTCATTCGTAACCGTGTATCAATTACTAGTTTAGAAAATGTCCCAATTTTCTATTGGGACATTACACCATCTGGGAATCTGGAAGATATTCCGGGAAAAAATAATGAAAAAATCAAGTAGAGGAATATAAGAGTGCTTACCGTGTATGATGAGCTGGGAAAGCGTGTCCCTGTTCGATGTAATGCATTGGAATGTCATCGTTGGGCTGATAATATTTATAAGGTGACTTCCGTGTCTTCATCAGCGAGGTTTCACGGTGGGATGACAGGTATAACAGGGTGTCGGGCTTTGTTAGGGTCACTTCCGGCCGAGAGACCGGAAGTTGACCTTTGTAATGATAGTAACTGGTCATTGGTGGCACATGATGTTCGTGATGTACGTGATGTTGATAAGGGACTGGATGATATTCATATTTTACTGCAGTATGTTGGTTTTGGGGCGTTTGGTAAGTTTGCTGGATTTGGTAGTGCTGAGGATTTTGGTGAATTTGGTGGGTTTGGTGAGCTTGAGGAATTGACTGGTGATCAGGGGACTGCATGGGCTGGTGATGATATTGATGGGCTGGAACCGGTTGCACGTGCTGGTAAGCCTGCTGCGGAATTTCAACAGTTACGAGTTGATTGGACTCCTCCGATGGATAGTACATCTGCAAAACCAGAAAATTTATTAGCTTCATTTTGAGGGTGGTGCCAATGGCTCAATACCAGAATATGAAGGCTCCTGAAGTTTGTTAAATTTTTTATTTTTTTTTAAATCTTGAAAGTTTTCCAAATTTATTGAATATTTGTACTGTATCTAAATCTAAGGTCCTGGAACGTTCATCTTTCCATTATTGTCGATTTTTTTTTTTTTTGAAAATTTGAAATTTTGTAGTTTTTACAGTCTTGAATTATTTGAACTCTTTGAAAATTTTGTAATTTTATTCTCTTGGAGTTTCTTATATCTTAATTTTTTCTCCTTAAATATGTTGATATTTGAAATTTGTGAAATGTTCAAAAAAAACTTTTTAAAAATGTTTACAGTTTTAGGAGTCTTGCAATTTACCGGTTTTGTAGGCATCTCTACAGTGAGGTATCCTTCGGCATAGGCTGAAGGAGGTGTATGGGATTCCCCTTGCCGATGGTCGGTCTGGTAGTGATGATGCTCACTGTGAAAGGGTTGCTGCCGATAACTGACTCCAGAATTGCCATCCAAGCCGATTGACCCCTCGAATCGAACGTGTTGCACATTATTGAACGGAATCGACGTCGATCTTCTCGAATGTGACTCGATCTCCTTTATTTCGCCCAGGTATTCACTCGGACTGAAATCTTGGCATAAAAGAAGAACTACATTAATTTATTCCATTTTTATCACTTCAACCTCTACCAACCTGCCTATGAGCACTCAATAATATCTTATTAAAAAATCGACATCGTGAAGCTTGAAAAAAGTGATCTCATAAATATAAAAAAAATTATAAATTAGGGAAAGAATGAACAAAAAAAAATGTAAAAGTTAAAGAACGTCAAAATTTTGTAAAGTTCGAAAAATTTGCAAAACTGAAATAATTTTGAAACTTTATTTTGAAAAAAAAAATATGTAAAAATTTTATGTTAAAAATGTTGAAAAATTCCAACATTCCAAAAATTTTATAAATTCAAAATCTTTTTGGGAGTCACCTGAGGCTTTAACAGTTTCTTCCTTGGAAGATGAGGTTGCAGGCTCCTCCGGAGTTTTCTCCGTGGAGGATACCAATGCTATTGTCACTACTGGTGATATTGATGACGTAAATGGTTCCTCATGTTCTTTCACATCCTCCGTAACTGGGGGATTATGCTCCGTGGACGATAATTGCGCGATAACTCCACATCCGATTACAATAAATTGAAGAAAAAATGTAAATGTTATCAGTGCCATCGGCTGCACTATAATGAGACATTAATACATAAATAAAAATCCTACGTCTTTCCACCGTTGGGTAAATCCGTCAACTAAACCGTGGCACTTGTTGTTACGCACTCTTATTACTTCCATTCCGTGTTTTTCAAATTTTTAAAAAGCGTGAAAATCTAACACACCACACATAATTCGTCTTAATGGCTCCTCTGACCACTCCAGTTGTCCAGGCCACATTAATTATTAGACGCGCAACGTGGAGACAGTTTGTTCCGTCAGCTTGCGTTTTCTTTTTTTCATATTGTCAAAATTTTTTCAACTTTCAAATTTAACAAAAAAAAAGAGTAAATTTTCTGAAATTCGAAGTATCAATCTTTCCTGAAAATTTAGGGTTTTCGGTTTGGAAATTTTGAAATTTAATTATTTATTCCTTATCCAGTGTATGCACTCGTGAATAGTTTCTGTATACGCATGGGGTCAAAAATTTTAGTTTAGTTTACTTTTCACATAGTTCTGACACATTTTTAACGAGGGCTGTGTGCGTGTGTGTGTGTGTGTGTGTGTGTGTGTGTGTGTGTGTGCAGGTGGGTGGGTGGGAGGGGGGGGGGGTGTTTGTTCAGGAAAAGGTAGAGCGAGCGAAGAAAATTGTGTGTGTGTGTGTGTGTGTTCATATCCATATCGGGAAGTTAATGATGCCCGTCCAGGGTTACACGCACATTCCGTTTATTTTTTCACCGATACACCCCACGGATGAGCCCCTCGAAGCATCCTCAATTATTACACGCGCAAAGTGGAAACAGTTTGTTCCGTCAGCCCGCATTTTCTGCTCTTCAAATTATAACGAATTTGATATATGAAAAGTTTTTTCCAACTTTCACATCATTCGACATTGTCAAAAATTGTGATGTGTGGAAATTTCCATACTCTGAAATTTTTACTATAATATTCTTTTTGTCATGCCTTAGATTTGTCCAATTTTTGAAAATTTTTGGTTTTTTGGAATGGAAAAATTTTCTTCCAAGATTCTTCACTTTCGTATCTATGTTTCCAAGGTCTTTACGATAGGGCGTTACAGATTATTTTAATTGTTCATGAACACAAAGTCACACCGCTGATTTTAATTAACTTTTTTTTGGCACTTCCTTTTGGCAAGACGGTAGTAAAAAAAAATCATGTAGTTTTGGCGGAATCATTGGTTAAATAAATTCTTTCCAGCCATTTTTTTTGTTGAAATTTTCAACAGTAAGATTTTGTAGTAAATTGTAGTCAGTTTAGTATAAAAGTTGTGGTCCAAAAGAGTATCCCACAAATTTTCCAAATAGTGAAATTGTCAAAATGGTAAAAATCTCTAGGTCACATTGTTAATGAGCTACGTAAGGTGGAGATACTTCGTTCCGTCAGCTTGAGTTTTTCATTTTCTTTTTCCTACATTTTTTCTGGTTTTTATTATTACGACAAAAATTGAGTGCGGGGAGAGCTGCGAGTCAGAAGTGAAACTTGTGCGTGACATTGGCTTTTTGAGATGTTGAAATTTCTTAATCCTTCGAATTTCCCAGGAATTATTGTGATTCGATTGTGAGTTGAAAAAAAAATCAATGACATAATGTACGTCATCGTGCGAAACCCAAAAGAGTGGAAGCACCGTTAGTTCAATATTTTATATCAAAATTAAAGGGAGAGCATGTGTTTTCTTTCTTAGAAATCGTTCATTCTTCTACAGTTTCCAATGTTACGAAAAGTGGCAAATTGACAATTTTGGAGGTTTTACTAACTTTGGAAGTTCGATTTTTGACAATTTTCAAATGTTCAATTACCTTCTTTCAGTTTATGAAATTAACACAATTATTGAAATTAAGGAAATTGCAAAACTTTTCCGTTTATTAAATCGTCAAAAAAAAACTAAAAAAAAATTCGTTTCAATATTTTTGTGAATGAAAAAAAATCAAATTTTCAAAAACTTTCCAAATTCAATTCCAAAAAAATTTCAAGAAATTACCAAATTCTCAAAAAATCTAAATTCTCAATTTTGTTTTGAATAAAATGACGAGTCGCAATGCGCATAGAAATTTTATTTAAACAATACAACAAACAGAAGAAATGGTGCAAATTGCACAATTTTCACATTCTTGCCGGTTTTTTGCACATTGTTTCAATTGAGATCTCTCATTTTGTTATTATTTTTTTTTTCTGTTACATCTTGGTTTTTCATCTGAGGAAGATGAAAACGGAGCAGCGGAACCGGGTCAACGCGGCAAAATTTCGCTAGAAAGTTTTTCCCCTCATTGTTATCCTTCATCTGAGTGCCTTTATTTGTTTATTTTTATATACATTTTACGTTCATCTTTCTTTTTTTTGCAGCACTTACCCTCGTGGAAAATGGCCATCCACAAAGTGGCAAGACATTTCACTCAATGCTGGAAATCTTTATTCCTTATTCCAAATGCCCAATGGTCAAAGTAAGTGGATGTCTGACCGACAATGAAAGTAGCATTCGCGCCTGTTTCAAGCACATTTATTCATCATTGCCTTCTTCATCTTCAATGAGTTTTTGCGGTAATCATGACGCTATGACCCGCTTCCTACCATTTCGAGTAGGCCAGCTACTGTTGTTCTCAATGGAGAAAAAAGTACAAGTGGAAATTTTTTAAATTTTTTAAATTTTTGAAATTTTCTAAATTTTCGAAATTTTGGTATTTTTTGATTTTTTTGAAATTTTTGAAATTTTTGAAATTTTTGAAATTTTTGAAATTTTTGAAATTTTTGAAATTTTTGAAATTTTTGAAATTTTTGAAATTTTTGAAATTTTTGAAATTTTTGAAATTTTTGAAATTTTTGAAATTTTTGAAATTTTTGAAATTTTTGAAATTTTTGAAATTTTTGAAATTTTGATATTTTTTGAAATTTTTGAAATTTTTGAAATTTTTGAAATTTTTGAATTTTTTGAAATTTTGGAAATTTTTGACATTTTTGACATTTTTGAAATTTTTGCAATTTTTGAAATTTTTTTCGAATTTTTGACTGGTTTTTCAATGTATCGAAATTTTTTTCAACTTTCGAATTTTCGAATTATCGCATCCATCAACATTGTTAGAGTTTAGCATTTTTGTAATTTCTCCAGATTTTTGCAAATGTTCAAATTTTTCCATTTGATTAAAATTTGTCTATTTTTTCTATTTCATATTTTTGTAGTTTTGAAAATTGTGCAATGATTTTTTTCCTAACTTGCAGAATTAAAGTGTTACCATGAGGAGAACCTGCGGCTCGTGCTGGAGTATTTGAATCTAGGACCGGATTACTGAGACTACTTGCCGTTTTGAAAAATCTTGGAAAACCGTCAGATAAGAATTACTTACGGGGAAGCTTTTAGGAGGCTGGGGCATGGATCACACTCACCACTTACTCCTGTCTTCCTGAATGAAACAAAACATGCAAAATGGAACACACTATAGCTCCACTAAGCGGAAGGGTAATTTTTATCAAGCATCTCTCTTCTCGTAGTTGTGTCCTGGAATTGAAGACAATCGGCACAATTTCTCGGCCACGAGAGCAGAAACATCAGAGAATGAAGAGTGAGAGGGTCGTGACCTATTGCGATCGATTCTATTCTTTCTTTGCACCAGTTCTGAAGTGATTGAGGTGTTCGATAGAATGTGGCATTGGGTAGGGGTGTTGACCATTGTAGCCACGTGTTTTTTTTTCACTAACGGCAAAGTTCCTGACAGTGATTTTAAAACCAACCATCACTAGTTTTATAATCTTGAAACTCATATTTCAAATTGGCAATCATAATCCCAAAATAATCAGGATTCCAAAATCGTAATTCAAAATGTTCAAATCCTAATTTGGAATTTTAGAATCGTGATTCAAAATTTCAAATTAGTGATTTATAATTTCAAAATTCGTGATTCAAGATTTCAATTTAACAATTACAATTTCAAAATTTGTATTGAATATTTCATAATTGTAATTCACGATTTCAAATTCTGTGATTTCAAAATCGTGATTTACCATTGCAAAAACGTGATTTACTGTTGTAAAATCAGTCACTGTAGATGTGTGTGTGTGTCGAGAAGTTATAGATTTGACTCGTCAAGGTTCACACTCACGTTCTGTTTAGTTTAATTTGTGAATCTCTCTCAAAAGGAACTTTCCCGGAAGTGTAACGTTTCCTTTCCAACTTCAACAAGTATGACCTTAGATATAGTATAGAAAGAGATGGATAGATCTGAAAGTAAAGTGGGTTCAAAGTGCGTGCCGAAAGTGTTTTTCCAGAATTTTTATGATTTCACTTTTTACCTTGTTCTTTCGTTTTTTCCTCGGGCGCTTATCGTGCCCTGATTACTCAAGCGTTATCACGGGAAACACGAGATCCGTTGGAAGGACTTTTTTCCATGTTTTGAGTCCTAAATGACGAAAGTTTCGGGGGGTTGTGGTTAACTCGAAATTATCCTCGAAAATTATGCAAAACAATTCTTTCAAAACTTTCAAACAATTGCAAAACTCAAAACAAAAATTCAAAAAAAAAATTAATTTCAAAATTTTTCAATTTTCAAAATTCTCAAAATTTTCAAAATTTTCGGAATGTGTGAAAAATTTTTAAAATTGTAAAAATTCGAAACATTCGAAAAATGGGAAAAGTGAAAAAAAAAATTCTAACAATTTTATAATTCTCAAAAATTTCGATGATGACAAATAGCTGAAATCACTGGAATAAGCCTGCATACTCGAAATATAAATCAATAAAACTCTCGAGTGCACTCGACAGAGAAAATGAATTTACACGTGAAAGTCGAATGATTAAACTGCACTCTCGGAGAAAGAGAAATAAAAAACACTGAAAAAAAAAGAAACAAAAAACATAAAAAGACTAAGAAGCTCTTGCGGATGACGAGAACACACGTGTAAGCACGCGTTGACCTACCTCAACGTATTATTTTTTCTTATTGGATACCTCAACATATATGAAACTGGTATTTCAATGGCAAGTGGTCAGGAGAATCATTTCCCCTGTTCAGAATAGAATCGAGTTTCATTTTTCCTGCCCTCGGTGATAAAACCAGTTTGTGGTTAAATTGTTCATCGGTGAAAGTTCAGTATTATTTACCATTATGTCCATACAACAGATAACATATTATATTACTTGTGGATGAATCATGTATTAAAGTAGCGCAATCTATATCTACAATAAGATTATATAGTATAATAGAGCATCACTACCAAAATTTGTACTTGATCTTTTTTCCTATGTTGGCATTTTTTAAAAAACTCAATCGCTGTAAAAAATGTCTTTAATTTTTTCAGTTTGTAAATTTCGCAATTTTCGAAATGCGAAAAAAATTTATGATTGTCGAAATTTCCAAATTTTTTGAGGCTTTAGAGTACAATCCAGTTTGTGATGCAATTGTTCGTCGAAGTCTGATATTATTTACCATTACAGGGGATCATGTTAGCTCTCCAACCTCAGGGCTGGAAGTTCCGAGATCTAGAAGGTAGAGGTTACCCCTTCCCTACATGCAAGAGGCGTGCCCACAGAGAGGCAGACCTCGACCGAGTGACAAGATTACATCCATGAGGTAGAATTCCATTTTCCACTTCATACATGGATTTTAGTTTGGTCTACAACGAAACTTCCATCGATTTTCGTTTCTCATCTCGTTCATTGGACACTGCAATTATATGACTTTCGAGACCCGGTCCTCCTGATAAAACTGGCATTCCCCCAACGCGCAATCTCCCGCGCACCTGTTACCCCCAGAGTGGGGGGAGTGTTCCCCTCTTCTCGCTGGCGCCTGAAGAACTAAAAATAGTACCTAAGGAAAGTGTATATTAAGAACAAAAAAAAATTGCATACAAATAACATATGATATCAGTATCAGTTGTTTATAAATTATACATGAAGAATTAAAGTAGGGCAATCTGCTTGTAATTGCTCCGCTTAATTTGGAAATGTTGCATGTTTTTTTAAAAAAGTTTGCAAAAGTGTTGAAATTTTTCCTATTCTATAAATTTTCAAGTTTTCCCAGTTTCTGGAATTGCAGACAATTTTTTACCAGTTTTGATATGCAATCAGTTTGGAGTATAGTTTGCAGTGAATTTGGTCATTGGTGAAAGTTCAATATTATCACATTATGCTCATACAACAGATAACGTATTATAAGACTCTCGTATAAATTATGCATTATAGTAGCGCAATCAGCTTGAACATTTGAAGATGTGTTATGTTCGAAGGTTCTAAAGTTCGTTGAAAATTTCGTAGTATGTCTGTTCCCAATTTTTTCAAGCTCTTTCTCCCCAATTTTTCCGTCCTTTACTACAAATTTTGGTCATGGAAAACCACAAATACCTAGTGCTCAATCGGTCCGAGTGTACGCGGCGTTTTCACCACCTTAATACCTGAAAATGAACATTTCATTTGCAAATGGATGGCACTGGGGGAAAGGAGAGTCCACGAACATCGTACTGATGTTTCAGTTGCTTCCAGGACAATTAGACCGTGACGATAAAGAGTTGACGGTCTCTCCGTGTCACTTAAAATCTCGAAAAGAAAAAAGGAGAAAAAAAAGGAGTCAAATAAAAATCCTCATCTCTCATCATCATTCCGGAGCTCAGACTATCTCTCTGGCAAAAAAATATTTTACGAGTAATTGCGTTTGTCCCATAAACCCCCGAACGTAATTAACACATCCGAAGGGAAATTTAACTCTCAACTGATATTTGTTTATTTCGACTTTGTGGGAACTTTCAATTCTGGCATTATTTTTGAAATTTTGACATTTTTCTCTTTTCTGGGAATTTTGGAAATTTGTAAAGCCCCCAAAATTTCGTTTCTCGTCAAGAAAGCTAAAAGTTTATAGGGTTAATAATGGTGAAAATTTGAAGGTATCCTGACCCTTTGCTTAATTTAATCTGGTCATCATATCTTCAGTCCCGGCATTCAATCCCAACTCAAAAAAGAATGCCTTTAATTCAGGTACTTGCTTGTATTCTGAACGTATTTGGACATGAGCCAGCGCTGGCCGGCACTTCAACTCACCTCTTTGGAAACGCACAACTGAGCTGAAGCACCCCTGTTGGTGCCTCTGGCGAGGTTGGATCTTGTGAGATTGGACCTGGTGAGGTGGGACCTGGTGCAGATTGGACCTGGTGCAGATTGGACCTGGTGCAGATTGGACCTGGTGCAGATTGGACCTAGTGCAGATTGGACCTGGTGCAGATTGGACCTAGTGCAGATTGAACCTGGTGCAGATTGGACCTGGTGAGGTTGGACCTGGTGCAGATTGGACCTGGTGCAGATTGGACCTAGTGCAGATTGAACCGGGTGCAGATTGGACCTGGTGCTCTAGACAGTACAGGCTCTAGACAGTTCCATGGCTGAATGTCCTAAACCCATTTCATCACGACAATTCATGATGCAGAAACACTCCATCACATGGACACTTTATCACACGATACTCACCACCCACAGAAATGGTCAATGGATTACCTGAGCTTTCATCTTCATCGACCCAATCGAATTGGAACCACTTGGGTTGTTGGGTTTTGTGATGCCCGAGGTATAATGAGTATTCCTACAGTTCTTACCAGACCTAGGCAAAGTGCCATTACACTTTGTTATGAGCCAGAAAGGCAAACGACAATCAACTTCCATTGGTTACATCTGTAAAAAAGCATTCGTGGATGGCCGTTGTTTACAAAAGATGGGAAAGAACTTTCTTCAGGATTGCTGATACTGTGGATTCTTAGTGATTAATCTGCATGATGAGTGGTATGTACGATGAGTGGGTGTCTGAGAGATTACCTGTGTGATGGATTACGTGTGATTAATTATCTTTTTGATATTGGGTTCTGTTACCAGAACGAAGAATGTGTTGCTGAGCAAGGAGTCTATTTTCTTGAGGCGAATGTCAAATTTACATATCAGATATTGGTCCCCAGAAAATTAGGTTCGTAGGATAATATTTTTCTCTCTCAGTAGAGTGTGCGAAAATCCTAAAAAGCTCGATTTTTCGAAAATTTGGAACGAAGGGGTGTCCATATGGTGATAGGATTCAATAACACTGTATCGAAAGGGCAGAATGGGAGATCCAGATAATACAAAAATAACCAACCCATTCAATCTATAGATAAATTAAATTAAGGCATGGGTAATTTAGCACAATACTTAATTTGACACATTCATTAGGTTTTCGTTATGTTGTGTTGGTTTGGTTGTATGTTGTTTCCGTTTTGTGGTATTGAGTCATGGTACCCTTTTTAACGATAATGAGAGAGGACAATATCCTCTAATTAGAGGACGAATCTTTGGCGGTGAGGAGAGCCGGTACCGATGGCCAAAATTGAAAATTTTTCGGGCTCGAATTCACTCGTATGAATGTTTTTTTTTTTTTTTGAATTTTTTGGAGTTCTAAAATTCCTGTTTTTTTTCTTTTTTTGGAAATTTGTTGGAAAACCTCGAAAATTTTCATAACTTTCCAAATTATCGGGAATTAGAAAAAATTCTCAGTCTCCTCTCGCAAGCGAAGATCTCTCCCCCCGCTAAGTTTCACCTGGCTAAACTGATTTTGATAAGGCAATTTTTTCCAGAGCACAATAAGCGAAAGAACAGCCACAAGGAGCACAAAGGGACCCGAGAGATGACGATTAAGTGTTATGGGGGAGAATGTGAAGGAGACAATCGCTTTGGCGCGTGAAACGAGTGAGACAGAAAATGGACCATTCGTTCAAGGAAGTGGGGATCTGGATTAAAAGCAAACGAGGACATAGACCGAGACCCACAGCCATCTCGGACCTTGAAGAGGCGAGGTCATTAGTCTAACATTGAAATTTTTCATAATCAATTTTTTTTTTTATCATCTGATACATCTCAATTCATTTATGATACTAATCACACGCGTGTGAGGACCAAAACGTGAGCTTGTGATTTTTTGTGATACTTTCTAATCTTAAATTTTTTTTTCTAAGTCGGTATAAAAAATGGGAAATTTCGGAATGTGCGAAATACAAAAATTGAATAAAAATGAAAATAATAAAAAAAAGAAAAATCGTTTTTGTATCATACGTATTTTCAATTGTGTTGGAAATTTTTGGATTTTTTTCTGTGGATGTAGCACATTGTGAAATTTTTCACCTCTTCTTGAGCATTTTTTAATCGTTTTGTGATTCAGGGGTTTCTCGATGACCCACTCCGAATTTTTTTTTAAATGCAATTTGAGGGAGGGGTCGAAACAAAAAATTGGCGTTGAACACATTTTTGGCGGTTCAAATTATTCGAAAATATTCGAAACCTTCAAAAAGACCCTAAAATTTGTGAAACTTTCAAAGCTTCCTAAATTTCCTGATTTTTTAGAAGATTTTGTAATTAAAATTTCTTTAAAAATTTTGTTATAATTAAGTTTTTTAACTGTGTGAAATTTTGAGAATATTCAAAACACGAAATTTTCCAAATTCTTAAATGGTACAAAATCATTGAATTTTTAGAATTCTGTTCAATTTTCAGAACTTTCAATTTACCAATTTCCAAAACTTTTGAGATCTTCCGTAAATTCAATTTTTTTGTAAATTCCCAAAAAAAATTGAAACTTCTAAATGTATTCGAAAGTTTCACACCATGGAATTGCCGGAATTTTCCATTTCTTGAATATTTGACAAATTTTGTCACTCCAAAATTCCAAATTTTCAAAATTTGAAAAATTTCCCACGCAAAACAAAATTCCCAATCCCTAAACTTTCCAAAAGTTCCCAAAACAACTTTTCATAACGTCATAACTTTTCACTTTTACAAACATTGCCAAAAGGGAAAATTTTAATTCCCAAAAAATAGGAAGTTTCTAAAATACCCAAAATTTTTCCCATTTTCTATTAATTGTTTTCTTCATTTCAGATGGAGTGTATTAGGCCTGCGGTTTTTCTACTTATGGTCATTGTGACAATCCATGGAACCACAGCTGATACGCGTTACTACGTAAAACTGCAATCGGATGACCTGAAAGTTGTCCAGCCGGTGAAAACCGAGCAGAGGGAAAAGTCTAGAGCAATTTATCGGCTTGAAGATGAGAACTTGAAAGTCAATCATGACAAGCGCAACTCGTTTATGGAAACCTCCACATTCGATCCCGACGTGCTCAACAAGTTTCTAGATGAGTATGCTAATAAGATTAGGAGTACAACTGAAAAGTCTTTTTTCAATACCAAGACAACCAAAGTGCCCACTGTCACACTCCTCGAGATTGATACGGGAAAAAATGAAAATTCTACGTCCACTGATAACAGTATCAAGGACAATGCCTACACACCACCATTGAACAACCTTGAGGTAATTTTTTCACCAAAAATTTTTCATGAACATATGTGTTAATCACACATGACCTACATTCTGAATAATATATTTTTTTTTTCAATTTTTACAATTTTGGAAATTTTTTTTAGAAATTGTCACTGTTTTACCATTTTGGAAAATTTGCAGAGGTTGCAAATTTTTTTTCTCTCAATTGAGTTTTTCTCAGAGGTCACTTTTGAAGCGAAGAAAATGTGGGGAAAATTGTGAATGAAAATTATGGAAATGACACGTGACTTACATGTGAATATCACAATTTTTCGGAATTTTAAATACTCAGAAAAAAAATTTCATATGTTCAAAATTATCTGAAATTTCGAAATCTTCCAAATGTTTACTTAATTTTTTTTTCTTCATTCATCCCTCCAACTTGGTAAAATCTCGCAATTTGAAACGACATCCCATTATGCAACAACTTCCACGGAAAAAAATCCTGTGCATTGTCCGTAATCGCGGTGCACAGGTGAGGTTAGCAAGAAAATAAAGTGGAAATTTTGAAAAAGCCCAGGACCGCTGCAAAAAATTTTGGTATTAGTTTTTGGAGAGGCCACCACAAATTTTTAGCGCACGTGGTACCAGTTCCTCAGTATTTCCCGGCTTGTCCTCCAAGTTTCAACCAACAATTAACAACCTTCACACTCCAATATTTAATCACTAGCATGCTGATTTTGAAAATATGCACACTTTCAATTTTACATTCCGTAATTTCCTCAGTTTTAAAAATTTAATTCAAAATTGGAAAAATTGAAAAATGGTGAATAGTACAAGTTTCACAAACTTTTCGAAAGTTCGTGCTACTTTTATGCTATAGCTTGAGCGAAAAGAAAAAACTCCACGTTACTAATTTTGATTTGATTTTCAGGGCTTGAACGATACGGTGAAGAGGAACAAATTTTATAATAGCCAAAGCAATGGCAATAGAGATGGTTGGGTTACGCTGGAAGCAATTCCGTGGTCGAAAAGTAAAATTTCAAAGTGGCAGGCCAACCCAAATGCCCAGAGGCCCTGGCCGGAAGCCAACAAATGGGATAAGCCAAGTGGAGGAAAGCCGTGGAGCAGTGATTATCCTTCTCGACCTCATTACGAGAATAACAAGCCATGGTAAAGATTTCAAGATATCTTGGAATGGAATTCGAAAAATGTTTGATGTTAATTTCGATGATACGAATTTTGGTGATGAAAAACTCGAAGTGGAAAAAAATTGAAAAATGTGTTTGCCGGTTGACAGATGACACCTGTCAGTGGGCACTTGATAGTTGGCACTTGACAGTTGACACTTGACAATTGACACTTGACACTTGACAGTTGACACTTGACACTTGACACTTGACACTTGATACTTGACACTTGACACTTGACACTTGACACTTGACATTCCACAGCCAAAATTGAAACTTTAGAATCAACACCCAACTTTCGAAGCCTTAACTGTCAATTGTCAACCATCTACGGTGGACTGTCAGCCACCTGCCGTCACCTGTCAATTGCCTATTGCCATTTTTCCCCCTGTCATCTACCCATTCTCATCAATGAATGGCTGTCAACTTGTTATCCGCTCACTTCCGTTGTGAATTGTCAGCCGTTGACCATCAACTTTCAGTTATCAATCTATTATCTGACCTTAACCATTTGAATTTACATTAACACTCCGAGCAAACAAATTCAAACGATAACAGTACATTTGGGGCCCTATTCTCGGCGCCACGTGAAGCGGATCTTCCTCCACGCATCACCGTCTTGACAGAAACGAGAAATGTATACGGCATGATTTCCATGCCTAACTTAACGTTGCACGTTTTCGAGAATACGCCCCATGCAAGTTAACTGCGTCTTCTAGAGCACCTTGACTTCCCGAGTTATGACAATTTACCTCTCATGACGTTACTCATAATTCAAACGCAGCTTTTAACTCAGGCACCTTTCTGACGTTCTTTCCCTAAATTAGGTCCCCTCCCGACCCGATTCATACCAACCTGCCTACCTCAACGTGAGTCAGTTCAACCTGACTCCACCCATTTCCCACCCAATTGGCTTCGGTTCCAACCTAATTCTGCCCCGGCCTGATCTCATTCAGTTGGTTTCCAACCTGATTCCCTCCACCGTCAATCGGCGTTAATCGGATTGAAACAGCCCCAAAAGCCCAAAGAAGAGAGGTCATTGACAGACAATTACACCACATTCATGAACTATAGGATCATTTTTCTCCGCAGGTATGACAAGCCAAAGCCCCAGTGGCCGGACTACGACCAGCCCTTGACGCGTCCTAAGCCAGTGCAGTCATCACGGCCGCCCTATGGTCACGATTACGACGGGATGCCAGGTCAAGCTCAGAAATGGCCCCCAGAGCGTCCCAACTCCGCCTGGGAGGACTTCCCCTCACATCGCCCCCAAACTGAAATAATAACCGACAATCGTCCTGCCAACTTTCCAATCAGCAACTGGGACAAGTACGATCAGCTATCACGTCCCTCATTCTCCCCCTTCAACGATAGATTTCCCCAAAGTGATCCTGAAGAATCTGGCAATGATTGGAATTACCCCAACAAATTCGATCGACTAAGCGACAAGCCCTACTCCAGACCTACCAGACCCTTCTATTCCCAATACACATACGAAAATAAACATCCACCATCACATCCATCGACTGGTGATGGCCAATGGATACTTCTATCGACAAATCGTGGCTACCAAAAGTCACGTCAGCGATCCCTCAAATTCGAGACACTCGATGACGTTACCCTTAAACCAAACGGCACGAAAAAAGCGGAAGAGCCCGACCCTGCAATCCCTGTGATGACGTCCAAACGACAGGTAACACCCAGCACAAGTCAGTAACGATGCAGTGTTGAAGGGGAGTTGAGTTGTTGAACTGAGGAAGCTTCAAGTAGAAGTGTTTGTTGATGATTACCACACTTTGCCTTCCATACGTTTTGATCCAATGACATAATATCCAGTGGCATTTTGGGGAAATTATAATGGTCCAAGTTTGGTTGTCAGTAATTCTGTTGATCTCGGAGAGAAACAATTATTTCTTAAAATTATTTATTTTTTGACGACTTGAGTTATCACTAGAGCTCATTTTATGAGTATTTCATGTTGATTAAAACACACACACAGTTGATAATAATTGAGTCAATTTTTTGAGGCATCTGTGTACATCTTGTCCGAGGATCAAAACCTGTGTAAGTGTCGCCTGAAAAGTCGACGCTCGATATGGTGCTGCCACCTCAGGCTGCGCAGGAGTTCCTTGCGCATTCCTCTGATACATTGACCTAATATCAGAGTGGCATTTTTGGATATTTACGGGGAGGTCTAATTAATGCAAACTTCCTTGTCCTGTGACTCAGGACGAGAATACTTATAAGTCATGAAAGTGTACCCCTGTTTATTTTTCAAGGAAGAGCAAAAGTCCACATCGTTTTGGAATGTTCAAAATTTTATAGTCAAATAACAAACGATGCTCGAAAAAAATTTGGAACGTTAAAAAGTGGTTGGATTTTCAAAATCTCCAACATTCATCGATAACACATCTACTGGATGCCCAAAGTTCACGTAAGGATTGATCTTGGCACTGAAATCCAGAGTCAAATCAACTCATTTCAACACTGATACTGAAACTGTCCCATCATTTAAAAACCATCTCAAATCCTTCCTCTCCGCTTTGCTTATCTCCATTCGAAATCTCATCTCACAAGAGACAAAAAAAAAAGCCAAACAAATGCAAAAAATGGTGCGCCCAAACTGGATAATTTTCTTCACGAGTTGCCAATGACCACATCACCAATTCACAATTGGACAAATTCTAATCAACTTGCTTAACTAGCCTCCACCTGAAATCTCATCTAACGAAAACTGAAAAATGGGTGTGGCCAACTGGATTTTCATCTCACGAATTATCAATGATCAGCTCACCAATGCACAATGGGAGATATCCTAATCTACTTGCTTAATTAATCTCCATCCTGAATTTTCTCACAACAAAAAAAAATGCGGATCACAACAGGATTTGCTCTTCACAAGTTGTCAGCTCACCAATGCACAATTGGAGAAATCCTATTCGACTTGCTTAATTAGCCTCCATGTGATTTCTTTCTAAAAAAAAATGCATACATGATGATCCCAACTGGATATTCTCATCACAAGTTGTCAATGACCACCAAATCCACAATCGGAAGAAATGATACTAATCAGTTTGTTTAATGTACTGACGTGCCAAAATTCAGGTGCGTCTGACAGTGTTGCCTTCCTTGAATGGGACAAATACAACGACATCTCATGGTGGACTACTTGAGGTTGAGAAGACATTTAAGACAGTGGATCAGAGCCAGAGGGAGTATGAGGCGGGCAAATTGTCGCAGAAAATTGTTAAGAAGCGGCCACTAAGAACTTCAGTTGCACCAAGGCCATCAAATTCAGCTGTCCTAGCTGCTGTTGGTGCTGGTATGCTGCCAGCTACAATGGCCATGATGATACCTATGATGCTGGGGAGAAAACGGCGTTCGGTAAATTTAAATAATGCCGATAACACATGGAGAAATATTTCGTTAAGCCAGTAGTTGAATTATAGCTAGTTAACTATTTATTATAGAGTATCTTGCCATAGATTTGGCTTGTCAACTGGCGATTGATGACAACCTAGATGTTGCTTAGTTTAGATCTATTTATTCTGGAGGACAATATTTATTTACAAGTAATAAAGCTTTTACAATAAATTTAGCGATTATTGTCGTTTTAAGTATCCATGGTTTTACGTCACAATCGAGGAATTAGTAGTTTGCTCGGTGCAGAAGTTCAGAGCATTGAAGCTCATCTTGGGTGCCCTCTACAGCACACGGTTCCTGCCATGGGAAATGGTTACCTAATGAACCTCTTCTCCGGAAGCTGGGCGCAACCGGAAGCTGGGATCTTCCATCTAGAAGGGAGACACTCGATCCATTTTACACCAAAAACGTAACACCCACAGACAATATGACGCATGGGAATATTTGCTGACTAGCAATTTCTGTGTGGCTATTGTATCGGACATTTTGACAGAAAATTTTTTTTGGCAAAATTTGACAAAACAAAAAAAATAGCCAAAATTGTGGCTGGTAGATATGGGCAAAAATGGTTTCCTTGGCCCCCTTCAATTGATAACAGATATTTATTTTGAACGAAAATATTTATTTACAAGTTATGAAGCCTTTACAATAAATCTGGTGATTAGTGGTACGCTCATCCGAATTTTCGATGATCTTCGGGTATTAGTGTTAAATTTTTTAGAAGATGTAGAGAAAGCCTTGCTTAATTCTAGGTAATTTTGGTGTGTGAGTTCTTCTGAGTCTCACATAAGCTGGGGGGACTTTCGGCGAACATGGAGACTCAGAAGAAGCATGGGAATGCAGTGGTACCTGGTGATCTGTTAGATAGAACACTTTGAGATGCTGAATATCAGCAATCTCAGGTAGTTCCATAATTTGAAAATTCTTAAATATTTTCAACTCTTCAGTGTCAATTTTCCAAAAAAAATAGTTTTGTCCAAAACTATTAAAAACACAACAAATTTTCGAAATTCTGAAAAAAAATCCGGCTCTAAAATTTGATCATCCAATTCCTCAAAGTGTCACTCTTCTTCATTAAGAATCCTAAGCCTTCCTGCTCACGCACCAGAGCATTCCAATCGAACCGTATCCACATTGACCCCACCATCGTCCTCCCCAAAAATAATATCCCACTGGACCCCCGAACTACTCATCCCCGTTGATCCTCTTCTGCACATGCCCGATATACCTCGCCAAGCTTTCTGAAGCATGTTTAATAATGGTCAATCCAAGTCTGAACTTGATTTCCGCGACTTTTTTAACGACATTAAAAATGCTGAAGCTCTCATCTCCATCGATGGCAGTGGTGGGTGGAGTTACTCCCTCCGAATGAGGATTCTCCCCAGACTTCGTTGATAGCATGGTCGTAGTAAAGACTTCATCCTCCATCTCAGTTGTGCTCACTTCCGGTTTATCAGTCGTCACCTTCTTCACCACGGCAATAGGTTTCTTCTCTTTCTTCACCTTCTTCTGATCCATATCTTCGGGCAATGCTGCATCAATGATATCAACGATCTCATTGCTCAATGGTTCCTCAGTCGCAATCTCCTTCTCCTCCTTCTCAATGTCACTTCTAGAGGGAATGAGCTGGATGACGGAGTCCCTCTTCCTTCGCTTCTTAGCTGTTAGACCCTTCAATGTATCCAGTATGATAGATTCTGCGTGCTCCACCACAGCATCATGTGGGCCAGCCTGACTCACATCAGACTTATCAGATTTCAGAAGCTGCGAAGCGGTACCACTTTTCAAGCTGCCCAACATCAAAGTCCTTGGACCACGCTCTGCCGCAAGAGCAGCTGAAGTGATCTCAGTGTCCTCATACCTGTCGGCTTCCAATGGCCGATGTTCAGGTTGACCTGACCTCGCATTCAGCGAATCCTTGTGAACTGCCGAATTGTCCAATGACTCTGGACCATTCGGTATCGCAGCAGCAGGTGGGGAGATCTCACCATCAGCAGATTTCAGGAACACTGTTGCAGGTTCATCCTGCGGCTTCAAGATGTCCATTATCAACGACCTTGGACCATGCTCCACCGCAACAGCAGCTGGGGTAATCTCAATATCATCATAACTCTCAGACTTCAATGGCTGAGCTTCAGGCTGATCGTAATTTGAATTGACAGTCAGGGAACCTTGGGAATTTTGCACAATTTGGGGATTCTGGGCAAATTGGAGACTTTGAGCAATCTGTCTTTCGAAATCAGTGTCTCCACTTTCAGTCGTCGAAATCTGCAAGATCTTCTCTTCGCTTTCGTAGTCCTTCGGAACACTTCCAACGACAAATTGACGATCGACATTGGCTTGACCATAGTCCGATTTACGTTGATAAGTTGGTGTCGTTGAATCCGAATAACCAAAGCCAGTATTTCTGTACTTTAGGTCGTAGGGTAGTGGTGTTTTGTCAGGTCTGTAGACGGGAACCGAAGAGGTTGGAAACCTTGGATCAGCTTTCCTAGTGCTGTGATCTGTGTACGCACCGTCATATGCCTGGTACCTGTAGTAATTATTGTTATCAAGGTTCTTGATGCCTCCGTGCTTGCCATCATTGGTATTCATACCTTGGAGCACCTTGTTGAACACTTCTTCCTCAGTTTGACCATAGTTTCCACCGTATTCATCCAAATTGTACTTGTAGTTGGGTTCTACCTCGTAATTTCTTCTAGCAATAGCACCGCCAAAGGGATAGAGGAAGTAGGAGGCTAGGCCAAGACCTAGACCGACTAGAGACATTACTCCAACACTTGGCATCACTTCGCGACTTATGAAATTGTAAATTTGGGTGGTTATTGGCTTCGCCACCTGCTTCTTCTTGTGCTTAGTGCTGTTTGACTCGGGCACTACTTTGGATTCCTGTACAGATATCTCGGCTAATGCTGATGCTGCTTCAGGTTGGGGAGAGACCTCAGCAACTGTTGATACTGAGGTTATTGATGAAGAAGTGGTTGAAGGTCTACGCCTGCGTGTCTTGTGCTTCTTCCTTTTCGACGAAGTCTTCGGTCTTTTCGTGCTTGTAGCTGCTGTCGTGGTCTTCGTTGATTCGATGGTATCCGGCTTCGCAAGTTCTGGAGTGAAATCGAACTTTACGTCGATCTGGGAGCTCGGTACTGGATCGGAGCTATTGGTCTCTGGTTCCAAGGTATCTTCAGGTTCGCCGAGCTTTTCAATTGTCAGAACTGGAGCGCTGACTTTGATCGGATCAATTTCGATCGTTGTTGGAGTGTCCACTGGCTTCTTTAGGTGAACTTTGAGGACATTGTTAGGTTTCGGGGTTGGCTTTTCCGATTTAGGAGGCTCTTTTGACGCCTGGGTAGGCTTAATGTCCGTCTTTATTGATGCCTGAATTTTAGCACTGAATGTGCTAGGCTTTGGTACAGCTTCAATGTGACTCTTCGGAGTTGTGATCATTTGGACCGGCTTGAATGTTACCTTTTCGATTTTCGAAGTGGAATTCACTGCTTTGACATCGGGTTTCGGTGTTGGCTTGCGTGTGGGCGGCTTCGGTGGCCGACTCTGCGTCGGTTTCACCACTTTCATAGTCGTCGTTTTTGAAGCGATAGTTGTGGGTTTTGCCGTCGTGGTTGGTTTGGACTTGGTAGGATTTCGCGTTGTTATCTTTTTCGTCGTTATTCTTGGCGTTGTGCTTTCGGTTTTTGAGGAACTTGTAGTGCTTCTGCCTTCCGCTCGAGGGGTAGTTGATGTTGTTGATGGTGAGGTTTTTTCGGGTTTTTGAGCTGGCTTTTTTGGACTAGGGGGCTTGGACACCGTGGTCTTCTGCGCTGGCTTTTGCGTGGTTGTCTTCACAGGCTCCATTGCTTCTGTTGGAGGCAATGAGGTGGGATCCTTGATCGTTGGGGTGACCTCGGGTTCAGGTGATTTTGTGCTTGATGGAGGGTTCAGCAGGATCCACGTCGACAAGCCTCCACTCGTTGTTGGCTGACCTTTAAATGTGGAAAAACGTGTCGATGCCATTTCCTTCTCCAGATCTTCCTCCGTCATCGCCATCGCCTGACCTGGATGACTAGATTCAAAGTAATTATATTTCGAATTGGTCAACCGGCCACCGGATGTCACAGCTGTTACTTCTTTCACCAATTCCACATCGTCCTTCTGATTGTCATTGACAGCTCCAGCTGGGGGAATTGTCCGATCGGCTTTGCGAATGAGGAGTCCAAGTTTTGGCTGGATCTTCTCAGATTGCGACTTGTCTCCTTCTGCTGTTACGTTCAGAAGCTGAGTTGTCATCGTTCTCAAGGACTGGTCCATGGACTCATAGTCCGGTGCGTCCAATCTGAAAAATAGAAATCCAACTGTTAGAGCCACTTCCATCGCTCCTCATCCTTCACTCGATACTCACCCCTTTCATTTTTTCAACCATATCAAATCATTTCTATCTACCAATCCTATGCTTTGAATATTTTTCACATTTTGTGAAATATCTTAAATCTAGCAATCTATTTAAATGAAGTAACAAGAATTATAATTTTCAATTTTTTATTATTTATACAAAAGAGTAATTTGTCTTTCTCATTAATGCCCCTGAAACGTCAAAGAATTATTAATGGAGAACAGGATAATTTAACATTTCTAATTAACTAATATGTCTACAAGCAAAACAAGAAAAGACACTAATATAAATAATAAATATTTCAATAAATAAGATTTGCATTGAACAAGTACAAAAGTACAAAAAAAATTTAAGAAAAAGCAAAATTGTTAATCATCGCCTGCGCTTCTTGCGCTTGCTCTTCCACTCCTGCCAATGTCTATAATCATGAATGGACTGTTTGACAACGACTTCAAGATTGGGCTTGAGCTTTAGACCGCCATCTAGGGACCTACCGAAATCGGGGATACCCGTGAAGGCATAAGGAAATGAAATAGCAGCAATGCCAAGTATGCCAGCTGCTAGTGCAGCAAATGGAGCAGCAATGAAGCTGAATATTCCATAATTTATGGGATTTAAAAAGGTGAAGTAGGTGAAGACAGATGATACACCGTCCATGACGCGAGATGGGGAGAGATCAAAGTCCATATCCATGTCAAAATCAAAATCATAATCATCATCGTCATCAAGGTCACCAACAGAAGAGACAGCAGTTAGGGCTGGACCAGCGAGAGCAGAGGCTATGTGGAGTGCAGTATTAGCACCTCCAATGCCAGGACCATTAGCAGTTTCAGCACCTTGGACGATAGCTGGAAGGACAGCTGGTCTAGCTGGTGAAGTGTCGAAGGGTGCTTCAACTGCTGGCTCAGCGGTATTGGGACCAGGTTGTGCTGACAACGTGTTAGAACTCTCTGAAAAGCCGGCTGGAGCAGGATTGGATTCGGATCCATACTCAATGGTCGTATCCTGATTAACATCGTAATTGGGAGAGCCAGGAGAGCCTGACGGAGCAGAAGAGCCCAAAGAGCTAGATGAACCACCTTCTGGGCGTTCTTCTTCAACAGCTGCTCCATACAGAGCATCTCGATCAGGTTCCCCTGCGCCCGAAGTCGAGTAATAACTACTCAAGCTTCCTGGAGATGACGAGTAGATCGTTGAATAGTCAGTTGGAGTCAGAGGACCCTCTGCATATTTGTCAGAGCCAGCCTCATCCAGATCAACTGCTGGACCAAAGTTGTTGGTACTCAACAACTGGGAATTGATGACGATATTGAGGTCTGTACAACCCTCCTTGCTTTGAATAGTGTTATTCACTTTGGTGATGGAGTTGATGGTGATGATAGGACAATCGGAGTTCTGCTGAAAGGTGGGCTCCGCATTCTTCGTGGAATCAGTATTGTTCTGAGTCATGAACATTATGTGGACATTTGGGGGTGGTTTTAGGGTTGACATGGGGAATTGACCTTCGCTCACTGTGACGTTTGGTCTTTTGGACATGGGATTCACTATGTGGACCACTGTGTTCTGGGAGATCTCGGATATCGGTCTGAAGGAGGGACGCTTCGGTATCATTGCATCTGGACGATCTGTCAGTGGACCTTCACTGTACAGGGTTGATAATGCGTTAGCCACTGTTACAGATTCGGTTGCCAGTGGCTTCTGCGGAGGTTTAGCACTGCTCAGATCTTCCAGAGGCCTCGGCGGAATTTCCGGGAGATAGAAATCGTTCAGACCTTCGTCACTCCAATTGTCCTCACCAACATTATCACCGGCGATCGGTAATAGTGGTCGATTAGGATCGAAAACTGGGGAAAATGTGTTTGATATTGTCTGCCCAGGTTTGACATCCTGCATGAGGTAACTTTCGTTAACTGTGGAAGTGAATGCAGGAATCTGGAGCCATTGGATTATCTCCTGGACATTGGGCTGGGTCAGAGTTTCTGTTGTTGTCGTGATTGTGGATGTGGGAGGTCGCCTTGTCGAATGCGAAGGGGTTACCTCAGCTGTCTTGTTGCTATTGGGTCGAGGTGGTTTGGATTTTATGGGTTTTTTGGTCAGTGAGTTAGTCGTGTACTTGTCGTAATTATACAGGTCTTGCAGGTCCTGGGGTGGAGTATTGGGCCAAGTTTTCTGGTGTGGTGTTGATACGGTTGGACGTTGCGTTGTGGACTTACTCTTTGTGGAGATCTTGGTGGTGGTGGAAGGGTGATTATGGGTGCTTGCTGGAGAAGGGAAGATTGATGGTTTTATGACTACACGATTCTTAGCTGCTATTGGTGACTTTGTTGTAAGTCTTTGACCTGAATTCTTTGATCTTATTATGGGGATAAAGGCGCGTTCGGTTATGGCTGGCTTTGGCCTTTTGAGTGCGTGATGAGAAGGCTTTGATGGGATGGTTGATTGGTTGGATCGGGATGGGGGGAGGTGGGGGGAATGGGCTCCTTGGGTATGGGCGAATGGATGCTTAAGGCTAGATATTATGCCTGGTGTAAAACCACCATTGTATAGCTTAGTGTAAAATTCGTTAAGGTTTCGGGGGAGCACGTTTGACGCTAGGTACCTGCTACGTGCGTCTTCATCCGGCCGTTTCGAAACTGGTAGCGTCCCTGGCACTGGCTCTGTAAACGGAAATTAATTGATTGTTAGGTACGGGCCATTAAGCTGGGCATTCTTCCGGAGGATTATCACTTGGGGGGATTCGGTCAATGGACAGTGGCTAATTGGGGGGCATTTTACCTGTTTCGCGGGGTCTTGAGGCCACCTGGGACAATAGCAGCGGCCAGATTATGCAGGACAGCAGTTTGCGCCGCATCTTTTAGGCTGGAAATGAGAACGTGACTGATTAGCAATGGGGTAACATGTTGGGGGGGGGGGGGGGACTTTTTTTTAGGAGCCTGAGTTGGGGAAGGGGGTCAAGGGGGTCAAAAGGGGGAATAGGGGTGGAATTTTTTTTCTAGATTTGAAACAGAATAGGCTTAATTTTAGACAACAGTCTTGGGAGGTCTCCTAAATTTTTTTCGAGAGTGATTCACTCATTTATCTTATTTTGAATTTAAAAAAATTGGGGCAAAAATATAATGCTTGTAAATTGCATCAAGCATGCAAACGTATTCGCATAACATGAGCCATAACACAAAAATGTTATGAAACTTGGGGAATTAACATAAAAATATCGGTCAGCGTGGTAATATTAAATGACGAAAAACTGTGGGTCTAGAATAAAAATGAAAATTCACGTCTTGTGATGGAGAGAGAAGGAAAAAGGCAGTACTAGCTGATGCGAATTTTTCATTGGTATTTTAAAGTACTTCAAGGATGGTATTTATACAATTCTAGAAGTTTTCATGGTTTTTGAAATTTGGGGAATTTAACGCAGTTTGAGTTTATGTATCTGGGTTTTTTGAATCTATATTTAAATCTTTCGAAATTTTCACAATTTTCAAAATTTTCAAAATTTTCAAAATTTTCAAAATTTTCAAAATTTTCAAAATTTTCAAAATTTTCAAAATTTTCAAAATTTTCACAATGCTTAAAATTTTCAGGATTTTCAAAATTTTCAAAATTTTCACAATTTTTAACATTCTCGGGATTTTCACAGTTTTCACCATTTTTAAAATTTTCGGGATTATCAAATTTTCAAAATTTTCTAGAATTTTTCAATTTCCTTGAAATATTGAAATCTGGAATTCGGAAAAATTCGTCCTCATTGTTTCTTCCATGGTTTCCATTTTTTCGTTTATAGTCGATGACGCGATGGGAGAGCTGATGAGAATGTTTTATCGGTTTTTAAAACTAATTCAGGGACAACAATTCGATAATGTCGTTCGCATTCGATAGTCGTCGGTGACATCCCCGTCAATGTCATTGCGATGAAAATAGAGGTAATTTAATTAATTTTTTTTTTGACTATTCCTCACTTTTTTTATGGTCATATTTTTTTTTCAAATTGTTGTTAACGAAGAAAGTATTTTTGTACAAATGTTGACGAAACGTCTAACGGCGTGTGTGTGTGTGTGTGTTCGAAATCGTGTTGTGAACTTCTATATAATTTCAAAATTATGAACTCGTAAATATTTTTTTAGAAATTTTGAAAAAAAAGTTGTTGAAAATATTTGAAATTTTGCATTCCTTCAATTTTAATTGAAATTCTTTTTCACCAGTCAAATTAAATTTTTCAACATGATCGGAACGCGACGTTCCGTTTTGCATGTGTCGTCTCGCCGTCACGCCTTAATTCCCCGGGGAAAATTTACTGGCCAATGAATTGAAAAAAAAATATTAAAAATACTGGGATCACGCGATGATAAATTGCACCACAATTGCATATTGCCTGTTATATTGAACAATGTAGCGTAGTTCAATGAATGAATAAAAGGGATGTCAATATTTTTTACAAGTTTTTCCACAAACAAAATTTTTTTAGGTAATTTTTGAATTTTGAAAAATCGGACCTGTTCATTATTATTTTTTTTTTTACCAAATATTTGCAATTTTTCCAGTTTTTCTTTCTTTTGCTTACCCAATTTTCTAAGATTTTTAAATTTTTCGCTTTCCTTGAAATTTGGAAATTATTTACAATTTCTGAGATTTTTAATGGGTTTCAAAAATTAAAAAAAAAAATAAAAATCTTCCAAATCAAAACGTTAAAAATTTGTAAGATTTTCACTATTTTTATTATTAATCCCGATACCCTTCCTTACAATTCTCGCGATATAATAGCGTGATTGTCTGCGATCATATAAAGTAACAAAGTAGTTAAAATCGATATAAAAACTACCGGTGAAGTTGGAATATGTTCCACAACGCCGAACATTCCCCATGCATAACAAAATTTTTTTCCTGAACTCCCCACCTAATGTAAATCCCTTGGAATTGCAAATAAGATGCGGCTTCTTGCCTCAAATTATTTCAAGCACTGGCCCACTTCCCATAATCGCATGCTCTAATATTTGACTGAACAAAACGTGAATCGCGATCAAAACAAAAACATTAAAAGCAACGCTGAGTGATGAAATTATCAAGAAGAGATGTGTGTGTGTGTGTGTGTGTGTGTGTGTAGCGTTCCCCATTCAAATGTTCTTCCTGAAAGCCCCATTCGTTTTCAAGTTCCTCCAACTCTCCAATTGTTAGAAAATTTTGTAATTTTTAAATTCTCTTCAGAATTTTTGAAATATTCGCCATTTTTTATCTATTGATTTTTTTTTATATCCATGCGATGCGCCTTTTGCTCCGAATTATCTCAAGCAGTGACTCACTTACTACACCCGCATGAACTTAATATGAATGGGGGAAAAACGTGAATTGCAATCTAAACAAAAACATTGCAATAAAAATAATCATGAAAATTGCAGATCTAGTACTGTTTCGAAATTTTCAAAAGCTCGATTTTTAAAATTTTTTAAAATAATATGTGTGTGTGTGTGTGTGTGTGTGTGTCTGTGGGTGGGTGGGTGAATGTGTGTGTGCAGGTGGGGTGTGTGTGTAGGTGTATAGGTTGGTGGGTGGGTGGCTGGGTAGGTGGGTGTTGTTGGGTGGGTGGGCGCCTGGGTAGGTGGGTAGGTAGGTGGGTGGGTAGGTAGGTAGGTGGGTGGGTGGGTAGGTAGGTGGGTGGGTGGGTGGGTGGGTGGGTAGGTAGGTGGGTGGGTGGGTAGGTGGGTGGGTGGGTGGATGGGTGGGTAGGTGGATGGGTGGGCGGGCAGGTGGGCAAGTGGGTGGGCAGGTGGGCAAGTGGGTGGGTGGGTGACCCCATTTACTCCCCTAGTTCTTTAGCTTTTCCTACGTTGCCGTAGTTTTTGTAAATTGTAGTTTTTTCATCATTGACCATGTATTAAACTACAGAGGACATGCCTTGAATGGCGTAACGGTAAGCTCCCATACCAAAGCCACGTGCGTAAAAAATAGATTCGCGCACCCGTCATACAGTATGACCTCCCACTCACCAAATTAGAAAGAACAAATCAATTCGATCTCATACACTTCACAAATAATGAAGAAAACTAATTTTAAAAAATTTCTAAATTTCAACTACTCAACTTGAATTAATAATCAAAGCCTCCAACAAAATCTCGTGAAAAAACAAGCGGGAAAATTTGAAATAAATCATTTCGTAAATTTAAGACACTGTCTCCACTTTGAGCACTAACAACTTCAGAAAAATTTTAAAATTCGAATAACGATTCACGATTTTCAATTTTCCAAAATTTCCAAAATTTTGCTGTTTCGAAAAAAAAAACAAAAAAAAAAATGGATTTCCTTATTTTGAAAATTTTCCAATTTTCGAAAACTTGATCTGTCTTCCTATAGAGAAACAATACGAAAATCACGTGCGCAAAGTACAACTTTGCGCACCCATGATAAAGTATACGATAAGCTCCAACTCACCAAATTAAAGGGAACACCTCAATTCGATCTCATTCACTTCACAAATAATACAGAAGCTAAGGTTAAAAACTGGGGAAAAATTTACGACTACTAAAAATGAATCACTAATTCAAAATCGGGGCAAAAAAAGTGGTAAAAAATTCGCGCGCGAAAATTTGAAATAAGGGAAAAATTAGTGGGAGCCAGAGCAAAGCTGAGGGCAATGTTTCGACTGACCGAGTGTTCGTCGTCCGTATACTATAGCACTACTGGACACAGGTTGGTAAGGTATGGGGTCCGAGGAGTTTTATCCCCAAACCCGTTAGCTTCGAAGGGGCCGTTCTTCTTTATTCGAATGCCGGGTTGAATAACCTTCGTGTACGTATGCTAAGTGTGGGGGGGGGGGGGGGGAGAGATGCTCTCTGGTGTTACAACCGAGAGTGGATTATGTTATGGGATATGGGGTTCAGTGAGGGGCTTAACGGATCGTATGTGGGGTCCTTGAACCAGTCCTTGACATGTTGTCGTAGGTAAATTTTTCCAAAATTAAAATTAATTTTTTTGAAAATTTTGAATTTTTTTTTTTCAAAATTTCCTCGCAATTTTGTAATTTTAATTTAATTATTGTTTTTCTAATGATTTTCCGTCCTTAATTTTTACCAACTTTTCTAGTCGCCTAAAATGTTCGAAATTAAAATGTTTGAACCTCGAGAAACCCCTGGACCCCCCCCCCTCCTCCCCCTGCGTTGGGTTAGGTTCCCGCCCGGCCTAGCGCTCTCATTTCATGGGCACCGCCGATAGCGCGCACGGAAAATTCCCCTTATCGGTCGCAATCCATGACAAAATATTGCGAAATATTGTCCGAAAGCTGGGCGCGAACCTAAGAGCATTAACGTAGTAGGCACATACTTCACCTGCCACATCAAAGTCCCCACTTGTGTCTGTGTGTGTGTGTGTGTGCGTGAGAATTATTATTCATAAAAATCGGTCACCCTGATTTACGCGAGTTTTTTTTCCTTCTCAAATTTTGGTCTTTCGACCAAAACAAAATTCGTTTTTCAAATTTTGGTGTTTTCATCATTGAGAATGTAACATGCCACGGGATGTGTAGGATACGGCTTGAATGGCTTAACGGTAGATCGTACCTTGAGAAATAACCAGAGGGTCCTTGAACCAGTCCGGGATATTGCTGTAGGCAAACTGGGTCTTGCGCATCAGGAAAATGTGTGGAAATCCATTCGTGGACCCTCAAATGTTCATCTACAAAAAAATCGTACTTCATCATCATAAAATTATATTGTAAAATTATAACGTTTAACTCGATTTTAGAATTAATTTTTAATTCAAAATTATTCCCTGCATATTTTTCATTTGCGAAAATTTGCATTTTCCTTTGCTTTTTGGGGTTTTTAAGAGGGGCGGGTGGGGTGGGGGAGGGGGGTGGATCCCCTCCAACGCCCCCTCTTTCTCACTTCTCATTCGTGTCCCCAGAAAAAGTGGGGTTCACTCGAACGTGATTCGCCCGCTTGGCCTTGTAAAAGTCCCTAGCGGAGGGAGGGAAGGGGGGGGAGGGCGCTGGCCCCGCCCCCTACTAGGGACTTTCGGCCGGCTGTAATCGGGCATATCACGTTCCTGTGACGACAATATCTAGTTTAAGTATCAAGCTAACATTTCTTCTCCTCGTTATTTATTTACTTTTTTTATATACAAAAATATTGAACAGTTTCGCCACTTCGAATTATTATATCCCAGTGGGCGTGACCTAACCCGATACTCGATGTAAAAGCGAATGAACTAGGGATTTTTTTTCTCCGTTTCTGAGCGTCACAAAATTCTGAAATTTTTAGAGATGTCTAAGAATACACTGCTCTACCCGCCATAAAAATTTCCTACAAATCCATTTATAAGTTAACTCCTTAAAAAAAGTTTAAGGAGCCCCCATAATTGCGCTGATATTCAAAAATTGCAATTATTCCAAAATGTTCATAAATCTTTTTTTGTTTTTTCGGTACGAGTCCGGTGGCGCGTGCTGCGCACGCGCATTTCCCATTTCCGCCGCGCAGATTGGTGGCGCGTCGGTTTCGATCTTACGGTTTTCGATAATTTCGATATATTTCGATAGTTTCTTTCGTCTCTCCTTTTTACTATAGGATATCTCAGTTATCCCGGATGCGTGATAGATGGGCAAATACTTTCCGTTCCGTTAGTAATAAACTGCGTGTCTCCATAATTTATCTCACATTTCACGCTTTTTCACCTCCTGAATAAACAATGTAACAGAAGTCAATTGCTTGCATTCCAATCCATAAAAACCAATTTCATTGGAATGCCCGACAATCATGTTTAAAGTAGTTCATCTGAGAAAATTTTCACATCTTTTTCTCCGTATCATAAACGGAAGTTGGATATCACCTACGAGGGGTGGCATCAATAACATTACAAACTGTGAATATACTTTTCCCTTATTATCTTTATTTATTTTTATTCATCTATTCATTCAAACGATCTTTATTTATTTAAACGACTTATCTTGACCGAGTGTCGAAACACAGAATTCCATTTCTATTATAAATATGGCGTTTTTTTATGAGGAAGACTTGTTTGAAACTGTTTTTATAGCGTCTTCGCGAAATCGCTTTTTAAACAAGTAAATCGTTACGAATGTACGGAAATTTTTTTCTTCTCTCATTCTCTTCGGGGGTTCAATTTTTTTAACATTATCCATGTAACAAAAGTGTGGAATGTGCCTGAACATTGGTTGCTGGTGATGTTCATGTAGTGCCCTCCCTTACATCTCTATAACGTATAGATATATATCACTTATAGATATATATTATAACCCAGAGAAAAGGGTCTAAGCCCAGAAAACGGCGACTTCATATGAACATTATTAAATTGACAATTGTAGAGCATAGGGGTTTCTGGGGGTTTACCCGGTGTTTAGAAATACGATGGCCTAAATGGCGAAAGTCGGCCCCAGCCACACGGATGGGTGTCCAGTAGGCCCTTTCGAAGAAATGCAGGAGAGCACCTACCGTGGGGAGTACAAGAGAGAGGCATGGTGGAGAAAGAAAACAGACACACACGCACACACAATCTGTGAAGAGTAGATATTATTATGATTGTTGACAATCCGTGAAATTATACATGTTGACAATGTTTTGGAAGAACGGGATATGATGGAGTATCGATAGCATTCCTTTGATTGGAGCTCGGCGAATACATTCTAATGACACCTTTATTGAGTCCGCAAATGTGATGATTGGATCGTTGTTACCGGAGTTGCGGGAAAATTTGAATGTTTTCTGAGATCTTTTAAACTATGCGTTCGGTCGCGCGGGCTGCGCACGCGCATTCCCTTTTTCCGCCGCGCTGACTGGTGTCGCGTCGGTCTCGGTCTTACGCTTTTCGATAACTCCGATATATATCGATGTTTTCTTTGGTCTCTCCTTTTAACTGGAGAGACCATAATAATTCCACTTGTAATATCCTAAGGTAGCGTGAATAGGAAAAAATTGATTGCAGGGAGAGATCGGGAGCATTGGTTCCCAACAATTTTTTCGATCAATTATCGCCATTGAATCGTGATCACATCGTTATGTGGGACATAGCGGAACTTGCCCACTCATAGTCGAATGACATTCCGGAACTGGAGCCATTGTACGATTTTTTGATCTCCTGAACATTTAGAATTTCCAAAATTTTGGAGAACTTTGGAGAACAAATTTTTGAATTTCAAGATTTTACCATTTTTTCATCTCAAACCACTATTCTAAAATTCCAAAAAAAATTCAATGCAAAAACTCGGAGATGAAAAGCATTGCAAAAACAATGGAAAAAAAATCATACAAAAAATTTAAGAAATTGTCCGAATTTTGGAAAATTACAATTTTCCCAATTAGTCGAGAACAATAATTAAACGAGTGCTCTGTAATTCTTCTCAACAAATTTTCCGATGAAATTCCCATCTGCCGAGTTGAATCGTGATCGCATCTTTATGTGGGACATAGCGGAACTCCCCCCAGGCGTTTGATATGCTTATAAACATCAATGTATCTCGAGGGAAGCGCACAGTGGTGGAGTAATAATACGTTCCAGCGACTCGCGTTAGCCAGCAGAAGATGATTATCATCGGCTAGAGCTGTCATTTTTGTCCTGTCAGTTTCATCGATGAAAGCCTCGATGATATGACTCATACCATATTGTGTTCATTAAATTTGCACAGAATTTTTTGATTGTTAACGTCAATCGCTTTTCCATATTCCGCTCTCAGTTTTCCCCGGTAAACCCAAATATTGCCGGGCCACTTTCAAACAATTACTGTGAGCCTGTGTGTGTGTGTGTGTATCCACCCACCAAATTTTGTAACCCGTTCTAAAATTACTAAAACTTTCACAACGCAGTATCTCGAAAACCATTCTACCTACGCAAAATTGTATATAACGAAAAATGTGCGTTTTGATCCATTACACATTTTATGTTTTATGACTTTTTTCCGTAATTCGCATAATTAAAGCGTAACTGCAGATAGATCCCGCGGATGGGGCTCAAGCGTTGGAATCTCGCGCATGCGCACTTGGCCGCATTGCCCGCAGGTACTTCAAGTTTTGAAAAATGGAGAAAAATTATCAGACGGGGAGTACGAATCGAGGTTTGAGCTCTCCATAAGGGGCAGGTCGATGGAGAGTCCGTGAAGAAGCTTGACAGGAAGTGGTCCAGTAGATCTTTAGTTGGTCGGCGCAAACGCGCGTTTCTGGGATTATTTCGTTAACCACTCACTTTAGAGCGAAATGATAGAGAACTTTTTTGTCGGAAATCGAATTCTCTACGGAAAATGTTCTATAAGATTTTTCCGTACAGCCACTCATTAACGAGATAATCAATTTTTTGAGTTTTCCGGAAGTTATTGGTTCGACTCATGAAGCATGATCTGCACTTATTATTTTTCTCGGTATTTTCAACAATTTTCTTAATATGGCAGAGGAATAAATAACCCAAAGAGTTTCACTTGAAAAATTCGGAATAAATTTCCACTTCCGCAAATGTTTTTTCATGAAATGTTAATCACTATTTAACTGCTTAACTCCCCCGTAATTTCTCGCCATTAATCAGTGTAAGCTTCGCATGATACGCAATGCGATCAGGAGTAATGTAGCGAATTAAATTAATGCCGAGCAAATGACTTTATCATGGTCTATGGATCAATTCCCGCTGACAATATCATTAATATCAATACTGAAGTGACAGACCGTATCAAATCGATTCAATAATTTTGTGCAATTTTGAGAAATATCTCAGGATCTAAGGGAGCTATCAGGATTTTCATAAGAGATATTTTGTGGAGCTCAATGAGATCTACAAAAAAGTTCCTACAAGCTTACCGATATCTCCGTAAAATTCCGATGTATTTATCAAAAACCCAAGGGCCACCTCCACTTCACTATTTTCATTTGCATCTGTTAAATATTAAGAATTTAAAAAACGCGGGTTTTACGATTTTTTCAAGAAAACAAATTTCGCAAATTGAATAAGATTCAAATTTTCAGAATTCCAATAATTAAAAAACAAAAATAAATTTGAAAAATTTTGAAAATTTCGAAAAATTGTAAAAATTCAAAAAGTTTTACAAAATTCCAAAATTTCAAAAAATGACAAAAAAAATTTAAAATTTCGAAGAAAAAAATTAAAATTCCAAACAAATAAAAAATTCCAAAAAAATTTGAAATATCTAAAACTTTGAAAAATCACAAAATCTTGTAGGTCAACCAAGTTGCTCGTATTTTCCAGTGGCATGTTATCAAAATGATCCGTTCCTCAACTCCAGTACATTCCCATTTTCGCTGTCACTATCCAAGAGTTTATCGCACAACTGTAAATCGCTCCGCCAAATGTTCTCCAGCCACGAGATTCGATACAGCAACATTATAAATCCAAACGTCCACTCGTTTACGACCCCAGTCGGGAATACCTACGCAACGCCTGTCTTCATTCAATTGTCTCCGATTTTTTATGCTGCTAATTTTTCACCTATTATCCATGATGATTCATGAGAAACGAGCTGCTGCTGTTGCACAATAGAGATATATATCACGAGAAAACCGGGGAAAAATGGAGAAAAAAATGGACACCTAAATCGTAAAATTTATCAGAAGAAATGGAGCACAATTTTCTGAAATGTAATTGCAAATGTGAGTAGTTAGGAAAGAAATTCTGTAGTGAAGCGACGAAACAAAGTTGCATTTCCAAGATTGCTTTTCGATAAGTAGGGGGAGGGTGGGGCATAATGGGACGGGGAGTGGGCCATTATGTCCCCCGTCCCACTTTGGCTACGTATCCCAATGTGCTCCACTCTTGCCTACCCAAAGAGAAATTGGAGAACAAGTCACGTGATCCTGATAGCAGCCCCGCGGAAATGACAGACTCACAGAGCTTCCGCTATCGGTACTGGCTTTGGTCACCAGAGCGCGCATCAGAATCCATGAGAAAGCATTCAATTTTCAGACTCCCAGTTAACAAAGCTCAGAAAACATTCAAATTTTCCCGCAACTCCGGTAACAACGATCCAATCATCACATTTGCGGACTCAATGAAGGTGCCATTAGAATGTATTCGCCGAGCTCCAATCAAAGGAATGCTATCGATACTCCATCATATCCCGTTCTTCCAAAACATTGTCAACATGTATAATTTCACGGATTGCCAACAATCATAATAGTATCTACTCTTCACAGATTGTGTGTGCGTGTGTGTCTGTTTTCTTTCTCCACCATGCCTCTCTCTTGTACTCTCCATGGTAGGTGCTCTCCGGCATTTCTTCGAAAGGGCCTACTGGACACCCATCCGTGTGGCTGGGGCCGACTTTCGCCATTTAGGCCATCGTATTTCTAAGCACAGGGTAAACCTCCAGAGACCCCTGTGCTGCCATGGGGGGTGCCTATGATGCACCCCCCTCCCCCCAGGTTAGGTTCCCGCCCAGCCTTGCTGGGAAGAGGAGGAATGAGACTGGGGGTGGGTTCCATCACAAGTGCCCTCGTAGCATAGAGGTTCCTGGAGGTTTTCCCTGTGTTTAGAAATACGAGGGTCTAAATAGTGATAGTCGCCCCCAGCCGCATGGATGGGTGCCCAGTAGGGCCTTTCGGAGAAATGGTGAAAAGCAGCTACCGCGGCGTGTACAAGAGAGAGGGACGGAGAAAAAAATACACACGGACACACAGATTAAAAATGGTCCATGAATTTACTCCTAAAAATGGGAAACTTCAATTTTACTACCCAATTTTTATTGAATTTCGCTTCACTCGTGAATCACATTTAGAGAAGGAATTTTCCCATAACTTCACTGGTAATTTTGAAGTACACTGCGAAAACGGTAGCATATCCGGGTATTATCACCGTTACCACTTTGGTTTTGACATTTTTGCGATGTAATTACTCACATCCGCAATTGGGAAGTCTCAACTGACGTGGAGAATTAGTCGATGACGGTTTTCCAGTGTGAGAATTTTTTTTTGAGCGTAAAAAAAAAAGAATGAATCTCTCCCGCTCACGGAAATTGCTTGTAATTGTAAGTCAATGGTAGAAATTATTTTACAACTTCCCACATTTACAAGCGCTTTTTAGCAAATTATTTTATTAGCCTCGGTTTCGTTTTACGATTTTTGTGATGGAGTTATTTTCCTTATTTTTTCTCAGATTTTGGATTTTGGAAGCTGAAAAAAAATTGGAGAACTTTTGAAATAATTTTTAAATGTTTTTTTATCCCCTTTTTTCCGTTTTTGAGATGGAAAAAAATTCCATGTGGTATTGCAGATATGGGAGACTGATTAGACGCATTGGACTGCGCTAGTCACCTTGATGGCCATGGAGACGATCGGTCCTGTTTATGAATAAGTCAGTAGGTTGTTAATACCGCTAACTCTACGCCTATATACCTACTCGCTCCATGGGTGCTAGCATCGCGTGTCTTCTGCTACTTTACCGGGCTATTATCCACCTTTGCGTGACGTACGATGGAGTTCAGGGTGGAAAAAAAAATTATCGAGTCAAGCAATATGTCAGGATTGAATTCAGCCTCCCTTGACTCAGTAGCTGATCGGAGAAAAAATTTTGAGAGAAAAGAGTGTTCTCCAAATTTTTGCAATTTACGGATTTTTTTCCAAATTCTTTGGTTTTTTTTTTTTGGCAGTTAAAATTTTTTACCATTTCTTCATATATTTACAAATTGCAAAATTCTTTGCATTCTGCTAATTTTGACCTGCCCAATATTTTTCATAAATTTTTATTGGAATTTTTTTTCACATATATATATATATATTGGAAATTTTGAAATTTATAATTTTTGTTATTGCTGCATTTCTTTAACCCCTTGAATTCAAATGATTCAAGTCATTGATTTGCTTTCAGTGTAGGAATTTGTGTTCTCCAGGTCGGGGAGGATGTTGACCTTGAAAAACACTTGTGATCGTCAGTACCAACTTCAATTGTTCAAAAGGCTCTGGCGCGAGAACGGTTGGAGATAGAAGAAAAAGTGTTCAGGAAAAATTATGCGTCGCATAAAAATACACATATAATGTTTTATGACTTTTTTTCATAACTCTAATAATTTGGAACGTGCAAGTGGTTAAAGCTGCGCGCGGGTTGCGCGGGTTCTTGTCCCCCCGAGCGCGTCAGTCGAGTGTCTCTTGCACACACAGGCACACACAGACACACACGAGCACACACACACACACGCACACGTGAGTCACCCGTACATCGCGTTTAGCTATTTTTCAGAAGTTCCAAACGTTCTCATATGGTCCGAAGTTTTTGTAAGTTCCATATTTGAAAAATTTTGTCAACATTTTTTGGATTTCCTAAAATCTTTTACTCAAAAATTTTTTGGAATATTCCCGATGGTTTTGATGAGAGTTTTGTTGCATTGGCCAAATTTTGTGAAGTTTTGTTGGGGCCTATCCCGTGCAATTTCCCGACAATCGAGAAACTGGAAAAAGCTTGCATGTTAAAGGCGCGGAAAAAAATATTACGTGCATGTTGTAAAAAATGAATTTCATGAATGATGCAAAGTATACATTTCCAGTAATAAAATAAATCGCGTGCGCACGTTTGTAAACATTCAACGCGTCGAACCGCTCTTTAAATACCGTTGGATTATTCATACCTCAATTTTCTTTTTTTTTCTATCATAACGCACTTTTGAGAAACGGGGGGAAAAAAATTTCCTGAATTGCAGATAATTGCTTTAATAGTTACTTACTGTTTTCGCGCATTGAAGTGGCCCAAATACATGACAGAAGTTTCTCCTACTGGCATCCACCAGTCTTGTAATTATCCACAAAACCTAAACCAATCAAAAAGCGGAAGAACATTTATTACTTTTATTAAAGTGTTAATATTTTCATTGAGAATATTTTTCAATTTTTTTTTTCAAATTCTTCCTCCGAGTTTTTTAAAACGTGAATTTTTTTTTCAATTCTCTAATCATTGGTTCTAGTCCGAACTTGTTTTCAAAAATTAACTTGAATTTTTTTTTTGAACAATTGGGAGGTTGCAAAATGTTTTCAAATTTCCCGCACTTTTTAAATTTTTCAATGATAAAACAGAATAGAAAATACTATAGGTTCCCGATTGGGGGAATGATTGTTTTGCAACGCAAAATTGAAAATTTTAGATCATTTTTATCTTTTAAAGTTTCTTAGGTTTCTACGGTGCTGAGGAAGGCCCTACTGGGCACCCATCCATGCAGCTAGGGCCGACCTCCGCCAAGTAGCCCATGGTATTTCTAAGCCCAGGGTAAAACTCCAGAAACCCCTACGGTGGCGAACTTGATGGGACCCACCCCCTCCCCCCCACCCACCCCCCTCCCCTCCCCCTGCGTCGGGTCAGGGTCCCGCCCGGCTTCACGGTCTCATTTTATGGGGACCTAGGACCTCTGATTATCCAAACTTCAAAATTTCTCAAAGTTACACAATTTTGAGTTCCGCAAAAACTTGAAAAAACTTTCAAATTTTTCAGTATCAAAAATTAAGTCTTTTGAGTTCTCGAAATTCTGACCTCTCTGATTTTTTCACAAAATTCTGTACTATCAGTTTTCGATAATTTGAATTTTTTGAGTGTCTTTAAGGGCAATTTTCTGAATCCCTGAAAAACTTCGGATTTTTGAATTTACCCCAAATTGGCGGGCTCGTCAGAAATCTCGAAATTTTTAAATTCTTCGATTCTTGCTCTTAACTTTTAGATATTAATAGCAGATCCTACTTTCAGGTTCAGACACACAAGCGATTTAATGACTAGGAAACATTGATTACTGTTCAATCACGAGAGTACGTGATACAGGACCAATTTACCTGAAATCAATCATCTATAATTGAGTAGAATATCTCAAATAACACAGCCAACAGTCATTTTTTCGAAACTGATGAATTTAATTTAATTATCAACCCACTTTGCAATTTTTCCGAACTCAAAAATCCGAACTTTCTTGATTTCTCAAAATGTAAATTTTTTGGAGCTTTTCAAAAATTGACAATTTTCAAATTTCTCAAAAATTAGAAAATTTTAATTTTCTCAAAAATCGAGGATTTCCAGGCACCTCAAAACCTCTGAATTTTCGCGTTCAGCAAAAATTCTTGAGTCTAATGTTTGCACCCATTGATTTCACCTGAGAGTTCAAAACAAGATAATCCTTTCCAGCCCATACATCAATGGACCATATGTCCACCATTCAATAACCAGGAGCATTGATTACTTTCCAAATAGCATAGTACGTGATACAATATCGATTTACCTTAAATCAATCCTCCATAATTGAGTGGAATATCTCCAATAACTCCGCCGTTACTCGATAATGATGATACCCACTTCCTTTTCACCCCTGTCTTCGGCTCCTCATCCAATCTCCGTTAGTTTATCACCAATATATCCAAACAGTCGTGCATATGCAATTGATCCGGCCTGACGATGACTGGAAATTTTCCTTAATTGATTTCCGTCCTCTGATTGACTTCATCAATCGCCTCTGCTCCTCTAGAATTATCAATTTTTTCAATTTAATCTTTCGAAAAATTGCGCAAAATATTTCTAAAGAATATGAAAAGTATTTCGATCGATATCCGAAATTTTCTGATTAATTTTTTTCGACCAACCCGATTTTTCGACTAATCCCATTTTTCGACGGACCCGATTTTTCGACGAATTCGATTTTTCGACGAACCCGATTTTCCGACGAATCCGATTTTTCGACGAACCCGTTTTTTCCACGTATCCGATTTTTCGACGAACCCGATTTTTCGACGAACCCAAGTTTTCGACGAATTCGATTTTTCGACAAACTCGGTTCTCCGACGAATCCGATTTTTCGACGGACTCGATTATTTGGACGAACCTGATTTTTCGACGAACCCAAGTTTTCGACGAATTCGATTTTTCGACAAACTCGGTTCTCCGACGAATCCGATTTTTCGACGGACTCGATTATTTGGACGAACCTGATTTTTCGACGAATTCGATTTTTCGACAAGGCACCCAATTTACTTCGGCGGTCCTGAATGTCCCCTCAAGTACCACAATTTTTCGAGCAATATCTTAACCTCAATACGTATTCAAGTACAGCCCAAAACCTTCAGTTAAATCCAACCGATATTTCTACGAATATATCAACTTTTCTATGAGTACCTCATGCCCTCCAACTGCCGCGGCTTTTCGACGTATTCGAGTACACAGTATCCCAATGAGTACGGCCCCTTTTCTCTGAGTCCGCTGCGTTCTTCGTAAACTTGCAACTTTTCGATGAGTACACTTCGCAGATGGCCAGTGCGATTTTCTAGGAATATTTCTATGAGTACGGCTTTTCGAGCAGCGGTGATTTCTCTATGTACCATCGAAATTTCGATGGGTCGAGCAGATCTCTCATAAGTACAAATATTTCTATGAGTACCGATTCCCTTTTCGATGAGTACTTATTTCTACAGTACTTTTTCGACGAGTTCTGCGATTTTTTGGCGATCGAAAAATTTCGATGTATCGAAATTCAGGATTTCGATGGCCCCAACTATTTTGTCGTTTCGATCGAAAATATTTCGATGGGTACAGTACAGTTTCGCTGAATATCGAGGATGCTTGGATGAGTCCTACGATTGTTTGGCCATCGAAAAATTTCGATGTATCGAAATTCAGGATTTCGATGGTCCCAGCAATTTTATCGTTTCGATCGAAACTATTTCAATCGCTCCAGCGACGTTTCGATTCTGATTGTTCGATGAATGTCGCAGATGCTTGAATGAGTTCTGCGATTTTCTGAGGATCGAAAAATTTCGATGTATCGAAAGTCAGGATTTTGATGGTCCCCGCAATTTTTCCGGTTCACTCGAAAAAATTTCGATCGGTCCAGCACAAAAATTTCGATGCGTCGTTCACTCGAGATCACCCATTTTTTCGATATTTCTTTGCGTTCGTCAATGTCCACCGCAACTTTTCGGCGTATTGAAGTACACCCGATCCTTCGATTTTTTCGATATCTCCAATCGAAAAAAAATCTCCCGATAAATTCCGCAGATGTTCCCAGGACTCAAAATTTTTCGCCGTATCAATGTATCATGGATGTACGGTCCATGCGGGATTGTCTCCAGGTATATCCTGGTGTATCTCGACGAAATTGTGATAAACTCTGAGAACAGTGATAGTGGATGTCTGGTATTATACTGAGGCTGGATGCCCAAGAACGCCCCCGATGTGGCTCGCTTTCCCATGCCACACTTGGGCTCCACTTGTTAGTATTTAATAGGTGGGGGTTTTAATCCCTTCTTTCGCACTGTGTCTTACACCCGTTCTGCCACCCCCCCCCTCCCCCTTGCTATGCATATCGCGGTTTCGGTCATTTCACGCGAGAATTTTTTTTTGTTTTTTTCGACAATTTTTTTCCAAGCGACACAATGCCCGAAGGAGGCAATTGACAAATGTTGGGTTTTATGGGAAATTCGTGATTTATGGAGCACGCGCTCGGGCTATGGGTCAAGAAAGCGGAGTTTCAGTTGATGCTATGGGAAATGTGGGAACTTGGAATGTTTTTGCGGGTTTCGAGGGCGAAAAATGCGGATAATGCATGGGGACCATTGGAGTGGGAGCAAAGTGGAGGCCACGTGGGAGTCGGTGGTCCTGCGTTTTTGGCTGATATCTCGGAATGTAGGAGGAGGAGAAGAATCTTTGTAAGGGATTTTTTGTAGGGCTGAGGGAGATCTACAAAAAAGTTCCTGTGGGGATTTTAATGCGGCGTGCGAGTTCGGAGATATTCCCGAAAAACTGTGAGATATTGGGGAAATTTGAAAAACCTGGCGGTCCTACTGATAAGCCGATTTTTCAATTTTTTTTTTTAATTCATAAATTTTTTCAATGAAAAATGGACCAAAATTTCAAAATGCCAGGAAACATATTTGCTCGATTTTCAGATGTGAGGAAAAATTCAAATATTATTATTATCATTATCATTGTCATTCTGGTTGGAATGAAAATGTGTTCCTTGCAGCTGATAGGAGATGAGATCTTAGATAATCGCTCCAGTATTTGCATTGATATCAGCGATTTGGAGCCGCTGTGGAAAGGAGAATGTGTAGGAAGATAAATGCTACTTACATAAATTACTCATTTCATATTTTATTAGATTTTTTTCCAAAGTTGCAGACGTAATCGCTGGACCAATCTGCGGATGCTGCATGTGCTGCTTGTTTTAATTTTGCGCGCGCCCACCACGGGGTTGCCTACTGGTGCCGGAGCTCTGGAAAAATCTTCGCAAGACACTTTGGAACACATCCCAGCATCTTGCCATCCCCGGAAACACTGAGCCGAAAAATGGCGGCAAATATTTGGGGGAGAATTTTTTCCGATTGACCACCGGGAGATTGCTCATAGAGTAGCCGCCGGCACCGACAGAGATCACTGGTTCCCTGCCATGGTCTTATCATGCAAATGTGGTGCAGTATATACTCCACAGGCCCACATTTCTGCAATCGATCCACGGCATTGGAGGTGAAAATTTTTTCATGAACATTTTATGAGCTCGGACCTAAAAACAAAATAAATTAGTAATTTGCAAAAATGTCGAAAAAAAAAAATGTAAATTGAGATCTCAAGCCCATTAAACGGTGCATAATTAGGATCACGTCAGTAGCGTTGTGGGTGGCTATGCATCAAACAGTTAATTCTTCCTTTAGAAGCTTGCCGTGTAATAATTGCACGTAACAATTAGATGTACGGTAAATCTGCACGTGCATATGAGACTTCTCATAACGTTGCTTCTTTTCCACTGCTCAACGGATTGGTCTAAAAGTGAATGAGTGGAGGTGGAAAAAGAGCCCGCCAAGTGGCGAGAAAGGTACAATTTTCTTAATAACAAAATGAATAGATGGCTCAATTTACAAGCGTTTCATTGTCTTTCAAGTAATGAGAAATGGATACACCTGTTTTTCTTATCGTCGCTTTTCGGTTAAGATGAGGGAAAAGTTGTGGGAACGATGAGCGTGGGGAAGTATTTTTGTTTTTTCATCTCAACGACATTTATTCGGAAGGCCCTACCGGACACCCATCCCTTCTGGGGTTGACACATCCCCCTCGAACATCCACCACTCCACCCGCACCCTCATTTGTCCGCCCCGGATAGTTGTCTGAGCGTTTCTTCGCAAGGCCCTACCGGACACCCATCCCTTCTGGGGTCGACACATCCCCCTCGAACATCCACCACTCCACCCCCCCCCCCCCCGCACCATCATTTGTACGCCCCAGATAGCTGTCTAAACATTTCTTCACAAGGCCCTACCGGACACCCATCCCTGCTGGGGCCGACTTCCCCATTTAGGCCCTCGTATTTCTGAACACAGGGTAAACCTCCAGAAACCCCTGTGACAAATAATATCGCTGCCTTCCGTTAGTGTTCTTTAAACACTGAATTTGCCCAGAGATTTAATAAGTTTTAGTAAAATTTTGGAAAATTTTAAAAAGTGAATATTATGAATTTGATATTTTGCAGTTTCGGGCGCATGCCTCCTTTCAAATAGGAAATATACTAAAATGGAGAGAAAGATTAAGTGCGTAACGGATGCGAAGTGCAAATAATCCGGTATTCGCGATGAAAAATGAGAGGTAACATACTTCATGTCATCCCATCTACTGTAACGGAGTTGATTCCAAAACGGAAATCATTGTTACAGCGATTCAAATATGGAAAATGCCGTCACGTTTTACCGAGTAACTTAAGGAAATTTTACAATTTTTATTTCAAGTGCCACCGATTTTTTTCTGCTATCCACTACATGGCACACGTGGCAAACAACGATCACAATTTAACAATTCTAGGCTGACTTGCTACCGAGAAATAGGGTGACCCCTATTGCGGTTATAAATGGGTTAATTATGGAAATACCCGAGGTTGCTTTAGCCAAAATTGTTCGATAACTTCAAATATCTCCTCACCAGCTGGTTCCAAGGAAAAATGTTATAAGACATTTTTTGCAGAGAATTTAATTTCTGACAAAAAAGTTATCTGCCACATTTCTCTCCGCTGATTCACTCTCGAGATAAATCCGGAATTTCAATGAACGGGACATGATGCGGTAGCGGGTTCCAGGACTATTCACCAGAACAACTCATCACCCAAACAATTCATGAAATGGACAACTCATCATGCCGATAACTAGAGCCCCGCATTCCTTGCCCGGGTGCAAGACCCGGGGCCTTGATGACATCCCCCTCGAACATCCACCCCCCCCCCCCCCCCCCACAGACCTGTATGTTTTTTTCGCCGTCCCTCTCATTTGTACGCCCCGGGTAGCTGCTCTCTGAGCATTTCTTTGAAAGGGCCTACCGGACACCCATCCTTTCTGGGGTTGACACATCCCCCTCGAACATCCACCACTCCACCCTCCCCCGCACCCTCATTTGTACGCCCCAGGTAGCTGTCTGAACATTTCTTCACAAGGCCCTACCGGACACCCATCCCTGCTGGGGCCGACTTCCCCATTTTAGGCCATCGTACTTCTGAGCACAGGGTAAACCTCCAGAAACCCCTGTGCTACGATGGCGGCCGCCCATGCTAGACGCCCCCCCCCCTCTCCCCGCGCAACCGCTCCGTGGACAGTTGTAGTCTCTCTGTCTTATAGAAATAATTGAGACCTTCGATCAGAAAAATAAATCGATATCGAAATCGAACTCGAAAACAGAGAGGGAACGGCATGTAGCCGTGCAGCGGCCACCGTGGGAACTAGTGAACTGAATAGCGAAAGTCGGCCCCAGCCGCATGGATGGGTGTCCGGTAGGGCCTTTCAAAGAAATGCGGAAGAGCTACCGGGGACTACAAGAGAGCGGGAGGCAACAAAAAAAACACGTTATTTTTCGAAAGAGCCTGAATGCCCCAATGGAAATTTGAAAAAGGCAAAATTGTGTAAATTTTTTCCATTTCGATGATTTTCAAAAAAATTGAATTGGCAATATTTTGAAAATTCTCAAAACTTTTTGATAGTCTTGTCACGTCATCTCAACTACTATAACGGATTTGATCGGCGAACGGAAGCCCATTGTTATAGTGTTACAAATGCGGTGATTACACTTTCATGTTTTGCCGAGTGGCTTCAATTTTTTTTCGCCGTTTTTTTTTTCGTTCCTCACTTCGCCACTTTATTTTTCGTGATACACATTAGCGGTTTATTTCTTCTTGAGTTAACGCATCCGGCGTGCGATAATTGCTTTATTCTGTCCAATGCTATCCTGCACTGACACGACCTTTCCTTATAAAGGACTTCGTCATGAATATTTCATATGCGAGAGGAGCATTCGTCACGAACGCAATATATGAACATGGTGAAATTCAATTTTTGCATTATGGACATGTAAAACTTCTTCATTCGCGAAAGGAAATTACTTGAGACTTGATGACGTCATCTTGAGATGTGTGCTATATTTTCAGAATTTTAAGTGGCAAATGATTGGGCTGCCTTCGCAGGTGTTTTTTTTTTTCAATATTGTTTTTTTAAATTTTCAAATTCAGAGATTTACAAAAAAATTTTGCAAAATTTTGGACATTTTAAAATGGAATTAAATTCGGATTTTTGAAACTTACCAAAATTTTTGTATTTTTTGAGAACTGGAAATACTATTTGCTGGGGCAAAACGGGTCATCGATTTTTAGTAAAATCAGACTGAAATCTCTCCAGGTAATAATAATTGGTGATTTCGCCCTGGATGGATCTGCTTCAGAGAAATCCAGTGCATCGCTCCTGTTTTATGGGAAACTAGTCAGATTCATTGATGCAAAACAGATCATCACGTATTCATGCCATGAAAATAAAATTGATAAATACAAACATCTTTACGAGGCTTCGCACTTTCTGCATTCGAAATTTGTTTACAAACTTCGGAACATTTTTACATTTCAAAAATTCAAAATAAATATCATGAAACCTGTGCGAACTTAAGAAAGACAAAAAATTTTGTAGAACATAAAAAAAATGGATAATTCAAATCCAAAATCTGAAAAAAATAAAAAAGATTAAACATTCAAACTATTTCATAATTTTTTTCATAAAAATTTGCCAAAAATATGAGAAAATATTTTTCGAAATTTACTGGATTCTCCAGTTTTTGATAAAAGATCACACACACACACACACACACATACACACACAGCCCTACCCCCCCCCCCCCCCCACGCACACACCCAATATTGCACAAGTTGACGAAAATTAAAATTCGCGAAATTTCAGTTTAATTTCTCAGATAAAAGAATTTTCAAAGACTCAAAATCTTGCAAAACGTCAAAAACGTTTTTCAATTTTTCAAATTTTAAACCTCCCGACAATTGCATATATTAATAAATTCGTTTCTAAAAAAAATCAAGGATTAAAGAATTTCGCCAAAACTACTTTTTTTTTTTTGTTATTTTGGCTTAGAGGGAAACTAGGTCGGTACATGGATTAATTGAGATCGGGCTTTCATGGAAAGGAAATGAAATAAATAAATACTCACAGCATTCTGCTTTTCCTCAACGTCATTTATTTACACTCACAATATATTATATCACTGTTATCATTATACTCCTCAAAGATTTACACGTAACGACGACAATCGTATTCTCTCCTCTTGAACTCCCTTCATTAACTGTAGCTTCATTTTTTTTTGTCTTTCATCCTAATTATCAAAGAAATTAATTGCGGGTCAGTCAGTAAGAGTCTTCATTTGGTGATTAATGAATTAAATTATTTCATTCGCACTGCTAACAGTCGGATTCACTTGGAAATTCGAGGTAAAGCAAAATAAGAAGATATTTTGGTGTCGTCTTTGAAGTGGAACTTTGATGGGCAAATTCATTTTCAAAAAAAATTTGGAAAAAGTATTTCCAAAATTTTTGAAAGTCAAAAATTTCGAGAATTCCAAAAATTTCGGTCAATTTAAAAAATTGGATCAATTGAAAAAAAAATCAATTTAGGGGTTTTCTGAGAATTAAAAAAAAAATAATTTTCCGAAATTTGGAAAAATTCCAAAATTTGGAAAAATTGCAAGAATTCCCAAAGATGAAATCAGATTATTTTTTTTTTAAAGAAAAAATCGAAATCCTAAAAATTGGATGGAATTTTACTTATCGAAAAGTAGAGAAAAATTGGGAAAAAAAAATTATAGAAAAAAATTTCAAGTTTTGGGGGAAAAAAATCGGACCGAAAAAATTGGAATAAATGCAAAAATTAATTCCCAAAATTCCACATTTGTCGTATAATTCCCTACGCACTCCTCACCATCAGTCAACTCGAAATTTTACTATTTAATTAATGAACTTTCATTATTGCACTGGCAAGAGCATTTGGCTTAAATAATAATTAAATCCGACTGTCCATTAAATTGTTCTGTGACTTGCTCCAGTTTTCATAATTTTTGTATCAAGTTTCTCATCATTTCACAATAAATCTTCAGGAACACATACAAAAATTCTACGAAGGAAAATTTCTCCATCGTCCTCATTTCTCATCATCATAATCATCATGGAATTGTTTATAAAAGTGCATGCAAAACACGTGCCTGAAAAATGACAAGATTTATCTTTTCATTTTTCCTATGAGCATTAAATAAATTTCAGGCGATTCCTGAAAATTACGTAAAAAAATAACCAAGACCCTTATTTTTATCCAATGACCACTAAACATTTTCCAAATATTTCCAAAATTATTCCACAATATTCTCAAATTTTGCGATTTTTAAAATATTATAAAAGCCGAAAATTTTGAGAAATTAAAATTTTTTTTTTTCTTTTTAATTTTGATGCTCGAATGAGATCCAATAACAGCGAAAAGCGCGATGATGAGTGTTGATGGATGTCAAAATTCTGAGATTTTCGAAAATTGAAAATTGAGAAAATTTCTAACCGTTCAAACTCTCCATGGACCCCAAAATAAAAAAATCTAGAATTCCCAAAAATCGAAAAAAAAAAATGAAATCTTAAAAACAAACACACAAATAAGAATCTTATTTGTCCCCAATTACAGCCCTGAGGTCTGTTCTGTGGCACAATTACAGTCTTGAAAAAAATAGTTTGCTCCCCAAATGAAAAAAAAAATTTTCCCAAAAAAAAGACACTAAAATTTGAAAACAACACCGGACGGCAATTCTTCCATTCCTTCATTCTCAATTCTGTTTTTCCAATTTTCCAAATTTTCATTATGGCTGATTCTGCGAATAGTGGACTGCCGATTTGAGAAGCAGAGAATACAATTATTGTAATACAAATGAATTATTCAATTCGATGTAACAATATGGTGAAACAAGAATCAACAGTTGGCAAAAAAAAAATATGAAAGACAAGTTTACGTGAAATATGTACAGGGTATCAGCCCCTCAACGGAAAACGAACATTACATATTGGAAACGGAATACCCATGAATCAATCAAATTCTGTACAGAAGATGCCAAGTTGGGATGTGCGAATATAATTTTTTTCCAAGTTCCAAAATGTTTCAAAGTGAAAATCAAAATCTAAACATTCAAAAAAAAAAAAATATTCAACAAAATTTTAATTTTCCAATTTTTTCCAAATTTACCAGAAAATTTGAGAAAAAAAAATGGCCAAACTTAAAAATTTTTTGATAATTTTTTTTTTAGGAGAAATTCCTATAATTAACTTTTCAAAAAATGATTAAAAAAAAATAAAAAAATGAATTATTTCCCACAATTTATAACCCCCTAGTACTAAGCATTTATTCCGAAAATTCCTACAAATCACTGCTCAATTCACTTCAATTCAGTGATTATTCGCACGTCCGTAACACAAAGTCAAAAATTTACTTCTTAATTATAATGAAAAGTTCGTTTCCCTTTTCAATTAGTCTTCTATACTCCTCAATATAGAACAAAATGGACAAATAAAAAAATTTCTACCTATCCAACCTCGTAAAATGAATAATTAATAGTAGTGTCTTTTTCGTTACAATAATGCTTATTTAATTATAATGTATACGTTTTGAAATATCATCTTACTTTTCTGTTACTCTGGTTTTCATGACTTTACGCTATTACCAGTGGCTCATCGTCCGAGAAGCCTCGAATCACAGGACTATCTTCTTCATCTGCAACGAGAAGATAAAAACAAAATCCATTAAGAACAAGTGGTGCTAAATTAGTGACCCATTGGGCCCAGAGGAAAAAACGCGAATAAGGTCATTTCCGCCACAAATTATTTTTCTTCAAGATTAATTTGCCTTACAAATTCAATTAGCTCCTTACTCAGTGGTTGTACGGCAAAATGTTACAAGACATTTTTTTAAGATAATTTAATTTCTGACAAAATATGTATATGTCATATTCCTCTCCATCCACTCACTCTCGAGAAAAACTCAAAATTGCAGTAAACAAAATTTGGGTGGGACACCTTAAGGATTATACCAAGATATTTGAAATGGCCGCAGGTCCAAAACTACGCGATTTAGGGAAGAAAACCATAAAACATAAAGTACGTATTTTTAAGAGAGGAACAATATTTGTTGAACACTTTTTTTCATATCTCCAACCGTTTTCATGATAGGGCGTTTGGAACTATTGAAATTGAACAAAATTCAACAAACCAGCATCCAATTTCAGATTTAAAAAAATGACACATACACACAAACATCTTGCGAAAAACGTATGAGGAAGCTATTGAAAATATGAACAATTTTCGTGATTTTTTTTTTAGACAAAAAATCCAAAATTTTGAAGAATTTTGAAATACTCGAAATCTTGAAATTTCGATTTTGCTTTATATCGTAAACAGTTGTTTAGAAATGTCTAAAATTCGGTTCATTGTTCGTGAAACCTCGAACCACAAAACGGTCTTCTGCATTTGTAACCAGGAAACAAAAAAAAACCCATAGCCACTTAGAAATGCAACCGGAACTGAAGAAAATAGGTCTTCATAATAACTTAGCGACATTAGCCGGCTGCGCTGAGTGCAATCTAATATATTATGAGAAACATTACACGCAAATTATGACTTAACTGACTGGCTTTTTAATAAAGTAGCGAATGTATGACCTCGTACTTGTGAATGCAAGTTTCACGTATCATCATTTAAATTACAGATGTTTGTCTAGGTGACCGGAGTCTTTTCCCCTGGACAAAATTTCCCGGACAATTTCTTCCCTGTAAAAAAAAGCCTCGTTCAAAATTTCCCAAATTTTTTTTTGTCATTTTTCGGGGAATATTTTCAAAGGAATTTTTGTCCAGGAGGAAATTTATCCCAGAAAAAATGTCCGGGACATCAAATATTCTAAATATTTCGATACTAGTTTGGACCCTTTCGTAAATACAGAATTACATATATTTACGTTATTTCAAAAAAAATTAGAAAAAAATTTCAATTTGACACTTCTAAAATTTCTGCTTTTGCAATACAAAAAAAAACTCAAAAAACCGGCATTCAGACACTTAAAAATTTTCAAGAATTACAGTCTAGAAGAAACAACCCCCTTGATGCATTACGATGCTTCTTTCATGAGGTGGCCAACTTGGGGTAAGAGGTGTAAAAAAAATTCAATTAAAGCTAAATGTAATTTTACGAGAAAATCGCGGCGAGCACTTTTCCAACTACCGGCCATATAGAGGCTTTCCATTCTCAAATTCGATCAGTACAACCGCCTCACCACCATGAAGGCATTGATTAAATTAAATCAAAGAATTTTAAATTAAAGAAAAAATAAAGATAAATCAAATTTTAAGGGGGGGAAAAGGGGAGAAAAAAGATACAAACCGAGTGCATCAGTCGTTCCAGGGAATGTGGCTTGTCCCCGTCTGGTATCATAATGGCTATTAGCGAATTGTGTGAAGCTGTTGGAGAGTCTTCTGTGTCTCACAAAGAAATAGGCAAGGCCAGCACCCAGGGCGACAATGAGTAGGCAAACTGGGATAGCAATGGACAAAATATTGCTTGGATTAATCGTAACTGGCCAGGCTGTCAATGATGGTGCACGAATGCTTTGGATTTCGCTCAAAAGACTGCTATAGCCTTCCTCGGTGACAAGCTTAACAGCGAATGAGTAAATGACACTGGCCTTGGCATCCTTGTAGATGAAGGGCGGTTGATCGCACTTGTAAACTTTGGCACCAGACTCGTTAATCGTACGCGAGTCCTCATTAACAAGTATCTCGTAGTGATACTTCGTGTGATTGTCCAGGGTATCTGGTAGCTCACGCTCCTGCCAATAAACAATGTACTTGCCATCGTCAGGCATTACGTGCAATTGATGAGGAGAGGGAATTGGTGGAGCTATGTAAAGTACAGATTGACTGGGCTTAGCATTTGGAATATCTGTGGCTACTGTAATCCTGTATTGTCCTCCGTGTTTGATGGACCTGTGGAATCAATATCAATGATTAGACAACTCAGTGGCGGAAGTGGTCAATATCGTAAAGCATTGTTTTTTTTTAATTCAAAGTCTCAAAGAATCACAATTTTGAAAAAGTCAAAATTTTTGAACAATTCAAAATTTTTGAAAAATTCAAAATTTTTGAAAAATTCAAAATTTTTGAAAAATTCAAAATTTTTGAAAAATTCAAAATTTTTGAAAAACTCAAAATTTTGAAAAAATTCCAATTTTTTGAAAAATTCAAAATTTTTGAATCCTAAAGATTTTAAAATTTCAAACTCGTAATAAAAAAAAATAAAATAAAGAAATTTTAAAAAAATAAAAAAAGAAAAAAAGAGTTCAAAAAATCTATAAATAGAAACAAAATGTTAAGAATGCTGAAAAATTTAAAATGCTTAATTTTCGAAGATTTTCCAAAGTTAAAAAATCTCTTATATTTCAAAAATATTTTTTTTTAATTTTGAAGACAGCAGAGAGAACTTCATAGTCTAAAAAATCATCTCACCTAAATGTATGCTTAACGATAGTCTCATTGGTAGCAGGTAAGGTAACAACAGTGGTCTTGTTCTTCATTAAATCAATCACAGTGATGGTATAATTAACAGGATCGTCCATCATAGCACAGCTAGAGCTCCACGAGACAACGATGGTATCAGGTTTGTTGGTAGCCGCCATCGACACCCTTAAATTTTTGGGCGGGGCTTTTGGACTATAATGTGTTCGCTCAGTCTTGGGTGCACTCAAAGGCCCAGCAGGATCGTACAGCCCAATGGCAAAAATATACGTCTCGCAAGCATCAAGATCTTTGATCCAAACTGTCCGGTTGGTTGTCACGATTTTCGGCTCTTTGTACAAATCCAGCATATTCAGGGCGTAATGTACAGCATACTGCCATTTTCCAGTTCTTTTGAGTTTGGGTGGATCCCAGCTGATTTTAACAGTTGTTCCATCAGACTTTTTGGCGGTTGTGACTAATTCGGTTAAAGCTGGTAGTGGTGTCCCTTTTGTGGTACCTGCTATCTGAACGATTTGTCCTATGTACGTTTTCTTCATTGCATTTATTTGGAATGTATACTGAGCTCCTGGTGCTAAATTAGGAACAGTAAAATCGTTGGACAATGTTGAGTACGTTTTCATGGATGGATAATATTGAGGTGGAACTGGAGTTATGTGATAACCATCTACCCCATCCATCTTATCCCAAGTGAGGCGCACCGAGTTGTTCGTTGACTCAACGACTCTCAGACCCTTTATATCGTCAATATTCGCCGATCCGTCGAACGTAAGTTTGACGATTGTCGAAGAGTTGGAGGAGTACTCGCGATTTTTCGCGATCACCCAGAAGGAGTACAGCTCGTCTGGTGTGTATGGGATCTCGATTATGTAGGACGTACGTTCGACAGAGAAGTGCAGCTTCGGTGGCGTCACGTACACATCATAACCTGTGATGATTCCATTTGGATTGAGAGGTGATCGCCAAGATACCTCAACTTGACTTCCATTTCTCTGAACAGCTGTGACATTCCAGGGCTCAGAGGGTTTGCTCTCGGCGGTTTTAACAGACGCATATTTCAGGGATGGAGACACCAAAGACTGGCCCTTAAACCTCACATACACCGTCAAATTGTAGGATGTGAAGGCGTCTAGATGGTTAAACCTGTACTCTGCATCCTCAATCCAACTTGTCGCGTTCTCCCATTTAGCACCAGCTGTTGCTTTTGATATCGAGGGGAGAAATTCAAAAGTCACATTGGTTGGAATTGGCATCCACCAATACAGAAGCAAACTTGTCGAGTTTATTGAACGCTCATCAACACCCAGCACCATCACCTGATACGCCCGTGAATTATTTTTCTCACAGTTGCTCTCATCGAAGCCATCCGCGCAGTCCGGCTTGCCATCACAATATGCCGAGGATTGTAGGCATCGAGTGTCATCACATGGGAAAAATCCAGCATGGCAAGAGGGCGTTGCAGCTGGACTGGGTGGCTGATGGCTCTCGTTGCAACCCAACTCATCACTTTTATCAGGGCAGTCTTCAATTCCATTGCAGTTGTCGCTTAACGGTATGCAAGAACCATCTGTTCTACACATAAACTGATCCTGTCGACATCCTGCGTGTGTACGATCGCAGTGCAATTCATCCTCACCGAGTTTACAATCAGGTGTACCATCGCATACCCAAGCGTCATCCACGCATTTTCCATCATAGCACTGGAACTGATTATGCCTGCAGACCTTGGGGGCACCAGTAATTCTTGGTGCTTCCGTAGATTCTGGAAGATCAGTTCCACATCCCATTTCATCAGATTGATCTCCACAGTCGTCAACTCTATCGCACTTCCACCAATAGGGCACGCATTTTTTATTGTTACACATGAACATCCAATCGTTGCAAGAGTTAGTGGGCCGAAGTGGTGGCTGGGGTACAGGCAAAATAGGTAATGTGCAGTTAGCCTCATCTGAGCCATCTTTGCAATCCTTGTAACCGTCACACACCCACGATTTGTATATGCACATATGTGTATCAGTTGTTGAGCCACATGTAAATTGATAATCTTGACATTCTTTTCCTTGGCAGTTCTTCTCATCTGAACCATCTTCGCAATCACTTTTACCATCGCACTGCCACGTTTTGGGGATGCAAAAGTGGCTGGGTGATTCGCAAGCTATTTCATCAGATTTACAGGGTCCAGGGAGTGCATCAGTGGAACAATTGTTCTCATCAGATCCATCTCGACAATCGTCCTCACCATCGCAGTGCCACCTATACGATATACATCGTCCATTGTTGCACGTGAACTGTGAATCTGTGCAATTCACATACGTACAATTCATCTCGTCCTTACCATCCCTGCAATCCTTATCTAGATCGCACAGCCAATACTTGGGAATGCACTTATCATCGTCACACTCGAAATTATTAACACTGCAAGTGGCTCGTTTGCAAGTTGTTTCATCAGAGTTATCACCGCAATCATTGTCACCATCGCACTTCCAGAATTCAGGTATGCATATGCCATTATCACAAGCAAATTGATGAGAGGCACAAGTGCTAGCTACTTTTGGACATGTTGAATTGTCGAATGGAGTTATGTTCCCTGGACACATACATTTACCATTTGTCATCTCCATTCCATCAGGACACAGACACACAAAACTGTCCCCTGGTGCTCCCAAACATATGTGAGAGCATGTACTATTTTCACATTTATTTGTACCAGTTTGAATGCTATGGGCAAAGACTTTGAGATCCATTAATCCAGTCAGTGTGCCAAGTTTGGATGTAATTCCGGCTCCATGTTCCTTGTCGGCCAAAAATATTTTCGACTGCTTCCAATCGTCCCAGTACATGGTGTCCTTGAAGACAGCAACGGCGAATGGATGGGAGACTCTATCATCATCTGCTATGATCTTCTTGAAGCGTTTTCCATCATAGTCTGACGAGCCTATATAATCTTCTCGAGCATCCACCCAATAAATTCGTTCTGCAATATGATCGATGGTAATTCCATTTGGCCATTCCACTGTTGGCTTGGTGAACAATCTTTTGACATTGGACCCATCCAGATTGGCTCTGGAAACCGAGGCATTACCTGGAGTCCAGTCCGTCCAGAACATATAGCCCATCATGGGATGCACAGCAATGCCCCTTGGCTTTTGTAAATTATTCGGACCGAGTATAGTCCTACGCATTCTTCCAGCATTTGTTAAATCAGTTCTGATTATTTGAATTCTCATTTTAACACCATCAACGAAGTACAGAACTTTGGATACCCAATCGTACGCCATTCCCTCAATAGAGCTCAGATCAGTTTCCACTAAAATTTCAGGATAACTCTTGCCATCCTTAAAGCACTGTCGGCCAATTGTGTCATTGACAATATCCGCCCAGTAGAGACAGTTATTTTTCAGGTCAAATTCAATAGCAATGACATTCTTGAGATCGTGAACTGGCAGGATCTCCCTTTTTTCAGTTCGAAGGTCAATTCGAGAAATGGTTTCACGTTGAGCAACTAACAAAAATTCTGATACCTGTTCTATGGGACAAGGAATTTCACTGCGCTCAAATTTTTTTGCATTACCCCCTACACATTCGTCGTCACTAATTTTTCGGTAGCCTTTGGTTCTGTTGTAGAATTTACCTGGCTCACAATGCTTGGGTATCTCATATGGGTCATACCACATGAGCATTTTATTACGAACACACTGCAAGGGATTTCCATTTTGAATGAAGGCAAAGTCGCATGTGTAATCGATGAAGTCACATGGGCAAATTTCCATTTGACGTTCTTTGTTATGATCGATACCAGTGTGACAGTTAGCACGCATAGCACGTCGCCAAAATTTCTCCTTTTTACCCAATATGCAGGACATGCCTGGTTGATCTGAGCTCATGGGTGTCCATAGTTTAAAGTCATCGTCATTGCACTTTCTCTCGAAAACTTTTTCCAGGTCAACTTTAATGATCAGCCACTTGTGCTGTCCCGGATTGGAGCCAAACATTGTGAACACTGTGGTATTTTCACCAGGTTCAGTCATCAGACCATAAACCCTCAGCATATCTTCGTTGAACTTGTAGGTTTGCCAGGTTTGTCCCTCGTCGATCGAGTACGAAATATCACGAGTCTCTCCCCTAGACTTGAAGTACTTTACTGCTACCAACACACCGCCATGGTCACCCATATTGAAGAAATAGTAGTCCTTCAGCACTTGCTCCCAATTCAATCCAGCATCTCTGGAAACGTACAGGGCTGGGTGACCCTTTAAACTGTTTCCCATCACTCCAGTCGCCATTATTATACCTAAAAAATTGCTCGATATCATACACAATTGGGAAATTTTGGGAATTCAAATTTTGAATTTTTGACGATTTTTCGTATAACCCTTTTCTTAACGTTTTGAAAACTCCGAAAAACGAAATATAAATAAAACAGAATCTGACAAACATCGAAAAAAAAAAATTAAAAATTGATCAACTACTTATAAACAAAATTGTCAAGTACCTGGAGCAGATTTGGAACTCATGATCGAGGCGGATCTAGTCACTGGATAAAGCTGACTGAATCTCTGACTCAAGTGCAACGAGCATTCATTTGGACAGTGGCTATAGAAGCCTTCATGGTTAACTGCAGGTGGCTTGATCTTGTTCCAGGTGGCCCCATGATCAAAAGTGATGAGGGACACCAAATGCTCGGGCCCAATAGCACCTTTCGGAATTTCCTTAACTTGACTCACAATATAAATCCCCTTCAGTCCCTCAACCTAGTAAAAACATATCAAACACAGGTTTCATAAAAAAAAATATTTTTTTCTTAAATTTTGAACTATTCCAAAATTCGCACATTTTCCTTTTTTTTCTTCTTTTGAATGTGACAGTTTTGAAACTTTTCAAGAGGACAAAAAATGCAATTTTTTTTAATTTTGAAATTTTTCCATGTGTCAATTTTTTGAATACAAAAATGTTAAATATGGAAAACGTCCAAATTTTTATAATTTCAAAAATTTGTACCATTTCAGAAAATTTTGAAATTTCAGATTGCTCAATTTTTTTTATTTTTGAATGAACACACTCAACAAGCGCACCTTTTTTCATTATCTTTGAGATAATGATTTTTTCCTTTTCGGCGAAATTAAAAGGACTAATGTTTCGTAAATAGACTCGATCATATCATACTTTGTATAGATCCGTAAATGCTTCGTCCGCAACATCGTTCAACCAAGTTGCCTGCCAAGTTGTGTTCGGGAAGAAAGCAAGTACTCCCTCGAGGGACAGAAAAAAAGTCGCTGTATATTTTCCAACCTGCCCGGACACATATAAATTGGATTGAGTTGCCGAGTGGGACACAGCCACAAAAATTCGGTTATTCGAAACGTCAGCTATGTGATAGTCCCTTCGGTCCAATTCGGTATTGAACTTAGCTCGAACAAACGCTGAATCGTTGTAGGAAACCCAGAATTCCAAATCCTGCAATGTCTTGTTCTGCACGGTACCTAGAGAGCATAATAAATCGTTATATTTATTAAATCGTTCGTTGGTTTTCCGCTTTCCATTTTGTGTTTGCAAACTTCGTAATTGAAAAAATAATTCATAAAAAAATTGAAAATTTTTGAAAAATAGTAACAATTTGAGGGAACATCAATTTTTTAGAAACCTGGAGGAGCTTAAAAACTAATTCAAAATTGAGAAATTGTCGACATTTTCTATTTGAAAAAAAAATGAGAATCAAGGAAACTTTCAAAAAAAAAAAGTTGAATTTAAAGAATAAAAGAGAAATCTCCAAAATATTAGAAATTACAAAAATTCTCAGGATTTCAAAATTGACATTTTCACAAATCCCTTAAACATTAACAGCCATGTTGTTGTTATTATCCCTATAATTACCCTGTTGTGAAGCTGCCTTCGTCGCAAACATATATTCCCCTCGTATTTGAAAATCAACAACATTTGCAATAACAAGTTTCGACTCTCGTTGACCGGGTCCAGGGATGCTGATGTTGAGATCGATCACCGTATTTTGTCCTGAAGGTTCAGCTCGTTCAATAAGAACACTCTGGGGTCTTAGGCTGGACCAGAAGAATGCCTTAACGTATTCGTGAATTCTGAACCAATTTTTTCCCATGTCCCGTGTCATCCAAAGGTGGCGTTCCGGATCGACCTTATCGAGGGCAAGGACCACGGTTGGTATTTTATCGTGAAATGAAATCTCGCTAGGATGAAACGGAAGATCAACCCGAGTAATATTCTTTCCGTTATTGCTCGTTATGAAGATCACCTTGTTTGCACTATCCGCAAAGATGCACTGAAACGAAAAGAACATATATAATAGTGTGATGCGTTTTACAGCGGGGGATGCATTCCCAATGGGGAAAAAAATGGAAAATTTTTAAACAAAATACAATACAAAGTGTGTGTGTGTGTTTGTTTATTTTTGCATTTTTGGCATTGTCCTCACCTGACTTTGGGGCATTGTCTCAATTGAAGTTTGGGACAACGTTCCAATTGGGAGTTGGGACAGTGTCCCAAGTCAGTTTTGTGTCAGTGTCCCAACTTGGTTTTGGGTCACTGTCCCAACTTGGGTTTGAATCATTGTCCCAACTTGGGTTTGAATAAGTGTCCCAACTTGAGTTTCAGTCAGTGTCCCAACTCGGTTTTGGGACATTGTCCCAACTGGACTTTATGGTATTGTCCCAATTAGAATTTGGGACAATGTTCAAACTGAACTTTGGGACAGTGCTTCAACTGGCTTTCGGGACTGCGTCCCAACTGGGTTTGGGGACATCGTCCCAATAGGAATTTGGAACGTTGTCCCAATGGGAAGTTAGGACATTGTACTAAATCGACTGCGCATCAATTTTTAATAAACACTCTCACTGTAGATTCTCAACGTCCTAAAAAAAACAACAGGGCATTTTGTGTAATCGTTTAATTTTGTAACATTCATAGTTATGCATATACCTATAGATAGGAGATTACTGAAACGTGTAAGTGAATATAGAATTATGCGCATGAATCCGCGTATAATTATCAATGCACGTGTAAATATATGTCTCATTTACTGTGTCCTTGTCTTATTACTGATTTTCACATTATAATGTGTTAATTGGATTCTAGCGATATTTTTAAAAAGTCACTATTAAAACTGAAGAAGAATATCTGACGAGAAATCCTGCAAATAAATTGGATTCTTTGGATTTAGGATATATTTAAAAAGTGAAATTTTTGAAATGACGAATCTTTGAAATTTTGAAAATCAAGAAACTTTGCAGGTTTTTAAAATATGTTACATTTTTTAAATCTTAAGTTCCACAAATTATAATTCAGAAGCGAAAATTATTGTAATCACCCCGAGAACGTAATGTGTTAGATGATAGTGTCACTTTGTTCGACGCTTCACGATCGCCTGACACTTTTTATTTCAATACAATGACTGTGCTTACGTATCTACGAATTTCAGAAATTGAATTCCCTAAGAAAAATATTTCTTAACATATTTGTGCTTTCATTCGCTAACCAATAACATTATTGAAGAAAATCTGAGGAACTAATTTTTGGAATTTCTATCGGGAAATTATTGGTGCAATTACATCTCATTCATTATTGGCTTACGTCAATGGTATTTAACGTATAAAATATCCACAATAACTTTATCATGTTTTGCTCGTGGAGATGAATTTTATCAGCCCGTTGTCTTTCGGGCGATAGTTTTATTTTCACCGAGCGAGTTCCAGAAAAGTCGAGATAAATATTGAGTATTAGATTTCTTTATACGTTGTATCCAATGACATTTAATGCCATTGGTATTGAAAATTGGGATTTATTTCTAGAATTTTGAATATCATAAGGTCAGAGTTGAGTGACTTAGTTCATCATATGAATTGTAAATGTGAGGTAAAGGAAAACTAGACATGCAATTGTGTGTGGGTGTGTGTGTGTGTGTGTGTTCCTATGTGTGGGTGGGTGTGTGTGAGTGGGTGGGTGGGTGTGGGTGGGTGGATGTGTGAGTGGGTGGGTGGGAGTGGGTGGGTGGGAGTGGGTGGGTGGGTGGGAGTGGGTGGGTGGGTGGGTGTGAGTGGGTGGGTGTGAGTGGGTGGGTATGGGTGTGGTAAGTGGGTGAGTGGGTGTGGGTCAGTGTGGGCGTGTAGGTAGGTGGGAGTGAGTGGGTATATTCATTGATTGACTCTTCAACATATTAATTAATTTACTCACATATCGATTAAATTTCGGATGATTGTAGAACTTATCCAAAGTCGCATACTGGTCTCCTCCACTTTGTCCTCCCTCCACAGCTGGCGCGGAAGAGTTGATTTTAAAAAACTCAGTTTTATTTTCAAATGAATCACCATAATCGTAGCTGATGTAGACAGCACTGGGATTCGATGGCACAGCAACTTTATTAGCGGGCGATCGTATTGGTGTTGAACTATCCCGAGCAAGGCAAATAATCACATTGGATTTTTCGCCAACCCAATGGACCATTAGTTGCTGATGAGAGTCATTCAGAACGTTCACCTGTAATCAATCGAATTTATGTGTCAATTGCAGGAACAATATTACACATTGGAAAGATTTAGCCAATCTGAAAATTTGGGGATGATTGAAAGGAATTTAATAGAAGAAAAATCCACTTTGATAACTTTGACACAAGGGACAAACTTTCGCAATCCGTCAGTATTCTCGTGTTCAGGCAGCCCTTACACTATAAGTAGCAATTGTCAAAATTTTATGCTTCTAAGTACGACACATGTCGGGAGTTATTAATAGTAGTTCTTGCAGAATCATGAAGTTTACAACAAAAATGAGTGCGCACGAAGATACACTGTTAGAAATATGTACGCCCTGACATATTCCAATTTTCGAAAACCTTTTATTTTTCGTTTTGAAATTTTTTAAAATCTCTCAAAACTTGATCTTCAAAAAATTGAATTTTCCACAGTTTTGAAACTGAAATATTTGGCCGAAATTTGTTTAGGGCGTCAAGTAATTCAAGCAATCTCTTTTGGTTGCTCAAGAGAGAGATAAAAATCATTCCACAGAGCTAAGTTGATGAGAATTACACCTATGGAGAGTTCTGCGGCATCACCCCAAGGTATTTTTTGCAAATATCTCCGAAACTAAAAACATTGACGAATGTTCATATGGAGCTTTATTGTAGCTCTCAGTGGGCACTACAAAAAATGTTCTTATAAAAATTGGCCTATCTCCTTCAGATTCCGACATATCCTGCTGTTGCGGGCCGAACACGCGAATTGGGTAGCGGTTGGAGCGCAAAAATCGTGTACCACAACTCCCACGCAAGCACAGGCAGAGAACTTGGAATTTTTCCCGATTTTCAGCTAATGACATTTCAGACCCGCCTCCTTAAGGTGGTCGGCGCCAAAATATTTGGCAAATCCAGCTTCTATTTTGACCCAGAATGTTCCCCCGCTAATTTAAAAAAATTATCTTGAAATAAGTTTTAAAACCTGAATTTGGGATTGAACCAGAACTGGATGGAATGATAAAATTAGGACAAATATAATGATATCCGTTAATTGAAAATTTATGAAATTTGGGAAACATTGAATTACCCAAATTTTTTTTGATAATTAATTCGACATCAATTTCGTCGTATTTTCGTGATACTTGGAGAACTGTTTTAGGACCAAGGCTCTGATAAGATTATCATTAGAAAAAAAAACTGTATCAGCTAAGAAATACGATATATGTTGCCTTTGTTGCGAATGGACAATAGTGCAAAAGACTCAAGTGTCCAAAGATCAGTTGACTATGACTAATCGTCACTCGCATGATGTACTATATATGCTATATCCTCAATCTTCAGTCAACATATTCCCAGAGTCGGGAATTCCAAAATATGAAAGCACGGACTCATTATATTTATAAAGGAAACAGAAAACGAACTGATTAAACAGAATGATTGCGAATGTGGTGTCGCGCTTTTACTTTGGTGACTTTACAATTTCGTGATATTCTTTTGAAATTTTCGAATTTTTTCCCCTTATTGTTTAAAAACAATTTAGTTTTTTTTTTATTTTCGGATTCTCAGAAAAATTCATTTCAAATTTATTAAAATGTGAAAAAATTTTTAATAAATTTCTGAATATTAAAATAGATGAAATGGAAAATAAATAAAAAATGAAGGCTGAATTTCAGAATATATACTGTGCATATTGATCATTATTGCGCCGGGTAACAAACAGACTTTTTATGAAGATAGAAATTTAAGAGATAAGGTATGAAGGTCGTGCAAAAAATGTAAGTCAATTTGTTCACATGCGGTCAAACCTTCAATTACAATTATTATGATTCCAAAAAAATCTGGAAAAATACCGGGTAATTTCCATACTCGAAAAACTGTCTCCTGATGTTTAAAAAAAATTTTTTTGCGTGATTTGGTCGACAGATATAACTATTGTATCTTACACTAGTGCTGATACTCAGAACTTGTTTTTTTCGTAACTTGATACCAAAAATATTTTTAAAAATCCAACCTTCAGCAATTCAGGCAATTTTGAGGCAAAATAAATTGCGAATGTACCTAATATACCTATACCGCAGAAAAAAATTCCATGCAAAAATGTCTGGTCCTAAATTGCAAAATAATTACTCCATCGAGACCAGATGCGCCAAAAAATCGTAAAAAATGCCACCTACTTTTTAGACATGAAAGACACTTTTTGGAATGTCATCAACATTTTAGGAGAGAGTGTATGGTACATATATCTATAATCTGTCTGCCCCCCCCCCTCCCCACTAGGAAACTCCAAAAACACACCCAGTGTGTACAGTATCACACTCACATCCTGTGTATTAAAATTTCCCATTTATCACACGCATGCGTCGATGGAGATAAATCTGACACATACATTTTTATCGAAAATAAAATCCCCTGCAAAAACAATTTCCAATTTTTTTGCAAAAACCAGTTGGTGATGAGTCAACTGGTTTTGCCCGAAAATCTCCGTAACGGATGCAGATACAAAAAAATTTATACGAACAAAAATTTTCCTCACATAACAATGCACCTTTTATGTCTAATGACTTTTTTTCCTACCTCGCATAATTAAGGCGTGAGCGCACGTACAATCTGGGAATGGCGCGCGAGCGTTTGAATTCTGCGCATGCGCACTGCGCCGCATTACCCACAGGTGCTTGAGTTTGAAAAAAATGTTGAAGACGATGTCAGACGAGAACGACAATCTGGGCCTTTTTTATCGCAAAATTTTTCGCGGTATTTCATAGTGGTTTAATGTTGTTTTTTCGAGTTTTTTTTACTTTCTAAGCAAGTATCAATGTCCCCTGTCAATTCAGCGCCTAGCAAGCTCAAAAAAATCATACGGGTAGCATTACAACAACTTTTCCCCTTTATAGCCTCTCAGTGGAGTGGCTCATTCTTCATCAATCAACAATTGGCCTTTCTTAACCGGGAAAGAGCACCGCTTATTTTTGTTCCCCCTCCCATAATTGCACTGATAACGTATATCACATGACATTCAACAGCGAGGTGCTTTGTTACCATTTTTTTTAGGCATTCACTGACTATAAATAATTTTTTATCAACAAAATTTAGGTCATAATTTGTTCCCTCAATTAATTAATCAGTCATTAATTAATTGAGTGTCAATAACCTCCATGAGGAGAGAAAATAAACAATTTTGAGATGCGAAGGAAGAAAAAAAAATTGGCAACTTCGCGAGTGTCGCAAAAAATTTTGACAAAAATCGTCAAACATTAATTTTCAAAAATTCTCGTTAACAATTTTTTTTTAATTTCAAAAAATTCCAAGTTTCAAAAATTCCCATTTTTCCAAATTAAAAACAAAAAAAAAATTCCGAGAATATTTCGTAAAATTCCCAAAACGTTGAACCAATAGAAAAACTCAAACCCAAAAATTTCAGCAATATCAAAAATAGAAAACTCTCCTCGACCCATCCACGGTGTCGATGACCTCATAAAAAAAAAAACCAAACAACCGAGTGTAGGCGCAACAAACAATAATGCACTCATAAAAAAAAAGTGCGCACTCTATGCACAAATGAAACGAATTCCATTTTTCATCCTATAGATTTACTACAATGACTCACAGGTCTCAGATTCTTTACAATTACGTATTGTAATACTGCACCCCTTGAAATTCCGGGAAATATGACGGCTTGACATTTCTGATATTTTTTTTCATACTCCCTTATGCAAGGTTAGCGTCAATCGATGAGTTCATTTTTTTATGAAAAACCGCCGACAAATCTCTGAAGAATGCCTATGGCCACTCTAAAAAAAAAAAATAATGTATTACGTCGTTGTCACCAAATACGTCAAAAACCCTAATATTGCTATTGGACTCCCCGCTCTAAAAAAAAAAGTGTATTGCGTCGTTATCACCAAATACATCACAAAACCTGGTATTCTATTAGACTCCCCGATCTAAAAAAATACAATGTCTTATATCGTTATCACACAGCTCATCACAACTGCGATATTGCGTGCTAAAGTCGCAACAAAAAAGCCGCACTCTTACCTATTTCCAACACAAATCTCCCATAAAAAACAAAGAAACCCTAACACAAATGTACACCAGAAATGTCAACGAATCACAAATGTTGCTCAGACTATGCACTCAAGGAAATGATTCCATAAAAGAACTAACACTTGCAACTGTCAAGTATCGCAAATTTTTTCTACATAAATCAAAAACGTCATAAAAAATTTTTTCAACTTCTCCAGCATCCCTTTGAGGTAAATTCAAAATTGCCGCCTAAATAGTTACCTCCCTCAAATGGATGCTTAGAAAAACACATGCGAAGCATAACATTGTGGACCAATTCGTTGTTCCAATCTAAACTTTCTCAATTGATTTCGTGCTCCAAAAAAAAAAAAAAAAAAAAAAAATCCCGACTCTGTTTTCCCCAGAACCCTGAGAGCAGAGCAAACATTTTGAAAAGGTCGACAGAATTTTCTTTGTCCTAAATTCAAAACTTCGTGTCATTGTATCATAAATACCAAAATTGCGTCTGACCAAAACAAAACATATGACTCTAACAGCCGGACGTCACCTCTTGCTCCGAATCATCAAAATATTTTCGAGAAAAACTCACCTTGGTAGTAATGTTGGGATTGACATAGGGTGCACCATTAGTTGCGTTTGATTTAAGAGTTTCTCTCCGATAACGTCCGCTTGACATATCCCCAACATCCTCATGCGCTCCATCAAATTGACTTCTATCGATGACAAAATTTCGCCTCTCCCTAACACCCTCACGATCTTCATAAATGTGAAGTGTAGTTGATTTATCCCCAATGCGTTCACCATAATTGTAGTTAATGAGTAGAAATAGATGTAAAATAAGGGTAAAGTGGTAGAAGGCCGATGTCAACCGGGCGGCCATCTTTACAGACTGACTATTATTTTTTTCCCCCCTATTTCAATGTATACATTAATGTATAGATATATGTATAACTGACTTGTGTCGATAACTATATGACTATAGTGCGCACTGTACTTGTTTTGCAAATTATCAGTTACTGATTTACGCAATTATGTGTAGACGCGCAAAGTGTTCGAACTGCACTGAAAACGACAACGGGTAAATGCAGCTCCATTTGTTTTTTAGGGGCGCGCGCATGCGCACTAGATTTGAGGAAGTTTGACTATTGGAAGAGGGGAGAAACGGCATTTGAAGCAGTATGGGCGCGAATTGAGTTCCATTATTAAAGTATCTAATTATTTTGGATGAAAATAAGGAGCAGTGGAAATGTCGTCGTGGATCATCTCGTGAGTTTAAAACAAAGTTATTACTGGTGAAAAAAATAACCTGAAGTCTTATGTGGTAGTGACACTCTTGGGTTGTTATGTTCATTACATGTGGTCAAAGAATTTACAGTGCATGTGTGATTGATGAATTGCAATTTAATCGAAAAATCCCCAATTGTCCGATAAACTATAGGAACTACTATTTTACGACCTAAACTCTATAAACTTTATAATTGAAATCCTGCCGCCGAACGTTGCTATAAGAAAACAAAGTTTCATATATGAAACTATCTGACATGTACTTTCAATTTTTCGATTGGTCAGTAACAACTTTCAATTAATTATATAAGAAAAAACATTCATGTTGCAACTGTATCTGCATGTAAATATAAAATTATCGTCTCAGGTTGTTATTATTTTTTTTTATGGGTTTTATGACGAAATAGCGCTGTTTATTATAAGTAGGAATTTCATTAACTCGTAGAAGAGGTTTTACTTGATTTGAAATCTTCTGGGTATATTCAGCGCGCGCAAATATGAACTGTTTTTCTTTGGAATGACATTTTTTTCTTATTGTAGACGAAAATTCTGAAATTTTCGAGTTTGGGATGTTGGGATCCTGTGGAACGGTAATTGCTCCATTTGCGGGGCAGTCTTCGCTCGGCACTTATTACGGAACGCTTGATATTGGCGGGGGGTGGGGGGGGGGGGGCGACAAATTTGAATGTGGGTTTGAATTTGGGAAAATGTCGAAGTGTTTGAGGGATTTTCCAACAGTGTTCAATGCTTCCTTGAATTTCTCGGGATTATCCACAGAATAGGTCAATATTTTGTTTGTCACTTTTTTAAATCTCAGAAAATTGAAACAACTGTTTCAAAACTGTGCATTCAATTTTGAAAATCTTCCTCACAACTATAAGAATCACGATTGTGAATTAAGATTGTCAAATTAAAATCACGAACTACAATGGAGAAAGTGCGAACAATAATTTCGTGATCATGAATCACGATTTAGTGATCATGCATCACGAGAGCTTCACTTTTTGGTGATCAGACATGATCTTTGGTGATCGTGAATCACTATTTAGTGATCATGAATCACGATTTAGTGATCACAAATCACGATTTTGTGATCATGAATCCCGGTTCTGCCATCGTGAATCACCATTTTTAAATCGTCATTTCAGACTTTGAAACTGTGACTTACAATGCCGAAATCATAATTCATGTTTTCCTTTTTTTTTGTGGCAATAAAAAAAAATATTGTCGTATGAGAAAAATGAAATGGCGAAAAATTTGAAGTGAAATAAATGGTTTGAGGATGGACCGAGTGATGAAGCGTTCCTTTTAATGACTAGCCCCTAGATGCAATAAAAGTATATTAGATAATGAGGGTTCATTTCCTGGTGTCCATAGCGACGAGTGCCTCCCCTCTTCTGCAGCTTTCATCAATTCCAACATTAGGCCCGAATCATGACTCGTTTCGCTTTAATACTACTTCAATCTTCGCTCGTTTTCTTCCCAAGTGTCACTCTCTCGAAATAGAAGTTAAAAAAAAATTGAATTGACAAATCATAAAAGATTGGAATTGTCAAAAATCTTTTCAAAATTTTTTTAATTTTAAAGTTACACCATTCGAAGACAGAAAAACTTCCAACATTTCGAATTTAAAAAATTTCGAAAATAGCAAAAAGTGTCAAAAAAATTTCAAATTTTTGAAAAAATCAAATGAAAAAAATATACTTTGTGAAAGATTGTTAAAACCTTGGAAAATCTGGAGGAAAAATCTTTCTGAAAATTCGAAACTTAACTTTAAAAATTAGTTAACTTTAAAATTGTTTGAAACGTTTGCAAAATTTGGCAAAACTCTCATAGCGCGACTTCAGACTTTTTTGCGAATTCTGAGCAGCAGGTTCGTGTGTTGACTCATTTCGCTGCAATCTCCAGTTTCACTTCTCCTTGACGATATCGTATTTTCGAGTCATGAATATTTATAAGCGATTTGACGGCAGACCGTCGAGGAATCCGTCATGAGAATTTGCATATTGCTATATTTTATTTAGCGCATTGTATATATCCAGTAACATTTTCGAACGTTTCGACAGTTTAATTACTTGCACTGAACCGATTTTAAATATTCGGAAATTTCCGAATTTTTAGAACTCTTGAATTTGGTAGTTCTGCGGTTTTTCTCAATTTCTCCAAATTTGCAAAAAAAAAAATCATATATTGTTATTTTTTCAGATGTATCATTCATTAGATTTTTATGAATATTCTGAGAATTTGAAAGTTTGGGAATTTTGAAATTTTAAAATTTTGAATTTTTGAAAATATTGAAAAATTTTGAAATTTATAATTCTTTCTGAAAAAAATCGTGACTTTTTTAGAAGACTTTCAGGAATTTGACATAAGAAATTCGAGCTTCACACAATTTGTTAGATGAAACTTTCAACGTTTTATCATTTTTATTATTGGCTTCATGAAGAGTATTACATCGATCATGACCATCTTCCAGCCCCCTGCGAACTTATAGTGTATAAACACGGGACAGGCCTCCAAGGAATTTCCAAGTCTTGGTGTAAATCTTGGAAGAATAACCAAAAACAAACTAAAAATTTGTTATAAAACTCAAAGATGACCACAATTTCAGAACAGTAATTTGAAAAAATTGTAAATTCAGGTAAAAATTTTCGGAACGTTTCAAAATTTGGGACAATTAAAAAACTGTTAGAAACTGTAGAATGAAAAAAATCATAACAATTTAGGAAAATTGGACAAGTTGAAAATTTTAACAATCCAAAGATTGTAATTTTCTATTTAAAAGGCGTTTCCCTTACCATAACGAAACTCAACTTGCAAATTCAATGTCCCCTCTCTACTTGCTGCTTGTTTGCTATTCTGTAAAAAATGCAAAGCCAGGACCATTCAAAGCTCCCATAACATACTCATACTGATGAAAAAAATTGAGGCTGAAAATGACGTGAAATATACAAACATGATCTGAGGAGCGAATGCTTTTTATTTATTCAGCAAATTTACTCAGCATTCACGCACTCGTAGATTTTTTTTCTACATAATATTTATCATTTATCTCTCCCTTCCATTCACTTCTGATAATATCAAGTTTTTGGGTTTTTTTTTTTCAAATTTCAACATCAACTTAACGAAATCAAAATAATGACGAGAAAGCCACATTTATCATTATATATTATTTATAGCATGATTTTTATTCGTCGTATTTAAAGTTTCAAGAATTAAAAAAAACAAATACAATCTGACAATTTCAAACTCTCGAAAATTTTGAAAAAGTTTTTGCAAACATCAATATTCTAAAAATGTCAAAAATTTCAGAAATCTCTAAAATCTTGTTAAAAAAATCAGTTTTACACGACACAATTTAATTATTAAAACTTAAAATCTTCTGTCATTAAAAAAAAACCATGGAATTTACAAGTCTATTTTTTTTAAAGAGTTAAAAGTGTTTAAAAAAAGATAAAATTTTGAAAAGTTCGGAATGTTAAAAAAAATTTCTTGCAAATTCAATATTCCATTTTTTAAAATTTTAGCAAAATAAAAAAATCAAGTTTAATATTATACAAACTTCAAAGATCGCAAAAGTTCGAAAAATCGAGAATTTGAAAAAAACCAGCTCTGCACAAAAAAAAAGAAAAATAATATCGAGAAAGCCATAACTTTTACAATTGTATATTATCTCTAGTATGATTTTCGCTTCTCGTATCTTATTCTCTACATCAATAATCTTTCATATATATAAATTCATATATATATAAATTCATATATTAATTTCTCAGATTTCTCATTTGAAAAAGAATCGAAAGTATTGCTATTAGTTACAGTATGAAAGGAGTGAATATTTCGCTGATAGAAATTTCGAAATTGGGGAGAAAATGGCGGGAAATGGGGAGATGAGATAATCCTTACCCGAGTTCGAAATATTTTCCTTCAACTTAAAAACGAAAAAAAAAATACCAAATCTGACAAAATAAAAAATAAACTACTTTCAGGATAAAGAACTTTACTTAATTTTCTTCATTTTACGCTCCTATAAATTAACACAGTATGCACGTGATAAATACTACAAAAAAAAAAAAGAAAATTAACATTTTTAAAATATTTAGAAATATTTAGACATAGCCGATAAGCTTTAATTTGTTTTCATTTAAATGGTTTTTTTTATCATAAGAAAAATTGCAGTGTAGAGCTTGCAATTTGTTTATTCGGAGGCTCGCGTGATACTGTTCTTTTTTCAATAATATTATGTAATGGGGTTTCGACAAAAAATCCATCGAGTTGAAGAGAATTAAATATTAATTTGTGTTTAAATCGTTTCGTATAATTTTCATCATTTTTGCCAAGGGGAGAGACTACTCAAATTGAAATATTCTTCAACTGAAAAAAAATGCAGATCGGAATTGTTTTTGTACATTGAAAAATCAAGAATGCATTCGAAGTCACAATTTAATGATTTTGGCAATTTCCAAAATTCAAAAAAACTTGAAAAATTTCGAAAATACCAAAAATTTTCAAAAGCTCCAGAATTACAAAAATCGATTTTTCGAGATATTTAAAAATCTCCGCTAAAACATTTCGACCCAGACAGTCCAAAAGTCATTTTTTTTTTTTGGTAATTGAAAAAATGGTCAGTCTGAAGTAGTATCTCACATTCTTTCGTTTCGTGTAATTTTCGCATTTTTGTTGATGATCATAATTATGAGGAAACTCTTGTTATTACAATATTCAATATTTTCGCTTTAGTTATAATCCGATTTTTAAATTTGCGTACGTTTACCACTTCAAATATGACTTTATCCATTGGGGCAATAGCATTCTATAACATTCGTTAAAAGCTACTCTTTTAATATAATAAATTTTAATTCCAGGTGAGCGCAACTCCTAAAATATATGGCAGTTAGTAAAACGCAAATTTTTTACATTTGCTCAATGAAGAAATTCGGGAAAACCTGTGTCGAATTGTCGGTTAAATGAAAAAAAATGTCGATCATAATTTTATGAGGGTGTTTTTTACGCGTAATTTATTACATCATTAATGGTATATGATAGATGCCAATATAGATCATTACTTTCAATTTCAGAAGTGAAATATCAAAAATTTGAAAAAGTGGGAAAAATCGCAAAATTGAGAAAATTTGCGAACTATTTTGAATTCTGCAAAAATTAGAACGTTTTAAAAAAAATTTCAAGAACTTTTTTAAAAAAATGGAGTTTCAACATTTTCAGAACTTTCAAAATTCAAAATTTCTCACAATTGAAAATTCCGAAATTTTCAAAAAAAAATTTGTAGTCAACTGTTTTCGTCTTTAGTTCTCGTTGAATATCTCAGAATCTGGGAGAATTGAGATAATGTTCATAGGACCTTTTTTGTAGAACTTTTTAAGCTCTACAAAAAGTTCCTCCTGGACTTTTTCCCATTTCGCATTATTTCCGAAATATTCATTAAAAACCGTGGAGTTAACTTGCCTCATACTCGACTACAGAAATGACAGTTTCACTTCAGTCCCAATCCCCGTATTCCACAATTGTGCGTTAGCCATAAAACACCAATTTTCACAACTCGTTAAAAAAATTATCAAAATTAGTTAACACTCAAATAGAAAGCATAAATCTCCATATCAAAATGATTTAATTCTATCGATGAAATTGTATCGATATGTCATATCAAAACACTTGCACTCATTCATGTTACGCAATTGTTTCACGTTACAAAAAAATAATAAACAAATTGTACAAAAACGATTGCACATTGTACAAGAGCCAAACTTCATTAAAAAAAAAATCAGCTATTCATGGGATTTAATGAGGATAAAAGAACACTATCGGTTGTAAAAATTATCCGAAGGACAAATCGAATGAGCTCACCTGGAATTTTTGAATGGTACATATGAAACATTTTCTGACAAATCATGGAGCCATTTAGTTGAAAAAATTCAAAAAAAAATGCAAAAAAATTTCCCATACTCCACTTGTTTTTTTATAATTGCTTCCATTTTTTCTGTCGCCAAAAAAAAATCCCAAAAATCATTTCAATTTTTTTTTAGAAATTTTCTTTACAAATTACTTGTTCGATTTTTTTTTTAGATTTTGACCATATTTGTGAAAAAAAAAAAGCACGAAAAAATCTGAAAAAAAGAGAAGCTTTTCGAGTACAGAAACTATCACAATTTTTTTCGAATTTATTCACCATTAAATGGCTTCATGGTTTGACGGACAATGGCCCATATCTCTTTTTGTTTCCTATCTTACCGATATTTTAGCCTGAAAATTTTTTAAAAATGTCGGATTGACATTCGATTGATTCTCGAGACTCCTAAGATCTGATGCTAAAATTCAAGGTTTGTGTTTCTTTTCCTCCATCGTTATTTAAAATTTGTTAATTAGCTTAGATTCAATCGAACGACGATAACATGTTTCATTCCTCCGTTTTCAAATTTCCCGCGCTTTCTCAACAGGATACGTCTGGTTGATTTTTTTTGGATCTTATTGAAGTTTGAATCCATGCTCCACTCCTCCAGTTTAGCTGAAAGATGAAATATTTTTAGTGAGTATTGAGGTTGTCTTTGGAAAAATCTGGAGTGGCAAAGGGAGTTGACTTCAGGTTCTTTTCTTATGCATATCTCAAAAGTCAGGACAGTTTGGGGAAAATCCTTGGAGAACTTTTTGTAGGGGCAATCATCCTCTACAAAAAAGTTCCCACAAACATTATCTCCATTCCCCTAGATTCTGAGATATTCATAAAAAACTGATACTACTGATAAGTGCAATCACCTCGAGTTGCCACTGCAGATTAAATTGATGATACAAATTTGACGACGATGATTTATGGTACAGGCGTAAGCGGGAAATTTATGAAACGATGATTAAGCGGGTAACGCAGTTCAAACGCCGAGAAAAAAAAATTGTGATCTCAAAGTTAGAGAAGAGTCTAAAAGAAAAATTTCACAATTGGGGAAGAAAAATTGGAAAAGTCAGAATATATTTTTGAAAATCTTTTCTCGAGTCACTTGAACTACTTTACTGATATAATTGGCGCACAAATAAAAATAGTTTGATGAAACAATGATAAGCTAGAGATGATGCAGCAGTTATGACATCTACTCAATGCAAATTAAATTAAATGAACAAATCAAAGTATTGTGATCAATGGAGATAAATATGGAAGGATTTTGTATGTTTTCCTCATAATGCAGGAAACCTTGTAAATGCCTCATTATATCACGTCATTCCGCATTCACAATTGGAAGAACATTCCTTTTGCATCATCGTTAACTACACTGTCTATAGGCTTTAAACAATTTTAGAAAATTCGCAGAATAACAAAATGATATTTCCATTGATATTCGTAAATTAAGAAAAACTTAACTATTTAAAAAATTTTTTTGAATATTTCCAAAATGTACAAGACAATTAAAAAAAATTCTGGGTCTGACATCGGAAGTTTCGAAAACGTTTCAAGTTCCCGAAATGGTTTTACAGAACTCACAAAATTTTAACGATTTCAGAAATGTGTCAGAAAAATCTTGAAATTTCTAAAATTGAAAACTAGAAAATTTCACAAATTTGAAATTTTGAGAATTTAAAACTTGAAAAAGTAGAATCAATATATCCAAAATAGTGAAAATTCAAGAAAATAAAAAAAAAAAATGTTGAGATAAAAAAATGGAATAATTTCTCCCATTATTCACTAATGGAATGAAAGTAATAATTTTGAAGAAAAAAAAACGTTTTACCACGTTCCCTACAGCACTAACAGACAACGCAAGAAAATTAATACAACTAAAGAAAGTAAGGGGAATAACTTAACGAAATGTGGGATTCATTGATCAGCTTAATTTCGTGCATAAATACGACGTTTACAAGACAAAACTTGTGTCATATGCGACTCACCGCATGAAAATGTTGTTCCAATTGTGTACTGATTTATTGGGTTATCGCTTTCTACTTTTTGCCTTTTCTAAAAATATATGGTTAAAGAATATGCAATGATCGAATGCGGATGCATGTGATGTGATTGAATTTTCATTTTTTTTTATTATGATCTGCTACAAAACGCAAATGGTACGAAACTTAAGTTAATGACGATATAGTTTTCAGCAGAAGGAATTTGCATATTTCCGTATTTTTCCTCAAAGTCAAAGAATTAAAAATTTGTTGAAAATTATAAAAAAAAATGAATTCTCAATTTTTTTCAATTTTCAGAATTTTAAAATGTTCATAAAACATCAAATTGTCGATTCCCTCTTAACTCAAAATTTCCACAATACTCAAATTTTTCGAAACATTTTAATTTCCCAAAATTAAATTTTCCTCCCCAATTTTTTAATTTTTAAAAATTTGTCAAAATGAATTTTTCAAAATGTCAATTGGAAATTTGGAAATGTTAAATTAACTATATACACAACTTTCACCATTTTCCGAAACTTCAATTTTTTCGAGGCTTTTAAAATTACCAAAACAAAAAGTTTATAAAACTTCCACAATCTTCGGACATTTAAAAAATTGATGGGCACATAAAGCCATTGGAAAAAAATACAAGAGCTAAATATGCAAATTCCCTGTGCACAGTACACAAAAGTTATGCTCACTTTTTCTTGAGTGTGAAGAAGCTGCGTCGCTTCGTCTCAGCCTGCGTTGGTGCTGGAAGGGTGTGTGCCCTTGACGTACTGGCTCCAGCTGTACCAAGCGCTGATTGGGTCAGCATTGACATCCATTCATTCATCTCAGCATCGTCTTTAGCTTGGAAAAGAAAATCTGATCCACCTTGTGACCTGCAGAAGAAATTTATTTATTTATCATTTCTAATCTGTCGAACATTGCAGTACGGGGCAGCAATGCTATGCTGCTATGTACTGGCGGACAGTAGTTGAGACGGCCGGGCGAGAACCTAACCCGAGGTAGGGGGGAAGGTGGGTGGGATTGTCTTCTTTCTCAAGCTGTAGAGGTTGGCCGCTGGGGTAAGGGATCGAGATGGGGAGAAGGTGGTGGGTGGGGGGAGGTGGGGGAAGGTGAGTGGGTGGGCGTGGAGGTAGGAGAGGGTGAGTGGGTGGGTGGGCGCGGACGTGAGAGAGGGTAGGTAGGTAAGTGGGTGGGCGTGGATGTGGGAGAGGGTGGGCGTGGAGGTAGGAGCGCGTGGGTGGATGTGGGGATGGGTGGGTGGAGGTGGGAGAGGGTAGGTGGGCGTGGAGGTAGGAGAGGGTGGGTGGATGTGAGGATGGGTGGGTGGAGGTGGGAGACTGTAGGTGGGCGTGGAGGTAGGAGAGGGTGGGTGGATGTGGGGATGGGTGGGAAGAGGTGGGTCTCATCAAGTTCGCCACCGTAGCACAGGGGTTTCTGAAGGTTTACCCTGTGTTCAGAAATCAGAAATACGATAGCCTAAATGGCGGAAGTTGGCCCCAGCCGCGTGGATGGGTGTCCAGTAGGCCCTTCCGAACAAATGCTCACACAGCAGCTACCGTGGGCAGACCAAACGAGAGGGACAGAGACAGCAAAAAAATGGACTCTACTTAAAAGTTAGCATTACTCACTTGACCCGGAAGACAAATTTCTTCTTCGTGTAATCGCTAGCGATAGTTATGGTAGCGCCTCGAAGATCCAGAGGTGGCTCTCCCTTGTAAGTCTGATCTGGCGATGATTTATAGCTCTTATGATCCTTGTAAGCCACTAAAGTCTGTCCTCTTATGACCATGCATAATTTATCCCACGAACGATTGGACGCCTTCTTCGTTGTGCTCTCCCATTCGTGTTTACGAACCAGAGTTCCCTCGAACTCATCGTCTGATGGACTTCTAGCTTCTGTTAAAATTGGGAAGAGCTGTTTAGTTATTGGTCAATTCGCGGATGGGATCCGATCGCTAGAACTAGGTCTTCTAATCGAGTCAGTTGTGGATTGTGTAATTTGTATTGAAGTAATTGAATATTGGAGGAAATGGGACAGCTGGCACCTTCGCACTTGGACAACCTGAAAAATTGTACTAATTTTTGCTACTGATCATGCCAAATTCAAGACAATTCAAGGCTATTCAAGACAATTGAAGACAATTCAAGACTGGGGCAGGCAATCAAGGCGATTCAAGTTCACGTTCGAAGCTGATATGCGCTGAGGATGGTTATAAATTACGTGAGATTTTTTCAAGGCAGGACAGGGCTGACCTATGACAAAGCGAACCAAGCGGTCAGAGAAACTTTACAAAATTTTGACAAATTTGAAAATCGAAGAAAAAAAATTAAAGCTTCTGAGTTCTCAGAGTTCTTGAAAGTTGGAATAATTCTGAGAAAAAAAAGTACCAATTGAAAAAAATTATCAAAAATTTTTTAATTGTAAAAATTTTAAAAATCTGAAAGTACAAAATTTTCCAAATTCGTCAAAACCGTTTCCATAACTTGGTGGTGGTGGTGGGATGTCTCCCATAAATGTGAAAAGTTCTCACGTAAGTTACAAATGCACCCGTGACTTACCATGGAAGCTATGCTCATCATCGCTCACACCACTGCGATCTAAGCTCGGTGATTTTGGTGATTTTTTCCATCGGAAACTTCGGAAAGGTGATTTGCTGCGACTTCTCTCCTTACGTTTCAACGTACCCGACTCCGAGCCGCTACCGCCCTTTGGAGCTTATCATATTGGACAATACACGATTCAATTACATCTCTACTTACAACTTTACGTCTAATTTGTTGATAAGTGTTGATGATTATAGATGTGTTATCGCCGCTCCCAGAATTTTCGTGAGAATCCATTTTGATTTTTGATTTTTTTCTTTTTACATGCAACATGCTCATGCACTAGCATACATATCTATGCAATAGTTTCAGGTCGTTGGATACTTTTTCAGTGAATTCTTTCGTTTTTCATGGCGAAAAAAAATTGAAAAAATGAAGTTAAGATCTGTTTTAAAAAGTTTTGCCCAAATATTTGGCATAGGCATTTTTGATAGTATCAAAATTTTGGGGAGAGAACATTCTCCTGGAGCAACTATTGACAGGTTAAGAAAAATATATGTTTGTTTGTAAATTTAGGCGAAACAGTTGAACAGTTGTGATGATATTTTGGTCCATCCTGTTTTGGTTGGACATTTTTAATTTTTGTATTTTCATTTTTCATTTTCAATTTTTAATTTTTAATTAATTTTTGATTTTTGTATTTTTGTATTTTTGTATTTTTGTATTTTTGTATATATAAAAAATGAGTGAACTTCGGTGCGATGAGGATTGCGAGGGTGAAGTGGTGATAAATTATTGGCCAACACCGCCTCTGATGAGACGAGCGCCATTCTGGAGTGGGCCAGCAGTTCTTCATGCGAAGATTGTCAATTTAACGATGAGAGATTTTTCAGGAAAATATTTGGTTCTGGTTTTTTATCCCTACGATTTCACCATTGTATGCCCAACTGAACTGATACAGTTCAGCGACAGAGTTGAAGAATTTCAGGATTTAGGTAACTTTGATTTGAACAATATGGAAATCCACTTTTTTTGCTCTCGCTTAGACTTTCCAAAATTCCTCTAAAATTGAAAGGAAAAATCCAATGTTTACGTTTGCATATATATATACAAATCTTTTTACAAATTTTACAAATTCGTAAGAATTGAAATTTGGCGAATTATTTTTTTTTAATTCGTTGCAAAAAAGTTGGAACTTGCGTTTTGTTTCAAAACTTTCAAACTTCCAAGCTTTTCAATTTTGAGATTTTTTTTTTTGAAAAAATGTGAGACAGCAAGTTTCAAGAATGTTGAGACAATTTTTTATTTTCCAGAATCAGAAATAGTGGCGATTTCCACGGACTCCCAATACACCCACCTAGCCTGGGTGACCACCCCCCGGAAGCAAGGGGGTCTGGGGGGATTGAACATTCCAATTTTGTCGGACAGAAGTCAAAGGATCTCAAAGCGCTATGGGGTGCTAGATGAAGAGTTGGGAGTGTCCTTCAGAGCTGTGTTCATCATCGACAAACAGCAAAATTTGAGACATATGTCGATCACCGACATGGCCATACCCAGATCCGTAGATGAGGTCAAGCGCATAATTCAAGCTTGCCAATTTGCCGACAAGTATGGGACAATATGCCCCGTGCGTTTGAAAAATTTTGAAGATGCTCAACTCAATCCAGATTGTGATGACAACAAATGATTAATGATTCCAATACAAATCATTGCATGAATATGAAAAAAAATGAAAATTATTGTCTCCGTTTTGGAAACAAAAATGTTTAATTGTGCTAGTTTTAGTGACACTTACTTGATGGGGTTGACGGAACTGAGGTACGAGATTTCGGAGTTGTTGGTGTAATCGATCGTATCTTCGTATCGTCGGGTAGTGTGAATCGTTCGGGCCTCATAGCATGCACTACACCGACTATCAATACATAATTACCATGCAGGATAATTCAGTACAGAGGTGATTACGAGGTGAGTAATTGCAATGCAGCAAAGTCTACAGTTTTGTTGTGTTTAAAAAAATCTCTAGAAATTTTAAAAATTGGATTTTCAGACCGAATTTTTTTTTTATTTTTGAATTGTCATTTTTCGAAATTTACATTCCTCAATCCAATATTTGGAATTTTCGAAAAAAACATTACAAATTCAGAATTTATGGTCATTTTGAATTCAATAGCGAAACATTTCAATTTAGATAGCGAAAAGAATGGAAAATCTCAAAAAAATTAAAAATCTTAATTTCTATTTTTTAAAAGCGAATCCAAGTAGAAAATATCTCTTCTAAATATTCACGAAATTGTGTAGAATTGATGTTTTGCTATTTTGATAATTACTCAATCTTATCACTTCGGAACTGAATGCTCCATATAATTAACTACTCTGAAAATAATCCAATCCTCATAATACAGTATTAGAAATGCATACGTTGTCCATGAGATAATACCTCATAAAGGAGACATGCCACCTTACCTTGGCCTAGAAGTTCACATTCAGTAAGCACATGCCACTCATTTAAAAAACAAAAAGACAAATTCAAAAGCGTATGGAGATTAGTGATATGAGGTCAGGGGAATATTTACAACAGTGTGTGATACAACTGTGTGTGTGGTGAATTCAAAATTGTTAGAAAAAAAAAGTATCATTTCGTGGTAAATCCTAAATAAAATTCGACCAAAAAATTGGAACTCTACAATTAATTTCCATGTCACGTAAATACAATTTCACTTCAATATTTCTAGCAAATTTGAAGTAGTTATTTCTGATTTTTTTTTCAAATTTTTGGATTTTATCTGAAATTGAAAAAAAAAATTTAATCGTGAATTTTTCTTTTCATTTTAAAGTAGCATTTTTAAATGAATTGACGAGAAATTATAGATAACGAATTGCAATATTTTGTCATGATAAGATGAATTGAAATAAGATCGGCTGAAATTTTTTTTATAGAAATCCGTCATGTATTAACGAGTGATTCTAGGGGAGAATGTTGCGATAGGAAATTCGGAGTAATAGTTTTTTTTTCATGTTCTACGCAGAAATGAAATTGTACTGGTGGCAGCGAAATTTGTTCCCCTAACTGAATTCTCAACTGCATTTTTTGTGTCTAAATCCACCGAACACTCACCTTCCTTGGTTTTCTCCTGGGATGGCGGTGTTCGTGTAGAAGCCTTACGCATTGCCACTGCGTTTTGTGCATTTCCGTGCCGCATTTTTGGGGTGCAGACGGAGTAATGGATTGTTTTTTTAAGGATTCAAGGAAATTGATAGAGAAAGAGAGAGGTGGTGGGTTAATGGAGAAACAGATGTGCATTAGCCTTGTCATGCTATTCAGCATTGTTAGTAATCACCAATCGATTAGCGTTAATCGTAAGCTTCAATCTTCTGGTACGTCCTCAACAAAAATTTAGACACTTTTTTTCATGTGACGTAAAAAATGAAATCGTTTGATTATAGATATTGTTTTGTGAGTTGTATGAACAAATTTTTTGAATATATTTTTCGATTTCCCTAAATATATATATATATATAAACGAATATATAGTCATTGCAATTTTCAAAACTTTTAAAAGTTCAACATTTCAGAATTCCTAATTGTTTCCTCGTACTCAATTTTTTGAGAATAAAAAATTAATTTTTCATTGAATTTTTGGAATGTAGCAAATGATTTCAAAAGTTAACAATTTTTGTTGAGGATGTCCCTTCTTTTTTCTCTACTTTGAAATCGTAAAGTTTCCACGATTTGCCGATGTTTTTGGATATTTTTTCGAATATAATAATCAGAATAATAATATCCATGATAATAATGAGAGACGTTATATAACTGAGCTTCAGTCATAACAATTGCAATGCTAATTGTAAGAGATAATGAGGGAAGATATCTACCGTGATCGTCATCACGTTCACCACTCGCTACGCCGTCTGCTTCAGCTCTGCAAAAAAATATGTGTTATAAAATAATATAATATGTTAAAAAAATATAATATGTATCATAAACGTGTTTTTTTAATATTGTTTTTTTCCGTTTCAAATTTGTAATATTTGAATTTGTAAATTTCTAATAACATTCGTGACTTATAAAATTTTTCAAATTTATTGTCGATTCAATTTTTTCGAATTCAAAATTTTTTTCTGATATCTTTAAAAGCTTTGAAATTTTGGAAACGTTTAATACGTAATTTCCAAAATGATTGTGACGATAAAAAAGTTTTAAGTAACTCAAAAAAAAAAAAAAAACAAAATTGGCAATAAATAAATACCGTTCACTGGTCGGCTCATCTGGACTCGTGACCGGTGTAGCTTTAGCGAGTCTAGCTGCCTCAGCTGCTGCGGCTGCCTCCTCCTTTTTACGTCTTTCCTCTTCCTCACGTTCCTTATCCCGTCTCTTCAACTCTTTCAGCTCGAACTACAAAATTGATCAAGAGTTTACACATTAAATCCCTTTTTCCGCAGAACCTAACAATCCTCTTAAATACTTTCACGTAAAAGGCCGTTCATATCCGTAGCGAAGTGACTACCTCAGAAGCTAGAGGAGTTGCGACAATCTTTAAGAACTTTAATCTGACACTTCATTGCGCCTGTAAAAAGTTTCATATACAATTTTCTCCATCACGTTGTTTCTAAGACATTCGTTAAGTAACGAGCACTTCTCCACATATAGTCAACCAGGAATCCCCCTAGACTTCCCATCATCCCCCACTAAACTAACACATCAACCTTCACATAAATCAAAGCAACAATCGACCAAAAATGATAAATTACCGTGGTACGGCGTTCCAAGGCACTGAACCGTTCCTCCTGTGCAGCTGCCGATTTCTCAAACGCCTCATGCTTCTTAATAAGATTTTCCACCTCATCAATAGTATGCCCAAGCTCATGGCTCATCAGATACGGCTCCTGAGCGATCAGCCAGGCTTCCGCAACAGCAGCATCTCTTGCAAATTGATAAACTTCCAAAATCAGTTGCAGATTTTCCCAGCGTTCCTCCCACCGATGAAGCAGTGCATTTCTATGATCAGTAAGGGCTGTCAATTTCTCCTTAATCTGCGTACTGGCATAATGATTCCTGGCCAAAAGGTCCTTGCCCAGATTGATGCACATCAGCAAATTGTCCTCCCTCGTGTCAATCTCAGCTTTCAAACTTTGATGATTGTTCATCAATAGTTCAACACCAGAAACATCCCTGGGTTTCTCGGAAGTGTTCATCTGTCTGATGACATCGTCCATCCAGATCATCAGTGTCCTGACCATGTTGAAGAATCTGAACAGATCACCAGTATCCTCAAGCTTAGCTTTCCTGGCCTCACACAACGTTTGCAGATTGTTCCAAGCAGCTACCACCTCAGCTTCCCGATTAGTGATCTCACTAGCTTTATCCCCAGCATAACTCGCCTGAAGTTTCGCGGATTCCTCCTGAATCTGGCTCACCTGATTCTGCAGTGTCGACAAATCCTGAATGAAGTTGCCGTGTTTTCTCTGGAGAGCCGATACTGAACCAGCATCACGACCAAGTTCATCAGACATAGCATTCTGCTTCTCAAGAATTCTTCCAAGAACATCTTTGCAGTCGTGGAAGAATTTGTGGAGTTCCCTACTAGCAGCCAACATCTGAGTCCTAGTCTCAATGAGCTCGAGAAGATCTTGCCAGACCTCATTGAGCCCGTCCTTCCATTCAGCTATTGCAGCAGCATCAGAATGTCCAGTTGCTATCAACGAATCGGCGATACCATTGACAGCAGCAACTCTTTCTGAGCCAATGGTCTCAGTATCTCGAGCGAATTCCTTGAATCGCTCCCAGAGAAGGGTAACGTGATCGTAGTCCTGGCCAAGCTCCTGGCTACCAGCAACGAGCTCCCTCTCATTGATCCATTGCTCAAGATCCTCAACTTCGCGGTTGAGCATGAAGAGCTGAAGAGCCTCATCAAGCTTGGCTCGCCTCTCGCCAGCAAGGTCTTTCAAACCTGCGTAAAGCTTGTCAACTTGAGACTGCTTAACAGCAATTTGATCAGCAAGTGGATGCTCATCATTGATCAATTGTCTAGCTGTTTCACCAAGCTGTCTGATAGTTTCAGCGTAATCTTCAACAGCATTCTCCAGTGACTCGTGTTTCTTCATCAGATTCTGGGCTGATATTTCATCCTTGCCACGATCCTCAACCATCATGTACAGCTCTTGCTCACTCATCCATGATTCTGCCTCGGTCGAGTCAAAGAAGTACTGTTGGGCTTTCTCATTTTGTAGCAAGTGCTTGTTACGATCGCTGATGGCCTCCTTGAGCTGGCGCCATTTTTCGTTGAGCTCCGAGATGAGTCTCTGGAATTCTGGTGTTGCCTCGTGACCCTCATCAATAAGCTTCTGACCATTGCTGCAAACAGCATTGATCCTTGGCTCGTGATTATCAATCTCTGTACGAAGTGACTGATTCTTTTTCTTCAGCATGTGAACGTTGAACAGTGAATTGCCGTATTCGGAGCTCGTTGCCTGGGGCATTTTCTCAGCAATCCATAATTTCTCGTCCTCGACGTCGCGACGGAACTGGAATGCCTCCTTCTTCTTCTCCAATTGTCGTTGACGGACTACCAGCGGCTCCTTCAGCTGGGCAAAGCGCTCCGCCACCTTCTCCTTCTTCACCTTGATCTCCTCCATTTTGTCATCAGGCGTTGTACGCTGGAGATGCTCAGCTTGTTTGTCCAATTCGGTGACTTGTCGGGCTTTAACCGCCATTTGTGTCTCAATCATCTGTTGCTTTTGCATGAGAATATTGACTGATGCAAGATCCGAGCCTGTGTCAGTGCTCTCAATCTGCTTCTCCAATTCATTCATCCAAGAGTCAATATCATCGCAAGTTTGGTGAATGAGTACTTCACGATTAGCATCAAACAAACGCTCTCCCTTGTCATGTGTTGTTGTTTCAAGCTCTTCAAATTGATCAGCCAATTCTGATACCTTAGGCTTGATAATATCCGTCAATTCAGGTTTCTGATTTATGAGCTCATCGGCAGCTCGCTGCAGCTGCTCCAAACGATCCTTATTACTGGCAATTTCAGCTTCGAAGGCCTGATGACGTGTCCACTTGCTGTGAACAGTTTTGGCACTTCTGTATGTCTCATCCTGAGCTGTAATGTGCTTCTCCTGAACCCATTCACCCAGCTCTTCGCAATCTTGAAGGAACATTTGTAGCTGTAGCTGATCCTTAAGTTTCTCCATGAGCTGATTGGCCTTGTCACGATTGACATTACGACGGTCATTGATATTCTCTGCCTTCTTTCTCACTTTATCAGCAGCAAAGTGTCCTTCATCAACCAATCTACCTGCAAACTGTACGACAGAATTGATTTTGTCGTCATTAGCATCCATGGTTGTCATAAATGCCTCGTGTCGTTTAATCATGTTCTCAGCTTGCTCAAAGTTTGAGGGAGTCTCGTCCTTGGTAAGATGATGCTCTTGTTGAGACAGCAGGACCTCAGCTTGTCTTGCATCACGATCGAACACTTGTAGGTTTAGGGAATTAGACAGAAGATTTTGCCTATTGGCCCACATCTGATGTAGCTCTTCCCATCCCATCTTGAGAGCATTCAGACGCTCTCTGAGGAACATGTACTGGGTGTCACCATCTCCAGCCTCAGCAGTGAGTCTCTCACCGTACTCCATCATCTTGGTGTAATCATCAGTATAATTGTCAATCTCCTCCTTGATATTTTGATGCTGAGTCAGAAGCTTTTCAGCATCAGCAAGACTAGTTGGTGTGTCCTCGCTAGCAACATCAGTTTGGGTCTTTGTAAGCCAAGTCTGGAAGTGATCAAGATCACGAAGGAATCTGTGAAGATCACCAGCTTCTTCAAGCTTAGCATCACGCTCTTTAAGCATCTGAGTTAGTTGCTCCCAAATAGATTGAATTTGTGTAATTCTCTCGCGAATGAGAGCAGCCTCTTCAGGATGCTCTTGCTCAATGGATTGTGCTTCCTTCTCAAGTGCATCAAGTTTAGCCTGAATAGCAGCAAGATCTCTCTCCATTCCACTGAGTCTCCTCTGGAGTGTCATAACACCTGTCAAGTCCATCTCAAGGCTATCAGTTTGCTGGAGAATACGTTTCTTGTCCTCAATCCAGGATACAGTTTCACGACACTCAATGTGGAATGTCTGGACACCATGAGCCGAGTTGAGGGACTCTCGTTTACCCTCTGCCTTCTCCCTGAGATCCGCCCATTTTTGATTCAGCTCATTCTGACGCTTAACAATTTCCGTTGAGTTGGGATGCTCAACATGAAGCAATTGTCGTGCAAGCTGATTGACAACAGCAACTCTCGATGCATTAGCATTCATTTCTTTCTCAAATCCATCATAACGATGCTTCATTATTTCAACGTCCTCAATGTCCTTGGCTGGTACCATTGTATCCAACATTCGATTTTTCTCACCAATCCATTGCTCAACACCATCTGACTCACTGAACAGCTTGTACAATGACAATGCATCCAGGAGTCTCTGTTTTCTTAGCTTAGCAAGCTCCAGCAGTTCCTTGTAACGAGAATCGATTGAAGCGAGCCTTTCAAGGACCTCTGGAGATTTAGCGTCATGCTCACCTAAGCTTGATACCTGCTGATGTAGCTGTTCAATTGTTGCAGCATAATTCTTCAATTCATCAGTAACATCTTTGTGCTTTTTCAGCAATGACTGCACATTGGCTTCGTCTCTGCCAACATCTTCAGATGATACAAGCCTCAATGTATCCAACATCCAGATATCAATGTCATCAGCATCAGCGAATAGCTGATGGAAATCTACGGCCTCCTCCAAACGTTTACGCCGGAAAGCGGCAAGGTCCAACAAGTGATTCCACATGGAAAGAATTTCCTTGAGTCTTTCTTGAATGCTGCGCGAGCCAAAGTGCTCTTGTCGTACAAGCTCATCACCAACAGCTGCCACTGACATGAGCTGAGCTTCATGTGACTGGATTTCATTCTCCAGTGCCTTGTGCTTAGACAGCAGAAGATTAATCGTTGTCAGATCGTGACCAATGTCTCCAGTGGAGACAATTTGCTCCTTCTCCTTGATCCAATTCTCCTCATCAGCCATGTCCCAGTAGAATTGCCAGAGCTTTCGCGACTCTTCGAGTCTGGCTCGACGCTCCACAGCGAGACGAACGAGCTCGGAGTAGGCATCCTCAAGCTGCTGTACACGCTCTACGATAATTGCTGGATCGCAGGGACGATAGCCCTCGCCTTGCTCCAAGAATCTCTGACTCTGTTGAACAACAGCTTTGACACGTTCTCCAAGAACATTGATATCGGCCTCGACCAACGAGTGCTTCTGGAGTAGATCCTCCACTCCCATCAAGTGCTTTCCATAGTCGTCTGTCAGAAGTCTCTGCTTTAGCTCCTCCATGCTGTCCAGAATGTACAGCATCTCTTGGAAGTTTTGCTGAAGCTGAAGTGACAATTCTAGGCGACTTCGTCTGGCTCGAAGGAGCTCGAGAAGATAATTCCATAGACGAAGGACATTGACTTTTCTCTCATTGATCTTGAGTATGTCATGGTAGTTTTCAGCTTCCAGCTCTTGAGAAACAGCCATGACAGCTTGAACGCGCTCCTCATAAGCGAATATGTCCGTTTCAATGGCTTCATGTTTCTTAGCTGCAGCCTCTACCGCTGCCAAGTCAAATCCAAAGTTGTCTTGGGATACAAGCCTCTGGTTCTCCGACAACCATGTCTCCCTCATACTGGCCTTTCTGTTGAACCTCGCTGCCAACTGCTCAAGCTTCTCCTGGCGAATGAGTTCCTCGCGCAGAGCTAGCTCCCGTTCGTGCTCAGCTTTCTCCAGTCTCTCCCAAGCTTTATTGATATCCGATATCATCTTTCCCTCTTTGGGAGTGTAGGGTTTCTGATTGTTAGCCCTCATCTTCGATTGAAGTGTGAACAGCAGCACTTCCAAGTTGCCTTTCTCCACGAACTTTGGTGGTTTCTCAATTGTTCTGTAGTTGGAGAATTGCGATAGCTGGGATTGCACGCCAACTAATGAATTGGCAAAATTGCGATCGCCGAGGGCCTCGATGGTGCCCTCGATCCAACGAAGAAGATCACTTGTCATGCTCTCGTATTCGTGAATCATTCGATCGTTCTCCATGGCAATACCAACAACTTTACCTATACGCTTTCCATGGACTGTCTCCTGCTTCATCTTTGAGAAGTAGTGGTAGTAGGTTACTACGTAGGTGATGATTGATTTTTCGTCTGGATGCTCAACGAATATGTCTTCAGCGTCCAACAATTTGGTGAGTCCAAGCTTGTCTTCAGCTACGTTGAAAGCATTATTCAAGTTGTATATTGCTGTGGATTTGGACAGTTTGTCAAAGTGAATGAGGTCTGGACGATGCTTGTGGATTATGGCGTTGAAAGCCAAACCGTCCCGCCAGGAAGTTGTGAAATTGCGGACATTGACGTTGTGATAACCAGCTGTTTTCATTTGACACCAGAGGAGTAGAGCGTCCTTAGCGGATTTAGTCTCTTGGTTGTCCGTTTCTTCGATGGTGATGTCTTGGATCTGGAAGCGGAGGATTATCGTCCAGATCAAACCCAGGGAGAGACGGGGATTACCATCGACGATGTCGTGGGAGCCCATGTTCTCCAAGTGGACTCGCTGCTCACGGAGGAACTGCAGGGCCTTGTCCACATTCTCCAAACAGTGAATTCGCATTTTACCTTTTGTGGGACGTGGTAAACGCTCACCCGACAGGATTTCGAGGAGTTTTATCAACATCTTCCCGTCGCGAAGGTCGACGTACAAGTCCCCTATGCGACAGGAGCAACGGACTAAGTGGGAGTTTACCCATTTTTGGAAAGTTTTCTTTTGTACTGATTCACGTTCACCTGAAATCAAGTTTTTGGGATTTAGTGGCGGTTTTTTGAGCACTTTGATCCATAAACTATTTTAAAATTTCGATTTTTGTTGGTCAAAACAGCAATTTACCTCTCAAGTCATCAACAACTTTGTCGTAATAGCCCTGCAGAGATTCACTAACTGAAAATCTGTAAGTCATAGCCAAAAAACTAAAAGACTGAGCAACTGAAAAAATGTGCTCCTGTGTCGGTGATTTCCCAAGAAAAACTGGAAAATTTTCTCACTTAGGGAATATGAAAAAATCGTAATCGTAGGATGTGGCTGATGGCTTTCCGGCAAAATGATAAGACTGAAAAATGTCTCTTTGAATAGGGAACTTACCCGCTAAGGCTTTAATACGCGATCGTTCGAATAATCTTGAACTCGAGTTTCCTCCATCGTATTCGTATTCCTCGACAATCTCCTGTTGTAGCGTAGGATCCCATCCAGTACGCACCACTGAGATGTCGGTCGTCATCTTGCCAATCGGACCAACAGCTCAATCTTCTGTTGACGGAAAACCCTTGGTCTAAGGGCGCTCCTGAAAGCCAAGGAAATATGTCATCGTTAGACTTTTTTATGTATCGAAACTATTTGAAGCAGTATAGATGATGGTTTTACTAAAGCATAATATTGTCTCTCCTCCGAAGTCAGGACCAATGATCTGCACTGGGATGCTGCGAAAACTAGTGGGCAAAATTTCCCTGCAATAGGTTGGATTGTATTTTATGTATTCATTTTTTAGAATAATGTATATAGTATGAGATGATTAAAAAAAAAAAATATGATTTTTGTGTAAGAGGGAAAATTCAAAAAATTGCGCAATAAATAAATAGAAGAATTTCTTTAGAATTTCTCACTGGCCTATTAAGTTCAGCGCATTAATAATTCATGAGGCTATTTTTATCGAGTTTTGTTTTCCGCAGAAAGCGACAATTAACTTCTATATATAATGCAAATGTAACTGGTGAGTGATGTTCACACATAGGTAGAAGCATTTTGCAAACGTTAAGTTTTGTCAAAGAGCAGTGTAATGGCGTGGGGGTACACCAACATTCCCACTCTATAAACATCATCATCATTATCGTAGATTACGTCATGGGTATGATATCACGAGGGATAAATATATTTACGTGATGGCTGGCCACTGTGCATTGGACTAACACAATAATTTTTTTTTTCAATTCAAGGATTTGATGAAAAATTTATTGAATGCGTTTTTGAAACATTAGATGTTTAAGGAGCATTTTGAAAAATTTCTATTTTTTTTTTATTTATTTAAAAATTTTTCTGATATTTCCAATTTTGTCCTCAACTTTTTATTCCATAGAAATTATTGTAATTCCCCCGAAAATGGAGAGTGTCAAAAATTTTCGCTTTTCTCCAACTTTGATCTGATTCTGGCAAATTTTTTATAAGAGTTCTGCACGTGTGTGAGTGCTCGTATGTGAGTGATTTTTTGCTCCCATGCTTTCATGAAGGGATCGACCGAATTGATTTTTTTTTCAACCATTGTTTTGTTCCCCAGGCCGGAAAGGAGTGTCGACCTTGAAAAACAAATCCTCCAATCGTTATTAACAATTTCAATTCTTTGAAAGGCTCCATCGCGACAACGGTCAGAGATAGAAGAAAAAGTGTGGAGCAAATGTTACTCCTTGTCCAAAACTACACATATAATGTTTTATGACTTTTTTTCATAACTCGTATAATTTAGGACATGTAATTGAGAATTCTTTCCACACACACACCGACACCCACCCACCCACCGAGACACCCACCCACCCAGACACACCCCCACCCACCCACACACACCCACACCCACCTACCCACACACACCCCCACCCACACCCACCCATACCCCCCCCCCCACCCACACACACCCACACCCACACCCACCCACCCACCCACCCCCACACACACACACAGAGGGTTTTGAAAATAGACTTCCCAAGTGGAGCGATAAGAAATTTGTCTTGAAAAAACTAAGAGCTATTCACTGGAGTTCAATTAATTAAGGGGCGCGTAAGTGACCCCGAGATTCTCCCATGATAAAGTACATTAATGGATAATAGAGCGTGTGGGTGTGGAGCTTTAACACCTCGATTGTAACACGGATCATTATATTAGCAGAGGATAAACTCTGTCGCTATAACCCAGATTAACTTATAAACATTTGCCATGAGCTCACAGGGCAATTTTATTTGAACCAGACATTCGCAATATTAGCCGTTTGATTCCGTGGGTGCGCTCTGGGAGATCTCGCGCATTTTCGAGTGATATCTCGAAGTGTGAAGGAGATAGCGCAATTTTCATGAGAAGCTTTTTTGTAGGGCACACTGAGAGCTACAAAAAAGTCTTGTAACAATATTCATGAATCCTCGAAGTTTTGAAGATATCCGCTAAAAATGAGATGTTATTCTGAGGCAGAGAACTGCTCCAGAGATGCTGTGCCACTTCTCGTCCAGCCGAAAAAATTTTATCTCCGCTCAAAAAAATTGAATAATTTACTTGAGCCATTCAAAACATTTGCTCAATTTTCAAATCTATTTTTGATATGAAAAAAATTTGCAACTCTTACTGAAGTCTCACTATTCACTCAAATTTTTCGCAAAAGTTTTACAACAGACCTGTCAGTGTTCGTGTATTTTATTTTTAGACCAACTACAGTGGAGTTTCAGTTTGAATTTACCTCGTTATCATGATTTGCCAGTTGCGTGGTATTGAATGGGGCTTGTGTGTTTGAGCCGGTTTACATGGATCTCAAGTTAAGTGTGTAACGGGCTTTTCATACTTTCTGAGAGACTTTAATTCACTACCAAGGAAAACTGGGATGTCCAGTTGACGAAAATGGAGTGAAAGACGGTGGAATATATTGTGTAGCAACTGTATATAGATGCACCAGGTACCAACATATTATTTCGCGAATTTACGAAATATCGAAACACATTTTTCAGAAAGATTTGGAAAAATTTTTTGACGAATGATTTCGAAAACGTGGAAAAAAAAACATTCAAAAAATTGGAAATTTTTTAACACTTTTGAAAATTTAGAAAATCTAAAAAAAATTTTGGGGAACTTGAATGAAAATTCTGATTTTTTTGTACTCAAAAAATTTTCAAAAATCTACAGTTTTTTTTTTTTAATATTTGGAAAATCCGAGAAATTTCTAAAAAAAATCTAAAAATCATTTCTGGCCTCTGATATTCGACTGTGTCCCTTCATATTTGCAGTGCACACAATGCAATTTTATGAATGAAAATTCCTGTCGCGCCTACCCAGTGAATTTAGATCAATTGCTGGATCGAATGTGGCGTCATGAATTAATGCACCGCCACTACCGGCCATTCGTTTATGTCATGACCAATGTCTGCCCTCTCTTTCTATTTCAACAGGCTGATCCACCCAGACGATAGATAAGAGGGCATGCTCAAGAGGGCGTAACATAATGATTCACGATGTGAATGACACTGCGGGCAATGTCATCATTTCCACAAAGTCATATTTCCTCAAGTCGTTCGATTTTTCCCGAACATGAGCCGAAAAAAGTGGATTGCTGTTTAGGGACGCAATAACAAAACAGACGAGACAAAAATTTTTTTACGGCCATGTGAGAAAATAGATATTTTCGTCACAAGGCTGTAAACAACTTTTTTGCCTAGGCCGTAGAAAATATTTTACGGCCTTGTAACCAACTGAATTTTTCTTCATACCGGGCGTAAAAGCCTGTTTTACGGACGCAAAGCGTAAAACGGGATTTTACGGACAGTATGATGAAATAGATCTTTTCGATACGAGGCCGTAAAAAAAATTTCTGGGAATCATCTTTTTCTTATCTAAAACGATAATGCAAAAAAAAATTGTTTTCAAAAAATTCTGAAAAATTGAAAAAAAAAAATTAGATAAAAATAGATCTACTTCTCAAACGAAAGTTAACCAAAAAAAAAAATTCCGCTCAATTATTATTTAGAATGAAAATCGTTGATAACGATTCATTTGGCGGGCTCGACATAGAAAAACGTGTTCAAGCACTGGTCCCTTGTGTAAAAATACACTTTATGGTCTATCATTTGGTCACATGGCACGTCAATTAATACAAATCAATGGTTACCTGATTGAAGGCACTAATTAATTACTCAATTAATCAACAGATTGAAGCAGAAGGCCCTCTATCTTTCATTGTAGTACCAAGGTGATACAAGACACACGCACACAGTGCTCGGCATTATTGATTTTTCCGATGCAGTCTATGCGGCGCCGTACACATACATCGCCGGACATACACACACATCGACAGATTCAACGACAAAAAAAGAAAATCCCACTTGTGCGTTCACAAGCGCTAAAAAGCTCAACTCCATTACAGCCTGTCAGCACTGCATGCACCTGCCTCGCCACTTCCGCTTCAAGGTCTCTTGGTTTTTGAACTTTTTCGGAAACTATCTAACTTATAACTAATTGTAAAAAAATACAAAACGAGATAAATCTCGGTGACTCATTGGGGACCAACCGAAAACTTCCCAATTTGTAATATCCCCCCCAAGACCAGTTTACTTCAAGATCACCTTAAGCCTTCGAAAGCTCCTTAAGGAGTCGTCTCAGGGAAAAATGTTATCAGACATTTTTTGTAGAGAATTTCATCTCTGACAAAAAAGATATTGATCAATTTTTTCTGTATCGACTCGTTCCCGAGATAGATCAGAAATTCTACTCCGCGGATTCGGGTGAGTTTTTATCGCGGTGTAACTCGCGGGTTTTTGCAATTTTGTTTTTTTTGTTTTTTTTTAACTTTGAGGTTTAGAAATTTTTTATCATTCTTTAAAAATATGTACGTAATTACCACCTGAGCCTAGCGGTACCCAAGATGAGTAGAAACACAATGGCGGAATGTTATTTAGGGGTCATTAACCGATTCAGTGGACTCCTTGGAAGCAGACTAGAAGGAGGAATGAGAGGAGGGTAAAGGGTCGACTCAAGTATTCTGGCTGACCTTCTTGGCCCAAGGCGACGCCCCCAATTACAATTTTTAACTCGATCAATTGATACACGAGATTAAAGCGATACTCGAAGCATGAGAATCGGCAAGAAAATCAATTTTAGGAAACTTAATCAGCTGGAGATAAAGATACTGAATCAGGGATGCTGTGAAAACCAGTGGGAAACATTTTTCTGGAACAAAGTGGACCGGAAATTGTGCCATAAGTATTCCATAAGAAAATTTTTCGATTTTTTTTTCAAACCAAAATTTTGATTTTTTGGAATTATAAATTTCCAAAGTTGTTCTTTACTTATTTTTTTGTTCTTCTTTAAATACTTTCAAAATTCGTCGGGATTCTTACAAAATTTTTAAATCATAGAAAACTTCGGGAGAGGATGAAAAACTTTTAAAATTTTTGAATTTCATTCTTTATCTCCAATAATTTTTTTCAATTTTTCCCCCCATTTTCTGAATATCCAAAAATTTTCAAAGAACAAAAAAATTTGGTATTATTTAAAAACTTGGTCGGCAAGAATTTAGCAGCATAAGATTTTGTTCGGTACATTTTGCCCGGAAAAGAATTAGTTAAAAATGTGAAGAAAAAAATTAATTGCAAGGGTGAGCGAATTGGTCTCTCAACCACGTAACATACTGTTGCGACAACGTCACATCCGCATTTGCGTTAATCTAACGGCTCGGAAGTTGCCGTCTCTCTGGTTATTGAGAATGGTTCTAAAAATTTATATATCAAAGTAGCTGGAAAGTTCCACAAAAAGCAGAAAAAAATTCAAAATTGCAAAAAAAAAACAATAAACAAAAAAAGAAAACATAGTAATTTTTTATTCAATTCATTTCTTTTTATTCTGAGAACGTTAACACTTCCAAAATTGTTGAAATCCCCAACAATTCTTTTCTAAAAATTCCACAATTTTCAAACCTTTCGCATTTCAAAAAATCCCGCGCTCATTTCGCGGTGCGCATGTCACGTGACCGCACAGTGTTGCCGCGATTATTTGAACCGCTCGACTCAATTGACATTTATTTATCATTACATTTTACAAAATTGAAGACCGTCATAGTTCCCATATCGATTACAACAATGATTGTTAACATTTTCTAAAGATGTATTTCAAAATTTACTTCTTTTTTACAAACTTGGCGCATCACGTACAGCGCCCTGTTGCCGCTAGCCCGTGCTTCGCTGAATAACCACGTGATTCACCAATTTCTCATAGTTTAAAAATAGTAAAAAATACAGATAATTGAAGCTATGATATTGGTCTCAACGATTGTGTTGCACAAGTGTTTAATGTTTTGTATTATTGGAGATATTCAACGGAAATGAGACCTGCGGAGGCGATGCGGAAGATGGCGCCGTGCATGAAGGGTCAAAGCAAGCTAATTACCTATCGATATTAAACCATTTTAAGGTAGCCCAATCAGTTTGAGGAGACCTAATCTTTTCCGGTTTTCAGCACTGTTCAGCTATCGATATTGAACTATTTTCAGATACTCCCATCAGTTTAAGAAGAGCTGATATTTCATAGTTCTTCAACATTCACTCTGCTGAAGCAGTTCAGAAAATTCAGCTTGAGAAATAAGAACAAAAATTGATTGTACCTAATTAAATAAATCAATGACCGAACGAAGAAGCAAGAAAGGTTCAGTATTTTCCCCTAAGGGAAGAGATCTGGGACAGTAATACGAGGAAAAAACGAGGGAGGTGTGTACTCTTGCGAAAAAACCAGGTCGGGTGCTCGTGAAGCGGTGAAAAATTATTGTAAACGCGTTAGCAAGAGTCAATATAGCAATTGAATACTTTGCGGCAATTTGTAACCATTGTCAATCTATATTTTGAATATAGCAATGGTTTTTTTGTTTCAGTGAAAGTTGATATGGGAGAGATCGAAAATCGAATGAACTTTGAAAATTCCAGAAAATGAATTTCCAGTTTTCAATTCGATGGCGAATTCTTGTTTTTTTTTTCTTATCAAACTCATTTTTTGTGCTCTTGATTTGATTTTTGATTTTTTAATTGGCTGATTAAGGTTTCAAATTATAATTGAAACATTGTACTGTTTCAACAATTCCAACTATCAATTGGTGATATCACAAATATAAATTTGCCTATTAAAGTTGAAAACGTAGAAAAAAAATAGAAAATTTGAAGAATCCCAAAATATTTTTTTAAAAATTATAATCCTGGATAGTCATTTAGATTGCAACAATATTGAGAATTCCATGGTTTTTTCATCTATCTAAGAACTTATTAAAATTTTGGTACTGGATTTTTTTGAATTACAAATTTCCAAACTTATCAAAAATTGAAGAGTTTTTTGAAAGAGATTTTTTTTTGAAACTTCTGTTTGAAAAGTTACAATAAAAAAAATTCTAAAAACTTTTTTTAAAAAACAATTTTTTTTTTAAATTGTTCTCATGTGCATTTTTCATTGTCATTTCCTCGAAATTTCGTTTCCATAATTTTTCTATTTTAGATTACAAGCGAGAGTCGCCCAATTCAATTCATAGGAAATTCGGCAACGCCCCCGCACTATTTTCTAAATATAAAACACTTTTTTCCCTCCCCATGACGATCCGATTTATCCGAGCGTTGGAAAACTCGATCACATGTGTGAGAAAAAACGAGCCTTAAGGTTAAGGAGGAACCTTGTCTCTGACCAAAAAAATGGTGATAAAGTTTAGAAAAAAAATACACTATGAAAGACTCTGTACCTCAAATGGACCCACAAAATTTCGAAATTTCCGACTATATCGTACATAAAATGGTCCAATTATAATTCTCAAAATTTTGCATGAAGTCTAAATTTGGAAAAAAAAATTGAAACATTCTAAAATTGTTAAATTTAATTCGTTTTTTTTATCTCAAAACCTGAAAAAAATGTAACTTGAGAAATTAGAGAAATATATAGAGGAAAAAAAATGTTTCAAAAACACAAATCTCTAAAAATTTTCCTAAGTTCGTAAATTTCGAAAAAATTAAATATTCTACAAATTTTTTTCTTACTGAATATTCGCAAATGTAAAGTAATTGGACAATTTTATAATTGTCAGGTTTGTAATTTCAAGTTTTTCTAAAATTTTTGATTTTAGAAATAGGTCATTACCAAAAAAACTCCATAAAAATCCCATCAATGTAACAAACAATGCTCTGTTAATGTAAAAATAAAGTCATCATTTACATCTTTACGATTAAATACCTCAATTCATTAAGAAAAGAAGATAAAATTTTAAGTACCTGAATTATCTTGTGATACATAAGACATATTTTTGGCTGTGACAAAGTAGATATGAGAAGCTTCGAAATTGGGACGAAATTGGTGATTGATTATATTTTTCATGCTGTAATCTGAATTACCATTTAAATTACCTTCCAAAATTCCCAATATTTTCATCATCTTGTTTATCTAGAATCTAAAAAAAAAATTTCAAAACTTCACAAAAGTTTTGAAAGAATATTTTCTAAACTTCATAAGGGGTTCATGATTCTCATTCAGAAATTTTCTCCAGGAAAACTATATTATCCTATTTATCTCATTCATAGAAAGAACTTGCTTGACGTCTTCTTCAATTGAAGTATTTTCAATGCAGGTTCAAGAATCACGTTTCTGTCACTCTATATCATAATGTTATTCCATTCCTCAACGATTTTACTACAACGTCTCAAAACCCATTGGTTTTCTATTATTTCGTCAGATTACATGGATAGTAATTTTTTCTACTAAGTGTCTACGAATTCCCTTAAGCTTCCCAATTTGTCAATTTCCACATTTAAAAATAACCCATTCATTTCTTAAACTGACAATTGTCAAACTTTTGAAACATTCAAATTTTCCATTTTTTTACACTTTCAAATTCCTTAATTACAGAATTTGCAAAAAATTCTTCAAATTACCAAACTTTAAAAATTTGAAGCTATATAAGTGTTATTATTACATTTAATTTTTTTTGTGAATTCAAAAACTGGTAGAGGATTTTCTGAGTTTTAATTTTTATTTTTATCATTTTATTAAACCATCAATCCATGGCTCTTATTTTCGATAGAAGACGACTGGATCCTAATCTTCAAAAAACAAAATATATACACATATATATATATAGATATATTTCGGTTATCGCGGACCAAAGTCTCCGCGATTAGTCACAGCTTTAACGATCATCGAAAATGAAAGTAACATTCTCAGGAAAGGGACATTAAAATCCACTTAATACTATTCCCCCGGCTACCAAAAATGAATTCATTAATCCCAATCTTGACACATTAAGGAAGTGATCAAAAAATCTAAAAAATTCCAAATAAAATTAAATGTTTTGAGGAGACGCCCTCATTTAAATTGTCCTAAATCTCAGAATTGAATTTTGGCGGGAATAACCAACTAGATTCAAAATTCAAAGCTCAAATTCCCTAATCCCAATTTTGCTACATGAAGGGTGTAATTAATACAACTCAACGATACCAACGAAAATGAATTACGTTAACAAGACTCTTTCAGATCTATCTAACTTCCACATCCCAAAATATTAAAATTGCTATCTTATAGAGCGCTATTGGCGGGAAATTCAAATCATGCTCAAATCTAAAAAGTCAAATTCATTAATCTCAATCTCAACACATTAAAGGTCAGATATATATGTAAATTCTAAACAAGAACAAAATTTTCGACCCGATCTTGTCGTATATATATATATCATTTTGACTTAAAACTGTTCTATATATTTCAATTTTTCAATTTACAGTAAAATGTTTTTTTTTCAACTAAAAAAGTGATCTATATTTAAGAAATTAGGATTTAGAGAATCAAATTGTAAAAATTCCCACAAAATTCCCAAACTCCAGACCCAGCATTCAAAAAATCTTGGTGAAGTCTCAGACACCGCACTTGGCGGGAAATTTGAAAAGGGTTTGAAGTTGACCATCAAAGTTTCAAAAATGTCAATGTCGGAAATCGCAATTGGCGGGCAATTTCAAAGAGTTTTAAATGTGAATAAAAAGTTTGGGCAACTCAGAAATTTGGGGGTGGGTTGAAATTTCTGTGAACGATGTGGGTCAGACATAGAATCAAGTGTAAGGGTCAAGCCCAGTCTTCGTAAAGAAGCCCAACCTAGAATCATCAGGCGTAATTTACCGTTTGATATCGTAGTAACGAGAGTGATAGTATAGATTAGATTGGATTAAATAATTTTTTTTGTCAATTTCTGAAATTGGTTTCTAAGTTGTTAACAATTTTATTTTTCAACTTCCTGGATTTTTTTTTTTACTTTTCAATTTCTTAAATGAGGTTTTAAATATTTTATTTATTCAATATATTCAAATTTTCCGGAAATGCAATTGATAATTCAGACTTTGTATTTTCGTTTAATCCATTCAAAATTTCTAGTTTTTTATGTTTTTGAAATTTTCTAACTTGCCTCCTGCTAATAGTTAGAAAAAAACGATAGTGATAATAACAAAACACCAACAATAATTCCATAAATATCCACTGGAAAATCTATCCTAGGGAATGAAAATTGGGTCACCGGTGGGACTCACTTGACAGGTGAATCGCCATCACGTATGACAAGCTAGCAGTAAAATCGAGCAGAATCGAATTTTCTTTATTGCATCAATTTGAGCTCTTTTTGAGTTAATTTTGAGTGAAAAGAAAAAAATTTGAGCTCACCGGTATCAGCTCAAAAATCGTGTTACTGCTAGGTTTCGCGCAACCTAGCAGGAAAAACTTTAAAAATGAGCAGAATCAAATTTTCTTTCTTGCATCAATTTAAGCTCTTTTAGAGTTAATTTTGATTGAAGAGAACAAATTTTGACCTCACCTGTATCAGCTCAAAAATTGAGTTACTGCTAGGTTTCGCGCAACCTAGCAGTAACTTTTTTTTTTAATGAGCAGAATCAAATTTTCTTTGCTGCATCAATTTAAGCTCTTTCAGAGTCAATTATGAGTGAAGAAAAAAACATTTGAGCTCACCTGTATTATCTCAAAATTTGAGTTACTGCTAGGTTTCGCGCAACCTAGCAGTAATTTTTTTTTTAATGAGCAAAATCAAATTTTCTTTGCTGCATCAATTTAAGCTCTTTGAGAGTTAATTACGAGTGAAGAAAAAAAAATTTGAGCTCACCTGTATCAGCTCAAAAATCGAGTTACTGCTAGGTTTCGCGCAACCTAGCAGGAAAAATCTTTGAAAATGAGCAGAATCAAATTTTCTTTCTTGCATCAATTTGAGCTCCTTTTGAGGTAATTTTGTGTGAAGAGGAAAAATTTCGAGCGCACTTATATGGGCTCAAAAATCAAGTTACTGGGTGGTTTCGCAAAAGCTAGCGGGAAAATCTGTAAAAATTAGCGGAATCAAATTTACTGTTACATTAATTTGAGCTCTTCTCGAGTTAATTTTGAGCTCCCCTCAATCAGCTCAAAAATCCAGTTACTGCTAGGTTCTGCGAAAACTAGCAGGAAAATCTGTAAAAATGCGCAGAATCGAATTCTCTTTGTTGTCTCATTTAGAGCCGTTTTAGACTTAATGTTGAGGGAAGAGAACAAATTTTGAGCTCACCTGCATCCCCTCAAAACGAGAGTTAATGCTAGGTTTCGCGCAAGCTAGCAGAAAAATATTTAAAAATGAGCACAGGCAAGTTTTCTTTGTTGCATCAATTTGAGCTCTTTTAGTGGTAATTTTGAGTAGAGAGAAAAAATTTTGAGCTCACCTCAATCAGTTCAAAAATGGAGTTACTACTAGCTTTCGCGAAAGGTAGCAGGAAAATCTTTAAAAATCAGCCGAATCAAATTTTCTTTATTGCATTAATTTGAGCTCGTTTTGAGTTAATTCTAAGTGGAGAGAAAACATTTAGAACTCACCAATATCAGCTCAAAAATGGAGTTACTCCTAGTTTTTTTGAAAAGCTAGAATTCGGTGTTCACCACATCATGATCGACAAACAAAGCGATTGCAATATAAGGAATTTAACGGATAATTTATAGAAAATTAAGTTCAGAAATGGGAAGAAAAAAATTGAACCAGCGGAGAATTGAATTCGAGCGTTCTCCACTATACCTGACTTGACCTGAAAATTGTTTATTATCATTTATGATATATATACTATTATACAGGGTGTCCCAGAAGTATATGCTGATGCGAAAGGGGTGGGTTCACGGGGTGATTCTGAACGGAAAATCCCTTTTTCACTTTTTGATCAGAAGCACCCCTATGGAGTTCTGGGGATGTGAAGAATAGCCAATGACGCTACAGCGTTCACCTGCTCTGGGCTTTCGTGGCCGTAACGCATACTAACGCCTGCAAACACACACACGCACGCTCCCGCACCAGCCCACACACACCCTCACATGCGGACGCCTGCGCACACACAACTGACCTTGACGGGGCTTTGGTGTAGTGGGTAGAGTGTCTGCCTACTATTCCAAAGGTTCCGCGTTCGATTCCCGCTCACTGCAAAATATTTGTTCTGAAAAATATTTTCTGACGGACTCCGACCGATGGCAGGAACATTCCGTGTGTGCCATCGGCGGTATCCATGAAGTGAGACCGTGAGCCGGGACCGAACGCGACCCGTCGCGCGGGGGGGGGGGAGGGTTCCATCGTAGACGCCCGCCATCGTATCACAGGGGTTTCTGGAGGTTTACCCTGTGATCAGAAATACGATGAGCTGAAACGGCGAAGTCGGCCCCAGCCGCAATGGGTGGGTACTCTGATCCGTAGTATTGCCCATGTAGTAATGCTTACCAACGGGGACGTGGGTGAATACAAATAGAGAAAGAGTGGAAAAAAAAAAAACACAACTGACCTTCTGAAACAACATGAATCTTCTGGGGTAAACCGGTGGTAAAATGGGCCCCTGAAGTAAAAGGTACTCCCCGGGAAAAGAAATTACTTTCACTTCAGGGGGCCCAATTTACGTCACGGCATCGGATTTGCTCCAGTGTGTCAACCGTGTGTGTGTGTGTGTTTTTTTGTCTCCGTCCCTCTCGTTGGTCCTCCCCTCGGTAGCGGCCGTTAAGTATTCCTTCAGGAAGGAGTACTGGACACCCATGCGGCTGGGGCTGACTTTTCCCCATAGTATTTCTAAACCCAGGGTAAATCTCCAGAAACCCCTGTTTTACGATAGCGGGCGCCTATGTTGGACCCCACCCTGCGTCGGGTTAGGTTTCCGCTCGGCTGGGCGGTCTCATTTTATGGGTACCACGGATAGCACACACAGAACGTTTCTGCTTCAATCGGAATCCATTTTCATCGGAATATATTTTTGAAAATATTCTCCGGCGGTCGGGCGCCAACCTCTGACCTTTGACGCAGTAGGCAGATACTCTATCCACTCCGCCAAAGCCCCGACTTGGGTCTGTGTGTTTGCGCGGGTGTGTGTGTATGTGTGCGGGTGTGGGTGTATTTACGCGCGAGTATGCGTTACGGGCACTGAAGCGCAGATCAGCTGATCGCTGTGGCGTCATTGGCTCACGTTTTCACCCCCAGAACTCTTCAGGGGTACTTCTGATCAAAAAGTGGAAAAGGAATTTGTTGTTCAGAATCACCCTCTGAACCCTCCCCTCCCAGATCAGCATATACTTCTAGGACCCCCTATATACAGTATCGATGTCAGAAACCATTTTATAGTAGATCACTAGCCATTGGCTTTATTTCTAATTTGAAGCATGTTTTCAATCAATTCTTCATTAGTAGACAGGATTATATGGATTTACAGTTGGGTATGATATAAATGAAAAATAGTGGTGTACAAATGTGTGTGCCCCATGCAGGGCACAAACAAGACTTGCCGATTTGGTATTTAACTACAGCATCAGAACGCAACCATGGTGATGAGCAAAAGCAACGATGATATAAAAAATCCGAGTTCAATTCTAGCAAATGAAAAATTCAATTACACTAGTTTGAAAAGCACATAATGATTCGGTTTTGTCATTGGGTCATTGAGAAGCTATGAGCAGCTACGTTCGTTCTTCTCGTATGATGTACGTAATTGGTTAAACGGCCATACCTCTTTAAATATGCGAATTACGGAAAAAAGTCATTCAACATAAAATGTGTATTTTTGCATGCGTAAAAACTATTGTTTAGTGATCATTCCGCTAGCTGATACGATTTTCGCCATAGAACGTTATAAACAATTGGAATTGTTTATAACAATATATATATACGGTTAATTGCATTCAAAATCTAATCCTCTCCGAGTTACATTAGAACACTCCGATTCAGACCCTAATGGCCTGCATGGCTTCATTCTTTCACTTATTACACACATCATTTTTCAAACTCCTATACCTCCTTAATTATGCAAATTAGCAAAAAAAGTTATACTACATAAAATGTGTATTGTTGCATTTGTTGAGGACAAATTCCTCATTGTTGAGGAATAACTTTTGTCTCAGAAATTTTTCGCTAACTTTGATAGTTTAGGCAGTAGAAGATTATAAACAATTGAAATTGTTAATAACAATATATATAGTGCATCAATTTGATCCAAAATCTAATCCCCTCGATTTTGCATGGAGATGTTTCGATTGCGACCCTGAAAACCTCAATAGCTTCATTCGTTCGCGAGAAACCTAGGATCAAACTTTTTTACACACACATACACACACACACACACACACACACACACACACACAGACATTTGTTCAGAATTCGTTGGGGATCATTTTGGTATACTTAAAACCCTAGTTACAGGCCGAAATGAAAAAGTTCGATTTCGGGGTGATTACTATAACTTCCCTATCGGGAAGTTAATAACTCCTACAAAACCTTGTAATTAAAACATAGGGCTTCACTTGACTTGAAAGTTTATTGTCATTTATAATGTATATATGCTACATGCCGATGTGTTAAATTGTTAATGCTAGATCTCCAGCAATTAGCTTTATATGTAGTTTGAGTGAACTTTAAACTAGGCTTTTCATTGGTACATACGATTTTCAGTACATACAGGATTATAGTACATACCATTATTCATTAAATTATCTTTTTTGGTTTATCATTGGTCAATGGATACTTAACGGCCACGTTAATAAAGATTTTTGCCTTTTTTACCCCATTGGAATTTTTAAAATGGGTTCAAACTGGACCCACACAAAATTGTTCTCCATTGAAATTCACAACGATAACATATAAAAATGAACTGGCAGTTTTTACCTCATTAAATTTAATAAATTTCGGGTAAATACTCCCAGTTGCATCTATAAATGCGCAGGGATGCCCTTTGGAAGCATATGCATTGTATGCTTGACGCTGGATATTGGTCCAGTAATGTACAGTGAATGGCACCACTGATAGAAATTGTATCTCTTCTTTATAGACAGTAGCCTGCATCAGAGACAGAGCGATTATGGGATCCTCATCCCAATACTTGGACTTTGTGTGTGTAGCCTTAGCTCCACGTAAAATTGATGGTTTGGGAATGAGAGGGCATGCTCCATCGTTATCTTGAACATATTTATCAGCTAATTTAGCCCGAATTTTCTCGACATTTTCATTAGCCACCCTCTCACCTAGTCTGAGACGATGTGTGTCTCTCAGGAACAACTTTCGACAACGACCATCACCTTGCGTAACAACTCCAAAAGTGCTCTAATTAATGCAACAAAGAAAATTTGATTGCGCTCATTTTTAGAGATTTTCCCTCTAGCTTTTGCGAAACCTAGCAGTAACTCGATTTTTGAGCCCATATAGGTGCCCTCGAAATTTTTCCTCTTCACACAAAATTACCTCCAAAGGAGCTCAAATTGAAGCAAGAAAAAAAATTTGATTCTGCTCATTTTTAAAGATTTTTCCTGCTAGGTTGCGCGAAACCTAGCAGTAACTCGATTTTTGAACTGATACAAGTGAGCCCAATTTTTTTTCTCTCCGCTCAAAATTAACTCTAACAGAGCTCAAATTGATGCAACAAACCCAAATGAATTTTGCTCATTTTTAAGAATTTTCCTATTACATTTCGCGGAACCTAGCAGGGCTTCAATTTTTGAGCCCATATAGGTGAGCTCAATTTTTTTTCTCTTCACTCAAAATTACCTCCAAAGGAGCTCAAATTGATGCAAGAAAGAAAATTTGATTCTGCTCATTTTTAAAGATTTTTCCTGCTAGCTTGCGCGAAACCTAGCAGTAACTCGATTTTTGAGCTGATACAGGTGAGCTAAAATTTTTTTTTCTTCACTCGTAATTAACTCTAAAAGAGCTTAAATTGATGCAGCAAAGAAAATTTGATTTTGCTCATTAAAAAAAAAAATTACTGCTAGGTTGCGCGAAACCTAGCAGTAACTCAAATTTTGAGCTAATACAGGTGAGCTCAAATGTTTTTTTCTTCACTCATAATTGACTCTGAAAGAGCTTAAATTGATGCAGCAAAGAAAATTTGATTCTGCTCATTAAAAAAAAAAGTTACTGCTAGGTTGCGCGAAACCTAGCAGTAACTCAATTTTTGAGCTGATACAGGTGAGCTCAAAATTTTTTCTCTTCACTCAAAATTAACTCTAAAAGAGCTTAAATTGATGCAAGAAAGAAAATTTGATTCTGCTCATTTTTAAAGTTTTTCCTGCTAGGTTGCGCGAAACCTAGCAGTAACACGATTTTTGAGCTGATACCGGTGAGCTCAAAATTTTTTCTTTTCACTCAAAATTAACTCAAAAAGAGCCCAAATTGATGCAATAAAGAAAATTCGATTCTGCTCGATTTTACTGCTAGCTTGTCATACGTATCGCCATCGGCACCGAGCCACCTCCTAGATGCCCGCCTCTCCAAAAAAAAAGCTCCAATTTCCTGATTTCCCACCCGCAAAAAACCCCGACAAAATGAAGAAAAAAACACACGCCCAGATCCCCCGTATCACAACTAACCCCACAAAACTCAATTAATGTTCACTCCAAAATTCCAAACCCGCGAAATTCCCCTCCCCTAAAATTTTCAAATTTTCCCTCCACAAATTTCCCATAAATCTTCAAAAAATTTAATTCTCGGGCAGTTTCGGGCTCTGATGTGTCGTCTTTCCCTGCCCTAAAGAAATATACAGAAAAAAAACCTTGAGTAAATGAAGAGTTCGGCCATTTTTACCAGGCACTAGCCGCATCCCAACAATCACACGAGTTCACTTAAATATCCCCTGTAAATTACTACATAAATTACTCACGTTTAACCGCTAAATCCCAATGTCACTTGTGCACATTAATAGTATCACGTATTATTATTAAATCCCGATTGACTTGTATTATTTGGGTGAGTTTTTGATCCTCTATATTTTGTCAAACCACTACAACACAGGTTTTAATCCATCGCCTAGCCAACACCGACTTCGGAGCGTTTCGGCAAAGCCGAGCCCTGCGCACAACCGACATACATCGTTTCAATGCGCGCCACGGCCAACTACGCAACGAAAAATAGTCCCTTTAATAATCATTACGAGTTATTCCCAGCCATACAATTAGCGCAAATTATTATTATTTTCAGGGTGTAAATTTACGTAGGATAATTAGCATGACGCGGCTGATTAACATTGAGTTTGTTAACATTTGTTAAACCTAACAATAAAATTTTTTTTCCAACATGATGCTGGCCCAACATTTATATATATTATAAGATTATAAAATTATCGCAAATTTCGAACTCTATAGATGACCTATACTATATGAATTTCACGGGTACAAATGTGAACACTTTTACTAACATCGATTCATTATAACAGAGGTTTGTTAACATTGATTTGTCAGCATTTAGAAAACTTAATAATTTGCAGTTCTCAACATAATACTCTCCCAACATTTATATCTCAATAAAAATATTCGCGTTCACATAATTTTCAAAATTTTACGCGCCAAAGTGATGGGTTTTAATTCCCTCCTTTTAAGATAATTTAATGCTGGCTTATTCTTACTTGTTAGAATTTTTTTAGACTCAATATAGGCTGCACAATTTTTCAAATTTAATTTCAATTTGAAATCAAAAGACCTAGGGCCGTGAATTTGGTTTGTGGGCGGAGCGATGGTATTCGACGACCAATGAGAATTGAGAAGGTCGATGGGGACCAGTGGATGTGATTCCACGGGCGTATCCGTGCATGCTGCGACTATGTGTGTGTCAGTCAGACTGTACCCTGTCAAAAATTTAATCTTCACTCGGACTGTTTTGATTCAGAGGACCGAAGCGGTTGCCCGCAAATTTTTGAAAGCTATTGTCGCGCGCTAACAGACTTGACGCGTCTTCGCGTATATGTGCTGTTCATTGCATATATTTGTCAAATTTTCTTCTTTCCTCAATTACCGAAATCTTAAAATGTTGCAACTTTTTTTTCGGGACTGGAGCAAAAAAATACAAAACATTGGGGTTGAGTTTTGCAGGGTGCAGGTGTACTGCTCTTCGCACCTGAGAGATAGGTATATATACAAGAATACATGTACAATATTAAAGCTGTGATAGCGCGCGCAGGGATACACAGCTTGCGTCCTATGACATCATCAGCCCCGTTTACACGTTGTCTGGACCGGGCACGCCCCATCCTTCAGAAACACTTTGTTATTCCTCAATTTTCATTGACCACGTTCAACTCCAATTATGACAGCTCCGGTATCAATCAAATTGTTCTTATTTCACTTCTCAATTTATCAATCGCCAATCACGGGCGTTAGGTCGCAAAAATTGTAAGATTTTTTTGGTCTTTTGAAAAACTCTATAATTAATTTTATAAAATCCTACAAAAGGTTTCATTTTTTTAAATGAACTGATCCGAATTTACTGAAATTTCCGCAATTTAGTGAAATTGAGTAAAAATGACATTTTCTTAGAATTGTGGTTGAACTTTCAAATTGATTACAATGATCTGATAGAAATCACTGATTAGGCAGAGGCATTCTTTTCGAAAAAACTAAAGCTACCCAAGCTCTGCACTAGCTACAGAATTTCGCTGATGAATAATATAGTTGTAGAGAGTGATCTATTTTTGGCCGATAACTGGAAATAAACCCCGGAAGAATAGAATGCATTTTCGGCAAACTTTTGGCACAAAGACCTACATTGTTCCAGCAGAACAGCCCCAGCATTCCCGACATTTGTATTGGATCAAATGACTGATCAATAGAATTGGAAATGGTTGTGACTTGTAGAGGAGGATTTGCTGGACCGGTCCTAAAAATCTGAAAATTTTCTGACGTTTAGAAATGGAGTCAAAAATACCAAAGTTGACCTTCCTAGATCCCTTGGACATTACGAACATAGGGGTGTTCGCTGATGAGCCCCAAAAAATACCTTAATCCTTTTTTCATACACTTTTCATACATTTTTATTCATAAAAATTTGAAAATAACAATCGACTAGTTAAATATATTACATTAAAGTTTTTATAATATTTATTTTTTTCCAATATTTTACTTAATTTCTTAAGATTTTCGCTCTTGACAGGAATAGTGAACTATCTCCCCATTTGGATATCTGGCAAATGCACTGGAACATTAAGAAAAAAATTGAAGTTATCTTCACCTCGGAAGGAAAATCGACACAAAATTTCCCTCACTTCCTTGATAAGTATCTCACCCTGCTTACCTCTGATTTCCAAATCTCTTCTTACATACAGGACAAATATTGAACTCAGTCATAAGCACACTCTGAGACTCATAATGCATCCTCTGCTCCTGCACCTGAAGGTGTTCAGCGTGTAGTAACCCCTTCAGAACTTGCGTTCTCCTTCGCTCACTCAATTGATTTTGCAGAGAGGCCTCTAAAAAATGTCGAATTCGCCCAATTGGCACTGTATCTGGGAGTACTTCCAGAGCCTTAATTGGTGATATCTTCGGTGCATATTGCTCCAAGATTTCCAGAGCTGTTTCTAAATCGGGTTGAGCAGTCTTCATTATATCTGGATTTCCTGCAAAAAAAATTTCAAGAAAAATGAACAACAATTAACAAAATTGTTTACCGTTTTTGGTTTTTCTCTTCATGTCAACGCCATTTTCTAAACTTTACTGAACATCCTCACACTTTGCTGAATAAAATTACAACTCAATTTAATTAACTTACCCGCCATGAAGATGGGTTCTGGCTTCAGCAATTGCTGAATAAGTGTTACATAGACTTCGTCAGCTCCGTCCACGGATTTTCCTCCCTCGACATTTCTGTGACCTTTAATAAAAACATTTAGTATTCATAAAAATTAAAATGTTACTTGTGAGGGGAATTGGGAGTTTCGAGTATTTTGGGTGTACATAAATTCTGTTCAACATATATTTTGTCCGGACGTTATTGAGGAATACCTACTCTCATATGTTCCATATACATTATGACAGTACTTGATAGCCCTCGGCACATCATTCAGTAAATTAACATAGATGGAAATAGCCTGATGATGTCGTCCCAGTCTCCCCAGAATAATGGCCCTCTCCTCGAAGAGACAATCCGAGGGAAATTGCACCAAAATCGTTTCCGGCGTATAATGAAGAGACTTGTCCAGGAACATCTGCAACTTGTGTCTAACGTGTTCAGCATTCTGTTTCTCAGCAGGCGTCGCACTGGGACTCATGCCAGCTAGACACTTCTCCTTGTACTGGTGCACCAGTATATTATGAAACAACGAGTTATCGTCTTCCCAGACCCGAACAACATACTCCAAATAAGTTATAACGAGACTTTTGTGTTGCCTCAGCAGGTAATCAAGGACCTTGGGTCTAGGTAGCTGTTCAACTTCCTGAATGTCCTCCATGAAAATTCTGAGCCCTTGTTCTGGATCCTGCTCAAGAACCCACCCTGAAAATTTCAGAATCAGCTCAATGTGCTCCTTGCCCAAATGCTGAAGATACTGAATTGTTCGTTCGGTTCCCCTCAAACTTGAATCACTCTGCTTGCTCTGTTTCTCCAACAACTCAAGAGCTTTCTTATGCTGTCCCTTGGTTTGATAGAGTATTATCAATTCAGGATACTTCTGATGCTGCAATAGAGTCTTTTCGGCTTCTGCCAAATGGCAGTGGTTTAGTCTCAGCAATGGCGCTACCAGAGCGTCGTTAGTCTGTAAGCAGAGTATAGAGCTGATTGAGTGATTGGATTAAAATATTCATTTTTTTAACATGACCAAAGATGGAAAGCGGGAGATCAAAGAAGGGAACCAATGAGCACCTAACTCAACATCAATCGTGTTATCACTTCCCATTCGTGAATTGTCTGAATAGGAAGATCCAAGGTTCAGACAGCTTACCTGTAAATAACATTTCAACAATGTTGTATCAATAATTTTGAGCAGTTGTTCAGTAGCCGCTGCTGTCATGGTCTTCTTATCCCTCTCATTCTTCACCGTACCAGAACTATCCTTACTATCCTTACTATTGCCGTCAGTTCCGCCCATCAAGTTGTGCCTAACTTCCGTCAAGAACCCTATAAGCGCTAGCAATCCGTTCTCCAAATCTCGATCCTGAAGCTTGGGCAGCCCAGTGGCTAATGGCTCATTTCCATCATTACTATTTTCAGAGGAATCCGAGACTAGATGAGGAAACAGTCTAATGACCTCATAAGGGTCTGTACCCAATTCCTGAAACTGGTTCATAGCTTCCTGAAATTTACGACTGCAGAACAAGTGGTGGGCGTATAGTGTCTGAATTTTGTAAGTTCTTTTCGCTTTTTCTTCGTCTGTAGCATCAGATAGGCTGGTGAGTTTTAGCGCTAATTGGAATCGATTTTGCTCAAGCAGTTTGCGAATTTGTAGCTCGACGTCTATGGAACTGACGCACCTGAAATGACCAGAATTTTGAATGATTGTTAGTCCTGAAGAGCCTAAGAGAAGAATGTCTTTCAGTCTCTTCCAGTCATGTTTTGTTCAAATGTCGAACAATTATCTTTTAGGATTTTCTCTCTTCACAGAAACATTAAGAGCATGTTACGTACCAGACTTGGCTGATTGAAGCGACATAGACACGTCCCTGTTTGCACCTGCAGATAAGCCGAGACTTGTTGAGTTCTTGGAGGGTTTGAATGTGAAGGGAGCCTTCCAATGTGTACACTTCTAGAGTATCGTGCACTATCCCTAATAAATATGGATCATCCCAGGCAGTGGCACTTGGCGAATCTGTCCATTTGACAGGATTGTGCTGTATCACTTCACCGGAAGTGTCCACTATTATAGATTGCGAGTCTTTTCCAAGGGCGAATGAAGAGTCCGAGAGTTTTGTGATGCTTGGCTTAGGTGGTTTTCCAGTGGGAAAGAGCTCCTTCGTTTTGCCAACTAAGTTGATCAGGGTGTAGGAGATGCCGTGGAAACCGACGACCAGGGTGTCCCCGCACCAAGCTAGCTCACGTGCTACGTCAGGAAGAGACAGCTCACTACGTGAATCACCTCCCAGATCCTTTTAACCAAAAAACGTAATTGAAAATTGAGATACATTATTCATTGACAATTGATATGTTGTCTCAATGGAAATGGAGAACCCGACACTATGATGTCGAGATAAATTGAATATTAACGAGGTTGACTGTGTAGTCAATATATTTTTGCAATTTTTTTTAATGCAACTAATATTGTAGAAGTGTAAAGTAAAATAACGTTCATGTAAATCAGAATTTGTCGAGTTTTGAAACTGTTGATACCTTGAACTGCTTCTCACGGGCCTTCCAGTAGTACAGCTGGAGCTTTCGTTTGACTGCCACGGATAGGCACACCACTGTGTTTTTGTCATCGGTTAAAGTTTCTGCTGCTTGTACATTTAATGCAAAGAGAGTAGCACCTTTGGTCTTTGGGAGCTGAGTTATCTGCTGGATGTTTATCGAGTTGAGGTCGTGCACGCAGATTATGTCATCTAGAAATTGATGGATTTTTTATGTTTAATTTTTTTTTTTTTAAATTAAATATCAGCCTTATATGGGCTACTCATGAAAAGAGTGTACATAAATACGGCTGTACAAAATGTATGTTCAAAAACTGTGCGAATTTCCGTAATTAAAAAAAATGGGAAAGTTTATAGAAAACTTTCGAGATTTCATATTGTATCTACATTTTTAGACATTGCTCATTTCATCTTATCTTACCTGTTAACAAAATAAGTAAATTGAACTCCGGCACAACGTCAACTTGCACAATTCGTTTTTTACTAAAATTTTTGCTATATCTCAGCAACTCCAATTTGCCATATTCATTTGATTTGGGTGGCACATTGTATATCAATAAATGACCCTCTCTCGTTCCAATCAATAAGTTGTCATCTGCAAAATAATTAAAACAAAATGTTGAGAATTCATTCGTTCATCATTTTTCATATGCGCTATTTTTCAGATTCTGATAGGTCGCCACTGTGGCAAACTTAGTTTTTTTTTGAAACAGTGTGACAAGAAAACTAAAAAGCAAAGAAGAAAAAAATAATTTCTTTCGCATAATTTGGAGTGTCTTAGGTGTTATATATATGTCAACAATAGTTTGTAATATTCTAATATTGTCACGTCAGATCCATGAAGATAAATTTAAAGCGATTGGCACTTATGACAGGTTGACATTGACAATAACATGTCAATTATTTTTTCGAGTTTTGTAAATATTGAAAAAAAAAATTGGAAATTGAAAAGTTACCAAAACGAATGATTTATTCTATTCTATATTGCTGTAACAAGTAGATGTTATAACTACTGTCCTGCACAAATCACGAGATACTTGACAGTTTTGACACGTTCCAATTACGATGAAAATTGTGGCATAAATAATTGAATGTCAATTATTTTAATACTGTGCAAGAAAGGAAAAAGTTTTGCGCATTTTTGACGTAAACAATTTTTTAGTCAGAGAGTGCATATTCTAATTTGACAGGTAGAGGTTATAAACACTGTACCATAGGCTGCCATAGACTCGATTTGCACTGTCAGTTTGAGAATCGGACTTGCTTCGTATGCGTCGTGCATTTTGATGATTTTTGGGATTAATTGCGTTAATTGATTGATTGGATATATATCACAGTAGGCGAGGTTTCGTTTAGAGTTTTAGTGATTTGACAGGAGACAACAAGGTGCGATTCTGATACTGTGTGGGGTATATATGTATATGTAAAGTGCTCGCCAAGAAAGCATTCACTTCCGGATTTGCCCGAACTTCCCCCACCACTTCCGTATTTGTGTTTATTAACGCGGCAGTGGGGGTGTCGGCGGGGGAAAACCGAGGGGAATTGTTTTTTGGCAGGACTTTATATATATGTAGGCTTTGAGGTGACGTCATTCGTAAACCGAAGTTGCCGAAGTACCCCCACTTCACCCGGGTGCGGTGCACAAAAAGCAAAGTGTTTTGCACGTGAAAAAAATCACAAAAAATTGCACATTCAGAATATTTCTTCGAAAATTTTGAAGACTAAAAAAAAATAAATAAAACTCTTTAAGATTAAAAAAACAAAAAAGTCAAAATAAAGTTTGCCTAAATTTTTTACTGTTTTGAAATTTTGTAGAAATCTCAAAAATGTGAAAAATTCGAAGATTCTCAAGGTTAAACATTCCACGTGGAGATTGACAAAAGATGAAAGTTGAAAAAACTGGCGAAGTTAAAAGTGTTCAGTAAACATTACGAACATAACCTCCAATGTTTGTTCACTCTAAAAACTCTTTAACTAGAAACGTAAAATTATTCAAGAATCACGGCATCTGTGAATGAAACTCATTCAAATTCCATTGATCACACGCGGCATTGACTAATATTCCATAAGGATGAATATTCTTCCGAAAAAGAGGTAAGAGAAAATATATATATATATATATATATGATCTGTGTAAACTGTTACAACCAAAGGTATTTTTTGTAAAGAATTATTTATATCAGAACTCTCCCAAAAAGTTATTCTCAAAACGAACAGGCTCGCGATTTTTTATCTCAAAAATTAGATAACAATTTTTTTTTATTTATTAGATGGCACGTCAGAACGAAGGAAAATATAGCTCGAGTTCGTCGAGATGAGGCACAGGCAGCTGAAGAGGAGAAAGAGCGCAAAGCTAGGGTTCAAAAAGCTGTAAGTTTCTAAAATCGATGTTACATAAATTAAGCAATAAAAAAATTGCAAATTTTTGAAAATGTTGAAATGATGAACGATGAATTTTATTCAAAAAATTGTTGTGTTAACTGAAATTGTAATGTCAATAGGAAACCGAAGCTCGAATAAATCTTCTCAGAAATAAATCTCGTCAGACATATGATGGCCGAGGAGCATTAGTCGAAGAACCTTCTCCGAAGCCAGGTAGTCTAGAACACGTCAATTTTTTCAAAGACATTGAGGATGGAAAAATCGACTATAATAAACCAAATGCTGAGCACGAGGCTGAGAAAAAAGCTGAGAAGGAGAAGTATGAGAAGCAAATAGGATACTTGACCTACCTAGGGCAAGACACCAATGAAGCGACTGGGAAAAAAAATTGGTACGATGAGCTTCCTCTACGAGTTACTGATGCTGATCCAACTAAGGAAGTGCAAGAGAAAAAAAAGTCATTGCAGGTATTATGCAGGTTTTTTGGAATATTAATTGTTTCGGATTTAAGCAGTTTTTTGGTGACTAAAAATTCTACTTAGAGCAACAATAATTCTAGAAATTTAAAGATTAAAAAAAAACTGAAGAAAAAAATTGACCATTGACAAAATTGATTTTTTCCACGTTGTCATATTTCTAATGTTCCTCTGAAATTTTTATTCAGGATCCATTGCTGGATGTCAGAAGATACTTGAGCATAATGGGCTCTTCGAGCTCCAAAAGTGACGCCACGAAACCATCAAAAAAGCGCAAATTAGAAACGGATAGTGATGAAACTACGAAGGAGTCCAAGCGACACAAGAAGCACAAGAAGAAATCGAAAAAATGCAAATACGACAAACGAGAAAAAAGTAATCACGTAGACGTCGAAAAATTACGAGCTAGACGATTGCTGAGGGAGCAATCAGAGAAGCTCAAAACTGAAGCACTCCTCGCAAAAATGAGGGGTGACCCTATTCCAGTAACCAAAAAGGAGGATCCAAAACCTGGAATCAAACAAAAATACAACTCGCAATTTTGTCCAGAAATTGCGCGACAAAATGCAGAACGAACCCCCAAGCATTAATGCATTACGTTAATCGATAACTAATAAATAGTATAAATGGAAAAAAAATCTATAGAAGTTTTCTGTAGAAGTTTTTCATACGTGAGTAGGTGCTTGTTGATTAGTTAATGATAGATGAAGCAGAAAAAAATGTATAGATACTGTATTTGCTGTACGGCAATAAATGTTGATGTTTTCGTTAATTTATTACAATTTATTGTTTTTCAATTTTCTGTAATATTGTTTCTTTTTTGTGTGTGTTTTTCTATTTCATTTTTACAGGTCTTGTGAATTGCAGAACTTACTAATCTGTTGAAAATTTGAAGAGCCGAAATTACAAGAATTTTTGGGAATTTGAACCTGAGAAAAAGAAACTTAAAAAACTAAAGAAATTGAAATGTACATCCCAACACATAAAAATTTCGGTGTATACAGAGCCATGCAAAACTTTCTCGTCCCTCCTTTTTTTCGTATTTCGCAGATTTTCAACCACGTGACCTAACTAAAATGGCTACCGCGTTGTGTTAAAGTGTTTGAAGAACCTGACAGTTTCCGTTCGGATTTCTCCATCAATAAAAAATAATTCAATGCACTTTCCCATTCAGGTAAACGTCGAAACTCTCCATTTTCAAATTCCCAAAAATAGGCCTAAAATTTTCTTATATTTGCCTCCCAAAATTCAATTGATTTCGTCAATAACCTCGAAGCAGACGCCTGTACTTGCGGCGGATACGTCTGGTGCTATTTAAATTTAAATATAACCCAACACTGTCAAACTCATCAATCCAAGTAGACTTTATTTTGCACTTAATTAAATGCATAAAAAAACATTCGAAATTCCTGTTATGGAGTAAATTAGCCAACTTTGGTGCACGTTCGTGATATAACCTCTTATTGGTGTGGCATAATCTATATGTGCAAACACAATTTACGAAATTCTTGAAGTTTTCTGGAGCAAAAAAATGTTTTTCTGGTTGACGAACAATAATAATCGACTGATAATGTTTCAAGAAAAAAAAAGCTAAATAATGTTCAAAATATTTGAAAATGGTGAAGTCAGACACGTTTCAAAAATGGACCCTCACTCATTGGTTTATGTTTTTTTATTGTAGATCATTTGATACGTGATTGGAGCCATGAACGAAGCGCTGACTCCCGAAGACTCCTACCTGGCCTGCGAGATTGACGGCTCCCAGTTCATTTTTCAAGCAGTTCCAAGCTCCCCAGAGGCCTTCATCAACATAGAGAACCTGGACGAGGACTCGACGAGCATATCTGAAAGTCCGGACACAGAGGTCTTAGAATCCATTGAAACAAATGATGAGAAGTTGCCCTTGGTGTGTCTCGACGGGCAGATCTATGCTGTGAAGAATGGCCAGCTCCAGGAGGTGGACATTGGTCGATTACCTCAGGCAAATGTCAAGCTCGAACCCACAGAAAATTTCAAAAATCAAAGATCACCAAAAAAGTAATAAAAAAAATCATGAATTTCAAACGTTACCAAAAATTCTGGATTTTTGGAAAATTGAAAGGAAATTTACAGCAAAAAATTCCTAAAGTCAAAATTCTCCAAAGCTACTCTATTACCCAATTCCAAACTGTAGGTAAACAAATACCTAAAACCTTTTTACGTTTTGTTTTTATTGGTAGATTGCTTGATTTTTGTGATACATATGAAAAAAGATAAAGGACAGCTTGGATAATTTTAGGAAACTTGAAAAAAATTTCGAAACAATTTTGAAAAAAAAGTCATCGAGCCTTTCAATACGTAGACATTAAAGAATCAGAAGATCAGTGAAACAAATCAGAAATCAGATTTATTCGGGGTTAGTAAAACTAAAATTGATACTTCTTTTCCAGGAAAAATCCAGGAAATTCGTCAGGATTACCTAAACCATTAAAGGGGGACTTCCACGAAGAACTAATTCTTAAAAATTCAAGTGAGGATATCTCTGAGGGCCAGGAACGTACAGAGCTGAATGCGAATGATTTTATCGAAGTGGTAACAGCTTTTAAATGCAAAATTTGTCCACATACGACTCAGGACCGTTCCCAGCTTCTGGAACACTTCAAAAAGACCCACACTAATACCTCAACCACTGATTCCATGAAGATAGGTAGAGTCCACTGCCAATTTTATTACATTCAACTTTATCCATAAATTATTTAATGAATGTACATAGTGATTAATTAACGTATTAATGAAACAGATGATGTGAAGCTCATGTACATGTGCGGAGAATGCTCCAATTGCTTCCCTTCGATGGAGATATGTCGTGAACATATGATTGCGGACCATCAACTGACGGACAATCTTCCAGAGGGTCAGGATGGAACTAACGTTGGTCCAGAAGAGATTGATTCAGAATCACGCAATTCTAAGGGGTCCAAGCTGCTGAAGATGGTGCATATGAGGGAGAAAAATACTAGGTGTGTATGTGCGTAAGATTACTCGAAAAACAAACCCTCCAAAAAGTCCCTTTTTTAAATTCACAATGATTGTTAAGTTCCTGAAAAGAAGTTTTTTCCACTTTCGACATTTGACGTCCTTAATTGTTCTTAATAATTCAAATTTTTTTACCTTTCAATTTTTTTATCTTTTGCTTTTTTTTCTGAATCATTGCAATTTGTTTCAATTCTTTACATTCGTTGATGACCAAGGTGACTTTGGCCTGGAATGTTCTATACTTGAATTGTTATTTTAATCTATTTTAACATATACTAAAGTATATTTAAAATATAAAAAAAAGAAAAAAAAATACCTAAATTGTGTAACTCTGATATTTTAATGCATGATTTCTCAGGTGCAAGTATCGAGGCTGTACTCATAAATTTAGTTCGAATGAAACGATGCAAGCTCATGCTGTATGTCACGTGGATCCGGAAACGAACAATTCATACAAATGTTCGATCTGCCCGACTGAGACAAAGTTCCTGAAATGGAGAATTTGCCAGAGCCACTTGTGGAAGAAGCACAACGTGGATGTCGACTTATTAGCCTGTCCCATCTGCAAGGAGTACAAAACTTCGACCATGATGAAGCTCTCGACCCACATGAGGGTCCACAGTGAGGATCGAAATTTCGAGTGTCCACATTGTGGAAAACGATTCAAACAATCCAGTCAATTGCGCAATCACAGGGTCCTGCATTTGGACAGAAAAACTGGGGAAAGTCCAAGGTGTGTGTGTGTGTGTGTGTGATTTTTTTTTTAGTTCACGAATTTTTTCTAGTTTTGAAAATATCAAATTTTTAGCAAGTCCAAGAAATTGAAAGGAAGTTTCAAAAAAAAAATCACAAATATATTTTTTTAATTGAAAAATTTTGCAAAACTTTTTAAAAATTATGACATTGAAAAAAAATTCTCAAAATACTGAAAAAGAAATCATAAGGAATATTATGAAATTTCGAAAATATCCCCAGATGGTACACTTCCAAAACGTGCGAACTTTGTGGAAAAACCTACGCAGACGCTAAATGTCTCAAGTCTCATATGCAAGCAGTCCATTCGAAGCTTCGTCCATACGTTTGTAACATATGTGGACACTCGAGCTCGAGGAAGGCCCACCTCCAGATGCACCTCAGACAGCACACAGGGGATAAACCTTTCAATTGTGATATTTGTGACTTTAAAACCGGAGATCACAATTCTCTAAGGAGGCATATAATGAGGCATACGGGGGTGAGGCCATACAAGTGTCCTCACTGTTCTTACTCCGCTATTCAGGTAAAAAAAAATGAAAATTCATCGAAAAATTCGAAAACTGAAACACTCTTAACTAATCCTAAAAATAATCTCTGATTCATTACTTCCAGAGTAATAGTTACAAAAATCATCTGAGGAAAAAGCATCCGTTATCAGCCGGACTTTTTGCTTGTGAACTGTGTTCCTTCAGGACCGTTAAGAAGGAGAGTTACTTGGAGCATGTTGGAGATCATGAGAAGGGACTCATCAAGACTAATGTGCAGAAAGAACAGGAAAAAGGTACGATGGGGTTGTAGGAATTCCTTATCTAGACGATCTATTCCCATCAATTTCATTAATTGAAAAAAAAAACATCAAATTGATTAGATAAGCCAACATTTAGATAAGTCAACATTTTCAACATTCACAAATGTCAAACATTTAAAAAATTCGAAATTTTATTAGAGAATTCCACTAATTTTCAAAATTGCGTCGACTCAAAAAATGTCCCAAATGAAAGAAAAATGAAACATTTTTCCTCGTTGCGAAGATACAAAAAATGAAACATTGAATAAACCCCTTGACTAATTTCAATCAACTTTTCATTTGAATGGCTCTCTGTTTCGCAGATACGAGTAACGTTGAAGTGTTTCCGGGCAACATCGCAGCTGCTCAATTGATATACAGTTGCCTGGGCGCCTTCTCCAATGTTGGTAACACGATTGAAGCAAGTTTGATGTCTTCATCCACATCAGCAGACGGCACATCCCAAACAATCACCATTCAAATTCCCTCGAAGCACCTAGAAAGCTCATTGCCAATGTCAAATGCCAGTATAAAGAATTCAGCCATCGAGCAAGAGGACGACGAGACCATGCACTGTTTCCTCAGAATTCCCCATGAAGAAGAGGAGAATATTGACACTGGTGGGATCACCATTCCTGCAGACCTAGAGGATTCAGAACCCCAAATTTTGAATGTCGAATCTTAATAAGAATCCGTGGAAATTGGAACACTCACAAGTTGAGGGTAACTTCCAGTTTGCCAGGTGGTAACGGACCAATGGATGGAAGACAGGTTCTCATCAATGTTCCATCTTTTTTGTAATTAAAAAAAAAAATTTATTCGGAAGTTTGAATTGTTTCTACATCCTGAAATTTCGGAAAACATTCCCAAATTCTTTTGTTGATTGCATTGAAATCCCCCCCCCCCCCCCCCCCCCCCCCAAATCCCCTGGCCCAGAAACAAATCAACTATCCAACGAGAAGACTGTTTCGTTATAATTCCTCTTAAAAATAAAGCATGAAAATATTGAACACTGGAGAAATGATTCCTGAAGAGCTCTCAAATGCTAATTATGATGGATGCTTCAATGGGAAGCCCTAGTCACTATTTGTACGTCTCTTATCGATTAAGAAAAAAGTGGGAAATTTGAAAATGGGAATGGATTGTGCTTCCCATTTCTGGCTGAAATAAAATTTACTAATTAAAACTGTTTTTCAAGGTGTATAAATTTTCCCAGATATCTCCAAAATGTTCATAGAATTGTACCTATTTGCACGAAGGCCACAATTAATTTTAAAAATTCTAAAAAAAATCCTACAGAGTTCCATAATTATTTTTATACATTGTAGGAGATTTCTGCGAGTCTCAAATTTCCCGGGAATTCGAAAAGTCACTGACAGTCGAGGGACGAGGATAAGCAGACCAGGCCAATTTTTCTGGTTACATTTATTTATAATTGTATAATAAAAGGTGTTTTAGAATAAAAACTTAAACATTGACGATTGGAGTATCATTGGAAAAATTAAGAAATGAATGGTTTTCAACGTAATCCAACTTAATATCATACAAGAAGCTCACACGTTCTATAAATAAAAACAAGACAATTTTTCCATTGTTTTTTTTTCTTCAAAATTGGAAGAATTGAAAATTTACCTTAACACACAGATACACCCGTATCGATTCACTAATACTCGAGACCGGAAATGAACAAAACTAAGTGAAGACTGCAGTGAAAATTAAGTACTTAGTAGTAGTGTAAAAAATTAGGGAATGATAGATCGGAAATCAGGTGACTTCCTCGAGGAGACTTCTGTGAATTTTGAAGTTCGCGGGCTGTCAAAGTTGATATGTCAGAAATGAAGTGTTCGAAATTTTTTAAAATTTGCAAATTTTTCATACTTGGAAAATTTCGATATTTGTTTATGGTTTGCATGTGCAATTTCTGGATTTTTCAATACTTCAAAGATTTCGAAAATTCAGAATTTTTCGAAATTGGAATTAGACATTATACTGTACCAAATACTTTTTGCACGGATGTAAGAGTACACGAAGATGAAATTATTTGTCCAACTCGAAACAATTAGAACCCACAGTAGTTACTCCTCAAGAACGATAAAAAAAAAGATCCTTCGAGCCAGTCAAATCTTGGAGCAAATTGATACGGTTTTCCCGCGTTATGTACAACTAATTATACATCGATACTAGAAATTCGTTTGACGCTGACGATATTAACAGTCCTTAGGAAGCTCGCCGTAGTACGCTGTAAGAGCCACCAATTTTCGGTCAAGGAAGTTCTGCTCGATTTCAACACCTTTTCCAGGTCCCGCCAACATAGCCAGCTAAGCATAGTAAGAAACATTGATTGAATTTATTTGAATTAAAAAATTGAGAAAAAATGCAAATAGCGAAACTTTTTTAAATTTTCCTATTTTTTTTTCTCTTCATTTTTCCTATTTTTTTTCTCTCAAATTGTCCTATTCCTCTTTCAGAAAAGACATTCCGAGATCAAAACTGTATATATAGTTACCTGAATGGTGTCAATATTCCGGGGCAAAAAATAAGCGACGTGTTCGGAGATTTTTTTTGCAGTATCGAACAGGACAGTTCCACCAATTGGTTTTAAAATACTGTTGAGATCAAATGTTTCGTCTTGTGCGTACTCCGGGCCACCCCAGGGCGGACTCAAGAACACAACATCGGCAATTAGTTTATCAGCAATTTGAAGAAAATCTCCAACGATGAACTCAATTCTGTCTTCGACCCCATAGACCCTTGCATTATTCCTGGCTAGTTCAATTTTCTTTGGATCAATATCAATCGCTATGACTCGTTCGCATTTGAACGCAAATTGAATGGCGTTGCCTCCTGCTCCACAAAATGCATCCACAACTGTGTCACATTGACACCTATCCGCAATGTGTGCAGCAATTTTCTCGGGGGTCACCGAGAACCAACTCTCTGTGAAAACAATCGATTGGTTAGCAGTGAATTTTTAAAAGTGTTAGGCATTGTGAATTTTTTTTTGTCGAATAAACTTTTTTAATTTCTCAAAACTCATCAAATTTTTTTGAAATTTTTTCAGACGAAAAAGTTTTTCAAAATGTATAATATGTTCGCTGTCTTCGAAATTTTTCAAAATGCTCAAGATTTTTTGAAATTCTCAATATTTTTTGGGGATTCTCTGGAATTTTTCAAATTCAGGATTTTCAGCTTTATAACATTTTTCGAAAACTCAAATTTAATGTACTATTCCAGAAGAAAAGTTCTAAATCGGATTCTTCGATTTTCGAATTTTTTTTTAAACCTTCTTAATGCTCACCTCGATCGAGTTTGATCCCCTGATCGAACTTGCTGAATAATCGATAGCGTTTGACCCAGTACTTCAGCAAAGTTCTGTCGTTGTCAACTTCCGCTGGAAGACTGATGTTCCTCTTATTCCCCTTTCTCCTCCTCTTCTTGGACTTCTTAATGCTATCTTCGTCCGAAATCCTGATTGTGATGACATCATTTTCCCTAGTGCCTTCCTCCATCTGCACCTCTCCCGCCCCCCGTCCATAGTCGTCCTCAAAAACATCGTCATCACACGTCCTCAACGAAGTATTGAAATCTGGGGGTGTCTCCAAGGAACTCGTACTTGGTTTGCTGAACATAAAAAAGAGCGAACTTTCAAGTTGCAAAATGATTTAGAAACTTTTTTTTTATCGCGAATTGAACAGTTATGGGTGGCAAGCCTACAGCCCAAATTGAACACCTTCACCAACAGGTTTTCCATGGATGGATAAATTTATAATTGCAACCATAGGTTTCTCACTTTGCTAAAAGAAAAATGCACAATTTTCCAATATGCCCTGAGCACTTTCCACAAAAATAAAATGATTATAGTACCTGAAAACGAGTCTCTTGGCGTGAAGTTTATTGTTGACTTCGTCGCACTCTTCATCAGAGCTTGACGTAAACTGTGCCTTAGTATAGCTTCCTTTATCATTAGGTTCCAATTCTCCCTCAGCTGGAGCATTGATTGGGCAGTACGTCAGGAATTGCTTGACCTTATCAATAGTGTTGGTAATTTCCACACCATTCTCATCGAAGTAAGTATGTTTATTGCTCTTTCTGTTCACTTTCATTTTGAGCTGACGATTGGGTAATCTGATGTGTCGTTTTCTGTACACAACCTCGCCCTGAAGTTTTCCCACTTTTTGCGAATCTTTGAAAGTGTAACCCATCAAGGAGAAGGCCTTTTTCACGGTTTCTAGGCCCTCAGCTTCATCGAAATCAGCTTCGTGGGTGCGTTTCAATGTGATGGGCTTGTCATCAGTGGGTCTGCAACTGTCTGAACTGGTTGATGTGATTTTTGAATCGAAGGTCGAGGTGTATGAGGGTATAGGGTTGTCTGGTGTCACTTCCTCGGGGCTCCCTGGCGCTTCTGATGCTGGACCATTTGGAGATGCTGGCGCTGGATCTTCGCTATCCTCAGATTTTACAGTTAAATTCTGCATCAAGTAACCCACTGAGTCTATCACCTTACGCTTTGAATTTAATCTTCTTTTAGAAGCCGATTTTCGACTGCTTTTTGGTTCTATTGGAGAACTCGTCAGCTGGGGATTTACCAAATTATCGGAATTTGGACTTTCAGTCTGGGTGGTGTATCTGTTCACAAATGACTCGTAGTGCTTTTGGTACTGGAGCTGAAAGTTCTCTTTCCACAGCAACTGCCAATACCTAATACGTAAAAAATGCAATGTATTAGATATTATATTTTTTCGTAAAACGTAACTTTCATAAAAAAAAATTAAAAAAAACATTTTATTCTCAAGAGTGTAGAATGAAAAGAGTCAATATAAATACTATCAAAAACATTGAAGTTTAAGAAATTTTCGTTAATTTATTAAACCACTGAGATTCCAAAATTAGGCAAAATTTTACATAGTGGAGAGATCACGTTGAAATTTTTTTTGGAAATCCTCGAACATCTTAAACTTTCCGTTTGTTCGAACATCCTATAATTCATCATATCGTTACAAATTTTCAATACGTCCAGTCTTAAGTTTTTAACATTACCGATTCGATTGAAGTTTTTAATTTTTTTGTTTTTAATTTTCCCGAGGTTTTTTTTTCTAATTTGAATAATTGTCGAAATTTCTGGAGACTGTTTCTGTTTCATGATTTTAGGGGTGAAAACAAATGGGTAATTTCGATGTTACATGTTTAGAAAATTGAGGATGGACAATTACTGATTTAGTTATTTTAGAGTATATTTTCAATTCAATTTTGAGGTTAGAACGATCTGTATAAAAATGTCCAGATTGTTCTTAAACTTGAAACGAGAGAAAAAACTTGATAGAAACTTGTGAAATTTTTGTGAAGAACTCCATTGTATCAATTCCTGCAACCTTTAGCTTTCATGTTTTCAGCCTGTGAAAATCTTCAAAGAAGCAAATTATTTTGGTTCACCGAATTTTTATGAATTCTTAAAGTACCCAAACTCAGGTAATTTACCGTTGGAATAATCTGCAAATAATCAATCAAATACGTTTCGGAAGTGCTTATGTTATTATCGAAACTGGAAGATACGTATGAAGTTGTTCCTAATCGAAAACTATCGACATTGACTGGCAACTATTCTGATTGGCCAATAAGCGATGTTAGGTTAGCACGTGGAAAAAGCGCGGGAAATTCGAGCTCGTGTCGGTCTCCACTTGTAACTTATTTATTGGTTCCACAAGAAGTAAACAGGGCTAGCTAAGAACTGTGAATCAAAGTCTAGATGTTTCTAAGTTTTCTGATTTGTTCCCACTTTTTAGCAAATTTCTTTCAAAAAATTTCAAAAAATACTCAGGTTCAATTTTCTTAATCCATCAAATTCTATTTATCAGTCGTTTTTATGCAAGACGTACGTCGAGACTGCAAATACCTATCATTGTCCGAGGTAACTTCGTTATCCTGATCAGAGCTATTGCTGGTTACGTTGCTTTCGATTGAGCTTGTAACTGAACTGAATAAGCTCAAGGATTGTTGGGAGCTCGAGTCAAAACTGGAGTTAGTTAGTGTAAGTTTGGTAACGTTGGTCATCGAGTCCGAGGTTGCATTTGTCTTCGCTAGAGATCCAGTTATGGAGTCGCATCTAGATATGGCTATCAGTCTTTCGTCTTCGTTTGTCGAGGCCTGATTATAACTCTCCTCAGCACTGAATGGACTCAAAGGATTCCATCCGTCGATCTCCGGTGAAAGCTCGAAGTTACCTATCTTCTTTCGATTTTCCTCGGCATCCTTATCACTCACCTGCACATATCAGATACGTTCAGATTTTTCAATTTTTTTTACTTGTTTTTTTTTTGCTATTTTAGAAATTCTTGCAATTGACAAGTGCTCAAATTTTCTGGAATTACATTTTCTCCTTCTGAAATTCTTCAAAATTTTGACATTATTTTTTTTTGTTTTTATTCTCTAAACTTTTTCAAATTTTCAATTTCCGCGAATTGATCAAATTAAAAAAAAAAAAAAAACAAAATGTTTTATTTGTGAACTCCAGAATTGACGTGCAAAATTTTTTCGAAGTGATTCGAATTTTTCCCATTTTTTGAAATCTTTCTGATTTTCAAATTGCAATGATGTCCATCCGGACTATTATATTAACAGACCTGTCGAGTGTCATCGAAATTGAAAGACAGTTCAGTCTTTTCCGATCTGGTGAACAGTCCCTCGAAATTCGATCGGCCAATGTCGCAATTTTTGTGTGCACAATTTGGAAAACAAGTGTTCTGTTCTGGGAATTTTTCAACGACACGAATTTTCGTTGGTTTCTCGGTTTCCGCGGTTTCCTCGAGGGGCAGATAGTTGGGGTTTATGTAATCGGCGTATCTGAGAATCCAGGAACTCCAAATTAGTCGCTCTCCATGATCGGCCCAGAACTTTTCCCAGGCGATGTCGATCATGCTCTTGTTATCACTGCCATATACAACGTGGACTTTTAGATATGAATCGTACATTTCGCATATTGCAAAATCTTCTGCATCTGGTGAACTATCGATGGCGAGGGCATCGTGTGTACCTACGGTGAAAACAGCAGGCTGTGCAGGACCTAAAGAATCAATTTATTTTTAATGTATTTAAAAAACAAATATGCATTTAGTTGAATTTATAATTATTCATTATTTGGAATATTTTTTAAAAATTATTTAAAATATTTTTTTTTAATTATTTGAAATATTTTTTTTTAATTCTTTGAAATATTTGTTAAAAATTATTTTAAATATTTTTAAAAAATATTTGAAATATTTTTAAAAAATATTTGACGATTTGGCAAATTCACAATCTGGACTGAAGAAAATTTGCCAATTTTTCAAACTAAAAAAGGAAATTGCAATTTTTGAACTATTAAATTTTTTTTTTAATTGCTGCAGTACTTCACAAGCATCAAGCCCAAATTTCCCAAAAGTTCTAACTTTGACAAACGATGCAAAGCCAATTAACAGATTACCATTTGGGAGATCTCCATCTGCGTTATCGTTGTTGCCCCTATCCTTACGAGAAGTATCAAGTGAGTCTGATTCAGGATGTTCCGTATGGTTCTCCCTATATTTATTGAAGCTGTCAAGAGTCGTGAAGCTCCTGGAGTTCCTCAGATTGACATCAGGTGTCTTCGGCAGACGTTCCGATAGGACGTGAGCTTTAGGATCGTGCTCATGATATTCCGAGAGGTCTGCACCTGAGTCAGACTGATGCAAGCTCAGCTTCTGGCCCAGGGCATAGGTTGTCGATCGCTGAACTGAGTCCCTGACTGAATCATGCTCATCAGTCGAGTAATTGTTGTCCGTGTGTGAGGCACTACAATAGCAACTGACGGGCTCCTCCTGCAAGCAAAAGAAATGTGTGAGACCTAGCTCCTGGTCATATTAAGAATTGTACAATTGTAGAATTCTCACATCATGCTTCTCCGTATATTGAGGCTCCACCGGTGTCTGCTTCAGCACATCCAACATTTCACCCAAGTAATCATTTTCGGCATTCTCCGGCTCGCTGACATCCTCCTGAGTCAGGACTGTGTAGATCTCTGGGTTGCTGTGAAAATTAGAAAGTAATTTTCAGAAATTTATTTGTTGTTGAGAGCATCTGGAGGAAGAGAAGAGCAAAAAATGTTTCAAGGCTTCGATGGATCTCCCCCAATGATGCATAAAAATTAATGACTTGGCCTTCACTCAGCATGTGTAATAGGTCTTTGAAAGTGTTCATCTAATTATCCTTCGTCGGAAAAAGAGTAAATTGCATGCGTCGCATGCCTGGAGGATCGATGTAATATTTAAATTCCTCGAGTGAACTCTGACATTTTATTTTATGGAATGAACTTGGTGATTTTCATGCAGGTGGTAGAGTCAACGCTAGTCAGCTGATCAATATGGCAGCTGTGATCGATCCGGAAATCATTTCTTTAAGTGACCCAGAGGGAGCTTTTGGGTATTTCGACATTTAGGGTAACCTGATGCGGTTTTACGGGATTGGGGTGGCAGTGGGTGGCTGCGTGTTTGCGTTTTTTTTTCTGAATATTTTTTCGTCAACCAAGGTCTTGCTCCGTGGACAATCCGGAGCACCAGGATCCACCCTATGCGACTGTTGTCGACTCTCGCTATTAAGCTATGACATTTTGTAAGCAGAGTGTGAATGCTCAGGAGATATCTGTGATAGAATAGTGGGTATCTGCTATGGGACCCACCAGTCTCTCCCTAGAAACATCCGGTTCCCATTTGATCTTCCGGTCTCATTTTGTGGAAGCACTAATATTCTTCCTATTGCTCTGAATCCATGAATTTTTTTTGGTATTTTGTCGAGGTCGGGCACGAACCCAGGACCTTTTGCTAGGCACAATCTCTACCCATTATGTCAGAACACCCACTGACTGGGATGATTGCCAGCTGATGATCATTTATAATCATCAAATTTCTTGGGAGTTGATAATTATTAGGGGAATAATTAATGGGCGAAATTTTATTCCCATAGTTTTTTCTGGCTTGACCCATTTATCATTTTTGGGAAATTTGGTTTCAGGGGGAAAATTTTGCAGGGAAATTTGGTTCCAGGGGGAAAACTTTACAGGGAAATTTGGTTCCACGTCAAAATTTTGCAGATCAAAATTTGGCTTCAGGGAAAAATGTTCCGAAAATTTTTTTTCCAGGGAAAAATTTTGCAGGAAAATTTGGTCCCAGGGGGAAATTTTGCAGGAATATTCGGTTCCAGGGGAAACTTTTGCAGGGAAAAAAGTACCTAGAAACAGAATTTTTCATCAAATTTTTGTTACTTTAAATTCGTCATTGAAAAACTCATTTTGCAAATATAATAATTTTGTAAAAATTTCTCGATTTTGTAAAAATCGAGAGACTACGTAAAATCTTTAAATGGAAATACCTCTTCATATCGAAATAGTCATATTACTATGGAACATTTCTATAATCGTAAATTAGAAATTTTTGATTAACTCAATTCCTCAAATCTCTAAATGTTTATTTAATGTCAATTTTTTTGTAATTTTTTACGAATTTCGTAGCTGTCAAATTGTGCTTTAAATAGTTCTTCAAAATTTGCTCTGAGGAGACTAACATGTGGAACTTTAAGGGAGTCATTTAAAATTGTGAAAAAGCGATCAGATTGTTTTTGCGAGAGAAAAAATTGTTGAGAATATTTACCGAATGAAAACTCTGCTGCAGAGACAATAAATGTGAGTTTCTGGATCAGGATAATCACTGCGTTTGGCGATGTAGACCTCAGCCATAGGCTCCCAAAAGTGATCAGCCATGATGGCTGAGTGGGCTTATCAATCTTGTTTCAATTGTTTAACAATCGAACAGGCTTACAATACTGGTGTCAAATTTTCATGGTTGATTATTTCGGGGGAGTGAAAACAGAGACCACCATTTGTCCTGACTGGAGGGAGCACCAGTCTGAACGTTGATTGGTTGAGGTTTAATAACCTCGGTCAGGATCATTCGCCATGCTGCAAATGTGATGCGAGCAAAGTTACTGAGTTTTGGCGCGAAAATTCAAACATTGATGTTGCCTAAATTTACGAAAATTTTGAAGAATTATTTTTTGGACAATTTAGTAATTTTGAAAAAGTCTAAAACTTTCCGAAATATTAAAAAAAAAAAAAAAATTTCGATTTTTGAAAAAAGTGTGACATTAAAAAAAAGTGATTTTTTTTTCTCTTTTTAACAAATTTAATATTTAGAAAATTCTTGAGTATAATTTTTACGTTGGAAATTGATGATAATGATTTATCTTAAGTTGATGGAGAAGATGAAGTGGAGATGAACAGTTCAGATGAATTTCTATCGGTGATTGTGGTACTGCGTACCTGGCCCGGAAATAGGAGATACAACGGAGGTACACAAGTATTGCAATTATCTTCTCAAAAAAGTGTATTAGAGAAAAATAGAAACAGTTTATTGAAAATTGATCTGGTATTCAGTACAAAAATAGACAGAATAGTTTCCTGGATAGACAATGGAAAATTGTGATGATTAATTTTGCGTTGCTTCCTTCTCCTGTAGTAAATCGATGTAAGCGTTGGCCAATAAATCGTCCTCTGAGATTCCTAATTTAGCGAGGAGATCGTTACAAATGATCTGGCCCTCCTCCACGCTTTGATGATCCTCGAGAACAACCTGGAGTCAATAAAAGTACGAACAATGTATGATCAAGCTAATGAGGAACCTACGACCAAGCTCATTGTGAAGACCTCGTAAGGCGCAAGAAAATTAATTCCTTCTGTACCATCGTATCTCCTCTTCCCAAATTCATATGGTTTTCAAAACGTTTTTTTACTCAAATTTTGATCTAAAGTTCATAAGAAATTTCTATGAATATGTCATATAGAATGTATAATCATGAAATATTTTTGACAAGACAGTGAAGATTTCTCCCCAATATTCTAAATCAATAAGGAACCATATTAGTCCGCACGTTCAACTCCCCTTAATACGTATTTTTATAGAATTCTTGTATGCGTGTAGTAACTATGTTTACTTCTACCAAGACAATCACTTGAGAGAAGAATACCATAGCTACAGCCGAACACCGTTGATTCAGCAAAATCAAATTGTTATTCAAGTGTACATGAATTCCTATAAGTAATCCCACAGGAATTGCTATAAAAATCATAGAAATTTCTACAAGAAATCGTATAGAAATTCCTCTGAGAAATTTCCGGGAATTCCTGTAAACAATCCTACAGGAATTCCTATAAAAAATCTTCTAGAAAGCCTGTAAGATTTTTTTCATACATGTCATCCCGGTTGTTTCTCAATAATCAGTTACTGTTTGTGAGAAACTTCAATTTTGGTAAGTTTTTTTTTTTAATTTTTTGACTTTTTTTTAACGTAAAATATTTCAGCATGATATTTGCACATTGCTCCTTCCCGTCTATCTCTAGACTAGAGCATAGTGCAACCAGAAGCTGCAGGTTCTGGTTGCACGCTTGCAACTCAATTACCTCAATTTCAAAGAAATCACCGAGGCCCTTAACATCGTCGAGGTGTAACCTAGACTGCCCCACAAGGTACAGGTGTCTTGTCTTCTCAACAACACCAGCAGTTCCATTGACCTTCTCCAAGATCATGTGCATTGCGTCGCAAGCCTCTTTATTCGATAAATTCACAATGGAGTAGTCAGAGAGTTTTGGCCCCTGAGTGTTGGAGCGTTCGTAGTAAACGAGTTGGCCGGTGCCGTCCTGTAGAAATTAAAAATTGATTTAACAAGTGATATTTGACTCCAACTCATCCCCCAACATTTAGTGAGGTATATGTTAGCATGCACTAGGAGAATAAGTCAAAGTCTTTCGTTATGTCAATGACAGTCAGTTTGGTTATTCATTACCTTGAAACATCTGAGCTTCAAGCGTCCTTGAGGGCTCTTGAAAAACGTATCCTTCTGAATGATAATCGTAGCATCACCATTGCTCAGAGCTTTAGCCCTAGCGTGGACTTCCTTGGGATTCCTCAGCACAGCTTTGATCTCAATATTCCTCGACATGATTTGGTTTGAATGGATTTTGATTCACCGATTGTGGAGGGAAATGACTACCGGTCGGGCACCTGCTCTCTCCTATTTAGTTTCTAGTAATTGATAGGTCTGCAAGAGGTAGGGTTGTCAGCCGGTAAGTCATCTTGTGCCGGCAGCCCCCGCGAAGAACGCCACTAGCTCATTGCAGCGCGCCCACTTGGCGACGGCGCCTCTGGCAGACCTAGTCGATGGATACAGTTTTTGGCGGGAAGTTCCATAAGGCCGAGGCGTGTGGCAGGTTCTTGTATTCCTTAATTTATATTTCGGACAATCGGGAGGCTTTTTTATTGCAAGCTGTTTAATATTTCCACTTTTTTGCTACACCAGTGGCGCGGTACAACGCGCTTGCGCAGTCAGTCTGAACAAATAGTTATTTTCGTGACGAGGCCGTAGAAAACTTTTCTTTTCACACTGTCCGTAAAGTCGGGACAACGCGGTTTGTTAGCCAGTATAAAAAAATAAATATTTTCTTTACAAGACTGTAAAAGTTTTTTTACAGCCAGTGTGAAAAAAAACTTTTTTCGCTCCACGGACGTAAAAAATTTTTTACGGCCTAGTCAGGAAAATACTTATTTATCACCTTGTCCTCAATTTCCATGTTCAATTAAGTCGAATTGGAAATTGCAATCGCGAAGTTTCTTCTGTGGGCCCAACGGACCACTTCCAATGCACGTGCTCAATTTCGCAATATATATAGCCTTCAAATTTTTCATTTATGCTGCAAAACTCGAAATTTTTTCAGGGACACCGCCTAATAATTTCGCCCCCATTCGGTAAGCCGAGAGAAAATTGTTAGTTACGATATAGTCTTATCTCTCCCATTCCCACATACACATTGATATTCATCGAATTACGTATATGACGTTTTATTTGTATTGCTCGCGGTTTCAAGTGCTAGTTGTGGAGTCGAGAATCCAAGTCAATACGCCACCGGACACCGAACTGACAAGATGTATCGAATTATTTGTATATTCGTCGTCTGCTTAACTGCGACCAAAGCCGCGGACTTTACTGATTGTGGTGAGTTGATTATTGAATTTTAAATCTAGCGCGCAATCGAGATTAGGAGTATCAAGGAAATTGAATTCCCTACTTTGTACTTTTTTTTTCTTTTTTTTTTTCTTAATTTTGTTCCGTTTCCGATGCAATTTTTAATGTTTTTCCAAAGTGTAGAAAATTGACAGATTTTCTGCACAAATAAATTTTCTGATCGAGATGCTGCATAGATGTATCAATCTCATCAATAAGCCAATACCCGGAACATTCCTCCAATACTTTTCCGACTTAACTTCCCGAGCACACGTTCAATTAACATCCAATACCTGACTTCACAATATTGGCCTCGATGGCGAAATTTCGAGAAAAAAATAAAAATGCTGAAGTTGGGAGATGCTTGGTACGACCCATTAATTTCCTCCTCTTTTTTCTCATTAAGCTTCACTCGAGGGACTTTTTGCTGAGCAATGGAAGTGCCCTTGACCATTTTTTTCTCCCATATTTTTTCCCAAGTTTATCGTAACAATTTGCGGCTTCCCTCAGTCCATTTCTTTAGCGTAGGCAGATAATGACGAACAAAGCTAACCAGTTACATGACTTATTTCCGCGGTAAGTGTACCACACGCGTATGCTCCCGGAGCACATTCCGCGGGTCGCGCAAAAAAAAAATAGCATAAAAAAAAATTAAGCAATTTCGCAGAAGGAAAAAAAGGAAATGCACGTATGAAAGAACGTCACAGAATTTGCAACCCATACACAATCAGAAAGAAAGTGAATTATTCGGAAGTTGTCATCAATTCTGAAAATCGTGAATCGCGATTCCGCGAATGTAATGCACGGGTTGAAAACCGATCCCTTTTACACGATCGCAGTTGCTGATTTTGAGGTCGTGACAATTTTGGAATTGTTCACAACTCTGAAAGGCGTGGTTAGAGCGCTGGCCTTTGGCGCACGAAATCGAATTGGCGCACGGGGATTCCCCTTTCTGTATGGTAGAGTGGAATCGTCCGGGCAGTCTTACAGGAGTTCTCTAAAAGAAACGGCTGTACAAATTGAGGCCCCATGGTCTCTTCCTCCAACTGGTGGATGAACTGAGGAAGACAAGGTCCATTCTGCATTGGGTTCATTGGTTTAAACTGTGTAAATGCTGTACAGTTGTGGGAAAAAGTCGGTTTCCATCGTAGAAAACGGGTAGCAGCGTCAAGAAAAAAAAATCGAGTTCCAAAATATGTAATTCAATCGGTTCACATTTTACTGATCAATTCCTACATCATAAAAAAACCTAACGCCTAATTGCGCAAAATAAAAGGTGGCATTATTCACAGAATATGTCTGGTCCGAAGGCCGAGCTATGATTCATCTCAAGCCAGATAATTCGTACTTTAAACTCCCTGAGTAATAATTTCATCGTTCACCTTTGTCTGGTAACTGACAATAAAAGTTTAGAGTTCATTCCCTTTTATTTGTCATGATTGGGGTGAGACACAATTGAATGATTTAGAGAGCCCATGTGGGTCCCATAATTGGGTATTTGAATATTATAACTCTATTGAGGAGGTATTGCCCGCTTCAATGAGTCAATGCACTATCACAATTTAGTTTTTAAATAGTTCGGGTTTAATTTCTCGTTTAATTTCCCAAAACTTTATAATTTTTTTTTTATAAAATCCTGAGATTTCTTCGAGAAACTTGTCCACATCGTAGCGATTTTCTTTTTCATTTTATTTTTAATTTTACATATTTTATGTTTTTTTTTTATTCGAAAAAAATTTGAAAAAAAAACACGAGATCGGTGGCGCGTGCTGCGCACGCGCACTTCCGGTTTTCGCTGCACGGACTGGTGGCGCGTCGGTTTCGGTCTTACGCTTTTCGATAGATTCGACATATATCGATAGTTTCTTTCGTCTCTTCTTTTTACTATAGCATTGAAAGAACATTGTCTAATTCTAGATCATCACAGTAACTTTCTGAAATCAATCACTCAGTAAAGAATTACGTAAATCACTCACTCAATCAATTCCTTATATTACAGGGTCCCAGCTGGGCAAGTTTACATCAATCTCTGTGAGTAACTGCAAAGACACCGATGTCGAGTGCATTCTCAACAAGGGAACCAACGCTACCATCCAAATTGCATTCAATGCTGGTGAGTCACACCTAGATGGAATAATTACCAATTTCAATATCTATAATTTGAAATGGAGAACATAAAAAAAAATGGAAAATTAGTAGTGTAATATTTTTCGTAGATGTTAATGCGTTGCAAAAAAATAATCTATTTTCAATTGTTAATACAACTGTTAATTTATGAAATTCTAATTCATTTATGAAATTGAAATTGAGAAAATTGAAGAAAAAAAAAATTAGATTCCTCGAAATTTTCAAGTATTTCACGAAGTGCTGTCTGATAAAACGATCTATGTTAATTTTTTTGTTGACCTTACAATTGTCATTTGAATGGTAATAAGGCCATAAATGCTAAGATAGCCAATAATTGAATAAAGCTAATCACTGTTACAGAGGAGGACATCAAGGCTGTGAAGGCGGTGGCCCATGGACTTCTCGCTGGCATTCCAATACCATTTCCCATGCCCAATGCGGACGCATGCGCTAATCCAGATACGGGAATTACATGTCCCTTGAGCAAGGGTGGGTCATTCACGTACAAGAAGACATTTGCAGTTCTGCAGCAGTATCCAAAGGTTCTTCCTACTTTTAGTCTCTCCTTAGCTGTAGTTAGCAGCACATCGATTTCTTGTCTTGTATTTCAAACTAATATGGTCGGGAGTCCGAGGAATGTTGGCTGATGCAATGAACTCGGGAATGATCGACGAAAAGCATATATGTCCATGAGTGGGTTGGATGGGCTAGATGATAGGACTTTTGCGTCAGGATTTGCTTCAAGCTTTTGCGTCAGACTTTTGCGTTAGACTTTTGCTTCAAACTATTGCTTCAGGCTTTTGCACCAGGGTTTTGTTTCAGAATTTTGCTTCAGGTTTTTGCTTCAGGTTTTTGCTTCAGACTTCTGCTTCAGACTTCTGCTTCAGACTTTTCCTTCAGACTTCTGCTTCGGATTTCTGCTTCAGCCTTCTGCTCCAGGCTTATGCTTCAGGGTTTGCTTCAGAATTTTGCTTCAGGTTTTTGCTTCAAGCTTCTGCTTTAGTTTTTTGCTTCAGGTTTTTGCTTCAGACTTCTCCTTCAGGTTTTTGCTCCAAACTTTTGCCTGAAATGAATTGTTTCCCACTGGAGGTGACTCGGGGCCCTATCGTTTACATCAGTAAGTCGAGTTTCTTCAACTCCTGACTGCAACCTGGCTATCATTGACTATGCGCAATTCAGGAACCCAGCCTTCATTGGTTCTAGTCAGAACTAATTAATTTTACATATGACATAAAATATGTAAAACTAGAACCAATTAAGTCAATTGGTACTTGCATACTTCCTAAATTCAAAAATGTGAAAAGCATATTAGTACATTTTTCTCTCAGTATATAGGAACATGGAATATTCCACGGACGGCGATGACCGTGTGGTTAGAGCCCACACTAGGTTCTAGGATCGAGTCCCCGCTCAAACGCGTAAATAAAAACATGGAATATTTCGATTGGATAACAAGATTGTACGGTTCATATGAGGATATGCAAGATCTTTCACATTCACGGTGTTTTAATAGTTTGGCCGATTTCCTATTTTTGCATGCGGTGCTGTAAAAAACTGGTTCTTAACTCAGCCTTGGTTTTTATACACCTATAGACATTGAATACTACGTCCGATATTAGCGTGACGTATAATTTTGAGGTATATATGCAAGGGACAATTGTGCAAATCACGGTGAAATGTTGTTCGTGCAGTTTCCTTGTTTCACATCTATCAGGTATCACGTGACGTCTTATTTTTTTTAACTTTGAAAAATGGAAATTCTTTGCAATTTTTCGAAGTTCAGATATATCAAAATTTTGAAAAAAAAATCCTCAATTTTTTAATGTTACTTTATCGAAGATTGACATTGTTGAACATTATTTTGAATCTATTGGTGCAAATTTTCAAGCCTGCTCAGGCTCTTGATAATTCATAGCATATAGTCAACATATCATTTAAAACACTTTTTGTGACTGGCAAAATTTCCATAGTGCAACATACCTGTAATAGCAAACCGATATTCGATGGATGGTTTATTACATAAATGAAAAATTGGTGAAATGCTTAAAAATCTTTGAAAAGCATTAGATGGTTTTCATCAATCAAAAAATTTTGAAAATTTGAAAAACAATTAAAATCAAGTATGGGAATTTTTTAAGTAAAAAAGAAAAACGTTTTGTTGCGGCACCGCGCCGTGACTAACGACGTTGGGTAAAATTGAACTCTCCAAAATTTCGAAAAGCTCAGGAGCAAAAAAATGAACCAACAAATTAAAAATTGTAAAAATTTACCACAGGATTTAAAAGCTGAATCAAACATTTCGCTTCTAAGTCGATCATTAATCTCTTCATTTTTTTTTCTTCACAGGTCAAAGTCGAGGTAAAATGGGAATTGCAGAACGAAGAGGGAAAAGACATCGTCTGCATCATGATCCCTGCAAGAATTCAATAAAAATTCAATTATCTCACATTAATCAATTTTTCATCGGGACACGAATAAATCTCTGAATTCGAAAACACTTAGTTCGATTTATCTTAGCTCTAATTTCACATTTTCAGAGTAAACACTGTAGAAAAAAAAACTGAAATTTTAAACATTTTGGAACTTGAACATTTTTATTTTTTGATTTTTTTTTTAGATGAAATAATTCTTTCTCAAAAGAGCACATTTTCATGAAACTCCCAATTTCCAATGCATCTAACCATTTCTTTGATGTCAAAATGAAAGACAGAAGAGAAAAATGAGAGATTTTAAAAAGCAGAATTATGACAAATTTTCGATTTTTCAAAAAATAATTTAATTATTATTTCAAAACTTTTAGAATTTCCGAAGAGAAATTTATTATTTCCATGAGATATTGGTCAAATTTTGAGTATTTTCGAAATGAGAGATTGGTAAAATTTTTAGGATTTCGAAAAATTTGAAAAATTCAGAAAATCCGAAACATTTTACAGGTTGGAAAATACAAAATAAAAAATTCAAAAGTCAGATTTTGAACCCTACAAAAATTCCCAAAAATTAACACTCGAGATAATATTATTTTTTTTTTATTTCACTATAATTACTTTACACATCAGTAACAAATGCTAGTAGAAAAATCAGAATTAAACCTCGGCAAATGTATAATTATCACTTTTAATACACGACCACCTACACACCCTCTTTACCGTTAATTAAATAATTACTTTGAACAACGCTGTGGCAATTAGTCGTCGGAAGTGCACTGTACTCTTCCACGACTAACCGAATTTTTTTCATTACGAATAGTGAGCATTTTAATTATTCTAGCAATACGAAAATCACAAAAGTATTTGCCAAATTAATATTTTAGTAAAAAAAATATATATATATCAATCATGGAATTGTTGACATATAGAGTGTCAATGTAATCAACTTTTTCGACAGTTGATTGGTCAATTGATTTAGGGATGCTTGGTGATACTGAAAGCTTTACCAAAAATGGAACCAGAGAATCCGAATTAGAGATCCTTCAAACTTATATATGCCCAGTTTTTACAACACCATCCATGAGTTAGCTAACTTAAATCATCAGAAACGTTGAAAAATTGTTTAACAAAAATGACGTTATCGTGGGGTAATGGGCCGACCCGGTGTGGCCGCTGTATGGCCTGGGTGAGGTGTGGCCACCAAGGGTTAACAATTTGGTTAAAAATTTTGAGACCGTCCAAACCTTTGGAATTTCGAAAACTTCCGAAATTCAAAAATCTTCAAAAATTCAAACCTTGAGAAATTGTCGACATTTTCAAACATGGAAGTAATTTCGAGAAAATGGAAAAACCATTATCAAAAGTGTCGAAAATTTTTAAAGAGAAAAAAAAATGCAATGTCTCTTTTCCAATAATTTCAAAAAGTTCAAAATACTGAAAAAAGTTGAACAAATTTTTTTTGAAAATTTCTACTTTTTTTACGATTTTAAAACATAAACCATAAAAAATAAGTGAATCTGGATATGTAATGTTCTCAGATCTGCAAGTGCATATTTTCTCGGTAATGTTTTCACCGAGGAGAGAAATGTATTTCAATCGTAAATTTGAAATTACGATGTTCATTATGCAAAGCTTGAAGAGTTGAATTCGATGTTTGTGGAGCTTAGCTTTCATCTGTACATGCTTATTGTCAATAGTTCACGTATGGAAAAATCTTATAGGATGAACATAGAAAAAGAGAAATCCCATAGGAATACATAAAAGAAATTCAATGGAAAGTTTTAGGAGAAGCCTTAGAGAAGTTCTTATACGAAATCCTACACTTAGAAAAAAATTTGGTTTTGCCGAATCAAGATTTCTCCCAAATATTCTAAATCAATAAGGAATCACATTTGTCCGCACGCTCAACTCCACTTAATGCGTATTTTTATAGAATTCTTGTATGCGTGTAGTAACTATGTTCACTTCTACCAAGACAATCACTTGAGAGAAGAATACCATAGCTACAGCCGAACACCGTTGATTCAGCAAAATCAAATTGTTATTCAAGTGTACATGAATTCCTATAAGTAATCCCACAGGAATTGCTATAAAAATCATAGAAATTTCTACAAGAAATCGTATAGAAATTCCTCTGAGAAATTTCCGGGAATTCCTGTAAACAATCCTACAGGAATTCCTATAAAAAATCTTCTAGAAAGCCTGTAAGATTTTTTTCATACATGTCATCCCTGTTGTTTATCATTGATCAGTTACTGTTTGTGAGAAACTTTAATTTTGGTAAGTTTTTTTTTTTAATTTTTTGACTTTTTTTTTACGTAAAATATTTCAGCATGATATTTGCACATTACCCATGTGAATTTCAACTAGTACGATTTTGTTTTCTTTTGGTAACTTTAGTGTTTTGAACATTTATCATCAACTGTCCATAGCGTCTGACTTGTTCTCGGAACTTTCGGCGTCCATTTGGTGTAGCGATCTCTTCGTGCACTGTCTCCTCACATTTTGGTCGCTCACAGCTAACCTCTGGGCTTGATAAATCGGCTCGTACTCCTTTAGCTGGGCCATGAAGCCCTCGTTAGGGTTGATGCAGAATCTTCGCTGCTGGACCAACGAGTAGGCATATCTGGAGATCAACCAACAACTATTGCCATGAATTTCTCTTCACTGAATCGGAAAAATCGGGAAATTTGTCTCGGGAAACGATTGCGAAGCATGAAAAATTTTCACAGTAGGTGTCGTAGTAAATTCCGAAGAACAAGAGGCGAAATTTTTTTCGCTTCAAGTTTGAAAATTTCGGAATATGGATAATAATCAATATCTTCAAATTCGACAAAAAAGAAACGTGAGAAAAAAAAATTCAGAAAAATTTCAAGGTCTGAACACATTGATTTTTTTGTGGAAACCCTTACGTGTGAGTGAGGCCATATGTTTGCATGACGTATGCAAGTACTAGAGCAGCTGATCTCGAGATCCCAGCATTACCATGAACTAGCACATGTCCTCGCGAGTTTAATCCTTCATCTATGAATAATTTCACTTTGGGAAAGTGCTTGATTATGTTTTCGGTGGCCACGTCAGCAATATTCAGCACAAGGTATCTGTGAAACCAAACAAAATCTGGATTCAGAATAAAAAAAAAAAAAAATTAGAACATATTTTTTCTCCTGGGAGGTTCAACGTGCTCGTTGCATAAAGCGATTTATCAATCAAATTAGCCCTAACAAATTCGTTGGTATCGAGACTCCAACTATTTCCCACAAGTTCAGTCTGTCAAGAGTTTCAAGTTTTCGAAAAGGTAAAAATTGTGGAAAATCTCAACAATGAGAAATCGATCACCTTGGCACCAATGTCCTTCAAGGTATATTCAGTTCCAGTCACTTAACCTGGTGCATAGAACTACTCCAGTAGACATCCTCATGAAGGAACCAGCTGAGAGGTACCTATCGAATGTAGTTGAAGGAGGAAGACTTGACTTACTTGAAGATATCCGGAAAGTTGGGCTTTATGAAATTCGCCTCGATGTCCTGTCTGACGCAAACAATGTGAGTGATGCCCAGGTCCCGAAGCTCGTGAAGTTTCTGACGGCTTGCTGCACTGTAAGGTCCGAGGTATAACCCAGGAATGACTTCCTGTAAGAAAAAATCATGTCAACAGCCATCCTCGAACATCCCATTTATCCAACAGACTATTCCATTTGATTTAGTCTTGCTCTAATTTTATTGATTCTTCACTGGTAATAAATTCTCAGCCGTCTTCTCTCCTATTTCTTCTCCCTCTTTTGAACCAACCTGGCAGTGCCATGCTGGGTGATCTTTCAAGAGAAAGCAGGGGACGGACTATCCCTCAAACTGTGCTGCACTTGCAGGAAGATCGAGGGATACCAAAATTTGGTGGTACAGTTGGGACATATTGCAGAAACTCCATGTACACCCTTGTCGCACTGACTAAGGTCCTACATAGGGTTTCCACATTCGTGCCTTCCACTCGGTAATTGTTCAAACGGAGTGGCCCCTTATTTTCCTTATATGTATTTCTTCTTCTCAGGTATTTCAGTACCAAACGGATTGTGAACTAACCAAATGTTTAATTTTTAATGCTACGAGTTCGGTGGCGCGTACTGCGCACGCGCATCTCCGATTTCTGCCGCGCTGACTGGTGGCGCGTCAGTTTCGGTCTGACGGTTTTCGAGAATTTCGATATATATCGATAGTTTCTTTCGTTTCTCCTTTTTACTATAGGACTATAGGATTTTCGTGACTGTCTTGATAATCTTCTGTTAACTATTTTAGTAACCAATTTTGATGATTGATCAATAATAAGTGATTGCAATTACCTGCATACTCCTCCTCATTGTGTATGTCCATTCTTTGGGAGATGACAAGGATAAGGCTTTACGCAAGTCCTCGAGATCGTTCGGTCTCCCCTAGAATTAAGTGTCATTCAGTAAAATTAGGACAATTGAACTATACTTGGATTTTTTTTACTTGAAAAAAAATGTCCTTTTTCGAAAATTTTTACTTTTTACCACGTTTGACATCATTATGACACGATTTTGATGAGGGCTGTGCGTGTCTTTTTAATAAAAAAAGAGCGAAAGAAGGAAACGGAGAAAGGCGTGTGTGTGTGTGTGTGTGTGGTTGAGAAAAAAAGAAAAAGAAAAAGGTGTGTGTGTATGTGTGTGTAAACTTGTAGAAGAAAAACTATGTGAAATATTCACTTAAAAATACATCTATGTGCCCTCCCGCTTTTTCAAATTCCCGCCATTTTTAACTGCACTTTTGCGGACATTATCAGCGGAAAATTTTGATGAATGTTGGCGATATAAGTGTTGACGAATTGCATATGAATTCTGTCAGAAAAATTGACGATCCATTTTGCGATTAAAATGCCCCCAAGATTGAGTTGTGCTCAAGAGTTGACAGCCCGAATGTTTGCTATTTTTACGACAACTTGATTTTGACGTTTTGGAAAATTTTGCCGCCATTTCGTCCGGAATTTCGCGGTAAAAGTTCGGAGCTTGTGATGACAGCTTCCCGGAAATTGTCGATATATTGTTAGACGGAAGGGGGAGGGGGGGGGGGGGGGAAAGGCGCTAAAAAATTCGAGGACCGAAGTAAAGATCCAAGATATTTAGACTAATGCCACAGTCACGTGACCTCTCATATCTCTTCATTCGTATTTATTTCCGCGCTATTTAACTTTGGTTGCTTTGGTTTTACAAAATGTTGTAAGACGAATTTATTTGCTCCTGAATATTGTTTTGTATGTGTGAGCAGAATAAATTCACTGAAATTTTTGTGGAAAATATCTGTCAGGTTTTTGACGTGAGGCTTCCTGTGAAAATAGTGAGAGCTTATATATATATATATATATATACACTTGCTATATATATACTTACGTTGTCAAGAGACAGCATCGTTAATTTTGTCAGAGTAATGTCCAATGTTTCCTAATGAGATTGATACTGTGACACGGACTGGAGACCAATCGCCCGTCGATATTTTCCCGCGAAAATTTGACTTTTGAAAATTGCGAGATTTTTATAGAGGGACCATCAACGGGCCATGGGAGATCGATTGATTTTTGCGAATAATCGAATGGACCTGGGTCTGGGTGATTTCACTATAATTAGTTGGACACTGATCAGTTTTGTAAACATGAGTTGGGGCCACAGCCCTCAAATTGAAAACTTCAGAGGGATACTAATACAAACTTACGGGAACGGAAAATCCCTATCATTCGAAATTTCAGGTGGGCAATGTTGGGCGCGCTCACTAGGGGGTGCCAGTATAGTGTTTGGTAATTTTTTTTCTCGGCCAAGGAGAGCATTCGCAACATTCGCAACACTCGAAGCCCCATCCGGAGGTCTCCCCAATGGGAGAAAATTTATCGTAATTTTTGATTGGTTGAAAACCGGTATAGCTTACTGCGCATGCGCCATGAAGCGTGAGTCACGTGATGTGCGAATTCAATTCGAAACTTTTGCTATTTTCTTTGCCACAAACAATCACCGTGTCATAGTAAATACGTAGTGCGCATTATGTCACATAATTATCCAAACAGATAATATGTAATACTATACATCACATATTCATCCTAAATGCGATAACCCATGATAACCCATGATACTTCCCTGATCAATAATTCCCATAAACTTAAGGTGAATTGCAATGACTTATCCATAAATTATCAATTCGAAATTTCATGTTCTCTTTATTTATTCAATCAACTCATAATACATTGATTAAGGATTTTAAATAGCATTCCTTTCGATACTATTTATAATATATTTATTCATAATTTTATTTTTATTTTTTATTTTTTTTTTCATTAATTTCGTTCGTAAGCTCACATTTATCCTATATAGACAGTAATAAGTTTACGAGTGTTTTTTTTTCTATTTTTTCACGCACTTTTCAACGATACCGATCAATTGAAATTCCTATTACAATTAATTGATGATGCTATGTATATATGTATATCATATCAGACGGTTTATCAACTAAATTAATCTCGCACTCGTCTAGTCGTATAAAAAGCGGGGCGGGGTATCTCGTGGTTCACTCGGCGATTTTTTCTGAACTTTAAATAAACAATTAAGGCAAAAACTAATTATGTTGATAACAAATTGTCTCATTTGTTTTTGTTCTCCTTTTTTTTCTCATTTGTCTTATCACTTCTATACTAGGGAAAATTAATCGTTCCAGCCATCGAAGCACCCTGCATTTTATTACGATTATTTCGTTAATCATTCTTATGAAAAATCCGGTTTTTTCTTTTGCTTAATGTAATCGGCATTATCACTACAAATTCACTCCTTCGTCAGCCCTATAGAAACAAACATTTTCGCTATTTTACAAGTTGGAAATGCAAAATTTTCTCCTCCATTTTTTTTACTATTCTTCATTCAAGAAATTCGAATATTTCAAATTCTGGATACATTTATAAAATCATGAACACATGAGTAAATTTTCCACATCAGTCGTAGAATTTAAAGTAGTTTGTTGACCAAGGAATTGATGGAATGACATCAACATTTTTTTCAATTGAAGAGAAAAATTAAGAAAAAAAATTATTAAATTAAATACAGAAATTCCCACGAGGAGAATTACAGTCAACTAATCCTCTTTGACATCAATAATCAGATTATCCCAACGAATAAATCCAGCAGAACATTATATACACAAAATGATCATCTCAATTTAATAAAATATTAAATAATGAATAATGATAATTCAACGGATTTTTAGTATAATACAACCTGCAACGATAATCTAATTACTTTAGGCGCCTTAACTCGGGTGAAGTATTCGGTAAGTACAGAATATCGTATTATACAATGTCGCGGAAATAAAAATGATGAGTATTATACCTTGAGTCAGTTGTCGAGCACATGAGCTTGGCAATTATGTGTTTAGTGAAGTGGTGGAACGAGATGAGAGCCTCAGGTTTTTGATGCATATCTCAGAACCTAAGGGAGATATCTCGGTCTCTCCCCAGACCTTTTATGTAGATCTCATTTCCCTCTACAAAAAGTTCATAACAAAATTTTCTCCATCTCTCGTAACTTTCGAGATATTCGCGTTGAGAGGTCTCGTTTTACCAATTCACTAGGGCTTTCACTAGTGAAGTGGTCAACTGCGTTCTCAAATATCGGCCAATCTAAGGCAGATGGTGAAAATTGTATAAGAGCAAATTTGTAGCTCTGATTGTCCTCTACAAAAAAGGTGGTAATGAAAATGTCCCGATCTTTCATAGATTTTGAGATATTCACTAAAAACATTAGGCGGAACCAAACTTAGTCGACCACTTCGCTACGGATTTACAATAACCAGTATAACGTGGAGATAAATGGTTCAGACAAGTTTCTCACTGTTGGTCTCCAATTTTGCCGTGCAATTCAGTAGTAGAAATGGGCAAAACTGTTGCAATTATTGCGCGAACGCCCTGAGCCTCAACTGTGAGCGGGTGGATGGGTGGGCGGTGGTGCACCTGTTATTTCGGTCCAACGTGTCTCAAAGAAAGTTCTCATTGCGTGTCCCGCTTTACCAACTGGACTGTCATCCTCGTTAAACACCTCGCAATTTATGAACATCTGGCGCACATCAGCACAAAAATCGTCACGGGATTTATATCTATAAAAAAAGAACGGGTTAGACATCATTTACAGTACTTTGTAAAGTATAAAGTATACATTTCAGTTCAGTCACGAGGTGTACACTAGGACAAGTGCATTAGACTTTCGACAGGATTTCTACAGAATGGCGAGACTTAAAAAAGAATTTAGCAAAAATATTAGATATATTTCGTTGCTTTCGACTTATTCCCCAAACATTGAAGAAAAGTACAAGGATTTGAAATTGTCAAATATTTTGGCAATTTCGATAGAATTAAAAAATCAAAGTTTGAAAGGATACCAAAATTGCAAGCACACAAAAAAATTCCAAAAGTCAAAAATGTAAAAAAAAAAAAAATTGTAACAGATTCAAGTATAAAAAAAAATACTAAAAAATTGAAATTTCCAAATCTCCAAATTTTTTAGCAACACAAAAAACTGTTCTAGATTTTTTTTTTTCAAGAAAATAGATAAAAAAAAAATCAAAAAATGTGATTATTACTTACACAGTATCTTGCAGTTTTTTCTTTATGGTACTAAGGTCCATCGGTGTTTTAATAATTTTTTTGTACGTTGGAAATTGTTTAGTATTAACTGGTAGGAGAAATGGCCAAGCTTCATCCTGTTGCTCCAACTGCTCAAGCAGTAATTTACATGGGGCTAATTCACGCTGTTGTTTCTTAGTTAAATTCCTTGAATTGCTCTCTTTGCGTGGTGAGGCTGTTGGTGTTGGTGGTTCCGATGTATTAGATTCATCGACGTGAGTATTGGATGCCGTGGAAGGCGTTGGACTGCGTACAGGCCAAAAACAATAAAAGAAGAAAAAACAAGGGGATTATTGGGCCATGCTCCGTCACTCCTCACAGCAATCAATCCGTTCGCCAATGGGAATCACTCATTTTTTTTTTTTTTCAACAACTTATTCAGTTTGTCATGTCGGGAAGAACCTCCCCACTGACTTTTCATGTTTGTGCCAATGCAAATAGCTATCGACTGATACTGTCAGAAAAATTACTCAAAACATCTGGACAGTGTGGCTCGAATTATTCAATTGAGGATATTCGAGTGCTTTGAAAATTTCTCTACCTCACAAATAATGTTTCTTGATAAGTTTTTTTGCCTCAACCAATTGAGGAAAAAATCTGTTTTATGTAGAAAATGAACAATACCTCTTGCACAATCTACATTACACAGTTATAAATAAATTTTAAAAAATTGTCAATAAAAAAAAAATATTTTTTTTGAAAACCCAATCAGTATCGAAGGGGCATGCTAGGCGAAGTGCACTGGCACTCATCCATTTTTCATGTATATCTCGAGATTGAAGGCAAATAGCGAAAATATTGTAAAACCTTTTTTGTAGGGAAAAGTGAGGTCTACAAGAAAGGTCATTATGATTTTGTTCGAAAAACCCTTAGATTTCGAAATATTTAAGAAAAATTAAACTTGGAGGCAATTTACCTCCAGGCTTGGTCTTTGATTTATAGCACAAAAGTAGGGAGAGACGGGGGTTCCCATGAGGAACTTTCGAGGCAAATGAGTTTGAAAACTTTCTAGAAAAATGATGGCAATCTGATTCAGAGATATTAATGGAAAATCGAGCCCAGAGATAAGTGCAGTTACCTCATTGCACCACTTCACTACATAACTGACGTTGCAAAATTAATATAGGTGATGTTGGCCAAGTTGTTCAATCATTTTTTTCAAGTATGCCAGAGGCCATCCGAAAAGTAAAAAAAAATTCTACATCTATGGACAGCACTTGAATTACCTCAATCAATTTTCTTCTTTTCGTCAAATGCAACGTACCATTAATCACGAAGGCAAACGACTGGTACTCGTGGGGTTGCCAACACCATCGAGCTTCGTGTGCAACACCCTGCATGACACACAACATACTACTATGACTGAAGAAGTCGCTTTCAAACACAATTCTTCTCTGAATGTCTGTAGTGAAGTGGTGAAACGAGGCAAGTTCACCTCCAGGCTCGTTTTTTTGATGCATATCTCAAAAAAGTAAGGAGAGATGGGGCAAAATTCCATGAGGATTTTTTTTTTGTAGAGACCCTTAAGTTCTACAAAAAAAGCTTTATTTATGAAAAGTATCTCAATTCCCCCAAGATTTTGAGATATTGATGAAAAAAACCGAGGGTACCGATAAATGTACTTACCTCGTTTTACCACTTCCCTATAGATTTGGCATTAAAAAAAAAGTCGTATACTCTTCATCACCAAGTGTAAAAAAAAAATATTAAAGTAAAAGAGTGATGAAAATTTACTCTATAAATTAAATAAATAAATAACACTTGCCGAGGGGCTGTTCTCTCTGACGTTTTACAATGGTTGTTTACAATAACGTAGATGGTTCATTCGTGATACGGTACTATATGCATTCTTCTGAATTCATAATTTTTATTAAGCATTTTTCTTGTTTTTTTAAGAATTAAATTAGTCATTAAATTAATTGATTTAACTGTGTTTTTTAGCTGGTGGTAAGTTCGTAAGTGTAGGATGCGTCCGATATTATAAAAAACATTGTTGCATGAATGGATAATTTTTTTTTCTGTTTTATTGGCTGTTGTTGTTGTTGTTGTTTTTGTTTTGTTTTTTTTTAGCGTAATCACCTAGCGGGCGGATGATCGGAACTTTCACTGTCTCGGGTGGGGCCTCCACTTTTATTGTGACTCCTTCTTGTACTGTTACGTTTCTTTGGTTGCTTACTGTGACAGTTCGAGCAATACCATTTGCCTCTTGGCATCTGGAACAACAAATCAGTGGTAGAAATTTAGGAACTTGATTGTGCAAAATGTTATGAGACTGTAGGTTAAAAGATTAAAAGAACATTCAGTAAAATTCAGTTTACAATACGGTGATAGAAAAAAAAAGTTATCAGTACCTTAGGCATTACGGGATTATGGCAATCGGTGTGATAAGCCCTTGGACACAATTCACAGAGTACTAGATTTTTTCCAACTCTTTTGCCACATACTAGACAGTTTCTCTCCCCAGTTGCTTTATTCATACACTCGTGACAGTACCTGAGAAGAAAAAAGTATTTTTTCTTTTAGCAAAAAGGTGCCAAAGGAAAATGGCTTTTTAAATTCACGGGAGTTGTTGAACTCGATCAGAATCACGCCATCTACGGAGAAATTTAGGGGTAGTGACAGAAAGCATTTTTAGCAGATATCTTTGAATTAGACATAGTAACCAATTTTTTATATGAAGATTTATTGCAGTATGAACTATGGAACACAGCTACATGGGAGTCTCTCCTTCACATGTCGATATGCTTTCCCATAATAAAATGTCAATATGTGTATGCAAAATAAAATGTTGATATGTTTCCCCACAATAAAATGTCGACATGTTTTCCCAAAATAAAATATCGACACAATTTCCCAAAATAAAATGCGACAAATTTTCTCAGCGTGCGTCAAAAAAAAAAATGCCGATTGGCGTGACTGCTGATGACTTAAATCAAGTGCAAAATTGGAAACTTGTGATACTTACCAATCACCATCGGGAATGTTCTCCATTCTTGGACGGAAGCAGTAAGTGTGGTAACCACGATCACAGCCATCGCATAGAAGTAATTTGTCTTCATTATCACCACTGTGACAAAACTGACAGTTCTATAACGAAAAATGAAATTCATTCAGTATGAAGAGTGCAAGGGTTGGAGATTATTTCCACATTAAGTTGCAGAAACGATAAAGAGAGGATCTACCATTAGCCTAATCAAAATAATTGATTTCCCATCCCATGGGGCAAAATGGGTTGAACGTTGGTAAAACTGGGTCATCGACCGTTCAAACTTTTTCATCGATAAAGATTTCAACGATTTCAGAAGTTGCAACGAGAAGAAAATTCCAAGAAGGTTCGAAACTTTCAAGAAAAATAATGGTAAAATTTCAGCTGCTTCATCAAGATTTCATGAAGCAAATAAACAACTTCTTATGCTCATTGCCCACGTAAATTACCAACTGACTACGTCTAAAGTGAGTAAAGAGAATAATATCTATAACTAGGACTCACAGCTTTCATGATGCTCTTGTCCCAGGCGATGCTGGCCTCGAGCATGTAGAGTGCCATTGCCAACTGGGCTGACGTATGCGCACGTGCTGTGGCTTCCCTCCAGTTATTGAGACCACGTGGCGTTGTCTCTTCCGGAGGCGTCGGCGTCGATCCACCGTCATTGGAGTTTGAGTTGGTATTTGCAGCAGCTGCAGCAGCCGCTGCTTGCTCTGCCTTCAACGCAGCTAGGTTAGGGTCTCCAGTGCTAAAATCAAATCATTCATGGTTAATTCAAAGATTTTTTTCAAGGAACAATTTAACAGATCCGCAATTTTTTGGCAATGACATAATCCTCTGACTATTCGACTTTAAAACTGACTGCTTCACAGTCTCACTCTATGCACTGAACCAGGAGTTCCTAGAATAAGAATGTTTTGAGAAGGGTTCCAGATGGAACCAGTGTTCCTTGAACTGTTCGAGGGGGCAATATGATTGCGTTCAGGAACCGTTCTAGGTCAGGTGCAAGTTTGAGAACCGTTCCAGGTGGAATTCTAATCAGCAGACCTATGCCAGGAACACACATTGGAGGCACGGTTTCAAAAACTGTCCCAAGCGGAGATGCAGTTCCTCCAACCTGCAACGAGATCTGCACTTGAAGCAGTTGTTGGAACTGCACCTGTGCTTGTCACCGTGGTTAGATCTCTCCCTTCACCTAGAACCAGTACCTCCAATGGAACCTTCATCTGGAACCACCTGAACCAGGGGTCTGCTTCAATGTTGAATACGATTATCTTCAAATTTGGTCTTCTTTCAATTTCAAAAAATAAAGTCCCCATGATCTTGGGTTCAACCGTGAAGTTGAACTTATTAGGTAGTTTAATACAAAAAAAAAATACATTGGGTAGTTCATCTCAATCAGAAACCGAATATTTTCAAGACACAAAAATCCGAAAGCCAAAAAGTTGGTGGGAAAAGTTTGGAAAATTCAATGGAAAATGGTTTTACCAGACACCCAGAGGTGGTTTTAGATATCTCCGTTCGATGGCGGCCTCCAGAGAGAGTAGCCTTTGCCTAGCTTGCTCCACCGCACTGATCTTCTCCATCTCGTGCAGCTTCTCAATTTCATCGGCCTCCTCGGTGCCCGCTCTGGGCGGTAGTTTCCACCCCTTCACCTGCATGCTGGCATTGGCCACTTTATCCTCGAGCGCTTCCACTTGCTCCAAGAGCTGGGCATCCACCCTCAGCGCAACCTGTTCACTCCACGCTGTTGGATTGTCTGGTCTCGGTGTCTCTTCACTCTCCTCCTCGCCCTCCTCCTCTTCGTCACCACCACAAAGATCCGTTGCTCCTGCGTTACCTGGGTCCACGTGAATTTTTCCTGTGACCGCCAAGAAAGACTCCATGGTTGCCCATGTCGTTCTCTTCAATTCCTTCTCCCTCACTCCCCTAGAGTGCAAGTGCTCCAGGAGCTCCTGGAACGTATCCACGTCGCCAATTCTCCACCAGCCATACCTAAACATTTCATTTCGTGGTTTTATCAAATCAACAGTGCAATGTTAACTCAGGAACCAAGTGGTCAACTAGGATAATCTATTAGCACTTCTAGTTCACGACTTCTTTACCAAGATTTTCCAATTTCTTGACTGATTGAATTTGACCATATATGGCTAATACTAAAAAAAAAATGAAAAAAACCAAAATAAAAAAATGAAATAAACGAATAAAAAAAAATGAATACAAAATCTTCTTACCTCAAATCCTCAGGTACAGGTTTCGCCTCCCCAGGAGGCGGCAGCCCGTGCACTTTAAGGTACTCCAATTGTGTAGCTTCGTCCTGCGTCAACACAAGTGGTGCTGGACTGTCGCATCGCTCATATCCAGGACTTGCTGGAGGAGGGAATATCGGAATCCTGAGCTCTGTGGACTCGGCAATACCAAATATCTGCTTGTTACTGGGCCCCGATGTGTCGCAGGTCTCACGCGGGAGAATTGAAAACCACGGAACGTCCACATCCACTCCATTGACGTCTTTTCCATTGGGCAAATTGTGATGATTGAATTTTTCACCATTTGCTATTGACTCCTTTTCCGTTTTTTCCACTTTTATCACATCCTCAATTTTATCAATTTTCTCGGATTTGTCAACGTCCATCTCCTGCTTTATCTCATCAGATGTGACATTCGTTTTTGCATCACTTGTCGTGTTGTCATCGGCTAATTCTTTCTTCACATTTTCGTTGATCTCAGGTTCTTCATCTTTCACCTTGTCCTCCTCATCCTTGGTCGCTCGCATAGTTTCCACCACTTCCTTCTCCTCCTCCTTGGTCTCCTCAATTTTCCCCTTCCACTTCTCATCCAGCTCGGCTTGGAGTTCCAATATTTCCGGCTCGGCGCTCTCCATAGCCTCCACGAAGATACCTCCAGCGCTAGGTAGCTCCCAGTATCTTCTCCAATACCTGTCCTGGCCAAAAACATGGGCGCGCAATTGCTTGGACGAACCATTGAGTTTCTGCAGCTGCTCCTCCGACTGCTTCAGCAGTTTATCCAACTTCTTCCCCAATTCCTCAGCAGAGAGGTTCTTATCCTCCTCCTCCTCCGGCTGCGTCCCCTCCGACTCATTCTCCGACATATCCTCCACCTCATCCTCATGATGGATCTCCTCCGGAATTGGCATCGTCCCAATTCCCGAATTATTAGCACTAGCATTAGTACCTGTCTCATCTCCATCCTCCTTCTTCTCAATCGTTATCGTATCTCCAGTTTTATTGATTATAACTCCCACAGCCTCCATTCGCGCCTTTCTCCCATGCAATTGTCGCAGTTTCCGAATTTTCGTATCCAGCACAAAGCGCTCTTTCTTCAATTGCGCCACTGTCTCGAGACTGCCCTCGATCTGACGTATCACAGCTTTATTCTGCAAAAGTTCATTGCAGAGGAAACCGAGCATTTGGGCTTTGTGCGTGGGATTGAGCGCCAGGAAGGGCTTGTCCCGGAGTCTCTCCGACATTTTCCATGTCTCATTATTGTGCAGGTGCTCGTAGAATTGGGCATTCTTGCTGGATGGCGTTGTGGGAAAATCACCACCATTTTGATGGTGATCAGCGAATTTTTTGTCCCGCTCGCGCTCCAAGCAAACACCAGTGAGTGCCTTCACCTCGCCGGTGGCATTGGCGTAGAGGTAGATTCGCAGAACTTCGCTGATGTTGGCGTGGGTGATGTCAGCTTGGCGCAGCGACTGGCCCAGACCCGTGGTGTGGCGCGCTGGCTGGGGAATGCCAGGATCTTCGATGGCGCACACCAGTAGGTGCGTCATTACTGAGAGCATCTCCTCCTCCGCCTCCTCGTCGTTGAGGAGAGCAAGCTGGAGGCTCTTCAGGGTCGGCAGAGACTCCATGTCGAAGCCCAGGGTCTCACCGAAATTGTGGAGAAACTCGAAGACCATTACAATCTCAGCGAATGCCTCACCGGATAACTTCAGGCGGGAGATCCGCTTTATGTCTGGCAGAGACTTGTGATCTGAAATTGTCCATACATTTATTTACGGATGATTTTTGTAAATCAAAAATTGGAATTGCATGCTGAATGTTTAGGGTACACTATTTTATTTCAGATGGAGTGAGTTGTTTAGATACAATAAGGTCGTTGAGGCCCACCTGTCAATTCCATGTCCTCCACTGGCTTTCGTATTTGCTCTACGAGTTCCATTTCAAGTTTTCTCTGCTCAGCACGCTTCTCTTTGGATGCCAATCTCTCGGCACGTGCCTCCAGTCGTTTTTTCTCCCGCTCCTCCATACGACGACGATTTTCTAAGGCCCGAATCAGCGCCATATGCTGTCTTCTTCTCTCACGTTCCTGGTTAGATCAGTAATTATTAGTGTCTCAAAATCAACGAACCAGTACAGAAATAAATTGTTAGGAAATTAACTAAGAAAATAAGTCAATCTGAATTCCCTTATCTCTATCTTAGCATATTATTACTTAACCCATAAAACCAACACCTCTAATCTAACAAACAAAAGGATAGAGCATAGGATCACTTCAAGAAGAGAATATCGTGCAGAAGTGAAATATTGTAAAACGGTTATTCCCACTGACTCTTTCAACGTCGAATAATTTGAAATTTATGGAAAATGTATTGCGTTCAGTACGATGACTTGTGATATTACTAATAATGCAATGATTGATGAAGACAGTTAGTGACAAGGTGATAGTAAAGTGGTCGATCGGTTCATTTTAGCAACTTTCCATTTCAAAAATTTAAACATATCCAGTTTTTTAAAAATATATATATGCAGTGAGATTGGCGATTTAATTTCTGTAATAAAGTTGATTTTGGACAGGACTCCTAGAAAATATGGTAGACAAAATTTGGTTAATTTTTTTTTCTGGCTCGCTTTAAGGAATAGGAACACTTCCTTTAGAAGATTGTCATGCACGATTGACCACTTTGCTACTGAAATAGAATGAATTGCGCCGAATTAGTTCACAAAACGAATGATCGTTAGTTGGACTGAGAAATTTTTTGTCTTAGTGGAAAATTGTTTAGTATGGGTGCTAATTATTCTGCTCAAAGAGGGTACTGTGAGCTTGGGAAGTTACAGAATATTGGTATGGTATCTTATGCAGGCTGGGCCGAGTCTATATAGAAATCAAGAGTGCAAAAAAAAATTTAGTAAGTGTTTGTCTGGCCTCCAGATCCATGTGAGGGGTAATGTGATCCTGTGGCCGAGTGTTCAGGTACGAAAATTATTTTTTGAAAATATTTTCGTGGGTGAAAACTTGGGTTGACAGGAATGTTGCTTCAGTCTTGCACGACTGGAGGTCAAGTGGACAACAAACAATTTTTTTGCAGTATCCTCATGTCTTATATTTGACGGACTCAGAGCATATTATACACACATGGGTGCCATACCAATTCGACCAATGATGAATTCTCAACTCTTCAGAACATTCTCAGAATTTTTCCTATAATAATTTACTACCGATTTGCACTTAATTCTTTAAAAAATTATTATGCAACTTGCCTATTAAGATATCAATTTTCAAGTGTTCCATTAAAAAAAATCGTTTTTTTTATTTTTATTTTTGTGTATAAATTCCGTTTCTCATAGTTTCAGAATTTTTGTGAACTCTTAAACTAAATTTATCTACTTATCTATTTATACGTCAGATACATTTCACTGCTTGAAGAGTCTATTCACAAATTTAACAAGCTTTCCACCATATTGGTTCCAATGAATGAATACATGAAGAGAATATTCCATTTTTCCCACAACAGATATCATAGTTGTGATGAGCACTCAACAACAGGAAGGTCGGAAATAGAATGTGACATACCACTTAAGAAAGACAAATGTATTACATCGGTCGACTTGTAATGGAATTGCCCATATTTTCTGGGACTTCTCAAACTCACAGTTGGTCACTTTAACATCGAATATCGAAGTGAATAAAAAAAAAAATTATGTGTTAAAATTTCTCGGTTGTGTTTCTAAAGTCAGGGTACGAGAACATACCAACTCGACGGTGTAGAGCATCTCGCGCTGCTTGCTGAGCTCCTGCATGTACATCTGTAGCAACAAAACACACCATCCAGTCCACCAGTGCTCAAAAACCCCAAAAGGACCCGCACATTCAAGCTAATTGCTTCGTTACTTATAATCAGTTGCAATATATTTTTGCTAGTCTGATTTTTTTATCCAGTCAAATCACCCCCTCCCCACCCTCTGGAAATAATTACCCACTCTGGTCTAGTCTTGTGACAATTTAGAAACATTCCACTTAACAGTGAACTTATTTCAAACGAGAAGCAATGAAATGCACGTCTAACTACAACACACTACGATCTACAAATGATCACAATTTGATTTGTTTTTTTTTTTTCATCGATTTAATTGCATTTCAGGAGCTCACCTGTTCTTTAAGCATTACCGCCTGTTGTCTTTTCAATTCGCGCTCCTGCAAGCAAATACATCATTAAAGATTTTTATTATCAATTTTTTGAACGATTGGAAAAGCCAATTGTGGATTGAAAGCCAACTTTTCAAAATTATTTTAAATTCCAAAGATATTTTTAAAAAATTGCTGCATTTTTTCTCCTCTCCATAACAATTTTTTGTGCAGTAAAAAAAATTGTGAGAACTCCCATCATCAAAATTTCTTTTCCATAAAACTATTGATTATCATACCTGCTGTTTTCGTTGCTGCTCCTCCATTCGAATTTTCTCCACCTCCTCCTGTCGTTTTTTTCTCGCCTGCACAGACGCCCAAAGAACAAATAGCAAAACAATAAAATCAATTAATCACTGAATATTGACATAATTATCTACAAAGGAAAAAATGAAAATAATTTGACGATCGTGGTAAAAATAATAACTGGGACCATGTGTATGTGAATTAACTAGTTACGTGAAACACTAACATGAGTCCTCTGCAGATGCTTTAAGAAAAAAATACACAAATTTTTTTATTATTAAAAATTGTCAATGAAAAATTATTAATGAATTGTGCGGTGTGCTCTGATTATGATCAAGCTTTGATAAACTCGCGAATGCGAGAGGTCGAAAGTTTCAGATTTTCGTGCGGTTCGATTGTCCATAATATACTTTACGTACAATAATTATTAATTGACATAAACAGTGATTGTTTAGCAAGCATTAGTACAGTTCCACCGTATTTACCTCCTCCAGTGCTAAACAATATCATGCCATTAATAACATAAAAAAAAAGTCCTCTGCATAACTCGAGATAGGATCAGGGAGTATGGGATCAATTGCACTGAAAATTGGACTCAAGCTGAACATGCGAGCAGGAGTCAAGCAATGAATAATTAACCGTCAATCACTTCAATCGACTGATATCCAACGACTTTACCGAATATTTCACCGCGCAATGGACCTCATAACACAGTAAAACACACAGTACATAAAAAAAAAATTATTCACACAGTTTGTAAAAATGAGCAGATGAATAGATAAACAGGAATCACGATAGAAGAACAAGAAACATTTGAAATAGGTGTAGTAGATACATAATACTAAATGAAAAAAAAAAAGAAAAAAAAAATCGGGCCCCCTTCAGAGATACTCGACATACAGAGCCATGCGTAATTAAAATTAATCTGATTAATCAATAAATCCGATGATATCCATATATTTTTAGCTAGCTGTTATACATAGTGACAGGAGAAGCTAAGGCAAAAAGGAAAGTAAACTCTCATACTCGAGATTGTCATATTTGCTCACTCCTAATGGCGCTCCCTCCTACATATCCACTGATATGGCTCATTTTTTTTTTTTTTTGGGGGGAGGGGTACATGACACTATTCACAACTAATATATTCGAGCTGCACGATTTGCTTAACGTATCGACATCCCCATTCTTTCGATATCAATTAATCAAATGTTCAGTGTCGTGTGTGCAAATACGTGTGTCGACTACAGGTAACCACGACCGTCTTCCAAAACCAAATCGAAAAATTTGAAATTATACAGCTATTTCATTTTCGACTAGGTAACTATCTAGACAAGCTGAGAATACAGGGGATAAGGGGTGATACTGAAGTTACTTATTAACCTTCCTGGTTGAATTTTTTTTTTTTTTTAAAGTAGTATGGTGTCTTACTGAAGGCCAAAAGCTACAGCAGAGTTCCCTTACTTTGCCCTAGGGGGCTCAGTATTCGGGGGAATGCTCAGCAAGGCAGTTCCCCCACTTCTTTGCCATGAGCAGATAGCGCGACAGGGGTGAGGCTAGATGGAGCGTGGGTGGGGGAAATTGTCAGAGTGGGAGGTGGGGAACGTAGCCTGCGATCGTTTCATTTAGAGGCATTGCGCACTTCCACGCGCATAATGTCGAGAGCAAGGGGGGAGAATGCGTCAAGAGTGGGGGAAGTAGTTTGAGAAGAAGCAGGCGGAGAGGGGGAGAACTGTCAAAGCAAGGAAGCTCTACTCCTTTTTCAACATTTATTTAAAGTACTAATCTTCCAACTTGAATTGTGTCCATACTACTTTAATCATCTCAATTTCCTTTTCTTTTCTAAGTTACCAATTTCTTATCACTCGTTCTTCAGAACACTTCTTTCACATCTTCAGAACGCTTTTCAATATAATGAATTATACGTTGGCTCGGGAAGTTTTGGAAGCTTTGGAAGTTTTTTTTTGGGGGGGGGGGGGGGGAGTTTCCTTACCTCCAGGAGTTCCTGGCATTGCGTTTGTGTCTGTGCTTGATGAGTCGTGTCCACGTGCTGAGAATTCAATGATGGTGATGTGGTAATTGAGTTACATATTGATGGTGTTGTTAGGGCTGCTATTGACGTTGGGGATGTGGTTATCGGTGGTGTTGATAGCGCCATGGGTGGTGGTAATGGATTATTAAGACTCTTTTTTCCAATCTCCAAATCACCATCGGACTGCATCATATCGCGATTTCTCCAGCTCTCAGCTATGCTTATTCGATTTTTCCATATGGTAGCTACTGTGCTACTAGCAAGACCCAATTCACGTGCTACATCACTCTTGCTCTTGCCCCTCTCGATCTCCTGGATTATCTTCATCTTCTGTTTTATCGTGAAGGCCAGCCTCTTCCGTCCCTACACCAATTTTTTCCGTTTTTCTTCGTCCATTCAGCCATTTCGTTTTTTTTTTTTATGATGTGTGTAATGAGTTATCAACTTAGATGTTGAGGAGATATGTCTTAAGAAGGGTTTAACTCCTCTAGTTTTGAGGCGGGCGGGGAAAACAACAAAACTTAAGCGAAATTGACACTTTCTTCGGCTGTTCTAAGACCTTTCGTGGGCATGTGTACTTTCAGGGAAAAGAAGGGGGGGGGGGAATCAAGAAAATTGTGAGGGTGGTAAATAAAATAATAAATACATGCTGGGCCCTCCTGTCACTATTGCTAGCGGCTTTTCATCGTGTCACTGTGTACCTTGGATTAACGTGAATAAGACGGGACCAAGGTTCAGACAGTTACCATTCGTGATTTTTGGTAATCGATAGGGGGTTGTGTAAATATGGAGTAAATATGGCACACACAGAAAACATGCGACACGCACGCCACGTGTAAATACGTAAACAATATGTGGGCTTGACAAATTTCACAGATGGAAAATGATGAATTTTCCAGAAATGGGAGATATGGATACATACAGTTTATGGGGTTTTGTTATTATGTGAAGTAACAACGAGATTTTTTAATAAAGTAAGGTAGGAGATGGTAATGAAAAGTGGGACTCACCTCCAGCAGTTGCTGATTACGAATTTCACGCTCGCGACGTACAGCTTCTTGTCTTTCAGTCTTCTCCTGCTCTTTTAGCAACCTGGAAATTTATGGGGAAAGAATGGAATTCAGTAAGTTGTTCAGAGAGAATTTTTACAAATTAGAATGTGTGCAAAGTTTGACAGAATGTGGATTTGACAGAGTTTGATGAGTACCTCGCTTGCTCCTTATGCCTCTGCGCTTCCTCCTTAGCCAATTTTTTGGCGTAGGCTAGTTTATCTCTCTCGTATTGACTTGTGGGTCTCATATCGCGAAAACCTCCAGCAGCCCTGAGCTCCTCCAACCTGCGCGCAACCTCCTGCGAGCCCAGTCTAACGAACTCAGCTTCAGCCAGGCCCATAGTTGGCTGGAGGAACTCACCCACGAGGGGCTTCGAGGAGAAGGAAAAGTGGGCCGATGTGAATTCAGGATTTTGCATCTCCAGAAACTAAAAACAAGCAAGCATACGTTTTTATTCCCATTTTCCCAGGCTCTTTATTTTCCTTCTACGAATTATATTGATAGTATGGTCGCCGATTGGATTTACCATTGCGTGACTCTTCATTGTCACGCAACTAATGTGAAGTTAGTTCATAGAGTGAAACTGAGATGAATGACAAGTCAATCACATTCGTCATTTACAAATCGTCGGTAAATTTGCTCATTGTAAGTATGTGTATATGCTTCATTAGTAATTTATTACTATTATTGCACAGTATGCCTTTAAGGAGGGCAATCTCCTTTGGAAGCTATAGACTAGGTGTTATCGCAATGAATGAAAAAAATTTGAAAACACGTTGAGAGAAAGGGTTACCTAAATCTCTTTTTCTTTATGGAGCTTTCCAACCTATCTTTGATAGCATTTTAATACGCCAAACATTATTTCAAATTTGCCTTAGCTTGGACTGTTTAAGAATCTTTTGTTTTCTTGTATCGAATCGAGTCATTAAATAAATCGCGAACATTATTTCACTTAATTAATTTTTTTTCAAGAGGCAGGTATGTAAAAAAAGGCCCTCGTATCAAACTTCGTATTTTTAGTAATTTCGTATTTTACCGCAGACCATTTTTCCAACTTGTTTACAGATGATATTTTATCAAATGGAAAAATTTAATCATTACCCTGCTCGATTCGTAAGTAAAAAAGAAATTGGAAATGAAAAAAAAAATTATATTTCTCACAGATTTGCAAAAAAAAATATATACGAGAATGAAAATTCGGTGAAAAAAATTAATTGGAAAAAAGAGATAATTGAAATTGAGCAATCCAGGAAATGCAAAAGATAAATTGAGGTGAACCATTACTCGACAAGAGTAATGGGATCGCAGAATTTTACGAAAAAAAAGGGAGAGCGAAAAAAAAATGAATTGACCAAAACAAAAAAGTAACGAAAGTAAAACTTTGATAAATTGAATATTGGATTTCCTGACTAACCTTAAATAATTCCTGATTATTCCTGAATGTTTTTCCACAAGGGCTGTAGTACGTTACATCACCCTTGATAACCCCAGTCTTCCCCAGACCCTTGATGACAGTCTCCCTCTTCCAACCGCGCTCCAGGGGTACTCGTAAGTCCTTCTCACTGGGATTTAATTTCCTCCTTTTGGCACTGGGTATGCCCTCCGGATTGTCATCATCAGTATCAGTAAGAACATCCGTGTTACTTCCACTTTCACTTGTAACATCCATGTTGCTCTCTTCTCCCGACACCTCAAGCAGTTTATTTTTCATTTTTTCCTGCAGGGAACGCTACATTGAAGAGAGTTATTCATGAATTAATAAAAACAAAATCGTAAACAAAAGAGAACTACAAATAAATAGCTTAACTCAAGATTGAAAAAAAAATTAAGTGGCCATTCTGCTCTCTTAGAGTTGTCATAAGATTCGATTTCAATTAAATTTTTCTTCTCGGTTGAAAGAAATGAGAAAAAAAAATAGTCTGACAGGACTTTGGTACAGATCAATGTTCGACATGGTGAAATTAAAAACAAATTGACAATTGTTAGATGAGTTCTGATAAACATGAAATTGAAAAACAGGAGCTCTTTCTGACGATGATGAAAACGAAGTAACTCAATAACTCCAAAATTTAATAACCCTGCTTAGTTCTCAATAAAGGTACAAAAAAAATTTGGAAAAAAATTGGAAAAAAAATTGGAAAAAAGATTTGAAAAAAAAATTTGAAAAAAAAATGGGGAAAAAAATTGAATTGAAATAATCGCTCACAACTTTGAATGGCCATTAGAAAAAGAAGTAAAAAAAAAATGCAACCACAACAAAAAAAGAAAGAAGAAACGTGAAAAAGTCAAGTGAAAGAAAAATGGTAACAAACAAAAAAATTAACATACGTGACTCTTCTCATCAATTTGACCAGTCGCTGACGCATGTAATTGCGCAGCTAGGATATTAGATCTAAGTAACGATACTTGATGGGACAGTGGAACGTTTGGGTCGAGTGTTGGGGTGGGTTTTATTCCAAGTGCGCGACTCTGCGCTAATAATGAGGCCACTGTGTTCTTCTTGGGCTTGGATACACCGCGTCCAAGATTTCTCGGTCTACCGTCCTTGTGGTGGATGGGAGTAGTTTCACTTTCCTCACTACCACTGCTCGGACGTTGAGGCGAATCTGCCGCTGTGAATAGCTGGGCGAGTGATGGGCTTGGTGATGCTGGCAATGTCACGGAATTCTGGGGTACTCGGCGGGGCTTGGGACCCGGCTTCCGACGTGCTAAATCATTCGTACAAGACGTATCATTTTAAATGATGAATGCAAAGCCTGTGTCAGTGTGCACAACAAAAAATATTCTCAGGGGAATCTCCTCCACATTTCGGCACAGAAGCCCAAAACCGTGTGGGAGATTCTATGTGGACGCAACACAAGGAAGAATGGCGCCACCACTGGATTCAAATGAGAGTACAATGACACAATGTGAGAGTTTAACATACGAAATGCTTACATGTACGATCGGATGCCAGCAAAGATTGACTGAGATTACTAAGTTGACTGAGGGGTTGACTGCCGGATATCGGTGAACTGCTACTCGCCGATGCTGGCTTCAGGGAGAGATTCAGGGGTGCGTCTACGTCGTTGGAGTGGCCAGTTGTATTACTCATGGTGTACAATGGGGGAGCCGTTAATACTGAACCGTTGGTTGAATGGGCTGGCAGTTTTATCACCTCCACACGATCCACGGAGTCTCGGTAGTCGCTCGGTTCGCTCTGCAATAGTAGAATGTTCATTAGGATTTAAACGAAAAATTACAGTTTTGGAAATTCAAATTTTTATATAAACTTTTTTGTTATCCTTTTGCGGTGAAAGTTCCACAGAAAAAAAAATTCAGATTTCTAGGTAAGACCTTCCCGACCTTTCAACCTTGTACAACTCAATCATAGTTCAGAGATTTTTTTGAATTTGTTGACACTGATAGAAAACCCATGAGTATCATTTTTTAATTGATGCAGACTTGGAAGTCAGTCTACCTTCAAGGGTTAACTAAAAATTCTTCTCTATTCAACTGGATAATTACCACTGGTGTACGGTTGAATTTTCTCGGCTCCATCACCAGCGATGAGGTAGTCGTAGCAGTCTGATGAGCACTGAGTGCCTGCACTGAAGGTGGATGAACACTTACACTCGGTGAATCTAATGATATTGTCTTTTTCCTACCACGATTCGTCGTACCTGGAACCTTGGGCCCTACGATACTCGATGTGTACTTGATGATTTCGGTGTCCGGTGGAAGCCGCACGCCACCCAGTATGCTGCTTGGATCACTAAAATCAGAGCTAATTCAATTTCATTAACAAACTCTTGGAGATTTAATTTTTCCAATCATGCCATTTTTTTTTTACATTGAAAATTAAATGTCCAATTAAATTGAATATCTCTCAGTCATGTTTAATGATTGGTAAAATAGGGTAAAAATTCAGTAAATTTGCAAATTATTTAAATTGTTTTTAGGATAGTAATGAAACTAATCATTAATCACCTTCCTTCCTTGGCCGGAGGACTACTGAATATGTTGAAACAATGTCACAATTTTAATGTCATTATTGTGATATTTATTGTAATAAGTGATTGCGAGGTGATGATAATGATTTTATCGTTAGTGATTACCTAACAACGTTGGCCTGGGCTGTCGTCGTGATGCAACTTGTGGTAGGTGTTGTATTGTGATGAGTTGTTACAGATGCCTGACTTACGGATAAACTCGATGTGTGGGTGCTTGGTGTCGTTGAATTGTTGTTTGTTGTGCTACTGCTGCTGCTGCTCGACGTTGGCTTATGACTTTTGCTTGACTTAGCTGTTGGGTGGAACATACGAGTTTTAAGAGTCCATTTGATGGGGTGGATAAACTTGTGATAGGGCAGGCAGTGTATACTCGAAGGTTACCAAAAGCAACCATCAACAAATCCGGAAAAAAATGTCCTGAACAAACGGGGAAATTTCAGAAGTGCTACAGTGCATTTAGCTCTGGATTGAGATTCTGATAACTCCAAATCTAGAGGTGATGTTGAGGTTTCACAACATGTTCTGTAGCATTCATTTTTTTTTTTTTAAGAAAAAGTTGTTAAAAGTTGAGCAACGATTTCTGGGAGAGACTTTTTTTGAAATCAGTCAAATTATTATTATTTATCAAATATCGTAAAGTTGATGGATCACTTATAATCCGATCGAGTGGTACGAAATGGAGCGGGCCTATAGTTAGTCGATCTCCAATGGATTACGCTTAATCAATACGGTTCGTTTTGTTTAAGGGTTGAACTATTTTCTGTGGAATATTGAAAGCCATGAAAAGTTTGTTTCTATGTCTCTTTTTTCCAATTTTCATATTCCTGGAATTCATTGGAAACTGACACATTTTTTCGTCTTCGCGGTTCAACCGAATATGTTGAATCAAATTAAATTCAATGTCGAAGAAAATGGTTGGAGATAAATTTATTTTTTGTTCAGGGATTTTTTTCAGATTTAGGGTGGAGGCGTAATGCAGATTCCCTAAATATCTTCTACTTCTATATATCGTTAGAGGGATCATAATTGAATGACAGGATGCTATACACATGTATACGATTCAGAATTATTAGTTATTTAGATCAAACAATTTAGCAGTTTAATAGCAGAAAAAAAGCTTCAAAATTGAGTGGGTACATTCGATATTCAGGACCTGTTTATTGGATATTTCTGTCAGAATTTTATCTCATTTCGATTGTTTATCACAAGTTCATAAAACTTCGAAAGTTGCAATAGGATTATCTCGTGCATGGGTTTTTAAATCTGACCTTTTGTGGATATACCCAAAGTGCAAGCTTATCGACTAAATTTTATCACTTTTTTTTCTTCCAGTAGGCAGGCATCCTTGAACGCATCAAGAGCTATTATACTATAGTTGAATAATTGTTGGAGATACTTACACTTACTGGACTTATGGGATGATGACAGGGACGGTGGATTGAGCAGTGATGCTGGGTATGGTGGTAATAGACTCTCTGCACCTGGGGGAAAGCCGGAGAGGCCAGCAGCACCCTGTAACCTTGCCAGGTAATCCTGCGCCGCCAGGTGAGAGGCCATTGTCCACCATGCTGCACTTGCTGAATTTATACCTGAAAAATGGATAAACAATTTAGAAACGTCACTAAATCTTTCTCTTTTGAGAAGAACAATTTTTCATTCCAAATGTTCACCTCAAATTTTTTTTGAGGTAGGGGATACCATTGATCATCATATCCTTCGAGATTGGTCATTTTCCCACGAGAGATTCACCAAATATATGACATACAATTTGTGTAAAAAATTTTGTTGGATTTTATTAACTTACCTAAACTTGCTGCTTGACTGGCAGCGACACTGAGTGTCCCAAGACTTGCGTGAGAGTATGGCGGTGGTGGTGGTGGTGCAGCAGCGGGTGTATGACCACCAAATCCAGGGCCTGCACCACCGCGACCCAGCATCGCGTAGGCCGAGGGCAAATGATGAGCCCCCAATCCATATCCCCCGGGCATACCTCCAAATAATGAAGATGCTGCACTGTCACCACGTGGCCAATAAGCTGAAAAAGATATTCATCAACATTAATTATCATCCCCATAAGAAATGGTGCATCAGGAAAGGAGAGACTTGTGAATTTTTGCGCCAAATGTTGGGGAGAGCCCGTATGCGAGTTGTAATGCAAGTCATCAAACTTCCGGTCATTCTGAGCCAAAAGAGCTACGATCTTCACGTGCTTCTTTTTCATTCAAAATCTACAGTGAAATCAGCGAACTTTGTTTACCGTTGAGTTGATTACATGCGCAATAAGTGCCCAGTGAGAGCACACACTTCATCTACACAATTCAATACTACGTATATATTGTTGCATTTCATTTCAAGCTAGGCATATTGCCTGTCCCTTCTATTTACACGTTTGCTTCACCATTTGCAGAAGAAATTATATGGGAAAGTTCCCCAGTGTACCACAATCATATACCTCGCGAAGAGGAGGTGGAAGTTGAGCAAATTGGTGGAATGAGTTTTTTTTTTAACTCCATGTTTTGTATTGACAATTGAGAAACGAAGTGGTAAACTACGTGCAGCTGTACTTCACCGCAAACTTTGGCGAATAAGTCGAATACAATCGAATATGTGGAATATTTTATAAGAACCTTTCTTGTAGAATACACTTTCCTCTACAAGAAAGTTCTCATAAAATATTCACCATCGCTCTTTGGTTCAGAGTTATTCCCTGAAAATTGGGGCAGATCCCAAATGCAATTATCCTAGTTCACCGCTACCGAGTCATCAGCACTTTATCATCAAGTCGATGCTCAGCAATTGAAATCTGTCGTCGTAATAGTTATGCAGATTATACAGAGTGATTTGTCCACTCGTGACCTTGGTCATGGCAATGGCCTTGAAAATCAACGGGTCACTTGAATAGTCGACCGTTGAACCTTCAACTTGGAGTGGCGAGGCTGTTAAAAGGTCATCCGAGCTTGGAACTTGCACGACAGAGCTCCTATCTTCATGGCTCGAGCTATTTTGGACTATTTATAGAGAGCAGTAATAATAGTGGTCTGGGGTGATAATTGCTGGTAGGAATTGAATGGAGAATCCTAGGAAGAGTCAATTCCTTGATCTCCCTCGATATTCCTCACTAAGAAAAGTGGTATCAGATCGAAAGTACGAGTTGGATGGAGCCGGTAGCTTTTGATTGGTTCGCTTCCATTGGTCCACCTCGGAAGGGACTGGACCAATGTGATGAGTTGGACCCATCCGCTGAATCCAGCCCGCTAACGACCAGACTTTAATTAGTTCTCGGATTGATCCCAAGGCTTGGTTCCACTTCTCCCAAAATGGACCAATAACCTCTCGGGAATTTATTTTCCATTTCTACTTTGCCACTTTGTAACTATCGAAATAAAATAAAGTTGGTACATATTTCGATGAGTTTGATTGTATAAACTTATGACTGCACCACCTGGGATCAACGCAGCTCCTCCGGCCTGTCTCTCAAGTGCCCTCGACACATCTTTGACATGAGAAAAAAAAACAACAGCGACCAGACAGAGGTAGAAGGAAAGCTTGTTCGATGGGAAGGACGTTCTCGTTAGTGCAATTCCGTAATTGCAATGGTTTCCCCTCTCCCCCCTCTTACTCGATTCCCTCCTCGCCGTCGGCTACCCCCCCCCCCCCCCACCCGTTTTCTATATCTCGGCTTTATCCCACGGCTGTCGCGCCGTTTCCGGAGGCTCTCATCCCCCACAATCCATACTCTCTGCCCAGTCCGGACATCTCACCCTCACCTCCACCCTTCTTTTTTCTTCCCCACACACACACACACATCCGCGCATACACGTAGACAGACTCGGCTTTTTCCCATTTCTGTGACTGATGGGAGACGCTGTACGGCTCTGACAACGGAGTAAAATGGAAATAGACAAATTATTTATTTTTTTACTAGGAAGTAATACGAGGGACATAAATTTTCGTCAACTGTGATAGAATAAAGGTGGGAAAAAATTGTTTGGAGAAGTGAAAATTGAAAATAGTTTGAGAAATAAGAAAAAAGTAGGAGAGGTTGTTTATGTCCCAATTTATTGGCCCAATTTCAACATCACAATTTTACTGGCCCAATCTTGCCGTCCCAATTTGACTATCCCGAATTCGCTGCACATTTTCACTGTCCCACTGAATGTCCCAATAGTGGCGTCCCAATTTAATTGTTCAACGTCCCAATTTTGCAAATCGGTACCAAATTCAATTCATGTCCTTCAATGATGTATCAATCTAATATTTTTATGTTCCATTGACATTTGTCAACCGTGGAAGCTTTGGATCTCCCCAAAAATCACCTCTATCCACTTTTGCAAGAGCCGGTAAATATGTCTGGAACGGGTAGACTAGGACAAGTCAAGTGATCTTCACGTTTAGCTCTCAATGGCTATCCTGAAATTTGGAAGTAACTCGAAAAGTTTACAATCACTTCTCTCGTAGAGCTTGCATCCGTCTATAAGCTCAATCTAACTTGCTGTCTCTTCCTAGCAGTGTGCATCAAAAATGGGAAGAGCACAAATCTTGGATGACTACCTCGCCTCCGATTTGAGAGGGTTCGAAGGGTTGGGAAAAATGTTTGAGGGTTGGGAAAATATTTTGAGGTATCTCAAAAACGAGTTGTAGGCAATTGACCAGGTCTTCTTTGGCTGGCAATGCCTATTGATAATTGCTGACGGTTTTAATGAATCCCTGATGAAAAAAGACCCCACCACTTGGAAGACTTTCTATGAAATATCGAGAATATCGATGTTTTTTGTCGATAGCAATGGGCGTTGGAGACACAATGTCGGCATTTGGGATGCTGTGCAGTGTAGCGTCTAGCTTGGAGAATGATGCGAAGAGAGTTGGACGATAGGGGGGTTAAAACGGCACCGTGAGGGGTGGAGGAGGTGGAAAAGGGGGGGGGGAGAGACAAAACGACGACTGTGCCGCAGCCGGGCGAACTGAGGTGGTAATCAATAAATATACAGAACTAGCTTTTACGTGTGGTAGCATTGCAGCCAGATTTACAATTCCCCGTTCGAAAAATTGTTTTGGCAATTTAGGGGGGCCCCACCATCACTCTTATCACGCGATAAAACGATGAGTGAATGATTGCATCGATTGGCGTGTTACCATTTTTTTTTTTAGTTCAACACCAATTTCGAGATCTACAGAAATGGTCTCGCGAATTTTCTTAAACATCTTTCGGAGTTAATGCAATTTTTATTTTAATTGTCGTTTGTCCTTTTAAAGAGCCTGATAAAATTGCCCTGATGGGACGAAAGGTCGCATCAACTGACAATTTAATCAGCATTGAAATTATTTCTCCAATACCTCGGGCTCTTATCACCTGCTTTAACTTCTAGAAACCAAAATAGTCTCTGAAATTTGCCTCGCACCAGCCTCAAAATACCGTAAACTGTGGAGATTGAATGTCCTCATACGCCCCCTCTCCCCAAATTCTTTATCGGATAATTGAAAAAAAAAGCTCACCCCCAAATAGTGCACTGGGATCGAGGAGGGGGTTGGCCTGATCCGCCTGTAATTTATCAGAGACGGAGGTGGCCACCGAGCCCGGTGTTGCTGTTGTTGCTGTTGTATCTCCGCCCCCACCTCCGCCCGTCGCGGAGTTCTCCTTCTCCATGCCCAGTCTCCTGCAATCATCAAGCAAAATAGAAAAATTGTAGTGATCAATCAAATCCTCACAATCAGATGATTAATAAACCCATTAACATTGAGTCAGTTTAATTGAATCATGAACTCGTTTTATGGTTTATGATCTTGTTCATGGGATGTTCAAATTTTTTCATAGCTCTTTTTTCTGGATGACGGATTCATGGCTCTCATGCATTCATGGGTTCTTTAATAGCTAATCACTTTCGTGGTTCTCACACTTTTTTACATTTCCGGGTTATGGTACCATTGGAGTTATAACGATAGGTCTTCTTAACCAGACCTTTAGTTTGGTCTCCAACCCTCTGTATGGCTAAACTTAGGTATTGGGTCTGGGCATAACATGTCTCAAGTGTAATAAAAAAAAAAACAGCATACTTCAAGTATTTGATCAACCGTGATTGAAATATGACCGAGCATGAATGCAAGGGAGTAATTTCTATCCTGGTACCGCAGTAAGCAAGATCACCCGGGCCAATCAATAATTTGCATATCAATAATTTGATCAGAGTTGTTGAGAATACTGACTTCATCTACAGGACTGATATGTTAGGACTGTCCGTGGACAAGTCTCCAAGGATCAGGACCCCATTGGAGATAGCTTGGAGATGGTATGAGGGAAATATAATAGTATCGCTGAAGGATGGAGGCAGAGTGTTGGATGAACAGATTGGTAAACGTCGTAGACATTAGATGGATAAATTGCGAATAAAGCGAAACATTTGGCAATGTTGGCAATGGATTGTAATGATGAGTGAGAATGGCGACTAGAGTGTTGTGAGGTCCAGGAGCAGTCGGTGGATTGGAGGTTTGGACGATGCGAGGGACGTTGTGCAGAGGAGAGAAAGCTCCGGAGGTGGAGGGTAGTGGAGGTAAGCCACCAGCAGCAATCAATACACAGCTAGCAGTGGAGAACCGTCCTATACTTCCACTTGTACTCTCTCCACTCTTCCTCCACTTTCAACTTCCACGATCGGGATTTTTGCCACTAGCATTTTATGGGATTAGTGACAATTGTCATGGGGTACTCACAATTAATCACGGGACTTTAACTCATAGTAGATGACAGGTTGAATATCGCTCCATTATATCTGAAACAGAAAAGATGGAGAAAGGAAATTAGTTTAGTTGAAATAATGGATGAGCAAGAGGTCACATCACTGTGATATTGTTCGCGGTTTTCAGGGAATATCTCAAAATCTAAGAGAGGTAGCAACAATTTCGTTAGGACTACTTTTGTAGGGCGCAAGGAGAGCTACAAATTTGCTTGTATGAAAATTTCAGTGCTTGCCGTAGATTTTGAGATATTTGATGTTTGAGAGAGTTGTCGCAGGTGACTGCACTAAATTGCAACATGCTAGATTTTTTTTGTAAATATTTTTAGACCTTGCTCGCGTGTATAGCAGCGCGCCGCCACTTTGTTTCGACCTATGGGGTGTCCCTGTAGAGCGAGTGAGGTACATGGACATCTCAAGGAATGAACGAAAAGAAATGTGGAAGAAACTGTTGCAATGAAACTTTCCATGTCTAGGTGGTCTGCATGCCATTAAAATGTGCTTCTATCACTAACAGAACCACTGTGAAAAATCTGTTTAATCTGTTTAAGTCTGTTGGAGGGCATTAAAATCTGATATAGGAAAATGTCGATGGTTCTTCTTCCGTAAAATATTTGCGATCTTCCTCAGAGTTCGAGATAATTACTGATAGCTGGCGAAAGGGGAAAGCTGGCTCAACTCAGTTATCCACTTTGCAAACTCAAATTTACTACTACAACTCTATAACTTCCAAAATCCTGTAATTTTCTGGATATTTATAAGGAACCTGGACCTTTTTTCGTGCTTCTCTGATTGGCGTATCAAAAAAAAAATTAAAATAAAAATGAATATTAAATGGAAATTAGATTAAGTTATTCTTCATAAAAAATCTCAAGGAGCACCAAACATAGCAACATTTTTAGAGAGATCTCTCCTAACGCACAGTGCGATCCACAAATATTATTCTACATAATTGTTAGCTGGGACTTAACTCAATTGCCCATTTAACTTCTGGATAATACTTTCATATCTTAAAAAGTCAAATAAAAAAAAAAAATATCTTAAAAAGAATGAGAAGGACGTTAAGGAAAACCGAAAATTCATAATTTTAGTTGTAACCCGTTTTGCCCCCTACGGTCTTCTAGTTCTTCCTCAATGTCTGAAAGGGAAGGAAGAAAAATTTGTCGCTTCACCGACGCTCCCCCTTAAGGATCTCCTTCGTCGTCGGAGGGTGACTTTGACATTTTTGTTTGGAGTTGAAATGGTCCCTCAAAAGCGAAAGGGGTAAAGATATTAACTTTTATTGGAGATTTTTTTTTTCAATTTTTTGTTTTTAAATATTTGATCCAAGAATGTCTTTGAAGATTACTTTTCGGGTTGGACAGTCCTGGGAAGTAACTATGGGTTAAAATTATAAGAAACGAAATTTGGTATTTCTTTGATAAGAGTTATCAAAGACTCTGGAAATTTTTCGGTGCGTTTGGTGCGAAAAAAACGAAAATATAAATTAATTAATAGAAAAATGTCGCTGAGATTAGAGCATTCGAAAACAAATCTGTTGTCTCAAGAGTGGATTCTTCGCGTCCGATTCTTTCATAATCTAACGGAGATAGCGAAATTTTGGTGATAACATGTTTTATTGCGTTTTGAATTCTCTACAAAAAAGGTTCTTATGAAGATTGCGATATCTCTCTTAGATCACAATATATAGGCCAAGGAAGTCGCGAACAGCAAAAGAGATTGGGTTAACTGTGATACAGGAAGTACACTTGGGACTGTCTCTCCGCTGAACCTCTCCGAGCAGTTAGTCATAAAACGTGTGATAGTATTGAAATAACTATTATGCAAGCTCGAAATTCCATAATATAGTATCATTGAAACTTGGAGCGACCGCATTGTCGCATTGGATGAGAATTGTGATGTAATAGAGGGGGAGAATAAACAATGTGAAATATACTGTCAACACCATTATCACCTGAACTTATCAATGACTGAGTTTTTCAAATACAACTTGTGTTAGTGATTTCACATTTGAAGTGTTTTTTATACGAATTCGGCAGCGCGTGCTGCGCACGCGCAGTTACTCTTTCCGCCGCGCGGATGGTGGCGCTTCGGTTCCGGTCTTACGCTTTTCGATAACTTCGATATACATCGATATTTTCGCGTGGCGCTTCTTTTGACTAGAAAATTGTCTCTGCAACGAAAAGCTGGAGGACATTTCTGTTTTTTATTTTTGGAACGAATTTTAAAACAGCTCATATTCCTTTTGAGGTAATTTCAGTTACCCATGAACAGGTTGAAAGATCAGGAAAGTTCTGCGCTGTTTTTATAGAGGAAGAGGTGCTCTAAAAAAAATTCTGACGAAGATTATGCGTCCTCTACATTCTGCGAAAATATGAATGAAAAGCTACAGGTCTGATCGAAATTCACTTAAATCTACTCCAATGTCGGCACAACTTGATCAGCCAACCTGTTCCCATCGATCCACAAAATTAAACAATTCCCTACTTAAAAGTTGATTGAAAATGTGATTAACGTGGTCTGACGGGATGAGAAAATTTTCTTCCGACCGGAAATCCTGTGCCAAAGCCCAAGTGAAGTATGGACCAACTTGATGAGACAATCTTCTGAATGTCGATCATATTCGCAGCAGGTCCTAATATGGATCAGCGCACTGTTAAACAAAACAGCATATCATAAATTGCTATGACGATTGAGAGCAGGTATGCGTAATTGTCAATCAAGTGAAACGATTGTCAAATCGATGATCGTCGAGATGCACGTGGTGGAAAAGGTGTTACTGCACCTGCGCAGTGGCACAACGCACTAGTTCCTCAGAAACGGGTGGCCCAGATTTTCATTTCGTTAACGATCACTGTAACGAGGGGGGGGGGGGGGGGGGGGGTTCCAAAAAAGTGAGGGGGAAAGGAGGAAAGAAAAATTAATGGAGGTATATAATTTTTTAAAGAGAATTTTTAATGCGGCATAAAACTGACTACGAGGTCTGACTGGAGGCAACGGCCTCTCTGCTTCCACAAACACACGGACAAGGGGAAACAAGGTGGAAACCCACGAAATAATTCTATCGCGTGCATTCGCCGGCTGGCGTGTGTGCTTCCTTTTCAATGGCTACCACCTGGATATTTCTGCACCGTGCGAGGGCACCACGAGTGCTCCAGGACGATTCTCGCTTGTGGTGAGAGGGCAAACTTCCTCAAGGGACTAACAAATCTTCACGTTGCCAGGGATTTTTCGTAGGGCCTCGGTGAGAATGCGAAAATGTTGGTAACTCAATGTCGAGCCACCTCAAGCACTTCATTTTTTTTAAGAACTCAATAAATCCGAGATACGCGAAATTGCAAGGTAAGTCGACACGTGGAATTTTTTCCCATGCTTCGGACTCGTCGATCCCAAGTTCTTGATAAATATTATGAGTCGTACTGAAACATCTGCAGTGGAGTGATAAAAAAAGGTAGTTTGGGGCTCCTTAAAAGTGATTTGTCTTTCCACTCTCGGAATTTTGTGAATGTTCTCTCCGAAAAATTCAAATTTGACGATGCAGGGAGGCGGGGACCCAAGTGGGCTTTCCCAAATTCCCCCCCCCCCCCCCCAAAGCAAATTGTTGACCAAAGCTCAATGGAAGATCAATGTTCATTTGCACATTGTGACGCTTTTGTTGAATAAAATGCCAAGGAATGCGATTGGCCGATGTAATAGTGTTGTTGCCCAACGCGGAAGAGTCGAGTTATAAAAGGAGAGTCTAGTCGGCACGTCGATAGCCACCGCAGGTCGATGCGGGTCAGCCGTTTACCTGGGACAGCTCCCATGGTGTTTCAGTTCTCCAAGACCGGGTATAGAGCAGTTGTTAGTCGCCTTATAATATATTATTTCCCCCCCCCCCCTTAGCTGTTGTGGCAAATGTCGCCGTTCGCGCACGGTGACCTCATTATTTTCACACAATTTCGTGCTCTTGTTCTTCAATGCTCGAACATTTGATTTGGACAATTTTAATTTTTTTAATTTTCCTAATGGAAAGTAAGTGCAATGAGACCGAAAATAAAAAAAAATAATGTCGGTTAACATTTTCAGTGTGGACATTTAGCATCACTCTCTCGGACTGCTAAAGCGCATTGCCAAATGGGATTTGTCGGACCAAGTGTCCCAAACAAGTGTTCGCCATTCAGCCTAAAAAAATTCTCTGCCTCGGATGATTGCATCGCTCTGCAACCCTTATCCTCGTCAGAAAAGTTTGCGAGGCCCCATGATGAAAAGTACCACTCATGAATGACAAAGTAGCGAGGGAAAAATATTGAAAAACGAAGTTCGGCATGTCGTGTACACGGCACGCGAGTAACGGCAGGTTAACCGCATTCCATAAAGAAAATGATTCTAGGGACAACATAGTATCACCATGTTGCAGATAATTTTGAGCCATTTGCGGGGGAAACTTTCACGAACAATTTTTCGCTCTGAAACTTCTCTCGAAGTCAATACAGTGAAGCATACATATATGTGTATACATATATATACACATTGACAAAAGGAATTTGGTCGTATTCAATTTCTTGTATCTTCATTATGTTTTCTCCGCAAGTTTTAATCAATCTAATGTTCAATTATTTGTTTGTTAATATACAGAATCTAATTACGAGTAATTCGCACAAAAAAATTTTATTCCTTTTTCTTTGCAATGTTTTTTGTCAAAAATGTTTTTTTTTCGGATGGGATCTCCCTTGATTCCGATAATATATACAACACCAATACCGTCAAAGTCTTGTTGTACAACCGTTCGTGTATCAGCGGTGGATCCCATTATTGAGCGGAATATCTCCGATTCTGAGGACGACATTGAAATTTTTATACAGCCTTTTTATAAGCCTCACTTGCCTCTAGAAAAAAGTTGTTACGACCAGCTGTGAGGCAAAAAATCACCTACATACGAGCATACAGCCACCCACTTACAAACCGATTCGTTCACCCACCCACCCACTTAAACTCATCCTTCCACTCACCCTCCCACCTACACCCATTCATCCACCCACCCAAACCCATCGATCCACTCACCCAAACCTATCCTGCCACCCATCCTCCCACCCAACCCCATCCATCCACCTACCGAAACCCATCCTTCCACCCACCCACCCACCCAGTCAAGTTCCCACCCACCAAATTCATCCTCAAGAAAAACTGTATACTCTCCATCCTATTTTGCGTTGACGTTAAGATATGTCATTCACACAACATATATATAACCACGTAAGAATCGCTCAAGTGAAATAGGAATATAAAAGGGATTGGGCATTGATGTAAATCCTAGTGTGAAGAGGTAAAACAGAGCATGGAAAGAATTGAACTATTCGACAAATTGGATTTTTACTTGAAACAGATGTTTCCAATGAGTTACATTTAAACAGCCCCTACATTGTACCAGAAAATGCGCAGAAGAGATGGAAACCATTCGCTCCCTACTGAGGATCTAATCCCGAAAGCAATTCCATTGGCAAGTGACTGATAAGCTGAAATTTCGATTCAAGTCTGAAAATTTCGAGAAAAAAGGGAAACCTTTCCTTTACTCTTCCAAAAATTTCCGCTCACAATTTCGACCCTTGTGGTAACGTCACCGACCCTACTAACCCTCTATGAGTCACATTTATCACACTTGTGTTAATGCGTTCAGCATGTTCATACATGCTGGGCATCGAATGGCGAATATTTCCCTTCTTTTTTTTTTCATTATTCGTACATTGCTGATAAAGGTAATAGAGCCGAGAGAGATGATGTGAGTTCATTGAGAAATCATCGCGGTTCATCCAACTCCTCACGAGCAGAATGGACTTTCCTGAAATTCCCACTGCTGAGGTGCAGCCATTGTCAAAAAGAAAAAGAAGCCATTAGTTCCCCATAGTGACCAATTCATCATGCAGCTCTTCGAAGCCATCTCGTAACATGCCGTCAAAAACGATTGGACAGATGCATTTTGAGTTTGTAGCCGACCTTTCCTCCGCAATGGCTTGGATCCTCACTAATGGAAAATGGTGGCCCAATGATGTTGTATATTTATATATCCAACTCATGGACTGTGTGAGAGATTATACCGACGGGCTCTCTGTATCTCGAGCGTCAGTTGTGGCAGATCGATACTCAACCAGAAATGGGGAGAGAGCAGAGGTGGGGCAAAACGGGGGGAGGGGGGGGGGGGTTTGAGGAGGAGAGAGGGGAAGGGCCCTTGCCGGTAAGTTCTAGTGGTCCGTGGGTGCACACAGGTTTGAGGAACGTGTGCACGGCCTTTGGCGTGGATTAAATTGACGCAAAGCACGTACAGTTTATAACCACCCCAATAAAAATGGCTAACTCTTGCGTGCGACCAACGCAACGGTTCATCCTTGCAACTCGTTCTCTGAGCCCTTGAGAGATTGCGCTATGGTACCATCAAACTCAAGCTACTATCTTACGTTGGTGGAGGCAGAGAACAGGAGAACAATATTTAACGCGATTATACTTGATAATACAATATTATTGTTTCTTTTCCACACCCACCCACTCACACCCACCCACCCACTCACTCACACCCACCCACCCACCCACTCACACCCACCCACCCACTCACTCACACCCACCCACCCACTCACTCACACCCAGCCACCCACCCACCCACTCACACCGACCCATCCACCCACTTAAAACTTGTTTGGAAGTGTATGTGCTTGTGTGTATATATGTGTGTGTGTGTAGGGCGATGCATTTATAAGCATGAATGATCTAAAAAAAAATTGCTTTTTGAGAGTGATCATAATGATTTACTCTATCGGAAAGTTAATAATTCCAGGCTCCAACAGATGAAGCATAGCCTTGATAGCAGTCACACGTGTTTATGGAAATTTCAGATGTAATGGTCTCTGTCACTTCCAACTCTTCCAAACCCAAGAAAAACTATGAAAAAAGTGAGAGAAAGATTGAGCCGCAGGTACTTGGGTAAAACGCCTAGTATTCCAATTAGTTTCTTGAGGGAATACAGAACCAATGGTCATTATCACTAATGCACCAGGATTCAGAAAACGGCGGGAAATGTAAATGGAAATTTTTGAAAAGAGCGGAAAACTTTCATTATCCTTGATAGACCTTTCCTTATCCTGGTGTATCAGCTCGCAGAATTAATCACATTTTCCATCTATTTCCAGGTGGCCTACTTCCGGTAAGAATAAGAGTTCATATCCGGTGTGCCACTTCAGGGAGATCAGTTTAATTAATGCATAAAATTTTTCTAGGGGAACTGAAATTTTTAAATTATCTCTGATGAAAAGCTCTGAGAAATTCAGTAGCCTTAAACAAGGCAAAAAATATTATAGATGATTGACAATATATTTCCAATCGAGAAGCAGTAGACTCTAAAAGTGAAATTTCGTAAAATTGAGTTTCTCATTATTTTCACGGTGTCCATTCGCAAGATTTTTCCTAATTTATCACCAAAACAGAAGTACCTGACGTGTCTCCTTGGATGATAAATTATACTAAACACGAAAAAGAAAAGAAAAAAAAAAGTGGAACACAAAAGGGACGACTCACCCCATAAAACGTAATCAGAGAAAAAGATCAGAAATGTTTCTCTCCAGGAGAACAATTCACTAAACTATAGTAAAAGTGACCAAACAAGGGTTCAATTCTGAAATCCTCAGGCCCGGAAGCTACCTCACCCAGCCACAAAAATGTCATCCCATCTACAAGTTGTCTCCTAAAAATCCGCTCAATCGCAAGGTTCCGCTTTCTAGGATGATCGCTTGTCTCGCGAGTTCCCCCCAAAAAAATTCAATTTTTCATGAAGAGATAGCCGCGAGAAGGGCCGCAATAAATAATAATAAATATACAGAACGCACCCTTGAAATAAATGGCCACGCGTCACGACGCCATCCGGCGTGAAATGTTTCTCTCTTAAATAAGTCAGGGCGGCACCCCAGGCCGATCGATGGCCAAGCTGTAGGCTATACCTCACTAACATATCAGTCGTCTGACGTTGTCAAGTCACTGGTTGTTCAAGACAAACAGTCAGGCAGGCAAATAGACGATGCTATCATCTCATTATCGATGAACTCATTCCGATTTCACAATTTTTTCTGGTTGAGTCAAAATGTGAGATGGACGAAGCATTGAGATATTTGAACGGTCTCCGTGAATCCTGTTGCATATATGAATGTTGAGGAGACAAACTTGGAGATATAGCGGTCTGGGGACCCCCTCCCCCCGCCTTAATTATACCAAGGAAATCACTCGGATATTCTCAAGCATACCAAGTCATCGCATTCGACCGAATCATCTGAACCAAGAGTCATCTGGCCATGAGGAACATGGCCACGTGTGCGCACATACACAAATGAGCTACCTTCGAACCCGTTTTATTCCCCCTCACGCCAACAAAGAGCCACAACACCGAATGTCGTTCAATCCACATAAACGTCATCAGCATGACGACAGCGTTGCTCGCCAAAACTGAAATCCATGGAGAGACATTGGTTTTCTGTTTCCGAAATTTGCTGGTGCACATTTGTGGGAATGGCAATGACTGATGAAGTCATGGTAAGACTCACTAGAAAGCATGATACCAACTGTAATTGTTAGAAAAAAGAAATTGTATTATGAGATGGGGGGATAAAAACTGGGCCATGAAAGCCGTCTCCAAGTTGTCCTCCATTATGTCATGGAGGTGGACCAGACGTCCAAATTTCAACTGAATATTCTTGAAAAAATGACCGTATTCACTGCATGTTCTACAGCTTTCCGTGGAAACTTCTGTGAATTTCTTGCAATGGTGAAGTGCAACAAGCTCCTCAAAGTTGTTATAAACACCTCAATTCCATCGTATACAATATTAGAATGCCAAAGACACGAATTGCTACGTTGCCGCTGTTAGCTGCTCGTTGCTCGTGTCGTGCTCGGGGAGGGAGGGTGGGCAGCAATTTTCGCCGGGGCGAATCGATCTGGACGCACGCGGAGGCACGCAACACACGTCCGACTCGTAAGAAAGCCGCACGCATATGCGATATATACATGAGAGGCTGAAAAAACAAGTAAGGGCCCCCCCCCTCCCCACTTGCCGAACGAGTTTGCCTGAAATCCCGGGAATAAAACGACTCTGTTACACATGAAATTCCCTTCCAACTCCCTTTAGCGAAAGATTAAAACTTACCGGATGGGCATGATAATGCTGTTGCGGCTGGAGAACGAGTCTCACGCGTATAGGAAGACTTGAGAGACATGAGCACGTGCCTTGTTTGTCCTTTAACATTGTACAATCACAAATATTCACCGATTTTCTATAGCGCATCATAAAGGCCTTCCACGTGACCTGTATTCCCGCGTGGGACAACTGCGCATGCGCACTGCGGACTGAGTCATGACCGAAAAAGTGAATGAAGTGAGGGTATGATAAGAGATAATCGATTGATCAGGGAAAACTATGCGACGGGGAGAGACTACAGGTGCAACGTAATTGTAATTTTTTTGGAATTTCGGGAGATAAGGGCGTATGTCACCTCGATGGTATCATTTGACATTGTGAGCCGTTTCGGCTGGATTTCCAGGTAATCTTCGTTAGCAAATTTCAATTACGATTATTTTTCAAAGCCATATCTTCGGTGATTTACAGGCAACTCATGGGTTTTTCCCTTTTTTTAATCTCGCCGCAAACGAATATGAAAAGATTGTCAATCTCCTCTCAGCCGTGAAGTGTCAAATTTCTCCTTTTTTTTAATTTTCTGTCGCCCCCGGGTATTCTCTGAGGGGGTTTTTTTTTCCAGCTCCTCAGATGAGTCCAAACTGCCTGAAACTTGGAAATTTTTGCGTCCCTTCAGGACGTCCCATGGATATTATTCAGCCATTCTCCAAAGCTCGGGGATTTCACATTTTTAGTGGTTGAGCTGTCCTCCGGGTCCTCGCGGGTGCCTTGGTGCCATGGTGCTATGGTGCCAGGCGCTGGCCCTCACCTCCCAGTATTTTAACTCCCTTCCTCCTCCCTCCCTCCACCCCTCGCCTTTTATCTGCGACTCTCCATGAGTCTGTCTCACTTCCACAACTAGCAGAGAACATTCAGGCATTCGTAGCAACTGATGTGCTCTCTCGTTTACCGCCTACTCGAGGCTGCCCCGCATGCGTCCCTCTGCTCTACCGTGCTAAGCTGTCCCCCTCGTAGCCCCTCTCCACCCTAACCGGCGAATCTCTCACCCTGCGAGAGACAGAGAAAATAAGAGCGAGCAAGAGAGAGAGAGAGGTAACGACTGTTGGTGTGTACCGTGTATACGTCTGCAACGCCCAGTCCGCCTCTTCGTTTCGCCTTTATCTGTCTTTCTCGGGTAAAAACTACTGCTCCAACCTCTCCTCATTAAGCGTGATGAACAACGCACTCGGTCGAGACGAATTTTCGGGAGATGCGCTCGGTGGAATCCATCGGCTTTACCAAATTTCACGTCAATAATGACATTTGAAGATTACTATATAGTCATACCTGGTTTACTACTTCGATAATGGTGAAGTGATTGTTGGTAAAATGGGACAAGGTAGTCTCATTCAAGCTAACCTCGAATTTTCTCGAGGCGCAGGCACACGCGCTCTACACATTGCCACCCAGGTATATCCCTAGCGAAAAGAAATATACTCGCGGAATATAGCTGGAGAATGTCCGGATATGTCTGAGATATATCTATAGATATATGTAGCAGACACTTTGAATATATATATATCTGGCACAGATATCCGAGACATATATTTTGCACTGATTTTTTTCCATGTAGGCAGTACATTATCCGAAAGATGAGACAAGTTTTGGTATCGTCGAATGGTGTCACGATGGTCAAACCATTCAGAACCATCTAGGTACATTGAGCGTAATTCGTTACAGAGGCAGACGTGATAATGCAGTATTGCTGAGGAAGCAGCAGTCGTGTGGATGCGATCGAAAATTTGTGTCGAGATGAAGGTAGGAATCGCAGATGAATTTGTTACACCATCGATAGTGGTTGAGTTGCAGGCAAAGTGCTTGATCGAGCTGTGGTAGTGTTGGTGTGCTATCAATTTTTTCTCGATCTCGTCGTGATGATTTGCGGAGACCTCCACGATTTGAGTGGATTTAAAAGGAGTGATCACGTGATGAGCAATATATATATTATCCGGGATTGTGACCGAGCTTTCAGGCTTACCATGTGGAAGGAAAACAATATACCCTCCGCCGAAGATTTAGCATCCCTATGGAAGTTACTCGTTCACCCTTCGAGGGACTGCAATTAGTTTCAAAAGTGGCGGGATATTTGAATGATATATATATCACTTGTGGAAACGAAGAATTAGCATGAAAGAATGTGATAGTCCATTTCTTGGGTACAACACCCGGAAGCCTAATTTAAAAACTATCAGAGTACTTGTCCCGCCCAGTCTCGACGGAGCTATATGAGGACCAACATCAAAATAATTGTGATTGGGTAAAACGAAATTCCTCATTCAAAAGTCTGTTAAGAATTTTCTAAAAACAGCTCGTAATTACTAATCCACATTTGGACAGGATTCTGAAAGAATTCCCAGGTTTAAAAATTGCGAACATTGGACTTGTCCTCTTGGACGTAACTGAAGGCCAAACGAGCAATGACCAATTTTTTTTTCAGACCTGAATAATTTTTTCGTCTTACCTGCCCACCTGCTTGTCTCCCTAAAAATATTTTCCTGAGTTCCAACATAGACTCTCCTCAGCATACGGTGAGACAAGTTCAATGAAAATTTGAAAACTAGTCACGTAGTGCGCGACTGATTCTCATCTCCCACGAATTTTCACAGGAATGAAAAATGTACGGTTGTGAATTTTCAAATTTCACTCAGAATAATTTCGTGGAAATTATGTAATTTTCCGAGAAATATTTACCGATCTCATGAAACTTCAGTGATATGAGAATTATGGGATATTTTGGGAATAGCGCGGTGACGAGGAGACAGCTGTCCCATGTTGAAGCTTGCGTCTCGTATGAGAGCGAACCTAAATAAATTGAACGCACCTACTGCACCATATCGACAAATTGTATCTTTCTACTGTTTAATTACGCATTAATTGCTCGTTATTTCCGCTATTCCCAAAAATACCCCCCCCCCCCCCCGCCCACCCCCACCCCCTCCTGGAATTACAAGTGTTAACACCCTGAAGCGATGGAAAAATATCAGTGCAAAAATGTATTTTCTACAACTTTAAACCAAAATTATCGTTATTTCCATTTGTCGCTCATGGCTCAAATTGCTTATTAAATTAATCCTGCATCTCTTATGCCCAAAAAAAATTATTTTGAATTTGTTACTTGCTCTAGGGCGCTAGTGAATCCCCCAAAAAAATTCCAAAAATTCCCTTCCGCATTTATTCTTGAATTCCTGAAAATATTTTTTTCCCATTTTCTGGCAATTTCTGAAGGATTTTTCCCTCTGTACGAATCCCAAAAATCTTCCCCAAAAATGACAAATGTTTATTACACGTCCTGAACAAGGAAGCGTAATTACATTGCACGGCGTGACGCAAATGGAACGTCCAATGCCCCAGGTAGAAGAGCGATCATCAGTCCCACTGTGTGTAATATAGGTTGGGGCTCACTCTTTCCTGTTCTTTCAACTTGGCATCCACTCGTTGCCGAAGCATTACATACCCTCCATTCTCTGCCCAGGGATCCCTTTTTCTTCCCACCCCCCCCCCCCCCCCCCAACCACCCTTTTTTCCTTCGCCCCGGCTGTCCTGTTACTCGCCTTCTTTTTCTCCTAGGTACGTCGCATTGCGAGAGGAGAGGAAAAGAGGCACAGCCGTAAGCCGAGGAAATTGCGCGACTGAATCCCTCCCACCCGCCCACCACCCCACAACCGGAGGGGCAACTTGGCTCGCCATCAAAAGGAATCGATTCTATATAACTTTCTTCACTCGTTTTACTCACTCCTTCCCATTTCTCCCGAGTTTTTCTATCTGATTTTTCATCAACAAAAGATTTAACCGCAGTTGCACCGCAAAAAAAGAATGGCCAATATTTTTCATGTTTGGAATTGGTAATTTTAAGGGGGTTTTTTTTTTTTGGAGAACATTTTGGAAATTCGAGATTTTGGGGAGATTTGATAAAATTGGAAGAAATCATTTTGTCATGTTTGCAATGAATAAACAAGTGGATTGCTTAATCGATGCTTTATCAACAGAATCCATCGAGCAATTCATTCATTCATTAGTCAACATGTAGAATAATTGACGAGTGCATTTGCATCCAGAGGTGTCTTGAAAATTCACGGAGAATTTTTTTGTACTGTCGCACTTCAAGAGATTTTGATGAAGACTCGGAAGTTCATATACTCGCGCTCCTTTCAAACGAAAAAAAAAACTGAATTGAATTTTTTTCTGCGGGCAGTGTATTGACTTTTCCATATACCGCGAAAACCCGCGAATGAATCAATTGCATTTCGCGGCATAATTTTTCCCTGAATTTTTGGACGATTTTGTGGAAGTGATTGTCTTAGTAAAGCTAGAAAAAAGTTCTTCATGGTTGGATGTTGCCCGCAATTTTCTCGTAATTCAAATGCTGGATGGGAGGCTCGTGCTGCCACCGACGAAATGGCTGGGCATTGGAACTATTGAAAATTTGATATGAAGGATTGAATATTGGGCTGATATATAGCCACTGTTGTGTGAGTTTGGAATGTCTCGAGTCCAAGACAAGTCCCATGTCTCTGACTGGGCGATGATTCTACCTGCTAACAAACCCGTTGGCGTAGGAACATTCCAACAAGGTCAGAGGCGCGCTACACTCGCAAACGTTATGTTTCCTCCGCGTCTTGGCTGCCTCATTCTCGTTAAATGCATCATTCTCTATCCCGATCTGCTTGCTATCCTGGGATATAAGGGAGAACAAAGCCCAACTCAACGTCCATTGTCAGTTGTGACTGCACCATGAAGTACCAGTCTAGTGGAACCTTCATGAGTGCACGCAGCGGAGCCTCCCTAAGTGCTTCCCCCCCGCTTTTCCTTCAATTTATCAAAATCTTAGGGAAATATCCAACCTTGGGGGGAGGACATCTCTTGCCAAGTGTAATGAGCTTTATGCAGAAGGGAGTTAACTACATTTGGTCATCCCACTAAGTTTTTGAGACCCATGCGAAAAGGGGAAAGCAGACCCTATGTGATATCTCCCAATTTTTACATCGCGTATTTTAAATTTTATCAGTGATAACACGATTCCGTAAGATCTGATAGTGGTTGGAGATGGGTCCCGTGATTTTCGCGCCAAAAATTTTCCGCATTTTTTTCCTCGTCATTTAACATTGCTATATCTATGCTACTTCCGGTACCGATGAACGATCACCGGAAGTAGCATAAACACTGATAAATTATTAACAGTAAAAAAGTTATCAATGGAAATAAATTTTCGATAAGTCAAGATGTGTACCCCGAAAATATTTCCCTTGGGGCGCGATGATGCGCCTGGCTCTCAATTTCTTTTGGCTTTACATTGAATTTCAACATTGGGTAACATTTACACAAGCCCTTGTAGCTTGCGATCTAGCAGGCAGCTGTACAGAATAACAGAGGCTTGGAGCGGTGGAGACGCTCGATATTTCAGGCGGTCGTCCCGGTAATATATAGAATAAAAGTGAGGGGAAGGGAGGAGAATACAAAAGTGGGGAAGACGAATGCGTCGTTTTACCCCGTAACGCCGACGCGGTGGTCTCCTCACCAACTGCAATCCACAGTGGATACACAAAATGTGCTCGTACAGAGTTACACTTAGTTCCCCTGCATAGTGTGCAAAGGAAAAAGGCCCAGGGACCAACGACGAGCAAAATCTTGTTGACCTATTTTGCGGATCTCCCCCTTCCGTATTTAAAACATTGGACCATTTGCTCCCTCGACAATCCATTGGAAATAATTGGGAATTTTTTCCCAATTTGCTACATCATCCACAATTTAGGTGCCAATCCAAATTTGCGATGGGATGCTGGATAAAATGGTCCAGAATTTTAAGCAAGATGAATGAGAGAAAAGTCTCACCTCGTCAATCGAGTTCATCACATTGAGCCGCCTCCCCGATGGCCCAGCATTGTTTGTTTAGGTCAAGGAAATCTGAAACAATAATTAACAATTAGAATTGGATCCAACAATGATGAGATGTAATGTTGTTGGCTATGCAGCAGAGACTATCAGGTCTGAATGCTTCAAATAAATAAATAAAAAAAATTAAAAAAATGTTGAGAGGAGTCGATAGGAAATGTTGATACCAATGTGTGGAAATGATGTCCACTTTTGGTCCAGCGACCAGAGGGGTCAATAGTTCTGGGGGTATCAAGAGAAGGGATCGGTAGTTTATGAAATATTATTAGCCAAGTCGAGAATAAAAAAAAATGAAACGTTGATGGTTTATGGGTGAAGCCCTAGGGCACGAGACGCGACTGCTTACGCACCTGTCGCATTATGCGCTCGCGGCCACTCGAGCTATCTCACGCTCTGTGCAAGAAGGTATAAGGCGACAATCAAGTTGTTGAAATGAAACAGGATCATTCCCCCCCCCCCACCCCCCGGGGCCTGTCAATCAGCAATGAGTCATGAGTTCGAGTCATTCTTTTCTCAGTTAGATTTGTGTCATTTCGAAAATTAGCGAGATTATCCTGCTATGGAGATAGTGCTATGAAGGTGCAGAGGCCTCCAAGCCATCATCAGATCATCACTGGCAATGCAATCGGTATTTCGGTAAATTGCGACAGAGGGATGGACAATTGTCGAAAACACAAACGAGTACTGCATGGATTGACTGACCCCATGACCTAGAGCCACAATGTCCGCGAGGTGATAGTGATAAGTGCTCCAGGATTTGCATCATCAGATTTCATAAACTGTTGAGTGAAATTATGAATTATCAATTGGTAGAAATTAGTTGAGCCAATTGCACTGTTGATTATGCTCATTAGTCATTGATTAATCATGTGATTAATTACTGATAAGCGCGATATTTTCGCTATCCTGCTCGGGCTCTGAGATCGGGCAAGAACTTTTTCTGATTGTCTGACGAGCGGGAGATTGCTCATGTCATGTCCAGGTTTTCTGTGGTTTCCTGCGACTTATCATGCGAGTGCGGTGGATGGTCCACAAGCCCATACATCCTCAATGGATCGAGGACGCTGAAGAAAAATAAAAATGAATGCTTGGAAGTGCATTATGCTTTTCAACGTTGCAACATGTTGAAATAAACGCTCGTTTCCAAATGTTCAAATAACAAAATCAAGGTGACATATATGAGAAAATTGTATCATTTTGTTTTTAAACCTCAACGAATAATAAATCATTTGCCGGACTTTATTTGTCTCGTGAAAAAACTTGAGCAATGAAACATATCTGGATATACCGTAGTTGTAGCTCGTTCAAACTGTAGATCAATAAAGCCACCACCTTCACTACACACGCATCTACAATCACCAACTTATGCTTTCTACTTGCACCTAGCCCTCTTTCCTCAGGCTCTCAATCTGTATACGAAGCGTTATGGCCGTGCGCGCTCAACTGTCGGGGCCAAACCCCTCCCCTCCCACCCACCCTCCCGCCACCCATGTGTCCCGTGGACTCTCTCCGGTCTTCCCTCTTCTTTCAATTTGTCGTCTATCCTCTCACACCGTTACAAACTCGCCGTGCCATAAATAACCGAATAACCCACCAAGAATCAGTGAAAAACGAACTGCCTGTAGTTTAATTGTTGGGGGAAAAAGGGTCGTATGTTGGTACTTACCCAAGGGATGTTAAATCTTTGCAGTTCATGCTATTTCAAACGCTTCGACAACTTTTAAAGACCATTAAAAAAAATAAATCCTTGAAAATTCGTGAAGACAAAATTTCAGATACCAGTTTTTTTTTATGGTACAGAATAATAAGTGTTGTTTTAAAGAGCCATTGAGAAAAAAATAATGTGGTGCAGAGAAACAATTTATGTAAATAATATTTGAAGCTATTCTTTGGAAAAGAAAAACGATGAAATGGGTCGGTAGTGGCTCAATTATTGCTCCAAACGTTTTTCCGTGTTCGACGAGTTATGAGGATAACTTGGAGTTAGAAGGACTTTTTGGTGTGAGAAATTGGGGAATCTTTACTAGGAAATCTTCGCAACGAATATTGACGGGATTATACTCGCGGTTTTTCGCGGGTTACTGCTTTAAACCGATGCTTTACACCGGATCTTGAAGTGTGTGAGTGTGTGTGTGTGTGTGTGTGTGTGTGTGTGTGTGTGTGTGTGTGTGTGTGTGTGTGTGTGTGTGTGCGTGAGTGGGAGGATGGGTGGATGGATAGGTGAGAGGCTGGGTGGGTGAGTGAGAGGATGAATAGGTGGGAGGGTAAGTGGGTGGGTGGGAGTATGAATAGGTGGGAGGGTCTGTGGGTGAGTGGGTCAGTGCGTGAGTGGGAGGGTGGGTGGGTGGGAGGGTGAGTGGGAGGGTGGGTGGGTGGGAGAGTGGCTAATCGTAACGCAAATTTTTAACACACAAAGTATCGAAAAACATAAATTACAGCTTGCACACTTTTTTTCTTATCCCTCTGCGGCACAAATACATTTGTCCGCCTAGTATTGTTTTTCGTCAAATTCCATATAGTGATTTCTTGTTTATCACATATAAACAAGAGCGTCGTGCAATGTGTAGGTCGAGTCGCAGGGCGACGGCATCACCAGTGATTTTATTTCTGTCGGTGAGCGAGCGCCAGTCTTCGCTCAATAAAACGAGATTCCGCGATATAATCGCGCATACGAATATTATTGTTATTGCCTTAATATATTCCCGGTCTGTGCGACAACCACTAACTGCGTTGGGTTAGTCATTAGCTGGGGCAGTAACCCCCCCCCCCCTGCCATCATGAATTGAGACTTTAGGGCCCGATAATTTAATTATCTGTCTTTAGGAACAAGAAAACACAATTAGCAATGTTCATGCGAACTTGACCACTGAGTTACCAAAAATTTTCCCGCCAAATGATTGGAAAGAAGAAATTCCTGGCAAGAGTGTCCGTTTATGGAGCTGATGAAGCACTACACTACCTCAAGGAAATGCCTATGTCCGTGTAACATTGCCAACGGAATCATCGGTGAAAGAGTTATATGAGTGAATCACACGCATGCCCATGCACCATGAGACCAAAAGTTTCACAAACTGAATTGCAGCATGCAATCAGCCTTTTTTCACACACATCCACTGAAGTAAATACATTAATTTATCGAACAAATGGTGAGTGTAGTTTCTCTACCGCCTTCTCTTTCTTGGAGGTGATATCCTAATATTTGGTGATATTCTAATTTGCTTTGAAGAGAATTCAAATTTTTTTTTTCAATATTTTATTAGAAAATAGGATTGATAGAAAATTCTCGGATTGGGGCAAAATTGTGGCCACTTCCGGATTGGTCACACGATTCCTGCATATTCGGCGAACGCGACAGCTCAAAATTCATTCGAAATTTGTTTTCAAAATAAGGAAAAAGTTGGGAATAATTTTAGACCATCTGCCCATAGTTAAAATGACTATGTCATTTTTTTCACTTGACTGACTTCCCAATTTATTCGCTATATGAAGTGGATAATTAAAAAAAAATATTGTACCTATTTACCCAAAAATATAATGAGCTGTAAATTATCTGAGGCACTTCAATTGCACTGCCCTAATTTATTTTCGACCATACAAGAGCAGGAAATTACTAGCGAAGTGGTAAATCGAGTAAACCCTGTCTTCATCTCACCACGCTCTTCCCCGAATATCTCGAAATCCAAACGAGATAGATCGATCTCCCCGAAGAACTTTTTTCTACAGCAGGATGAGACCTACAAATTCGTATAGGAACAAATTTCGATATCTCTCTCAGTTTCTTAGATATAAAGCGAAAACCGACGGCGCACTGAACCAACCAACAGTGTTGGTCAATGAACTCATGAACTAACTGTTATGCAACTATTATCAATATGACACCCCCTCGTTGCATCATTTTCCGCAATTTTCCCCCATGTATACTCTTCAATTCGACGGCATGTGGAAGTATTGATCTGCATTTGATCACCCTAGATTCAAATGTGTACCAAATTTCCACGTTTGCCTATTAAAACAAGGACGAAATCTTTTTTAACTTCCCGATAGGAAAAGTTATGGGTTTGCTCCCAAAAATGAAAAATCGATTTAACATCAGATCTCCGCATTTCAGGGTATTTCGGACCTTTCCAGACTATTTACAACAAAATGTCTATATATATATATGTATGGTCCACTAAAAAATGGATCATTTGGCTGGAAAATGAAGAAACTATGTCGAAAATCTATAAACCCGTATTAATGAGCTGGTATGGTAAAAGCGGTTCACGTAATTCAGACGCGTATAGCCAGAAGACCTAGGACCGAGGTTGGCCAAAGCCTGTCGTAGCATCCTGAGTTATATTCCACACGCTAAAGAAGATTCTTACTCGGGCATTCGCCAGAGCATTCATTTTACTCTCCATCTCTTTTTGTTGCGTTGGTTGCGAGCTAAGGCCAAGCACCAAGCAAGATTGCAGGCACTCCTCACTACGTACATCCAAGAGACCTCGTCACCTACACATTCACCATTTTGTGTATACTCCAATGTGCCGCAAGAGAAAGAGCTACAGCAGCGTCATTATAGCTGCTTAACTCGCAAGTCAGCCGGTGGCTTCTTCCTAGAAAGTTGTGTATGCCCGGAACATCCAACTCTACATCCATCATTCAGTCTATTCATCGTCACTATTCTATTTTGTAAGCTAGCATAATCCAAACTGTTGATGGCAAGATCAAAAAATTATAATGACCCAAAATCATCAATTTCGCAAAATCCATTTTCTAAGGCTTCTGACTTTGACAATTTTTTTTTATTTTTCATTTTTTTTTATTTTTCTATTTTTGTATTTTTTTTTTTGTATTTTTATTTTTTCTCTATTTTTGTATTTTTCATTTTATTTTATTTTTTTTTATATTAAGACTTTGACAATTGAAGCTAATTTTGGAGTAAGGCTAGACATATTTTTTGAGCTTTTTAAATTTTTTCTCGGATTAATTCTTCTAATTTTCTTCAAATTTTTGGATGGATGCTGGGTCCATTCTGATCATTTCCAGATGTATCTGTGATGTATATCTCATATATCGAAGGTATATTTCCATGTATGTACTTCGTAAAAATCGGTGAGGAAACCATGAATAAATATACAGATAGGCAAACATTCACATCTCGGGCAGTTAAAAATGGGTCCATGAGAAACGATCTCAATGTTTTTCATACAAAATGAGAAACACGAGCAAAAAAACTAGTCCAGTGACTTGGATTCAGTTTCCAAAGTATGACAAAAATTTTCAGCCTGCATGTGCACCCATGGCTAATCGATTATCAAGGCGACAGGCATGCTGAAAATGCAGGGGCTTATGGGGCTTCCCATGGCACCGCTGATGCCCCACTGTTGCCAATGTGATCCCATACTCTCACCTCTCTCATCCGGCGTCCCTTCACCATTATATCTCGTCTGGTCCCACAACTCGCCACCAAATATCTCGAGTTGCTTATACCTCGAGCCGGTAAAACAACTCCCAATAATTCCCAAAATCAAGAAATTAGGAATTCAAATTTCCCGCCATAAATTTTCAAAGCGCGGAAATATTTTCGCGCATTTTTCTTGTCTCTCATGGACCATTTTTCTTGTCTCTCATGGACCATTTTTCGCGCTACCAAGCGCAGAACTCCAAGTGCAAGGCACCAGCAAAAATAAACAATATATTTGCCAATGCAATAGACAATTAAATCTCATCTAGGAAATATTTAATTCACTTGGCCATTCTCAAGCTCTGACGCCTGGACTAAAGATAGAAGTACACAGTCCTACCTACGAGTCGCAATTCAACGAGCATTATTTTCTTGGATGTATTATAACCACTGGGAATAATTTGCCAAAGAGACGGACTTGATGAATTTGGTATTCGTCTCTGCAGTTTAGTGTTTAGTGGTGTTTAATTGCTAATGCATCAAGTGGGTCTATCAATGAAATTGAGGAGTTTGGAGATCAATTACATTTCATTTGATTGCAGAACGAGACTAACTTACTCAACAATAAGTAACACGACCATCCCCCCTCCCACCCGCCCACCCACCCTCTCTTCCTCCCACCCACCCACCCACTCTCAATCCCGCCCACCCACCCACCCACCCTCAATCCCGCCCACCCACCCATCCTCCCTCTAGCCCACCCACCCTTCCTCCCTCCAGCCCACCCACCCACCCTCCCTCCCACCCACCCCCTCCCCCGCAAATCGCTCCAAAAAATTCCTGCCAAATTCCCCAAAGTCATATGACCCACAATGATCCATGGATCTCCCCCAAATCCTCAAAAAAAATTCTGATTGATCTTGACTCATAAACCCCAAGCATACCCTAATCATCCAAGTTGTACCCGCATTAGCCGTTAACTTCTACTCGGTCACAGAGCGCTCAGAATTTATACTCTCTCTTCCCCAGTGGGATCGATACGCACCACGATTATTTCGGGAGCTCCTCTCTCTCTCCCTCCATCTCTCTCCCCTCTCCCCCGCCCCCCCCCTTTCCATTTGGAGACCCTTTTCATCCCCCTGGGGACCGAGGAAGACAGCAAATGGAAACGCGACTGCGACGCCTCGATGAGCCGCTCCGAAGAGTCCAAAACCCCTCGTAAATCTCCCCCACCCCCCTGCCACCCGCCCAACCACCCACCGGCACTTGAAAACGCAGCGACGCTGCTTTTTCCACTGAGAATCGATATCTATTGACACGAGAGACACCCACACATCTATCTCTCTCTCTCTCTCGCGCGCAATTCACCTGATAAAATTTAGCAAATGACAATTACAAATAAATTATTAAAAAGAAAATTTGCAATATTGAGAAACTGAAGATAAAAATTCGCGCAATAATTATTGGCAATTAAACATTATTTCATCTGCAATTTTCCTATATTTTGCTTTTTCACAATTTGTCAAGTTCGCTTCAGCATAATTACAATGTACTAAATATTAATTATTGCTTATGATACATATTATCGCAATTATGGATGATTATAGATGATTACCAATTATCAATTACCCGAGTACCTCCATCGGCCAAAGCCATTATCGCGATAATAATCGATTACTCGTGTTGACGAGGCTTTTACAACAGTTGTGATAAAAGTTGGTGGGGGGGGGGGGGGGGGGGGAGGCACCGTGAACATGTGTCGCCATGGTCATGTATATTTTCTTCACTTATTATTATTATTATTGTTCACTTATGTATGCCCAAAAAAATTGGTTGTCAATGACAAATTGTTTTGAGTAATTTCAATATTTTTAAAATATAGGTTAGTGTGAAGATGAAATAGGGGAAATGAGGGGATTACAAATGACAAAATGTACAAATGTGCTCCATGTCACTGGTCAATTATTAGTCACCGTGTGTTTCTATGTGGCCACGAAATACCGTAGGATCGATTTCGCAAGCGCAAACGAGCCTCTCAGAATTGATATAAAAACTTCTCTGTGAAAAGAAAAAAACGAGTGAAACGAAGAAATGTAGAGATGCAGAGAGATTGCCTTGTGGCGATGAAAACGAGGAGGGGGGGAGGGGGGGGGCGAAAAAAAAAAGAAATGATGGTCCGTGAAATAAAAAGAAAAACAGTTGAAATAAAACATTGGGAGAGCGAGTTGGGAAAAGAGAGAGAGGGAGACTGGATTCCTTTTCCGACAAAGGAAGAACCGTTGGGCGTTTGCGAACCGGTCACGCACCAACGCCACCGTTTGTGCCTCAGTCAGAAATATCTACAGCAAGAGAAAAAAGAAACTAGCCAATCCAATTAATAAATTCGGCTTTTCCAGCGCGGGAGGGGGGGGGGGGGCGGGGGAATTACACGCGCATTTCAATGCCCGGCAACTGCACATAATCCACTGGCGCAACTTTTTTCGCTTTTCAAAATTCTTAACATTAGTCTTGCTCACGAAAAATGATAATCACATTATGCGCAACAAATTTTTCCCCAAACAAGCGCAACAAACTTGCTCCATGTCACTTGACAAGTGAGTTGCGAGAAGCGTGCGTTGTTATTGAGGCCATTAACGGTAAAGAGCTGAGGAAAAAACAGGGGATTTTATTATAATACGATGCTTCACCTGATGTGGGATGCGCAGAAATTGTTCCTGATGAATTGTTGGCTGAGCGGCGAAGGGGGGGGGGGGGGGGGGGGAGGGTACGCTGGGGGCCAGTGACGCCCAAGGTGTCACGTTTTGCCAGCTCCAGAGAAAAGCCACAAAAAAAAACAGGCGAGATATCCACAGCACTTTAAGACACTGATAATTAATCCACAGAGAGCGACACTCAATTGCACACAATTCCGATTGGTGGGAGGGAATTGGGGGAGTGAGGGGGCTGTGACATTCGGAGCTTTTTTCACAAATTTCTTTCCCCTCTGCTTCTTTTTTCTTTTCTCGTTTTTTTTTTGGTTATTTAAACTGAAACGGAGCGATTGACACGCAAGTCCACACACCTCGGCCGACGATGGCGGAATGAGTGGCCGAGCGAGTGGCGACGCCGGTGGTTTCCTCAAGAAACATCACAGCGGAGGCTAACGAGCAATATAGCACTCATGCACCAAAATACATGGTATTTTTGAGGGTGGGGGGATGACTGAGGGTTGGTTACACACCTGGATTTATGCCTAACGGGTGGCCATTACGACAGTTCACTTTCCCCGAGACCTTGTACTCGCGAAAGGAGGGGGGGGGGGGATTTGTTTAATAACATTTTGTTTCAGTGGTTATAAGTGCGAGGCGCAGGGGGGGGGGGGTGTTGATGAATTGTGTTTATCAACAAAATTTGGTTATAGTTGTTACCAGTAGCAAAGTTTGGTAATGCATATTGTTTCATTAAGGCGATGAGGTCGCTGCGAATGAAAACCCATTTTGCCTAAGATCTTGGCTTTTGAGTATATCGATCTCTGACAAATTCTGAGTCAATGTGTGTGGGTATACAATTTTCAGGTAGCGCACAGAGCCGAGGAAAATGTGAGGTTTCAGTGGTGCGGGACTAACTTTCCGTAAACAATAAAAATGTATCCATCGACTTGTAAAAATTGCGTGCAGGTGACAATTGCTCCTAAGCACGTGACAAGTACTTCAAACTTTAGAAAAGCCATTTAGAGGCTCGCTGGCAAATCTCATTCAATAATTAATAATTGCCGGGAATTAATTGATTGCATACGAAATTTCTCTGACTTCGAACGTCAAAAAAACTCAATAGCATTATTTAAATTTTGGCGGGATAATTTTTTCAAATTGGCGCCTATTTGAGGTCATTGTCCTCGGTCCATTTTTCAGTCAAACTGTGATTACTTTTAGATAAATATCTTCATACATGAAGTCCTTATATATAATTATCTTACATATATATAACAAAAAAAACTCACAGTTGTCCTAACAAGCGCAATTTCTTCTGCAATACAGTTTGATAGATTGTTCTAAAGAAAAGACGGTCTTCGTGTTGGTGAAATTTCCGTCTCTGCCAATAGTTACAACTAATAGTTTAATCAGTTCATTCATGAAAACGCTGGCAATGTCTTGAATGAAAATGCCTTCAATGCATTCGCAAATTTCGATCAACATTGATAATCAAAGGATTTGACTCTTTCAATCTCATCAGTCGTCTCCCACAAGCCTCCTGCTCCTCCCTCCCCCCCCCCCCCCCCCCCCCCCCCCCCCCCCCCCCCCCCTCCAAAACAAAAACAATTACGTCCATTGGAGCGCATACGAATGCCATCCATCCATCGTGGCAACCAAAGATGGCGAATGCTACAAAAAAACATCAAGGCAAATAAAAGACAAAGATTGGAGAGGACACGGGAGAGGCATGCGCAGGAAAGAGCGAGATGGCATTAAAATAAGGACAGTCGTTTCGTTGGATCGCGTAGCCTCAGCCGCCTCAGCACGAATCGAGGGACCCATGAGCTGAGGGCGAGGTGTAGGGGAGAGGCGGGATGGTCGGGGGGGGGGGGGGGAGGGGTTGGCGAGTTAGTTGCGAAGGGCGGGAGGGGAGGGGGCAAGCGGAGAAAAGAGAACTGAACATTCCCCTTTGTCGCTTTTGTCGTTTGTGTGGATCTTCCATGTATGCACGCTGAAGGCAAATAAAAATACGCGTACGATCGGACACTGCAACCCAACCTGCACCAGCTGTATCAGCCCCCCCCCCCTCCTCCTAGATGCGCTTCATTCCCATTCTCGTTTATCCCAGATGAATTTCCCTGAACTGTTTCATGTAAGTCTGGAGATGATTTTGACAGTATTAATTAAGATCATTGGCCAGGGGGATTGAGGTTTCCAACGGATTTTCCCCAAAGTAGGAGCGATTTGGTCGAGTTATTCCAGCTGTGTTTTTTCCACTTATGCACTGGTATTATCAGATCATGCACTTCGGAAGAAGTATCCCACATGAGGTAGAGTCTCAAATTAAGATCAACTTTTCAGGTGTTGGTAATCGATGATGTGGCATTTAAGTCGCTACCTTAAAATTTCAAATGTGTGAGTATTGAAGTCCACAAATGCATTCTCAATTGAAAAATTGTCGGGGTGGATTAGTTTCATGTTTGTGAATCATGTGACTTGGGACAAGTCACGCAAAACCGGTCACCGTGCCCCACGTGCTTGCCATCCTCGGCTTCGCCTCGGATGGCAATCTACCACGCGAATAAGTCAGTAGTTTTCCAGGGCTAGTCCAGAAATGTCCTATATCCGCCTAGCAATAGAAAAAAATCGGTTTACCTAGAAGTGACCAACGACTGCGCATGCGCAAATCTCGAGTTTTCGTACATGGTAAAAAATAATCATTTTCATGTGGTGTTTACTGCAATTAAGAGGAGATAATTAATGTGCAAAATTACATGCATACCGATTGTTACCAGCGATTGATTTTCCACTTATTTTGACGATTTTATTTCAATAGAGAGGATTGGAGTTGATCCATCATATAAGCATTCGCATTTTAAAAACTCGCATTTCAAAAATTTGCATTTTGATGAAGGTACTATACCGAAATTCGCTGCATGAAGATAAATTTGGAAGACTTCTGTGCTCTTCAATCATCAAAAAGGATATAGTGCTGGGCATGTCCCAAGCCACCTTTCAAAGTTTGAACCGGGTGCGCACTTACTGACCCAACACGTTCCCGCCATTTTTAGAAATCTATAATGTATACAAAGATTAGAAGACAAATTTGAAGATGTTTGCGGACATATATCTGAAAAATGGACATGGAATACTCGAAAGTTTTGAAAATTGTATTAAGCCATGCAATTGATGTTATTAAAGCATTGCGCAATTTTTTAAGTCATTCCTTATGACAACACTTCTGCGGAAGTAAAACATGCTAACCGCGGATTCGATATTTTGGAACACTCTTGCAGGTAGAAAATTAATACCGAAATTGGTAATTGCAAAAGTCCTCATGGGTTATTTCCATTTAACTATTATTCCACCCAGAATACGCTACAATGCACGAGGGCACTTCGCAATTTTCTCCCAGAGGCCGCTATCCTACGGGAACAAGATTTCCTCCCCGATTTCTCCTGTATCGACAGTGGAGCGTCGACGTACTATCAGTAGCTAAGATAATTTATTCAAAAAAATAAATTCATTCGGAAACATGTATGCTATCTAATTATAAAGTAATAACAATATTACTTGTCATTTACCTCTTAAGGTTATGATGTTAGACGAACATTACCATCGAAAATCAACATGTCATCACCTATCGGTAAAAGTTGAAACTACTTGACTCGCCGTAGTGAACTCACTATACATGCACTCCTGACGCGCAAACGTCCAAACAACAAATACCTCAATTTTTTCTTCAAATCTCACGTAAGTACGTTTTAAATTGTTTTTCGATAGTTAAATATAACATTTTTGATGTTAACATATTGACAATTTCTGACATAAGTTATGACAGACAATGACTTGCACTTGAAAACTACTATAATGCATAACTATCCGGCATGAAAAGCTAACCTCAAATTTTGTTTATGACATATAACCTATATATTGAATTATTTACAGGGGGAGAACCAATAAACATTAACAATGGCAGCGACAATGCCCATCAACCCAAAACCATTCTTGAATGGACTTACCGGGAAACCAGTGATGGTAAAACTAAAGTGGGGCCACGAGTATAAAGGCTATCTTGTCTCAGTAGATGGATATATGAATCTCCAGTTAGCCAATACAGAGGAACACGTTGATGGCGTATGTACGGGAAATCTGGGGGAAGTTTTAATACGGTGTAATAATGTCATGTATATTAGGGGCGTTGAGGAGGAGGACGAAGAGGGTGAGATGAAGGATTAAATTGTAAGCCTATATCTTACATTTAATGAAGTAATTTGTAATAAATTAATTTTTACATCTATGATGTTTGTCTGATTCATTAGAATTTTTGTGGGGATGTGTGTGAATTTTTTAAATATTAGGCAGTGCTACTGAAAAAAATCTGTTTTTAACTCCACTCCAAAACATCCTGGTCCTTTAATTATCAACCCACTGGAACTATTTATCTTTTAGTCTGCGTTAGTCCTAAGATTATAAGCCTAGGAGAATTTATGTGTACTATCTCCATGCTCCATGATAACATGGTAGAAAATCATTGTATTTTTTTTTTAGGCAAGTCATTCATGACAGATTCATTTAATCCGAATCATGTATGACGTCGTTTATTGCAACGAAAAAATGTTTGACTCAAGGAATGTGCATCGCATGGACCATCAAAAGAATTCATACTTTTTTTTGTCTGAACTGCCCTGAATATGTTGAGCCAGTTGAATTTGTTTGAAGGCCCTGGATGATGTAACGTGCTAAAAAATTGTTGCAGATGAAAAACTTATTTTATTGCCTTGCTCTATTTAATATTAACATGTAAATTTAAACTATCTGTTATAAGGTCAAAGGTACGTCCGTGACAATGGGTTTTGGTCTCCCTCGAAACGTCAATTTCTTCTTAATGACTCCTTTGATAACGTACTCGACAGTAGAATCTGGTAATTTTTTCTGCTCAAATATGGCCATAGGTTTGGGCAAGGATATTTCTTTGCCATGGAGAACATGCATCCCGACGAGGAGAATGGGAGTGCCTTGTTTGTCGAAATGAAGATCCCCGAGAAGTTGGCCGCTGTTTGGATTCGTGGAAGAAGCCTCCAGATCTCCCTGCATCTCGATCATCGCCCACTCGGTCCAGTTTTCCTGAGTTCTGCAAATAACACATGCGGTTATTATAGAATCTAGGGTTCAATCTCACCTCAAAGGGCCATGTAAAATGCTCTGTCAGCATTCACGAATGTTTAAAAAAATCGAAAATGATCCATCCAACAAGTTTGCTGTATATATTCCTAGGCAAATTGAATTTCGAACAATTTTTGACAATAATTTGGGCAATTACGATCTCATCCAATTATGCATTCGTTTGCATCTAAATCATAAAATTAAATCGAATTTTTTCTCTTCAGTCAAGGAAATTTGCAATTAAACGAAAACCATTCCATTGCTGAACGATAAATGTACAAAATGCTATTAGATAGTTTTCTCAAGTACTGAATTTCCAAAGTTGTGGCTCAGGCATAAGCTCTTATGACAATTTCCTGAATTAGTACGGAAATAAAATGAGAAGAGCCTATATGAGAGAATTAACTTTGACGATTACTTAAAAACGCAATGTGAATCTATTCTTTAAAAAAAATACATGCTCTTATAATCAATCTTACATAAAAAATGTGGACATAGTATTTTTTTTAATTTTTATTTATGAACGCCAAACGGCTCTATACACAAATTTAAAGATATAAGAAAATGCAGAAATAGATGAATTCATATAAAAAGAGAAATGCATTGGTGTGCTGGTAAAAACGAACAATAGTGAAAAAAAGGTAAAAAATATACGAATAACATTGGGATAATACAGAAAAACCGAAAAAAATAAATTACTAATAGAAAAATAAGAAAAATATTTTGTGAAGGGAGTCACAATTTTTATTGTGCACGAACAATTATCTCACACGAACAGTGTACACTGTGTACAACATAGAACTATTATATGCCGTGGTCAAATTCAATGTGTACATTGAAAAACATAGCGTGTATATCTGTATATGTTTTCCAAGTTTTATATTAGTGTACGAATATATACGTATATAATTCTTATGTGCATGAATGATAGCCTGTCATTCTAATTCAAGTGTAATAGTTAACATAAACAATTTGTTTGAGGAGTGGAAACAGTTCTGGTTCCTTGAAGTTTAATTTTAGGCACATACTTATAGAAAATTTTATCGAATTTCCTAGAGAATATGCAATGAAATATACATCATTATTGTTATTATTACATACATAACATTATTATAGACTAAATATAATTATTTTCTGTTTTGCTAGAGAGTTCCTATAAGATGTCTTGTTGGAGATTCTACAGCACGCTTGCTAAACGATCTTCGATTGTAGTAGGTATAGGAAAATTGCGGGGAACAAATTTGAAGGAGTTTAATTATAGAAAAAAAAATTCTATACTCTTGCAGAAAATTCTAAAAAAATCGTTCACCAATGGCATAAGATTTTTTTAACATGCAATTTTGCAAGTTCAAGCAAAGTTATTTCAGGTGCGAACTAACCTTATGGGCACAATCATCGTGACTTATGGCGGGAAAGTGTCGGCGAGAGAGTAAGTAACGCTATCCTTGTACAGTCTCATCCAAAATGTGGGCGGGAACCACTTAGGATTTGTTTTCCAACTGTATTTTTTTCAATTTAAATTTTCCGATTAAAAATTCCAATTATTTCCCCCACCATTTGTAGTGTTCCTGGAAAAAATGTAGAGTAAAAAAGTGTCATCAAATTGTTCATGAAATGAAAATTGTGGCGCTAAAATTTTTTTCAATGTTCATCTGAAGGAGAATGCAAAATCTTTTTTCTTTTGCGTGTTTTGCATTGCAAAACTCTGTTCTTTACCGTTATATCTGTCAAAAGCGTTCATCCCTACCTCAAGTTCCATGGAAGACTGACGGAGGGAACCTCATTTATTACTCGCGTTAGTCATCTCATTGATAAATCATGATCCAGGGGACATTTTCCAGCAGTGAACTCTCGATTCGTACCTTACTGAAATTGCCTTTCACATTCAATTATTCACTCTCTTTACCCTTCACATATACGTATTCTCAACCAGCCTCAGAAAAAATCGAAAAATAAATCAATGAGACCTTAAAGAAAAATTGGTGAATTTTGCCGAAAAAAAAATCGTTGATTTCCTATAGTAAAAAGGAGAGACGGAAAAAACTATCGAGATATATCGAAATTATCGAAAACCGTGAGACCGAAACCGACGCGACACCACTCAGAGCGGCGGAAAAGGGGAATGCGCGTGCGAAGCACGCGCCACCGAACTCGTATGCATAAAAGTAAATGCACAATGTGTGCAAATAGAGTTAAGAAGGAGGAGAAGGCCTTTACGCCCGAGAGAGACCCTTTATGCACTTTGCGCCCTAGAGCGGAAAGTACCAACTTTCCGGTGAGGGGTGGGAAAAGATCTTTTCCCTCGGGCCCTCGGCTCGCGTGCTTCTACCTCTTTCTGGCACATTTCAACACACAGCACAGTATAAAGAAAGACATCTTACCCTGGAGTTTGTAGCTGTACCTCATTCAGTTCCGAAGAATGATGCTCTTATAATGCGATACTCGTAGCAATACCCCACAAGTTCTTTACGGTGAAATGGAACACTCGCCTGATGAAATTAACGGCAAAAGCGCCACTTCACTGTAGAGACCCGGTGTACTGTGCGCAAAATGTCGACCGGAAGTCGCCCGGTTGACTCCCGGAAGTTTCATGCACGACCAAGTTTATTGAAATTTCCAGGCAGTATTAACGTTCAAAAATTCGCACATTCGTTCCTCCCAAAATTCGAGGGAATTTCCGAAGTTCAGACATGTTGGTCCCTAAAAAAAAAATTGCATTTATTATCACATTTTCGAAACTTCAGGTAACTTCGTCCACACATTTTTTTTTTGTCTTCATTTACATTTTCGACAGACCTACCGATAATGTGGAACATGTTGTTTGATGCACTGCTTTTTTCTTCTCATTTAATTTATTAAACAAATTTTGTCACACAATTTAATATGAAACTCTCCCCTGGTGCATTGCCCTCGTCCCAAGAACTGCCTCAAACCGTTTTTTCCTCTTCCTGAAATAAAATTCCCCTGAATAATTGAGCCTCCAGCTACTTTAAAAAAACGATTGAAAAATTCAGTTGGTATCCGCGATTTTCTTACATTGAAATATTAACTCGTAATTGCGGCAACAGCTGATGATTTCCAATGATAATTTATTCATGGAGCGGCCCGTATCATCCTCGCGATTTTAGCCCCAGTCCAGCGCTGGGGCTGACCCCATGAGGATCTCCATTCTCCACGTCATAAAAAAAAATTGTTGGTTTTATATGAGTAATCATCGGCTCGTTTCAATTTGGACCTTGCAAAATATTAGTAACATTTGCAAAAACAGAACATCTTCTCTCCAGAGAATGGATTTTTCACCCCAGAAATTTTTTTTTCTATCAGTGTCATCATTGACATGAGCTACCCTGGGTCCCAACTGAATCAAGTCATGAGATTTTCAATTTGTAATTTAGTCCCAATAAAACCTGTTTTTCACTCCAGATGCTACCTTACAGCATTGCTCTCCTACGCGCTTGGGGTGTCTGGGTGCCCCAGGACTGGTGGCCCACTTGGCGGAAAAAGTTGTACCCCGCGTACACAGTATTTGTCATATGCTTTGTATACGCAAACACATTGTCCCAGATCATCGAACTCTTCACCACGTACGAAACTGTAAAAGGATTTATCAACAAGTCGTTCATCCTCTTGTCGACTATCGCAGGAAGTGTCAAGGGCGCTCACTGCATTCTCCACCGACAGCAATTTATTAATTTGGCCAATACCCTGCAGACCTCACCCTGCAGACCAGAATGCCACGAAGAAGAAATTATTCAGGAGGAATTCAATCAGAAAATCAAGTAACGTTATTTATGTAAAATTCTCATTCGCGGAGCAAATGTCAAACAATATTCAGTCATAATGGTAATGGGTTTTCCCCAATTTCAAATGAGAGATAGAAAGTTGCGCATTTCTAACAAACAGGATCATTGCAACGATAAGGAAATTTTGGCCAAAATCGAAAAAAATTAATTTCAATTTTCCGACCCAAAATCGACGGAAATATCTTCTGGGGGTTCCTATTGGATAGTATCAACGCACACGGGACCAAAAATCCGATTAAAAAAAAATTAAGTTTGCCTCCCCATAAGACCCCAATGTTAAATTTGGCCAAAATCGAAAAAAATTGATTTCAATTTTCCCACCCAAAATCGACGGAAATATCTTCTAGGCGTTCGTATTGGATAGTATAGACGCGCACAGGGCCAAAAATTCGATTTAAAAAAAATTAAGTTTGCCTCCCCATAAGACCCCAATGTTAATTTTGGCCAAAATCGAAAAAAATTAATTTCAATTTTTCGATCCAAAATCGACGGAAATATCTTCTAGGGGGTCCTATTGGATAGTATCAACGCACATGGGACCAAAAATTCGATTTAAAAAAATTTAAGTTTGCCTCCTTTAAGGGTCGTATGAACTAATTGTTGGAACGGTGGGATGTCGGCATTTCATATCAGGAATAAATCCAGGGTACCACCTTGCAATGGTCCTTCCTGTACTTTGGACAGCATACTTTTTCAGTGGCATAGGGAATAAAATTAGTGGGAACGCTTCGTACCAACACTGAGGAGCCTCCCTCGGGTCAACGTGGTCCAAAGAAGCTGGCGCCAATGTGGGACCGCCAGCCTTGCCCTGATGTTGGCAAGCAAAGGTGGTTCGACGTTGGCAGGCCAACCTACCTCGTGTTGGTTACCATGCGAGCTTGAAGCAAGCTCAGACTAATTCCTGAGGTAATGACATTTCACCTTTCCGGTAATTGGTTCAGTTGTGCCATCTTCATGCACCAGTACAGTTTGGCCTGTCTGGCGCTGTGGAGTCCGTCAATGGGGCCGTAGCGGCGGAATTGGGTTCTGGTCCCGCGGGTCATCCGAGGTTATCTAATTATTATTAAAGAGTCTTGATTATGTGGCTGAAGGCTGTCTGATTCGCAATTTATTTGACTTCTTGCGATAAAATCCGACATTTCCTATTCTCTGATTGTCGAAGCCTTGTGCAATTCATTGACACATTTCTTCCATACTAACGCAAAGCATTTTTTTCTTGCCAGTTATTTTTTTTACGCGAGGCATTGAAACTGATCCATCAATCTTTCTTCCAGACGAATGAACCGGAGTTACATAACAATGCACTTATTTACAATCACAACCCTGACAATTGCAAGTATCCTCCGAGATGTGCCGAAGGGCGAGCTATATTACAAGGCCTGGATACCCTTCAATTACACATCACCCTCGAGATTTTGGCCGGCCTATATTCACCAAGTTATAGCTCACTATTTCGACTTGTGCATGCATGCCGGATATGACACCCTAGCACCGGGGATGATGATACAGGCGTGTGCCCAGTTCGCCATTCTCGGATATCGTTTCAAGAATTTGCCCCAGCGCATCAAAGAGCAAGTTGGAGATGCGGAGAAGACTAACGAAAAGGGAAATTTGAAAGCAGTGGAAACACAGAAATTGACCGAATGCGTTAGACATCATTTGCAGATATTTGAGTTTGTTCGATTTTTGAACTTGTACCCGTTCGCATGCATGATTGATTTTTCGTATTTTCAAATGATTTTTCCAATAAAAATCTTGCACTAGGTTTGCCAAGACCAACAACGGAATATTCAGTGGAGTGATATTTATGCAGTACACCGTGAGCTCATTAGTACTGTGCATGAGTACATTACGCCTCTCGCAGATCCATGCCTTCAGTCCGACGCTCCTGTCAATCTTCCTGTACTTCCTCAGCATGATTGTCCAGATTTTCATGCCGTGTTTCTCCGGCAATCAAATCACCATTGCCGTACGTGTATTTTTAAAGTTTATAATTACTGTGGGTATGGGTACACCTGGATGGGCGAAGGTCCTGGCTAGGCATTTGAACTCAGCGTTTCGCTATTTAATTGTGGGCTGTTTCATCAGTGGTAGCGTTTGATTTTAGCGTTTGATTGCTAAATGTCCATTTAACGGAAGGGTTCGAGGACAACTTCAGTCGGCCGCCAACAGGACTAGAACCCCCTCCATGGGCCGTTAACTGTGCAAGTACCCTGTCGCGCACGGTAGTTCCGCGCACTTCCGGTAAATTGCTCGGTGGGGAGAGACTTGAGGTGGGGCCTTAGGGGTCCCAATTGGATAGTATAAACGCGCAAGGGGCCAAAAATTCGATTTAAAAAAATTTAAGTTTGCCTCCCCATAAGGTCCCAATGTTAAATTTGGCCAAAATCGAAAAAAATTAAATTCAATTTTTCGACCCAAAATCGACGGAAATATCTTCTAGGGGTTCCTATTGAATAGTATCAACGCACACGGGGCCAAAAATTCAATTTTAAAAAATTTAAGTTTACCTCCCCATAAGGTCACAATGTTAAATTTGGCCAAAATCGAAAAAAATTAAATTCAATTTTTCGACCCAAAATCGACGGAAATGTCTTCTAGGGGTTCCTAATGGATAGTATCAACGCACACGGGGCCAAAAATTCAATTTTAAAAAATTTAAGTTTGCCTCCCCATAAGGTCCCAATCGAAAAAAATTAAATTCAATTTTTCGACCCAAAATCGACGGAAATATCTTCTAGGGGTTCCTATTGAATAGTATCAACGCACACGGGGCCAAAAATTCAATTTTAAAAAATTTAAGTTTGCCTCCCCATAAGGTCCCAATGTTAAATTTGGCCAAAATCGAAAAAAATTCAATTCAATTTTTCGACCCAAAATCGACGGAAATATCTTCTAGGGGTTCCTATTGAATAGTATCAACGCACACGGGGCCAAAAATTCAATTTTAAAAAATTTAAGTTTGCCTCCCCATAAGGTCCCAATGTTAAATTTGGCCAAAATCGAAAAAAATTAAATTCAATTTTTCGACCCAAAATCGACGGAAATATCTTCTAGGGGTTCCTATTGAATAGTATCAACGCACAAGGGGCCAAATATTCAATTTTAAAAAATTTAAGTTTGCCTCCCCATAAGGTCCCAATGTTAAATTTGGCCAAAATCGAAAAAAATTAATTGAACTTTTTCGACCCAAAATCGACGGAAATATCTTCTAGGGGTTCCTATTAGATAGTATCAACGCACACGGGGCCAAAAATTCAATTTAAAAAAATTTAAGTTTGCCTCCCCATAAGGTCCCAATGTTAAATTTGGCCAAAATCGAAAAAAATTAATTTCAATTTTTCGCCCCAAAATCGACGGAAATATCTTCTAGGGGTTCCTATTGGATAGTATCAACGCACACGGGGCCAAAAATTCAATTTTAAAAAAATTAAGTTTGCCTCCCCATAAGGTCCCAATGTTAAATTTGGCCAAAATCGAAAAAAATTAAATTCAATTTTTCGACCCAAAATCGACGGAAATATCTTCTAGGGGTTCCTATTGAATAGTATCAACGCACACGGGGCCAAAAATTCAATTTTAAAAAATTTAAGTTTGCCTCCCCATAAGGTCCCAATGTTAAATTTGGCCAAAATCGAAAAAAATTAATTCAACTTTTTCGACCCAAAATCGACGGAAATATCTTCTAGGGGTTCCTATTAGATAGTATCAACGCACACGGGGCCAAAAATTCAATTTTAAAAAATTTAAGTTTGCCTCCCCATAAGGTCCCAATGTTAAATTTGGCCAAAATCGAAAAAAATTAATTTCAATTTTTCGCCCCAAAATCGACGGAAATATCTTCTAGGGGTTCCTATTGGATAGTATCAACGCACACGGGGCCAAAAATTCAATTTTAAAAAATTTAAGTTTGCCTCCCCATAAGGTCCCAATGTTAAATTTGGCCAAAATCGAAAAAAATTAATTTCAATTTTTCGACCCAAAATCGACGGAAATATCTTCTAGGGGTTCCTATTGGATAGTATCAACGCACACGGGGCCAAAAATTCAATTTTAAAAAATTTAAGTTTGCCTCCCCATAAGGTCCCAATGTTAAATTTGGCCAAAATCAAAAAAAATTAATTTCAATTTTTCGACCCAAAATCGACGGAAATATCTTCTAGGGGTTCCTATTGGATAGTATCAACGCACACGGGGCCAAAAATTCAATTTTAAAAAATTTAAGTTTGCCTCCCCATAAGGTCCCAATGTTAAATTTGGCCAAAATCGAAAAAAATTAATTTAACTTTTTCGACCCAAAATCGACGGAAATATCTTCTAGGGGTTCCTATTGGATAGTATCAACGCACACGGGGCCAAAAATTCAATTTTAAAAAATTTAAGTTTGCCTCCCCATAAGGTCCCAATGTTAAATTTGGCCAAAATCGAAAAAAATTAAATTCAATTTTTCGACCCAAAATCGACGGAAATATCTTCTAGGGGTTCCTATTGGATAGTATCAACGCACACGGGGCCAAAAATTCAATTTTAAAAAATTTAAGTTTGCCTCCCCATAAGGTCCCAATGTTAAATTTGGCCAAAATCGAAAAAAATTAATTTCAATTTTTCGACCCAAAATCGACGGAAATATCTTCTAGGGGTTCCTATTGGATAGTATCAACGCACACGGGGCCAAAAATTCAATTTTAAAAAATTTAAGTTTGCCTCCCCATAAGGTCCCAATGTTAAATTTGGCCAAAATCGAAAAAAATTAATTTCACTTTTTCGACCCCAAATCGACGGAAATATCTTCTAGGGGTTCCTATTGGATAGTATCAACGCACACGGGGCCAAAAATTCAATTTTAAAAAATTTAAGTTTGCCTCCCCATAAGGTCCCAATGTTAAATTTGGCCAAAATCGAAAAAAATTAATTTAACTTTTTCGACCCAAAATCGACGGAAATATCTTCTAGGGGTTCCTATTGGATAGTATCAACGCACACGGGGCCAAAAATTCAATTTTAAAAAATTTAAGTTTGCCTCCCCATAAGGTCCCAATGTTAAATTTGGCCAAAATCGAAAAAAATTAAATTCAATTTTTCGACCCAAAATCGACGGAAATATCTTCTAGGGGTTCCTATTGAATAGTTTCAACGCACACGGGCCCAAATATTCAATTTTAAAAAATTTAAGTTTGCCTCCCCATAAGGTCCCAATGTTAAATTTGGCCAAAATCGAAAAAAATTAAATTCAATTTTTCGACCCAAAATCGACGGAAATATCTTCTAGGGGTTCCTATTGAATAGTATCAACGCACACGGGGCCAAATATTCAATTTTAAAAAATTTAAGTTTGCCTCCCCATAAGGTCCCAATGTTAAATTTGGCCAAAATCGAAAAAAAATAATTTAACTTTTTCGACCCAAAATCGACGGAAATATCTTCTAGGGGTTCCTATTGGATAGTATCAACGCACACGGGGCCAAAAATTCAATTTTAAAAAATTTAAGTTTGCCTCCCCATAAGGTCCCAATGTTAAATTTGGCCAAAATCGAAAAAAATTAAATTCAATTTTTCGACCCAAAATCGACGGAAATATCTTCTAGGGGTTCCTATTGAATAGTATCAACGCACACGGGGCCAAAAATTCAATTTTAAAAAATTTAAGTTTGCCTCTCCATAAGGTCCCAATGTTAAATTTGGCCAAAATCGAAAAAAATTAATTTCACTTTTTCGACCCAAAATCGACGGAAATATCTTCTAGGGGTTCCTATTGGATAGTATCAACGCACACGGGGCCAAAAATTCAATTTTAAAAAATTTAAGTTTGCCTCCCCATAAGGTCCCAATGTTAAATTTGGCCAAAATCGAAAAAAATTAATTCAACTTTTTCGACCCAAAATCGACGGAAATATCTTCTAGGGGTTCCTATTGGATAGTATCAACGCACACGGGGCCAAAAATTCAATTTTAAAAAATTTAAGTTTGCCTCCCCATAAGGTCCCAATGTTAAATTTGGCCAAAATCGAAAAAAATTAATTTAACTTTTTTGACCCAAAATCGACAATTAAAATTGTTAATAACAATATATATTCTGAACCAACATCCATCAAAAACGAATCAGTGCTGAGTTACATGAAGACGCGTCGATTGAGACCGTGATGGCTTCGATTGGTATATCCATTCGTGAGAAATCGTTGACCAAAATTTAGGGCACATGCATACATGCATACAAGCATACACACACACACACACACACACACACACACACACACACGCACAACCAGTGACTCAGAATTTGTCGGGGATCATTTTCGTACCCTTAAGACACCAGTTACAGGCCGAAATGAAAAATTTTGATTTTGGAGTTATTACAATAACTTCCCTATCGGGAAGTTAACCAGTTTGAGTAATGAATTGTTGCTTCTTTGCAGAGCGAAAAACTCTGCGACGAAATCTATAGCATGGACTGGACAGTTCTAAGTACATCAACGAAACGCAGTTTGACGCTGATAATCACCAGGGCGCAGAAGCCCCTGAGGTTCACCAGCGGTTACATTCTTACTCTGTCAATCGACTCCTTCAACAGCGTAAGGATCATCTCCCTCTTACAGGGGCAAACATTTTTATCTCAATTTTCCTGTTGAGTCCCAAAAGTCTTCTAGAAATCCAATTTCCGTACAAATTTTACGGGACACCAGCACTGAAAAAGAAAAGTTGAAAATTGAAAACTCTTGAGATATAAAATCGATGATGAGTTATGAGACAATTATAACTTTTCAGGTGGTAAAAACATCGTATTCAGCTTTCAACGTTCTCCACGGAACCTCCGAGTTTGGTTAATGAATCCAGCTTGTTGCCGCTTTGAGAATAAATAGTTATTTTTCAGTATTAAAATTTTCGACAGTCGAAAATATAGGATACCACTCAGATCTTCCGTTTTGTCTTATTTCCCGCCGAAATCGAAACAGTTTGAAAATAAAGACTTCCAATTGTGAAAGTTTGGAATTGAACCGGTTCATAACGCTTCGGGGGGATTCCCCGGAGTTTCTATTCCAGTAGGACCCGCAGGGCTCCTAATCTTAACTTCAACGAGTCGAGTTTCACCAGCGGAAGTCAACATGTAAACAAAACCTCTCCATCACCGGTGTAACCAATTTGTGTAGGAAATTACCTGTTTTTAAAGTCGAGAATAGGAGTCCAGACCCTTCCGATAGCATCTAGATAATCGCATAATCCTTCTACTTGGAACAATTTTAACTGAGGTCGCTCCAGTTTCTTCAGTCGCGCTGTGAGAGAATCTCTTATGACTATTCATTACTTAAACCGTGAGTTGCCCTTAATTGAAAGGCGAATACGTGCTCCTTTTATAAAACGTGGTCCAAATAGACTTGGAGGGCTGTAGGTGGAGTAATAAATAATGATTAGATACATTTCCGACAGCAAATCTTCTGGTACATTCATCTTTAGCGGCAGTGTAAAATGCATGACATATTACCGGATACTGTTGAAGAGCTTCGAGGAATTTTGTCGACACGTCAGCAGCAGAACTTCGGTTTCACTCCGATATATTTCGGCAAATTATCGACACATCTGGCAAATTTCCTTATTCCCTCAGTCCTTTAGCTGACTCTCCTCCCGTCCTTGGTATTCAAATTTGCGTGGTGAAAACTCTTGTAATGTGAGCAATGTTCCGTCCTACTGGATCTTCGTAAACATCTTCACCAAGTAGTTTCCGGACAGGAGACAACCATTCCCCACGTGGTTCCTTGCCTTCGGTGTGCGGTAAACTTTTCAAAATTTGAGAATCTCCACGAAAGGGCCAGTATGCCGGGCGTTGCCGATGGGCTTGGGGTCCGTTCCAAGAGTAGCAGAGGGCCCCAAGGGCTGTTGGGAGCAGTGACCGCCTACCGATCATAACCTCACACCTACATACTTGAGTTCTCGCTAGACAATAGTCTACTACCGACCATTATTAGTCTACATTTGTTATTTGAATACTCGATCATCTAATAACATATACATTGTACGCACCTTGTCTAATGGACTACCAGCAGGGAAATTATCAAAATAAAGCCTAACATATTCTCGGGAAAACGATTTAGTTTACTACAATTGGCAATCTTGCACGTGGGGAAGAGTTGTATTTCCTCCCTAGGTGAGAAATATACTATTTCCGGTCAAGCGCCGTGGTAATAAGGGCGCGAAACGCCGGGCAAAATGGCGGTTTCCGGGAACCGGAAGTAACAGTTTTATGGAGATGAGGCCTCCCTCACTTACCAACGTATGATCCTGGAATGAAATATAACGATTTTCTCAGTGGGCGCTTGAAGAATTTTCCTTCAATTTGGTCTTGGGAAAGAAAGAGAGCGCGGGAAAATGCTAATTATCTATAAGAACATTGTCAACAATGGCAGCACATATCTGACCGAGATGCGCGCTAGTAAAATTCTCGGAATATTCGAATGTATCGGTTCGGCGAAATGTAAACTAAACAGTCTAGCGATATCTCTAGCTTGCGCGCCGAAACCGAGTAATCAAAACAAAAGCGCGAAACATAATAATAATAAAAAAAAAGGAGAGAAATTGGTAAGTGAGGGCGACACTTGACAGTCCCAATCGACAGTTTCGAAAGGGGCGCGGGAGGGGGAAGTGACGACGCTAATTTACCGTCTCAAAAGTGTGCTTTGTTCGCGGCCTCCGCGCGCTCTCAAATTCGGCTGCGTTTACGATTTTCTTCCTTCAGTCCCTGTCGTCCCTCGTTTCGAATCCACTGAACGTTTTTGCCCAGCAGAATATATTATTTGAGCTGTATATATCTATCTATTGATTTGTTGAGTTTGATGAATGCATTTCGTGGGATAATTTGTACGTTATAGTATCGGCGGGTATGCGCGTCTGACTTTGGCATCTTGGATACATTTTTCGGAGAAAATGAACGGCGGCAATACTACAGTATCACCCATGACCCTACACGGTGAGTTTTTCTTGGAAATTAAAATGTTTTAGCACTCAGTAAATTTAATTTTTCACTATATTTTTTTCCCGCGAAATCCTCACATTTTGTAACCGTTCTCATTTAACGATTTCCCGCGCAAAAAATGGAGGTCACTTATAGAACCGTCTCTAATGAAAAAAAAATAAGTAAATTCAGTGGAAATTAGGTGTTTCAATTCGAGTTTATGTCTTGTTTTATTGAACACTTATGATTTTTTTTTTATATCCAGGGGATGGTGTGTTGGAGGGGATCTCCAGACACTCAATTGGCGGAACTGTCACTGACTCTAAGGAAAGTCGCAAGCGCATATCAATTTCTGAGTACAAGCAGAGGAAAAAACCAGGCGATGTGACACCGACCAAGCTGTACGTGTTTTTTTCCCCCTAAAATCGTTGTTTAAATTATTGAAAATTCATTTGATGAGTTGAACTTGTAATTCTCTTGTCAGGGATACACTGTTTTATTTTTCGGTAAGCCATGTATTAAATCCAGAGCAGGGTTAATGATTCCTTTGAAAGTTCATAATCTATTTCACTAAAATAAATTATTCGAAAAATTATTCAACTCTGGGTTTACCTAAAAAATGTATGTTAAAACACCGGAAGTGATCACTCGTAGGAAATTAAAATAGTTGAACAATTCTTCAAATTTTTTCTGCAGGAGTTTTTATTCAAAGATTTATGGTGGTGTGAGCGCTATATTGACTGTCAAATGAGAATATTGGGTTTTCCGTTGAGCTTGGTGACCTTGGAATATAAATTCTCGACATTTGAAAAATTTTCCACGTGCTCAACTGCAGTTTTACTCATTACAATTTTTCAAAGTCGCCCGTTTGGCAGTTTTTTATATGAAAAAATCTTCAGGTACCCGTAACAATGTTCCATTTTTTCATTTGCATTTTACATCTCCTTCCAGCATCAACAACAATGAGATACACTTTAAAATCGAGCCGACAGACACACCGGCGATTCCCCAGCCGGTGGTTGTCCCCCAGAATGATCAACTTACTGCATCATCCAGGGAGGAATACTACGCCCAGCTCTATTACTATCAGAGCCAGCTGACGAATGCATCTCAGGGGAGCTTGCCATCGTGCCCAAGTGTGGTGGCACCGGCTGTCGCACCAGCAGTTCCCCCAGCGCCCTCAACTCCCCAGGTCCCTTCGGGTGCCTCCTATCCCTACTACGGCTCCATAGTGCCCCAACAAGCTGCAACCACTTCGACTGTCAACCCCACCGAGCCAGAGTCGAAACCAGTGGACAATTGGGACAGCCAGGATCCTCTGCCTTTCGCAGACACTTCATTCACTGGTGGGGAGAGCCCACCTCATCGTCACAACATGCCAGCCTCTGTTGAGAAAGCAGCAAAACTGACTCCAGCATCGCAGCTTGTCGATCCCAGACAAGCGACATCTTACGCAGAATTTCGCAAACGAAAATACGGAGCTGACGAGGCCTCCACCCCCATAAATCCCAGTGGATCAAAATTCAGAAGGACTGATTCCTGGAAGGACAAGAGTGGTTCCCGAACAGATAGAAACAATCACAATAATCGAAATGATCGTAGATCTAACTTCAACTCCAGCAACCAAAGTTGGGATAACGATGCTGGTTCTGCTCCGTCCAACAATGCACCAATGGACAGTTGGGATGATGCACCAACACCGGCCTCGGCCAAGCCGGCCCCCGACTCCTGGGATGACGCACCAGCTCCAGCTCCAGCTTCATCTGCTATGGACACGTGGGACAATGGACCAGCTCCAGCAGCAGCTAAGACATCCAATTCCTGGGGCAATGCACGAGGTCATGGACCAGCTAAACCCGCACTAGATTCTTGGGATGATAATGCAACTGCACCTCAAGCCTCAGTGAATTCGGACAATTGGGATAACGATGCGCCAACTCCGGCGTTGAATAAATCTGTTACTAGTAATATGGACTCCTGGGATAATAATTCCACACCGAGAAAATCGAGAAACGTTGGAAATAGTTATGGATCTCGAGCAAGTGCTGCAGGTAACTTAGATTCTTGGGATAATGATGCACCAGCTCCTGCTCCTTCTCGAGGACCGCCAAGGGGAACGGGATCTGCAGGGGGTCCAGGTGCTAATTTGGATTCTTGGGATGATGGACCAGCTCCTGCTCCCTCTCGAGGACCTCCAAGAGGAAGGGCTTCCACAGGTGCTCCAAGTGGAAATTTGGATTCCTGGGATGATGGACCAGCTCCTGCTCCCTCTCGAGGACCTCCAAGAGGAAGGGCTTCCACAGGTGCTCCAAGTGGAAATTTGGATTCCTGGGATGATGGACCAGCTCCTGCTCCCTCTCGAGGACCTCCAAGAGGAAGGGCTTCCACAGCTGCTCCAAGTGGAAATTTGGATTCCTGGGATGATAATGCACCAGCTCCTGCTCCTTCTCAAGGACCTCCAAGAGGCAGAGCTCCTGCACGTGCTCCAGGTAGAAATTTGGATTCCTGGGACGATGATCCAGCACCCACCCCCTTTCAGTCATCTGCAACGGTGACCTCTGACTCCTGGGACAATCAACCACCAGCTCCAAAGCCCTCCAAAGCTATGGAGTCATGGGATGACGATCCTCCACCTGCTAATGCCAACCAATCGGCCAATGACTCCTACTGGAATACCACTACAGATAATCAGTCCTCAGGGAAGAACCAGGCAGCAAATGATTCGTACTGGAACACACCTTCTGATAATAAGTCCTCGGATAATAGGCAGTCGGGAAATGACTCCTACTGGAACTCCAATTCAGACAAGCAGTCAGGCAATGACTCTTACCGCAATAACAGAGATCGTGGTCGAGGCAGAGGTCGTGGCAACAGGTTTAATAACTCAGATTCTCGCCCTTCGAGAGATAATTATCGGGGAGAGAGGAGTGATTCCAGGGATGGTTCTGAGTCAAGAGGATTTAAAAATGATTTCCGGGGAAATAGGGGTAACAGATTTGGTAATAACGATTCGGGCTATTCCAGTAGGGGCAATAGAGGAGGTGATAATGATTCAGGGTATTCTAATCGGGGTAACAGATCTGGTGATAACGACTCTGGTTACTCCAATCGAGGGAATAGGGGGGGTCGAGGTAGGGGAAATTCGTTTAGAGGTAATAATAGGGGGAGAAATCGTTCTGAATCACGAGACTCGGGGGGTTGGAGAAATGATTCGAGAGATCAGTCGGAGGGCAGACAAGGCTGGGGAAATAAGAGTTATCAGGATGGCGGTAATGATAGCTGGACTTCGCAGAACGATTATAGCTCCTGGGGTCAAGCATCCCAGCCTGCTAAGTCTGCGGGTACCAGTGGAGAATCCTGGGACGATGCACCAGCAGCACCTCAAGCCAGCCAGGCTCTTCAGGATTCGTGGGATACACCAGCAGCACCTCAAGCCAGCCAGGCCCTTCAGGATTCGTGGGATACACCAGCTCCACCACCTGCTAGAGCGGCCAATTTTGGACAACCCAGGAACAGTGCAACTGGTAATTACATTTTTTTAGCATTATTTTAGTTTGGCAACCAAGTGGTAAAGTAGATTTTAAAAAATTGAAATTTTGTGGACAATTTTACTTGAATGGACCTCATGGCAAATGGACCTCGATTTGAGGGAATGAAGTGCTTCGACTTTTGACGTTCTGTTGTCCCAGAAATTCGGAGCAAAATTTTTTAACAGTGTAGGATTTCGCACGTGACGTTAATTTTTTGGGAATATGTTGAAAAGTACTCTCGTTCATTTCATGTCTGTAGAAATGGTGATGAAATCCAGATGCACTTAACTGAGTTAATGTAAATTGGACATCTCTGACAGACTCAATTCGTTCTCATGACTTTTCAATAAACATTCAATTTTCTGTGTTTTTCCTTGCTCCTTAGAATCTACAAGCGTCCAACAGTCAATGGAGTCGTGGGACGACGAGGCACCAGCTCCAGCTGCAGCACCAGCACCAACCCCAGCACCTGCAATTGCCCCAGCCTCTCCCGATACCGAGAAACTTGAGAAAGAGCGACTAATGGTAAGAGCTATGTGCACCACATGCTCTTATCAGATCGTCCATCGTTGCAAGTATCCAAAAGACCCAGACTCATTCACGGACCTCAAACCCGGGGAATTGTACGTCTGCTTGTGCGGAATGGTCTTCTTCCACGATCGCAATTGCATCGAGAAAATTGGCGAGGCTTACGCCCCTGTAGCTGCTGAGACAGGTCTCATGAAGCAAGTGGGACGCAGTCATGTGTATGATTGCACTCAGTGCAACTTTAGATTCACCATCGACAACCTCAAGGAGGCAACGCACTTTTTCAAACAGCTTACAACGAAAAAGGGGGATAAAGTGCGGGAGAAAATGCCGATCAACGATCCCGCGGGAGTTGAGGCCTTTATTTACCATATCGAGGAGAGAAATACCATTGCTTGTCTGGGAAGAGATGAGGCCACCAAGGACAAGGCACTCAAGCAAAGAATGTCTAGCATATGTCAGTGCAACCAGGGATGCTGCACCATGTACCACGAATGTATCCCAAATTGATGAAGTCATGTAGCTGAGTGGTATACTAGGATAAGTTGTCTTGTCAGTATTATTTCAGTAGTTAAGTGCTCAGCTGGGCTATTCTTTTTTGCCAAATGTCTTTTTGCCGGATATTTTTTTGCTGTGTCTGGAGATCTGAGACATACAGCTGATGTTGTATAACGAAAAAGATGGACTTGTCACTGGTCCATAAAAATGATCGCAGGGAAAATACTTGTGTCTTCCTCAGGGATTTATATTTTTTACCGAAAACGAATGTCAGGTGAAGACACTCAGTTGACTACTGCGCTACTGATTCACAAAATCATTTTGCTTTCGGAAGCAGCTCATCAGAAATTTATTGCACGTTTCGAACGCTTAGCCCATCCACATCCGGTGATATTCTAAAATTCAGAAATTGCAAACATTGTAGTTATGAAATTTGTAGCGAAGTGGGGGCACGAATTGAGTGTAAATCTCTCAAAATCTAGAACTGGAATAATTGTTATAAAAGCTCGTTGGGGACCTGAATGGTCATTACAAAAAGCTCATGCGATTTTCCATCTTCTGAGATAGTCATCGAAAATCCATACTGGAAGTTACTTGACTTCGTTTCGCTACTTCACTGCAAAAATTGAGATGTTATGAACAAAATATTCTGCCTTCAAAGGTTTTCCTTCAAATGTCAATTTTATACTACAAATGTTTACAATGTTTTAGTTAAGAACTTTCACCCGATTGAATGATCAGAGGGTTCGAAACGTGAGTAAGCTTTTATGCTAATTTCATTAAATAAATTTTCGATGGGAGACCAAAAAAAGAGCGCGAAATTTTGAATACCTCAGGAAGTCAACTTCGAGCTTAGTTTTTCATAAATATTTCTAGATCAAAAGGTCAGGACAAAAGTTGCTTAGAGCCCATTTTGACATATGCTTTAAAAAACGGCAAAGAGTACGACTATTTATCCTAGTTTACGCCTTTACTGCATAACCATCAGGCAGCTCAGTAGGAAAATGGTCAACCAGTTTGCGTCTAACTTAATGTCGCATTTCTTTTTTGTTATCTCTCGATTTAAACGGAATGGTAACATTTTTGTAAAACTTCCTTTTGCCTCTTCCAAACTTCTGCGAAGGACGAAAATTTTTTGACAAAAAGTTGAATTTAATTGAAAGTCTCTTTTCCTTCCAGAATCCGAATTTTTGCGACAACGTTCAGAGTTTTATGAAGGGTCCTGAACATATAGCCAAACAATTAAAAATTGTGTTTTTGTGACGTATGAAAACTTCTGGGAATTTCTCAAAAAGTAGATGTACTTATTTTTTTCACTTAGTGATCAGTAGTTCAGTCCAGAGTGGAATGTTCCTATGTGTATGATCGACTCATTCACTTCGTATTGTCTTTTTTTGTTCACTAGAAATATTGTATTCATGTAACTGTTCTCCAAGAGAGCTAAATTTAATGCTTAATGAGGAAGCTCAGAATAATCAGGGATTATTTTATCTATCAAATAGGGACACAAATATGAGAGAAATATTTGCTAATAATTTTGACTCATTCGTTGATAATTAGTTAATGAATTAGCCGCAATTTTCTATTATTTTTCTTCGAGTGACAAGCGTATACTTTGTTATCACTATATCGACATGTTTTCAGGATAAGTGTTTTAGGAATAAAATTAATGAGTGATTACAAAAAAATCAGGTCATAATTTTTTTAAATCCAATTTCCTTCTTTCACCTTGACATAGTTTTTTTTTTCTTTCAAAAACTGGAAATGAGAAAATGCAATTTCGGTCAGTTGTTAGTTTGTCGCTTTTTTTATTTTGATATTTTTTCATTTATCAAATAACAAATGTTCAATTTACAGAAATTTTCATCTGGTGAAATCCGATATCTTTATTCCACCAATTGAATGTTGACAAAAATTATCGATTTTAAAATTACGTAAAAATCAACAGACGTATTTTGACTTTTAACAATTTTACAAATATTGTTTCAATAATATTAATGAAACTATTTGTTTCTTCCATTTATATGAAAAAAATTAAATGAGATATCCTGAGGGATTTTCACATAATATGGGAAATGTTGGAATTATCCCACTTTCAACATGGCATGCGAAACTAAAATTTTGTATAGATGACAAATTTTGGATTACGTATTGTGTAATTAATCCTTCATTTCCACTGAAATCACGTAATTATAGCGCTCCTTTTCAACCTTAGCCTGCACTGGCATGATATGCTTATCAAGGGGCCTGCGATTTTTAGACTGAGACTGTTGCTCCTTTCGAAAGCCACGGCGTGTTGTACATGCAAAATCACGGATTTCCGGATCCGTCAATGTCTCTTGTTTCGTATTGGAATAGTCAGCCTCAAAATCCAAACATTCAACTAGAGTGAAATTGGGCATAATTTCATGGCAATTCTCACATTTGATTTTTATCTGCCTCTCCCTAGTTTTGTCTTGGATCATATGAGGTGCTCTGGTTCCCGCAGATTTCACCACTCTTTTGACATTGTTACCATTCCGTGTGGGCTTGTTATTGTTAACATCAGAAGTCTCAGGATTGTAAAACCATTTCCCATTAGTTCCTTTATTTTCAACCAATGGCTCACCTGAAAGTCTAAATATGGAGTTTTTAATATTTTTTCGAATTGGATCTTAGGTAATTATGTGGCTATTTTGCTCATCCTGGATCACCAGAGTGCTTTGGGCTGAATCCAGAAAGAATTTTTTTTTGGTGAGAACTTTATATTATTGGTGCATGAGGAAGTGTTTACGAAGGATTTTCATTGCATACGTATATCCACCCACCCACCTACTCAGTCACCCACCCACTCACCTACCCACCCAGCCACACATACATACTCTCTCACACCCACACACACACACCCACGCAGCTACACGTTTTATGAATTACATATTGATGAAAATTTTGGATAATCTTACTATGATCAATAGATCACTATTGAAAAGTAAAGAAAAAAAAATTTATCCCAAGATTCAAGGGAATGAATTATTTGTCTTTGTAAATTTTCTAGAACACGTTGCCGAGCAGGACGGAGGAGTGGGGATCGCCTTTAGCTGCCACTCTCCGAGAATTAACTCCCCCGTCGAGTGTATTGCATCCAGTCAGACTCCACTGTATTCGTTTTGAAGGATTTGAGATAGCTTGAAACGTGCCGTTAAAAATTTCTTCCGCAAATTATGCAAAATTCAAGTATATGATTTTCCTACTAATTCTACAAAGCTAAAAATAGATTTGACTCACATGTATTTTTCGAGGTCCTGTTGTTTGTTTCTCATAACACAATCATAGAGAAATTTGGCGCTGACAGTTGTTCCGTATTTATTATCCGTTCGATATTGTTTACAAAAAACGAGAACATCCTCTGCGGGCTCAGTGAATTCACCGCCATAAGCCTAGTCCAAAAAAAAGTCATGAGCACATGTCCAATCGTGACAATATCTAGCACAAACAAATTTCATACCTCCACAATTCTTGTTATTTCGTATGTTTCAGGCTGATCAAATCCATCTAGATAAAACTTCATTCGTTTACCACGTGTGTAAAATAAACGGGCATTAAACCACGCGCTCGCAGTTTCGCAATGTGTCATATTGGCGATTAAGACTTCACTAAAACGGAGATGACGTCATGGGCTCAGAAAAATGTCTACAGTGGTCGTCAAAATTTGACATGAGCCCGGATGATTCAAACTAATCAACCTGTTTTTTTTTCAATCAAGTTTCCATTTTTTTTAGTATTTTTTTCTACTCAAAATGGAATATATATATCACAAAATATATATATATATATATATCACCTAATGCCCTATTGGATCTGCATTTCTCTGAATGAAAAAACGTGGAAAATGAACGAGAAATTGTGTCAGACGTTTTCTAATTTACAGTTCTTCCCTCAGATGGTGACTTTGCGAAAGATTGATGACAACTCTGATCCCAAAATACCAAAGTGCTTTACATTCTGATCGTGTGATCCATTGAAGAGTTGCCAATGCTGGAAATTTGGACGTCGGTCAATGCAGAACATATTACAAATGGGATGAATCTTCACATCACCTTGGGTTGCTGGAACTCAACTGCGTCGGAAGCTCTCACGATGCCAGCATAGGTATAGGTGTAAAAGACGGTACGTTTGAATTGCATTGCGTTGTCGATGGCTGATTGATTACAAATTTTTAATGAAACAAAATTTACAACGTTGGTATCAGAAATTTCTAAAGTGCCCTTCAATCCTCGAGATAGCTTGTCGATCAACCACTGCACAGTCTTTTGATCTTCCTCAAAGGAATACCTTGCGTTGCTAAGACATACCAACATTCAGGCTTAAACACTTATTTGATCTAGTCAAGAAACTTTTGCGAATGTAAAGCAAATTCTCATGAAAGCTCTGTTAACAGGTAAATTTGGAGAACTGCATTAACGAGTGAGAGTATTCAAATTCATGCTGCACTCTTCAATCCCGGGTTTGGGGGCTACCAGAGTCATTCCCGAATTTGGATCAATCGATGAGAGCAGTCAGCGGGTAAAAGTGGAAGACAAGGCACGGTTTTGGGAGAGACAACCAATTGGTGATTAACAAAATTATTTCTCTCAAGACATGCAAACAAAATTTCCTCATAGATTCTCTCATAACTCCTGATTGCCATTTTTTGAATGATCTGTAAAATCGACGAGTTGAACGATGTTTCTCTCATTCATCAGGGTGTCACTTGGAGATCCACTAGGAGTGGACTCTGGAGTGATTCAATTTGTGAAATCCAAAAAGTTCTTCTCCAATTCTGGAATTTTACATCGCTTATTTTACTAGTGAATTTACTGCCTCAGAGAACCGACTTTGGCTAACTTTTGAACTTAACCTCGACCAATTACATTTCAATTTTCATTCTAGTAATTAAGATCGGCAAATTGAAGATGTTTAAAATCCCCTAAATTTGAAAATTTCCTAAATGTGTCGAATTAAAAACCCGCGAATGTTTGAAAACAAAAAATTCAAGCCACTAAGGTAGCTTCAGAAAAAGTTGATAAATTATCCTCAGACGCTGATACAGTTCATTCGACCGTGAATAGATGACGCCGTCTTCTCTGATTGCCTATGTCAAGATGCGTGCGACTACTGTGGAAAATTATAGGAAATTAACAGAATATGTGTTCTTCGACGAGTCGCAACAATTACTTCCCGATATTTCTCCATTCGTAAATACGTGTGTGGTCCAAAGAAGCGACTGCGATCGTTAAAAAGAACCAACAGCCGCCATGGACCAGGATATTCTTTCTTAAAAAAACTCTCATGAGGAAAAATACATATTCATCTACCCCGTGATGTTAAACACGAAGAAGGATGGCACTATTCTCGCCACAATAGTTTGTCCGTTTTGGGGGTCCGAATCCTGCCCGAGTCACTGGACCCATTCGAGGGTATCGGATCCATCGGATGCATTTGACCCATCAGAATCGTTGGTGTCATCGAACCCATCCAACCCATTGGTCGCATCGGATCCATGTGATGTAGTATTACTTAGCAATGAATTTCTCTTTCATATGAAAAATTCCGTTCGTCACATGACCATAAAAACTTTTCTGACGACTCGGTGTCCCCGACCGAGACGCAGTCGAGGCCTTGTAACGAAAATCTCTACTCTGATGCAGTGTGCGTGAAGCGGCATTTCACGCATGCTTCCCCGGCGCTCCGCCCACCCACATGGTATCAAAAAAATTTTCGACACGGACGAAAGTCTCCTCATGCCCTCGTCTCAAACTGCACTCTCCTCTGATACCCGTCGTCTAAAAAAATCTGATTCTCCAATCGGGCAAGCTCACCACATTTCGACTAATCGTCCTGCGGTTAAATATCGAACTAGATACGAGTAAGCCCTTTAAGCCCATTCGACTGAGCCCTTGATGAACTTCCACGATTAACGCGGTGGCGATTATCACCGCCATGAGGCAATGCATAACGCCAAATTGTGGTTTTCCGCCCCGTACCATTCACTCCTGCTGATAGTCTCCCGCATCATAATCACACATCTACATGGTGGGTGGAAATGTCATCGTCTACCCTCACTAATAATCTCTAGGTCGTTATAATTAGTCAAGTAGTTTCCCAGTTGTTTTGAGATCGGTAACGATTATGCTTCAATTTGGCCCATGGTATTATCATGAACAAAATTGGGAATAGTGTTAGATGCATCTGCAATATGAGGATAGAAATTTCACTTCGTTTTTTTTTTACTGGATTCCAACTTTTCTGTAGCTGTCCTCTGCATGCAGCGGATTCGGAATGTGCTAGATGCTAGAGCTTTTTCCCCTACAGTCCTGAAAAATGCAAACGATCGATAGAACATGGCCCGAAATAACAGACCGTTCGTCAATGGAGACGTGCTAAATTCTTTTTGTAAATTTACAATCTGACATTGGAGTGAAAATAGCTCTGGATGACATCGAAGGGATATTTGGACAGCATGACAGCTGATTGTCAATAGTAAATCTCTATTAGGGAAATGTTTGAATAAGGATGAAGAAATAAAAGTGCTATTGTGGATATGAGAATCAATGATCCCACTGGAGCTGTTACTTTCCCTTTCGCAAATCCCAGCCGGCCTCGACAACTGATAAATACATCTGCCCCATCCTCACTCCTCCTATCAGCTTTAACCCACGTATAATATAGTATCGCATAGTGGAAAACAGGAGGGATGGGGATACAGTTGAGGCCTCATTCCAGGCGGAAAGCATGAGCACATCATGAATAAGAGTGAAGGTCGTAAAGGATTGAAAGGTGAATAAAAAAGAAAGGGGGGGGGGGGGGACGAGAGGAGATGAGACTGAAGATGTAATTTCTTCAATCCCTTTTCAATTCACCATTTCTTTTCTTCTGTCTTATGAACCCAGGGAGACCTTGGAAAATAATCCGGAATAAATCTAGACACCGTGTTGAAAATACATGACACATCAATGTTTCTTACTTGAAATTCTGAAAGTATTTTTATTTTACATAACTGGATAATTCGCTTAGTGCTTTTAATGTTTTTCGTTCGATTTTGGAAGCTTTAATTAACTAGTGGTGCCGCGATACACGAGAGGAGCGAGACAAGACGAGATAATTATGACTGAATGCAATACGAGAGAGCAATTTTATGATCATCGCCAAGTCGAGACAATACGAGAGAGATGTGACAAGAGACGAGATCTCTCGACAAGAATTCGAAAAAAAATCGTTTTAAACCAATCAATTTTACTCACAAACTAATAATTTTTTTCGTGAATTTATGGTGTTCTTAAGAAAGAATAATGATGATGATAAATTGGTCACACATTTGGAAAATTTTATTTATTCAATAGTGTAAAAATTTGGAGATATATTTCTGTCGATATAACTACCAACATGAACACCCGCTTTTTGGCAATATTTTTTTTCTCAATAATTACAACGGATATTTGATGGCACTTTTCAATTTTGGTGTTGATGAACACTGGTACCAAGGATGAAGTCACAGAAGCATTTCAGCATGAATATCACTCAATCGATTCCTGTGTTTTCGTATTAATAAACCAGCCTTTGAAAAGAGTCGTTCTGGCGGAGCACTTGAAAAATGAAAAAGAGTCGAGACAAGACGAGACAACACGAGATTGCATTGCGTTCTCGAGCCTCGAGACAAGACGAGATAGCAATTGGTTTTACAATTTCGGTACAAGACGAGAGATGGGGCATCACTACAATTAACCGCGACCAGGAGAGGAGAGACTAATAAATTCCATTCACAAGTACGAGTATGTTAGGCGAAAAATTATAGTTAGGTCCGTTAGCATTTTGTGTAGTCCACATTGATTCCAAGGCTGTTCTGTACTGATAGGTTCCAAACATTAAGAAGAGCCATCAATGAAGCCATTTTACGCTGCCATCCCATTCTGCTCAATCCTCTCATATTCTCTCTCAACAATATCGTGCACGTGCAACCAATCTCGTATCGTCTATAACCCGTCTTATGTTCCAAAAACAGTGTCTCAATATCAGTAGTTTGTCCAAGTGATCCTCGCCTCCATTCGGTCTCCCATTTGCTCCTACCCTCTGCGCAAGAGCATTCGATAGTTTCGGATCCAACCCAGGACTCCTCGCATGATCATAAACTCTTGACCGTATCTAAAAATGGGTCGATGGAGTTCCAGTGACACCATTGACCCCATAAAAGGGTAATGGTACGAACTCGGAAAATTATGTTCATACAAACTTTTCTTACTCAATGGACACTTGCTATCGGAATATTATCCAATGGAAATTTGTCGATGAGATATGGAGAAGGTCTTTCATTTGGAGCTTTGGTCCCGTCTGGTACCAGGCTCAGTTCATCTAAGAACGTCGTAAATAAATAGGGAATTCGTTTCTTTGGAATAGGACTCATCTGTCAAGGAGATCATTTTTACGCATAAATTCTCAGAATGTACATATGAATGTGCCTTGTTCAATGCATGTTTTATGACAGAATGACGGAAAACGTCATGATCTGGCAAAGGAGTATCTCTTGTTAAAGAAAAAAAAAAAAAAAAAAATGAATAAAATAAAAAATGGAAAAGAAAAAAAAATAAATAAAAAAATGAAGGAAAAAATTTAATGAAAAATAAAAAAAAATCTGAGGTAGGATCCATAAATAAAACTCGAGATTTTAAAGTGAAAATAGAAAACGCAATTATGTTAGAAACTCAAAGCAATGAAGTGCGGACATGCACATATATGTATAGTCTTCCGTACGGCAAACTTGTTCCCCCTGTTTTAACAATTTTTTTCCACTTGTTAATTGTAAATAGCATACGATGCTTAGCACAACTTCATTTCCTACATTTCACCCGTAAATAGGTGATTTCTTTTCCATAATATTGAAATATAAAAGCGACCCTTGACACCACTTGTTCGATGGGGCGCATTCATCTCATCAGGGGACCTGGAGTTGAGGGAAAAATTGAACGAATATTTCACGAAATGGAAATAAGAATGAGGTCAAGCTGAAGTTTCTTGTCGACTGCTTACAAGTGTGTGAAATTGGTAATGATATAAACGGGATGTACTTTTGAGCTGAGCAGGTTTTGGTTTTGGGGGCCTTATAGTGCGTTCTTTTATCTGATACCTCGTAAAAAATGTTGGATATTTTTCATACGTGATTTCATGGTCATTTTAGGGACACTGGTAATTCATAATGCTCGGCAAAACTGACGTAAAATTTCAGGAGTCTCTCATGAAAAGCAATGAATTTTTCTTCCGCCCTACATGAATATTTGACATTTCAGGCGGTCTATCCCATAAAATTGAATTGAAATGTAGTCTTCCAGAAAATGATGGCGAAGTTATCCGTGAAATTTCTCATTTTTTTTCTACAGCTACTTCGGTCGGATCCTTCTGCACTCATGTGCAATTTTTCTAATTACGTTGAAATTGAAAATGAAGGACATAAAATATGTTAAAAGTTGACAATTTTTTTCGAGAAAAAAATCAGGGCATGATTTTGTTCGACATGTCAAGATGAGTTTTTGGAGTTTTTTTTTTGGTACCTCATTAGCTTTAGCTGTATTGTTAATCTGAATATTTAGTGTAAAATTATTCGATGGCAAGCATTATATCATACCGGTTTTAGTCGTTGCAGCCATCGCGTTGCTAGGAATAGGGTAAACCCCCAGCAACCACTGTGCTACGATGCCCGGCGCCTGGCATGGATCCACCCCCCACCCCCCTGCGCGCGACTAGTTGCGTTCCCGCAGGAACCTGTCCATCTCATTCTACGTGCATCGCCGATAGCACACACACATGCACACCCAAAACCATTCACCCCCCCCCCCCCCCCACCCAACCACTCACCCACCCATCCATCCATCCACCCACACACCCTCTCCCTCACTCCCCCCCTCCCACTCACCCACTCACCCACCCGCCCACCCACCCACTCACCCACCCGCCCACCCACCACTCACCCACCCGCCCACTCACCCACCCGCCCGCCCACCCACTCACCCACCCGCCCACCCACCCACTCACCCACCCACCCACTCACCCACCCGCCCACTTACCCACACACACATACATACACCCACACACGGACACAACCACATACACCCACACACACAAAGTTTGCTGACGCAGAATCATCTCAAAACTCGTTGAGAAACATTTCAGCACCCCTACGAATCTACTTAACTAGTAATACAATTTCCGATACAATTACAAAAACTTGGAAATTGGAAAGGTAAAAAAAAAGACAAAAAATTGATTGAGTATTTGATGAAATGTCTTATGTATACTTGGAGACTGTCCACTGGTCATCTTTATTTGTTGACCTGATAACTCAGTTTGTGGATAATAAAGATAGCAAGTGGGTGTTATCTCGACGCACCTAACATGCCAAGAGCAAATGGTCTAGGCGGGCTCTAGGGGGCTCCTCTAGCCGCTCTATCCCGGGCTGAGAGTAAGCGCGCGCCACCAGCATCCCTCTCCCACTACCGAGGCCAGTCAGCCCTCAGCCCTCCGCTCATTCTCGCGCCACGCTAGTCCAATGCCTTCTCCGGGGTTGGCTACGCTGGCTCTGTTACCAGCTCAATAGCCCATTACATCGAGATACCTCAAAATATTCACGAGAGCAATTCTTCACATACAGCAAATGTGCCGTTAAAAAACAGTTCCAGTGAGTGAGCTTTTTTGCTAGATCAATGAAAAGTAGGGTAGCAGGTCGGGGTAATTAATCTTAATTAATTCTTCCACAATTATTTAATACCAAATAATTTTTTTTTGTAATCTCGTGAAATTAAGTTTGTGTGGTGTAATAATTTTTTTTTTTTTTTTTTTTCGAGGAAACTGAGGATAAACATGGAGGAGAATTTTTTGAAAAAATTATGAGACGCGAAGTGTGCACTTTGGCGAACATCGAAATTTTCCATTTTTCATACCATTTCGCCTCACTTGAAGTTGCGGAAGTAATTCGGTGAAAAACCTGACGACTCTGTTTTTACAAAAATGGGTACTGATGGTGAGTAACAAACAACTCATGTTACCAAAGGGTCTTTCAGCTCAGATGACATTTTCTTCAGATAAATATTTTGTGATAAAAAAATTTGACCGAAAATATTTAGCTCTTGCTAATTAGCAAGTACCTCCCTTGCAAGGATCTCCCTTGTCCCGACCAAACAATGGGTCGAATTGCATCAACAAATCATCCTGAAAAAAGTCCATCCCCAAATGTCTGAAAGCCATCTAGCAAAGTGTTATGCTCTCGCGGAGAGCATTAATAAAAATGTTCCAACTTGGAAACATTGAAAGATAAAACGTGCCTATCTCCAGTTTCTATGCCCACTTTCCACCCCACTGAATTGTGTAAATCATTTATTCCCCAGTATTATCGTTTACCCACGCGTCTCCTCAATTATTTATCCGCTCCGGAGGGTCTCCCCCCCCCCCCCCCCTTTAAGGCACCAAAATTAAATGTCTCGATCCATCGCCCACGCCATGCAAATTTATCTCCATCCACATCCACCAACACGGGCTACACTCCTAACGACAACATAGCAGTCATACTGTCGCGTCTAAATGGTTCCTCATAGCGCGATTGACATGCGATTGATGCGCGATTGACGCGACTCAATGGGGGTTGCCTGCCGTTTAGTTTGTTTAGCTGCGTTCTTGCGAGGCTAGTGTCTACCCGACGGAAACCATTAGCTCAATCATTTCCATTCACTTCCACGATTTCTACGAGCCAAATGATAGGGATAATCAATCCTTGGTCCAGGGGAAAATCTGCAAAAACCGAACGCTAATTTGTGCTAAAAAAGAAAAAATCTTGAAGTTCTTTAATTTGCATTAATTCGGGGAAATTGTGATCAATCTGGAAGAGATTGTTAGTTACTCTGGCCCAGGTCATACGAAGTTCTCTCGACGGTTGATATCGTTTTGCCACGTTTTTGACAAGGTGTGTATGTGTGTGTGTGTTCGTAACGGATCGACCAGATTGATTTTCTTTCCCGAAAATTGTCACCCACTGTTCGCCAGGCTCCAGGAGTGCCAACCTTGAAAAATACTTGGGTGTTCAATTTCGAGTGTTCCAAAGGCTCTGTCGCCAGAACGGTTGGAGATAGAAGAAAAAGTGTACGAATATTGCTCCTTGGATAAAAATACGTATATGATGTTTTAGGACTTTTTTCCATAACTCTCATAATTTTGGACATGTAATTGGTTGAAGTTGCGCGAGTGGCGGACTCTTCGGTTCTTGTCGTGACAGGCGTGTATTCTCCAGCGTCTTTTGCACACACACACACATACATACACACACACACACACACACACACACACACACGTTGGGAAGTTACTGAAGCAACCCGTCGAGGGTTCCACGTGTATCCAGTTTGTCTCGATAAGAAAAGTCGAAAACTAAAACTTAAATATTGATAAAACTCAAATATTATTAATTCATAAACCTTATACATTATATATAAGCGATACATATATGCACACAGCATATTTTCGAGCTGAGAGAATTTACTTATTCATTCATTTCATGGTGCTCTGTAGAAAAATTTTCAGGACCCAAAAAATTCTCTTTTCGCGACACATTCGCGTTTCTCAATGGTTTTTAAATTGCAAAATATTTCGACTTGTCAAACAGTATTCTCAAATTTTTAAAATGTAAAAAAATGTGGAAAGATGAAATGGTGCTACGGAAAATGAAAAATTTGGGGGATATCTGTCGTATTTGAAGATCTTCCTCAATCTCGTGTAGTGCCTCTGGTCGCCAACAGACGAAATCATCGAAATTCCCATGCATATATATATATATATATATATGTATTATTGTTATATTCAATTTATCACGTGGTAATACCGCACAATATTTATGGATAACCCCCTTTTTTTCAAATCATAATACTTCGAAATCAACTTTTTATGGAGGAAAATCCTCCGGGAAGTCTCCAGCCCTGACCATAAGTTCTGCTGTACCATTTTAAATTTCGATTTACACTCTCGCGCCTCGTACATTTCGCTCGGAGAGCAAAAATTACTATATTTACTGGTAACACCTGGAACTTCGCATCTATTACCATTTTTATCTCACCCTACGTTTATACTGCTGTGCATATAAAGAATTTCTGTCGGCTTTCGTAGAAATTCCTGTACCAGTTTTAAACGCTTTGCTTTAGCTTGGGTGCCGGATATGTCGTTCGTCAAATCTTACCCAAAATTTTGTGACTTCCCGAAGGTGTAGCCGACTCGAAATTTGGCCTATAATTATGGATCCGGTGACAATACATGTTGCCAAAGGAATTTTCAAAATGGGTGGTGGGGGGTCAAAGTGGGTGAAAGCGTTTCTAAAAAACTTTTTTTTTGAGACGAGCTAATATTAAATTTTGATACGAAATCGTCAGTCGAAATACCAGTCGTACTTCGAAATTATCGCGTGATTCTGTCATAGGTTGTTGATGGAGCCCCAGGATGTAGTTCAGCAATCCGAAATCCCGAGCGTGAGTTCAGAGGGATTCTATACCGCGCTCCATGGTGTTCCATCAGGATCCTCGAGGACAATGACACGATTCATTTCGTAGTACGAGTGGTATTTGACGGATTATCTCTGGTGGCTGGATTTCAGCCGATTAGAGCGCAGCTTCCGGTTGACTTGTCGGTAGACTTCGGTACAACTTTAACATTCTCGTCAATGGTTCCCAACGATACCCGGCCAAATCGACCCATTGTTTTGATCGCGTATGACTCTCGATCGAAGTAGTTGACAGCTTTTGTTGGGTTAATAAACGACTTCAAATTTTGTGCAAATAAATGACGAGCTAAGGCGGTATATTCAAGAACAAATCCTGGAAATTAATGCTTTCCTGGAAATTAATTGTTTACGCTTAACCTATGAGCATCCAAGTTCGTAAACCTATCAATAAGGCAATGCCGACAAAGTGGGCCCTTTTCACTTCGGCGGTTAAATTTTGTTAGTAACAATAATATGTTAATTCCTAATGAATTCAACTATTCTGATGGTTACTGATAAAGAAAATAAATAGGTTGGATTTTTTTTTAGTTATCATTCCACCATTTACTTTTTTTCTAAATAAGGATTAACCCAGTTTCGATATTGCCAAGTTACAAGGTGACGCTTTAGCGTTATAAAATCTCCGAAATAGTTCTCATTTTGCAAGTATTAAGGGATTGAGTTGGACTTGTTCCCACATGAGAGGCAAAAAAAAATGACAAAGCCCGTTTTTCATTCCCAATTTTTTTATGGACGTGAAATTGAATTATTCAGGCGACCCTTATTTTTCAGCAAGTGCTTGTGGAAAATTGAAACAAGTTGAAGAATATTAAGAAAAAAATGCTGTCATCCTTCTGTGTGTTTGTCAATACATTAAACATTGAGGTACATTTATGGTGATATCCTGTTAACCCTCTCAGGCACGCTGGCTCTCCCCACTGTAATGTCAAGCGCTAGAGACTTGGAGTGGGAAGCGCACGCTCAGGGCCGTACGATGAGACTGCAACACGCGCAAATGTCATAATTTGGAGATGACATAGATTTCGGATTAGTAATTGTCGTTACAATGTCATGCCAAAAAAAAATGATCATATAATTTGTTCCAATATAAGATATTGTACGTTTCTTCTGATCACCAGTTTTAGATTTTTCCAAAGGGTTTTCATTAATTCGCAGACTGTTAACACTTCGAACAGACTCACGTACACTCGGATTTTTTTATTCTCTTTTCTCTTGATACTCCTTCCATGATTTTTGCATAAAAAACAATTAAGCAGCCACAAATTACAATTTAAAAGGGACTAGCGCGCGTGGGCCCTTCGAGCGCACTGAAACACGCTCCTGAGGTGGCGAGGAGTGGGGGCCACATGCACGCACAGCGACAGACGCAGCGCGCTAACGCAGTCATTTACCCGCTGTGATTGGCTGTTCCCTCTCCCCGCGCTCACGGGTACGGTTCGGGCCCTTCTTGCCTGAGAGGATTGACACAGAAATAGAATTTTCCATCTTTCTCGCAATATTTTCAATTGCATCGATATGAATGTTTCAAAATTATGGCGTGGGATGACCTGGATATTATTTAGAAAGTGATATAAGAAGAAAAAGCATCCAAAGAAAATTGCATCGCCCAGATAAAATCCTAAATTGATGCGAGCAATAATCCCATATAATAACAACGACAGTAATGCTGATAACAATAATAAGAAGAATTTATGATGGAGCGGTCAGAGCTGAGGGAGAAATTCCCGAGGGGCAAAGAATGGGGTTGACTCTACTAGAATATGAATTCCATGGAATTTCACATTCTCTGTTCTTCACCCTGTCGAGCTTTGTCGTGTCTTTTTCAATTTGTACCGTCATTTGTGTCTCGTATGTTTTGGTGATCAAACGGTCTGAAGTACTTTGACGGATTTAGTGCAGAGCCTGTCATATTCTCATCCAACTGCTTTCCTCCACACCGTTTTATTAATTAATTTTTTTTTTTTTTTTTCAGTGAACACAATTGCAGGTGGGGGAAAAAGGACCGAGCTTTTCATTTGCATAATTTAGAATTCAAAGCAACCCCTTCATGGTGACAAATCTATTGGATTATTTAGCTGCATTTTAAAAAAGTCGGGATGAGAGGAAATGAACAAAATGCGTGATAATAATATAATGATATAGTGATATCATTTAGTAATATCATTTATGCATAGAATTTATGAATAACTTTTGCTTCCTAAATGAGTAAACAATTCAACAAAAAAATAAAACAAAATTCAATTGCGAATTTTATAAGATTTTTTTTTAACATAATTTATGTAATTGCTTTGCGCATTCAAAAAAAATATCCGGGCTTTTACTCCAACAACCATTAATTAAATTTAATGGAAAAGAATAATAATTTCCGAACTGATTATTCCTATCATCGTAAACTCAGAGCAGTTTAATCTGAAAAATATGTAGAACATTTTTATTTCGTTTATCAGCGTGAAAAACGTTCCGGGAAAAAATCATTAAAAAAAAACGCGGATAAGTATCACCAGTGAATTATAACATCATTATGTTAATTCACTACAAGTGTGTAAAATTCACGAGGACATTAACATGGGAAAAAAACAATGTGCGAAAATACGTGACCCAGACCGAGAGCCATTCGTCAATTGCGTCGCATTTTTTTTCTATCAATTTGCAAGTTGAGGTTTGTCACATTTTCCAAATCTCTTCAAAGAATTGAAGAAAAAATGAGAAATTTCTAATTATTGACCATTAATTTTCTTGCGCTTTTATAAATTGGACATTGCCAAATCACGTGATCTAGGTCCGGAGCTGTCCTAGATCGTGAGATACTTTATCGTAAAATGAGGATGCGAAATGCACCCCCCCCCCCCCCAATTCGCTACAGGCCTGCCAGTTTTAATGATCATTGGTATTATTCAGTTGTACTGAAAATTTCAGCAATCCTCCCATTTCCATGAGCCACCGAAATAATGATTTTTCCATTATTAAATGTTGCAGGAAAACGATGTAGTTTGACTCTTTGATATTGAGTTTCCATGGGCATAAAGAAGCGGATATTGAGAAAGTACGGAATTAAGGCGGGCGTATTGAAATGAAAAACGAAGGTATTGGTGTACTTATATCGACAACAGGGGTATGGCATGTGGAGCCCAAATCACCACCATGAGATAGCAGTCATCATCTGCAATATGTGAAAGAGGATAGAGACTAATTTCACCAAGTGGCATTGTCGAGATAACTTGGTTATCGCGTCGCTACCGAATTCTCAGAGGTAATGTAAAAAAAAAAACAAAATTCGTTTTTCATTCTGCAGTGATGGCCTTGGACATCACCATCCTCCATCTCCATGTTCATTGAACGTAAGCTTTCACCCATCGCCTGAAACCCCTCAACTTCCGTGAAAGAGTATTCAATCGTGTTTTATTAATTTTGCGATGCGGAAAAAAAAAGTTTCTCTTGTGTATTCCCCGGTGCACTCCACAGCGAAATTGCTTTTCATAATTAATCACGGAAATTGAATAGCCGGGAAATTCGCAGAAGCCAAGAGTTTCCCATTTAAAAATTGTTAAATAAAATTAAAAGGTATTTGTCCATTTGCCATTGGGGTGGATTATACAGTTCATATATGTGGATTTATTTTCCTATCCTGTCATTATCTTTTCTGTATTTACCCATTATTTTGAAGCGTTATGTTCTAATGAAAATCGTACATGAAGGCTACCACCCTCTTGTGGGTGCTAGATTGCCATCCGCGGCTCGACCGCGGATGGCAAGCAGAAATATATTTTTTCCCGCGAAGAAACTTATATTGCTTTTATAAGAATTGAGTTGCAAGAAGGATCCTAACCAGTATCATGATCTCGATCGCACACACACACATCGTTTCAGGATGTGTTGAAGAGCATGTTAGGACATTTTGCACCCTTAATGGAGCAATTACGGAGCAAAGCCAGGACTTTGAACTGGGAGAACCTTGGAAGCATTTCCAATTATCCACAATGTCTTTCCTTTTCCAGTTTTTTGTGTTGGTGAGGTTGCTCGGGCTGATGGCCTGCAGCGGGCTTCACCAGCACTGGTGGCTCCTGATGATGATTCATGCGTGCCTATTGAAAGGAGATCTGGCGATACCACAACGGCCCATTGGCCGGACTAGCACTGGCTTGTCACCGATAATGACACCGGCCCCAACAGATCAACCCATTGATCCACACGAACGAGTTGTTGTTGTTATTTTTTTACGGGACACCTGCAGTCAAAAGATGCCCGATGGATTTGTGGCGCTCGATGAGAATAAATCCTTCGAGATTAATGAGATTTCAAGATTAATTGCTGAGTACAATAATAGTGGAGAATTCTCGGTGAATCTGCTGGAAAAATCTCGTGAGTTTATCATTTTTAGTTGATATTATTTTCCCATGCTTTGCTGTCCATATTTTGCCCCCTAAAGTCTTCACTTTCTCCAATGCTTCGACATCTGATTACTCATCTTTAATTGCAAAAATTGCACATTTGTGTCTCAGTTAAAGTTCAATTTTTTTTTTCTGAAAATAAGAAAAATATTTATGTAAAAATTACCAAAATCATTGGAACTTTGGGGAACAATTTCTCACTACATTTTTTTTATGTTGAATTGGTACATTGCAGTTACGTGCACACCGAAGTCTTGGGGTCTTGGAGTGCTAGTGAATGTCCTTGGCCAGCCGTCGACACGGGCGCTGATTGCTGCACTCGATATCAAAACTTGTGAGGCAGTTGAGAGGTTGGCGCATCTATGGAATAAACCACTGCTAACCTGGACCTGTCCGGCGGTAACACTTTTGTGATTTATGTGCAAGCTTACCGCATCCTATTTCAATTGTATATGTGGGGAGAGACCGGATCAAATAGTTTATCCTCAAATTGAGGATAATTTATGCATCACTGATCATTTATTTAGCAGTGCAAACGAATGCGTTTAGAAGTTGGAATCTTAAGTCGGATTTCCAAGATGATCCAAATGGGAAAAGCATTAGGGCAAAAATACTTCAAAATTTTTCTTTTTTGAAAACACCGTATTTCGTAATCTCATCGTTTTATATAATTGAGAGCTTCGACTAGGAAAATAAATCGATTATCGCATTCGAAATATCGAAAGTCGAAGTAAATCTCGATTATCGATGACACAATCGATTATCGATGACACAATCGATTATCGATATCGAAAACTGGAAAGTCGAAGAAACTCTCGATTATCGATGTTATAGTCGAAATCAAACTCGAATACAGACAAGGTACTCGGTCGATACTAAAAGGCAGGAACCAAACAAAATATCGATATATCTCGAAATTATCGAAGAGCGTAAGACCGAAACCGATGCGACACCAGCCAATGCGGCAGAAAAAGGAAATGCGCGTGCGAAGCACGCGCTACACAACTCGTAGTAAAGGAAAGAGACGAATGAGCATATCGAAGTTATTGAAGAGAATAACTCTAAACGATCGTTGCGGCGGAAAAAGGAATTTCTCGCATTTTTCATCCACTTTCGGACAATTTTCGATCACCAATTATTTTCTATGAAGCCTCTAATTTTTCAATCTAAAAATTGTCTTAAGGTTTTGATAAGTAATTTGCAATTAATTCTCATTTTTGTTCTCATATTTGTAACAACAAATAATTTTTTTGACGATTGAAACAGTGTCACATATTTACATTGATTGGACTTTCTTAAAAGAAAAAATCGTCCCCAATAACACATGATCTAGAAGACATCTCCATCGAGATAAACACAGAGGAAATTAATCAGGAAATTGGGGATCACCGTGATGCTAACGGGCAAAAGATTTCACATCAATTGCCGCTATCAATTTCCTTAAATTCGCTTTTCACCCTGACTCCTTGTCATTTTCCACCGCCTATCGATTGCATTACTCACCGGATACCCGGAAGCCGATCATAGATAAAGGAAAAGTTATTTTCCAACTGTGAGCGCAGCACGTGCCGCCAATTTTGCCCAAGTGGCTGCCAAATTTTTTCTCTCATCTCTTAAATTTTTGCCCGCTTCCTCATTTGGCCAATTTATCCACGATAAATGTAGCATTTTGGATGCGCCCCCTGGCTTTCATTACTGTTTAGACACTACCCAGCTATCGCACGTGGCACAGCAACATCGTAATGATTTATATCCATAAATATGTGAGGGCGGCAGGAGCCAATATTATAGCTTTAACTTGGGACATTTTCATCCAATAGTGACATTGGGACGCGTGCACACTTACTTGACAATTTATCGAATCTAGGCGACTCGATAGCGCACACATATTTCGCTTTCTACTGTGCGTGTAGGCGACCCAGTTTTGCCACTCGTCGGCCACCTAAAAGCCAGGGAAAAAACGACTCTGGGGCAGGAGAGAAAGGGGCTACTCGGGCGGATACACACCCTGCAAAATGAAACAAGAAAGAAAAAATGCTCTTTCTCTCCCTCCAACTTTCTGAGCTCTTCTCAGCCTCCAAGCACTGCGCTGGGATCTTTTTCACTTCCACAGATAATTCCTTTTCTGTTCTTCTATTTGAGATATTGCGGTGAATATTAGGGAGAGCTTTAAGCAGCCACTCCAGTGGCTTTTGCCCGGATTAAACAAGCGTTTATTTCTTTGCGAAAGGCCGAGTTTATCTGGAGTAATTTCCATTGGCAAATCAATTCCGTCAAACGGAAGTCTAATTTTTTCAACTTCCCGATAGGCGAAGGTATTGTTTTGCCCCCGAAAATGAAAAATCGAGTATCCATCAGATCTCCACGTTTCATGGGATTTCTGACCTTTCTAGACCATTGAAAACAAAACGTTTGTTTGTGTGTGTGTGTGTGTGTGTGTGCCGATGTACGTATGTAACCAAAAATTTCCCGGGACGATTTCTCGTGAACAAATTATCCGATCAAGGTCCTGTATGACGCAATCGAAGCGTCTTGCCGTAACTTAGAGCTGATTAGTTTTCGCTCCATATATGTCTCCCGCTTTCTATTGTTATTAACGATTTCCATTGTTTATAACGCGGTATCTCACGAAATATTATAGATACGCAAAAATGTGTCGAATAAATGTTGTTCCTTATAAAAAAATACATATTTTGTGTTCTCTGACTTTTTTCGTATCTTTAACCGTTTCGGCGTTAGAGCGTTACAAACAATTGAAATCATTTGGAGAGTTCTGTGGTGAGAAAAATGAGAGATTGGAAAGAAAGTACACACACGCAGAGATCGGGAAGCTATACACCATTTATTAATCTCATTTTCATTGCACTCGCGGCTTGTAATCGGCAAGAACCAATTTGATCACACACACGCGCGCGTTGGTATCATTAGTCCGTGAGTTAAAAATTAAAGTCAATTGAATCGTGGATCAATAAATGAACACTGGACGATGAGTTACATGACGAAATAACATTTATATACAATTGGATTAATGCACGATGGTCAATGTTTAAATACGGCTAACTGATATTGGCTGACCGCACGTAGTCTTTTCTACTTAACCCACCAAGTTACGTTTCTGGGGGAAATGGGAATTCGAATTCACATGGGAAAACTATTAAACATAGTTTTGGGATATAGAATTTATGGAATCCATTGTCCCCAGAGAACTGAAGATAATCAGCAAACCTCTACCATAAGACTGAGCCCATCGGTGCCGGTGGTCGCGCAAGCACTGGCCGAGGTATTTTTACACTTTAAATGGAAATCAGCGTCGATTATAGCTCTGGGTAAGTTGTAAAATTTATAGTCAATTTTAGTTTGTTCGCCACACATATGTACATGCGGTGTTAATTTGTCACTTTTTTCATTTTCTTTCCATCAAAATCAGTCACCTGTTGCAACTCATAACAATTAACTGATTTCCAAAAATTATTGTCACTATTGCCACATCATCTAGATGAACTATAGCGATAATAAATATGGAAATTACAAAACTTGCATGTGTCTGTTAGATTACAACGTTCTTAAACTCTTCTCTCTTCATCTTCGAAGGCTTTTTAATTTTTTTATTTGGCGCTATTAACAGCAGTTTCTTCTATGCCGGCCATGAGATATTAATTCGTCAGTGGTTGCCATTTTTGTTTGGGAGATGAATAAATTCCCCTGCGAGGATCATAGGTTGGAATCAGGCATCGGCCGAAAATTTTTCAAAGAACCAATTTTTCACCCAACTCTCTCAGGCACGAAGAGCACGAAGTGTATCCATGAGCGCGGGGAGAGGGAACAGCCAATCACAGCGGGTGAATGACTGCGTTAGCGCGCTGCATCTGTTGCTGTGCGTGCATGTGTCCCCCACTCCTCGCCACCTCAGGAGCGTGTTTCAGTGCGCTCGAAGGGCCCACGCGCGCTAGTCCCTTTTAAATTGTAATTTGTGGCTGCTTAATTGTTTTTTATACAAAAATCATGGAAGGAGTATCAAGAGAAAAGAGAATACAAAAATCCGAGTGTACGTGAGTCTGTTCAAAGTGTTAAAAGTCTGCGAATTAATGAAAACACTGTGGAAAGATCTAAAACTGGTGATCAGAAGAAACGTACAATACCTTATATTGGAACAAATTATATGATCATTTTTTTTGGCATGAGATTGTAACGACAATTACTAATGTGAAATGTATGTGATCTCCAAATTACGACATTCGCGCGTGTTGCAGTCTCATCGTACGGTCGTGAGCGTGCGCTTCCCACTCCAAGTCTCTAGCGCTTGACATTACAGTGGGGAGAGCCAGCGTGCCTTTGAGGGCAGGTTTAGGAAAAGGTGCGACTACTGACGGGTTAAATGCCGTGATTGTTTGGCTTATTTTTCGACTTTTATTAGTGCTTCTCAACTTTGCTACTCACTTTCTTACTAACGCTTATTTACAACATAATGTGTGGTGAATCAAGAATCCAACCATCAATCAATCAATATTTCTTGTTTGTGACTTGACAATTTTTTTTCTATGATCAATGTTTTTAATCGGACGTTAATTGAAGACGAAGAGCCGTGGTCGAGTCTAGCCCGAGCGTTAATTGGTGCATTGCGCAGTATTGGAATAATTCCCCGGCACTATGCGCTCATTTCACGACAGGCCACCGCCGATCAGATTCATCAATCACTTGGCGCATCCGAGATCGTTATTCCACGAGGTAAAATTCTATATCGATAACCTTCCACACTGTTTAACTCATTTACCACCACACTTTGCCCCACTTACAATCCATCAATTTACGAAAAATCCTTTGAAGGACATTTCACAATTACTCCTCCTTAATTATCCAATAGAATCATTTAACTCTTTTCTGATTGTGCTGGGGAGAGACGTTAGTCAGTGTAGAAAATTGACGATGTTCTATCATGTGGGAATTTTAGAAAAATATTCACCAGGTAGTTGCATAACTCCCTCAAACTTCTAAAATTGGATTGAACCCCGAAAAATTTCAAATTGTTGAGTTACCAAAAACGGTACACAACGTAATTTTGATGATTTTAGGGGAGTTGGGAAACTACTTAGTGAAAATGGTTAGTTTGCCTATCTTCATTGACGATCCGCCGTAATGATTACATAGGTTGCGGATGTGTGTTAGTGGGTTCATTGTGAAATGTTCGTACTCTGTTGCACAGTCTGCACAAGCTTTATACGCTGATGGAAAAAATCTCGGACACGAAGAATCCACTTGCAATATTTTACCGTTTGAAATGATACTGAAATTGTCCAGTAATAGTTGGAGTGAATTAGTCGGATCTATTGAGATCATGTAGAAAGCTCTCTTGCTTTCAGTCAGTGTCAAAAATCTATCGATTAATACCTGTAGAAAAAAGAATGTACAAAAGCATACAGTGTTTCACAGAGGTATTCATTACGCGCTGATATCATATTACATTGGTGGCTCTCAGCCTATTGGACCTTAGAGGTCTATTTTGGATTCTCTTCATATACATACATCAATACACCCCCCCCCCACACATACCCATCCACACCCATACACCTACCCACCCATGCCCATACACACACACACCCACCCACCTACCCGCCCTACAATTCCACCCACTCACTAACTAATATCCCCGCCCACCAACCCACTCCTACCAATACACCTTCCCACCCACCCACTCCTACCCATACACCCGTCCACCCACCCACTCCTACCCATACACCCGCCCACCCACCCATTCCTACCCATACACCCGCCCACCCACCCACTCCTACCCATACACCCGCCCACCCACCCACTCCTACCCATACACCCGCCCACCCACCCACTCCTACCCGTACACCCGTCCACCCACCCACTCCTACCCATACACCCGCCCACCCACCCACTCCTACCCACACACCCGCCCACCCACCCACTCCTACCCATACACTCTCCCGCCCACCCACCCGCTCACACACCCACCCACCCCTACACATACTCATACACCCACTCACTCCTACAGATACACCAACCCACCCATACACATACATCCACCCACATATATATAGAAAAGATGCGTCTATTGCAAACTCTTTTTAAGACCTACAAACGGTTTAAATGAAGGTGCACCAGCAAGTCAAGCTGAGTCGTCTGAACGCTGAAATGTCCGGCCACCTTAATTCAAGCCAGAATGTCGGTGCATTGATCGCTCCATTAAGGTAGCATTGCCTCGCTCCGATATGAATGTGGGAAAGCGCCTAATAGAGTCCTATAAAGAGTTTGATTTATGCTCCTTCTAACGTGAGCAATCCCTCCAAGAGAACGTGACGAAAACCCTCCAGTGGGTATCGACATTTACATCGCGCAAAATTGATGAAATTTCGATAGTTAAGAAAAGAAGACGAGTGATGATTGAGCCCTAGTTCAAGTTTCTTCGTGACAATTAAAATTTTTCGCAAATTCTCGAAACGATTCGAAACAACTGAAAAATTTAATTGAAAAATACTAAAATGACATTATTTTCAAGCCGAAAATAATAGCACCCACTATGGTGCAAATAGTCCGTGTAAAAATTGTTAAAGTAGGTGAATAAGGAGGGTGAGGACGAAATGAATAATGGATGAACTGATTAACAATGTTTCCAACAGCGACAGTGCTATGTCTGCCAGGGCAAGAGGAGAGACTAATCAAGCGACTTGCCAGCCAGTTGGATGCAGTACGACTAGCACGAAGTGAAAACTCAGTTTTAATACTTGTTCATCCCGAGGGCCCAACATACTTCCTACCCCCAGTGGCAACTTTAACCGATAATTCGACGAGTACGATGACAACGTCAATGGCCAATTCGCGTCATGGCTTTCAGACTAAACGTCAGCAACATGACAAACTATTTCAAGGACCTACTAACAATTTTCTGGCTTTTGCACCATTTGATAAAAGGTATTCAGTCACTTTTCCAAATGTTGTCTGTTTTTTTGCTTCCGGACAATCGATGTCCAATCAACGATTCTCGAGCGCAGTGGTACAGTGGGACCAGTGAAGTTGTCCTGAGGCAATCGCTTGTTGATGAACATTTCGTCAATTGCGAGAGTTAGCCAATTTTTTGCAATAACTTTTTTGCGCAGAAATTTAATGAATTTTGAGCCATTTGTCCCGAGCATATGCTAAAGCTCTCGATTTCCAGTCTACAATCTCCACTTACATAAACGAGTAATGGTAGAGAAAATTATGTAACAGGTCTACTATACTTTTTTAGTCGCCCTCATAAAATTCCGACAATCGGAGAAAATTTTCCTCACTCTTATAACTATTTCATTAATTACTAAAATTGACAATTTCACCAGTTACAACCTCGGAGCAATTTACAATGGCAGCCAGAATTACAAAGAGCCACGAGTTGTCCATCGATTAGCCGAGGCGTTGAGCATTTTGCGCCATGGCAATTCAACATTAACCACGAGCAACAATAAAATGTTCACTTACGGTTTACTCGGTTGGCGATCATGGGTGAATAATGGGAGCTGGTATCCCATTGCCCAAGTGATTGAGAGTCGAGAGTATTTGGTGGTGCGGGAGCTCGTGGAGAATGATCTCATTGATGAAGAGCCACTTGACCTCATATGTACCATTGGAAGAGACTGCCACGGTGAGTTGAATCCATTAATTATCTACTAAAATCCGATGAAAAATAAAAAAAAAAAACGTATAATCAATTGGCTTTTAATGAATCTTCATCAGGTGATAAACGAGGGGATGTGGAGGATCAACTTGCCATAGGGATATCTCACATTATTGTTATCATTCTCACGTGTTTGTTATTGACAGTTATGTTGTTTACGATAACAATATTAATACGAAGACGGTTGATGAGTAAAAGAGTGTCGAAGGGGCCCTTCAAAATTGTTCTAACAGCATCGGACTTCGTGTTTCCTCAGCCCGCGGATAATAGAAGAGTGAGTGCAATTATATATAGTATATATAAGTGACCCGCCAAAATACACAAATACACGCATCCACATGACTACCCACCCACCGACCTACTATTACCCATATACATACACCCACCCGCCTATCACTTCACACTCACCCTCAACCAATACACCCCACCCACCTCTACCCATATACTCACCCACCCATCCTCCCACCCCTAACCATACACTCAACCACCCACCCTTACTCATACACTCACCCACCCACCTGCACCCATACACCCTCCCACCTTTACCCATACACCCATCTACCCATCCTCCCACTCCTACCCATACACCTACCCACCCACTTTCCCACTCCTACCCATACACCCGCTCACCCACCCACCTGCGCCCATACGACCGCCCTACCACCCACCTGTACTCATACACCCGCCCACCCACCCACCCTTACACATACACCCACCCACCCTTAAGGACCCCTAACCCTTACACACCCCCACCCACCCTTACACACCCCCACCCCACCCCCACCTATGCCTATATATAAAGAGGATGCGTTCATTCCGAACTCTTTTTAAGATCTTATGAGTAAACCGCTGACGGGAAGAAGTTCCTCGATGGGAGGTGGGGGGGGGGGGCGCCTCCCGGCTAGGGACTTTTGCCCGCGCGCATCACGTTTTCGTGACGCACTATCGCCTTGTTCAATTTAATTAGGTGGACGAGGGAATTGCTGTGGCAATGTGCTGTTGGCTCCAGCAGCTCCAGGAGCTAGGTGGTCCAGAGGTGGAAAAGCCGGATTTGCTGCAGGGCAGCGTTGGCTCGCTAAAGCCCCATTTGAAGGCAAGCACTGGTAGTCTAGCTTGGCATACCATTCTCAAGGATCCTCGGGCGAGATACAATGTAAGATTGCCCTCCTGAGTGATTCTAAATGAATCTGTAATGTGTACTCTACATGGCCCATGCTGAAAGGTCAGAGAAAAGACTCCGGGGGACAATATATATATACAGGTTTACCCTGCACGTGACCCAATCCTTTGACACTTACTGTCAAAATTTAAAAAAAACACTAAAGGAAATTTCATAGTAGTTATCTTTCTAGGATCGAAAAATAATCTGATTTTTTTTGTAGATAGCTAAATTGTTGAAGTCACCCTCCTGAAAGATTTGGCACTCTGTAGATGACTTTTCCCCGATATGTATCTCTTGTTATCTGTAACTTCACGTGTCAGTTGGCCTAATGCAACTCCATCCAATTTCCCCTCATTTCGGCTGGGACAAATCCAATTTGTGTGAACGATTTTTTTTTTTCAGGGTGACTTGGTACAGCTTAAGGAGCTCCCCTGCCAGGCCAGCAACTTTGAGCTCAAAAGCAAAGCCGTGGATGTGCTCATTGTGGTGGGTAACTCTAAATTATTATCCATTGATCTGTTTCTTCATTCATTCATTCGTTTATTTACATCATGGTGGATGGAAAATTCGCAACGTTATGGCCGACTTGATCCACCCAAATTGCGTTTAGAAACTGATTTTTACGGACATTCATGGGTGTAAGCATACATGATATGCTACGGGATTGGTTCATAATCTTGGAATAAAGATAATCTTGGGGGTTGAGATGAGACCTTGTGAAGGCACACAAAAACCTCAATTTGTACTTTATAACCGGGATTAGATCAAGGAGTTTGTTATACAATTTTATAAATGAATGCGCAAGTTCGTTTTTTCCGGTTTTTTTTTCATTCCAAAAAATCTGAGCGGATTTGAACAAAACACCTGTCAGGTAGTTATGAGAATATATGCATATATATATACCCACCCACCCACCTATACACATACACCCACCCACCCACCCTTACACATCCCCCACCCACCCACCCACCCTTACACATCCCACACCCACCCACCCTTACACATCCGCCACCCACCCATCCTTACACCCCCCCCCACCCACCCATATACATACCCCCACCCACCCATATACATACCCCCACCCACCCACCCACCCATATATATATATATCTATATATTCTGCAGTCGGACAGATAAATCTTCGTGTAACAATATCATCAAACGCACTATTATTGCTATAGTTACTCATTTGTTTATTTGTTTTTGCCATGCACTGATTTTGATATTTGATAATTGCACGTTGCAGCGGTTGTTAGCACTTTTAATTTCTTAATGTGCGCCATAGTAAATTGAGGAAAAATTTCAGGTACACGGATTGCGACATGAGAATCTCAATCCCTTCATTGGGTGTCTGACAGAGCCAGCAAGACCGTGCTTGGTCTCCGAATGCTGCGCCCGAGGCTCATTGGAGGACGTGCTCATGCAGGATGAAATCAAACTCGATTGGTCGTTCAGGCTCTCCCTGTTGACTGATCTCGTGCGGGTGAGTTTTGTTGACACATCGCCCATCATCTAATTCAATTTCGACAGTTTAATTCGATTGATCAATGCCCGTGTAACGAAATCAGGCGAGTCGCAAAATTTTTCTAAGCAAGATGATTAGTTCAGTTAGCACAATTTTTATTACATTTTCATCACCTTTTACATATACCTTTTTTATATGCAAGCCCTGAATTACAATTTGACATTTGAAGTAACAAGATCTTTTCCGAAGTTGAAGATACTGTTAATCATTGACTCCGAAAAAATGAGAGATTTCAATTTTCCAATTTGGAGCAAGCATCTTTTGCTTTTTCTGCAATTATCGCGTGCACATAAAATTTTCAACACTGGACAGAATATGTAAAACACGCGAAACTTGATAAATTAACAGAAGCTCAAAAAATATTCTGTGTATATGATTTTCAATAACTACATAAGTTATGACAACTTGAACAATTGTCATACTTTTGAAGACTGAAGCCGAATCGATATCCCAAATATCGATGTTTATCGACGCAAAGGCGATTGCCAACCAACTTCACGATGTCATCTGACCAATCTGATCAAGCAATAAATGAATCACGATTGAAAAATGAATTATGACAGACCAATGAGGAATGGTCTTACACCTTTCGACTCTGACGATGTTCATTTTTGTGTATGCGCTTTCTTGAATAGGATTGTCCTTAAGACAAGCCATTACTCGGATTGTTCTAATCATTTCAAGAATGACTGATTGAACCCGGACGAATGTTCCGAATCGAGATTTCTTTCGGTATACGTGACTGTTGGGAATAGGGGAAGCCCCTGCATTTCCATTAATTGAGGCAATTCGGGCTACCAAAATATCACATCCCTCTAGGCTACTTTGGGGTAATAAATTAAATGAGCAGCATTATATTGATTAAATTTATCCAATTTATTATAATTTATTTATCCGATTTATAAAATTAATCAATGCAATTTATTGAATTAATTCGTACAACTAATTCAAATGAAATTAATCCACTTGACCACTGCATTCCACTTTAGGGGATGAAATACCTACACAACAGTCCCATTCGTGTCCACGGCTTCCTCACATCTCGTAATTGTGTTATTGACGCCAGATGGGTGCTCAAAGTCGCTGATTACGGATTGCCAGCGTTCTATGAAGCACAAAATATTGTCCCCCCGATGAAGAGTGCCCGAGGTATGTTGGATCATTATTAAATATGTTGAAGTTCAATCTCAGTCTGACTCATATTTTTTTCCTCTTTTAGTACAGCAGCATTTTTATTTTTATTAATTCATGTATCCATTCGGGTCAAGCAAACAGTATTGCAATCCACGTTTGAATTGCAGCACGCCTTAGGCGGGGGAGGGGAAGTCCCTAGCAGGGGGCGGGGCCAAGGTCCCTCTCCCTCCGCTAGGGACTTTTCCGCGACCCCGATAGGGGAAGTTATTGCTGTGTCCCCGAAAATGGAAAATCGATTTTCCATCAGATCTCCACGTTTCATGGGATTTCTGACCTTTCTAGACCATTGAAAACAAAATGTCTGTTTGTGTGTGTGTGTGCCGATGTACGTATGTAACCAAAAATTTCCCGGAACGATTTCTCGTGAACAAATTATCCGATCGAGGTCCTGTATGACGCAATCGAAGCGTCTTGCCGTAACTTAGAGCTGATTAGTTTTCGCTCCATATGAGTCTCCTGGTTTCTATTGCTATTAACAATTTCAATTGTTTATAACGCTGTATCTCACGAAATATTATAGATACGCAAAAATGTGTCAAATAAATGTTGTTCCTTATAAAAAAATACATATTTTGTGTCGTCTGACTTTTTTCGTATCTTTAACCGTTTCGGCGTTAGAGCGTTACAAACAATTGAAAGCATTTGGAGAGCTCTGTGGTGGGAAAAATGGGAGATTGGAAAGAAAGTACACACACCCTATTTATTCTTCATATTGTCCGTATACCAAGTGGCCGTAAAATGCCGTTATACCTGTACAGAGCAAAACTCTGGACTTGAACTGTACAGATGACATAAAACTAATGCACAGGAAGTACCATAATCAACCAAAACCCTATAAAAATTGTCATATATTCTCTATGTTACAGATTTACTGTGGACAGCACCGGAATTACTGAGGCACTCGGGGCCCCGTAAAAGAGGTAGTCAACCGGGCGATGTTTACAGCTTTGGTATTATCATGCAGGAAGTTGTGGTGCGAGGCGAGCCCTTCTGCATGCTGGCACTGTCTCCCGAAGGTCAGAATGTCTTTCACTTATCACGCGTATTTCACTGGTAATCATCCAAACACCGACAGCAATGTCGTAGCAATATCCGAGATTGCCTATCGATTATCTGATATACTATAATTATCTCCTCAGGCTTTCCAGTATGTACATAACTACGTAGGGCTCGTCTATACAGCGGCAAATTTATCTTTGAAAATACTTTCTTCATCATCAATATGTTCGAACAATTTTGATCATCATAAATTATTAATTTTAACGATCGAAATAAATTAATTTCCAATGTTTAAATGTTAGTATTCAACTGCGCGTAACAATTGACCTCACAATAATCGTCGGCATTATAAGATCCATGAGGCTTTAGTCATGACCTGATTAACTCATCGACCTGATGTTCTATTTTAAAAGTCAGGTCGGGTGGAATTAATTGCTAACACTTTGCTCACCTCTCGTCTTAGATAAATCCGTCCCATTTAGCCCATTCAATGTATTTTTTCTCATGCTGCAGATATAATTGAAAAGGTAAAGCGACCACCGCCCCTCATACGGCCCTCGGTAAGCAAAGGCGCAGCACCGCCCGAGGCAATCAACATCATGAGACAATGCTGGGCGGAGGCAGCTGATATGAGACCGGACTTTAATGCCGTTCATGATTTGTTCAAGAAGTTGAATCACGGGAGAAAAGTCAACTTTGTTGATACCATGTTTCAAATGCTTGAGAAGTACTCGAATAATCTGGAGGAGCTGATTCGGGAGAGAACCGAGCAACTTGACATGGAGAAGAAGAAGACTGAGCAGCTGCTGAATCGTATGCTACCAAGGTGAAAAATTGCAACAATATTTTTCGTTTGTTCTTTTTTTTTTTATAAAAAAAATCCCAACCATTGCTTATTCCACTCTTTAATGAGAAAAAAACTCTTTCTATTTTTTTGCAATGAACAATGTGCCCGCAGCACTGTTGCCGAGAAACTAAAGCTCGGTATGCCAGTGGATCCCGAGGAGTTTGCCGAAGTGACAATTTACTTCTCTGACATCGTTGGCTTCACCGCTATTTCAGCTCACTCAACACCCTTTCAGGTTGTTGATTTGTTGAATGATTTGTACACCTGCTTCGACGACACCATCAATGCATATACCGTGTACAAGGTGGAGACAATAGGTGATGCCTATATGGTGGTTGGTGGTTGTCCAGTTAGAATTCAGGATCATGCGTCCCAGATAGCGACAATGGCGCTTGATTTACTTCATCAGAGTGGAAAATTCAAGGTCCGTCATTTGCCGAAAACACAATTGCGGTTGAGAATTGGCCTTCATACTGGTGACACTTTTTTTACAATGATTTCACATTGTGTATCTTTATATCACCTTCCTTACACCAGTATATTTTCAGGTCCATGCTGCGCTGGTGTGGTAGGTCTGACAATGCCTCGCTACTGCTTATTCGGAGATACGGTAAATACTCGATTGTATAATCAAGCAAATGGGAGTTATAGTGAATTGATGAATAAATGCTCATTGATTTACTGTGTAGGTGAATACAGCATCGAGAATGGAATCAACAGGAGCACCTTGGCGTATACATTTGAGCCAAGCGACGCGTGATAGATTGTGTCAAGTTGGTGGTTATCACATTGAATATCGCGGCTGCACTGATGTCAAAGGTAAGGGCAAAATGCCCACTTACTGGTTGCTAGGTAAACAGGGCTTCGATAAGCAACTACCGACACCACCGCCACTTGGGTGAGTTTCAATGCAGCCCCATTTTACTTTATCACGTTCTATTTACCTTGTCAACCTTTGAGATTTAAGGGTTACTTACCGTGAAATTTTCCATTATTCTGCTAAACCAGGGATGATCATGGGTAAATACTGATTAGCATTTGTGGAAGCTGGAGGGGGGAATCGGAGCACTTTCTAAGTACATGAAAATATTCTAGGCTGGAGGAGAGCCTCGCCTTCAAATCAGAGGACAACTTGGTGTGTGAGGAAGGTGCTCCAATGGAGCTGCCGACGATCCTTCAGGAGACGGCCAAGGAGGAGGATGATGACAGTTCAGGACAGAGCAGCAGCTCCCTCACCACAACGTGCACTAGCTCAAAATTCTCAGCTGCCCCTTCCCTCACCGATCGCACAACCCGAAAAGTCGCTGTATCAGTGCACGATGCCAAGGAGCTTAACTTACGAACATCGGCATCCGACGATGCAACTGCACTCCTAGGGGCTGCCTCCACCACCTCCTTGAGCTCAATTTCGAGCTCTGCCTTTCGTGCTGGCAACAGCAGGTACAGGCGGGTCGGCCACATCGACGAAGACGATCTCAGTACCCCCTACAATCATTACAGGTCATTATTACTATTATAGTTTTGGTTAAATTTGAAATCGAAGTTTTCTGTGTTGCTGAGGTATTGTAATATTTTCGTCATTGCTGTCATACTTTATCCATGTATTGTGTGGAAAGTCACTAAGATAAGTCCAATACTTGTGTGTTTCATTCGTATATTTGGCAACAAGTCATAGTTTTTCATCCATCTTCAGAAATTGTGTTTTTTTTTTCGTTATATTGAGTTGGTCATTCCCTCCCTCTCAAAATTTTTTTGGAACTCAAAATTTTGGTACCATCCCCTCCCTCTCAGAATTTTTTGAAACTCAAAATTTTAGTACCATCCCCTCCCTCTCAGAATTTTTTGAAACTCAAAATTTTAGTACCAGCTCCTGCTTCTCAGGAGTTTTTGAGACTTTTTGGGAGCACTTGCTGAAGAGTGTTTTAACGTAGTTTGGAGAACGCTGACGAATAGCGAGACTCCCTTCCAACTATCCAACAGTGTAATTCAACTGTCAAACAACTTCGTGAAAATCTGTCATCGACGATGTGATCCCTCGGACTCGGCACTTGCATTACTACCGAGGTATAGTGGTCCGATTAAAGTGGAATAACATAAAGTAAACTAATCTAGCTACCCAGAGAAGCGTCTTAGTGAGAAGATCAAATGATATAATTCAGTGTGATTCAATCCGGCAATTTGCCGTCGTTAATCCCTCAAGTCTTCAAGTCTTCTTCGGCGCAGAAAAAAACGCCGATGGAGTAATGTAAAGTCAAATTAGTTGGAAAATTTTTCCAGCAAAACCCTTCTCATTTAATTTTCCAATTTTTCGAGTTCTCTTCACTCAATTATTATTATTATTTTTTTTTTAATTGATATAATTTTTTTTCAATATTTCATTGGAGTAATCCCCTAGCGGCCACATCTCACCTGCGCCACCTAGCGGCCACACTGGGGTAACTCGAAACCCCATGCGAAAAAAACGCAGTTGGACAAATTGTACGGATGTTTTTAATTCTTTGATTATTGGATCATGCTCGTTGAATAGTTTTTCAAGTTTTCTGATAACCCAAGTTAGTTAATGCATGCATGGCGGTGTGAAAACTCGTCATATAATTTTTTAAGTTTAAGGATATTCAGCACGTATAGTCAAAACAAAAGTTTATGACCCTTTCTATAATTCGTTATATTTATCACCAATAATTTTCAATTAATATTTCAATGCGTTAATTAGTTGAAGTGATAGCCATAGAAAATTATTATATTGTATTTGATTTTGCGAATCAATATTATATTGTTTAAACAAATTAATGAAGAAAAATTTTAGTCAATCGTCATGAAATTTTTACCATCGTTTTGTATCTGCTTCAATAGTAAATTTTCAAAATTTCAACAAATTTTTATATTTTGAACTGTATTTACAGAAACTTTTATTTTTCCCATAAGAGGCCGTGTTAATTGAGAACTTTGATAATTAATAACTACAAAACGGTGTTGTGAATCAATCTCAAATTTCATACAGGCATCTGTTACCGCTTCAAAAACATTATGTCAAAATTTCAAGCGATTCTTATATCTTCGCCAATGTAGGTGGAATACCCTTAAGATCTCTTATTCCACCTGTTCGGTGCTTGGGGTATCTGGTCACCCCATGTGGCCGCTAATGGTTAATCACATTTATGAAATTTCTTTCCTCATACCCATCGTCAGCAATGTAAATATAATTTATGTAGAGCTCCTTTCACACTGATTTCACCGAAAATATGTATATAGAACAATAATATAAATTTGCAAAAAATAGTAAGCAGTGAACAAGTAATTTAATCGAATTAAAATTCCTTAAACATTCAGCGAATTATATAGCTAAGATATTGGTTAACGAATGGTGGGCAATACACAAAATGAACTAAACAAATTAACTTTTCAAATATTCAACAAATTATGTAGTTAGCAGAATTATGCATTTACCAATTATTGTTCACTCGCATCAAAATAAATTTTGTTGACTTGAATATTACTTTTTTTTAACAGTACTTTCCTCTTCCATTCTCACTCATTCGCCCATTTATTTTCATTCTCAATTCCACTCAGACCGGCTTATTGATTTCCTGCCTTGGATGCGTAATTTTCTGTGTATGATGTAGTGATTACTTTGGATGTTGTTGGTATTTAATGTGCAATGGGGAACTTGTTGTCTCAAGTGGTTGATGACAATTTCATGGGTCTTCGGGAATTACTTGTTAACTTCCCGATAGGGCAAGTTGTTGTTTTGCCCCCGAAAATGAAAAATCGATTTTCCATCAGATCTCCACGTTCCATGGTGTTTCTGACCTTTCCAGACTATTTAAACCAAAATGTCTGTATGTGTGTGTGTGTGTGTGCCGATGTACGTATGTAACCAAAAATTTCCCGGAACGATTTGTCGTGAACAAATTATCCGATCGAGGTCCTGTATGACGCAATCGAAGCGTCTTGCCGTAACTTAGAGCTGATTAGTTTTCGCTCCATATGTGTCTCCTGGTTTCTATTGCTATTAACAATTTCAATTGTTTATAACGCTGTATCTCACGAAATATTATAGATACGCAAAAATGTGTCAAATAAATGTTGTTCCTTATAAAAAAATACATATTTTGCGTTCTCTGACTTTTTTCGTATCTTTAACCGTTTCGGCGTTAGAGCGTTATAAACAATTGAAATCATTTGGAGAGCTCTGTGGTGAGAAAAATGGGAGATTGGAAAGAAAATACAGACACACAGGCAGACATCAGGAAGTTATAATTTTGGCCCGCGGAGGGTCATGTTCTTTGTGACTTGGTCCCACGAAGCGCGATTTTAACCCAAGCGAGGCTAGAATCGCGCTTTAGCGGCCTAGTGACGAAAAGACAATTTATTGTACGGCGGAAAATTTTTTTACTACTTGGGCGTTCTATATATATATCCAGTTTTCAGCATCAGAACGAAATTTCCAATCAATTCAATTGCACAGTAATTTACGCGCTTACAAGTCTTCATCCCTTTTCATCTGAGTTAAAAAACGACAGTTTTCCAATAAAAATGAAAAAAAAATTGGAACAAGTTCTGGGGGCAAAAGAGAAATTAAATCGCTGTTCGGTTCCCGACGCAACGACAGCCGAAGCCAATTATGGGGTCAAATCACAGAAGGATAGATTATATATAGATATATAGAATTGAGCGCTGAAAATTGAGGAATCATCGTAGTTTATCGTGACAGATAGCCATGCCACGAATGATCAGAGATTTCATAGGTCGACGTTAGTCTTGCAATGAATAATATCAATTTTGTTTGTTTTTTGCAAATTAGTAAATTAGAGTTGGTTAAAATTTTTGAAACAATTATTTTACTATATTTTTCAGCAAAATTCGTCAATTATATTTTAGTCCAATTAAAATATCGATATATGATACAAATTGCTATTTCCAAATATATATATATATATTTCCCGTCAATCGAAATCAAAATTAAATAAAAAAAAATTAAAAGTTAAACTCTGCATAAAATATAATCTTTCGTGGCTCAAAGTCGAATTCAAGAATTGAATTGAAACAAATTTTCGATATAAAAAAAATTACGTTTAGAATTTTCAAAAATTTTAGAAATTTCCAAAAGCTCATTAAGCTTATCAATTAATTTTTTTCGAGACGGCAACAGAGAACGATGAGTAGAGATTCAAGTATTTCCTGATTCGTAATTTTCGCCTGTCAAACGAGGGACGAAGGGGGTTGGGGTGATGGGGGGGGGGGGGGCCAAACCACCGTGATGTATTACGAAAAGAAAAGAAAATCTGTACCCTGAAAAAAAGACACATAAATAAATTGGCAAAGACTAAAGTAACTTTCTTGGACCGCATTGACATTAAAATTAAATTGCATAATTTGATGAGAATTAATTGAAACTACAGGTGTCTTTCACCCAACGAACACTACAAGGGCTCAAGTAGATTGCTCAAGAGGCAGTTCAGCCTCGACAGGGCTGACGAGCCCGTATCCATAATTTCCGATGGCACAATGTCCATAACTATGGCTCGCCCACCCCCAAGACTCTACAAACAAAACAGCGCGGGCGCTGCCAACGACCTGGAGAAAATTGAGGAGGTGCCCACAACTCCTGCCTCACATCAAACCTATCGACACGCTGCCTCTATGTCACTCTCCGTTGAGTCACTCACATTACGTTAGTTCAACTAGATATAACAGGTGTGGAAAAAAGTCTACGTATTTCATTTTAGACATGAGCATAGTGGAATTTCCGTCCAAGGGCGGAAAGTGCTTAGCTTCCGGTCTGCGGGAGAGAACGCACTTCCGGTGAGGGGTGTAAAATACAGTATGTGCACCCTCCGCCGGTAAGTTGGTACTCTGCCGCCTGAAAGCCGACCAGAAGTGCGTGAAAGTCCTCCGTCGGGCGGAAAGTTCTTAGCTTCCGGTCTGCGAGAGAGCCCGCACTTCCGGTGAGGGGTGTAGGAATACACTATGCGCACCCTCCGCCGGTAAGTTGGTACTCTGCCGCCGGAAAGCCGACCGGAAGTACATAAAACTCCTCCGTCGGGCGGAAAGTACTTAGTTTCCGGTCTGCGGGAGAGAACGCACTTCCGGTGAGGGGTGTAAAATACAGTATGTGCACCCTCCGCCGGTAAGTTGGTACTCTCCCGCCTGAAAGCCGACCGGAAGTGCATAAAAGTCCTCCGTCGGGCGGAAAGTTCTTAGTTTCCGGTCTGCGGGAGAGAACGCACTTCCGGTAAGGGGTGTAAAATACAGTATGTGCACCCTCCGCCGGTAAGTTGGTACTCTGCCGCCGGAACCCCGACCGGAAGTGCATGAAAGTCCTCCGTCGGGCGGAAAGTACTCACTTTCCGGTCTGCGGGCGAGAACGCACTTCCGGTTAGGCGTGTGGAAAATAGTATGTGCGTCGGGTGGTCCGTCGGCGATAAAAAGGTGCAAGCGGGTGTTAACGGTGAAGAAGGCCCTTCTTGGCACCTCGGACACACCCACCACATCCGCCGGAAATGGTCAGTGTTCCGCCCTAGGTGGATAATATACTAATATTCGAGATTTTTCCTCCAAAAATCCTTCGAAACAATATTTGAAAAGGAAAAATAATAGCGGCAATATCATGGAAAATGAATTGATGTAGTTTTTTTTTATATTCACTCAGACTTTTGTTATGTACAAGGTCGAGAGCAAAATATTGACTAGCAGTCGAATTTTGCAAAAAAAATGACAAAGTATACGACTTTGTTCCACGTTCAAAGCGAAGAATTTAAACCTTATCTATAGAGAAAAATGCGGAATATATCACTACCATTTGACAAACTACCTCCCCAAAGTAATCATGTTCCAAGAGTGTATGATTGATTTAATTTTTTCATAAGCTACCCATAGAAGACCTTCTTTTAATTTAATCTTCAATTTGTAAATTGGAAATAAAGATCAGGACAAGTAATTTTTATTTCACTTCCCAATTCAATGAAATCCAATTAAATCGAACGCAGTATTCCGCCCTAGGGCGGAAAGTACGAGCATTCCGGCGAGGGGTACACATACCGTATTTCCCACCCTTCACCGGAAGTTCGTTGTCTCGCGAAGACCGGAAACTGAGAACTTTCCGTCCGAGGGAGGACTATTAGACACCTTTCGCCCTAGGGCGGAAAGCACGAACCTACCGGCGAGAGGTGTAGCTACTATTTTTTACACCCCTCACCGGAAGTTCGCTCTCTCCCGACGACCGGAAACTGAGTACTTTCAGTCCGAGGGAGGACCTCTATGCACTTTCTGCCCTAGAGCGCAACGTACGAACTTTCCCACCGGCTTTCTTTCCGCACGCGTAACTTGACATTTTCTCACGTTCTACCGTGACGTAACCTTCTTTCCCTTCAACATTCAAATTTCTTCTTCCAAATGTCAAAAATTACAAAATTCCCAAAAAAATTTCTGAAACTCGTAAAGTTACCAAAGGTGTAGAAAAATTGAAAACGAGACACATATTGCCAATGAAAAAAAAAGAAGAAATTTGAGGCATTCATTCGCTCCAATGAAATTATCGAACAGTTTTGATGAAGGACTTGATTGAACTCGCTATACTCACTATAAAATCGAATTACTCCTTATTTCATACGTAATGATCGTTACTTCATTCCTCACTTTAACCCTTCGATAGCTTCATCCATGAACAGAACTGATGAATGAGGTGTACCTCTTTATACGATCGTTTTATCAGAATCGCGATTTTTGTAAATATCGGCCTAATGTTCCTGAGTCCCCCTCCAAAAAATGCCTCAACACCATTGAAATTATTTTCATTTAATCCCGCGTTATCCAACCTATGTGATCCCACAAGCCAATACTCTTCATAACGCAATACTAGGTAAAAAAATCTATCGAGAAAAATGTACTTTAAATTACTCATTGTAACCTCATAAATGAATTTGTTGGATGACAATCGAATCTAATGATTTCGGCCACGAAAAATAATCAGAATAATAAAATCAAATATACGACGATAATTGTAATGGTGGAGCGATGTCCATCATGGTTAACAATAATGTGAGATTTTTAAATATTTACATGTTGTTGAACGGTTCGTGTTATAGGTACCTGTGTATTATAAATAATCATAAATCAGTGTACATTTTTTTTCCTTGACATTAACAGTTTGTTTCAACGCTGAAGGACTATCGCAATAGAAATCGAAATAGCGTCCATTGCAATTGTTCCATTATGGTGATGGAAGACCCAATGTTTTCAATTGTTACTTCAATGTATTCTGTTGCATACTCACAGAAAAAAAAATATTAAATTAACATAATTTGCAGATCACATAGATTTCAGATTAGTAATTGTCGTTACAATCTCATGACGAAAAAAATGATCATATAATTTGTTCCAATATAAGGTATTGTACGTTTCTTCTGATCACCAGTTTTAGATTTTTCCACAGCGTTTTCATTAATTCGCAGACTTTTAACACTTTGAACAGACTCACGTACACTCGGATTTTTTAATTCTCTTTTCTCTTGATACTCCTTCCATGATTTTTGTATAAAAAACAAATAAGCAGCCACAAATTACAATTTAAAAGGGACTAGCGCGAGTGGGCCCTTCGAGCGCACTGAAACACGCTCCTGAGGTGGCGAGGAGTGGGGGCCACATGCACGCACAGCGACAGACGCAGCGCGCTAACGCAGTCATTTACCCGCTGTGATTGGCTGTTCCCTCTTCCCGCGCTCACGGATACGCTTCGTGCTCTGCGCGCCTGTTCGTCGCGTTACAAACCCTTGAAATTGAATTATTCCAATTTATTTATCCTCAAAATATTTTTTTTTCTGTGCGTATAGATCTTGCCACTCTGCGTAGACAGCCTCAGGAGGTATTCTATAGTTTACTTATAAGTACGTTGAAGATGGTGCATTAAAAGTGAGATAGTAAGAATGGATACCACTACAATGGAGTGATATTTTATTTTTGAGAGCACAATTATTTTGTCGAGTACTGCTCCGCTCGTATAAAGAAAAAGACGTTAGAAACATTTTATTTCCTCAAAAGTTGATTTGTCTCGGTGTAATTTTAATTGTGTATAAAATTTGCGGAAGCCCAGTCAATTATTATCCAAAAAAAGAACTCAATCTATCCTCGAACTTATGATTAAATTGTTCAAAATTATTGTAAATAATTTTAGTAATTAATCATGTGGTATATTATCAATTTTACGAGATGAAACAGAATCATATGATCAATGATATAAGACTAAAAGTGAGCTTGTTAATCTTGTAGTAAAAAAGAAAAAAAAAATCTACTTTTAGTTTCACCTATTGAATTGTTGTAATTTTTTTTTAGCTAACAATAGTGAATACAATGAGAATAAGATACCCTGTTTTTATAACCCGTCTGTGTTACTAGCATGTATTTTCTCGGGCAACTTTGTGCCGATGGATGTTTAATGTTAACGCAAAACACTCAAAAATTTGACAAAAAAATAGATAAATAAAGAAACCAAACATTATTGTAGAGAGGTAGCGGCAGTAATTATCGGAATGGTGAAATATTACTCTCTTCTGATCGATTTAGTATCTCAATGCATTTAGGACTTAAAACAATGATTAAGTCAAATTTATTTATTAAAATGTTAATGATGATTGAAATGAAATAAAGTTTTATCATTATATTTTTGTACACATTTTATTCAAAATACTGAACCCAAGATATTCACTAATAAATTTTCGACAAAGCGTTTTCATTTTAATTTAAATTGAATCAAAACCCACTTAATTATTTTTTTTACAACAGAATTAGATGATACTTTGATCAAAATGGATTTGTAGAATTTTCTCAAATCGTCCTTTAGAGGTCAAATGCTTCTCCTGTTTTTCCATCTGATAGGTTGTAAATAGTTGAACAGATTTGATTCACGTTATGTAGTGAGCTACACTATTGCATTAGTTTGCTCTACTCGGGGGTTTAGATTCCACGGACGGTGAGCTAACGGTTGCCCCTTCCATGCGCCGAAGGAGCGAAGCCACGTAAGGCAGATGCGCGCCGAACACTCGGCGAGCAACGCAATAAGGCTCTTCGCGCAGTCTCCCCCGCCCCCTTCACGCGCGGAGTGGGGGAACTGCTCTCCTCAGTCTCATGAGGAGCGGCGAGCGATCTACTTAACGGAAGCCTACCGTCCAATCATATTGGCGTAATGCTTCGTTTTGCATTGAACTATGACGTAGTGCATCCCGAAAATACACCTGTCTACGAATTTTGAAACAACGTGCGTCGTCATTCACATGCCTATTTTTCCATCTCTTTACTATTAATTAACACTCAAGCGTGAGAACGAACCCGAGTATTTCCCAACGCGATAATGACTCAAGTGCACACATCGGAAAGAATAAATAATCCATTTCGTAGAACATAAAAAAGTAGTTTATTCAATCAACAGTGCGAGTTAACAGGAATGATCAACAAGTGATGATGCAAGATGAGAAACGCCTTGTTCACCATCTGCAAAAGAAAGTAAAATTGTTTGTCAGTTGTTTTTATAAATTACATTAGAAAGAAATTTTAGGCAGAATTCGGAGCGGTTTGATTTACTTTTAGATTTCCGGAATTACGAACAAAATTTGAAGAATTGATAAGAAGTCATTTTTGAAATTTTAACGTTACAAGCTTCAATATATATATATATATAGATATATACCATTAGAAAAAATTGGAAAATTAAATATTTTGATGTTTGAATTTTAACCAACATATGTGCGCAATTTTTTGAAAAATTTGACATAAATTCAATGCAAATTCGTCTGTATAAATTCGAATAAAATTTTGCTGTTTATTTCCAAAGTTTATGTTCGAAGGGGAAGTAATCAACGCGAGCGATCTTGGACGAAAAATAAATTTTGGGGCTTCCATAATTTTGAATAATTTTTTTCCCCGAATTTCTTTACTTAGAGTGACTGATGGCTAATGGTAATCAATACCCATAAACTGGAGAAGGCTCTGGAGGTGACCATGGCTGGTGATCATACTCAATTGGCGGAGACTTGTAGACCGGTTTCTCCACAATTCTCTCAATGTACACTGGCTTCTCCACATACTCCACATACCTCACGGGAGGTGGGGGTGGGGCCAAATAGACATGATGAACATGCGGCGCATGATGATAGCCAAATTTGTACCTGTAAATTAGCGAACAAAAATTGTATAATGAAGCGAAAGTTTGTCCGCTCTTTTTTCTATTTCAAAATGTAAAGATCCCATATCAGAATTTGGGCTGGGACAAATGCGCGACTGTCACTATCTAAAACAGCAATCTATAGAAATACCGTTGATTTATATTGAGAATCCACTTAGCCACTACGCTCAGGTCGGTTTGACCGATTTCTCCAGTGTCAACCTTTTGCAAATGGACAATCCTATTCCTGTGGTAAAAAGGAGAGGCGAAAGAAACTATCGATATATATCGAAATTATCGAAACCGGTAAGACCGAAACCGACGCGCCACCAGTCACAGCGCGGCGGAAAGAAGAAGTGCGCATGCGCAGCACGCACCACCGGACTCATCCTGTAGTAAAAGGGAGGAGCGGAAGAAACTATCGATATAGGGTTGAAAGTGTGGGGAGAATTTCTGCAGGAGATGGTCACCAAAGAGTGATGCTGTCTCTTACCCTTTAGCGACACCAAGACCGAGGCCCAAGAGTCCCGCGCCAAGTAGCTTCTTCTTCAGCAATAGAGTTCGTTTGGTCCGCGTGTGAATCTCATCACCACCTGCAAGAGGCGAATTGGATATTGCAGCGGGGAAGCTCTCCTCTAAACCTTGACTCGTCCTCTCGTTAGTTTCCCCTAGTACACCACCCACGCACACACACACCACCGCAGCAATCCAGAGATTCATCTGAGGTAGAAATTACAAATTGATCATTATCGGTGAATTTGGAGAAAGTAACATCAGGAAATCAATTGCAAGTGAATTTTTCCACATCAACTTTTCATTTTTGCCCGTATGGGTAAAAGTCGATGGACGAGGTAACAGCAGACGAGTTTCCTTTCGTGAGGCTTATGGGGCTCATTGGACGCGTGACTATAGCTAACATGCCTTACCTGATGTCTTCCGGACTTCCGGTGTCGGATAATGTTGTCGTGAAATTGATGGGAACGGTGCCAAAATTTTTTTTTTAATTTTCCGAATGTTTTTCTGCAAAATGGCCAATCGTGTTTTTTCGGAAAATTCTATTTTACTCATATTTTTTTTTTCAACGGCGCTGTATAACAACCAGGTCGTAAGCGATAAATATTGTAAATTTTTGAAATTTTCTCAGGTGAATCGGTAGCGGAGCCCTTACTCGCGCCAAGTCGCGTATGCTCTTCGTGACTTCAACGGCGAATATCTTGTAATCTAAGGGAGATAAGGCAATGTCGATAACGACCTTTTTTGTAGAGAATTTAATGGACCACAAAAAAGGTCCTTATCAAAATTTTACTGCTCCCATAGACTACGAAATATTCATCAATAACGGCGGAAAGTGCAACACTGATCTCATTTCACATCACGATAGCATTATCAAAACGTCATTTCAAATTTGATCACATCGCGCAAAATTCTCACCTCAATAATTCCAATTAATCGAACTCGGGTAAAAGTTGATAGACCTCGTAACTTGCACTTGTCACCTGCCAACAACTGGACTTGTCTACCTAAGTGTCTTGCGCTACGATTTTATATACCCGATTTTCTACCGATATCCCCTACTCGTCAAACTTTTCCCTTCTACGAAAAATTGAGGCGCGATGGAATTGGTCCCAGAAAGTGGGTACAATGTCGTTGCGACAATCTGATACACCGGCATTCTGATTCCGCGTTGTCTCCAACACGTGCTTGCGGCGCACAATGAGCTGTGATACAAGAATTATCATAAATTGGCCCATTGATTATGTCAGTGAATGTGCTCCCTGCCTACACCAGCAAATTTCAATCGACAATTGAATTCCACTCAGCTATACGGTGATGTACCTCTATTGAGGAATATAATATCGCGGCAGCTCATCATTATTCACCGAAAATGGGAAGACCTGTGTGAAGTGAGAAGAGCAGCGATAGGGGAAGTTACTGTTTTGCCCCCGAAAATGAAAAACCGATTTTCCATCAGATCTCCACGTTTCATGGTATTTCTGACCTTTCTAGACTATTTAAAACAAAATGCCTGTGTGTGTGTGTGTGTGTGCCGATGTACGTATGTAACCAAAAATTTCCCGGGACGATTTCTCGTGAACAAATTATCCGATCGAGGTCCTGTATGACGCAATCGAAGCGTCTTGCCGTAACTTAGAGCTGATTAGTTTTTGCTCCATATATGTCTCCTAGTTTCTATTGTTATTAACAATTTCAATTGTTTATAACGCTGTATCTCACGAAATATTATAGATACGCAAAAATGTGTCGAATAAATGTTGTTCCTTATAAAAAAATACATATTTTGTGTTCTCTGACTTTTTTCGTATCTCTAACCGTTTCGGCGTCAGAGCGTTATAAACAATTGAAATCATTTGGAGAGCTCTGTGGTGAGAATAATGGGAGATTGGAAAGAAAGTACACACACACATGCAGACATCGGGAAGTTATAATTTTGGCCCGCGGAGGGTCAAACCCACAGCCCAATTGAGGTTTCCCATGGTGTCCTTCAATTACTGGATGGACCGTGGCATTGTGGTGATTGGTTTCAACTACGCAAATGCTGTACAGGTTGCGAAAAGATCGCATCGAAACGCAAATTCTCTATAGTAAAGAGGAGAGATCAAAGGAGATATCGATATATATCGCAATTATCGAATCGCGTAAGATGGGAACCGACGCGACGCCAGTCAGTGCGGCGGAAAGAGGAAATGCGCGTGCGCAGCACGCGCTTGGCTCTGCCAAGAAAGAAAGAAACAAAGTTTGCACTATGTATAAGACGTTGCAGATAAGAAAACCAAAATCCGCATCGATACGGAAATGGAATCAAATGAAAACTTTAACAAAGTTATGCTACATAAGAGATAGTAGCTGTAAACGTGTAAGAATTGTTGCGGGTGATTACTCCGGAACGAATGATTCGATTAAGGTCCATGATGGTGTAACATGTAACCCAAGCATCTTTAAGTAAATTAACACTCACACTCCCTACGTGTGATGTCTTAATTGACCGTCTATTGCTCAGTCGATCAGCAGAGCAGAACAGGTAAACATGGTCCCTCTAATCGAGCGAGACAATGAACAGATTTTACTTTCATGCCAGTAATGAGAACTAGTAAGTCTCAATCAACGCGGAGAGACTAATAGTTACGGCCAACAAAAAAACTATTCTATATATCGTAAAAGAGGATTGACACAACGGGAGAGCAATGGAAGGCTCGATTTTTCATCAGATCGTAACGTTTCAAAGTATTTCTAAGATTTTTAGACGGCTTCGATCTCCAGAAAGTGTGTTTTTTCCTCCGCCTCTCTTGTACTTCCCACGGTAGCTGCTCTTAGCATTTTCTTCGGAAGGGACTGCTGGGCACCCATCCACCTACTGGACACCCTTCCACCTACTGGGTGCATATCCACCTACTAGACACCCATCCGCCTACTGGACACCCATCCACCTACTAGACACCTATCTACCTACTGGACACCCATCCGCTTACTGGACATCCATCCACCTACTGGACACCCATCCACCTACTAGACACCTATCTACCTACTGGACACCCATCCACCTACTAGACACCTATCTACCTACTGGACACCCATCCGCTTACTGGACATCCATCCACCTACTAGACACCCATCCACCTACTAGACACCCATCCACCTACTAGACACCCATCCACCTACTAGACACCCATCCACCTACTAGACACCCATCCACCTACTAGACACCCATCCACCTACTAGACACCCATCCACCTACTAGACACCCATCCACCTACTCGGCACAAATCCACCTACTAGGCACAAATCCACCTACTAGGCACAAATCCACCTACGGAGCACCCATCCACCTACTGGACACCCATCCACCTACGGTTGTCTAGCCCTAGGTCGGAAGATCCACCTGACTTTCTGACAATAGCAAAAACATGTGGACATTACTTCCTCCACGAGAACCATTTACTGGGCAGCGGGCAAAAAAGTTGTAACAAAATCTCAGTTGAAAAAAATGTATGCATTGCCCGGTGATCGTGTCGGTTGCGACAGGCACGTAGATTATTTGTGTGCACGCACTCTCCATATTGAACAAACGTTAATAATTCCCAGCTATCCACGTCTCCATTATGTTATACACTTTGCTTTTTTTATTGGAATTCTGTTCACGAGCTTGAACAATGTGCGACGGCACGCTACCATGACGGAACTTTGAAGAAAACGAGTTCATTGATTACGCGTCATTCCTAACGAGACACGTTGAGAGTGAAAATAGTTTTGGTATACCCATTCGTTATACTTGGACGTGTAAATGCTAATTTTCGGTTGAGAAACTCGATTTCAATTCGATTCATCACATTTTAATTTTTGAGGTGAGTTTCTCGTTTGTTCCATGAATCAAACCATGCGTGCCCAGTAGGTGGATGGGTGTCCAGTAGGTGGATGGGTGTCCAGTAGGTGGATGGGTGTCCAGTAGGTAGATGCGTGTCCAGTAAGTGGATGGGTGTCCAGTAGGTGGATGGGTGCCTAGTAGGTCGATGGGTGTCCAATAAGTGGATGGGTGTCCAGTAGGTAGATGCATGTCCAGTAGGTGGATGGGTGTCCAGTAAGTGGATGGGTGTCCAGTAGGTGGATGGGTGCCTAGTAGGTCCATGGGTGTCCAATAAGTGGATGGGTGTCCAGTAGGTGGATGGATGTCCAGTAACTGGATGGGTGTCCAGTAGGTAGATGCATGTCCAGTAGGTGGATGGGTGTCCAGTAAGTGGATGGGTGTCCAGTAGGTGGATGGGTACCTAGTAGGTCGATGAGTGTCCAATAAGTGGATGGGTGTCCAGTAGGTGGATGGATGTCCAGTAAGTGGATGGGTGTCCAGTAGGTAGATGCATTTCCAGTAGGTGGATGGGTGTCCAGTAAGTGGATGGGTGTCCAGTAGGTGGATGGGTGCCTAGTAGGTCGATGGGTGTCCAATAAGTGGATAGGTGTCCAGTAGGTGGATGGATGCCCAGTAAGTGGATGGGTCTCCAGTAGATAGATGCATGTCCAGTAGGTGGATGGGTGTCCAGTAGGTGGATGGGTGTCCACTAGGTGGATGGGTGCCTACTAGGTGGATGGGTGTCCAGTAGGTGTGAGAGCAGGTGTTAATAATCGGATTGTTAGGTTCCAGGAATTCTTTCCCTAACATTGCCGCGATACGAGACGAGGCGAGAATATCAACTCTCTCGTCTTGTACCGAAATTGTAAAACCAATTGCTATCTCGTCTCGTCCCGAGGCTCGAGAACGCAATGCAATCTCGTGTTGTCTCGTCTTGTCTCGACTCTTTTTCATTTTTCAAGTGCTCCGCCAGAACGACGCTTTTCAAAGGCTGGTTTATTAATACGAAAACACAGGAATCGATTGAGTGATATTCATGCTGAAATGCTTCTGTGACTTCATCCTTGGTACCAGTGTTCATCAACACCAAAATTGAAAAGTACCCTCAAATATCCTTTGTAATTATTGAGAAAAAAAATATTGCCAAAAAGCGGGTGTTCATGTTGGTAGTTATATCGACAGAAATATATCTCCAAATCTTCACACTATTGAATAAATAAAATTTTCTAAATGTGTGAACAATTTATTATCATCATTATTATTTCTTAAGATCACCATAAATTTACGAAAAAAAATCATTAGTTTGTGAGTGAAATTGATTGGTTTAAAACGATTTTTTTTTTCGAATTCTTGTCGAGAGATCTCGTCTCTTGTCACATCTCTCTCGTATTGTCTCGACTTGGCGATGATCATGAAATTGCTCTCTAGTATTGCATCGAGTCACGATTATCTCGTCTTGTCTTGGTCTCTCGTCTATCGCGACAACACGAAGAAAATTCTGTATTCATCCAATTGTAATTGAGTATTTAATTTTGCAAGTATCGAAAACTTGCTAAATCAAGATTGTGGTGGGAAAGAAATTATGAGACCATTAATAATCGAATGTTAATTTATTTCCTCAGATGTTGGACAATTCATGTGACTAATAATTTACGTAACGTAATGGTGGAAGATACGTTATGGCTGTTTGTCACATAGCTCCAGGTGTTTCGGTCTCTCCCACTAATTAAATTAGATACTTTGGTTCCTAGTGCTCACCATCTGAAAGAGACAATACATATAGCACAGACTGTCGGTTCAAGCCAAGCAAGTGTTTAAATCTCCAAGAGACTATGCTGATTGGGACTATGATCAACTAACCCGTTATTCCATCCTGGGGCATAATGGGTGGGACTCTGGTAGTCCCTAGAACCGCTCCATCCACCGCTGTGGTATGCGTGACCATATCCACCACTGTAGCCACCGTGATAGCCGCCACCGTATCCACCGTGATATCCACCACCGTATCCACCGTGTCCGTATCCCCTGAAAGTACAAATAAGTTAATTTCAATTCAGGCAAACAGACATAGCACGGCGATTGTCTGGCTCCAACCCGAGAAGAGCATTCCAATTTGCAGTGCATGTTTGTCATTTTTTTTCCACAAGACTCTTCTACAAATTTCAGATTCAAACACTCAGGGACCACCTGCGGATGCAAACATAAAATTTATATATTTGAAAGAAGATTTTTTTCTTTTTATACATTTTTCCCGGTCTGTAATTGTTCTGGGAACGGGCCTTTAGCCATGCAGGCTTTCGCAGCGTGCAGCGTGCGGAATACGTTGCTTTGCGCACATTGTGTTAAAAAAAAAAAATTGTATGAGACTGGAGACTGAGTTAAAAAAAAAGAAGTGGGATAAAATAATCTGGGCCTTGGGGACAGGGCAAAAAAACTCCCGATTTGAAATTGCCACCGAATTGAGTTCTATCAAATAACAAGTTACCGAATGGTCGAGTTTGACTTTTTGGCGCCAAAATCCGAACTTCTGCATGAGGTATAAAAATGAGAGAAACACTCACTTTTTAGCTTTATAGAGGGCGGCGCCAAGTCCAGCGCCCACAAGTCCAGCGCCGGCTAGTTTAGCTCCACCAACGAGCAGTGCTTTCTTAGCGAGGAGCGCACCTCCACCGAGCACAGCTCCACCAATCAGCGCTTTTTTCGCCAGCAGTAATCCTCGTTTGTCTCGATGAAGAATGGCAAGATTTGATGCTGATGATTCTGCCTGCTCTCCATCGGCTACCTCCGCGCACACCACCGCCAACACTCCACAGAGCACCACCAAAAAACCACTTGCCAGCTTCATTGTCAACTGTACAACATACGATTATTTACCCTCAGTTCTTCAACAAAATTCTTAGATGGTAATGCAATTGTATCAACTTAAATCAATTTTTGAACTTGATATCCAAAATTTTCTCTGACAATTTTGATAGCAAAGCTGAACATTTCGAAGTTTGAAGATCATTTTTTGAGTGACGTGGTAAAACGAGGTGCGTTAGATATTCAATAAAAATCGCAGCATCAAAAGCTGATGACATGATCATCCCATGGAGCATTTCTAAACCCAAAATTTTGACAAAAGTATCATCATGTTCACTATATTTGAAGATACTCATCAGAGGCCAAGCTTGATGCTAACTGTTTTCGTTTAACCACTTCACTGGATTGCGTCACACAACGCTCTAAAATCCAATAGAATCTCACATTGTAAGCTAAACTTTAGGTGTTTAATGCTAGTACCACATACCTCGAGTACTGTGTAATGACGAATTTTGAAATGTGCGAATGGCTTTTATAGGATGAGCCTCCCCACTCCGTCAAACTGCAAGGAAGGGCACATTTGGGAGGAGATGAACAAGGTCACTCTGTTGAAACGTGTCTTCACACACGAGAGTCTCCACAACCAATCGCCCATTGAGATTTTTTCTCCCAACGCCCATGAGTCTGCATGGACCAACCGACCTTGAACTCGGATAGATCCCCCATGGGGAAACCCCCTCGCGACACCTGCCGCACTCCCCAGTACCTGCCTGCCTTGCTTATTTTTTTACTCTCCACTAACCAGATTTATCGACTGCGTGTGGTTAAGGTATACTTTGTATAATGCTAATGACAGTTGCCCATCAGTGCTTATTTAATCGGGTGTCTCTTCCTTCAGAGGGATCGACGAAAATAAATCCAACTGGATTTCATACCAAATCCGGCAATCAGAAGCCATTACATAGTCGGTAGAGGACCGGTTAGAGGGTGATATTTATTTATTCATTACAGGGCAGGAGAAATATTAATCGAGACTTGATGTTTATGCCTGCTAGGGCCGACCTAATATATGCATCTATTATTTAGATAAAACGCGAAATTTGGAAAGAAAATTTGAAAAACATCTGCAGCATCCCCTGGACCAAAGACATCTGCAGCATCTCCTTGACCATATACATATGCAGCATCCTCTGGACCAAATACATCTGCAAGTTCCCCTGGACGAAATTCATCTGCAGCATCCCCTGGACCATATACACCTGCAGCATCCCCTTGATCAAAAGAGATCTGCAGCATCCCCTGGACCAGATACATCTGCAGCACCCCTGGACCAAAGACATCTGCAGCATCCCCTGGACCAAATACATCTGCAACTTCCCCTGGACCAAAGACATCTGCAGCACCCCCTGGACCACATACACCTGCAGCATCCCCTGGACCATAGACATCTGCTGCTCACACAAGCTGTTCTCCACCTACTATCAGCTTGACACTTAGGAAAATGGAGACAACTGCAGCTTCCCAGAAGAAGCCAATGAAAAGAGATAAAAGTGCGGATGCTGAAGAGCGCAGATGGCATCTCAAGGTCGAGCGTCTGAGACGCGAGGGTGCGATAGGTGCAGATAACAGCGAAAGACTGCGACGTGCTTGGATGAAGACAATGATGAATGATAAGATTCCCCGTATGCAGGAGGACATCGAGGTGAACAGGAACTCATTCGATCGTGCCCTTGACATTAAGGACCACAGGTGAGTGGATTTTGCCAATGACTTTTACACATTTTTCATGCAAAGATGATAATTTTCGGAAATGTCACTTGCTCAATGCTAGGATGGAATCCCTGGTGGAGTCTCTGGATGAGGCGGAGGTGCAGTACAAAAGGAATCTCGGATCTCACGTGAGCATCATTGATCGTCTGGAGAAGATCTATGAGGGGAGATTGGGGGAAGCGCTGGGCGAGTACAAACGGAAGCTGGAGGAGATAATTAGAGAGAACGATGCGGATGTTCAGAGAACTTTGGCCCTAGACAGGGAGAGTCGGGGATACCTTGCGTCCATCATTATGCGGCAGGAAAGCACTTGTCGGGATATCATCGAGAGTACTCAAAGCGAGACTGCATGTGCGCATTTCAACGATGAAGCGTCCTTTGCATATAACTATAGTCATTCCTTCCTTGTTTCAGATAAAATTAATAACTTGAGAGACGACGGAAATCACGCTATCAAAATGGCCCTACTTGACATAGAAAACAAAATAAAATTTCACTGGTACCACGTGACTTCTATAATCACAAATTATTCTGATGGTGAGGCAAGTTTATCGCGGCACACATTTATCAACAGATATAGCTAATTGACGAGATTTTCGAAATTCGAAATTTTCACTTTTCTCGGTTCACACGACCCTGGGTTTTTTTTGACAATTCTACATGCCCCCCCCCCCTCCCCCCCATGGGAAAAAGTGTTTGATAAAGTGTTCCTTATGTAATACACATTTTACATTGGGTGGGTTTTTCATATAACAGAAGAAGATACCTAATCGAGATGTAATCTCAGTGGGACCGGATGCATAACAAACTTACCAAATTACTAACACGATTCTATAATTAAACCTGAGGTGTTCTCCATGTTACCACTAGAGTAGGCATATTGTTACAACACTTTGGAGTGGAATTAGCGTTGAGGGAGCTGCTCCAATTTATTCAAATGCGCCCAAATTTTCTTAGCAACGGAGCATCGCCGGCAGTCCTACGACATCCTCAAGGCAAAAGATAGCAAGGCCCGCGCTGTGATCTCAGCTCAATCATCTGAGGCCAGCGATTTGTCCGAGTCCATTCACAAGTACGAGGAAAAAATTAAGAAGTTGGAAAACACGAGCCAGGCCACCGCCCACAGCATAAATACTGAAAAAATCAAGTCCTGGGAGTCTTACACAGCGATGAAAGAGCGCTTTCACAACGGTGATGCAATATTTTTTTTGGGTCGCACCTTACTATTCATTAATTTTTTCCTCTTCTTTTTTCCACTTTTTCTCTCCCCCCCCCCCCCCCCTTTTCATTCATTCAACAGAAGAAACTATCGACAAGGCCCAGGTGACTCATCTGACGAAAGAGTTCAATAAATCGGTAAAAAGTCTGGGGAGATTAATGAGGAAAGCTCAGACGGTGATCTCCTGCATACGTGTGTGTAGAAAGTTGGAGGACAAAGTGGAAAAGCCGCTTGGTCATCGGCGGGTTTCAGTAAGTGCGCATAACTATACATATTTCATAATTGTGGCATGTCCCACGTGGGACATGTGCATTTGATCTTTGATTCAAATTGATAAAAAAAAATGTTTTCCCTCAATTTTTCACTACCCCATTTATTGAGGGATTTATTATAAAATGTGCATTTTTGGGAGCACATTTTTATGTGTATGTGTGTATACTACATACTACGTTTTGACCCAACGGGTCGGGTAGCGCGTGCTGCGCACGCGCATTTCCTGTTTCCGCCACACGGTCTGGTGGCGCATCGGTTTCAGTCTTACGGTTTTCGATAATTTCGATATATATTGATAGTTTCTTTCGCTTCTCCTTTTTACTATAGGATACTATAGGATCGGATTGTTTTGGAATAAAAAAAAATGGATGCAATTACAAGTCTTTTAGAACTCTTCTCTTTTATATAGATTTTTGTTTTCGAATTTCAAATACCTTTCACTGCATAAAATTCGATTTTTTTAAGGGAGAACCGGGCTTCGGCCACTTGCAATATTTTTGGCATCGACTTGCTACAACTCAAATCGAGGCAATGGCGCTCCGTCAAGAGCGCAAGTTACTCCAGGAAGAGAATGCCTCCCTGAAAAGCCGTCTAAAATCCAAAATCACTGGCGAAGATCAATAAGCAACATCACTTCACAAATTCACACATTTTTATATTTATTTTCTTTTCATTTTGTATTCAAATTCTGTACAAATAGAGAACATTAATCAATTAATTTTCGCAATTGAGTAGAACTGAATTATTCAAAATGCACGTTTGTGATATTTCATTAAAAAAACGTAATGAAGTTAAAAAAAAATGGTGTATTGGAAAAAAAAGTAATGTGCAGTCTTGCGGGGGAGTGGGGATGATTATTCAATAAAAATCCCCAAATACATGACACCTTTTTCCACAACACTGGAACTACTGAATTTACGTTTTTTTTTCCTCCAATTGAGTTTATGTACAAACGAGCAGGACTTGAAATGATTCTCTTAGATACCTCCAAGTGGACTCGTGTCAATCACTAATATTTAAAAAATCCAATTGGCGGTGAATAATTAACGTGAGACCTTGTGGCTTTGGGCAATCTGAGATAGCAGCTTACTTCCAGCCAGGAACGTGACAATTCCAAGCCCCAGGAGATAGCGAAGCGTTGTAAACATGTCCAACTTGAGCCAGAATATGGCGAATAGTGCAAAAATGCCTGAAAAAATCAGAGACACACTGATTGAGCAAAGGAAATCAAGGGAGAGCTTACCATCCACTGACTATAAAAATTGAATAACTGTTGTGAAAATCGGGCTGCAATTGCGACGACGAGCCATTCGCAATTGTGAAAAATTCACAGTGATTAATCTACGCTCGATTGAAAACAAAAATCAATTTAGGTGCAAATTGTCTGTCAAGCATCGAGCGAAATATCTCACATACATTAGGCCCAAGGGATCAAAACTTTAGGAATTCCTTTTTGAATTACGTAATGGACTCATTGCCTATTCATGAGGAAATAATTCTCGTGGTAATTACGTCATCTGTTACTATTATGAATGTGGTTTTAACGTGTAAGTTATGGGTTAACGTTGGAGAATTTCCCATTGAGGGGAAACAACAAATTTCTATTCTATTTTTCGTCAAATTTATTTTTATTCACCATTTAATTTTTATTTATTTTTTGTGAAATTTAGGTTCATTTTACTTTTAGCTGAACATTTAGTAAAATAAATGAAATTAAATAAATAGAGAAATTGATGAACAAGTGAATTATTTTATAGATTTAAGAATACTTACTGCCCAATCCCAAATGAAATACCACAGCACTCAATGAGAATGGAAATTTCGAAATGTTGACGCCAAGCTTTGCCCACAGTCCGAAGAGAATTAAAAATGGTAAGAGACACAGGCCAGTGAAGAGATTAGATACGAAGACTGGCGGCCTTTTCTCAGGTTCTCGGAACATGTGCTGCAATAACATGTGAAAACCGCTGATTTAATTTTAGAGGAAAACCACATCAACCACAAAATTGATTTTAAATGATAAATTTACCAAAACAATCAGTGAAATACTTTGCATAAAAGAAAAATATGAGAAAAATATCACAATGTGTTGGCTCAACTTGAGTGAAATTTTGAGTTTGAAAAAAATCAAAATGTAAATGTGAAGGAAGAGCCTTTGATTTTCCAGTGTTTTGGAGGTGGCAAAAATATGAACTAGTGTCACTAACGAGCACTGGAGTTGCACAATTTTTTGTTTTATTCTTTATGACTGGAAAATTGAATTACCTTGATCTCGGGCTTGGGACTGTATGTATTTGGGTAGTGTTTTTTGGTTTTATCAACAGTGGCAGCTTCAGTGCCAGTGCGTTCTGGGAATGTCAGACCAACAACAGCGATATTCCATTGGAAGGGATTGCTGATAGTGGCATCCCCAACGATTAACTCAAGATTATACTCCCCACTGCGACTAGCAAAGGTCTGGGCTGCACTGCCAACAGGCATGTCGAATTTGTAGAGATTTGTAGCGTCTGGTTCAGCAACGAAGATCACCTCGTGCAAATGCTTATCGTCAGTGGACTCAACAACTGCTGACAATCGAACGAACGCCTGATGTACGCGCATTGCTTTGTCATTCGAGGTATCTCGAAGAGAAAATCTCATTACCAACTTCTGCTGAGAGTCCGCCTCAATTTTATGGGCAATTTTGTTGGGGTGTGCTATTCTGCAAATCGACATTCAATGATTAGTTTTTTTTCAATACGTGGAGTGGCTTAAAAATTATTTTTGAGTGACTATGGAAATTGGGGAAAATAAAAAAAAAATTGATATAGCTGACACATTGGAATGTGGACATTGGGGGGGACCTGCTTGTTTTTTCTCTTTCACTGATACATCGAAAGCAATTTCCATATTGACTATTACACAATATCCGGAACAGGTTTGTGGTTATAGGACTGGAAATACCAAGAATGTCGAGTTTTAGAATAATTTTGAGGCTCACTTGATGAGTTTTGGCTGCGTTGTCTGATCCGCATCACCCGTGCCAATCTCTAGGTAGTCGACCTTCACCTCCGATAATACTTTGACTGTCACTGTATTACCAACACTTCCGGCTGATACCTGGATCTTGTAGAAGCCACGCTGGGGCTTGATGCCCATGAAATTTAGCGTGAAGAGAGTCCTGCAGATACGAATATGTAAATATTATAGTGGTAGTTACAAAAGCAAAGGCAGAGGTTTTCGAAGTGATTTTGAATTTTTATTTTAACCAAACAAAAATCATTTTTTTTAAATTAAAATGTTTTTACAAATTAATTGCTTATTTTTAAAAAAACTGAAATTCTTGCATGATTTATACCAAAAATTTCCATAACGTGAGAATATCATTTTCGAGTAACAATCATTTCATCTTTAAAAAAAAAACAAAACAAAAAACAAAAAAAAATCATGTTTCTGAGCTTTTATCTAACGAGTAACATAAGGACACAGCAATTTCTGTAAATTTGCATTTACAACGTAAAAGAAAAGAAAATGCAATTGATATCCAGCTTTTGAATTTGAAATGTTGGCTAGACCCATGAGTCGTCATGCCAGAGCAGTGTCAACATAATTCATGAGCTCGCCAGATTATTTACCCCAAGCGTATAACTAACTTCAAAAAGAGTTTATGAGGTCAGCAAATAATTGGGGAATGCCTCATAAAGCTGATTCGACTTACTTGTCTTTGGCATCGGGCTTGAAGGTTTCTTTGCTGAGAACAACAACATCGTCACCAAGTCGCGTGGCAGATGTGGCAACGACAGTGGGTACCATTACCAGGGGATTGCCCATAATATCGCAGACTTTGACCTTGATGAGTGGCTGCTGAGCCGAGACAATGCTACCACCCTCTGGCAGGGTAATGCACACGGGCTTGTTAAACTCATTGTTAGCCAGAATTCTCAGGGCCGAGAGAAGTTTTACAACGCCCTTGGGCGATTGGACGGAACGCCTCGAGAGCAAGTAATTGGTGATTTTAACGATTTGCTGGGGATTCACTGGCGGTGGCTTCTTCTGTGATGCTGAAAGCCTGGCAATACCAGTCACCACAAGACCTACAAATAAATTATTAGCTTGTTAATGCGAGTTCATTTCAGTTGCTAATTGGCATAACTAACGAGGATATATCAGAAACATTAATTTTCTCCAAGGTTCTTGCAGAAGAACGAAAGTTTGATTACACATCATATGTTGCAGAATATGGGAAACATGCAGTAATTTTTATTCCTGACTTTTTCATTTTTTAATACTCATTTGACTTCAAAATGATGAATAAAAAAATGAATATTTTTCAAAGAACTTGCAAAGGGATGTGACATTACAATAACTGAAATTTTGAAGTTTAGGAAAAAATTGGTGGGTCTCAGGATGCTTAAGATGTTGACGAAAATTTTATCTTGGGTGAAAACAGACTTAACGTTTACCACTTTGGTACTGCAATGGGTATAAGAATTGTGGGGGGGTTTTAACAACTTACTGGTGATGGAAAGGCCGCCTTCAAACTGCAGGAATTTACTATCTACCTCGTCAGCCTGTACGATGGCATCCTCGATTTTGTCTAGAGCGAAACTACCTCCTGGTCCCAAAATTGAGGCGATGTGGAATACGTATCCCAAACTGGAAGAAATGATTGTTTTTTTTATTGTTACGAATCCATTGACAGGATTGAAATTGATAGAAATTGTAATAGGAGATTTTTGTTTCTGTGTAGTGTCGAAAACACAGATAATTTTTTATTGGAACTTTTATTATCTCATATCTCAGATGTGAATGGCACATGGAAAAAATGCGATTAGTGAGTTAGATTTCTGAGGAGAATGGCTAGACTGGAAAATTCAAGTGCACCAAAACCAAATCAGACGGAATAGAATATTTTTGGCAATAACAAAAATTAGAGTGTACAAACTTTCATGGGAAAAAGTCAGTAAAATTTTGGAGACCAAAAGATAAAGAGAAAATGTGTTCAAACTGAAAAAGAAAAACAAATTAAAAGGAATCTGGAGGTAAACTCACTTGGCAATGCTATCGTCTTTCTTGAGTGCAACTTGCAGAGCCTTAATCAACTTGGTGATGGTTGCTTCTGACAACTTCTGCGAGAGAGCCACGTAAGGTGAAATAGCATGGTAAAGATCGGGAATGGTCTGAGTCTCCTTTTCTATAACAGCAGTTAGTGCCTGAAAATTGTTTCTCAAATGTTAGACACCATGTTCATTTCAAGATTGTCATTTCAATTTTTTTCATGAAATGTGCTACGCATTTTCTTTTTTTTAGCAATTGTTTTCTTATATACAATTTCTGGGACGTACAATTTAAATCGAGAATTTCGAGGGGAGAACATGGCATTGAGTTATGCCAATAGAAAAGAAAGTTGCCCTGGCATGAGTAAACAAAATAGCACAAAATAAATCAATTTTAAAATTAGAGTTCTACATGAATCTGTTTAGTAAAAACACTTGCAAAATTTTGAAACATTCTGAAACATTTCTGTGATGTCTTCCCAGGACGTTGTCCCTCATAAAACCGAAATGGACAAATTAAGAAATAGAAAAATTACCGGAGTTAGAGTGGCGACAGGCAGTGGTGAGCAGGACCCTAGGGCCTGCCACGCGGCCACGATATGATATATACTCTCCGTATCCAATCCAGTGGTACAGCTCTTGATCAAGTAATTGCAGATATCCTGTAAACATGAAAAAAATCCTTACAACCCGCTCCAACAAATTTTGGTTACAAAAAGAAATTAATTGTGTTGTCAGAAAGACTAATCACAATCACTTACAGTCAATCAATGCAATTTTTCATCATATTTTTTTCTCGATATTTTATAAAAAAGCGCTGCAAAAAACTTCACGTTTTTGAGGCAAGTTAACTATTTATAAAAAAAAACTACTTCGCTACAAAACTGAGGGGATTTCAACCGGGAAAATAACAACTTACCGATGGCTTGGGAATGGCCTCATTCAGAAGTTTGAACCCTAGGACCGCGTGGTGAACCGATGCCACGTCCGTGAGTTTCAATCCTGGCTCAATAACTTGTCTCAGTCTAGTTCTATCATGGTCACTCAAATAAGAGTTTGTCGATGTTGGGACCTCAGGGGATGCGATGATGATCTTCAGGAGGACCAATGCGATAATTATCGATTGGACTGAAATTTGAAAAAAAATAAAACAATTAGCAAAAGACAAATGTTGGAACTCTTCGCAAAATTTTGCCCGAAATAATTATGTGTACTTCCGAGAAAAAAAATTAAATTAACCAAGTTAATTATGAGGGAGGTTTGGAGCGCGTGGCTGCCCTCGCTATTTTTAGTCCAACATCTTAACTGCGCGAAATTATTAGCAATTTTTAACAGTCGATTATGAGAAATGGTGAGGGGAAAAAATTTATTCGATTTGATGTAGGGATTTTACTTACATTTGTACATGATGATGAATAAAAGGAACGGTTAGCCGGCGGCCACGTCGGCTTCCCAGACAAGATGGCTCTTTCTCCATTGCGCGTGTCAAGAAAAATGGACGATAATTTTGAGTTCAAGAGAGGAAGTTAGCTGGCAAGCTCATGGTGCTGCCAAACACGGCCAACGCTCCAAAATACACCATGGCAATAAAACATGGCGGCGAGGGGACTTCCGGTTATTGGATATGCGCCTTGATCACGTGAGCGGGAAGAGGGGTGGGGGGCATTTAAATGAAAATGAGATAAGTTGCAGTCGTTAAAGGCTTATTTTATTACAAAACATGAGGATGTAACAGGTATTTCACTCGAGTACACAATTTCATGTGACTACTTTGTACAGAATCAATTTAACATTGTATTTTGAAGTACTTGATTCTAAGACAATGCATTTTTTAACGAAACAAAAATCATGAGCGGATGCTTCTCAATTTGGGACGCATCGTTGAAAATTACTTGCGCCTTTTTTCATCGGATGAAAAAACCGTTTTGGAAGTATAAAATTTTCGCAAATAGAATAGTTATTGTTAGAATTCATGAGATCGATGCACTGACGAATGGAAAAGAAAATGGAGATTTAACCGAGATATTTAAATCGTGGCAAGTATGTACTACGACAAATGATTTCTGTGCAAATTGCGGCATCTCTTTTGCATCAAAATATACGTTTCAAATACTCAACTAGAAGCTGTCGCAGGTTTTCATAATTCAACATTTTATTATGAAATTATTTTTACGGGATTTTCTGTTCAATTTTTTAATAAGCTAATGTAATCGATTAAGCGATTGATGACAGTGAAATTTTTGCAGACAGTTTTGGAACTTTGCCCTCGCTCAACGGGAGAACTGTAAAATAAGGATGAAATATGCTAACACTTGTCAAATATTTTGTGCAAACTAGAAGTAATTTCCTACTGAATAATTTAGGCTCCCTGGGTGGTCCATATCACTTGCTCCTTTTTACTCTTTTAGAAATAACACGTGATCATTTCACAATGTGTGTTGCTCTTTTACTTACGATTTCATTTTCACTCGTCATGGAAGTACGACAGGGATTGCACTTGTTCACACATAATGCTAAAACTCTCATAAAAAATTATGGGTGGTGTTTCTTCTAACTGAAGGTAATGAATTTTGCAAAGTGGCTCGGGTTTCCATTTTTTGGTACCTTCGAATCGAAGGTCGATATCAAATTTTTGTCGTTGAAAACACGTACACACAGACACACACACACGTTACCACGTGCGCACACGCACAATTCTTTAACCCGTAAATTTTGGTTCAAGAAGAGTTGTCAATTTTTGTACCTACGTTTGATTTCGTGATATTCAGAATGAAAACTACAATTACTCGATTTCTCTCAAGTTGAGGGATGCTTAATTTAATCGTGAAAAAAATGAAGCCCAATGGCGTTAAGTTTTAGCCTATTTTTCATTCGTTAATCAGCTACAGTGTTCTCCTCACAGGACACTGGGTTTTCTTGAAAAAAAACAATTTTACAATCTGGCAATTTTTCCTGAGAAAAAGAAAATACATTATGAAAATAACGAAAATTAGAAGTCCAAGGTAAATACGAGATTAATTGATACCAAACTCAGAGACATTTCCAGTATATACACAGCCAGTTTTTATTCTCAAATAATCCCCTATAGTACTTCATAATTGAATTATTACTTTCACACTTTCAATCATTTGACCATTCAAATTATTTTACAAGGGCTTTTTCATCATTCTTCATGTTGTATTTCATTCGGCTATGTACAGGCGACAAAAAGCTGAATTTACCGCACGCAACAAAATTATATAATTGTGTTGCCTGTCACTACACTATTTACAAAAGGGGAATTGTTTCCTTTTTTTTTTACTTAATGCGAATAAAAAAATACGAACACTGGGTCTCGAAACATTTTACATAGTGTGTGGAAAAAAGTCACATTTCTTTCTGAAAAAAAGTTTGTTCTTTTTATAATTCTTGTTTTGCTCCTCTTCATCAGATTTGTTTATCCTTTTTCTTTCAATAAAAAAAATGCAACTAAAAGGTACTCCGAAGAGATTGAATCTTTACATTTCAAGGGATTTTGTACCTGCGATTTTATCTTTTCAAAATCATCTGAAATGTAAAAAACATTTGGGTCACACAAGAAAATTTTTTCCCACCCCACGTGACTGCCTCCCCCGTGATACCTAAAAATACACAATTGAAGACATGAAATTGGATGAATAGCGCCAATGTTTCAAAAATGATCAAGCTAATCAGTCAGTGGGTCCTTGTCCCCACCTAGATTTTGTCCTTGGGGTTTTGGTTGAAGGTGCACTACTCCCCTCGTCAATAGTTTTTCGTTTAACACTTAGGACAACACCACTCTTAGCCACAAATTTGGTACTTCTCGTTTCGATGGTGGGTGGAGTTGAGGGAAACACCGGAAGTTCCTCGTCCTCGAGACCCGGTGGTTTCGGCTGCTCCGAGAGCCTCACTTTGCTCCCAATATCCGCCATAATTGGCTTTGCATGAACTTTCAATGTTCCCGAAGCCATTGCAACGGCCTTGAGCTCCTCCTCCGCCTTCTTAATGAGATCTAGATCGCTCAGGGATCTCAGAGTGCTCTTGCTCTCCTTCGCCGTTGGCGTGTAAACTTTATCACACTTGGGTGCATTGACCGAGGTGAGAAATGAGGCGCCTGGCTTGGACGGCAAGTACGGATCCACCTTGGACTCCTGTCTCTTGACATTCGCCAAAATCTCCTGCAGATTATGGGGAATCGTTATGTCCTGCACTTTGTCAAATATCTGGAATTTGGGCATTGAACTTTGGGGCGGTGGTGTGAAGGATCTTGCGTCCGTTGGGCTGTACGCCTCATCATCTCCAGGCTTGGCAGGAGGGTCCAGCCCTAACCCTGGTAGCGGTGCCTCCAGAAACGACGAGGAAATACTCTGTATCTGCTGCTTCTGCTCCTCAATTTGACGAGTCAACTCCTCCATTTTCCTTTGAATGTCCGATGGATTGCTATTTGCACAGGGTAATAAACTACTCGTTGTCGAGAGTTTCTTCAGGAGACTATCGTCACTGTCGTCGTCCATACCTCCAGGACTATAAGGCTCATCATCATCGTCATCCTCATCATTTCCTTCATTATTATTGTTGTTATTGTTGTCGTCGTCTCCATCGCCTTCACCAACATCACCAGCACCATCATTGCCATCATTATTATCATCATCATCCTGGGGCTTTTCTGGTGATGCCGTTAGGTCTAGCTTCGACGACAATTCAGGAACAATTTTTGAGATAACAGCTTTATTTAGGGAATTTAGGGATGTTTGTGCTATGGCTTTGTCACCCCCAAGGGCTTCACCATGCGATTTATCGGATGATGACAAAGATAATATTTTATCTTTGGAGTGAGCTGGAGGGGGTGTATAACTCCTATTGGAATCCTTTTTGGCGATTTTCAGTGGCACCTGAGACATGGCTGACGTGGATAATCTCTTGTGTTTGTTTCTGATGATGATACCGAGTAATAAGTGTGGTCGATTCTCTTCGAAACTCGGACCAATCAGTGGGAAGAGCACGGGGGGAACTTGACTGTGGCTGGAGAAGGGCATTATGTAAAAGTCCTTGATGTGATTGGAAACAGAGCCGATAACACCAAGTCTCTTCAAACTATGGAGGTAGCTGTACAGTGTTATATAGGGAATTTTTTCCTCGTCATTGGCCGCTGTTAAGCGAATCACCAGAATTTCCTTGGAATCCATTTTCTTCACCTCTGCTATCCATTCCCAAACAGTGTCTGATGCTATTCTCCCTACAACGTTTATGGTGTCTGGTAGGGCATCCATCAGGTCCTTCGCTTGGCCACTGATCTCCTGGACTGTTATGAAGAATTTTGCAACGTCTGGCATGTTGACAAATCCTCGCCAAACTGTTGGCTGGCTCTTGACTACTTCCCTCGGTGGGAGAACAGGCTGGGGTGGCTGCTGGCGTTGCTGCTTCTGCTGCTGATCAACCACTTCTTTTTCCAACTCTTCGTTGATGTCCGGGGTTTTTATGTTAACAGTCGAACTCGGTTCTCGATCAGATACGTCAGAGTCATTTCCATCCAAGGTATTCGTCGTAGTCTCTTCCTCTACGTGCCTCCAAGGCCGATCGTCAATCGACTTTTCTGGGACAATTTCTTTCCTCTTGTCATCCACTTTTTTCTTATCATCCTCAATGTCACTTCGTTTTTTCTCCTTTTCCTTATGACTGCTCCTTCTGCTGCTCTTGCTGCTCCTCCTAGAATGCTCCTTGTCCTTCGTTTTGTCCTTCTCCCTGGACTTGCCTCTGTCTTTGTCCTTGTCCTTATCTGTCCTATGATGGTCTTTCTCCTTGTCCCTCCTTCCATCCTTACTTTTTCTACGATCTCTACTTCGGTCTCTTGAACGATGCCTCCGACTCCTGCTGGAACTTCTCTCTTTCTCCTTATGCTCTCTCTCCCTCGATCTGCGCACATCCTTTTCTTTTTGCTTCTCCTTATCCTTCTCTTTTTCCTTCTTCTTTTTCTTATGGTCCTCGTGCTTCTGGAACTTCGATCGGGAGTCATCCAGCGACATTGACTCATCACCAAATTCACCCATTGAATTATCAGCATTGTTGAGCACTGATACGATATCCGCGACTGGAATCTTTGGATCCACTGCCCCCAATCCACCCTCATTCTCGATTATCTGCTCGCCCTTGTGCGTTTTTACTACTATGGACTTGGCTTGCGCCATCATATCCAACTCATTTTTCTTTATCATTTCCAATTGATGCTTCGTCTCTTTCTCTCGCCATTCTGCAAGCTCCTGACTTGCCATTTCCTCGGGGCTCAGCCTCACCACTGCATCAGGTGTCAAAGATCTGTCTGCAATTTTTCGGAAGAGAGTCAAGTTCTTCGTATCCTTTATATTGAATACTAGACTTCGATATTTCGCCTTATACTTGGCACCAGCTTCCTTGAAATATTTGTACATCTCCAACTCTATATCCAGAGCAAGTTGGGTTATCTCAGTGTCTGTGAGCTTTAGGTCTTGAGTCTCTTTGATACGAGTTGACAGAACATCCGCCACGGATTTTCTGACATTCAGTCTTATGGGTTCGAGCTCGGACTTCTTCGATATCTGCAATTTGTGCATTTTTTTATCGGAACTTCCTGGCTTCTGTTCTCTTTTCGCCTCTTTCTGCTGCTTTACTACGGGGGATTTTGCTGGTTGTGGAACAGTTTTTAATGTTGTCTGTTTGAGTACCTGGGGACTCTTCACCTGGGCCTGTTTGATCTGAGCTTTTGGGGTGACTGCACTCGCGTGCGCTGAGACTATTGTGATCTTTTTACTGGGAGCAAGAATTGTTTGCTTAGAGCCCGCAACTTTGGCGTACACCATTTTCACTTGACCAGGTGGTGATTTTCCAAGGTTTGTCGCTGGTTTCGTTGACGTTTGGATGGCTTGCATCGTCTTGTTACCTATTTGAATGGTATTGAGAGAGCCAGATCGCACTGCCTCAAAAGTTGGATGCTCCCTCAGCCAGTTCTGTAAGTTTGATCTTGTGGGGGCGTCTGTGCCGGATAAAAGCTTCCCCGTCTTTCGCTCGAACACTATCACACGTGAATCAGCTTTGGACTCCTTGGCTGGAGTTTTCAGGGAAGTTGACACTGGTTTATCCTTGGTAAGGGCCTCCTGTGCGTGCGCAAGAATGCAGACGTCTGAGCAGTAGATGCTGGAGTTACGTGCCTCCTTCTTGCATACAACACACTGTGTCTGGGACATCACCACTTTTTCAACTTTTGCCACCTTCTCCGTTGTTTTTTCAGCTGGTGTCGTCTTGCTCTCCGCCTTGGTGAACTTGGGGGTTTTGGGCTGGCTGGGCTTTGCTGGACTACTCAAGTCCTCGGATTTTTTCTTAGTACAATTTGGACAGACCCACTCGATTCCCTGCTCCTCCATCTGATGACCCATTGCATTGCTCACATGAACGCATTTTCCATGGAACCAGTCCTCGCAAACATCACAACATATCATGAAGCGATTATTGTGCGGACGTTTGCAGATGCACCAAAGACGATTGGGATCATCCTCCGAGTCGGAATTCTCACCTTCGTCATCCTCCAGCTCAGAGTCCATGTCCTCAATTTTTTTGGCGTGTGTTGGAGTAGATTTATGGGATTTTCCTTCGCGCTTAGCCGCAGGAGTTTTTGGGGATGATTCGGCCTTTGATTGGAGACGTTTACTTCGAGTAGCTGGCGCCTCAATGGGGGGAAGTGTTATGACCCTTCCACCGCGCACGATTTGAATGGGCTCTTTAGGCTCCTTCTTTTTCACCTCTGGGGTAATGCCAGGTGTAGGGAGATCTTGCGTGGGTGTCGGTGTGGAGACTGATGGCGATGGAGGTGGTGGTGGTGATGCTGCTGCTCCTGCAGTGGGTGTGGGTGTGTGTATGGGAGTTAATGTGGAAGTAGGGGGCTCTGGAAGCTTCACAGGGCTGGAGGGTGAGAGAATCGCTGAGGCAAAGTCTGCGGTGGAGAGGAGGGGCTCAGCAAGAGCTGAAGAGGCAGACCCATCGAGGGCGGAGGGATCAGAGAGGTCGACATCGAGCTGCTCTTGTAGGAGAAGTGCCTCGGCCAGGAGCTCCTCCTCGTGCTTACTTGCCTCCATCTCGAGGGTCGCTAAGAAGTGTTCGTTACTCTCGATACTACCTGTTGAAGGGTAAAGGAAAGGGTGGTGAGAGAATGCCTGAGAAAAAAATTGTATGTCCAACTGCCATTAATTCATCAATTTTTTTTTTCATATATAAGAAAATATTATTGTTTTTATTTTTTGCGAACGAAGAAACGCAAAAATGAAAAAAATATAATAAAAGAAAATTGAAAGATAAATAAACATAAATAATTTTGCTACTTATTAGGAATGAAATTTGAAGACTAATCTCAAATAATTGAAAATCTCAAACAAATGAAAACTGATGTTTTTCATTGATAGATAAGAATAATATAAAAGCATGAAGCACAGTAAGTATCAAATTGAAAACAGCTCCACCAGAGCAACTTACCAGAATCCAAGACAGCATTCAAATCATCTGCTGCTTGTTTAGGATCTATCTTGTTGTCCACATCATGCACCATCTCCATTAGCCCACTGGCCTCCTGATTCACTTCTCCACCAACATGCTGTTCAAGCATTTCGAGCTGGGCTTTACTCTCGATAACCCCAGCCGAATCTTGTTTTATTGGACTCATCTGATTATCCATACTCGTGTTGATGGATGGCACACTGGTGTCCAGGGCCTCGGTATCAGGTGCTTTGGCCTCCCCCACAGATCCCACTCGACGAATTATATCCGGGGTGGAGAAGAGCGCTGGACCTAGAGTCTCCTCGAAGATCGGGGGTTTCTTAGGCTCCTTCTTCAGGTGTTTCTTACACGACTCTGGAGTCTTGGGCTCCTGAGGTTTTGCTATTTCAACTGCTTTCTCAGACTTCTCAATTTTTTCAACTTTCTCTTTCTTTTCCTTCTTCAACTCAGGGGTTTTCACTTTCACGGGAGCGATGAGCGGGGCTTTTGGAATTATCGCCACTGGATCCACCGTTTCTGCTGGGCCAGAAATGATCTGGGGAGTCTGATTTGTTGGAGGTGTTGTCACTGGTGCTGGAGTTGTCACCATCACTTGCTTTCCAACCACTGCAATTAGCTTACCATCTTTAGAAGTCGTCAATTTAGTTTGCAACTGACTGGGAATCTTGATTGGTCCCTTGGTGATAACAACAGGACTCTTTTTCAATCCCAATCCCCTTATCTCATTCGCTTTCACCACCATTTTCTTTGGGACGAAGTATACTTTTGGGGTGTTTTTGGATTGTCCAGGTCTCGTTACGATCATGTCTCCCTTTATCATGTTTGCATTGATAAGACTGGCCTTGACTGCATTGGTTGTTTGAAGGGGCTTTTCGAGGAGTTCCACAGAAGTTGTAGGCGGTGGTATTGGTGTTTGTGCTGCTACTACTGTTGCTGGTGCTGGTGTTGCTGCTGGTGAGACTGGCACTGCTGCTGCTACTACTGCTGGCAGTGCTGGTGCTGCTACTGCTGGTGATGCTGGTGTTGCCGGAGCTACGTTAACTATTTCTTCTTTTCTCTTTCCTCCCATTGTCCTAACTTGCCTCTTTCGAACATCATTGAACATGTCCAATTTGATGGGAGTCTTCATCTCGTCTACTGCTGCTGCCATTTCCAAGTTCAACCTTCGGACTTGATCGACGTCCATTTTACAGGGTCTACCTGGTCGTCTAGCGCCCAGGGTGCCGCCACGTGTCGTCAGGCCCTTTCGGCCTCCTCTAGCTCTTACACCTCCTCTTCTTGGTCCACGTGGTCCAAAGTCTAAGTCATCGTCTGAGGGCTCAGATTCAGAGGACTCGGACGTCGTTGATTGCGAGTCCTCCTCCATATGCTGGGACTCATCTGGTGGTGGGGACACGAAGCTGCTTTTTGAAGAAATGTCCTGCCCACCTGGCTGCACTGCTGGAGTCTTTCTAGGTCGACCGGGCTTCTTTGGAGATGACTTTAGGGGAGCTAATGGCTTCTCTTCAGTGGCGATGGGTGATTGCAACACTGCTGGGACAGGCGTAAAGTCCACCTTTTCCACGTCTGGGGAGTTGGCTACTGGTAGGGGATCCAGTGGTGGAGGATCTGCTGGGGATGTGCGACTCGTGTAACAGTGGTCCAGCTCAATACTGTAGCGAATTGAATTCTGTTGCTCCTCCACGGTTAACATGTCTGGAAATTATTTTGGCTCGATTAGGGGATTGGAGGGAAGAAAAATTATTCATGGTCTGTTTCATCCAGAAGAGAAAAAATATTTTGCATATGGAACGAAATATTTTTAATTATTTAATGCAATTGAAAAATGTGATAATAATCCCAGCTGTGATCCTGCAGAATTTTTATTTTTAATGAAATTCATTCACGAGCGTTGTTTCTTCAATCTTAGATTTCATTGAGAAAACTTCTGTTTAGAGTAAACAGTGATGCTAAGGTAATAAAAAATGAACAAAAATTTTAGATTTAAAATTCTAGATTCATACCTAACATGGCAGTTACGTTCTCTCCGAGTATTTGCTTGGCTTGTTCACTCTGGAGTGCAGTCTCTAGTCTCTCCAACTGCTCAGGATCCATTTCCATGAATGGATCGACAATATCTGGGGTTGTGGCAGTTGCTGTTGTTGCTGCAGCTGTGGTTATTGTTGTTGTCGTTGCTATTGTTGTTGTTGTCATTTGGTTGAGATTTGGTGGGGGGAGAAATGCTGGGGGATCAACTGTGAACGTCAGCTCGCCGTTAGAAGCGTCAGATTCGGTTTGGCCAACGCGAACCACACTGACATTGGCGTTTGCCTGATTCACTGTAAATTATAATATTTTTCAATTTAGTGTCAGAAAAATAAATGGAACATCGTACATGCTGAGCCATATCCAGAATATATTTCCAATTTCCAATTTCCATTTTTTTTTTTATTTATTTTTTTTTATGTGAATATTTAGTTGACACAATAAATGTAAAATCATATATATAGTCAAATATGAAATGCAAAATTCGTTACTCAGCAATGAGATAACCAAAAAATCATAATTTTTCATGTGAACAACAGCAAAATAAATTGTTTAACCTTTTTTTCGATTTTGAAAATACAGTACTAGATTGAAATTACAGTTGCGCCATGTGAATTATGAAAAATGGTACAAATAAAGGGAACAGTAAAGTTCCCGCCCATTTTTTCCCCACCAATTTCAAAACTGCAGAATTGAAATTTAACGAAATAGCGGGAAAATTTGAAATTACCAGATCGAATATAAAGTCAAAATTGCATTAAAATTTTCTGTTCAACTCTAAATACTTGTTATACACTAAAACTATACGAAATTGGCTCGGATCATTCAATGTAAATAAAACTTACTTATCAAATTCTGTAGCGTTTCCTGGTCCACCGATATCGTTCCATCGTCATTAACAACAATAATAAGATTATCATCCTTTTTTGCACCACTTGGTCGTGGCTCCACGATGTGCGTACTTGACATTGTTCGGATTATCTAAAATAATTCCTTAAAATCCATAAAACTTGATTAAATCATCAAGAATGCAATTGACGATAATGTTTTCATGTATTTTTATTTATTCAACGTGATTCATTGAGACAACGTGGCCATCTAATAGCCATTTGTAACAAACAGTAAATCCCGCGCTTATTATGTAAATGAATGTGAATGAAAATAATAATAAACACTATTGGGGAAAGGTGATGGCGGCCATCTTGTTTGGAGTCGGGGAAGTAGGTGAGGTGGCTCAGAGTGAGAATGGAAAATGCTACCACTCTACCTAGTCCTCCGTCTATTATCACACTTATTTAAGTTATCGCCAACTTGTTGATTATATATTTTTAATATTTAACCACTCACGTCACTGATATGTTCAGTTTATGTGTCCTATTTTATCGCGGATAATCCGCGAATGAACGATTAGTGCGATACATTGCGCCCATTCCGAAGCAGTCACACTCTTTGCAGAATGTTCCTGTTTTGTGTGCGGCGCACATACACAACACAGCCGCGCACAACTTGCCAACTAACCGCCCTCAAACGTCCCCAGTGTGAAATAAAAAATTCAAAATTCCCTCCTTTTTGCACGAGTTCACCGATAATGCAACGGCAAGTGGTGTTGGTCGGATATAATCAATTGTTAGGCGAACTAGGAGTTTAGTACTCCATATATTGGTACTGTCAATTTTTTTTTAATGAAATTATTATTATTATTATTTTTGCTTTTTGCATTTGTAAAAAAATTATTTTTTTATTTATTTTGAAAATTTTGAAAACTGAAGATTTATAAAATTCTCGAACGTTTTTCGATATGTGATATTTTTGTATATCCAAAAATTGGAAAACTGAGAGATGGTTTCGTTAATTTTAAAAGTGCGGGAGATTCGAAAATCCTCATTTTTTTCGGTCTCATCGAACAGTCAGTGCCGTCAGTGGACGAGGTGGATGGGTTTTTTTTTATTTCTATAAATTGAAATAAATTTTTGGAATTAATCATGTCCAACTTATATTATGCTTTATTGTCATGAAATACACGTGTTTGGAGTACACGCGGCATTATTGTCCAATGAGGTGAAGAAGCTGTTTTACAATGTTCGCCAAGTCTCCGTCTTCATTATTGATTGTTAAATCCCACGACCTCATGTCATCTAAATCACACTCCGTTTCGCCGTCGTCGATTCCTTAACAATCAAATTTCTGATTAAAACCCATATAGATCATTGCGATAGTTGATGGTGTCTTCAACATCAATTATCATAATAAGCCGCAATATACGAATACGTTGTTTTAACTATTGTTGCGAATGAAATGCTGTTTTTGGTTTTAATGCCTTAATCGTTCAACAAAACTGAATGCTTAATTAATTTACCGGGGGTAAAAGTCCAACCACGTTCTTTTCGTGTTTCGTCACTGCAACTTATTCGAATGCTTTTACACTTATCCGGAAAGTTGCTTGTGAACCATTTGATATCCGTCTTCCTTCGGACATCGCTGACTATCCAAATGTCCTTATGCTTGGCTAGAATTTCAAAAGAACTTCATAAAAGCTTATCGAAATTGAAGTCCATATTATTTTTTATCGGCAGAACTCGGCGAAACAATCTAACAACGATGAAGAACCACAAAATTTCAAGTTTCACAAGACAAAATGCTTGCACGTTCTTTGCGCATCCTTGTTGTAAACTTATATTCAAATTTGCGCGGCAAATATCAACATTGCAAATTTCAGGCAGTTTATTCTGTATGTAAAAATAGATCTTAGAACTTGTTTTATTCAGGTTCTATCAGTCACTCACATAAATCCTAATTAAAATAGCGAAGTGCGACGTGACATGAACTCGACTTATCGCAGGTCGTAAAATAAATGCAATTTTTTTTAGTAGGTATGCTAGTCACGAGAAGGAACTTAGCACACAGATAAGTTTGTAAGTAAAACCTAAATGAAAACTAGTGAGAAACGAGTATGATCCACTTGGGTCGCAGCGAAAAAAAAATTGGATTGAATATATTGCAGGGATCAATTGTTATCCGCGACATTTCTCAGAAGAACGCCAAGGCTTTTTCAATCCTTACAGCAAAGCTCTGTCAGATTGTCTCCCACTTACCGGCTGTTGCTATAAAGCAAGTAAAAAACTGATGACAACGCAACCTCTAAAACTTTAAAAAGTGATTCTATATGGAAATCTTATTGAACAATTTTTGTAGAGAATTCTATTTGAAGAATAGATATTCTCAGCATTGCCTCTTACTATCTCTCGTCACTTTTTACACGTCCGTTTATTTGTATTAAATTGTTTCGTTTTCTCAAGCATAACTCGTGATTATTTATGCATTCACCGTTATACATATCAATAGCGGCTCGACAAAAATACCCAGGATCATTCCTCCGCACATCTTCGCCCCATTTTGCCATCTCCATTCGATACTTCTCTTTATATTCCCCATCGCTCAGCAGTTGATTAATATCCAGATTCTTCGTTTTTGCCCAGTGGCTTTTTATCGGGCCCGAGATTTTGATGATGACACTTGCGCCTGGACCTAGCCTACATGACAAACTTATTTTATGTTGTAATTGATGCATACGCTATATCGTCGCCTTAACAGTAAAGGGGCATAACTCCAAAAACACTGAAGTTGGATTGAAAAGGAGATATTGCATTTCAACTTCTAAATTTTTTTGATAGTTAAAGCGACAATGTATTAACAAATTTTGTTGGATTTTAATCCCTCAATACCCCTGAAGTATCCTTACGTCTCAAACAATTTATCCGTAATGAAGTCCTTTCCACATTTTCTTTTTCCACTGAATAACAAAATATATTTTGGCGAGCGAGAAATCATCTCAGCATCTAAATCACTGGACTTGAACGCGTCAGCCATATTGGAATAACTGTCGCTCAAGAATCTCGAAGTCATTAACCTTTAAATTTGACAGTTACGAAATAATCTAAGCACTTTCAAGTTGTTGATGTGTTTTTTAAAAAAGAAAAACTGAAACACTTTAGATTTTTTGTAGTTTTATTTTATCCACCACAATCACATCTATTTAGTGCCCTTTGATTCACGAAGGGCCTTGCGTTCCGTCGCCTTCTTGAGCTGAGCCTTGGGCTTGAGATTGTGCTTCTTGGCGAACCTCTGGTTGCGCAGGAATTTCAGGTCCATCTGGAAAATAGCAAAATTGTTTAATTTTAGTCCGACGTATTTTTGCGCTAAAAAAAAAAAATTCACTAACGTCAGATGAGATCAAAGTACTTCACGTTTACTAGTTGGGTAGCAAACAAAATTTGAAAATTTTTCAACCAAGTGTCACCTGGATTTTTTTTTGGTTTCGTTGATTTTCCTTAAGTTAAGTTTTACTTAACATAATGAATCGATATTTTTGTTACGAGGCCGCAAATAAAGTGGCGATGTATGCCGAGGAGCCAAACAAGTTTTTACGGCCATGTGACGAATTAATTTTTTTTTGCAGACTGTGATATATAGAATACCGTCGTACGGGCAGTGTGAAAAGAAGAAATATTAATGTACTTACACCAACGGTAGATTCGTGCCTATAGCGCTTGGGCTTCTTGATGCCATTCCTATGAGCTTTTCGGCCTGCAAAGCAAAACACAAATGAGTTTTTTTCACCAACACAAAACTTGCACTTTTTGAAAAATATTGTTATTATTATTCAACTCACTCTGATTGTGATTGGTGTGATTCTTCGACTTGGCCATTTTATCAAAGTCTCCTCGATGCTCTGTAACAATTAATTATTTATCATTATTTACGTCGATCAATTTCAAGGTTAGGATATATAGGGCTTTCACAACGCGTAAGTCTCAAAAAATTGCAATAAATATAGACGTGAAAATACTCCTTGCAATGTGAGATTATTAATGACAAACGTGAGCTTTAACAATATTAAACGATTAATCGAGATTAATTGGATTTATTTATCACTTATTATATGGAAGATTTCATAAACACGTACCACACGACGGAAGTAGAAATAAAAAGAGACAGTCGAACTTTGGGCGGGACTGCATGCAGCTGTCATATATTTTGAAAAGGAAAATGGCGGCTGCGCGGGATTTTTTTCAAAAATTGCTAGACTATATTTCAAGTTCAATTTCTTTTATTTTTTTAAATTAATCATTAATAATGAACATTTATCATTATTATCGTTCGAGGTTGATATTTATTTTATTTATCATTATTATTCAGATTCTTTATTATTATTATTATGCATGAATTTTCGTTAAAAGTTTTTCTAAAAATCAGTTTTTGCAAATGAACTTTCATGGAATTATTGTCGTATCATTGTTTATTTAATTTAATCTCGGGTAGAAACATATGTTTTTTTCCTCTAAACAGATTCATTTTTTGAAAGCGACAGTTGTCTTTCAGTCTGATTTTCATGACCATAGAAATGCATTTGAATATCAAATATGGCGGTTCACAGTAGCCCGCTATTTTTCCGGCCCCGGTCGTTTGCAACACAACCGATGAGAAAAATGTGTTAACTTGAAAAGTATTGGGTGTTTGTTTGTGATTAGTGTATGAACACACTGTTCCAGTGAACTTTGACCGGGCAAATCTGAAAACAATTGGCAACATGGCCGAAGGTATGTTTTGTTTTATTAATCAGTTAATGTTTACTGTCCATAACCTCAATTTTTCAAACTACCAAGGCCACCAAGGCTCTCTATTTATTCAGCAAATTTCTCCTTTATCAATCATCATTCCAGATAAATCCAGCGCTGAAGACTGCTGGACGCCCTATAAGGAGCTCCAAAATACTGTGGAGCAATATGTTTTGGGATCATCCGGTATTCAAGACCCACAGTATCATGAGTTCATGGAGGCACTTAGAAATCATCGACAAAATTTCTTAACCCTCATGAAAAATCCGGTGAGTGAACTCCACAAATTTATCGTATTCAGTAAACACGTGGTTCATCAAACAATTGCAATTGTCATCCAAATGATAAAACGGATATCATTATCCCACTTGTAGAAAGTGCATAAAACCTTTTCCTGTTTACACTCATCTACAACTAATGAAATATCGTAACAAATGTTTGCCTCCAAAATTTCAAGACATTCCCTCCACAATTTTTCACTTAAAATTCCAACCTTCTGCATCAGAAAATCTGACATATGTTCATCGTCTTCCAGCCAAAAAGTGCAACAAGTCGAGAAGAGATTGAGAAAGGGATAACCGAGGGTGTGACCTTGCCAGGATTGGGTCATCGTGTTCTGCCCAAGGAGCTCGTCGACGAAACAATAATAATCTCTAACATGTACGATTTGAATGAGTTCATGGCCCTGGACCTCCTGTGCACTGCGCAATTGCAGATGCCCTACCATCCGGGCCTGACTCGTGGCCTCACCGCAATTCTCCTGTATTACGACGGGCGCAAGGCCCTGACTTCCGCCCTTCGCACTCTCATTTACGCCCGGATCGGTCACAGTTGGGTCTTGGACACTCCAGTAACTCTCACCAAGAAGATCACCGAGTACACCAATAAGATGCAAGAGGACGGATTACTCGACCGCATTCTCTCCCTGCTGGAGGAGATGGATCCTGTGCAGGAGCAGGAGCTCCTCCAGCAAAATCGAGCTCTGGGAGGTCCCAAGCACCACCACATGGTGATGAAGCTGTACAACGACACCCGACAAGATCTCGCCGACATTCTCTATCTGTGGTCTGCACAATCTTCCCTTCCAATGCCCACAACTCACCGTCTAATCTCCCTCCTCCAGCGTTATCGTCTCGATACCACCCTAAAATCCGGCCTCGACAAGGTCACCTTGGCCCTCGTAATGGCACTCCTCAACACTCTCAATCTCACAGCCCTCCACAGCCGCGAAGACGGTGAGGAGATAATCAAAAGCATGTCCATAGTGGCACAGAGAGGCGCCATTGACGATCTCATTCAGGAACTCATCAATCCCAATTCAACGTGGGAATGCCCCGGCCTTCGGGGACTAGTTCAATTCGCCCTGGCACTTGCTATCACCACCATTAAATCATCTGCCAATGTATCAGGTCAAAATATCACCAATGAAGATGACATTCTGGCGGAAGCAGCCCTCTCCAATAGAGCCTTTCATTTTCTCGCTAACGTTCTTTTCAAGAGCGAGGATTTGCACAACGAAGAGTTTTACGTTCGCTATTTTCACACATTCATCTCGGATTTTATCACATTGATGCCATTGAAAATTAAAGAATTACGAAGTCGAGCTGATGAGTCTATGAGGTTTATTGAAGCTTATCAGAGGGAGGGTGTTGAACCGCCCGTGAATTTAGACGATCACTTTGAGTATCTGATGCTGATGATTGCTGAGCTGTATCGTGAGGATTCACTGGGACTCAATCTAGTTGTGGACTATTGGTGTCAGGAAACTGAGAGAACTCATGTGGCACCTGTTCACGTGAGCAGGCTGCCTACAAGGCAAGTTGCTCTGTTCAAATTTGTGAGATTAGCTGGTGAGATTCTTCCAGCTGGTCTACTGGTACCCTATTTGAAAATGATAACATCACTAGCCTCATCTACACAAGCAGCTAGACATGCCTTCAACTTCCTGAAGCCCAATGGCTCAACAAGCTCCACCATTTCGTGGGATCACTTCTTCAATTCTTTGTATTTGTATTACTACAATTTGCGGCAGGAGTTGCCACCTACCCAGGACACCATTTACCGTCAGCGTAGTCACACCAAAGGCATCACACCCCAGGAAGTTAAGCGTTTAGAAGCTGTATTGAATGTCGTTCAAGTTGTATCCAAGTACGACGAGATGTCACGAATAGCCATATGCGATCATCCTGGCTGGAAAGTGCTGCCTCTGCTGATTGGCCTGGTGGGCTGTGCCATGCCAATTCCCCTCAAAGGCGTTCTCGTTAGAACTCTCGCAGTTCTTGCTAAATCCCCAGAGAGTTCATCCAGCATCTGGCAGAGCCTTGAGGCAGCTCAGATTCTCTGCACAATTCCAACGACCAGCAGTTATCAGCCCAGAGGAGTACAAACAGAACTTGAGGAGATTGAATCGAGAAACGAAGAGTATCCTCTTACAAGAGCAATGCTGCAGTTATTGGATTCACTCACAGATTATCCTATTCCACGACTTCTGGGGGCTAGCCAGAGGAATCCAGGATTCGATCCATATCTCCATTTCCTCATAAATACCGTCTTCCTCAGATTCAATACAAGATCGTATAAAAATCCTGAAGAGAAGTGGCAAGTGGCTGATGCTTGCTTGCACATATTTTACAAACTTCTGGCTCAATATGAGCCCAAGATTGAGGAATTTGTGGGATGCAAGGTGGAGCTACAAGGGGGTGAGTCAGTTGCTGTTGGACCAGAGCCTGGATACCACATCATGACGCAGTTGAATTCCAATTCTGAGCTGCTCAATGTTATTCTGTATATTTTGGATGAGGGCAGGCACCACCTTGACACGTACGAGGTTATCCCAGGTAAAATTCACCTGGAGAACAGTACGCTGAATTGTCTGAGAATATTGGAACGAGGATTGAGGATCGAGTACCCTTATATGCAGATGCAGTCGGCTGTTACTACCTCCTCCAGCAAATTGCGGACCAATTTATCGAGACTTTTGCTCGGTGTGAATTCTAGGACCGGCGAGCCTGATCACATGATCAATGTGGCTATGTACGTATCCTACAGTAATTGGTTGAAGAGTCATTCCTACGTTGCTATCGGAGTGATTCAGGGCGTTGCAAATGAACCTGGAGCTGATTCAGAGCTATTATCAACGTTCACCCTCATTCCATCTCTTGCATCGACAATCAGACACGGTTTCGTTGAGTGTCTCGATTGTGACGATGTCCCTACTACTCAGGACGCTGAGCAAGAAGGCACGCTTGGCAATTCCAAGGAGAGAATTCTCCTTCTTCTCATGCAGAGCATTACTAGGCCAGCGCCAAATCTAGCTCATTATCTTTTGGGTTTCGATATCTCCAAGGACATCAGAAAGACAGTAATCCAGCAACCGGGCATTCGCGATTTTCCCAGAACGTGTCTTCACTCTATGCTGGGAATTTTAGAGCAGTCACTGGAACGAGGAAGGGATAAGATCACAGAGGCGTGTTACTGGTTTCTACATACCCTAGTCTCCAATAACAAAACGTCAGTTCCAGTTTTGAGATTTTTGAGAACAGCGACTAACCAAGATTTTGTCCAACGTCACCTATCGAAATTGCCATTTCAAGGGGAGAACAAGGCCATCGAGTTGGGTTGTATGTCGTGGTTACTCAAGATAGTAGCTGTGGAGCTGCGAGTTGCTGGAGGAAGCCTCCAGCACAGTCTCGTCCAGAGACTCGTGGGCAATTTGAGTCAGGATAGAGAGCAAATTTTACCATCTCAAAAGCTCTTAATGGATCTTCTTCATTACATAGATTTTCAATTGCAGCTAGAGCCACCGAAATCCTGGGAATTTTTTGATCCATCCCAGGTAGAAATGGTCCTTGGTAAATGTAGTGCTCCAGTGATGCCTCATGGTGGTCCCCAGTTGATAGATATCAGGAGGCTCCATTGTCTCATTATTGAAGAATTGGCAGTCACTCAGAGCAGTGCAACAGCTACTCAAAGGAAATTGATGCAGCAAGAACTCCAGTCGATTTTGGCACACGCATTGAAACGCAATCAGACTAAAACCCTCTCCTACGCAACCGTTAAATTCGTCGAAGGTTGGTGTCAAGCCACTGAGATACTCTTTTCCATAGCCACCAATCAGCAATTACCTGTGAATCAACGACAGAGTTTGCTATTGAATCTCTCCCACGATTTGCTCCAGAAGATGACGTCTTGTGAGGCGCTCAACGAGATTAAAACCCTCGTCTCCGGCACTGTTTTGATTCTTTTGGTTAATTTGAAAAATACATTTGTCACTACTGAGACCGCAGCATCGCCGTCCTACACAACGACCATCAAGATAATCCTGGGGCATATCCTACAATGGCTGCTAAATTCAGCGGCGTCCTCGCAGAAGGTCAGGACACATCTGTACGGTGCACTTCTCAATTTCCTCTGTGTCGTGGGACTTGAAAAAAGCGAATCCACTGGAACCTCAGATACAACCTACGTGAGTCAATTGGACAGTTCCCTCTACAGGTCAATTCCATCCCAGGAAAAGTCACACAGATTTGCAACAATTCAAGTGATCAATGGATTTGGAGAGAAACTTATGGACATAATTTGTCACAATTGCTCAGGTGGACACGATGTATGCAAAATGCTAGCATTATCCTGTTTAGATAAAATACTGGAGCTGGACTTTGATAATTCCTGGATTATATATTTGTCATCCAGGGGCTATCTCAAGCACATGATCGATGGCCTCCTGGAGTCTGATCATCTGCTCAGGAGCATGCTACAGCCAGATCCCAGTACCCTTCGTCCTCTATATCTTTATGAAGCCAAAATGGCGACTTTCTGTAGGATGGCGTCAACGCGACTCGGTGCGGAGTACTTATTGGAAAACAAGGTGAGTCAGTGAAAGGGCAATTAACTATACCATAATTACTGACTTGATTTTATTTGCATTTCTCTCCTAAATATCGTAGACATGATTCCAATTTTTTGGCTCCTTATTTTTAGCTGTATAGTCTAAAAGCTCGTTCTCATATCACAGGAAAGAATCACTCAATTTTAATTAAAAACATTCCAAGATAATTAATTCAAAGTCATAATTTTTTTTGTTTCAAATCAAGGTTCTCTCCTGCCTCTCCGGTATCACTGTTTTCGATCAGCATCCCGATGTCCACGTGGGCTTCAACCCCAGCGAAGTATCATTCTTACCTTCAACTGGCCAGAGGTACCAGCAGATATTCCTCCCTGCTTTATACCTCTGCGATGCGTTATTAACGACCCTGGGAACGGAGAACCAATCGTGTGCAGTTCAAGTTTGTGGATTTTTGCAGAGCCACAGAGACACGGTAGAGATGGTGCTGAGGAATGTCAGTTGTAGGGGAAATGTGGTATTCCTGAGGGAAGTTGCGTGCTTAACGGGAGTGGTCGCTAGGTCCGCCAATGTTGATATGTATCAGCTTGTTGAGGAGGAGTTAGGGAAGGCCAATGAGGGAGCCCTAGTTGATAGTACAGGAATGAGGGAACTTCGTGCACATCTTTATCGACTTCAGAAGCTCATAATTGCCCTGTTGCCAAAATTTTTGCCACAACTGATGAACGGATTTACTGTCAGTCGAGAAGGTGATGCAGAGCATCATGCCTGTGTACAGATAACAGCCAATGTTCTACTCTATGCCAGAAACCAGATGCAGCATACCCATATGGACCAGAGAATTAAAAATCTGCTATTTGAACCAGGCTTCAAGGGTAGCAGGGAGAGTGGAGTTTGCTTAGGGGTTTTGGTGGAGCTTCTCGTATCAGCAACTGGGCTACTTCATGCAGAAATTCCCGAGCTCGATGGCGTTATCAAGAGAGCTGCTATGGTTAAAGAAATGAGCACAATGGACCTGAAGAAACACCTGATTGAGGAGGAGATAGAATTGGACACTGTCAAGCAGAGGATAGTGGTAGAGAAAAGATTGGAGAAGGAGTGCAGGGAGAAGAGACAGAATATCAAGTATTGCTCGATGATTGTCGAGTACAGTCTTTATATTCTGTGGTCACATCTCGATTTTTATGCGACTAATGCATCCAACAAGTATACTAGGACTCAAGGTAATCAACTGATCATTTTGTTTAATTTATTCTGAATTCTAATTTTTCCTACTAAATATTTGGATGTTTCACTTAGTCCCTTTCTTCCTCACAAGACAATAATGTTTAGTGGTTGTTATGAGTTTAATTTAATAACTTGCTACTCAATGATTAATGAAATAACGAGAGTTTCTTTATACTTGTTTCAGGAGGATTGGAGGACAGTCTTGCAGAATTCCGTGTCTCGGTAGACACATTAACAGAATTAAAACAGGGTCTGGTGACTGTCTTCAACGACAGTTTCATTGCCCAATTGCTGGACAGTCAACACGAGTATTCGACAATCGACAGAAGCTTCATTGAGGCTCTAGTGAGAAGGATAAAAAGGCTACTACAGTTTATAATCATTAAATGAGGGAGACCACTGCTCAACATTGTCATTTGTGTTTTTTTTTATTAATAATAAATAATTCAGTGATTCATCTACAATAATTAATGCATTTATACTTATTAAAATTCATTCATATCCTCTAAAATTTTTTGAATAAATTAACGATCATCAATTATTGATTCTTTCACATTGACTTGATAACAGCCTCATCCCAGGGCCCGTAGATATTGTCCTTATACTTCTGCCACCTGATGTACCACAGCGGGCATATAAGGTGTACAAAAACAGTGGCAGATAGGAAGACACACGTTAACGTTGGAGAAATAATTCCCAGAAGATATATTGTGCTTGTGGTTAGAAAAAGGGAAATGGCAATTTTGTTATCAATTTTGGATAAAACAAATGGTAGAAGGACGAAGCACTGAACTGCAACGGTGAGCAGTGAAAAAGCATGGAGTGGTGATGCAAGGCGGGAAGCAAGCATCAACGATCCAAATATTGATGAAGTGATGGATAGCGAGTCTGACAGAGACACTTGTGGAGAGCCATACTTGGAGAATATCAAGTGAATGAGGAACATGAAAATTGTCATTGCATATATTGTGTCTGTACTGACAGTCTCTGTGAGTGTCTTAAGAACTGGTGACAGGATGTAGCAGAATGCCAGGAAAATCAGGGCCGTTCTGATGTCCTTGAAAATTTTATCCGGCATATTTGGGAGTTTCAGGGTGTGGGACATGTAGCCCAGAACAGTCAACACTGCTGACGACGTGAAGATTATCTTAGGACTGGTCCATTCATTATTAAGCCAGATGAACACCATCACAAATAGAATCACGATGCTCAGCTGAATGGAGATGCTAGAGCCCAGGGTGATCGCCTCAATTCCTGTCACATTATTCGGCTTTATATTCTTCTTCAATTCCTCGAGAAAACTGCCGTCCGTGTAGTTGTCCGGGAGGTTGCGATTTTCATACAGGTTCTTCCTCCACTTGCTCGAAGGTCGCGCCATTGCCGCGGGACGACAGCAAGCTGGGAACGTAACTGCAGTTTTAAAATTAGTAAATTAGGGTGGTAAATAATGCAATTTTCCTACATAATATAGGTTGACACATAGTTGTAAATATAGCTCATAACATTTCCGGTCAATTATATATAATGTCATACTTACAATAATCCAATAGTCACTCCATTACGGTAAATATTTTAAATATTTGAAATAAATTCGACTTCATAAAAATTAAAGGGCTCGCAGAAAAGTTGAGCTCAATGTTGCATTGCCAACAATGCGCGGTCGATAATACCGGGTTCCTAACCTCTAAACATTGTTTGCTGACAAAACAAAGTCCAAGCGGTGGCTGAAGTGAATTGCCTTCATAAAGATGACGATAGCGGGCAAAGTGTATTAGATAAGTAATAGAGGTAATGCTGATGCACACGTGGCACCATTCAATCCAGGGCCTCCCCAATTATCCACATTCGAATCAATCATTTGGCCGCGTAACTCGTCACTATATTAACTAAAAACACTACGAGTTGATTGTTTGTATAGGTTAAGATGAGGAAGTTCAGGCGCGCTCAGGCACAGAATCAGGCATCCATCGAGAAACATCTGAATGGAACAGCCCTGGAGTCCTCGAGTGACGAGGAGAATGAGAGCTCGAAGGAGTCACTACAGAAAGCAGTAACTAAAACACTATCCTCGTATGAGTTTGAAGGTGGAGATATCGAGAAAGCTTTATCATACTTGACGGATTTGTTTCAATCTGGAGGTGCTGTCTGTCTCATCTGCATATCTTCAGTCAAGAAAATTGATCCAGTAAGCAATTCCCATATCAATTCTTCAGAATACTTTGCACAGAATGAGAAATTGTGTTCAACCATTCAACAAGAAACAATGCTGACACTAGCATTTTTTTTTTCAGAAATTTTACATGAATGTAAGAAATTTTTGAAATTCTTTTACAGATATGGAGCTGTACTACCTGCTACTCATTCATGCATTTGACGTGCATTCAACACTGGATCCGAGACAGTCTTAGCTATAAGCACGAAAAGGGGATAACACCCCTTTGGGCCTGGTACGAAAGACAATTCCTCAGGCGAAGTAGTTTGTGAATACAGAATAGTTTTACATGTAGAGTAAAGTATTGCTGAGAATAAGTGTGCAGTAATGTTGTAGGAAATTCGTTTTTTAGACAACCTGCATATTGAACTTTCAGCCCAAAATGCCGCACAGACTACCCAGAGTCATCATTTCCCACCCGCTACACCTGTTTTTGCGGCAAGACGGAGGATCCATCACCACAGCCTTGGATAATACCGCACTCTTGCGAGGAAAAATGCTCAAAGGCCCTTTTGCCGATCTGCGGTCACAACTGTACCCTGCTCTGCCACCCTGGTCCCTGTCCCCCATGTCCAAAGATGGTGTCAACAAGTTGTCACTGCGAAAAGCAGCCACCCCAGTTCCGCCGTTGCAACCAAAAATCCTGGAACTGCCATACCCCCTGCGCCAAAATTCTCGCCTGTGGTCACTCCTGCACAATTGATTGTCATACAGGTCCTTGTCCACCCTGTTCCCTAGTGCTACCTCTATCCTGCCACTGTGGCACTTCGACCAAGTCCCTGGAGTGCTCGAAAGCACCCTGGAGATGCCAAAGAAAATGCCAAAATCTTCTCAACTGCAAGATACACATTTGCGAGGGCACTTGTCATTCACCAGGTGATTGTGGCGATTGTCACATCTCCAAAAATCGCACATGTCCCTGTGGAAAAAAACGCTACAATGTCTCCTGCAAGCAAAAGACTTTGCCCACATGCGGTGACACTTGTGGCAAACGCTTAGACTGTGGCAGTCACTTCTGCAATATGCGCTGTCACCTTGGCGACTGTGGCCAGTGCCTCGAGGTCGTTACCAAAACGTGCAAATGTGGATCTTATACTAAGGAAATATCCTGCACCAAAGAGTTTCACTGCAACAAAAAGTGCTCGAGCATGAGGGCATGTGGAAAACACCCGTGCAATAAAAAATGCTGTGATTGTTCCAAAAGTGGTATCAATGCTTGTGAAAAAATTTGCGAAACTTGGCTGAATTGTAGGAAGCACAAGTGTACAGCTCCCTGTCATTCTGGCCCATGCTATCCTTGTCCCAGGACAATAATATTTCAATGCAGGTGTGGTAACAGTAAGATTGAGGTACCATGTGGAACCAGGAAACGGATTAAACCCCCACACTGCAATAAATTGTGTAAATTACCAGCTATCTGCCATCATCCCAAGCAGGAGAGCCATAAGTGTCATCAGGGTAGCTGTCCTCCCTGCAAGAAAATATGTCGCTTGACTTATGAGAGATGTGGACATGCCTGTGTGGCTGTTTGCCATACCAAGGTCTGGGTAAAGGTTAGTTATCCCTGAAAGCTGTATAAGTTGCACAAAAATATCAGATGAAAAATTTTGAACAATTGAAGGATTTGAATTTAAATTGACCGAGGATATGAATTGCTTATCAAATATTTTATTACGGTGAGATATAAATGAGCTTTTGTCATTGTTCAGAAAGTGTAGATCAAAGATATGATTATCTACTACCTAAAGTTTTCAGTCAGGAATAAATGATGTTATCTTGTTAATATTTATGATATAATATCTCTTTTTTGAAGTCACCCGAAAAAAATTATTTCACCTGGTAACGGATTAAAGATCTAGTAATTATTCCAAAAACCTGACTTTTAATTACATTTCTGGTAAATTAGGTGAAGGTAAACGGAGTGGCTCAGCCCATGGGGCCCTGGGAGATCTCCAAGGAGAAGATGGAGCTGAAAACACTGCCCTGTCCCCCCTGTGAGGTCTCGGTGATGGTGACCTGTCTCGGCAACCACGAGACGAAACCCTGGCCATGTCACATGGCCATCCCTAGCTCATGCGGACGAGAATGTGGTCGACTACTCACATGCGGAAATCACAAGTGTGAAACGGTTTGTCATAGAGTAGGGGAAGACGGTGTAACTGGGGAGGAGTGCATGGAGTGTGAAGAGCCCTGTGGTCTCGATAGACCCCAAGGCTGTACGCATATGTGTCCCAAGGCCTGTCATCCAGCACCCTGTCCACCCTGCAGGCAAAATGTCAAGATCACCTGCCACTGTGGACTCAATGGTCTGTACAAGAGGTGTGTCGAGGTCACTAGCATTTGGGGCGAGGAGAGAGACGAGATGCTCAAGTGTGGCAACCAGTGTCCACGAAATGTGCGTATTGTCCTGTACAAACTAGTCTAACTCTTGTCTAGGGGTCTAACTAGCCAGTCAGGTAGTATAACTAGCCAGTCAGGTAGTCTAACTAGCCAGTCAGGTAGTCTAACTAGCCAGTGAGGTAATCTAACTAGCTAGTCAGATAGTCTAACTAGCCAGTCAGATAGTCTAACTAGCCAGTCAGATAGTCTAACTAGCTAGTCAGGTAGTCTAACTCGCCTGAAAATACAAAAAAAGATGAGTGCAACTTTTTTTAGCAAACGTAATTAATCATTAAACCATAAATTTATAATGTTGCAGTATTCATGTGGACACAGATGTATCGATAACTGTCATCCAGGCAGTTGTCGTCCTGCAGATGCGTGCAATAAACGCATGAAGGTGACCTGTAAATGCCAAAGGATCAAGAGAACAATGCTCTGCACAGTAGTACAAAAAGGAAGTGTTAAAATCGATTGTGATGATGAATGTAGAGAGTTGAAGTTGACGAGGGAGCAGGCGCGAGAGGTGGAACTGGCCAAGATGAGAAAAGAGGAGGAATTGAAGAATCAAAGGGAAGTGGAGAGGTTTGAGAGGAAATTCAATCGTAGAAAGAAAGGGAGGGAGAGAACTGAGAGTAGCAATCACATTGAGAACGACAATCGCACGTACATCATGCGCGCTTCATTTTTCGCTCTTGTGTGTGTCGCTGTTGGCGTCCTCATGTTTTTTATTACGGAGAGAATGTGAATCGTATATAGTCATCACACTTACCAATGTCATAGTAATTAATTTCAGTTCTTTGATGTTTAACTATTTACATTATACTAGTGGTTAAATCGAGACACGCACTGATATGTATTATGTATTTGTAATTCGACAAAAAAACTTGTCATTTGTGAATGTTTCTGTGGACGGAAGTTATTTATTTAGTTAAGCTTCTTGACATTTTTACGACGTTGATTATCGATACGGGTCTCCGCCTTGTTCTATCACAGATCGTCGATTTCCTCTCTTATCTGAGATAGAAATGTCCACTCTAAATTTCGATGTTGAGCATCGGATAGCGCACTGCGGCATGCAACTGTCGGTGGAGGTTTTAAAGAATTGCATAAAACGATAATTGTGGTATGAGCATTCTTTGCAGTTTTGACCACAGGGTATTTTACAAACAAAAAAATTGATTTGTGAAAGAACTGTAAGTGGTGGCTTGGGTGATCCGAAAATAATGCAGCATCAAATGTTATCGAGCGGATCCATCAGGGAGATCCGACCTGTTGGACTCAGTCAACTCATCAGGCTCAGCCGAACCTTCAGCCCCATCGGACCAATTCAACCCATCCGACACCGTCTGATGGCACTCTTCATGTTCAATCAATCTATTTGGAGCGAAACACATACGAAAAAATATTTTCGATTTTCGCCAAGTCGGCGCCTTATAAGGAGACAAAGTCGATTATATATATGTATATAAATCGAAAAAAATATTTTGCACTTTTTGTTCCAAAAACGATGGAAATAGGATATTGGGGGTCTAAAGCATATGTTTTCAAATTTCAATATTTTCAAAAATTTCCGAATGTTTAAATATCGTTAAGTTAATTCTCAGAGACAACAGTAAATAAGCATTACCAAAAATAGTTGCAATGTGTGACTATCCCATACTCCATTCATTAAATCGTGGTCTCAATCTAACAAATGACAAAATCAATTTACCACATTGGGATTTATATATTATAATTATATTTCATCGACATTACACTCCTTACTCAAATACATTAAATACATTTTCATTATGATAATAATTATTAACAATGAGAGCCGCGAACAGCGTAAAGCTTGCACTTTTCATCCATCAATTCCTCAATTACTCAGAAAAAAAAACACCAAGGAAAGATTTGCGTAACAAAATTTTGCAATTGTATTAAAATATTATTAAAAATCATCGATTAATTTTGCAGAAATCTCGATTATCTATTCACTAAGACATTCTATCAAATGCTGATCAATAGTGTGACAGAGAATTTCGTATCATGTTGAATCTTCATCTGGCCTCGAATCTCTCGGAGTGTGTACAAAAAATTTAAAAAGTGCTTCATTATTATCAAATTTAAAAATAGCTCCAAAATCGAGTGTGCAATGTCGAAACAATATAAAAAAAAATCATAACTATTTTTTTCAACCACATATATCCTAGATAAAAATTCAAAAAAATCCCAAATATAGGCGCACAGCACTGGTCTAGTATTTGATGGAATGTCTCACTTATTCATATACTTATGAAATAAACTAATGAAGCATGACTCTGTGTTATCAATGGCCCGTCGATATGTTTCTCACTGAGCAATGACTAAAAAGTAGGGTGTGCAAATATTTACTTTTCATGAGTAATTCATTGCAAATTGAATATTGGTAACTTGAGTGCGTTCCGAGCACTATTACAAATTGTCAAATTATTAAAACGGTCAGTGTTGAAATGCAACAGTATTCCGAGAAAATTAAAATATTTACGAAATGTCAAAAATTTCAAAAACTTCGAAGGATTGAAAAAAAAAAACAAAAAAAATTGTAGACTCGAAAATTTCAACAATTCCCAAAAAACTATTAAATTTAAAACAGTCTGTGGACTAAAAAAAATTATATGAGCTATTCACAATGAGCTATTTGATACACTCCTACTAGAAAAAAACCATTAAAACTGTCTATATCACCTCATCTGAATGGTTCCCAAAAATGAAGATAAATAGTCTGATAAATTTACCGCAAAATTAACTCAATTAACGTAGATGGTAGAATCAACAGGCCATCAATCAATCCAAGGAGGGAATTGGTCGCTAACAATTAATTACTCACTCAACGTATCTAGTCACAAAAATGTAAATGATGGCATCGTTTCAAAATTCATAGAGGAAGTTTGCCTGGACACTAATTGGATTCATTGTGTCTCCACATTTCAAAGTATTTCCAACATTTCCATATCATTTTTACCAAACTGTGTATATGTGTGTGTATTTGTGGCCGTGTATGTATAACAAAAATTTAGTAAGATTTTTTTCTGTTTATTATAGTTTTTTTTAAAAGTTCTGTTTATAATTTTTTTTGTGCCGCCACGAATTCACTTGCTCTTTTTTTGGGCCCTTATAGCAAATAAAAATAACACAAAGTTAACAAAAATAACAAAAGTGCTATCTATGTGGGTAATGCTCTCTACACATTTAAAGTGGATGCCATCATTTATTTTATGATTAAATACCTTAATTAGATAATAACATAACATCATTCGTCATAACAATAATTTAATTTTTTACATCGACACGTGGGAATAATACTACGGTGTTCATGAGGGATAAATCATACATAAAAATAAATTACCGACGTTAATTAATCTTTGTTAACAGTTAACGGAATTATTATATTACAGGGAATTTAACTCTTTCTTATTGTCGGTGGTTTTTTTTACTTCATTTGATTCCGTGCGAATATTTTTTTTAATGAAGTTTTTTCTCATGAAAATCATGGATGAGGGAAAATTACGGAATTATTGAACAAGAGCTCATTTCGGCCAAATATATGGTAGTTGCATAAAAAATTTGACGTTTTTTTGTACTGAGTATTTGAAATGTGCTGATTTGAAACATGCATTTAGTTATCCCAAAAGAAATACTATTTTGGAATTTGTTGATGAAAAAATCTGTTCATTGGTTTGATGTTTTGAGAACCGGAAGGGCAAAAAAATGGGCTTTTTCGACCGATTCAAAATATTTTTTAATTTAGAAAAGTCAACCTAGTGGCTGGGATAAAATATTTCAATCAATAATTTCTCTAATTTTTCAAGCAGTAATTTTCTCAATAATTTTGTGATAATTTCCCCTCTGATTCATCAGCGGATTCATTGAGCCAATGAGACATACTGTGAATAAATAACGACCTTATATAAAAATTGAATGATGAACTGAGTGATGAGCAGAAGACTAACCGAATTCAATAATTAAACTCCACGTGATGTGTGCTCGATGCCAGCGAACTGTCGCCCATAACATTATATATATATACATTATCGTGTATATTTGGTATTAACTTTCAGCTTCCAACATTCAGAAAGAAATATTCACTAGTGTATCTAATTAATTCAGCACCGAAGAGGTAAAACGATTCAAGTCACTTTTCGCATGGCCTTAGTTTTTGCTGAATATCTCAGAATCTAATAGTCATAGAAAAAAATTGTTCAAACGAAATTTGTAGTTCTCAGTCTGCTCTACAAAAAAGGTTGTTATCACAATATCCCTATCTCCGTATAGTTTAGAGATAAAACGCAAAAACCCAATAACTCACCCGAGTGAAATCATTAAATGAGTTTTAAACTCGTCAGTTTTCATTGAATATCTCGAAATAGAAGGCAGATAGCAGCATTGCGATAATAACTTTTTTTGTAAAGCAAAATAAGACCTACAACTTTGCTGAAATACAAATTGTGCTATCTTCCACCGATTGGGAGATATTTCCCGAAAACTAACACTAGGCGAAAATAGAATTGAATCAGTCAACCACTTTGGTACTGATTTACCTTTGCTATCCTGCGATCGGCCGATCAGCGCTTTCTGATGGACGAGAGAAACAAAATTGGACTAAAAATTTTAGTAATTCGATCGATCCTACCATTCAACATGTGATTTTTTTAACAAGTATTTTCGATTTGCGTCTCAAGTGCTTATGGCGTCAATCAAGTTTCGTGATAGACCATAAAGCATTTAGACAATTTTGGGAGCTCGTTGCAGTTTCACGAATGTTAAGCTTCAGAAGAATGTTACAAATGTTTCGAAGTTTCTAAAAAAATCGTAGGTTCATTAAGTTTCAGAATTTGATTTTTCCGCACACACAAAAAAAAGTTGAATCGACCGAGTTACTTTGAACAAGGATTCTTCTGTGAAGAATATTGCTCTATCTCCTTCTCCTCATTTTTCTTGATTTTTTTAAACGTTGAAACGTGTTTCGGAGCCATCGGCCAGCATGAGTGTGACAGTGCGATTGTTGATCCAGATTAAACGGGCCAGCCGCATTGGATTCAACCTTGCTACGTCGTTTATTGGTGCAGTACTGTATGACTTGACGCAACGTGTCTGGGAGTTTCCTAGGCCGAACATTCCGCTACTTGTTTGCTGAAAAAAAAAATGAAATTAATTTTTTGTTCACTTATCTCATTTTGAAATGATGTGCAAAAATGTATTTTGTGATCAAGTTCCATATAAAAATAAAAAGTTTCATTTTTCGACTGGCTCTTGCATAAAGAAAAAATGTGAAAAAATTGAAAAGTGTCTTAATAATCAATTTTAGAAGCATCGTTTCAAATTTCTTAAAATTCATCATTCAGGGCCGAATAAGTAGCTTGGCTAAAAATTCCCCTCATGATATTTTGACAAATGGTAAAACTCAGATATGACGAGAAAATGAAATCTCGTCGTTAAAACAGGCTCACCTGCCAGAAGCATAATTTATTTTCAGCGCAGGAATAGCTGACTAAGAATTTCCCTTCCGGTGAAAAAGCGCATGCTGTAACTGGCGCTTGATGGGCGGAGACAGTTTGGCACTTGACAGTGCCCCGTAATTCATAAAGTGCCAATTGCCCACTTCTACTACCAACAGCAATTCTCCTAGTTGCCGAACAATGACTGACCTAAATCCCCCCCAAGAAAAATTAAGCATTTATTGGTTTAGCAAATTATTCTCATTGCAGTGGTATTCTTGTAAATTAATCAATTACCTGATTGAATCGGCAAACGGCTGGGAATACCTCGTTCAAAGGTTTTGCCTTCAAATGACCTGGGTCCAGACAGTGTAAAATTATATCCATCACCTGTAAACATAATTACACCATTTCAAGACTACGAAAATTTGTTAATGAAATTTTTTTATTGTCAAATAAATTGTTGATAGTCTATGGATGTAACAATTAATTGAATTGAAAATTCTGTGAAGAAAATTCCTAAAAATTGAAAATTTCTTAAATTTTCAAATTTTCAGAAATATCAAAATTTCAAGACTAAAAAACGAATGATGTAGCCAAATTTACCTCCACCAGTAAATCGCTCATTTCACTCTGCATTTTATCAATCAGCTGTTCCACGATTCTAAGGATTTCGGGTTTGGCCCTGGCCAGAACACTAGCTCCCAGGTTAACATTCAGGGTCTGAGCATTCTGCTGCAATGTATTAAACCTTGCAACTTCTCTGGCCATGGTAGTAATAAACGCAGCAGGTCTAGCAGTTGCAATTAGTGTTAAGGCATGCCTGCTCGTTCTGCAGGTATCGGCTGCTGGTGTCAATGGTAGTCCATACGTCATGCTGGGCACCAGCTTATCGGCATCGCAACACATTTCTAGGAGACCCAGGAGCACCTAAAAAGCCATTATTTCCAGGATTTATTGACATGAACATCATGACTAAATATTTCGATTGTTCAACTCTGTAAAATTTTCAAAGTTTTTCAATCCTTTAATTTCATTTCCTAATTTTTGACACAGAAATTTTCTCACCTTAGAAACATCTAGATACGGTTCCCAGACGGTAAATCCCCTCCCAATGAGGTCGATAGCAGCTCTCCTCAAAGATGTGTGCATCGGAAGTTTGGGTGACGAAGGAGCATGAAGTAAATGAGTCAAAGCCATACTCGTCAGCCTTGCCAGGTTATTATTCCCAATTCCAAAGCCCTCAACCACCGAGCTCTTCCTCCTTTGATCACAATCCCGCTTCTGATTGTTGGCCACATCTTGTCCAAATTCCGCTCCAATAACACCAAGAAGAACCACCGCTGTCGTTTGCTTCCTCTTCAATTCCGCAACACTAGAAGGCTTCCTTGCTGCACACATTTCCTCGACAAGCTCCTCCTCCTCGTCCTCCTCGTCAGGTGGTACCTCAACAACTGGAATTGGACTGCCTGGTGGTGGCGAGTGATTTTGAGGCTGGGGAACTATCGGCTCTTGAGTGCTGTACATAGGTAAATACTGGGACCAGTTGTCCACCAGAGATTTTCGACCCTTGGGCCCCATGCGACCTAGTTCAGCCAGAAGAAGAGCTTGGGCAGCCTCGCGAACCTCCAGACACTGGTGCTGCCAGCGACGAGCCATCATTTCCACCTGAAGACGCTTGAAGGTCTTCGAGCCACCAAGCGCCGTCACTTTGTCTGGGAGGAGGACACAGTGTAGTGTCGCTAGCAGGCTCCATCTGAAACGTGGATACCGTTATTTGTATGCTCTGAGATAAAATGAAATTCCCAAATTTTTTTGTGTCTATTTGTATGTATACACAGATTGATACACACCCCTGCTTTATTTGAGCCTGTTGAACAGTGAACATCTCTTCGCTTTCCTCCTCAGCTTTGTTCCAATTAACACCCGTTCTATTCCCCGGTCTGTGCATTTTTCTACTGCGCTCCTGCTCCGGCACGAAGGTGGCATTATTCATGGACATGAGTGTGTTGGCGAGGGCAACCACAGCGAGGAGATGATTGCTGGTGAGAGTTGTGGAGAGCTCCCAATGGGCGCGAGCAGTGAAGGCTTTGGTCAGTCGATCTTGATGGACGAGCTCGGCCGGGAGACGTTGCTCTAGTTTTGTTGCGGGCTCACCTGCTGGCTCCAAATGTGTCTGCCAGGTCGGCAATAGCAGGGACATGTAACCTAGATTTCAAAATTGGATTTAGAAATTGCCTCCAAAATTCGTAATTCCTTTTCTTAAATTCCACTTGTTTCGATGGTTTGGAATGGTCACGAAACGATAAATTCTCTTCCATTTGCAAACAGTATTTACCTCCTTTTGATAAGACGCCAAAAGAAACGGGCACCATCGGCCGCAGAAGTCCCAATTTTCCTTCGCACACGCGATCGAGATCTGGGTCCATGCCCCAGGCATGCAGCAGGCTCAATAATACTTGTGCAATTTCCATCGTTATGTTGGGCTCACTAAATGCCCCATTCCTTTTCAGGGGATTTTTGGAATTTTCACTGTTGTTCCAGCCCTCACCTGCGGACATTGGATCAAGTCTTAATTGGATGAAGGGATCTCAAGAAGAACATCATAGTTGGTGCACGCGATGACAGCGTGCAGTTGAACTAGACTAATCACTTCATAAATAAATAAATAAGTGAATAAATATACAAATAAATAAATTAATAAATAAACATTTACCTAAGAAAATAAATATCTATGTAAATGAATATCTAGACAAATAAATAAATAAATAAACATAAATGTATGGACAGCGATACTCCATCAAGCTGAACTGCATATGCTACATACACTGAAATGAGTGCAAATCTATTAGCGATTGATTACTGAATGCCAGACATTAGGGTATTTGTTGTTTAACGCTATACAATGGCTGAAAACAAATAAATAAGTGGATGAGTGCATCAATAAATAATTGAATAAACAAATGAATGAATTGAATGGAGGATTAAAATCATAAATTAATTTCAAACGTGTGAAAGCATTTGAATAAAAATGAATTTTTGGTGGAGAAAGATGTTCTTTCCACCTTAGATGCAAAATATACTATTGAGAAATTAAACACAATTTTTATGAGAGGAAAAAATGGCTTGATAACTCTCTGGAAGACTTTAGAAATTTTTAAATTACGAAATCAATTGAATATGACAATAATGAGCAAGTTTAAAAATTGGAGCATTAACAGAGCCTAGAATAAAAATATTTGATAAATTTGGACAATTCGGACAGTTTGGACAATTCGGGGAGATTGGAGTTGCAAAAATTTGAGAAATGAATTTTCAGTTGCAAAAATTATTCGCTCATCTAAGACATTGAAATTTTCATGAAATAAAATAAGATGGATCCTTTGTAAATATTAGGCATATGTTCAAGGCTGCGAAGCGTCTGGAAGTGAATAAGCGAGCAAAAGATATTCATGGAACGGCTGCACAAGGCGCAAGTTCAAAAAATATCTTTTGTCGAATTAAAAACAAAAATCTAGGGCACAAAAATATGTCATAAAATACGTAAATTCATGACTGCAATACGAGCTAAACATAGACGGGGGAAAAAAGCAAAATTACAACATGAAAATTCAAGTGCAACACATGCTCTCGACGTAATGCCTCATTTTTACCGTCTAGAGTCGACGGTTTGAGTCCAACACTTTCGACCTTTGCCTGAATCTTGGTATGCACATTTTCAGCTCCCTCCTTCATTTTAGCCAAAATACCTGTAGAACGAAGGTGATTTTATCCTCGAAACAAATGTTGAATGACATTGTGATAAAGAGCTCAACTCAGTTCTTGATCTCAAAACATCGAATTTGTAATATCAATTCATTCTCAATATTTACAAACAGTAATTGAACAAAATTGGACGACCTCAAAATTGACACGAAACATTTCGATAAATTGACAAGACGACTTTTCATTTCAAAAACATTTTTTTTTACACCAAGAGTTGAGCCTTTATCAGATTTTCTACAACCTCAAACCCACAATAACAAAAAATAAAATAAGTAAATGACATAAACTTTGCGCAATACTATTTACTGAAATGAAAACGAGTGACCTGGAAAAATGAGATGAATCAATGAAAGTTTGTTTCCATCAATAATAATGATAAAAGACATTCTGAAACAAGTGGATATTTTTCATGGCGATAAGAAAAGAGAAAAAAAATCTGATTGGGCCACGTTTTGTGCAATGTCTCTTCCCGAATTTTTTGTCACAGTACAAATCCAATGCAGCAGTAAAAATGTGTTAGAAAATAATACAAAAAAAATTGTGCCATGAATTTGATGAATGACGATACCGTGTCGGTCCTTCTCCTTGAGAATTCTCTCCATATCTCCCGCTTTATCCTTAACACGACCGAAAAAGTCTGCAATGACACAAACAATGTTTAATTTTATGAAGTATGCAGCATCATAATGGTGAATTTCGTTGGTCCAAATTTTTCAACTCTTGACACACATAGCCCCCTATGTTTTGCTCATGCAGGCTTACCTGCAATTTTTTTATGGGCATCGGGGCTCGCTGATTGGGTGAGTGCAGCAACTTTTTGATATTCAGAAGCAGAAATTAGACCCTGTGCCTCGAGAGATCCAGGCGACATTGCCCCATACTCATCGCTCAATAATTGTACTGTATTTTAAAGAAATAATTTTATATCGTTTAAATTATCAATTTGTGTCTATTACGGATAGGATTATTTTTGCCATATGATTATTTTAATAAATAGCAATTAGTAAGAATTGGAAGCATCCAAGGGTGATGTAATTTTTTCCCCGAATTTTTCTACAGAATAATATTAATTGTTTCGAAATTTCTAAAGCGAAAACGCAAACAAAATTTGTGAAATGTTTTTTTTTTATTGTAAAATTTTTACAAATTTTGCAAATTTCAAATATTCTACAAATCTGAGATCCTTAAGAAACTGAAAAAATTAGGACAATATAGAGAACGTATGGATAAAATTATCAACGTGCAAGATTCCTAGAAAACAACACTTGGATGTCTCCACTAACCTCGAGTACCTTGCAAATTGAATTGGGCTTACCTATCAAAGCCTCAATATCGAAGAACATGATGTGGCTTTCGGGGTCCTTAGGATTGCTTCGGAAGCCTTGTATCATCAGCGGAGCTCCCTTCGACTTGATTTGATTGCCATGATCGTTACCATGGCCGCCATGGAGTTGTTGTAGCTGGTGAAGGCCTCGTTGTGTTGCATGACGAATGGCGGATAGATTTCTGTGTCTCAATCCTCTGAAAAATTTCCCAATTGCCATTGAAAACTATTTCCGAAATTTTTTTTTCTATTCTTTCAAACCTTGCGGCTTTTACATACAATGATATATTTGTCAGCATAAAGACAAGGAAGCTTTCCATTGGACATACGAAGTTTTCCTCGAGGAAGCACTCGATATAATTCAGGTTTTCAAATGTTTTTATATTTTGCAACATTTAATTTAGAAGCAAAGTAATCAGTGGATTCATCCAACATCTAGCGGACAGTAAAGGTTAATTTTGCGCGTGAAGCTACTGCTTCCTACCAACTAATTTGAGATAAATAAAGAAATAAGAACCTTAATTATTAAAAAAAAAAATAAAAAAAAAATAATGTCCTCTATTTCCGTAACCCTTCAATGTCAGACAAAAATTAGGAACTCAATGAGTCACCTTGCAACTCCATTATTGAATTCTCACCTGAAGAAATGAACTGCAGGATTGGCCAATCCCAGCTCTCCCCCAGCAGCTGATCCGCCCGACGCTGCAATAGTGTTCTCATCGCAGGCATAAAGCACCTCTTCAGCAATGATTCCATGCAGAACCCTGTCTAGATGTCCTGTCTCCATCTGCCAGACGTAGACGGCGCCATCCGAGCAGCCGATGATCATGAAGTCATCCAGTGGCCTCCACTTAATAGTGACTACGGGAAACAGGTGCCTCGACGCTAGGACAACGCACTTTCGTTCGGCCAAGGAGAGCAGAGTGACGGAGTGATCGGATGCTACGCTACACACACACTTCTGGATCCTAGGACTGCTGTTGTCTGGCGGGACCATCAGCTGGGTGATCTCCCCAGCATGAACGCAGAACCTATATCATTATAAAGTTACCGACTGAAGCTTCTTTCGACCAAAGACGAAAGTCAAATAGTTTCAGAAAAATGAGGTCTCATTTTGGAGTATTCAGAAGCACTGCATGAAGAGCAATCATCCAGTTCTGAAGCAATGCTTGTTACACCATAAGCAACCGTAATAATAAGCGTTGCAATACCGAACCTGTGAATCAGCGTTCCAGCATAGAGATCCCAAAGGCAGACAGCGAAGTCAACGGATCCCGAGACTAAATGAGCTTTGTCATAACGTGGCGCTGCACTGTGTGGATAGAGTAGACAATTGACACGACCCGAGTGGCCCAGCAATACCTGGTGTGGTGGCCAATCATCATACTGCTGGTGGTTGCCGTGCAGTAGCTGCAGCATCACGGTTTGCGTTGCTGGGACGATTATGATACTGCCGTCTTCTCGTCCCACTACCTATTTTTAACATTTTTGTTGATAAATTTTGGTAATACTAGTTATCATTAGGCTGCTGAAAAGTCGTCATTTCTCCCTTCTTTTAAGGGGGCTTTACTATGGCTTCCGAAAAATTATGTGATTCAAGTGATTCAGATGAATCGAATCGAATTAGCACCTGTTTATTTTGTGGAATGACACCTACCAATCTACTCTGCTGGGGAAGGTAGATGCAAGCTGTTAATTTGATTCCATGACTGTCCCCCGAATCCAATTGATCGAGAATCCCCACGGGAGGTGGCTTCATATCTTCCCAAGCTGTTTCTAGACTCGTTTTTATCGTGGGTGCCAAGGTGGGTGGACTGATTCTGTCGTTCTGGGTGAGCTGTTGAGCTTGTTGAGAATTTACCTCAGGCAATGTCCAGAGAATCACAACACCCTCACTATCGCCCCTGAGTAAGTACTTGAGAGTTTTATTCTGACGCTGAACTGTGACTAGACGCATTGCTGGTGGACATGACAGTGGCTGCAATGGTTACAACATTCATCAAGGGAATATTATGAAAATTAAACATTCCTGCTAGGTGGAGAGAGGAACCTCAGGACAACAGGGAGACAAAACAGAGATGACCAAACAATTTAGAGTTTATCCTATTTTGTCGACGACCTTGATAGTTTTAGAAATACTTTTATAATATACCAAATTATATAATATTTAAAAATTGTATTCTTTGATGTACCAACTTTCGACGTCTTTCATTTTTATATTTTATGTTGAAGCCACAAAGGCAAATAATATAGTGACATATGTTCATCCTGTACTAATGTTTGGACACACAAAAATCAGTGTTGATAATTGATGATTAGCATGCTCGAGGATTATCCAGTTTCTACAGTAAGTTTAAATTAAAATTTTTTTTTTTTCAATTTTTAAATTAAAATAAAAGTTTAAAATTGAATTCATTTGTTATATGTTTTATCAGCTAATTAGTTACCTTATCGCCAGGTTGTGTCAAAATACAATACATGGATGGTTGATCATTTTCAGCTGACGGTTGATGGAAATTCGTGTTGTCCGCTACGCTACTATATGGAAATGAGAAATTGTCAAATTTTGGTTGACGATTAAGCGAAGGCCCCAGTGAATTTTAAGTCTTCGGTCAATATAAGAAATCATTCTTTTTTTTTGACTAAAATGAAGCGTCTCATTTGTTAGTTTTTTTTTGTTTAATTGATAATTAATTATCATTAATTAATTAAATTAATCTTAAAAGAGATTAAGGTTCAAGATGCCAGGATATCTGAGTAATTTTGGAAATGATGAATAGTGCCTCAGCATTACAAAATCATCCAATGAGTACCTTCCCTTACCGAAAACTTGAGATTCACCTGGATCTTCCTTTAACCCTTTATTAGCACACTATTTGCGAATCAACTGATTCGAGGAATTATAGATAACTCGCAGATAGTAACACCAATTACTGGAAGACACGAACACACACAAGCTAGCACACACACTGTTCAAACTAACCACAATCTGTTAATTGATAAATAAAACATATTATCAACAATTATCAATTTTCAATCATCATAATTAGCTGTAATTAACTGTTTAGGGAAATTTTGAATGTTCATGATGATGTGCAACAAGCTGCGAGTAAGCGGCAACAACACAAAATTATGAAATAAATTAATGCAAATGCAGAAAATGATGAGTAGAGTGAAGAGTGAAATTTATAGAATGAGCTGTGTAATCAAATTGTCTACGTGAAGATTAGATCGGTGGGTAAAGTCTAGTCAATTTTTACGAGAGTTGAAATGGAAAGAAGAAGTGAGTGAAGTATGAAGAGTTGCGATAGGAGAGACGATTATGGATGTAATGGTATCTTGCAAAATTGAACTTCTTTTGGTCTACAGAAAAATTTGGGATTTTTTGATTCATGAACCTTAGTTTTTGATTTATGAAAACTTTTCACTTTTTTTAACTCGTCAAGTCTAACGAATGCCGAGAGATGTTGAGATTCCGGGAGTTAGTGAAATTCTAATCTTATTGGACAATTTTGAAATTATTGAGATTTCAATTAAAATTTATATTTTTTCTTAATTTTGGAAAAGTGATGTTTTCTCCAAAACTTGGCAATTTCAAAATTACAAATTTCTTTAATCGATTTGATTTTCGCAATTATTTGAGAACCTCAAATTGCCCATTTCAGATACAATGATGAATTTTCACTGCCCTCTTCATTCGTCTCGATGATAGAATGTCCACCAGTGAATACAAAATTAATGTTATGCCTCCATTTTTACAAAATATTCATTACATCCTCAACCCGTCGTTGGTCGCCCTATGACCGCGATGCCGGCCTCAAAGTTCTAGAGCTTTTCACGTCACCTGCCTAAGCGAGTAAACACACTGAGAAAATTTTATCTTGTCAATTGCACTATTAGGAATAGCATACTTTTCTCAACGACTCAGATTTGTAAGACCCAGAAAAAAAAAAATTTCTGCAAGTCGAACGAGTTGAAGTGTTAAATGAAATCAACTAGATGTTGAACAGCCCTAAACGTGCTGGAGCGCTGTTCAGTAAATTTCGTTTTATACACTGAGAGAAACATGTGGAGGGAATTGTCTTGAGTCCAGACGCATCGATTTCTCAATCCTGCCAATGGAACAACAAAAAAAATTAACTCGCCATCATTTCAATCACAAGGCTCCGTCAATGAATGAAGTAGTATGTCAGATCCTAACTTCAATTCTACGTAACTTCGGATTGACCACATAATGGTTTGGATCAGGCGAATATTTCGTTGACGTTAAACTATTCTTTGAGCAAACTTACTTTCGTAGAATTGAATTTAGCAGATAACTATGAAATTATAATTAAAGCGTTGTCTTGAATGGAGTATGGATCACTTTTGACGACATATTTTGTCAATTTTTTGTCCATGGAATTGGGTCTTGAGTGCAAGAATCCAAGAGTCAAATCAGTGAAAATTTTGTTAAATCTATTTATCTAATCTATATATATGTATGTGAATGACGCAGCGGCGTGGTCCTCATAGTGCGAGCAAAGTCGCAGAACTTTGCGTAAAGCGACCAACGACAGATTTAAGGTAGATATCATATGTATAATGGTAATAATGGGGTTACCTGCTGAGAGCCTTGCCCTTCAGCTTGCTACAATAGACCAGGTCCCCCGAAGATTGTGGTAGTAATGTTAGGTGAAAAGAAACATTCACCAAAAAGAAAAAACAAATGATGATAATTACGTTAAAATCGAGTGAATGGTTCAGAATTATGTATTAAATTTATGATAATGTAGCAAGTAAAAATGGAATTATGGTAAGAATTGACGATACGAATGTTCACCAGAATTCCTGGGCGGAAACCAAAAAAGGTTTTCGCTAAAACTTTTTAACACTTTTGTTAATTTGTGATGATTCTTCTCATTTTAAAATTCTTCACGATTTAATGATTGACTTGTGATTGATCAGTAATGTAATTTCAATGGTATGACAACAAAATAATTAATTTGTGCATTGCCAGCAAGTGCTTTTATCGGCCAGCCGCAAAGTCATTGATTAAATATGAGTGATTGAATGGTCCATCTGCATTATTTGCCATTTTTACTCCAACACCAATACTATAATTCTAAATTAATAATCAATTATCCTATATTAATCTACATTATTTATTATTATTATTTGAATAATAACGTAGCAGCGCGTTAATTGAAAATTTGCAATCTCTCGTTTTTTTTAATATTTATGTATTGAATTAATAAGGCAAATTTCGACGTGCAAATAATCTACCTTTCGAGCTGTACCAGAGCCCTACAACCAATGGAAAAAAAAAAAGAAAAATCAGTAATTGGAGGAATTCAACGTAAAAATTATGAGATTCTAAAATATTTTTGTTCGAATTTTCATTCAAGAAAAAATATTTGACAAGATAATTTGGGGGTGGATATCATTGCATTATTGTTAAGGATTTTTGCCTACTAGAAGAAACAAAGTGATTAAAATCTGAGAAAAAAACACAAATAAATGAGTTCTCAATTTAAATCTTCAAAGTAAAAATTCTGCTTAGTTAAAAATTAAGAAGTTTAAATGTATTTTCTTATTTCCTGTCTAAATTGATTAATGAGAAATTGTCAACAACCTAGTACATTTTAAGTAATGTCAAAAAAATTTTGTCAACTCTTGGAGTGGGATTGCAAACGTGGATCCCCCCCCCCCCCCCTCCCCAACAAACATCCTTAAAAATGTTGAATAAAGTAGTGAAAATTGAGTGAAATTGAGGTACGAACTTTGCTGGTAATTTATAAAGATATCCGTGTCCCTCATCACTCCAAACAATCACACGATCGGCAGCCAAAAAGTCACCTGCCATCCAGCGTTCGCCAGGTCGTGCTGGTACTGAGCACAGAACTGAAAAGTCTCCAGCGTCGAATATCTAAATAACAATTAAATTTCATCAGTTTCAACTTAGCACAAATTGAAATTATCATTGTGAAAAAATGTTTGCATGATCCAAAAATTTTTGATGAGTTTGACCTGAAAGATGCGACTGACATTACTTATTACCTGCCAATACTTGGAACAAACAATGAGAACCGTTCTCTGATTATAAGGACAGCATGTCATCGCCAATGCATTCAAACATCGTATCTGCTTGCTCTCGTGTTCATAGAGTGGTTCGCTATTGCGATTCTCGTGTCCCAAAAGTGTCCACACCTTGACCGTGCCCGTTGTGGTGAGCGCAAGAACTACGTCATCTATAAACGAAATTTGAGTGAGTTGTCACGTGCTATCTTAGCACCATCTTTCAAGGATTACAAACAAAGCGGCTTCCGGAGAGTTTTCCCCTGATTTTTTCCCGAATTTCCGTTGTCCAAACGTGAATACTTTTCCTCAACATCTTGAGAGCTAATATCAGGACTTTAAGGCCGTAATCGCCTCGGATAAACGAGGTTCTTAAACGAGATTCTAGAACGCTCTTAGCAATTGATATTATCTAAATTTAATAACTAAAATTTAATAAAAAATTAAATTGTTCATATCATTAGTTTAAAGGAAGTGCACTATTTTGCAGCAATAAACCGGAAGTTCATCTCATTTCAGAGAAGAATACACATTCTATGTTACGTTGCAGAAGGCAGTTAGTCTATTGGTCAACTCTATATAAGTCTTAGCTCGCAAGGTTTGGCAGTCGATACCATTTGGTAAAGTTCCGCGTGAATATTTGTCCGGGGGTGAAAATTCAAGGAGAGAGCTTCCGGGAGCCAATCAAAGCAGCATTTCGATGTTCTGATGATGAAAAAAAAAATCCCAAAATTCTGGAATTCTTCCGCATGCTCTACCTCGTATGTCAGGAACTGCGAACGTAGGAAAAAAAATTTTGAAATGCCGGAAAACGTTTGCTCTATGAGAACGTCATTAAGAAATACCTCTTTTAGATATTGTTCATATTTTTTTCAATTCAATTTGGTTGAATTCACGGAGCAAAGTTTTTCTCGCATTTTTATAGATTTTTTTTCTCCGTGCTGCTCCCCAATTTGCCAATCTTCCCGCCCCATGACAAGCACATGCTCCACATCAACTAACAGTCCGTTGGTCATACGCAAAAAAAGGGAGAGCTTCAGAATTGAAATGACAAATTTTTGGCGCAAAATAATTCGAGGAAGAAAAATCATGGACAGCACGACCAACGATTTGTTATGAAAGCCCCATGAGTTTTATATATATAGCGGAGTATTAAAAGGGGATCTCTATGTAGTATTCCTATATTGTATGCAAGGATCGTTAGTTATCCTTGCATACGGATCGGAAACGATTGGTTTCCGTTGAATAGCCCAATCCAATTAGTTTAGTTGGATTAGTTCATTAGTTTATTATTTGAAAAATGAAACTTTGATTATTCCAATTCGCCACATGCACTCATTTGTGTGTAAATGAAACATTGATGTGGAGGTATATTCAATAGTTTGTATATTCGCTTGTAATTATAATGCATTTAGGCGAATTTAGATGATAAATAAATTGAATTCATCTGATTAGTAAACAATAAAATCTGATATTTATTGAATATGCTAAAGTCGTTGAGTATATTAGAAATGAGCAGAAGTAATATTTTTTTTTAATCTTATGACAAAATTAGAATTTAATTTTTATTGCCGGAATCTTCTAGATTCATGATTTTTCACGATTAATTTTTGGAAAACCTGGGTCGTTATCTAAATTTTTTGCAGTGTTCAAAAGTTTTGTCGAGATTTTTTGTAGATTAAACAGTTCATAACAATTTTATTTTTCAACTTTCTTCTATTTTCAAGCCTTTTCCCAATGACCCTCTTCGAGATAATTCGGCAATAAAAAATATATAACATTGACTGTGGGTACGATTATTGAAATTCTCAAATTTGCAAATTAATTGTAGAAAAATTCTAGAAATAGGTTCATACCATTGTGTTTCAATTTGCGATTTTAGTAAATGCAGCGTGATTTGAATGGGCAATAAATTGAACCCAAGTGATAGATCGTAACAAGTTGAATTTGAGATTTCTTGAATCCTTGTTTAATTCAGTTTATGTCAATGTTTAACCCAAAGAAAAAAACTAATCAACTTTCTCTACGATTCTCGAAATATGAAATCGGTTATAAAAGTAAAGTTTATCCAAAAGAAATACTGGAAATGCGCATGCGTGATGACCAAAAATAACATTCCCTTTACTAACTATCAAATATCGTGTTGAGTGTATACTTACGAAGTGTATCGTTTTGCATAATTACGAGTATAAATGGCGTTGGGAAAATGGATTAATGAGAATGGTTAATGATTAATGATAGGATGAGCCAGTGGGGAGATATGTACAGGTGGTTCAGGCAGCTCAATCAAAAAGCAATGGTGAGACTAATATCGAGATAATCGTTGAACGCAATTGAGCGAATAAAAATACCCAAATTTTTTTGAGTGTTTGAGACTTAGTTTTTTCAGAAGTTGTCGAATTTTTCGATCGATTATTAGGGAAAAAAGTGTGGCTAAGGTGACCGCTTTGAGAACGCAAAATTATGAGAAACTTAAAATTTAATTGACTATATTTTTTCCATTTTAGTTCTGTCTTTTTTTTTATTTGTTTTATTAAAAAACAATGGAAAACATCGTCGGACCGATTGAGCCACCCCGACCAAAGGTGGTAATGAGCCACAGAAAATATAAAAAATCATATTTTCAATGAATAAACTGAGATGAAAAATGATTGAATCCTATTCATGATAAAAAAAAAACACCGCCCATTATCTCTTTCAAACGTATGTACATGCTGGAACATTGTAATTTTCATTAACTGGAAGAGGTATCATTAAAACAAATTGTAATTATTCCCCAGAAGTTAATAAACATTTTGATAAATTAATTTGTCCCATTGTTAGTAATAATTCCCAACTGAAATTGCCAATAAACATAACTTATTGTATTTTAGAAAAATCTCAATATTCGGATCATTAGACTCGAGAATTGAGAAACAACAAATAATTGAGGGTGAAAATAATAAAGATTGAGATAATTGTTTGGAGGATTGAAGCGTAGGTGTGATGAAGTGTAACTAACTTGTGTGCACGTAGAACCGACCTTTCCGTTGGGCCGGCCTCAGCACATGGAGTGCGCTTATCCAGTCAGGATTGACACGTGAACTCAGGGTAAACAGGACCTCGAGGCTGAACGGGTCCATCACCAGTACTTCAGGGTAATATCTAACAAGAAAGGTAAATTAAAATGTTGGAATATTCAGAGCACATCGAGCAATATATAACAACTATCAGAAAATTATCAGATTATCTGGTATCAGAAAATTGAAAGAGGAAAATTAAGGGAAGGTGTTTCAAAATTTTTACAGACTAATCCATACCCGGAACAGAATAACCTGACGTCCTCTCCACCCGCAGACACATAAGGTAGCATCTGTGTATGAATATTATTTAATTTAACAGCTTCACGACACTTTCCATCCACGAGGTCCCAAGTACACATTTCTCCACTTTCGCTACTGCTCACAATGTAGTTCTGCTCCATAATGACACTAGCACGGCTTAAGCACATTATGGGGGCCGTGTGTCCGACCAGCAGACATCTAGGTGTCATCTAGAAAGATAGGTTTCTAAATTCTAATTGTTTTGCTAATCTAGTTACTAGCAACTTGCCGCATTTTTTTCTGTTTATATAGTATATGGGTTTTCACATACTTATGAGTTCCCAAACAAAAAATAATGTTGCTTCAATATTTGTGAAACTAAGGAAAAATTGTGAAATTTTAGAAAATGCAGACTTCATAGCTCTGATATGCATATAGCATAATCTGAACAAAATAATTTTTGTTTTCAATATATTTTTTTTTGCGTTAAATAATTTTATGGGAAATTTCACAATCAAAAAAACTTCTCATAAGATTCTAAATTTTCGAAATAAAATGTAAAAGGCAAAAATTTTCCAGGTAATCTGTTGGCTGTATTTAAATATCATTCAATTGAAGAAAGCTATAAATAAAATATTGAAGGAGAGTTATATGTAATTAGCACCTAACTACTACGCCCACATTTGCCATATTCCTTCACTTTTATTTGTGTTATAACTTGTTTTGGCTCCGCTCGATAAATGTCGAGAATGATTAGCCTAATTACCTTTAAAGTGTCTGGGTCCACCTGCCACAAGCATATTTGTCCATCGTAGCATCCGGTGACAAGTGTCTTTTGATCCCTCGATAAATAAATACATGATATGCAGTGAGTGGGTGCTATTCGGCCCCAGAGTACGATCGGCACAACCAAACTCGGGCCTGCCGTCATTTTCACTCAACCTGGAAGCAATAATCATTGGATTATCATTATTACAATCTTTCAGCTCTACTGGCGATAATTAACAGTCTGTTAGTTGTCAAGGCTCTGTTATATCTATTATTAGATAGCAGAGAACATGTCTAAGAGGATCAGTTTCTGCGGTCAATAGTGTGAATGAAAAGTTTCAATTTTTCGTTCATGGTTATGGACCACACCCCCGAATGGACGATAATTATTACGAATGCTTGAAGAAGAGATGATTTTTTTAAATGCTCACAATCAGCCGTGACGCAAAGTGTCAGATGGACATTGTCACGTGACCCCATCCCCCAGTTATAGTCGGCGCGTGTAGCACGTGCAAGGAATTTAAAGCAAATGAATACAGCAGTAAAGGAGTGTATTTCAACATCCTATAGTTAAAAGGAGAGGCGAAAGGAGCTATGGATATATATCGAAATTATCGAATACCGTAAGACCGAAACCGACGCGATACCTGTCAGTGCGGCGGAAGAAGGAAATGCGCGTGCGCAGCGCGCCGCCGGATTCTTTCCAATAAAGAAGAAAGTAATGGTGAAAAACCATCGCCCAAGTTTCATATTGTACCGAATCGTCTAAGTACAGTACTTACACTACCTCATAAAACTTTTTTAATTAGCCGCCCTCAAGACATTAGGAAAGTTTGATGAAGCCGCAAGTTATATTCCGAATAGCTTGTCAAAAGTCGAACGCACGAATATTATGTTTCTTTCTTCTAGGAGTGTTGAGAGATATGTGGCAGCACGTGGTACACAAAAAACGCGGGTTGTTATTGTCGGCAAGTGTAGTGGAATTAGTCGGTAGCGCTGTCGCCGGACGCATCCGCAACTAAATAGACACATTTGTGACGTCATACGCGCTGAACATTGGGTCTAATTTATTGAGTTCGGTTTCAATCAATTATTTGAAAATATGTTAGATGATGTTCCACGAAATTTGTTGTCAGTAGTCATCAATAGCCTGGACAGGCCCTATTAATGATTGTGGCGCGTAAAAGTTCGCTGCATGCAATAAGTTTCATATGGTGGAAATTAAATGGTTTTTGAACAAAAAATACGTAAAAATGTGATATCATTTCAAAAGAATACGAAAACTGAGAGGTCGAAAATGAAAATGAAAAGAAGTTTCATTGAAAAATGAAAAAAATAGTGACCCTGTCAAAGAGTTTGCATGATCCGAATAATTTGAATTACTCATAATATTGATGATATTCATTCCAACATGTTGCAAAATAAATAACAAACTATATAAAAAAAAACGGCAAAATTCGATGACATAATTAATTACGAAATTCACTGAATGCCAAATTAGAACAGTTCTATTGGAAAATCCACAAGCAACGAGGAAGTACACTCGAAATGATATCATTCGTATCAATTATCACAGGTCCCCAAGGCCACAGTATAACAACATGTGTCTCATTGTTTATTCCTTGTACCACACACCGTCATTCACTCCAGCGTCGTTATCTCCCGTTAAATTCTCGAAACGTCACTGATAACACAGAAAAAAAAATTAATAAATAATTCAACACCGGTGGATCGATGATAATTCCTTGAACATAATCAAAATCCCGTCTTCCCTTTCCACAAGAAATACCATGAGATTGAATGAAAATCAATAGATGACGATTAAGAAAAGTCGATTGCAAGTCCATCAATCAGTGCATTATCGACGAATTATTGTAATTTCAATAATTAAGATAAATTGAATGGTGAAATTATTGACCCGCGTCTGCCTTGATTGATTCACGAGACGTCACTTGTCAGTTTCACACTTGTCGAAATTTGTTTGTTCCATATTTAACCAATATAAGATTTTCAAGGTTAAACTATGGGATGATTGGCGGACAAATTACTCACCAGAAGTGGTGGATTAAGACGGCTAGCGATTAAATCCACACAAGTGGCCGCAATGTGCTAAAAAACACTGGAGAACTAACTACGAGAGCACTGTTGGGGCCATTTTGGACTTTAGAGAGCAATCAGCTGTTCTCATAACTACTGCGCATAGCGCCTGCGCATGTGGCACAATTTGTGGCGTTTGGATTTGAAAAGAATTCGAGGTTTGACATGCAAGGTGTCAAGTACAATGGTATACAGAAATAAATCTACACGCTGGAATTATTACTCTATGATATTGGTGTTTGTATGTGAAATTGGGGACAAAAATTGAATGTAAATCGGGATTTGTTGCATAGGAAAGGTGAGTTTTTGAAAAAAATTGTTTTCTCTTGTAATACAACAGGGAGATACTGCCTGTCAGATTTGTCGCAAATAACTGAGCGTATCAACTTTTCCATGTTAAAAAATGACAGGCGTCCACTGAGATTTTTTTTGCGAAGTGGATGAGCTTATCTGTCCGCTGGGATCCTTGTGGAAAATTCGCGACTCACTTCAAAGCTCGAGTGATATTCAAGGGAGTATTTTTTCCGGTTGAATTACGGCCAAGGAGATTATACCACAAGATGACAATAAAATTTATACCTTCAGTAAGTGAAATCTAGTCATTTCGCATCCAATTGAATTAAATTGAAAAGTTTTTCTCTAACTATATGGAAATTCATTATCATATATAGTTATGACAATTTCATCAATTGACATCTCTTTTGGTTGGGCCGCGATGAAGTTAAGTGGTGCGTTATTTAAAATTGAGATTCGAATGGGAAAGACAGTTAATAATTGGGGCCTTATTAAGCAATAATTACCAAGCAATCTCACCCATGGAAAAAGTTCACACCTGTCAAACTTCGTACATTTGTGTTTTCTGTGATGAAGTGAGTTTCTTGTGGGATGAGGTCACGTGGGTCGTTGAATGGAGACTTCCGATGAAGAGACACTGACAAAGTATGTAGCAAACTCTCCAAAAGTTCTGAATATTTGTAAAACTCCAAAAATTTCGTTGAAAAACGTAAAAAATTAGAAAACTTTGAAAAATATGAAAAAGCAGAACGAAAACTGAGATAAAATTGAGACTAAAAATGGAATCATTGTAAAGAAATTGAGAAATGCGCGCGCATGTTTTTTTTTCAAAACTTTCGTTCAAGATAAATAGGCGAACAACTTTGTCGACGGATGCGCCGAGTTTTGCCGTCAGTTGACGATTTAAAACACCGTGGAGTTGCATCTCAGCGCGGCACGCACACGAGTTAATTTGCAAAAAAGAAAAATAAAGGAAATAATTTGATTGTTCACTCCTGACAAAAATCGGCGCGGACTATTCAAATCTCGAGGTAGATAATTCAACAGGCGCAACTATTCTTAAATATTCCACTGTATCGCTCATCATTGCGAGATCATAACCTCAAAAAAAAAAATGTTCTCTCTCTCATTTAAGTTCTTATTGTTTTTTTAAAATGATTTTCCATGAGTTATGATAATTCATTTTGCATTGCCTGAGTCACAAATTGATAACACTTTTATCGACGTAATGAAATTGAAAACGAAGTAAAATAGGTGCAGTTAAATTTATTAACGTAAATAAAAAACTGATCTAAACTAAATATTTACAAAATATGAAAATAGAAACAAAATCTTGATAGAATTCCTGGATAAACTTCGTGAATTCATGGAGTAAATTATATCACATTTTGCAATCTTAAGTGCTCAGATTTCATGCACGTCGGTACTCATTATACATAAAATGAGCAAGTAACATTATTTATCAACAGATTTAATTCAAGTATAAAACACGCTGGAAATAATACCATAAAATTAGAACACTATATAAGAAAAGAAAAATTGACTATATATAATAAACGCCAAAAAATTGAACCGATGTTATCATAAAATTTGGTCGATAAAATACCCTAAGGCGTGTACTTTGAAATCTCTAATACGAAAAATGGCGGTCGATAGAGTTGGTTTTCCTTTTCTTGCCTAGTAAATCTGATGTGCATCTGGCAAAAATGATAGAGCCATTCTGAAGGCCGACATAATTATTAAGAATCTCCCCGACCTCAAAGACCATTGGAAGGGTTGATAGAACAATTATTTCCAACTACAGATACAAAGATGACGTCTTATCCCTCATATTGCGGTCATTAGTACAAGCCAAAGCTTTAATAGTCACATATTTTTCTCAATGCAATTGCAATGACAGTTACATTTGACAAAAAAATTTCATCATTTTTAATTCACACGAAAAAAAATATTACGATTGTGCAAAAAAAAAAACAATGCTCAAACATTTGCTAAAAAATATTTGTAACCGTCATTGCTAATCAAAAAATTCGTGACATCAAGTGACCGTCATGGTTTGTACATGAGGGTAACGTCTCTCCCTTACCACCAGTACACTCCCCCTCCCCCCTGCAGAACGGCACGTTAACCCCAACGAATATATTCCACCAGCCTACCCCGGGCCCAGGATGAAATGTTACTACGAGGTTCTGGGTGTCCCTCGTGACGTCACCGCCGACGATCTGAAGAAATCCTACCGCAAGCTTGCATTGCAATGTCACCCGGACAAGAATCTTGCAAATCCCGAAGCCGCTAAAGAGCAGTTTCAATTGGTCCAGCAGGCTTACGAGGTACTCTCAGATGCCCACGAGCGTGCATGGTACGATAACCATCGAGAAGCCATTCTCAAAGGTGGAATTGGCGAGAACTACAAGGATGACTCCATTGATCTCTTCCAGTACTTCTCTCCAAGTTGTTTCAAGGGCTACGCCGACGATGACAAGAGCTTCTATTCGATCTATCGCCAGGTATTCGAGACCCTTGCAGCTGAAGACTCGGAGTTTGCGAAAGAGGGAGACTCGGACGAGGAGATTCCCAGCTTCGGCGACTCCAGCAGTTCCTACGACGATGTTGTTCATCCGTTCTACGCACACTGGCAGAGCTACACGACCAAACGATCGTATGCATGGTTGGATCCCTACGATATTCGGGAGACACCCAACAGAAGGGTTCTAAGACTTGTTGAAAAGGAGAACAAGAAAGTGCGGGATAAGGCGAAGCGCGAGAGGAACGAGCAGGTGCGAAATCTCGTTGCCTTCATCAGAAAGCGAGACAAGCGAGTTCTAGCGCATGCTCAAAAACTTGCGGAGAAAGCAAAGGAGAACGCTTTGAAAGCTAAGGAACGACAGAGACAGCAACTCCTTGAGAGGCAGAGAGAGCTTAAGGAGCATAAAGTTTCTGACTGGTCGAAATTTTCGAATATAGAAGCTGAGCTTAAGCACATTGAAGCTGATCTTACAGCAGAGTTCGGGGAGGTATCTGGTGAGGATGATGATTTGGAAGAATCAAATGCGTTGTACTGTGTAGCTTGCAATAAGATATTCAAGACGCAGAAGGCTTTCAGCAATCATGAGAATTCAAAGAAGCATAGGGAGAATGTTGTGGTTATGAAGAGTGCGATGGTGGAGGATGATGAGAAATTTTGTTATAGTGACGAGGAAAATTCTGGGTCTGATGATGATGATGCTGCGGAGGGTAGTGAGAATGCCCAAGGTGTTAAACTTGCTACTGGCCCAGAAATGCCGGACTTTTTGTTGAATCCTGAAAGACCCAGTGAGGAGGAGGATGGGAAGGGGTCTGAGGGAGAGATGATGTCGGATGACGATGATGATATTGATGAAAATAGTGAAACTAGACATAAAAAGAACAGAAAGGGGTATACGGTGCTGGACCCTCAAACTGATACTGAGGGATACATTTTCCCCGGAAGTGAAAAGGGAAAGGATGATGATGGTGACGTTGCATCTGAAGGTGAGTTGATATCGGACCAAGAGGAGGAACAGATTGTGTCCAGTAAAAAGAAGAAGAAGAAGGGGAAGAGTATCAAGGCTTCGGTTGTGGAGAGTGATGAGGAATTGAGTATTGATATGGGGTTGTCTAAAAAGCAGCGGCGGAAGAGGCAGAATCAGGAAGAGCTGTTGAAGAAGAAAGAGGATAAGATTGATAGGGATGATGATGGGGATGGTGCAGAGGCGAATGTTGGGGAGAGTTCTCCAGCGCCGCTTAAGAGTAAAGGGAAAAAAGCGAAAGAGTTGAGGAAAGCTCAGAAGGAAACCGAGGCCAAAGCTCAACCGCAGAGAAGTAGAAGAGAAGCTAAATCATCGGATGTTCCGGATGTTGAGCACTTCTGCGTTACGTGCAAATCTGAATTCTCTAGTAAAAATAAATTGTTCGATCATTTGAAGAAGACCGGGCACTCGGTTTACTTACCTGCAACCGTGAAACCCAAGAAGAGCCAGGAGAAAAAGTCCCGGGGTCGGGGGAAGTTGGAAAGCGATAGCGAATAAATGTCATCTTTGTAAATATGTAGAGTCGAAGGTTCATCTTGAAAAACTCGCCCAGAAAAATTTCGAAGTGGAAATCTTTGGAAAGGAAAGATGATCATTCGAACCGGAAGTCATTCTGCATTCAATCCATTTTGTATACATATACAAAATTACAGATTATAATACAATATAGTTTATTGTAATTCGTAATCATGCGATAGTAATAAATTCAATTTTTACCTGAATATTTATCTATAATGATGATAATTTTCCCAGACATGAATGATGTGAGAGATTCAATATTTCAGGTCACGATGATCAATACCATCCATGCAGCTGCACATCACAGGTAACTATCAATAAAAGTGATATTCATTTTCTTATTAATTCCAAGGTTACGGGGTATCGGAAAATCGCACCATGTGACCATCCATGAGAGAAGGATCCATTGTGTCGGTTGCATCTGCTGATCATCACTCAGAATTCAATTGGAATTCCCTTCTTCATTTTTATTAAACATATTTGATGTTACTTGTAAAGCTGTAGAAAAATTAGCGTAATTAGCACGGCTCAATAAATTACGGTACATTTTCTTTAGCAACCCTAGGATATTGGGTAGAAATGCCACGAGTACTTTGAAATGATCAGCGTATGCTTTAGCAACGCTAATAACCAAATATTTTTCACACTTTGGGCAATAAAAACTAGGTCCACTCCGAGACTCTCCAACATGACACCGCTAGAGGGGACTTGGCGCTCTAGTCCTGCCGGCCCCTCCAACTTTCCCCTCTTTCTCTCGTGTGCTGCGCGGAGTATATCCGCAGTAACTGTTCGCTGATCCGTTACCCAGTATTCGGTGTTGTGTAGAATCAAGATACATCAATATAAGAAATGACGGAGAAATCTGATGAGAAGGGAAATGAAAAAATTCGTTGATTACATTTGGTCGACAAGTTAGCAGAGATAGATTGAGTTAAAAGAGGTATTGGGTTTAGCTGAAGAACCACAAATTAAATGTTTTAAATTTGGAAACCTGCGCAGACGACAATTTCTCGATGAGCAAATAGAATTTGAAAATAAACCATATTGATAATTCAACAATTGTATATAAGGATTTAATAACGATGTTTGCAGGCCCGCATCAACAGCAGTGAGAAAGCTGATCTATCCAGCAGCGGATCGCAACAAGGACCCCATCCTGAAAGTCCTGAAGAGACTGATACACCCAGGTGCTGATCAAACGTTGCTGGAGATAGCTTCCGGTTCCGGTCAACATGTAGCTCACTTCGCTCCCCACTTTCCCCAGGTTACATTCCACCCCACTGAATTCGACGCTTCAGCGCTGGGCAGTATTACTGCGTACACTCGGGATCTTGACAATGTTGTGGAACCCCTGAATGTCGATGTTTCTACGGATCATACCACTTGGGCAGGTGCATCATTCAAGGAGAACAGCCTGGACTACATTTATTGCGCCAATATGATCCACGTGTCCCCTTTTAAGTGTACCATTGGTCTCTTTAAAAATGCCGGTGCTCTGTTGAAACCTGGCGGACTTTTGATCACTTATGGAGCTTATGCCGTCGATGGTCAGATCACACCTGAGAGTAACATCAAATTTAATGAGTCCATCAAGTCCCAGAATCCCGAATGGGGTCTCAGGGATGTCAGGGTACTCGAGAAAATTGCGCTTGAGCATAGCGTCAAGTTGATGGAAATGAACGATTTGCCTGCTAACAATAAGCTGCTGGTCTGGAAAAAAGTGTGATCAATTTCGGGACCTTTTCCACCTATTTGATACAAGACATGCAAGATGATGGCAACGCAGGATTTCAAACGTATTTCGAAGAACTGGGCTTATAGAATAAACGAATGTTGATTGGTGAAATCATAGGACATCTACTATGATACTCCCTTCGATATTTCATATTTTTGTAATCATCTATCATACTCATCAAAATTCTGCTGATTTTCCATGTGTTTTTGGTGGAGATCATTGTAAAATTCTGGGCAAAAGAAGGTACATTTTTGTTTACGGGTCTATAATTTTTTCTGCTGCAGGAACGGGAGGCAGAAAGTTAATTGTGTCCATGGGAACAGCATAGTGTTGGGAACCAAATTTTTGCATCTTCCCATGCACAGTCTATTACAAACTATATTGTGGCGGTTTATATTGAGTGCAAATGAGAGTTTTAGTGGTCCTTCGGGGGACACCGTCTATATTGTATATGCGATTTTATGTGCATTAGAGACAATCCATATGGTACATCACAGTAGCGTAGAATTTGAAAATGATTTTAAGAAACTGGGAAGAATAGAACAAAATTTTGATGATGAGGTCACAGAGCATTCGACAAGATGGTCTCTTAGATTTAATATGTTGGTAGTTACCGATTGAAATTAACAATTCTTCCGCTATTATAATAATCTCACACAGAAGGAAATGTAATATAATTTTTGTATCAACGTCGTCTGGTCGTTTGTACAATAAAGCAAGATACATCACAATTGAAATTTGTGTAATTAAGTATTTCACACTGTAGACTACCCTATTCAAGAAAGCGCATACACAAAAATGAACATCGTCAGAGTCGAAATTCGTAAGACGATTCCTCATTAGTCTGTCATAATTCATTTTTCAATCGTGATTCATTTATTGCTTGATCAGATTGGTCAGATGACATCGGGAAGTTGGTTGGCAATCGCGTTTGCGTCGATAAACATCGATATTTGGGATATCGATTCGGCTTCAGTTTTCAAAAGTATGACAATTGTTCAAGTTGTCATAACTTATGTAGTTATTGAAAATCATATACACAGAATATTTTTTGAGCTTCTGTTAATTTATTAAGTTTCGAGTGTTTCACATATTCTGTCCAGTGTTGACAAATTTTATATGCACGCGATAATTACAGAAAAAGCAAAAGATGCTTGCTCTAAATTGGAAAATTGAAATCTCTCATTTTTTCGGAGTCAATGATTAACAGTACCTTCAACTTCAGAAAAGATGTTGTTGCTTCAAATATCAAGTTGTAATTCAGCGTGTGAAGCGCGCATTCATTCTTTCATGGCATGTAAGAGAACATTATCAAACACAGTGCAGGAACGAACTCTGATAATCTTGCTGATAATGATGCCTATAGAAAATAATTTCAGGAACAAACAAATTCTTAAATTGTGGCATCATATCCACCTACAAAATCGAAAGAGTTTTACAAACTATTCACCATAATCATCACAAGTATGAGTCATCGTATTCGATAATATAAAATTATCAGTTGTTGCAGTATTTTTTCCCCAGTTATCTTGGTAAGAGTGCAAATGCATAAAGATTAGATTGCACTAGATATAAACGGAAATTTCTGCTCCCAATGAGTGGTGGCATCTCGAGAAAAATGATTGGCCCTAAAATTTTGTTGTTATTAGTGGGAGTGTTTCATATAGTTTGGGGTGAGATGGAAATCAAATGCACAGACAAATTTTGCGCGGTGAGTAAAGTACAATACGAATTTTTAAAACTGAAAGTAACGCAATTGTAGGACATGAAAAACTTATTTCTAAGCAAACTTGTTTTTTTTTTTGGTAAAGTCTATACAAATTTTTTTTTTTTCAAATTTCTATCACAACCTTTTGCCTTGATAGCCAAACACCTTAATCCAATGTTTGTTTCCATCTGTCTCCATGAAAAAGCACTACATTGAGACGAAAGGCTGCCCCGAGTTGAGCGCAGAATGCAAGATCATGAATGCAACTCATTATGGAACTCATCTACCGTACCCTGACGTTTGTAATTGCTGTAGGTATTGTCTGACAAATATTCTGGAGGGAGAGCCGTGTACCTCGGGCTCTCCCGGGATGCTTCCACCGACAGAGGTCTGCGGTGCTGGTTTATCGTGTGATAGAGACGCAAGCGGCAAATCTAAATGCAGTAAAAGTAAGTTACTCTCACCTTTCGGAGCCAGTTTCTCAGAATAACACTCAAGATCAATGATAATTATGGAGATGTAATGTGATTGTAATTCTAGTGACAAGGACGAAATGCACGGAGGATCAGAAGGAATTTGATGAGCGGAAGGCAGCCGGGAATGCCGGCTATCTTGAAGTGCGACCCGAATGCGATGAGGATGGGCTTTACGCTGCTGCTCACTGTATTCCAGGATCTATGTAATTCCTAAAACTATAAATTCTTTCCCATTTTGCTTAGTCCTTCATGACCGAAAATTGTGTGCCGTGCACTTAGCTCTCGAGTTTCGGGATCGCAAGCTTAGAAATAGCGAAGATAGCGATTACCCCTTCCCCGTGCGCAGTAGCGTACGGCGCACTCCCCCTACCTACTCCTCAACGCCCCAGCGAATAGCCATCAGCGACTGAGGGGAGAACCTTCCCCCACTCCCCATTCGACTACCTGTCGATTCCCAATATTGAATCAGACATTGGGAAACGATAATCGCGTTCAAACCGGAAGTACCAAGCGCGCCTTTGTTAAAATTCAAGTTTAACATATTAATCCTCTTCTCTCTATTTTCACATCACCGACATGACGTTCAAGATGCTACTGCGTTTCTCCGGAGGGCAACCGAATCTTCGGCGAGTCAGTCTTCCTGGATTCCTGGAGCAAAGCGAAAATGACTTGTGGTAAAAACCGACATCAAATACTCATTGAGAATTCTTCTCAAAATTTCAAATTTTTTCAACATTGTTTATTATCTTGTTTATTTCACAGGCTGCTCAATAAATGACTGGAAAGCTCGGAACACTATAGATGTTGATCGCTGGGAGGGCCAGCGCATTCCGGTACAAACGGCTCGTTGTACGGAGATCGGTCTTTTTGATCCGCTGCAGTGTATGCTGGGGGATTCTCCTAATTGTGCATGCGTTTCACCCATGAACGGTCAACCGAACATTGCGGTTGGAGTTGTCAACGTGAACAATATTACGGAAGGACATCCCCCATGTTGTGAGAACTATTCTTAAAGTCGCTCATATAGGGCACTGTATTATCAAAGTTGTAACAAGACAGGAACTTTGCAATGCGTTGAGCGCATCAGGCAGAAATGAAAGCCAATTGACAATTGTTTCCTTTTTCAGTTGATTCCAAAAGACACAAGCCTGGCATGTATGTGACAGCCTGCGAATCGATGAGAGCATCGGCTCCAGGTTTATCCATAGCCCGCAAAGAGTTATTCACATATCCGGTTTGCCAGGCAGATGGAATGTTCCATCGGGTACAAGTCTCAGGATCCCGAAAGATTTGCGTGGATCCATCCGGGACTGAGATTGGTGATTATGGTGCTGATGTAAACTCCGCAGAAGCAGAAGCTATGAATTGTCGTAAGTGTCCAACCATCCCACTCGGAAAGATATATAAAAAAAAATCCCTTCCTGATCCTCAAGAATCCCCTTGTTCACAGATTGCGCCAGAACCGTTTGGCTTCTCATGCAACACGGAGTTACAGAGTTGCCCACGTGCTGCACTTCAGGAAATTTCAAGCACTGGCAATATCGAAGGAAGCAGTACTACTGTGTGGACGGAAATGGTGATCAAGTAGGAGTGGAGAAGGATCGAGTAGAGGAACTGTCTTGTTATCAAGAAAATGATGGTCAGCCTTGTTTGATAAGAAACTGAAGATTAAAGACTTGATAAAAAATTGACCTAACGCCAGTCCCAGAATTTCCAATGCTAAATCAATTCTTCCGCGGTATTCTGCAACAATTTCTGACTATGAGCAATTATATGAACCAGCTCCAATGAATGTGGGGTTGTAGCCTTTGGAACACGAGGTCCAACGTTCGAATCCCCGTACGGGGAGTCTTCTATCGTCATAGTAGTTGACCTGTGCAGGTTCCAATTCACACACTTATAGAAGGATTTAGTGGCCATCAACGAGGCTTCTTTATTATGAACCTGACACACTTGAATAGGACCAAATGAATAATCGGTACCAGATCACGGATGGCGAAGTGATTCATTAATAATTAACGAATGCACACTTGGTGCTAGCCTCGCTATGCACTCTGTTTTATTTCCGCTAGATCGAAGACATTGGCAAATTTGAAGTGACCTTTTTCCTAAGACTATTCACATCTGAACTCTCCATAAATATTTCTGATTCATCTTCGTCGATACATGAAAGAGCGCTCTGTCTGGGGAACGTGCAGGATTGGTGCATTGAACCACACATCGCTCAAACGTCTGGGGGCAACCATCATTGACAGACTCATGCCGGAGTACATTCTGATATTGTGCAGGCACTCAACATAGTTTGTGAGTTTAGCATCGTCGGTCTCGCCCGATACTGCGAGGGAAAATAAAATAAGTATTAGCTGTAGCAAAAAACCAATTTTGAGCTTCGGTGTTCAGATTGACTAGATGCGTACCATTCTTTGCACATGCGTTGAGAGTTTCAATCCACTCAGCTCGTCTTGGCCTCTCAGGTATGATGTCCTCCACCATCTGAATGAGTTTGGCTGTATCAATTCGCCCGTCGTCAACCTACAAGGGAAAAGGTACGCTGAGAGAGGGCTACTATCAACATGCTCTAGGAGTGATCTGTCTAGTTTATGCACGAAGATGAATATGAGAAATATGATCAGAAGATCTCTGTGACACTTACCATACTATTTTTACTCAGAAAGCATTTCATTATGTACTTGGGTAAGGCACTGCCCTTCAATTCTAGCCAGCTTTTCTGTTCGTTGCATTCGCGGAGGGTGGCTTCATGCTCCTCCCAGGTGTACGCTGTAGCTTGATCCTGAATGAAGAGTTGTTAATGGTATTTTTTAAAAAAAGCTACAATTATATGGAACAAGAGATCTTGCGGGGAATCCTCGGAAACGTTGAAATTTGAGAGGATCTCCTTTTGGCATTTTCGGTCTGAGGGCTTGCAGAGATTTTAGATGAGCCTAATCAGCAGGATTTTCAGTAGTTTTCAGAAAATACAGAGAACGCGTTGGAAATTTACAATCAAAGATTAAGAAAAAAATTGTAAACCTACATATATATGGTTTCTAATAATCCGTGGAAGCTTGGAGAAAAAAATACGACAAGTTTTTCTTGGCTTATTTTAAAATTATACGATTGATGTTGCACGTACTCATTTGGACTCTCAATTGCTCTGGGATTCTCCGGAATGGATTTATGAAACTCTAGTTCGATATCCCATTACGGATTGACGTACGTATTTCCTTATTTGGAGATATCGCTCTGGTTGCATAATGGCCATGTACTTAGTAAAATAAATGAATGATGAAAAAATATGATGGCAACCGAATTGAGCCCATCCTCGACAGATTCAAGGATTTAACAAATTTTGCTAAAAAGGCTGGACCATATTCTTGACTTTTGCCATGAACGAAACCCAAACACCAGATCACGTTATAAATAGCCCGGCAAAGCCTTGTCGAAAATCTGTAGGCAAATCGAGTCAGACAATACGCAACGACTCCCGGGGAGGACAAACTGATCCAGAGATCCAACAATGGCTCTGTATTTCTTCCTAAATATAGCACCGTCGCTAGAAGTATCATCTCCGTCTAACAAAGAATTATGCAAAACCTCTATATATACTTAATTTTTTTCCGGTTCTGCAACTCTCGAAAACTCCATATATACATATATTTTTTTTTGCTATTTTTTTATCTAGTGGCTCCTAATGTAAATACTGTATATACCTGGCTGAAGGCTCTCGGGTGTTCTCGCAATGCAGACCGTTGAAAGTTAAAGTTATGAATGAAACACTTCATACTCACATTTTGGCAATGATAAGAGGTCTCGTATAAAATTTTATATAGTAACATATTTTTTTTAAACACAATTGCTTAGAGATTCGTGGATTAGAGATTTATTCATGAAATTTGATTTTTTATTTAATGATAATTTTTACTCACCATCAAGCCAAGGGCAAGAAAAGCCACCAAGATCACGTGTTTTATCATATTTTTCATTTCTAGTCTTGAACCACTTTGAAACTGATTCACTATCGCATGAGCTATATATATCCGGACATTCTCATTACCAAAAATGCGTTAAGTACTCAAGCAGACATCATCGTGGGATTTGTTGATTGGTTTGTTAAGTATCACTGGTAATTCGTCATCCGAATATGACGATATAATGATATAAACTACGCAGCGGACATCAATAATGAGAAAAGAATTGCGTCGATTGGGCCGATTTCTTCCCGAATATAGTGACAGTTCAATTTGTAACTTCAAATTCATGTAAAATATATGTTTCAGCAAATGTTTGAAGTAGTGGAAAATATTAAAATGCCTGAGGTCCATTACCTTTTCGTTTCATATTTTTTTTTCATTTCAATTTTCAATTACATTGGGCAAATTTTTTAATTTCGTTTTTCTGTTATTTCGCAGTCAGATTTTCACGTCGATTAATTTCGACGATTTCCGCCAATTTGATCATTTTTAGTTACTGTAAAAAACTAAGTAAATTTTTTGAATTTAATTAACGTCAATTAATTTGTGGAGAGATATTTTAATATTCTTCAAAGCCTAAGTATTGACCACTAGGAAAAAAACTAGAAAAATCATGCGAATTCATCTGAGAAAAAATCCTTAAATAGTAGACAAGTTCAATATTTTTTTGAGTAAAATCGAGTAATTTATTAGAACACTTGTGATCTTCTGTAAAAACCTCAGGAAATTCAGAGTAAACCCTTCCTCCACTGAATTCTCAATTATTAGTAACTATGATAATAAATAATCTGTAACTTTATGTACAATAATTAAATTGATTTTTCTATGTACAAAACTTGTATAATGTTGCAATTCTCGTTGCTCGATTTTCATCGAATTACTGCGAGAAATATAATGATGGATATTAGAGTAGAGCAGTGATAACACGTTAAACTTGACGCAGAACCTCCATACCAGTGTGCGAAGAGCGCTGAAAACAGAAATTATTACAAGTAAATAATCTTTCCAACTGAAAAATATTGCCAATCCATGATTGATGAATTTTCTTAACACTGTGCTGTTACTCAAATTTTGATTAAGATCATATGTACAAATCAGAAAAGTTCCAACTGACTCAACTTACCCGTATCATCTTGATTAGTGATCCAGCCTATAACTGGTTCCATAACATTCTGACGTTGAAGCCACTTGTAGAGTGGATCAAAGTATCGCATCAGTGCAGCAGCATCAATTCTGTTTGTTCTGCCACGCGTCATCTCACGTACAATATCCTGCCAGGGTCTGGACGAGCCTTGCGATAAAACATCCCTAGAAAAGTGGTAAAAGTTGAGAAGAAAGTGTTTAAAGTTTCAATTTACTCTGACATAATTTTTTTCTTAAAACACAAGTGTTCGGTCGCGCGTGCTGCGCACGCGCACTTCCTTTCCCGGCCGCACTAACAGGTGGCGTGCCTGTTTCGGCCTTACGCTTTTCGATAATTTCGATATATATCGATAGTTCCTTTCGTCCCTATTTTTTACTATCTAAGTCCATCCTAGAATTCATAGTGTGAATTATTCACTTACGCCAATAATCTGCCAGCCTCCCTGGACCGGTAAAGATCACACGAGTGCAGATCCCCCTGGTGTCCGGAAATATCACAAAGTGACTCATACAATTGGTACTGCATGACGGTCCCCACGAAGTACCTGCAAGGATTTAAACCAATTAACAGTAATATTGCTTCCTATGATCAAGACTTGTCTTCCACATCCTCGAGATTTGTATCGTGTATTATGAGAGAAATTAATTTGATATGTTACTTGGCGTATGGAATATCTGCTGGAATATGATACTTCGAGGCTGGATCGAAGTCACGTTCGATTCTCGCGATTGGTGGCACTATACCCTGGTACTGCAGTCGCAGCTCCCACCAGCGTGTCGTCATATCCGGTACTCCCTCACTGAATACTCTCCAACGCCACTATAAACAAACACACTATCATTTGATAATGACTATAATTGAAATATTTACAATTACAAGTTTGCCAATTGACCGCACTTGCACTTTGAAAATGTTCAGAATTTTTCGAAATGTAGTTGCGCGTTGCTTACGATACCTTCATAGGCCAATCATAGGCTTACGATGTTAATAAGGAGCTGCATGTAACTGTTATACTGCCTCGTTATATCCTACCTGATCTACGATATATGCAAACGGCAAATAGGCAACTTTTCGCAATGCCATGAGCATCAGAAAGTTGATGTTGCTCTCGTAATCTTCCGTTGAATTGTTATAAAGTCCAATTCTCTGGAGGTGTCTTGGGTTCATGACGGACAGTTCCACAGCATCACTCACTGCTTCGTGAAAGCCGGGTAGGGCCTCATTGCGAAATATCAGGGGCTGATCCTTGTACTGAAGGTAATACTGCATGTGGGCCATTTCGTGATGACTCGATAGCAGATCTTCCATCGTCACTCGTGTACATTGTTTGATCCTAAATATGGCAACATTAATTTTCATCTCTTCCCCCCCCCCCCCCCCACCCCAGGGAAATTATCTCAGAAAAATTGAGCATATCTGCAATTTGGTGATGTAATGAACGATTACCTGTAATCGATGCGGTTGCAGAAGTCCCATGCACTCGGTGTACACTTAACATCGCGATCAACGGGTTTCTCGAACATGGAGTATCTCCAGAATTCTGGAGGCATTGGCTTCATGCCAAGCGACGTGAAGAACTCCTCTGACATTTGGAACATTCTGCAACAATATCATCATAATTGCTACTATGAATTAATCAAAAAGATTTTTCTCCGTCACCTTTCCTGCGTTGGAAAAAAAAAAGTGATTTTGGTAATGCATCCTTGAGAAATCTTCGACAATTTTCAGACCCTTGAGGCATTGCATAATAATTCGATTTTGAATAAAGTTTACCTCAAGGGAGTAAATCCTTGGATGATCATATCCAGAGTAACATCGAACCGCCTTGCTGCTGGAAATGGTTCCACAAGATCATAAATCCCTTCCCAATTCTGGGCCCACATGTTGCCCAAGAGGTGAGCGGGAAGTGGTCCATCAGCTCTCACTTTATCTCCATATCTCTCAATCAGCTTGGATCTCACGTATGTGAAGAGGTGCTTGTACAGAGGCATCATAGCAGAAATAACTTCGGCAATGTTTTGCTGGAAGTAGTCGTCCTCGTAGATCTCTCGCATCTGCTCACCAGTATCGGAGAAGCCGTTGAGGCGCGCTGCCTGATTTGCCAGTTGAACGTATCTCATATACTTGTTTTTTAAGGGCGGACCCACAGCCTCCTGCCACGCTCGCCAATAATGCAGGAGCTCTTCGTAGTCTCTCGATTTTGCCATTATTTTGCTCACATCTGGAATTTTTGGAGTTAGAGATGGAGGGTATAATCGACTTGGGTTTGTTCTCTCTACTCAGTAGAAACAGGTGCCTGAATTTAAGAAGTTTTCTGTAGACATTTTTTAGATGTTTACTAAGTGTCTGAATTTCTCTGGGGTTTTTTATGGAGGAATTTATCATTCGGAAACATCTGGAATAATTTTTCTAAGGATCTCCCGCGAAAATTTTGTTAATAGAAGTCAGTTTACCGTGATCCATGTCGAGGTCGCAGGCCGTTCCCATTTTCTTATAAGGACACAAACGCGCCCTTGCATAGGATTCCTTCATCTCTACGATCAGGTGATGAATCTGTAATGTACGATCTTCATAAAAAAACCTACCAATCATCAAATCAATGGTAAAAAGTTCGTCAATGTTAAACGCGTCACGAACAAATTGCGGGAATACGAAATACTTTCCCTAAATCGGGAAGTTAAAAATTACCTCATTGAACTTGTCTTCGGTCAACGAATTCCTTCCTCTGACTGCAATTAGTTTGAGTTGTCGCCTCGCCAGAGGGTCTGGTATTCTCGTCCAGGCGAAGCTCACAGTTTTCTTCCATGACGATCTTTCAAATTTGAGTTTCAGCGTTTGTTCCTCCAACTGAATGAAAAATTATTCAACTTTGTAGAGTAGATATAGAGTTTACCATAATTCGAAATTAGGAATAAGATATTTCTGAAGATCGCCTACTACTAACTCAGTTATGCTTTACAGGAATGGGTTGTGAGTAAAAGCTCCCGAGTGGTCCATGCTCGAGGAGTTGTTCTTAACTCGAGAAGGACCCCACTCCGGCAGTGAGGGAGCGTGAGCGTCGACGCTCATTGGAGGACACATGTGGGGTGGTGGGGGAAAACCGTATCGCGAGCGAGAACGAAAGACAGCAGGAGAACGCGGATGGAGGGGAGTGCTAGAGTGGGGAAATAATTATCCCTCCGAGACGTCGTGTTGCACAACGTAAGAATGGACGACTTGCAAGTCTTCCAGACCTCAACATAATTTTTTTGACACGTGCACTTTAGGACTATTCTGAACTTGAGAAATAAGATTTTCTTCGTTTGCTGAGGGCATTTATTATTATGCAAAAAAACTCACCATTTTCCTTCGATTGTAATCCGTAATGTTTGTTGCGAAGTTCCATTGGGCCATCATGGTCCTTGTACAGATGCTGGAAGCTTCTCGATCATATTCCCTCAAAAATTGTAGAGCTTCTCCCAAGTTAACGTTGAGTCCCTGAATATAATCGAGCCAATTAAAAACAAATCATCAGAAGAAGGAGAAAATTGAGGGAATTTCCGGTGTTGCTTCTATAGAAGACCTCCTAGACCAAAGAGAATATCGATATATATCGCAATTATCGAAAAGCATAGGACCGAAACCGACGCGCCACCAGCCAGTGCGGCGGAAAAGAGAAATGCGCGTGCGCAGCCGGATTCGTATAAGCAAATGGCGCCAAATTGCCACTATGCTCTCATGGACCTACCACGTGACCTACACCGCGCTCCTTATTGGCTGGAATGCGGTAAGGGAAACTAACCCCGAAAAAATTTCCAAATTAGCTTATGAGCGTAATACAGTTTTCGATTCTGTAATTGAATATTCTGATCTGAGTTGTGAAATGGTAAGTTAAACTTTTTATCAATACAAAATTGCACTGATAACATTATTATAAATATCATCAGTTAAATTTTCATTCTGATACTTTTGTGTTTCCTAATTAAGCAATCAGAACATCTTTATGTTGCTGATCCCTGCCTAACGACCTTAATTATTTTCAAAGAAATACCTTGACCATTGATGACCTCTGCCATAATAGAAATTGAACAATGCAATCTGTCTATCAAATCATCATCTTTGCAGTACCGTTAAGTCTGAAATAACGAGCAACGGAGAAGGGCACGTGGTGTATGCATGATGGTATCTGGATAATGATGAGCAGTGCAAGTGAAAGAAGTTGAGGTCCTTCCTCAGTGCCGATGACAAGAGCTTTTGGAGCGTCAAATGTCCCAGGGAGAGCTATTTTTTTTATTCACGCTCTGATCGAATTTAGAATAGGGCCGTGAGGTCCGCGATCTGTGCTGGCGCAAACTGTACATTTACACAGTTCAAGCCAATGGACACGATGCTCAATGCAGATTGCTTGCCAGAAAACGCCGAGCCGAAGAATTGCGACAAATAAGGGCAGTTTGCGGATAAGTTTCGGTAAATCTTCGAATTTTGCTATGTGGGTTGGGTGGGCCAGCAATTGAAGGAAAACTATGGAAAACACTTTGTACTGTCTTTCGACGATGAGTTCCACACGACTGGTGGAAGGACCATCCCCGTGCGGGGCTTCAATCCTTGGACTTCGTCTGCTGGAGGCCAGTTTGAGAGTCACGAAAGATATACAGAATTTTTTTCCATTCAATTTCTGGTCAGTTGAGACCAGGTTCTACGACAAAATTCTGGTATATTTCTGCTTAGAAAATAGTTTTAAATTTTTGGTTAAACATAATTAAGGTGGAGCAATGGTCTCACCTCGGTGTAACGTGCCTCAATGCCACAGACCGCCAGTGCACCCATAAATAAAATCTGTAGGCTCCTCATTTTAGTCTCCAAGAAGTCCACACTGCTGTTCCAACGATAAAATCTTCCAATTTTTTATTAACAATTTTCAACCGTTAAATAAGAAAAATCTCCATTTTTATTTTATTCAAAATTTAGGTATGAAAATGGAGATCTCGAAAAAGTGCATGGGCTATTTTTAAATTTTCGTTGTTTTTTTTTATGGTCTTGTGGTAAAATAACACTTTTTTCTATATCATTTTCTTACGTTGGATTTCAATGTTTATGAGTGACGCATACCGCGTAACAACTTGTCACTCGATTTGCAATTTTGTGGATATATTTAAGGTGGAAATTGTCTCACTCTGTATTTTTTTTCAGAACTTTTTCACTTTTTTTGGGTTCAGCGTGAACACCCTTAAACATCAAATTTTTCAGCGCTCGAATTTTTTCGATTCACTCATCATTTGAGGAGCACATGTGTCGTGGTTTCCATTCTTCTGCTCCGTCACGGTCTCAATGTGCATTTCGGTGTTTCACATCCTAACTGTAAACCGTATTATCGAACAATTGCTGGGCTAGCAGAGAGCACGTGCGATACCTGCAATAATAAATGGGTGTATGTGGTTAAGTGTCTAGGCAACACGAAATCAGGGGTGAATCAACCCCCATTTCAGGCAGAACGAGTTTCTGCGATCGCTGGCGATCGATCTTGTCATTCGAGCAATGGTAAGTGTTTTTAGGAACGGAAGTTAATGAATTTTAACCCTTCGACAAACTACACATGTTTGGCTTTTTTATTCGAAAATTATGTCTTAAAATTTTTGCAAAAATATTTTTAGTCTTGTTTTATATTCCCGAAGTTACAAAATTTTTATCATCAGTTTTGGAGATTTTAAAATAGTAATGGAAAATATTTAAAATAACTCAACCACGCGTTTTTAAAAAATCCTGAAATTTGTTTATTTTTTATTTTTTTATTTTGCAATTTCTGCATTAAAAAAAAAATGAAATGATAAAAATTAAGAATTTGAGAAAATCTTAAATTTTGTAGAAGCTTCACAATTTTGAGATTTACAATTGTTTTGAATTCCAAAATTTAGAAAAAATTTTGAAATTCAGATTGAAAAAAAAAAATTCAAAATCCACAAAATCAGAAAAATTTGGGCTGTCTTAAAACATTTCCAACTTTTGAATGTAAAAGTATAATTGCACTCCGATCCTTCTGCAGAATCCCTTGAACCTTGAAATTTCAAATTCTCAAACGTGTTTCTTTTTTTTTACGCCAAGTTTCTAAAATTTTCAAAATCTTGAGAACTACCAAAATTTCTCGAATATTGTTGGAAGATCTAAATAATCACAATGGTGTATATTTGTCAAATTCACAGTATTCCCGCGTGAAAGAAGCCCATCAACTGGCTCTTCCCTCAAACCTTTTCCGACCACCAGTTGTTTAGCACAAGTGACTAGAAAATTTGGCAACAAATGAATATCCTCAGCCTATTACGTCAGTGCGTTTAGCACTCCACTCAGTATTCGTGCGCGTCCCGCTAAAAACTGAAACGTCCAAGTACACCCGAGGAATATTCCACAGGACGTTGTCCAGAGCGCCCACCGGAGGAAGGGACAGGCATCAGCAGTGCATGAAGCGTAACCCACAGACTTACCGCTGGCACGAGCCAAAAATCTTGCGACGCTGGAAGACCCGTGTGCACGATTATTCTGGAAATTTATGTGAACAACCACATAGAAGACCGTAAGTAGGTGAAGAAAAAACACAGTTTTTTTTCAAAAATACATTGAATTAAATGCAGGAAGAAATTTATTCAAATCGGGTGGAATGTGACAAAACCGTCGTTTCATTCATTAAAAATATTAGGGGGTGGGGGGTCAAGGGGTCACTCAGACTGTTAAATATAACTTAGAATTTTGCCAGAGAATTTTTTCCACCCACATACTTTTGCGCCACCTGGCGGAGCAACGGAGGAAACTGCGAATTAGGGGATTCCCAGAGACACCAACGCGCACGGTAATGTTCAATTGGAACGTTCTGGGCGACACACCCCCAGATTTTCACAACTATTAAAAATAGAATTTCGTCATGATTTTTCTGGAGTTCCTGATATGAGATTCTGCAGGGAACTTATTTTATTCGGGAATGGGAGATACATATATCTTGGAACTTCCACGTACTCCGTATCTATATCTCACATAGTGTCACATATAATTCACATATGTGGTCGCCACGAAAGAATAGAATGGGACAGTTTCACTTTGACCTAAGCATGGTTCCATGAAGCTATAAATTCTAATGACGTTTTGTCCTTTTCACGCATTTCAAACCTTCTGACAATGACTTTACTAATCTGGCGCGATTCCCGGGAAAGTAAGTTTAGGTAAATGAAGTAATTAACAATGGTGAAGTTGAAAGTAGTAAGGATGAAGCGACCGTGAAAATTGAGAAGAAATAAATAGGTTGGAGTAGGCATTGCCGTTAACGGATTGACCCGTTGATTTTTCAATGGAAATGGACCCATTATTTTTTGGTTTCAAGATTTTTCCACGTCTGTGAGCTCCATTCGATTATCGAAGTTCTCCGCTTTCGATGTTTAAAGTGACGACTAAGAGTCTCCACAAGAACGCGTCCAGCGTTAAATGGGGCTACAAGTAAGCTTCCGCCGTGTGGGCAAAAGATGGCGCCACCAGAAGGTTACACAGGGCTCGTTACAACGACGTCCCAATCTGAGCCTCTCTATATGGTAACAGTATAACCTTAACTTCAGTGACGGTGTATTAGCTTTACATATTTATGTATGTGTAAAGATATCTAGAAATCCTATAGTAAAAAGGAGAGACGAAAGAAACTATCGATATATATCGAAATTATCGAAAACCGTAAGACCCAAACCGACGCACCACCACTCAGTGCGGCGGAAAGAGGAAGTGAGCGTGCGCAGCACGCGCCACCAAGCTTGGAGGAAAAAACAGACAAAAATTGTAGAATTGTCAGGACTTTCAAAGCTTGCCGATATGTTTCAATGTGTTGAATTTCTTTTGAAGAACTATCATCTAACAGTCCATAGGAGTTTCAATCGGCACAAACCATGAACTATGTAAATTTACGTACCATCTACTATCATAAAAAAATGGTCAATAAAAGTGTGCCGACAATAGTGTTCGCACAATATTTTATTTGTTCAAGCGGACAAAAACGTATAGTGTATTATTGAAATCGTCTTAGAACTTGCTGTTTCCGTTTTGCTTCCTTCAGTAAAAGCTACACCGGTAACAACAATTATCCTGTGGTGCAATCTGTGACGGCTAGGATAGCGTGGTAATGACTGTCGAGATAATTGCGTCCACTCCTAGTGGCACATTACTCCCTAGAAGAGGTCCAGTTGACAGAGATGACGAATCAAAAATGTCGGTGGAGGCTTTTATTGTTTAATTGCCAGTCAGACGGATGGAGTCGTTGCGAGCCCATTGAGACACTTGGACATTCTGCAATAGTTCAATCTCATATCACTGTTAATCATTCAAAGGAAAATCATTCTAAAATATCCGCTGAGAAATAAAAGGAAAGAAAAAATCTTAAAAAAAATCGTTTCTGAAACAGAAAGCCAAATTTTTTATTGGCAATTTTTTTCTTGAAATCATTCTACGTTGATGAGAATATTCTCAAATTTTTCAAGTTCTTTGAATTCAGAGCATTTTAAAATCAGGATGGAAATACTTTTCAATTTACCCAGGGCTCAAACTCTTGTGTCCCATTTGATTCAACTGCTTTTGATGTTGCCTGAACGTCTTCAGCGCTTGAATTTGAATTTTCTTACGTCTTTCCAATCGCTTGTATGTCCTCTTCATTTCCTGGAGTTCAGCTTGCATTTTTATGAACTCCAACACATCTGGCATCTGAAATCGGTGATTGTTTTATTATGAAAGGGACTGTTTTGCCGAACTGTGCAGCATTCACACAATTTAAACCAATGAATACAAGGTCCAATGGACATAACATTCCTTGGTTTATCCAGTAATTGAAGGAAAATCGTGGAGGATCTCAATTTGTATAGCTGTTTCTATTACGATACTCCGGTTGGACGATGAATCCGTATGAGTTAGAGCCTGGAGAATTCCACTCTATTATACAGAAAGGGGAATCCCCGTACGGAGGTTAGATCCTTGGGCCTCGTGTGCCAAAGGCCAGCGCTCTAAGCACACGGCCATTGACGTCGCTTTTGAGTGCTAATCAACGACCGAGGTCTACGATGTGTTTGTAAATGAAGCCAAGGATTCATCAACGAATTCAACTTCCTACTTATTACTGCAGAGTAAGAAGTAAAGAAGTGTTGTAAAGATGGCTACACACATGCGAAACTAAGTTGGCTTATATCTGAGGCATTTTTGACTTAGTATACATTTTGCCTAGATACACAGAGATGCAAATTATGTGTATGTTGACATGTAGGAATGACATATTCACCTTATGTTCATCCATTAACTTCCTAATTTCCCTTATCTGCTCATCGGTTCTCTCGACCTCCTCTCTTATACTCTCCCCCTCGATCCTCAGTTTTTCAATCTGCTTCTCCTTCAGTTCAATCTCCCTCTCCATGTTCCTGAGAACTTGTCGTTGCTCATGCAGTTTCATTTTTTTACTACTCAATTGCAAATTGTAGCGCCCAGTGATTTTTTTCAATTCCGTCAAGTCGGCATTTTTCTCCTCGATTTTCTTCAAGTAATCGTGATTCTCAATTGCAAGCACTTGAAAGTCAATTGGGTGTAGGGTCTCACCGAGTTCTTCTCGTTGTTGCAATTGCATTTGCGATTTTTTTATTTGCTGCTTTAGGGAGAGAGTTTTCAGGCGAAGCTTTTCGACTACTCGGTCAGCAGCTTTGATCCAGTCCGCCATAAATCTAAAGATATTTTCCATAATTATTGAGGTGTATCTTCTCAATTCATTCCTTTTTTAACTAGAAAATCTAGGCAAAGCTTAAACCAAAATCAAATAAAAAATTTGAGGTAATTTTCCTTATTTCTGAAATCAAAGACAACGAACCTAAACCTCTACTTTGTACCGATAGTGACGGGGCTTTGGTGTAGTGGGTAGAGTGTCTGCCTACTATTCTAAAGGTCCCGCGTTCGATTCCCGCTCACTGCAAATATTTTTTCTGAAAAATATTTTCTCACGGACTCCGACCGATGGCAGGAACATTCCGTGTGTGCGCTATCGGCGGTATCCATGAAGTGAGACCGTGAGCCGGGACCGAACGTGACCCGTCGCGCGGGGGGGGGGGGGGGGAGGGAGGGTTCCATCGTAGACGCCCGCCATCGTATCACAGGGGTTTCTGGAGGTTTACCCTGTGATTACAAATACGATGAGCTGAAATGGCGAAGTCGGCCCCAGCCGCAATGGGTGGGTACTCTGATCCGTAGTATTGCCCATGAAGTAATGCCTACCAGCGGTTACGTGGGTGAATACGAATAGAGAAAGAGTAGAAAAAAAAAAAAAAAAAAACTTTGTACCGATAATTGACAGTGATTGTTGTAAGCAAAATTGATTTCATACAGAATTTTATATGAAAAAAAATGTTTTTTTTTAGGTGGACTCTATACAGCAGAAAAGGAATGAACAAACTTGATGAGCCTGTCTGCTGGAATTTTTCCAGTTACTGGATCGGTTCCCTTCTTCACGACGTTCTCCTCTAGCTCGGTCTTCGCTTCCTGAATGTCCTGGATTCTCAGCTGGATCTCCTCAAGCTGAGCCCTCAGATTGGCCTTTCTCTTGATGGTTCGCTGCTCGAGGTTCAGCAGGTGTCTCTTCATCTCCTCAATCTCCTTGTTAGTCATCTCGATTCGATGGTTCAGAGTGATCCTGTTGATGAATCAGTGATTCGGATAGGCCAGGTCCAGACGTAGAATGACTCACCTCAGAGTTTTTGTGTGGGGCATCAAAGCGGAGCCATAACGACGACTTCCGGCGTACGTTTGGGCGCTCATGGCGGTGCTTGGCGATGTTGAGATTTTATCTCGGAATGAGGAGAATCCAACAACACTTCCTCCTGTATTTTGGGCTGACGTCATGGGAGCTATCGTAGACGCAGATCTCTGCACTTGTTTCGCTGCTTCTAGTACTTGGGCCATCGCTGTGAAGGGCGAGCTCAATTAACCATTTGATTTAGAGTCGACCTTGCGGACAGGGGACGAGGCGTTAAGTCAGTAAAACTACGCAGGATAGGAGGAAACTTCGGGACATAATTGTGATTAATTCTTTCCCGTTTCGTATTTGTATGTTTTTTTTATTTTTGAAAAGATGAATTGTGATATTTTGGATTGGGAGGTTGGAGAAATTGAGGGAGGAGGCGAGGGTTGGAGGGGTTAGAGGTGGGTGGCGGTGGGGTCCCTAGGGGATGATGTGATGAAAGAACACGAGGAGCACGGAAACGGAGCCCCCCCCCCCCTGGTTCTTGTTCTAGCTCGATTGATTTATAGATATATCTATAGGTTATCTATATCTATCATAGATACATCCAACCTATAGGTTAATGAGAGGAGTGGCTTGTAAAGTTGAGGATAAGTTCAGGTTGAGAATATATCATGTGAGTTAAAATGTGAAGGGAACGGAAACCCTGGAAGAAGTGACGTTTTTAAATGTGTTTTATTTTTTATTTTTAAGGACTTCTAAGTTCATAGTTTTTTCTACGGTGATGCCCAGGAGGGTATTATACTGATAATTTCTCGGTAGTCTTATAGCGAAATAAGTGGGTTAACTGAGAAGACTTACTGATCAACGACTGCGGGTCATGTCTTTTTAAATAGCGCTCGAAAACCATATTCTCTAATGCCAGGAGTTTATTGGTATGCATAGCCGAGTCTAAACACTCTCGTAGGATGTCATCACTCATTTCTAGGGAACGTAAAAAACATTTTTAAAAACAATTTTATTTATTATATAATTTATAATACATTCATGTGTGAATACTAGTGTACTTCTATATAAGTGTGGCAAAAATTTTCGGATGAGGAGGGAATGTTTCTAGCAAAGTTCACTTATAGCAAAATTTTGATGAAAAATTTGCAATTTTTTGGTATTACCGGTTGGTCTGAACTCCTTCAAATTCTTTGTTGAAATTGTTAGTTTCACGGTTTCGTTACAGTAATTGCAAATGTTTCAACGAAGTGGTTTGAAAAAAAATTGTCCCCAATTAAATTTGACAATTATGAAAATCTGGAAAATTTCCAAACTAGAGATTTTATAAATTTTAAATTTTTAAATATTTTGCAAATTGTGAGATTCTAGGAAAATTAGTAAGTCCAAAAATTGTGAGAATGTAGCATTCGGCTGTTTCAAAAGTTTTCAGCTAATCGTAAAGTTGCAAAAGATTTCTCTTCTTGCTAACATCCTGTATCGAAATGAAATAACTTTCTTCCGTGAAGAATAAATGTAGCAAATGTGATCTTTTGATTTTTCTCGTGTGAGTGATGACTTTAGCTGGGACCTTTGGTACCTTCATAATTTGGTTCCTCGTCCAAGCCGAATGTGATGCGTGAGGCCAGGCTAACCCCGCTGGTTTTCCTTATGGATGCCATTTCCGGTACAACTCATCCACCACTATGAAGCTTTTCTCCGAATTATTCTATGTCAAAACCTCAGAATTTGACACTGGACCATGAATTTCTTCAACATTTTGGGAGTCTCAATGTGGAGATCTAACGTTTGAGAAATTGTTCTGTTGCAATGTCCGCGGAAACAGGAAAAGAACATCGGGACTACGACCCGTTTGATCGATATAGTTTCCCCATATTTGAATTACTTATATTTTAAGAATGAGCGCATTTGGCGGGAATTTTAAATCTACAGATATCCAAATATAAATGAGAAAATTATTTTAATTATTATTATCATTATTATAGTCAGAGTAAAAGGAACAGTTTTTGAACACTTTGGATTTGCATTTTTCTCATGCATTCTCGCGAATTATACCGAAACACGGTTGATGTGGGAGAATTTTCGCACGTATTTTAAAATTGAAATTGCGTACCAGAATGTTTGAGACGGTCATCTCGGTCGAATATTACCATTCCTATAGTAAAAAGGAGGGACGAAAGAAACTATCGATATATATCGAAATTATCGAAAAGCGTAAGACAGGAACCGATGCGCCACCAGTGCGTGCGTTGAAGAAAGGAGATGCGCGTGCGCAGCACGCGCCGCCGGCCTCGCTCGGTGAAAAAGAAAAAAATCGAATGTCATGTAAATACAATAAAATACAAATTATTTCTCAAAATACGATGCAAGTATATTTACAAGTCGATCAAATTTGCACACAATAATCAAATTTCAGAGTCAAATTTCATGACAAGTATGACAAGTAATAGAGATAAACTATATTACAATAACAATTAATATCATTTTATTGACAGTTACAATTTATGTTTTCAATAGAATAATCTTAAATCAATTAATTCAGGCTTCAAGTATAATTACAACTCGCCGGCAAGATCTAATTGAACTACAAGATATTGAATATGGAATTTATTTCGGAGTTTGGTTTGCCAAAAAGTTAGCTTCAATGGCTAGAACTAACAAGTTGAGCAAGGTAGATTGGTTCCGCTATCAAATTAACAGCTTTTGGTTGATACAAAATCTGACCTGGAAATTTTACCATGGAATTGGGCTGCATGTGTGTATGTTTGACTCCGCTCGAAATGATACAAATAATTAAAAGTTAATTTAAACAAATACTGCAGGGAATATTCAGCTAATTTTCCAATATTAAATTCTCGGCTTTCAGTTATTCCGTAGGTGACAGTAAGTTCTGCTCGGTGATTTCGACTCCGTCCACGTACAGTATGTACTTGATGCCAGCGCCCTTTTGCTCGGAGCTGCAGGAGCGAATGATTGCTGGAGCGCCGCCCAGGAGAAACAGCATTTCAGCACCGCCGTCAATGAATTCATTCTGAAAGAGCAACAGCCTCATTTTTCATTGCTCGTTATTGACGCATCAACTACAATGGTTCTTAGCGACGGCTCTGGCCTTATTATAGTCATTAGACGCTCACGACTTTTCCCTTTGTAACACAGAGTTATGGATGTTATTCGTTCACAGTGAGGGTAGGATCATTCAGTTGTAAACTGTTTTTTGGTACTTGTGGACCTCTTTGGGGTGAACTATTTTATTCGTGGTGCCCCATTACTTGACTAAATCAAATAATCCAGGAAAAAACCGGTACCTGGACTTGAACCCGGGCCCTCTAGTTCCGTAGGCGGGCACTTTACCTACTTCATCATACCGGCAGCCTCATTTACATTTGGTGAGTACCAAATATTCGCAAATGACTTTGAAGTCAGACACACTAAGATGTACGACGCTACAGTCAGTCTCGTTTGGGCTCTCCTGACGTAAACACCCAATAAATAGTTCTCTGTTACTAATGTGGTAGTTGTGGTTATTATTTCCCCGCCACTTCTTTACATACAGGAAAAACAGTTTGGACCCTTTCGATAAATATGTCTTTTTGTAAAGCTCATGGAGGGAAAATTCAGGACTTGTAACTAGCATCGATGCATGTTCTTGGGTGGATGATGGCAAAGACAACGAAAACTGAATTACCTCTACATCGATCTGTTCTCCATTGACCCAAACGGCTTGTGTCGCTTTATCTAGAATAATTTGGTAGTACTTTTTGTTAATCATGTATATAACTTGTGCAACATTTGGTTTTTAATATTTTTTCGTTATTACTGAAATATTGACTGTATTTTTAGGGTGTAAATGAGTCAGCGAGAGAGCGCTCTTATGAATTCAGGGGAACAAGAATGATGGAGGATGGAAGATCTTTGCTGGGAAGCACATGTTTGCAATCTTACCCAACACAATCCTGAACTTATCCTCTCCAACTTGGGTCACCCACGACTCCAAAATCTTGGATTGCGATTGGACGAAATTCTTGAAGCTCTTGCCGTTTACCCAGAGGGTGTAGGAATACCTGAGGCCTGCAATAATACCAAAATTTCCATCTGAACACTGAGGATTAAAATCAGTGTTTACAGGTTCGATAAATCCACAATTTTTTTCTCACAGGTTGTCGAGTGATATGTCTACATACTGAAAAAATCTGGCAGATAAATCATTTTCCTAAAATTAGGAACGTTTTATGTTAACCCAGATTAATATCGATTTTTGCAATGGTCAAGAAACGAAAGACAAGAAAATTATTAAAATAGAAATTCAAGAAATTATTGAAATAGAAAAAGCAGAAAAAGTTAGAGTTTGGAGACGCGCAAGTTCCAAACATAGAAGGATTTATATTGTCTTCAAAAAAGCCAATCAATCTTCAGCAGAGTTTCATCTTCGACATTATTCAACACCACTTAAGGATATTCCACCTATATTCGCGAAGATATAAGAATTGCTTGAAATTTTGACATAATGTTTTTGAAGCGGTAACAGATGCCTGTATGAAATTTGAGATTGATTCACAACACCGTTTTGTGGTTATTAATTATCAAAGTTCTCAATTAACATGGCCCCTTATGGGAAAAATAAAAATTTCTGTAAATACAGTTCAAAACATAAAAATTTCTTGAAATTTTGAAAATTTACTATTGAAGCAGATATAAAACGATGGTAAAAATTTCATGACGATTGACTAAAATTTTTTTTCATTAATTTGTTTAAACAATATAATATTGATTCGGAAAATCAAATAGAATATAATAATTTTCTATGGCTATCACTTCAACTAATTAACGCATTGAAATATTAATTGAAAATTATTGGCGATAAATATAACGAATTATAGAAAGGGTCATAAACTTTCGTTTTGACTATACGTGTTGAATATCCTCAGCCACCCGCAAAACTCACTCGGTATGGGATCAACCCGAATGACGAATTTGGTATCGCCCAAGCTGACAACCTCATCTCCAACGAGTCGAAACATCCACTCCCTGTTCACCAGTGTTCTCCCATCAATCCTGACGACACGCCTGCCCGTGGCAGTTCCATGGTCGAACTCAACCACGTGATTTCCGTCGCTGAGGGGAACAATCCACCTAGCTGTTGGTTCATTCATGGTCATCTCCAGAGCCTGCAAGCTCCTGTTCAATTAGAAATTCATGAAGAATATCTCAAATATGTTCTTATGCCGACCTACAGGAAGTGCAAAAGGATCAACAGCAGTCTCTGTAAGTATACATGTGCAGAGGATTTTGATAACATCGAGACACACACACACTTACACACAGTTTGTGTTGCAAATGGTCTAAAAATATTGGAAATGTGGAGATAGGATAATCGAAATTTTTCTTCCGAGGGTAACGCAATAATTTCCTCTTCCTTCCTTTACACTTACCTTCTACAAATATCCGAACAAATTGAGTGTACACCAACTCATAATTTCCGCCGGTTCATTATCGATTCGGTGACAATCACCAAGCAACAATGCATAAAAGCTACTACTTCAAATGCAGCTATAATAGATGTTTCAAAAGCACTTTACATGAACAACAGGAAAACACTGTTGAGGTGCCTCTAGTTAATGGAGTGAAAATTACACCTTCCTGGTAATCCATGGAACCTTGGCCTGCAATGTCAGCCCTAGGTGCTTAACCCTAGATGACGACCACCCGTTGTTGATCCTATAAATCTTGACCTTAGGAAATTCCGCATCGATCACAGTCTAAATGACCTTCGCCGGTATCAGCGTCATCATTCAGCGGAAGGAATGTTTAAGGAAAAACATCTTGTCCCTTTTGCCTATGGGACATTCCATGCCAATGGGGGGGGGGGGGGGGGGTGCAGCCACCCCCGTTTTTTTCGGTCTCGAATAAAAAATTGCATACTCCCATTTTGAAGTACTATATGTCCACACAAGAACCCTATTTTTTTCCATCACTATATCGATGCTTTTCTAGATAATCCATATGGAACAAAAAAAACTTAACAAAATCATAACATACAAGTGGTGCATGCAATTTGAAAAACAAAAAATACGGGATTTTTTTTACATACTTAATTCGCAGAAAAAAATACTATCCTAGGTTCGATATCAAATTTTGCAAAGACATTTTGCTTCCGCCGTGCTGCATCCGAGTCGCATAAGTTGTTCCCAAGAAATCGATTGAGATAATTTTTGTTCATTCACATACCTAGGAATCGAAACGTAAACAAACACACACGTTTGTCTTTAAATGGTCGACGATGAGAAAAATATGTGGAAACGTGTAGCTCTGATGAAAGCGCGATTTCTCACTTCCGGCAGACTCAAAACATCTAACCGGAAGTTAATGATCTGCGTCATCATACTTGTTCTGCGACTCCAGTCAAACCCCTTTGTAATGTATGCATTGGAAATATATATATTCATTTACAAGGACTTTGTGACCACGAGGGTGCACGACTAACCCTCCGTATATATTGATGAGCATTTCGATATTACTTTCTTCTAGGGACTAGTGTAGAAGACGTTTCGGAGTAAACCACGGAAGTACGGAGTAAGCAAGTCTCTCCAGAATTCGTGCGTCTCATTTCAATCCCGCCACCCTCCACGGTCACACTCTTCACCCTTGACGAGTTAGAATGTGTGAAATGTGTCAGTTAACATACACAAACCCCATAAATTGTGCTCTGTGAAAATTGATTTTACAAGCTTGTATCCAAAAACGAAAGTCGCAAAATTTATTTATGACGATTGCGTCAAGCTGTTTGAGCACCACTAAAAAACCTATCGAGAAGCCTTTACAAAGTCATTTCAAAGCTCATCCACAAATCCGTCAAAAACGGGCATAAAAACCACAATAAAAATGCCAAATTTACGAACGTAATTGAATAATGAACGCAACGTCAATAGGAAGGACAAATCAGAGATGTCCGATGCTTTTGATGTTGGCTGGACAACAAGGCCTGTCATACAAGGCTTTTACACGCAGACTAAAAAATTGTTCTAGTACGTACCGGAGCAATGCGCCTGCCATCATCGTACCTGTTTCACTGCCGGGTTTAACCTGCATGTGGCAAGACTGTGAATGTATTGATCCGAGCCAAGCGAAGGTCGGAATCGATACCAAAGGCATTACAAGTTGAAGGTATTCTAGGGGAGGAACATTGGCGGTGGGTTGATCGATCATGGCTTTATTTATAGAAAATTATGCTGACAGTTGTTTTGATCAGTTGGAATGCGCTGGTAACAGCTTTCCGGATGCCTGGCCAAAGCCCACTTTGAAGTCATCTCCAATGCAGTAGCCTGTACATGGAAAAAACATTGATTAAGGGGCCCCTCTGTTTTTGACTTCTTCGTCTTGTTCTTACTAACAGTTCTTCCTCATTTTTGATCAACGTATTTCTTGGGTGCAACGAGTAAATCGAATGAAATTTTTATGTGTGTTATGGGCATTATTGTTTCGGAATTGTTTTATTATCTATCTTAATAATGTTTTTCATTCACCTCTGATGATGACTTCGTCATTATCCTGCAGGAACTTCCGGGTGGTACCGTCTTGCATGGCAACGGGGCGCGTCCCTTTCCAAGAGAGCTCCAGCATCGACCCATAAGAGTCGGCTGACTGGAATGAAAAACACACAGAAAGTTGTTGAAAAAAATGGAATAACTTAAAAACGTCAAAAATTCGTAAAATCTGGAAACTTCAAATTTCGAAAAAAATCGTAAAATTTTTGAAATGTCTGAAGCTTCAAGAATTGAAAAAAATGGATGCAATTTAATAATTTTAGAGCACTAAAATTATATTTCAATATTTTAAAAGAAGGAGAATTTTTTTTAAAAGTCCACATTTAAAAGCATAAAACAATTGAAAAATGGAAATTTGAAAAAAAAAGTGGAAAAGTTCCAAGATTTACAAAATAAAAAAAATTGACATTGGTGAGATGGCCGACCTCTCCACTTATGGTTCCAGAGGCCATGAGATCCCCAGGGTTGATGTTGCACCCAGTCACGGTATGATGAGCCAGCTGTTGCTGCGGTGTCCAATACATGTATTTGTAGTTGCTCCGAGTGACGGTTGTGACAACGCCATTTGCAGCTGCAAGGAAAAACTCATTAGCTATTTATGTATCATAAATGTGTGATTAATGGTGCGGAAAGAGAGTGAAGAACCTTTTATGTCGACTTCCAGCTTGATGTCAAAATTGCAGGACTCGGAGTGTTGAAGGTATGGAAAAGGTTTGGGATCCTGGAGCATATTAGGTACCTTGAATGGCTCCAAAGCTTCCATAGTTACAACCCACGGTGAAATTGTGGTTCCCATATTCTTCGCGCCAAAAGGACCCAAGGGCACATACTCCCACTTTTGAATATCCCGCGCTGAAATTCAAGTCAGAAATAATTTGCAGAACATTTTCAAATTCAATTTTAAAAGTTTATGACCCTTTCTATAATCCGTTATATTTATCGCCAATAATTGTCAATTAATATTTCAATGCGTTAATTAGTTGAAGTGATAGCCATAGAAAATTATTATATTCTATTTGATTTTCCGAATCAATATTATATTGTTTAAACAAATTAATGAAAAAAAATTTTAGTCAATCGTCATGAAATTTTTACCATCGTTTTATATCTGCCTCAATAGTAAATTTTCAAAATTTCAAGAAATTTTTATATTTTGAACTGTATTTACAGAAATTTTTATTTTTCCCATAAGAGGCCGTGTTAATTGAGAACTTTGATAATTAATAACTACAAAACGGTGTTGTGAATCAATCTGAAATTTCATACAGGCATCTGTTACCGCTTCAAAAACATTATGTCAAAATTTCAAGCAATTCTTATATCTTCGCCAATATAGGTAGAATATCCTTAAACGAGGTTAACATTACGAGACGAGTTGCCCTGGAATACTCAAATATGAAAAAAAGTGTCACCACATACGTGCGGTATAAGCAAATATTGAACCAGATAGGCCGACGAAAATTATTGAAAGCTCACCGTGAGTTTCGAAGAATTGTTCAGCAGAGAGTGTAATTGTGTATTAATTAATCACTGATGTGAGTATTGATTATATAATGCGAGTCCACATGAAGTATTTAAGGATCGGCTGAGCTAATTGACATCACCATTTAGTAATCCGGCCTTCTCGATTAGGGACCGATAGAACGTCGACAAATGATTTACAAAATTGTGCTATTGATGCTTGTTGCAGCAGGTAATGTGTCAGAATTTTCATATCGGATGTCAAATCAGAATGGACTGTACTATAAGCTAATTTTACACTTCATTTATTGCAAGTAGCTCTGTCTGCCAAGCTCCCAGAGTCCAGCAAGCAATGTGTACCGGGCTCGACATTCCACGACAAATGCAACATTTGCATTTGCACTGAAAACGGAGTTGCTGCCTGTACAGCAAAGGCCTGCCTAGATTCACCAGATAATTCTCAAAATATACGAGTGATATCTCGAGGAATTGTTGAGACCACTAAATGCGTACCTGGAGCAATATTCGAAAATGAGTGTGGTGTGTGCGAGTGTATGGCTGACGGAAGTCCATATTGCAAAAACAAATTCTGCTGGAGTTAATTTATCTAAAATGAAATTCATGTTTAATTCAACCTGCCTAATATTGGTAAGAATAAATTAGAAGTTCCAAATTTCTTGAACTGATTTTTTAGTTAATCCAAGTTTAATCTAAAAAAACGATTATTTGGGGTCAGTTTTTGTCGAGATCTAAGAGACTCATAACGCAATTTCCGGTTTAGTTAACTGAGGTTTGCTGGAGATGAAGTAAAATGGTCTTAGCTATTATTTGGAAATCTCAAAATTTGGTGTCTTTTGTATGTACTATCATTGTTGCAATTTTTAAAGCACAACCTCCAAAATAATAATAATTACGTCACTGCACTTGATGCTAGACATACCGCTCCAATCGTTCATTAGAACCATTCCAAAAATATGGTCATAAGCCTTGGATGCTGTAACTGGGTCACCGAGATTGGTAGGTGGGCCACCAACGAAGAATGCAACCTCCAGTTCGAAATCCATGAGCCTTGAAGGCCCATAGACCGGCGCCGCACCCTCTACCGGAAGCGTCTGTCCGTGGGGCCGGCGAATCGGTGTGCCGGAAACAATGACTGAACTGGCTCTCCCGTGATAACCCACCGGCAAATATGTCCTGTGACAAATAATTGGAAGTTTGATGGAATAAAATATTGATTGATACATCATTTTTTTTTTGTACACTGTCAATGTGTCTGTGGATTTTACCAATTTGGCATCAGTGCAGTCTCTTTTCCCCGAAACATGATACCAACGTTCGTAGCGTGATGAATTGACGAGTAAAAATCTGTGTAGTCTCCGATTTTCGCTGGCAGGTGCATGGTAGCTGACTCTTGACGTACGAATGCTCTGAAAAAAAATATTAATAAAATATAATTAGGGGTTTCTAAGAGACGACGGTACCTGGGCGGGTTTTTCCCTCGAGTGAGGTTTTCCTCGTCCCGCGGCGAATGTGGTACAGGGGGTTCAGAGGCGGAAAAGGAGTTGGGATGGGAACGAATCGTAAAGAGCCGAAAGGATATACGAGGAAGAGATTAAAAAAAAAACTCGTTAGGAGTTTCCCATCAATTCACTACTGTAACAATTTACTAAAATATTTATTGGGTGGAAATCGATCGAAAGTAGCAACAAAAAAAATGCATTTCAGAGGAGTCACTAATTTATGTGATCACTAATGTACATTTTGTATTATGTGAAATGTGGGAAACTTCACAAATTTTGTTGAAATCGATTCTGCCGGATGTTCAAAAATGGACTCATTGAAGAAAAAAATATATATAAAATTTTGATTTTGTTACGTACTTTGATCGAACAGGCTCCTTCTGAAGAGTTTTATTGTCCGTTTGAAGAAGCTCTTGAATAGTGAGTCTAGCCTCAATCCAGGAAGGCCTTCCGAGAGCCATAAACTCATTAAGGCTGTCTTGACGGAAGACATTTTGCTGATCGGCGAGAAGAGGGCCAGTGAAGAGGTGCGATATTACGAATAAATCGAGAATTTCCTCGCCGATTGCCACCCCGATATGTTTCTGCTCCTGAAATTCAAAGGATCCTATGCTATAGTAAAAAGCAGAAACGAAGAAACTATCGATAGATATCGAAATTATCGAAAACCGTCAGACCGAAACCGAAGCGACACCAGCCAGTGCGGTGGAAAAAGGGAATGCGAGCGCCATCTTTTCGTGGTACTACTCCGGAAACAAAAGTGCATGGTACAGTGCGTCCGGTTCCAAAAGACCGGTGTAAAATTACCGTTCCCAACTCCGCCGCGCATGCGCAGTTACGTTAAACTCAGTACCATTACCGGTTGAGGAGGCGCTGGGTCAGCATGTGAGTTTTTGCACTTGCCCTCTAGGGGACAAGCCTATATTCACTAACTATATCAGTCGGATAACCATTTTTTGTCTCCCTTAATAAAATCGACTGTAATATCACATTTAAGCTAAGCCCTATAAAACCCTGAATGTTGTACTACTAAAACACGAAAAAAAACCATTCAATGATTTCCTGAAACCGAATTTTTTATCACGGCATTCTCTGCTTAATGGTTCTTTAATCATTTGGGGAAACACACATATAATGATAAGAAATTATACTTCAACAGTCGGAGAGCTTGAAATGTTCAGGAGTACCTGACCTAAGTTCTTCATCTATATGTGAAATTTGAAGTCAGAGTCAGCGAAAATGCTCAAGACGATATTTCTGGTGACTTCGATTTTTGGTTTTCTCCTCACTACGTGTTCTGCAGAAGGAGAACGTTTCGACATCTTCGATTTTGGATATGATATTTTGAGCTTGAGGGAGCAGAAGGCGCATGTGCATGACTTAATCCACAACTTGGAGCAGCGTATACTTTCGGATTACCAGTTTTTTCCCTCCGGACAACTAGATTTTTCTCATATGCTGAGATTACTGGGGGTGCCGAGATCCGTAGGGTGGTCCTGCCTGACAGAAAAGGGACGCCGAGGGCTGGCAGTTGACGATTGGGGCTGTCCAAGCAACATCCTAAATAATGCGAGGATCATCGAGCAATTTATGAAGGACATTGATGACATCAATGATCGTTTAGCGATGATTAACTCGACGTATACGAGCGTATTCAATAACACTAATGCTTCAGCAGCTTCTGAATCATTCGGGGCCACGGATAAGCTTTATGAATTCATAATGGAAGGTTGTAAGGACACGTCCACCTGCTTGTTTCACCAGATTGCGGGGAAGCATGCATCGAAGGTAAGACATGCCAATACCCGAAATAAGTCTCACATTGTCTCTCCGCTATCATTCCAATCACCTACAAGTGATTTGTGCTTGCAGCTTGCAAGCACGAACTTAAAAGCTCGAAATAATGACCAACTCGAATGTCCCCCTCAGAACCCTACAATTTTTGTTTGAAACATTTTTTTGTTACATGGCCCTGTTGAAAACTATTAAGGTGCAATTTTTCAAATGGGATACCCTGTATATAACTTTAATAAAAAATCGTGTTTTAGATCAATCACGGAAGCTCCATTTCGACTCAATCTTCAGTGAGTGGAGATGTGTTTTATACATATCTCATAATTATTTTTAATTTTATCAAAGGCTACTCGGCAGATATATATCGTTATGATCATACTTCAAATGAAACGGATGTGGCTAAAATTATTGAATTGAGTCGACAGAAATTTGTTAATCATACGTTTATGATTGCGGAAACTGTTATGGCTGCCATGAAAGATGCACCGACAGATATAATACCCGAGGAACCATCGGATATTGATGTTATATTGGGTATGGCAATTTTGTATCTTTTATATGGGCGGACTGGGGCATAATGGGACAGTATGTACTTAGATAATATAGCATTAATATATAATTCTAGGCTCTCCATACCTGGAGCTGAAGTGGTATCTTGGGCAAATAATAGTGAATGAAGCAAATCTGAATCCCGATCATTCTTGTTGGAAAACATGTGGTGATTACACAAGAACGAGATTTTATAAGTATGGCTCAGTTCCGTCCAGCGGCAAGCATATATGTCAAGGGACAATATTCAATTGCTATCATCAGAATTTAGGGCTTGTCTATTCATCTGTAAGAATGCCATGACTGGTCCAAGTGCTTTGACGTTCAATTTATGAGAAGTGTTCCACAGATTAGCGACTCCAGACGTTACGGTGGCGTACAAGGATTCGGCAGATCGTTTGGACAAATTAATCCCTACGATAGGTACAGAGCGAAAGCTGCAGAGAGTATGTTCTACGTTGAAGCTGATTTTTACGATCGCTGCGATGTTTGCACATGCCTCTGTGATGACCACAATAATCCAGAAACAACGCGATCCTTCAGCTTGCGAGCAGTTACCTCGAATATAGCGGAGAATAAGTGAGATTCAATGTTTTTAAAATTGTCTTTTGGTTAATTTCTACCTTAAACTGTTGTCCAGTGTCCCAGACTAAACGGGCGGGGGGGGGGGGGGGGGGGGGGGACAAATTCAAGTCTAAGCTAATCGTAGAAGAGACTCGGCATAGCGGGCTAATAATGATTTGGAGTCTGAAATGAAATTTGAAATATTTTGATTTCTAATTTTTGTAATCAAATTTGAGTTTGATTTTGATTTTTTTTTTTAATTGAATTTAACAAATAGATATGAATTTTTGCATTGTAATTTGAATTTGAATTCAATTTTAATTTGAAAAATATTTTCAACTTGAAATTTAATTTTAGAATTGGAAAAATGAAATTGTAAATTTGTTGAATTTGAAATATGAGCCTGAGCGAAGAGGAACATGGCGACGTACATTTCAGAGCCAATCAGACTGAAGATGAGGGAGAACAGTATGGCGGGCCACATGACGGCCAATGAGAATCGAAATTAGGATTGTTATGAAGATGGAGATTTAGTAATGCAGAGCATTTACAGGACTATTACTGGATTAAGATTGGTGGAAATTGAGGGTATGATTTACATACAAATTCAACAAGGAACGTTAGTAGAGTTTGATTTGGTGAAGGACGTAAGCTGGCTTCCTGTTGATACTTTTGACAAGTATGCATCACCCAATGATTCCTTCACACTCGGTTATCTATCTCACAATTTTGTCAATTTGGATACAATGTCTGCTCAGGATGAAGCAGTCCAGCATCACATGGTGAAGCACGATATCAATCGTTTTTTCTTCCCCAACTCTGCGTATCTATTGACAGGTAGGAACTCGGAATGATTACCTAAAGTTTGCTATTTGCATAGACGGTATGATTACCTAAAGTTTGCTATTTGCGCAGGCGCGCTTCCGTTTTCCGCCGCACGGACTGGTGGCGCGTCGGTTTCGATCTTACGGTTTTCGATAATTTCGATAGTTTCTTTCGTCTCTGCTTTTTACTATAGGAATAGAAGAATATGAGTTTTATTTGGCTTATAAATAATTGAAAATTCATTTACAGGGGTAAAATTTATTAATCACAATGGTGTTTTGAGTTTTGCCATTAGACTCAATGCTTGGAACTCCAGATCGCGAACGTTCTCAACTAGGAAATGGAAGAATTGGATTGCTAATGATAAAGTGGAAAATAGGTAATTTATTGGACGTTATATTGATTATCTACTCACTGCTCCATTTTGAATCGTCCAAATTGTTGAAACAAAACGAAATGTTAATTTATTTAATTTCAAAAATTCCAATTGTTCCGAAATTTCTAATATCCTGAAAGTACCTTATGCGGAAAAAACTGGAAGACAGAAATATCATTTTCGTAGTTACGAAGTTCTTATGCTTGAAATAATGAATCGTAAATTGTGTGGAATTAATTTCAGGAAGAGGATTCCTTTGAACAGACCACATCTCCCAACGAAGACTACCGACAATGTGGAGTTCACTGGTGATAATTATTATGTTCAGTTTCAAGCAACTGATAATTTCAAAGATTTTGGCCAAACTACGGTACCGTTTTTGGACGGTCGACCTATTGTTGCTAATCCACCAATGCCGCTATCTGGAGCTGGGTTATTTTACAAGGGAAAGGAGGGCTTTGGAGGTGTTATTGGGCTCAAATTGATATCCATTGACTTTGCAGATTTGATCGTAAGACGTGGCGCCTAGGTGCAGGGCAGCCAGCGCGAAACCATCAGATTCCGGATCAACCCTTATTTGTACAAAATAAATCATAGTCCAATTAGCTGATGAATTGAGAACTCATTTTCCCGAACGTCCGTTATGATGGATCTTCGTTTTATTTGCACTTCGATCACAGTTTAGGTTACGAGTCTGACTGCGCATGCGTCGCACGCGCATTTCCCTTTCCCGCCGCACTGACTGGTGTCGCGTCGGTTTCGGTCTTACGCTTTTCGATAATTCCGATATATATCGATCTTTTCTTTGGTCTCTCCCGTTTACTATAGGACGAGTCCGGTGGCGCCTGCTGCGCACGCGCATTTCCGGTTTTCGCTGCACGTACTGGTGGCGCGTCGGTTTCGGTCTTACGCTTTTCGATAATTCCGATATATATCGATATTTTCGTTGGTCTCTTCTTTTTACTATAGAGAGATAGAGATCATCAGTACTTTCGACAGTCCATACGGACCCGGATAGAGATCAATCAGAAACGACGGCAAGTGTCCTCAAAGCACTTGCTGCTTCTTCTCGGCGCACAAGGTGCTACAATCCGTATGGAGTAGTGTGGAACTGTTCAGGCGATTTGTGAATGGTGGTTGATGGTTCTTCTAAGGGCTATCAGTGTCATGGCTGCATGCTGCTATCATAGATTCTCATGTTTAAGGCTCATACTCAGGTTTGACGCGTGGCGATTTCATTTTCACTATCACATTGTGTTTAATGACGTACTGAATGACTTCCTCAAACTAAAACCTCTATCGTGGAATTCGTTTAATGGTGCATATGCCATTTAAAAAAGCCTGGGGGCCAGTCCATGAATGGACACCGATAATAGAAACATTGAAGACTGACAGTTTCGTAATAGGCATGGGCACAGCATTCTTAGAAAATAAACTCATGTAATATTTGAAGGTCTCCTCGTGTTATTACAATCAGCGAAGATGCTGAAGTTGATATCATCAAGTATCATATTCCTTGCTCTCATCTCTACTTGTCACCCACAAGAGGAAGTGTTCGTCGACATCTTGAGCACAGGATACGAGATCCTGCAGATCACCGGAATTCAAGCTTACGATCGGATAGTTACCCTATGGACTAATTTACTCACCCATTTCCCACATCATGATTTTGCGTATCAATTTGTTCCTGATGTCTTGCTGAGGTTACTGAACATTCGTGAATGGCACCTGACGGAATGTACTGGCCCGCAAATCTCTAGGCGGGGAAATATGATTAGTATCTCGGCATGTACACAACCAGCAATGGAAAAAGTGCAGGTAATCAAGAATTTCAACAGGACAATTGGTGAAATGAACAAGATTGTAGATCAAATTCACACTATGTTCGTGACGGCATTCACATTCAATAGTTTGGAATTAGGAGCCGATCCATCCGACGTCGCAGATGAACTTTATCATCTTATCAATCGTCCGTGCAGCGATACATCTACCTGCTTCTTTCACCAGATCGCAGGGAAGCATCCTTTGGTACGTAATAACACCGGTTGTTTACGAATGTAAGTGTTCGGAATAAGTCCAGCTTTTTTCTGATTATTGTAGCACTTTATCCTCAGAGTACTGATACAGGTCGTATCAGAACGCCATCTGGAGTTCGAGGAGAAGTGTACTTCGCCTACCTTATAATCAGCTTCCATTTGCTGAAGGGCTACGCAACGCGCATCCATCTATCTACACGTAGTTCGAACACAACGGAGATGGCCAAAGTGATGGAATTGAGTCAAGCTAAGTTTCTCATGCACACACATAGGCTCGCCCATCTCGCGCTGTCTGCAATGGAGGATACACCGTTGTATATAGTACGTGAAGAGCCGTCAGCCGATGATGATCCCTCAGGTTTGAACTCAGTATTTTATGATGATTTTCGTGATGCTTCTATCGAGGTCCATTTACCTTTATATTTTTGCAGAGCCTCCTTACATCCAGCTGAGGTGGTACATCAGCCAGATAATCGTGAATGTAGCCAATTTGAATGCTAATCATACCTGCTCGAGTAAGTGTGAGAGCATCGCGGAGACGACTTTTCATGAGTACGGACCGGTGCCGTCCCAAGGAACGGACTTGTGTCTCGGAACAATTTCACATTGTTATCGGCAAGAGCTTGGCTACCTCTATCCTGCAGTAAGTGAAATTGACACGTTTGAGGTGTTGAAGGAGAATTTCAATCGATGCATAGATGCTGGTGTTTTACAGAAAAGAGCTTTCCGACGTTACGAAGGCGTTAGAACGCAGAATGGCAGGTATGGAAATGTTGATGGTTCTTCTGGTAATGTGAAACGTACTGATGATATGTATCACATTACACGTGGTCCGTTTGATATCTGCGATATTTGCACATGCCTCTGTGATGATCACGCGAATCCTGAGACCATTCGGACTTTCAGCTTGCGGCCAGTGACTTCGAATATTGAGGATAATATGTAAGGTTCTGTTAAGCAGAGGTTACACCCAAAGAACTAGTGGGATGGAAGTGTTTGCACCCCTTGGGAGCACAAATGAAGCTTGCCGATTTGCTATTTCTGGTTCCTATTCCTAGATTTTCTGACACGGCAATTAAATGTTCAACGACTGGTTTCAGGAAAAAATAGGAATCATGAAATTTTTAATACTGGAATACAACAGTTTTCGCTACCTGCGACTATGTCACGTGACGCACTGACCAATCACACTGCGCATCGCGCATTCAGACTCTCCTGTGCAAATGCGGGTAAACACGCATGCGCCGGCGGTAGTCGGACAACTTCGGATCTAGACCGAATATGAAAGTTTGAATAGTCATTAAAATTTCGCGCCCCTCAAAATCAACCAATGACTAATAATTCACTACATGAGAGTGAGTCAAATTTTGATCGAAGCTAAGGTACGCCAAGAGACTCCAATTGCGACATTGATTAGCTTGATCACCACTTTCCTTCGTAAATAATGATTGATTAAAACTTTTCGCGGTTTTCATGCTTCATGTTTAAAACGACAACTGGAAACTAGTGCATTGATTTCTTTCAAAATCTAATCAGGTCTCAGTTGCGTGAAGACGCATCGAATTCCCAAAAAATGACAAAATATTTATATGAAAGGTATTTGGGGATGTAACTGGCTTTACAAAAGACTGATCTTCAGATGCATTATAATTTGTATTGTGATCTTACAGGGTCATAACTGGACTGAGATTGGTGGAAATGAACGGCACAATTTACATCCAAATTCAGCAGGGGAAATTGGAGAAAATTAATGTCATTAAAAATACAAGTTGGGTGCCAGTCAATACTTTCAACAAATCTGCCTCACCACAGGAAGTATTTACGTTTCGCTATCCATCTCAAAATCGTATCAATTTGGATACAATTAGTGTGGAAAATAAAGTGGTGGCGGATCATATTAGAGGAAATGATGAAAATTCCATTTCCAATTCTTCATATTTAGTCACAGGTATGAGCGTACTTTTGTCTAATAAATGATTACCATAATGTAGATCATTTTTTTCTTTTGAAAATCATAGCTTGGCATGTTCTGATCATTACATAAAACATTTCATCATGTAGCAATACTTTGTAAAAATTCACTTTACAGGTGTTAGATTCTTGAATTTTGGGGGAATTCTCATCATCAGCATTCAGCTGACCGCCTGGCATCCCAAGGAACAATTCTTAATTGGCAATGATCGTAATTGGTTATATCGAAGAAATAAAACTAACAGGTATGTGATAATTCGGTGGCCTTGAGCGAGTGGACTGTATAATTAAATTCGGGTAAAATTTTACCCGTGAATGCAAGAGAGATTTGAGGCAATTTATTCTTCACATAGTTAACTGCCGTTAACTATGAGAAACAATGACGAAACACCTGCGCGATTTTCTGCGCCATTTTTCACATTATTACACTAATTAACAAATAGTGTTGGTAGTTGGCCTTTTCGGTCACTTCTTTTTAATAATTTAAAAAAGAAGAAAATGAATTTTAAATTTTCATTTTTTTATTCATTGAGTTTTTTTATATTTAAAAAACTCTTTTTAAACCGACGTTTCGGTCACATTTCCGTGACCATCTTCAAGGACATTATAAATTTGATTAATTATGCTAATTTTAATAATAATTTTTCTGGACCAAACCATGTGTCCTATTATATGAGATGACAGGGTTAACCTGTCATCTAATATTTTGGCTACATTTTTTCAAAGTTTTCCAATATATAATCCTAATAATAATACTAATTAACAAAGTGAAGTCCATAACCTGTACAATAAAACCGCTCAAGTCTATCGTAAACACTGGGCGATTTACTAATCGTAAACAAATTATAAATTGGTCACTGAAACTTTCTGAGTAGATTAACAATATATGACTATTGTTAAACTTCTGGGCGGATTAACAATTCGAACTGGGAAAAATACTGGGAGGGGTTTCACAACACGTGTTAACTCTAGAGCGGTGGAAAACTGAGTCCTTGAGAAAATCGGTCATTCACGGCCGATAAAACTGCATACGCAGTATGGGAAGTTTGATGTTGCCTTCACAGCACAATGGTTTTCTTAATCATTGAAACTGATTTTCAGGCGTCTAGCTAATTCCAAAAACTCCGATGTACCAAGTACAGGCAAGCCTCTGAGGGAGATCCTGTCGCAAGGTGATGACGAGTTATACGTTGAGTTCACATCCAGCAGCAACAGTAAGGACTTTGGACAAACTACCGTGCCATTTTTAGATGGTAGAGCTGTTGTCACAGACCCACCAATGCCGCTATCCGGCGCTGGATTGTATTATAAGAGCACACGCGATTCCGGTGGTGTCATTGGGCTGAAACTTGTGTCCATTGATTTTTCGAAATTGATAGCAACAGAACTGAATTAAGATGAATGGTGGAGAAAACAAATGGATACAATTAAACCATTCTTGCGCAATAGCTAAATGTCTAAGCAACAATATGCCGAAGCAAAATTCAATGAACTGTTATCAGTCAGTCTTACACTTGAACTGATCACAACGATCTCCAAATTTGCATGCAGTAGTAATTTTTAAATTAGGTTCGAATCAGGAGAGTAAATCGGTGCAGCAAACTACTTTCAGGTGGTATCAATCTTGACATCAGCCTAAAATAATTTGTGTTAAAATTTCTATAAATTTTGGATGAAAATTTAAAATTTTAAGGACTTCTGATGAGGATGTTCTAGGGAGTTTGGCTGTTGAATCCTCGTTGACAAACCGTTTCTATCCCAAAATGTTATAGCCTGAATATATTAAAGAATCTTCTAAAATGTTTGATAAACTTTTTTTTTTTTAAGTGTGTTCCTGTCAATAATATTATTCACAGACTTTGTCAGTTATTAATCTTGCATTCGTGTGATCTTATTTTTACGATCATTCGAACATTAGGGACATTGATTTTCCCCCACCCGGCATAGAAACAGATATCCAAAAATTGTAACTGAGATATAGTTATTTTGCCGGAATTGTATCTAAAACATATCCTACTTATATTCTGGAATTCTATATGTTGCCGGAATGTACGCGACACATATCCGGATATAATTGACTTATATTTCTGCCTATATATTTTTTTATGGGGTACACCATACCCGCGATTTCGCGTAATTTCGTACACATCATTCCATATTTTTTTTCACGTCTTTTCTTTTTTTTCGTAAAAAATCCTCACGACTTTTTTTTGTAAGACTTCCTCATATCATAAAAAAAATCTCTAACAAATCGGATACAAAAACCTATAAATTGTCTCGACGATACCAAAATGAATGTTCATTTTTTTCATGTAAACCTGACCATCAGTGTGCTTCTTGTTCGATTAATATTTGCACGTTCCTAGGCCTAGTATCATATAGCATATCGTTCTAAAACAATATTACCTTATATCAATTGTGTTATCCAAATAACGACGATCACCCACCACAACTGAGCTCAATGTCAAATTTAATGGCTCCCATGCATTCTTAGAATAATATTTCGTAGGCCATTTATAGCTTACCACGAGTAAGTTTGAATGTTACCCTGATAAGGAGAACATTTAATACGGTTGAACTGGATTGACTGATATATTACAGCATTGTCTTCAGTTTGTTAATACGTTTCACTTGTGATACTTTCCATCCACTGATGATGGCGAAGCTTATTGTGGAGTTAATTATAATTTTGACTTCGCTCATCACTACCTGTTATTCAGAGGATGAAGAAGCGTTTGACGTTCTCAACATAGGACATCAGATCCTCGGGAGTGAGAAAATGAAAGCAGATGTATCCGCCCTGATAGATGATTTATGGTCCGACACCACGTTGGATTCTGACGTACCCGGTCCCCCTGAATTTGAGCCCTCTGACATGATATGGTTAGAGGGCTTCAATGAATCATCTGCTAGTCCAGCATGTCTCGCAGCTCTTGAACTTAGACATGCAGAAGATGTGAACAAGAGTTGTCCGGTGGAAATGAAACAAGATGTGGAAGTCCTGATGGATTCCATGAGGATGATCGATGTTATGAACGAACATATAATGGCAATTAACTCGTTATATACGGACATATTCAAATTGAACAAGAGCTCACATACGTCCGAGCCCTTTAAGGTCACGGACAACTTCTATAAATTCATCACCAAAATTTGCCAAGATCCATCAACTTGTATTTTTCATCGTCTCGCAGGCCACCATTTGTCGCAGGTAAGACAGTTCAATGATCACTCAATGCGCAAGCAATCTTCAAGGAGGTCGTAAGCGTTCCTGAGAGTCATATGAGTTCTTACAAGATAGTACATTAAAGCAGACGTTTTATCTTCAGAGGAGTATTCAACGCCGTCCTGATCCTACAAGTGCACTAAGTGGACTGATCTACTATATATATCGTCTCATCATTTTTAATCTCCTCAAGGGTTATGCAGCTGATCTATACCGTCTTGATCATGCTTGGAATCGGGATACACCAACAAGAATAACGGAGAAATGTCGAAGCAGATTCATCATGCACACACACACAATCGCTACAATTGCTATACCTGTGATAGCAGGTGCACCACGTGATATCACACGTGCGGAGCCGTTATTGGGTGATCACGCACAAGGTTTGGAAACTTCTTTTGCTTCATGGAGTCAATGTCTAGGCGCAACTTTCATTACAATATTGTTCTAGATCCCCCTTACATGGAGTTGCAATGGTACCTTGGTCAAGTAATCGTAAATGAAGCCAATTTGAATCCATATGGCAGCTGCTCCAACACATGTGCTGATTATCAGAAGACAAGGTTCTACAATAATTATCCATTGGGACCAGATGCAGGGAAAAGTACTTGTCTTGGAACGATATCGCAATGCTATCATCAACCACTGGGTGATATCTATCCTCCGGTAAGAAAATTTGTACGGTACAATTTGATTTGGACAATCGCTTCATGAGGTTAGCTCTCTGCTCAACATATTCAGAGTAATGCCACAGAATATGATCAACGCTTTGGCTTTCTGCTCCACAAGAGCAACGGGGGTCCTTGATAATATCAATCCTCGCCAAGGGAGCTGCAAGGTGGTAATGATTAGCTCTGACACGGTTGACGGTTGGTCATCACTTGGGGATTGGAGATTCGGTGGACCAATGAAATCTTAGCTTTACAAATATCTTTCTCTCAATGATATAATTTTCTTGGCATAAGCAGATTTTACTTAGTTTTGCCTTTTTGAAGAAATCTGTGGATTTATAGGCGAGCCATTCTAGAAGATACGGAGGGATAACCACGAGCAATGGTTCCTATGGGATTATCAATTCCTCCGATTCCAACAAAGCGAAAGCGGCTAAGGAGGTCTTTGCCGTTGGAGATGGTTCGTCGGGCCAATGTGATGTTTGTACATGTCTCTGTGACGACCATGGCAATCCAGACACCGTTCGGTCTTTCAGTTTGAGAGAGGTCACAACGAATATAACGGACAACATGTAAGATCTATTTATTTCACCATTAATCATTAGATGAAATTAATATGAAGGGAACTATTTAATCGTTGCGAAATGATAAAACTTTAGATGGGTCCAAACTTTTCTAGACTTTATTTCTTTGTAAAGCAAAGCAAAGCAAGACACATCCGCTTCGCACCTTTTTCTTAGAGCAACTAACTTACGAAGCAACAATATACCATAAACCCTTAGTCACATACATTCCAAGATGAGTCGTCGAAAAACGCATCTGTTTATCTCGAAAAGTCCTGCCATAAACAACATCCCTCATTCTTCTCAGAATTTCCAATAATGAAACTTCAGCGAGGAATGCGAGATTAATTTTTGTCTTGTATTTATTCCAACAAAATCGAAGATCCACAAACACGCGTAGTGGTCGAAAAACACTCTAGATCATTATAAACTTTAGACAGGTTTAGATCTAGCTTTAGGCGTTATCAAATGCATTAGTGAGTAGTCATAATGGGAATTTTCATTTCGCTAATCGCTGAATAGTTTCCCTGAAAATACGTTAGGCTTTATTTTGATAATTACACTGCTAGTAGTCCATTAGACAAGACGCGTAAAATATACATGTTATTTGATGATCGAGGATTCAATTTTAAGTGTAGACTAATAATGGTCGGTAGTAGACTATTGTCCAGCGAGAACTCAAGTATATAGGTGTGAAGGCTATGATCGCTAGGCGGTCACTGCCCCCAGCAGTCCTGTAGGGTCCTCTGCGACCCTTGGGGGTCTCATCATTCATTGGCAACCCCTTTGCCCATCGGCATGCCCCGGCATACTGGCCCTTCCGTGGAGATTCTCCAATTTTCAAAAGTTTACTGCACTAATGTCTCATTGTATCATTTTCAGGGCCATCACTGGACTCCGATTAATAGAAAGGAATGGTATGATTTACATCAAAATTCGCCCAGGAAAATTAGAGAACATTGATGTAGTGCAAAAGACACAGTGGAAGCGTGTGCAGATGTTCAACAAATCGGCGTTCCCCGAAGAAACTTTTACGCTGCGTTTCCCATCTCAAAACTCTGTTAATTTGGATACAATTAGTGTTCAAAAAAAGTTTGTACGGGAGCATATTCTAGCCAACGACAATCAGTTGTCTCCATACTCTCGCTATGTTCTAACAGGTATCGATTTACAATACTTATAGCTCCGAGTTGAGTTCTCTAATAATCTCCAATCAAATATGTTCCGTATACGGAATATATCTGTCTCGTGTGATTTTACCACGTCACAAATCTAAATAATAACCACATGTAATTTAATTGACAGGCGTCAAATTTGTGAATCAAAATGGCTCTCTAGGTTTAGCAATTAGACTCACTGCATTCAATGTTACTACCCAGAAATTTGAGGCCCATGAATGGAACAACTGGATTATGAACAAAGATGTGGAGAACAGGTAATCTATTTAATGGTATGAATAAGGTGCTCCTATTGGGTAAAAGTCATGGGGAGGGGGTGGGTGGGAGGGCACATCTGTTAACTTGGAGGTCTCTGGCCACATTATCTCAATTTCCTTTCAGGCAGAGGATAAACATACAGAGGCCCGATGTATCCTCCAAAACGAATGAGAATATGCAGTTCATCGGTGATAAGTATTCTGTCCAGTTCCAAGCAACTGATAACGAGAAAGATTTTGGACAAAGTACGGTACCTTTCTTTGATCATCGAGCTGTTTTTGTTAATCCAACTGTGGCACTGGCCGGAGCTGGATTATTTTACAAGGGCAAAGTGGGTTATGGGGGTGTTATTGGTCTTAAACTGATATCTATAGATTATTCCATCTTGGTAGATGTAGAATTAGTGAGATGAATTGTAGGAACTACCAAAAAATATTTCTTATGTTTGCCACTTACAGATGTGGAGATTTTCAATTATTGCACTTTCGTTATTATTATTATTATTATTATGATCATTCCGGTATCAAGCGACAATAGAAAAAAGCATGTTATAAGTGTGCATATTCAAAGCAGGAACGTTTCCTGAGCAATATTATTTGTAATCGTTGCTTCTCAATTGGATAATTGAATTACCGAAAATTATTTATGTATCTGTATTTATGAAATTTAAATGGAATACAAAGTCGGTAGTAAATTGTAATGAGACAGAAAATTGTAGTTACTATTTTATTTCGCAATTTGAACTCCTATCTGTGCGCATAAGCATTTGATGATACATATAGATATTATTTGGATAAACTCTCTTATCATTCTCATTCTATTTGAGTGAGAGATAATGTACAAACCTCATAGTATTCGTCCACTTGGCGCCAAAAATTCAATTTTAAAAAAATTACGTTTGCCTCTCCATAAGACCCCAATGTTAAATTTGGCCAAAATCGACAAAAATTAATTTGACTTTTTCGACCCAAAATCGACGGAAATATCTTCTAGGCGCTCCTATTGGATCGTATCAACGCACAGGGGACCAAAAATTAAATTTTTAAAAGTTTAAGTTTGCCTCCCCATAAGAGCCCAATCTTAAATTTGGCCAAAATCGAAAAAAATTAATTTGACTCTTTCGACCCAAAATCGACGGGAGTGTCTTCTAGGGGTGCCAATTGGACAGTATCAGCGCACACGGGACCAAAAATTCAATTTAAAAAAATTTAAGTTTGCCTCCCCATAAGACCCCAATGTTAAATTTGGCCAAAATCGAAAAAAATTAATTTGACTTTTTCGACCCAAAATCGACCGAAATATCTTCTAGGGGTTCCTATTGGATAGTATCAACGCACACGGGGCCAAAAATTCAGTTTTAAAAAATTTAAGTTTGCCTCCCCATAAGGTCCCAATGATAAATTTGGCCAAAATCGAAAAAAATTAAATTCAATTTTTCGACCCAAAATCGACGGAAACATCGTCTAGGGGTTCCTATTGAATAGTATCAACGCGTACGGGGCCAAAAATTCAATTTTAAAAAAATTAAGTTTGCCTCCCCATAAGACCCCAATGTTAAATTTGGCCAAAATCGAAAAAAATTAATTTGACTTTTTCGACCCAAAATCGACGGAAATATCTTCTAGGGGTTCCTATGGGATAGTATCAACGCACACGGGGCCAAAAATTCAATTTTAAAAAATTTAAGTTTGCCTCCCCATAAGGTCCCAATGTTAAATTTGGCCAAAATCGAAAAAAATTAAATTCAATTTTTCGACCCAAAATCGACGGAAATATCTTCTAGGGGTTCCTATTGAATCGTATCAACGCACACGGGGCCAAAAATTCAATTTTAAAAAATTTAAGTTTGCCTCCCCATAAGACCCCAATGTTAAATTTGGCCAAAATCGAAAAAAATTAATTTGACTTTTTCGACCCAAAATCGACGGAAATATCTTCTAGGGGTTCCTATTGGATAGTATCAACACACACGGGGCCAAAAATTCGGTTTTAAAAAATTTAAGTTTGCCTCCCCATAAGACCCCAATGTTAAATTTGGCCAAAATCGAAAAAAATTAATTTGACTTTTTCGACCCAAAATCGACGGAAATATCTTCTAGGGGTTCCTATTGGATAGTATCAACGCACACGGGGCCAAAAATTCAATTTTAAAAAATTTAAGTTTGCCTCCCCATAAGGTCCCAATGTTAAATTTGGCCAAAATCGAAAAAAATTAAATTCAATTTTTCGACCCAAAATCGACGGAAATATCTTCTAGGGGTTCCTATTGAATAGTATCAACGCACACGGGGCCAAAAATTCAATTTTAAAAAATTTAAGTTTGCCTCCCCATAAGACCCCAATGTTAAATTTGGCCAAAATCGAAAAAAATTAATTTGACTTTTTCGACCCAAAATCGACGGAAATATCTTCTAGGGGTTCCTATTGAATAGTATCAACGCACACGGGGCCAAAAATTCAATTTTAAAAAATTTAAGTTTGCCTCCCCATAAGACCCCAATGTTAAATTTGGCCAAAATCGAAAAAAATTAATTTGACTTTTTCGACCCAAAATCGACGGAAATATCTTCTAGGGGTTCCTATTGGATAGTATCAACGCACACGGGGCCAAAAATTCGGTTTTAAAAAATTTAAGTTTGCCTCCCCATAAGACCCCAATGTTAAATTTGGCCAAAATCGAAAAAAATTAATTTGACTTTTTCGACCCAAAATCGACGGAAATATCTTCTAGGGGTTCCTATTGGATAGTATCAACGCACACGGGGCCAAAAATTCGGTTTTAAAAAATTTAAGTTTGCCTCCCCATAAGACCCCAATGTTAAATTTGGCCAAAATCGAAAAAAATTAATTTGACTTTTTCGACCCAAAATCGACGGAAATATCTTCTAGGGGTTCCTATTGGATAGTATCAACGCACACGGGGCCAAAAATTCAATTTTAAAAAATTTAAGTTTGCCTCCCCATAAGGTCCCAATGTTAAATTTGGCCAAAATCGAAAAAAATTAAATTCAATTTTTCGACCCAAAATCGACGGAAATATCTTCTAGGGGTTCCTATTGAATAGTATCAACGCACACGGGGCCAAAAATTCAATTTTAAAAAATTTAAGTTTGCCTCCCCATAAGACCCCAATGTTAAATTTGGCCAAAATCGAAAAAAAATAATTTGACTTTTTCGACCCAAAATCGACGGAAATATCTTCTAGGGGTTCCTATTGAATAGTATCAACGCACACGGGGCCAAAAATTCAATTTTAAAAAATTTAAGTTTGCCTCCCCATAAGACCCCAATGTTAAATTTGGCCAAAATCGAAAAAAATTAATTTGACTTTTCGACCCAAAATCGACGGAAATATCTTCTAGGGGTTCCTATTGGATAGTATCAACGCACACGGGGCCAAAAATTCGGTTTTAAAAAATTTAAGTTTGCCTCCCCATAAGGTCCCAATGTTAAATTTGGCCAAAATCGAAAAAAATTAAATTCAATTTTTCGACCCAAAATCGACGGAAATATCTTCTAGGGGTTCCTATTGAATAGTATCAACGCACACGGGGCCAAAAATTCAATGTTAAAAAATTTAAGTTTGCCTCCCCATAAGACCCCAATGTTAAATTTGGCCAAAATCGAAAAAAAATAATTTGACTTTTTCGACCCAAAATCGACGGAAATATCTTCTAGGGGTTCCTATTGGATAGTATCAACGCACACGGGGCCAAAAATTCAATTTTAAAAAATTTAAGTTTGCCTCCCCATAAGGTCCCAATGTTAAATTTGGCCAAAATCGAAAAAAATTAAATTCAATTTTTCGACCCAAAATCGACGGAAATATCTTCTAGGGGTTCCTATTGAATAGTATCAACGCACACGGGGCCAAAAATTCAATTTTAAAAAATTTAAGTTTGCCTCCCCATAAGACCCCAATGTTAAATTTGGCCAAAATCGAAAAAAAATTAATTTGACTTTTTCGACCCAAAATCGACGGAAATATCTTCTAGGGGTTCCTATTGAATAGTATCAACGCACACGGGGCCAAAAATTCAATTTTAAAAAATTTAAGTTTGCCTCCCCATAAGGTCCCAATGTTAAATTTGGCGAAAATCGAAAAAAATTAAATTCAATTTTTCGACCCAAAATCGATGGAAATATCTTCTAGGGGTTCCTATTGAATAGTATCAACGCACACGGGGCCAAACATTCAATTTTAAAAAATTTAAGTTTGCCTCCCCATAAGGTCCCAATGTTAAATTTGGCCAAAATCGAAAAAAATTAAATTCAATTTTTCGACCCAAAATCGACGGAAATATCTTCTAGGGGTTCCTATTGAATAGTATCAACGCACACGGGGCCAAAAATTCAATTTTAAAAAATTTAAGTTTGCCTCCCCATAAGACCCCAATGTTAAATTTGGCCAAAATCGAAAAAAATTAATTTGACTTTTTCGACCCAAAATCGACGGAAATATCTTCTAGGGGTTCCTATTGAATAGTATCAACGCACACGGGGCCAAAAATTCAATTTTAAAAAATTTAAGTTTGCCTCCCCATAAGGTCCCAATGTTAAATTTGGCCAAAATCGAAAAAAATTAAATTCAATTTTTCGACCCAAAATCGATGGAAATATCTTCTAGGGGTTCCTATTGAATAGTATCAACGCACACGGGGCCAAACATTCAATTTTAAAAAATTTAAGTTTGCCTCCCCATAAGGTCCCAATGTTAAATTTGGCCAAAATCGAAAAAAATTAAATTCAATTTTTCGACCCAAAATCGACGGAAATATCTTCTAGGGGTTCCTATTGAATAGTATCAAGGCACACGGGGCCAAAAATTCAATTTTAAAAAATTTAAGTTTGCCTCCCCATAAGACCTCAATGTTAAATTTGGCCAAAATCGAAAAAAATTAATTTGACTTTTTCGACCCAAAATCGACGGAAATATCTTCTAGGGGTTCCTATTGAATAGTATCAACGCACACGGGGCCAAAAATTCAATTTTAAAAAATTTAAGTTTGCCTCCCCATAAGGTCCCAATGTTAAATTTGGCCAAAATCGAAAAAAATTAAATTCAATTTTTCGACCCAAAATCGATGGAAATATCTTCTAGGGGTTCCTATTGAATAGTATCAACGCACACGGGGCCAAACATTCAATTTTAAAAAATTTAAGTTTGCCTCCCCATAAGGTCCCAATGTTAAATTTGGCCAAAATCGAAAAAAAAGGAGTTTTAATTTTTTGCTTCAAAATTTACACAAATATTTGAAAAATAAATTTGGCTTGTCAAAATAAGCGATGATATGAAAAAATCAAAATTAATTAAATCTTAAACACGAAAAATATCGTCTCACCCTGACTGGACTTCGTAGATCGAAAAGTTGCGTAACCGGTCGAATAGCCACAGTGACGCGCCCAGACAAAAAATTTGCCCGCCAAAAATTCTCTCGTATAGTCACTTTAACTAAAAATAGCCAAATATGGCAACCCTGGTGATTATTCCCATAGGTTTTACCCGAGCATCCCGAGCACTATATACCTCACATTGATACGATAAATCGTGACGTGATCAACTAACCAGTAACGGCCAGTCGGAAAAGAAGATACCGGGATATTCTTAATCTGTCATGGCGCGCTAGACAGCGCCACTTCTGCCCCTCCTTTATCCACGCATTGCCGCATTGATTGACACGTCAACAACCTTGCAAAAAATACATTATTGCACTAATTACGCATTTAGATAAGTTACTTGTAAAATTCCTTGAGTCCTGAGAAGAAAACTCGAATCAATTGCGATACATGCACGCTGTATTTAACCGCCAAAAATGCTGAGTGTTCTACAAGCATCGGAAGTCTCCCAGCACGTATACAGAAAGCATGCGAAAATACGAAAATCCAACAATTTACTTACACTACTTGCGGTCGAGAAAACGCCATAGGGTAAATTTTCAATGGGAAACTCCGAGTCTGGAGAATAATCAATGAAGGACTTCATAGTATCTGCACCTGTACACTTTGACGTTTCGTTAAAAACTGGATCTTTGCGAATGCCGGTATCACGATCAACAGTCGCCGCAGCGAGGTCAACTGGCGTCTAGATAATATATTCTCATGTTTACATGATTAAAATTCTCGAGGTAAAAAACAGGTTTTTCTGTTTTTTTTTTCAATATAGAAAAATTTGAGGGTGTGTCTCGTGAATATTATGATCGTGACAACAATATTGCTGACACAGATTGTTAGTAGATTTTAACGAGTCAGCATTAGATTCTATTCCATATCTTATATATTGGCGCCAAAAAATTGGAAATGTCAGGGATGAATGAATACTTCGTTTTTCAGAACTGCGACATGGCATTTGGCTTAAAGGCAAAATCATGATTTATCTAAATATTCTGAATCTTTAGCATAAGAGTATGGGAGCGCGTGCTTCGCACGCGCGCTTCCTTTTTCCGCCGCACTGACTGGTGTCGCGTCAGTTTCGGTCTTAGGCGTTTCGATAATTTCGATATATATCGATATTTGGATATATAACACTATATAGATATCGATATAGTGGATATATATCGACATTTCCCTCCCCTTCTTCTTTTTGCTATAGGACCATAGGATAAGAAAATTTCAAATTTCATCCAATAATTTGTTCACGTATACGTGCCAATAAACGTATACTCAGTCAGGGTTTTGATGTAGTGGATAGAGTATGTGCTTAGAACGTTAAATGTAGGCTCGCACCCGGCCTCCGGAGAATGTTTTAAAATCGTGAATTTTCGAAACTGTCCACATTTAAAACACTCTGAAAGCCCGCGTGACGTCATTAAACGAGTTGCATACTTGCTTCGTGGCGCCACCTGGCCAGCTCTCTTCGTTCAATGACGACACGAGGACTTTCAGGTCAACTTAGATGTGGGCTCTTCCAAATATTCTTAATAGCTACACACAGATCGAAACAAGTTGCAGCTAAATTCCATTTTTGGTACTTAGGGGGTATTCATCGTGTTCGGGAAATAAAATTACTGTTTTGATGGACAGGCGTGCATATTGTCGCACTATCTGCCTGATAAATTTTTGTATTGAATTGATTCCCATAATAAATTTCATGACTTCCTTACCGATAATGTTATCACGGTATTATCTCCTTAACGGTTCATTCACCATTAGGAAAATTCCATGTGTTAGTATAAAGAAATAGTTCAGTAGGAAACACAATTAGCGCTTTCGTTTCCGTATAAATTTACGTGGAACTGGCTGTTCGTTTATCATACATGTCAATTCTTAAGCTATTTAAAACATCATGAAACCCTTGAAAATAGTTCAGTTTATACTACAGTTGATGTTAATATTTTTTATTTTTCTCTGCACTTGCCATGCAAAAGACACATCATTTGATATGCTGAGCGTTGGAGACGAAATCTTGAAAAGTACTGGACTGGAAGTGTACGATCGGATCGTCCACTTATGGAAGCAACTGCTCTCCCATCATTCCCATGTTATGACCCATCAGATTGATGCTGAAACTATGCGACATTTGTTGGATGTACCTGAACTTGCTATTACGGAATGTTCCGGACCCACAATTGCAAGAGTTGGAAACATCAAACTCGAAATAACCGACTGTGAGTCGGAGCTAATGGAGAAAGTGCAATTCATTAACAACTTCAACAAGACAACGAGTAAAATTAATGAACTTATCGAAGAAATTCACACAATGTTTGTGTCAGCATTCCTTATCGCTAAACCTGAAGAAGATCCTGATGGATATAACCCAACAGATCATCTTTATAAACTCATTAGTGACAGTTGCACTAATCGAGACGAATGCCTTTTCCATCACCTGGCAGGGAGGCATTCTTTAGTAAGTAATTTCGTTTCTGAAATGCTGGTGTGTGCAAATCATTGTCATGACAAGGAGATTTGGGGATCAAACCTGTTGAACTACATCGATAGATTCTGTTCAATATACATTCAATTGATACTGATACATTTCAATAATATGACAGCGATTCATAATCTACAGAATGCTCCCTAAATTTTGATATTGTTGATTTTGAGAAGCTTGTCAATGACATGAAGAGGCGCCAGATTGTTTTTATCTAGAGCCAGGAAGCTATGGTGAATGGCCTGAGACACTTGAGTTTGCCCAATCCGTCTAGCATTTCTGGCCTGCCCTTTGTATTTAACTCAGTTAATAGGACATTTTCTCATCTTTGAAATTCCTTCACAGATCAATTCACGAAATGTCAGAACTCCGTCTGCAGTGGCTGGTGAGGTATACTATGTGTACCTCACGATTATCTTCCATTTCCTGAAAGGTTACGCAACGGATATATATCGCTATGAACATAGGTCAAATGTGTCGGAAATAGCTGACAGAATTAAATGGATCCAATGGAAGTTTCTCCACCACACGCAGGACGTTGGCAACATAGTTCTCTCCGCAATCAAGAATGCACCCAGAGAGATCATACGTGAAGAGCCACCGGCCACTAGCTCGTTAGTAGGTTTGTAGATTTATTTAATTCTCCATAAGAACATTCTACTTTCACTTACACATCACATTCATTTACTGTCTGTCTTCATTTCCTTTACTACTTCTGGAATATCTGATACTCTAAGGGAGAGAGTGGAATATTATTCCCACCATTTTAGTAGAGAAATTAAGGGATAAAAAAACGTATTAAAATTCTGTAACACGAAACCAACCTGGTACAATTGACCACCTTCGCCACCACATTAATTGTAAGTCTTATATGATTTCTGTAGATTCTCCCTACTTCGCGGTAAAGTGGTATATCAGCCAAGTAATTGTCAATGAGGCCAATTTGAATGCTGAAAATACTTGTTCGAATACATGCAGCGATTATAAAGAGACCAAATTCTACGAACATGGATCAGTACCATCCGAAGGAAAGGATGTGTGCCGTGGAGCAATATTATACTGTGATCATCAGCCTTTAGGGTATCTCTATCCTACGGTAAGAAAAATTTGCAATTGAGTTAGCAAATACGAATTAATGAGACTCATAATTTCACTCATCAACCCGCAATACTTCATAGTGACAGGTTGAGTGTCCCATTATGCCCCACTCCCCCCCTATTCTTCTTAGAATTAAACAGATGATCATTTACAGAACAACGATTGGCGACGCTACGGAGGCATCAAAACGGTGAATGGATCATTGGGAGATATCACAGCACTCAATTCTTCCGGTAAACACACTAATGACATTTATGACTTTAAAACTTCATCATCAGGGACATGTGATGTGTGCACATGCCTCTGCGATGACTACGAAAATCCAGAGACCATCAGAACTTTCAGTTTGCGTCCAGTGACATCGGATATAGCGCAGAATATGTGAGTTTTTGTACTAATCACTCATGATAAATTTGACTATCTCACAATTTTTCAGGGCTATAACTGGACTGAAATTGGTGAAAAGACACGGCGTCATTTATATCCAAATTCGGCAAGGACAGTTGAAAGCAATGCATATGACTGGAAGTTCAAGGTGGGTTCGTGTCCAGATGGTGAACGAGACTGCTGACCCAAGTCATCTCTTTAGTCTTCGTTATCCAGTTCGGAATCGTGTGAATTTGGATACCATTAGTATTCAGGATCACTTTGTCCAAGATTACCTTGCGCGGCATGATATCAATCGTATTTGGTTTCCGAATTCTCCATATCTATTGACAGGTATGGACAAGCTATTACTTAGGTAACTGGTCTAATCTTCATGTAAAATATGAGAAGCTTTTAATTGTGAATTTAAATGTCTTCATCTTCTCACTGACTTGTTCGTCACATAACCAGAAGTTTAATTTGTAGGTGTGAAATTTGTAAATCAACAAGGAGTTCTGAGTCTTGGCATCAGACTTACCATGTGGCATCCTGAATCCCAGAAATTCTCTTCATCAAAATGGAGCAACTGGATTTTCAACACGAATCGACACAATAGGTATTGATACTATCGCTATTGTTCTCCATGATACCTGTAATAATCATCTAAAATTAATTTACAGATTCATTGTCAATAGAGCGGCTTCTGATGCACTTACTAATGTAACGCCCCCTATGAGAATTGTAGGTCCAGTGAGTGAGGACTTATGGGCACAGTTCAGAACCACTAGTAACGTGAAAGATTTTGGACAAACGACAATTCCACTATTGGATGGTCGGCCTGTTTTTACGGAACCACCAATGCCGGTATCGGGAGCTGGATTATATTACAAACATAGCACAGGATTTGCAGGTGTCATCGGCTTAAAACTTGTGTCCATTGATTATTCAGATTTGATAGTTAGCGAATTAAAATAAAATGGACGTCATATGAAAATGATTTCCAGACAGAAGATTTCAGAATAAATTTGTATGTTGGTTACCTATGCTGCAGCATGCATCTTGACTTTGGTGCTCTGCAAATATCACGCAAATATTTTTTTTTGAAAGGTAAATTGAGACTGGATTAGTGTACCCAAAGGTTAATGTTCTAATGGCTAGTTATAAACGAACCAGGAAGAATTGGCGGGTGGAACCTTCTTTAGTTCAACCAACCTTCTGCATACACGAATTTTGTGTATGATCCACGTAATATTTTTTTTGTATTTTGTCTATTTCATATTCCGATAAAGACTACGGGTTTTCCTTTGCCTCGTCAATGCTTCATAGGCCAGTGGGAGCTTCGAAGTTTATCAGGATAGTGACGTACTGGGATGTAACATGAGGGCAAGCAGGAATTACTTTCTGCAAGGGGAAAAATATCTTCATTGAGCCTGCGTTAGAACTAAAAACCACACCAACATCGTGGCCCAAGGAGGAAAGCACGCTAATTTACAATTTATATGACAGTTTTCCTGACTATGCCACAGAGGACAATACTCAAATTTTTATGATGAAACCGAGCACTTCAGCTTCAATGGACCCTGGAGATTTGTTGTTGAGAAGGTTATTGAAAGCTTCAGAAAATGTTTTGAATCATAAAGTTCTCGTAGTTTCTAGTTCTATACCAATAAGTATACCAATGGGAGAATATTTTTCCTACGTTTATGAGGGAACGACAAACAAAGTTCTCATCATGGAATGTAAGCGGAGAATTTAGTTTGCGCCGGTAAGTGAGAAAATACTGTTGCGCATGCGCGGATGGAGCGGGTGATAGCGTCGATTCGAATTTCGATTTACCGCGTCCGTAGACAATTTCCATCAAAATTTTTTTCTGATTAATTTCTATACAATCAGGAAAGGAAATATATCACTGTAGCTCAGTGAGGTTTACAGACGGAAAAACAAAATTTCTTTCTCATCAAAACGATACATTGAACGTTTACACAGCGATAAGTGGAGTTATAAATGCGTCGACATCTATAAATTTCACTCCGTGGTTGTTTTTCCAATTTTAGATAACACGCATATGCATCATCTTGTTAGTTTTGCAGGCCAGTGTTTACAAAGATCCATGAGGAAAAGTCAATCTTAGCACAGAATATGCGGCGTTGGAATTGATATCAAGTCTCATTATCACTTATAATCTGGAACGGTTCAGTTGCATTTTAAATAAAAAAAATTTTTAACAGAACATTTTGCATTATGAAATTTCTGGTTACGTTCGTGGTGATCGCCATGGTGCTGACCTCGGTTTTTGCATGCAAACCCATTGGGTCCAGGGTAAATTTTCCGGATAATTTCCTAATGCACTGAACGGACATACGTTGAAAAAGATAAAAGCCGGAATTTCACTCCTGGGTCATTATAATAAGTTTGACTATCGGGGAAAAGAATAGTTTATTCAGGACTTGAATTGGGACTCCGGCCACTTTTATTTTGGCTCAAGATATGGATCACTACAAATACAGTTATTTGTATTAAAAATTGACTTTTCTCCCTTTACTATTTAATTAATAGTTGAGACTGATGCTTACTGGAAATGAAAACGGTAAAGTCCAATTTTCATTTGATTTGTATGATTTCAGTGCCGAACTTCTTGGGAATGCTGTGAATCCGGCACAATTCAGTGCATTAGGGGGATCTGCACTGTAAGTACACAGTTTTTGCTTTGAGGAGGTTCGTCATATACGTATCACACGTATGTGGGGAGGAAAACGTATTCGATTATTCAATAATAGTGGTCTGTATTGAGCAAGTTATTAACTGAATTTTATGGGCTAATGTGGAGGACAAAATACTTCATTTGAGTATTTTCCATGCAGAGTTCCAATTTGTATATAAATCTACTTGATTTAATAAAATAGATGATTTTTTGAATATTTTGATAGGATCCGTGTACGACCCCGAAAATAAAAAATACAGAATGCATAAAATTTTATATATTCATTAAAATTAATCGATTTTTAAATTTCTTTCTCCTAAATTTATTCTCCAAAATTTTAATTTAATTAATATTTATACGCGCGTTTCGATGTATGTGCGTGTGTGTGTATATGTTGTAAATTGCATACAAAATCAGGAGATAAAATTAATTTTGCATTTTGATTATATACATATACCCATTTTTTAATCAGAAATTGTCTCAGCCATGGTTTGCTCTGCAAATCACGTAACTTAATCATGAAATATTGGAGACAGGTGATCTTCGTAAGATAGGTTGTAGTTGATCAAATTCAGCTGACGATTTACTCAGTACAAACAAGCATTAGTTCGCAATCTGGAGCTTTTCTGTTTGGGCAAGCTCATCACTTCATTGACTTATCGTTTCACAGAGACCGGCTTAAATCTGGCTGGAGGTCACCTGTGGATGCAGTTCTCCATAAGATTCTGAAGGGCGCTGGACATGACTATCCCCTCGAGGACTTCAATCCTGTTCAAAAACTGAAACTGCATTTTTCAATAACTTTCTATTCGTTCGTGGAAGGAATTAATAAACATGAAGCAACTATAAAGAAGTTGAAAATCTCCAAAACTCTCAAACCTTTCTAATTTCTCCAAAATTTTTAAAACTCAACAAATTTTAAAATATTAAAAAAATTCAAAAATCTAAAACTTTCGAACACTTAATTACAATTTTTTTTTATTGAATTTTTGTTTCAATTTTTTTTTCAAACACTTCAGAAGATTTCCAACAATTGCAAACTTTCAGAAAAACTTTTAACATTTCCGAAGACTTAATGGTATCTTGCTGTAGAACCCCGAACAATTCAGCCTTTTTAGGAATTTCGTAAAGAAGAAAAGGAGTAACAGATCTCTGAGTTGTGTCGGATATTTGTAATTAAAAAAAAAAAAATTCACCAAAATTTTAGGACAAAAAATATAAACAGGGTGTTCAAAAATCGGATAGTTAAAAAAATCTCAAAGATTTCCTGAAGTAAAATTAGGTCAATTTCTTTTGAAGATAACATCAGTTTATTAGACACTCTGATATACAGTGGACAATACTGTGGGCAATGAGATGGAGCGGGTGTCAACAAATATACATTACGGCACAATATAAGCATTGACGCCAAACTGCAAATGGGGCCAATTCCCGTGATTGCAAATCGTTAAACATGCGTCAATTCGCGGACATTTTGCTCTCGCCTCATCACCTTGCACTCTACCTTAGGTACAGTTTTAAACATTTAACTTGGGCTCCATTTTTTTCTACTTAAATACTGCGACTAGTTACTGCTCTTTTACATCTTATCGATTGGAAGACGTGAGATTTTGTTGTTCACGTTATTCGCTTACCAAGCTTATCATACGTTAATTTGACTGCATTCACTTTTCCTAACAATAAAAGTCATAAATAAAAATCGTTAAATTATTATTGACTCGTTAATCTCCACTCGTGTCAATTTCTTTAATTCCCATTGTCATAGCGGCGGAGTTAAATTCGATATGCTCAGACAGATTTTTACAGAGTATCTTGAAATTAATTGGATATATCAAAATATTGATAAACACATTTCGATTTTTAATGTTGGCAAAAAAATTGTAAAAGTTTTTGAAATATCCAAAAAGTTCACAAAAGTTACATAAATTTTCGAAAACTTCCGAAATTTTCTGACAATTAAAAAAATCCCAGAAAATTTAGAATGGCAAAAAGGAAAGGTTTTTAAAAATTGTAAAATTCAAAAATAATGCATGGATTATGAATTGAAAATTTTTCTATAAATTTTCTGTAACTTGAAAACCTTGATGAATTCATAAATTTCAATGAAAGACTCTATATATTTTTACCTATTTCTTGAGCCGAATAAATGAAATGATTTGGTAAATTAAAGGTAATATGCCAATTTCAAGACTTTCCGCCAAAAATCATCCCCAAGTCGACTTTTTCGCTGCAGGTCTTCGCCATTATTTCCCCTTAACTGTAGAAAATTTGAAATAAAATTCGGTCCCCCTAGGGATCACTGGAAAGTGTTGAATGTTTCTGGAAAATGTGTATTGTGCAAAAGATGAAGAGAAGATTATGTACACGGGATTGATCAGAAATGGATCCTGTGAAATTGAATTAATTTGAGGATATTCTCCCAAATATCAGGGAACTGGATAAATGCAGTTAAGAATTGTAAATAATTTTAATACACTATTTACTATTCTCAGAAATTGTGTGAACATAAAGTAAGTAAGTAAATGCATTAACAGTGTATTAAATAAATTACGATGTCTCGGCTACATTAGCCACTGCCCCGAACCTAGTTATAACATCCTCAAACCGAGAAATTAGTGGAAAAGAAATTGATACGAGCCTCAAGACTTGGCAGCTAATTGTTTAAATAATACTAACAATTTTCAACACAGTTTACTACCAACAATTATAAGTCTAACACAATTTTTTATCAATATAAAACGGTGATAAGAAAAATGAAACTGATAAATATGTCATTTTCATCTGTCGTTTTTTTTACAATAATCTGTTGTCAATCGTCATATTCATTAAAATATGGATAAATATGGTCAGGCAAGAGTGCTTCAACATTTGTGACTAACGTAAATGCGACGTTAGTCAAGATAAAATTGTCAAATTCAGATTGAATCATCAACAATGATAGGACATCTCTGTTATCAATAAATTTAATTCCTCTTTTTTCAGGTATCGGCATCAGTTGGATGTGTTCTTTTTTTTTCTAAAAATACACTTCAGCTTCATTAAAATCTATTTTTGCGTGCACCATTTATGACATATATTTTTGTTTTTATCTCTTGAATAGTTATAGTTTTTTGCGTTTTATTCATTGTTTATTTCCGCTGGACTGATGTAATTATCGACATTTCCACAATTAAAAGCAACTGAATGTCTTGCGATAAACAATTATTTGCTATATTCGACATCTAAAAATGTTTTGTCATTTCACCTAAATATAGAAGGTATCCCAAAACTAGCGAATGATCTCGAAAAAAAACATGGCACCCTGTACTAAAAACTTTGAACATTTTTAAGATTATAAAAAAAAATCGAAATTGTTCAAAATTTCAAAAATTCCGAGAAAATTAGAGAAAAAAAAAACAAATTTGATCATTTCAGGAATGAACATTAAAAAACAATTATCGAAAATTCTTCGATTTCCAATATTCATTTATTAGAAAAATATTTCCATAAAAAATGATAAACTCAAAATAGAAATTAGATCAATCTTAATTGTGCGTGATTTTTTTATAATTTTTCTCATAGACAGTGTCAGAATCGAAAAGAAATTAAAGAAGAATTTTGAACTCCAAATTCGGACTTGTTCGTCATTTTCAAGATCGAATGACAGTTTTGGGTTACCTTGTATATCGTAATATCAAATGCGTATTAAAAAGTCCTATAAGAACTAACTTCCATGCCAAAGTATCCAGAGCAAAAATAACTTAGAATGCACATGACTCGGAACACACTTCGTTTTATAAACTCATATCCATGGAACAAGTTTGAAATGAGTGTAAGATTCGGTGCTGGAAGAGCTCTAAGGAAGTGACTGGATTTGGATTTTTCTTTCAAAAATATTCACTCATTGGATATTGTTGGAAGGATATTTTGACATGTCACCTTATAGGACATCCCATAATAATTCCAATAAGAGATCTTATGGGGATTTTATGAGAATTCTATGGGATTTTTTTTCATACGTATCTCGTCATAACGTGTCGTAAATTTTCAAAACAAAAGTTCAAACGAATATTCAACTTCATAAATGTACATAAATACATATATATTTTTTTGTAATATATGTTATATAGAATATTCTCTTATGCGTTACATCTATACTTTTTTTTCTCTGTTATTATTATATGGTACTATATGATTTATCTCTTTTTACTGAGTACTGGCGAGTGTGTTTGAGAACTATCAAGTTGTACAATCAGTTTGTCACGTAAGTTTTATCAACGTAGAAGAACATTTAATTGCTAGAATTTTGAGGTCTCATGCGATTATTTAAAATCAAGTTTTGGTTGAAAAATTAGGAGGAAATAATTGAATAGTTAAGTGATAGGCAAAGAGTAACGAATAATCTCGAGTAGTTGTAATAGCACGTACTTTCATGGGTTTCTGGTTTCATTTTAAAACTCCAGCGTTAAATATATACCTTTTTCATGATGTACTTTTCCCTTGAATTACACTATTTAACAAATAATTTAATAAGTTCGAGAATATTTAATTAAATTTAAACAGATCACAATTCAAAATTTTTATATAATGAATTCACTTCATCAATCCACAGTCGATAGCCAGCATTTACCCGGAATCTATTCAGAAAAATTTTTCACAGCAACGAAGAAATAAAAAAAAATGCTTTTTCGATTGGAGAAATTAATTTTTCATGGTAATTTGTTTGTTGTACTATATACCAAACGAGGATAATATATTATCTTGTGGATGAAATTTCCAAAATTTTGGCACCTTTTTTCAGCATTTTTTAAAGAAAGTATAGTTAAACAAAAAAATTTCAGGTTCATATGATTTTTAAAAAAAAATTTCAAATCAAATTTCGGGCTAACTTCATTGCTGTTTTAATATACGTAATAACAAATTTGTCTATAATCAATTTTAAGAATTAATAACATAGATCAATGTTGAGCACCGCAAGAGCAAAATCAACAAATTATTTGTTCAGTATAAGCGACTATGCAAAATTGTTGGGGGCATCACCACTGTAAATTTGAACAAAAAAACATTTTTTTGGATTAAAAACAAACAATTAATTTTTTTGAAAAAAATAAAAATAAAAAAATCTGAAGAATATCAAGTTATATTTTTGCGGTGGACTGACAAAATATCTTTGATGAAATAACCAAAACTTTCGCTTCTATATCTTAATTTCTGAGAATTCTTAACAAATTTAATCAAATATTGCAAATAAAAAATTCTCTGAGTCGACACAGTAGTGGTACCCCTTATTCTTGATTGTTTCCATAACAAATAATTTCTCTGAACGGATTTTCTCAGATCGAGGGATTCGTTGTAACTGGCACAACGCTCTCAAAAATGTAGTTTCGCATTTCTATTCGTAAAATATTTCATTCACGTACGAGCCAGCTCGATTCGCGCAACTCCACCATCACCGATGAAATTTCCTAAGTCCTTTCGCATTCTCACGGCCATGAATTTTTAATTGCTGAGTATTATTTCTATTAAAGTATTTCCCTTAAAACTATGTACTTTTCCTGATTTTTGTTCAACGGTTGCTTCAACACTTAATATAATTGATTACTACTATGTCTAAGTCGTGAAGGTATTCCAGATGCATTGACGTTAGATTATGCAATTTTTTGGTGTTGATCCCACACGTGAAAATATATGCATGGAAATATATACGATACATTTATGTCTTTTGAATGTCTTCATGAAAATAGTTCAATCTAAGCTTTATACTTTCCTCCCAAATACGTCCCTTTTCATTAATTTAAAGTGTTTTCAAACGCTGTCTCGATACAACATTAAAAACTAAAATACCAAAAATTCAGAAAAGAAACTTTTACAATTTTTTAATTTCAATTTGGAACATTTAAAAAATCTTTTTTTGTGAAAACTTTGGGGCATAATTGACAGGGCTCAACCTAGGAGGTGAAAATTAATTGTACACTCTTCGTATTCTCCACTCGTATAGGGTCCCATCATGATCTCCGCCCTGTTACGCCCCGCCTCATTCCAGTTTCGTTGTAAAATATCCAAAATGAGTTGACTACTTTCGTGTTTTCCTACCACATCTCGTAATCGAAAACAGATTAAGGTCAGGGATTATTGGGAAACAGTCGAACAATACTAATGAATTATTGATTCAGGAAGTTTCTAGGTAGCCTGAATCTTAAAGCTCTGTGAGGATAATTCGAACTATTTTGAAGTGCATTTATCTCCAAGTTAGGTTTTTGATGAATATCTCAGAATCTATTCGAGATACAGCAATCTGCATGAATACTTTTTTGTAGACCTCATTATTCTCTACAAAAAGTTCCCTATAAAATTTTCCCTATCTCTTCTAGTTTTTTCGATATTCACAAAAACAGCCTGAAGGTTGACAGTATAGATGTCTTCGTATATATCCTCAATTCCACTTTTGGCTGTTATATGTCCATGTGCAATATATTTTTGCGCAGATATTGTCATTGCTGTGTGGGACCACCATTCAGAACATCTGAATACTTCACGGGAAATATGTCTTACTCCAATATTCATGGTTGTTGGTTTCGGTCATTTGTACACGGGTTCTCGGGGCAGATTTACAAATCGTGACCGAGCCGGTCCATCTCGTTGAGGAGAAAATCAACGTCGGCCTCCGTCACAGCAGCACTTGATATAATGTTCCTGAAGAAATTGGGTCGACGATCGTCAGGTTGGTAGCCCACCATCAGCGTCCCCGACTCCATCATTCGGCCTTTCAATATGGGGCAAATCTGGATGCAAAAAAATCGTAAAATAGATTTGATTAATCTATATTTGATTAATTAATAGAAATGATTTTTCCAGCCACAATTCACTGATTGTCTTTTTGATTACAATTTACGGAACATTCTCTCCGAATTTCGCTCACCTCTCCACAAATTTTTTCCCTCTGCGCATTATGGGGCATGTTCCTAACTCGCGTCGGTAGATACCAGAAGCAGACGTTCACCATTTCCGGTTCGAGAATGAGATAGAATTTATCCGGCATTTGCTTTATCCGCTTCACCATGTACTCACTGAGCTCCATTAGACGATCCATGTGCTTCTCAAATCCATCCGATCCCTGTAAAGTGATATTAAAGTAGTATGGTAATCATCTGGTGCTCCATTATCATCAAAATAAAGTACCTTTGCACGCCATTGCAACCACAATTTGAAGATATCGTTGTGACGACCGCACTGAATTACTTTGTCACCTGTGTCGTACTTGACATCGTAGAGTTTGTCAGTCATGAAGAGGTACTCAGCAGACATTTGATTACAGCTTATCAGGAGACCCTAAACATTTTTTAAGGATGGTGCATGAGACCTCGTACAGCTTGAGAGTGCATCGTGTTATCAACTAACGTTTATTTGCAATAGATAAATCACCCTAAATTCTGCTATAGGTAATCCCTATCTCTAAATTTCTGTTCTCCTTTATGATTGTGATTAACAGTTGTCTGAGAAAGCAGAGTTTTGAAATGGAACTCGCGTAAGATTTTGGAAACCACGTGGTTTTTTTTAAATCGTTGTTTTTTTTTTCTGAATTTTCCCCTCAAAATAATTTGTTTTTTTTTCTGGAATTTTTTATTTTATTATTGTTGATTCTGTAGTCACCAAAATGAATTTCTTTTGCATTAATTTGATTCAGTGGAGGGGTTATGTTGCGAGAAGCCAAGAGGCGGGAAAAATTCGTCCGCAACGGTCCGCGCTAGTCGACCTCTGATGGGGCGGGCAAATTGAAAACTTCAGAGCGAAACTTAATAATTTATAATAATTAGTTAAGAAGTGTTTTACAAAGAAATTGTTACCTGCTCTCAGCGTTTCTGATTAGCAAACTATAGAGCAGTATGTAGTGTCAAATCGCAGTTTCGAATTGACGCGCGTTTCAGGCATCCAGCAATGCCGACGCATGCTAGTGTTTGCGAAAGAATGAGAAGAAATAACAATACCGCGTACTGCTGTTGATGAGCCAATCAACTGTCAGTTCTAAATTTTTCCCGCGTTTTTCCTCCCCCCCCCCCCCCCTCCTTCCCGCCTCCAAACAATGCAACATAACCCATTAGTTTCAATGAATCACCAAAACAAATATGTCACTTCCCGTAAATACTGCATCAGTAACAATTGTCGGAAGTTGGAAGGACAAACATATTTGGAAAAGAAAACCTGGAAAAATGCCTTGTTAAACAACGCTTAAAATAAAAGCAGGAGTTTCCGGGATCAAAGTGAGCCCATTATTAAATTGTTCTTGGACCTAGAATATACTAGTCTCTATATTTGTTTTTTTTTGTACTTTGGTACAAGAAATTGTTTGGCCACGTGTATACGTCACCTATATAGTGCAACGTAAAATGAAAAATCGAAAAATGTACTTTTATGGAATGTTTCAGGAGCTTGATGCTGAAGGACATTCTCATCGTGCATAAAAACTTTGTATGATGTCTCCCGGTACTAAAGAAAACGCTGAAAAAGTCGAGGTCGCGTTATCTGTTAAATTTAGCATCTGGCCATGGCCGTTTCTGCAAAAAAAGGGCTAGGGTCATATCTCTCCCCTTTATGTACAACGTGGATGGAAGATCTGTCGTTTGCGCATCTCGCGGAAATGCTGGCGCGAATTCCGGGTCGATATCGCGGAACACCTACACATGCGCAAATCTCGCGAATCAGGTAAGCTTATATATATTGACGTAACAAAAATGGCGGGTGATATTGAGTTACCGCCATTGTCGGGTTATAAACCATGAGTAGACATTAGCAGTAAGTTTTTCTGTATTTAACTGCTGGATATACCGGGTAACGAAATTGCCAATTTCAGGAATAGTTTTATGATTATTTTAAGAAATGTAACTGCAGGGGAAATTTAAGCGAAAAAGAGCAGGAAATTTAAAATGTTAGGTGTATTTGAAGAATGGCACTGGGATTCAGCAGAGACTAATCTGCAAAGGTCGGGATTCTATTCCATTTCTAATGGGTTTGCATTTCACTGAAGATGCGTAGAGATAGTGTTATGAATTCTGACTTTGTTGAAATTTTGTTTAATAATTTTGCGGGAAATTTGACGTGCTATTGGGTATATTGTTGACTTTTTATACTATTTGACATTAGAGGCACATGGTCTAAAATGCTCAATTCCGAAATTTTTAAAACTTTAAAATTTTTGAAAATTTGACAATTCGAAGGGGTTTAAAAATTTCAGAAATATCAAAAGTTTCAAAATTTTTAGAAATTTCAAAAATTTCAGAAATTGCAAAAAATTCCAAAACTTTAAAATATTTCGAAAATTTCAAAAATTAAAAAAAAAATTCAAAAAACTCAGAAATTTGGATTGTTTTCTCCCTCGAAAATCACAGTCATGTCAAGGGCAAAAATATACGACAAACAATAACGTCAAACTGTCTTATTCCCCCTTCAATGTTGCGAGAAGAATATTTCTTCGTCGTGGAGCAGCCGGTGTGCGGAATTTTAATATCCCGTTTGGGGGTGAATTTTTTTTCGGGGGGGGGGGGGGGCATGATGATGCTGAGGGTGGGAGTCTAGCAATATCTATATATATAAACTACAGTGGCGCAGAGTCACTGGGGGCGTCCCCTATCTCGGTAACATATGTTATCTCTTAGTTTAATTAAATTCCACCAGTGTCCAGGAACATTTGGCCCTCCCATCCGGAATTTGCTCGTGTTAGGGGCAAGAGCCCTCAAATTGACCATTCCGACAATTTCACATCGATCAGGGGTAATGACAAAATTTTTTACTCACGTCCTCTTTGAAGTGAATTGTTGAACATTGCAACAACGCTCCCATCAATTTGTGCGGGTTCCAGGTGACCGAGTCAGCTCTGCAATTGAAATGGAATCTTATGAGTTTATTTGGAGCAAAAGTTTTGGAAAATTGTGAGCAATTTTGGAATTTTTTTGGAAATTTTTGGAAACTTTTTGGAAATTTTTTTGGAGATTTTTTGGAAATTTTAACTATCAACTTTTGGGTTAATATTTTCGAATAAAGAAAAAGAATTACATGGAAAACTTGTGTCAAAAAATTTGACATGAGAATTTTTGGGGTGCTAAATTTGATGATGAATAACATGAAGAAATGCAGTTAATGGAGCGTCAATCTGAGGTGATTTGGGGTGCGAGGTGTCTCAGTTGGTTGTTCAGATCAGCCCCATGGGATTTCAGCGGGAAATATGGGAAATGGGCCCCAAGTGCTCGGTAATAGTAGCTCCATCAATTTGAGACCAAGGGGGACTATTAATACCGAGCTGCGGCCGGCACTTTAACCCCCGCTATTTCAAAACACCCTCGCGTTTGGATGTGCAACCCTTTAATCCATTGGTAATGGTACAAAAAATTTGTGTTCTTCTTGTAGCACTGCACCGCAGTGATAGAATAAAACATTGTGTACGAGCGACAAAACTAAAACTGCGACAGAGTCAAGTTTGAATTGCTTGAGTCATTAGCCAAGCATGGTATTTTAATGGTATTCAGCGCTTTCTTGGGAGAACCGTTGGTGGTACAAAAAAATATGTATAACAAAAGTTGCTCCACGTGTACTAATGTATATTTTAGGTGGCATGACTTTTCACGGTATGTTGCATAATTAGTGAGATATTGCGAATTGTGTCGGTGGGTTTTGGGTGGGTGTGGGTGGATGGGTGGGCGTGGGTGGATGGGTGGGTGTGGGTGAATGGCTGGGTGAGTGTAAGTGGATGGGTGGGTGTGGGTGGATGTGTGTGTGTGCGTGTGTGTGTGTGCAAAATACGTAGCAAGAAATCTACTAATTTAAAATGAAAACTTATTGGGAAATTGTTTAGATTTTGTGAAGGAATTTGTGAAGATTGGGAGATGCACATTTGAGTAATTTTTTCATGTTTATGACAAATGTTATCGATACATGGCAAGTGACAGAAATGCCGAACAGTTGGTCCTTTCACGAGGTCCTGCGAATGATGCTGAAGGGCACTTGCAGGCCTCAAGAGTTACACAACTAACCCCTCCCCCCCCCCCCCCCCCCACCCCACAGCCACCCCGAGAGACTAGCGATGAGGGCATAAGAGTTTCCATGTCCCACACAGATCCCACTCCATTAGTTACATTTCGATATCCAACCTATTGTTCATCCAAGTGTGATATCCCTGTCGTAAATGTCTCTCTCAGGGTTTGTAAAACCCCATCAATTTACCTCATAAACCAAGTAGGATTTATCCTCTTAAAGGGGCAATTTTGTCCTCAAATTAAAACGGGTTGTCATAAAATTTTCGGACAATACGGACAACGTTAAAATTGCAAACTGCAAAACTGCAGAAAGAAGCTTTGCTCCCTTCTTTTCCTCTGAATAAAAAAAAAAAAAATTGCCATTGAGCTAAATGCATTTGCATAAATTACTCGCTGAATTTTTTCAGCTGAGAATTTTCGCACCATCACAGCCCAGCATTCAATTACTCTCACTCCGCGACAATAAAAGCGCGTGGATTTGAATTTGCCGGAGGGGAGGGGGGGGGGGTAAATTGTGGGTGGTGATTAATGGTATTCGCATCTGGGTGTGGCGCGTGCAGTCGTCCTCGACCCCATTACAACCCACTCCAATTTGGCTATAGGTGTCAGACCCAAAGCTACCCCGCGAGAATCATATATATTACCTCTCGACTTGATGCTAATTACCCCCAGAGAGACACTCCAAGTCGATACCACCAGATTCTCGACGAGATTCTGCCAATTCACGGTTGAGATGGATATGCGTAGCTAGCGTGATTGGACAATCATTATCAATGTGGAGATGACATGGACTTGTACCGACTTTCATCCCCAATAATAAGCAACTGGACATTTTTTATTCTCAATTTTTTACGTCTATTTGCTCGATTGAAAAATAAATGATAGACACAAAATAAAAATGAGATGGGATAAGATGAGATAAACAAAAAATCCACAGTATTTAAACATTTCTCATTTTTCTCTCAAAATTATCGAATGCGTCGAGACGAGAGAAGTGGGTCGAGAGGGCGACACGAGAGACGCCGGGCGAGAAGGCGACTGAATCGAGACGTGAGACGACAGAATTCGGTCGGGAGGGCGGAAGAAGCGAGACGAGAGACGAGACGAGAGACGAGAGAAGTCGGGCGAGAGGGCGAGACGAGAGAAGTCGGTCGAGAGGGCGAGAAGAGGGAGACGAGAGACGAGAGAAGTCGGTCGAGAGGGCGAGAGAAGCGAGACGAGAGACGAGAGTAAATCTTCTTTTATAATTCTCGAGGGTGTCTTCCAATAAGGGTGACCAGATGCGAAGCATGAAAATTCTCGATCATCTCGTCTTGCAGCATCCCTAGAATGGATCCTACTCTGCTGCTCACGTCATACCAGAGGTACGTTGAAGTCAGAAGCAACCGAGCAGAACTTAAAAATTCTCAAGATGATCTTCCAACTTCCTCAACTGAATTATTCACCAAAGAATGTTTATGCGGAACAAAAGGGAAGACCAGCCCCTGCGAACGACTCTCATAAATCACAAGCTAAAGGATTCAAAGGAACAAGATAAATAGGAATAAATGCTTATGAAGGAATAGAATAGACCTTGAACTTTGCTCCAGAGTTGTCTTTTCTTCAGCCTTTACCCGCCTCTTACCAGTAATCATCCCCGACTTTATCACGACGCATTGGCGAAGGAAGCAGACAAAGAGGCTGGGAAAATGTAAAAAAAAAGAAAATAAAAATGAATGAGAAGGAGAGAGCGGAATAGCAGACGCTGACGTCCTTTGTACCAGTGAGTTTAATCCGGCATTGTCGGGGGCTCGTGGAATTGAGGGGGGAGGGGGGGGGGGGGGGTTGGCGGGTGCTTTATTTCAGCTCTGTCGAGCGAACGGTCGACGCTGCCGACGTCAATAAGAGCAGAGTCCTGTTCCTTCGTAAATGCGCTCCGGGGAACCGATCCAGCTGTTGCGCTTTGCTTGTCGGATAACTACACTAGACGCTTCTCTCACTTTCACATGTACATTTCGTCGCTTTTTTTCGGGAGATAATAGCACGGGGGGTGGGGAGGGGGGGGGGGATTTTTTAATTAAAGACTAGACTCCAGGCGACCAGTCGGAGGTGACAATTATTTTGTTCTGGAGGAAATATGTAGAAATTCTAGTCGGCTAGATGAGGATGACCCATTGGGAACGCCAATTTTTGGGGACAAAAACATTTGAAATGATGGTGAGAGAGAAACGTATCCTCACTCGCGGGTGAAAGATCCCCCATTCGGGGATGCGATATCCCCATTTGGTTTCACAAAAACAATTTCAAAAATATTTTAATCTTTTTGGTAATTACAGAAATCGATTTCTAGCAATTGAAAAATTATCCACTCTGATTGTGATAAATGTATGTATGAAAATCAAGTGAAACTGAGGATCGAGGTCAGCTTCGGCTCCATATGTCCCGTATAAAAAATTACCCAAAAAAAATGGCACTCAAATTCCGATTTATCCCCCTCCCCCTCCCCAAAATTCTCACTATATCTCAATAAAAAGTCGGCTGTGATTGAACGAAAAAAAAATTACTTCCACATGTCATCACGTGTTTTCCACATCCCTGGAGTTGCCCTAAAAAAGAAATGCCAACTTAAAATGAAGAATAGATGGAGGGAGGGGGGGGGGGGATGAACAGATGCGCGTGGATGCAAATCGTGGATTAATCTCGCCAGCTCTATCGCAAGCAGACGATGCTCATCCCCATTGAACACAGTCTGACCCCCGGCGTGTGGTCCAATGCCAGTGCCGGAGGGTTATGTATGAGAGTGTTGGTATGGATGCGAAAGTTGGCATGTGCCAGGGACAGGAGTCACTCCTTTCAGTCCCATAAACATCACGGATTACGCCAGTACATCATCACCCCTCAATCATCGGTCAATCACCGTTCAAACCATGCGCGGGGAAAAAATCTTGGGCAAGAAGAAAGGCGGACGATTAGGCCTTGAGTAGCACCCTCATCCTTTTCAATTAGAAAAAATCATACCTATCACTGATGATGCTATCCTACTAGAAATGGTATACCTTCTCAGAAGAATCTGGTGCTTGCCATCCTAGGAACGGCTATAACCGAGGAAGGAATAAGAAGAACATCTCAGCAGGATTAGTATATGAGTAGAGCGACTTGAGGTAGCAACACTGTTTCATAATGAACTTGGAGATCAGCTTCTCCGACGAGAAGCTGCTGACGTCTACGAGGAATGGTGCAAGCGTTGCGCTGCAGACTAACATTTAGGTTTTCCTCAAGCGTTGTCTGTATTTGCTATTTAAATGACATGCAAAATTTATTGTGTAAGTGCTAGGAGGGGATGTGTTGACGCAGTGGGTATTGATATGCAAGATCATGGTGCTAGCAATCAGATCAACTGTAAAGAGGAGAATGAAGTGGCTCTGACCAGTAGAATGGTTTGCTTGAATTGGAATTGGAATGGGAAAAGCTTCTGAGGAATCCTCAAATAGTAAGCGATAGCGGAATTCTTCGTTGAATGCCAAAAGCTTCTTGTGACCTGGTCCCCGAGTTAATCCTACAACATTTTTGTTCCCCCCAAATCACTATACCATATGATCCTTGAATGTAACCCTTCGAGTACGGGAGCTTTCCAACGCACAGTAGTCTAGCGCAGGCCTGCGTCAGGAGCGGAAACCAGTGATTCATGTGTTCATTATTTCGGAAATGATAATGAAAAAAAAATGTCAGTAGAAATGAAATACAGGAGAGAACACGCTGCAGTTTCCGACTTTTATTCATTATATCTGAATGATCAAGAAGTTATTGCAACTAACCTGAAAAGCAAAAATCAGATTTCAAGATATCTTCACTTTCTGATTTCTTCACAACATACTGACAAGTGTTCTAAGGCATATGTGCGTGTGTGTGTGTGTGAGAGAGAGAGAGAGAGAGAGGGGGGTGAGTGAGACTGGGTGGTTGGGGGGGGGGGGGGGGGTTGTCGAATAGGCGGGTGGATTGTGTGTGTGTGTGTGTGTGTGAGAGAGAGAGAGAGAGAGAGGGGGGGGGGGGTGAGTGAGAGTGGGTGGTTGGGGGGGGGGGTCGAATGCGTGGGTGGGTTGTGTGTGTGAGTGTGAGGGTGAGTGAGAGTGGGTGGTGGGGGGGGGGTGGTCGAGTGGGTGGGTGAGTGGGTTGGTTGTGTGTGTGTGTCTGATTATTATCCAAATAACAAATGCGCGAAGGTCAATCCATCTTTCGTCTCCCTTGTTTTCGCCAGCTCTCGATAACAATCAGAGACATCAATAACATTTTCATTCCCATCACTGAATATTCGTAAATATTATCAGAAATAATAGGTAGTCACAGGTAAACAACTTCTCAGAACAATGTCAATTGGCTTGTTCTTATATGTCATCAGATAAATTGAATCAGTCATCACTCGTCTGGACAACAATCAATTTCCTTTCTTCACCGAAATTCAGTACATAACTGCATCATGAAGTTGGCTGGTATTTTCATGGTTATCGCTATGGCGATTGCATCTGTGGCTGCGTGCAAAAGACCCGGAGAACCGGTAAATTTATTGAGTATCACTCTATTTCAGAGTTGGGTCAAATGGTCATTGAATGGCCCATAAAAAAGTGTAATTGTTTTGCATAAATCTGAGGGTTCGATCGACGTCTGCACATAACTTAGAAAGTATCAAATCTCGGTCGACATCATTTATCTTTTTTTTTTTTGCGAAGGGCCTAGTTTCTGAACATTTCCTCCCCGTCGGTCCGACCCCTAGAGACTAACGCGCGTATTCTGCTCACTTCCTATGATCTATATAATTTCAGTGCAAGCGAGATTACGACTGTTGTTCAGGTGGGACACAGCCTTGCCGTTGGGGCCGTTGTCAATGTAAGTTATTTGTTTTTCGTTGATGAGTAGGATTTTTACCTAAAATTTTTTTTGACCATTTGGAATTCTAAAAGTGGATTTTTTGGAATGGAATAGTCAATCCACCGATAATCCCCTGAGCACTTCTCAAGCTCAAATAAATTTATACAATTTTTTTGAAAAATAATTTTTGCCTCGAAATCCTTCTCCAATTTTTGATATAAAAAAATTGCCATTTGGAGGCTTCCAAAATGAAGGATTTTTTTTTTGGAAGAAACATTGGAGGCAGAATGTCAACTTTTTTGTTTGAGAAGCAAAAGTTTTTGGTAATACCTGGTCACGGATTTTATGCGAATGTTGCAGAGTTTTATTCCGATCCATGAGTGCTCATATCAACATTATCAAGGGACATTAGGCTACATGTTGAAGGACATCAATGGTACATCCAGCTATATCGTATTAAAGTAAAAATTGTTATCTGATATTCTCATTCAAACCAGCGAAACTAAATAAAATAATAGAAAATAAATCCACTCATACGTTTGAAATAAAAAAATCCATTGCAGTTAACTGTCATCGTAAATTGTCATTTTACAGCAAATTTCTAAAAAAAATAGAAATCGCTTTTTTAGCCGACACTCAGAATTTCCATTCACATGCAAAGTAATTTTTTTCTCCATGTAAAAGCCATCTGAGCAATACGTATTGATTTTGTTATTACGCTAAGCTCATGAGTAGGGGCCCAGAGTGTTTTTCCAGAAGACTCCATCAAACTAAGCCCCAATAAACCATAAAAGTCGGGGATTAAGTCGCCCCGAATGGCACACACTGTTTTCCCATAGGAGACTACCTAGAGAACCATTCACTTGCATGAGCACATCGGCGCATACGCGAGTCAAATTCTCGCCACTTGGCTCCATGTACCATTTATATGGTCCAGCTTGTGCATGAATTGGTCAATGGCTTGCGATCAATTTGGGAGATGCGACAGAAGGTAGAGATTTGTGATATATTTCCGAAATTTTAGAAATTTTTCGATGTTTCAGAACTAGATTTGGTAATTTCTGAAAATTACGATTTTTCCACAGTTCCGGAGATTTGATTAAAAAGACATTGTGAAGATTTGAAAAAATCAGGAAAAAAATTGTTTGAAGAAATCGATGTCAGACATTGCAAATGATTTGCGTTATGTTCATGAAATAGGTTTCATGTACCTTGAAAAATGCGGAATTATACACCGTTTATGAGAAACTTCTAATTGAAGAAGACAATTTCAGAAATGTTTGCCTCCACATGGCTCGTTTTGCAGGAAAGTACACAACACAATTTGACAAACTTTGGAGGGGTTATGAAGATGCTTGCAAACATACTTGGAAAGTTTCTGGGTGAACATGCTTGCAAAGCTTCAGCTTGATGGAACATTGTCCATTTTGTTTCCTATTTTTACTGACGACCCTCCTTAAATCCGCGGCACCTGGCTCCATGTTCCCACAGCTTGCACATTAATCGGTCAGGGATTCGTGATGGATTCAGAGAACGCGACAGAAAGTGGATTCTATGTTTGTGTGTTGGATGTGTGTTTTAACGAATTTAAAAAAAAAAGAAATCAAAAATGCAGAAATCTCAAAATTTGAGAAAATCTTATAATTGCAAAATTGGAAATCTAAAATTTAAAAATTTTTTAAAACGTTTCGAAATGGTGAAAAGATTCAGAATTTCAAAACTTAATAATAAAATCAAAGTAAAACAAATGGTGGGAATTGTAACAATAGGGAAGGTAATGCTGGACAGTAGTTCAAATAAAAATTCGGGGTTTACATTGCACCATTTATAGTTCCCAGCTTGTTCATTCATTCCATGGCTTGAGATAAATTTGGGAAATACTTTGAAAGGTCGATATATGTATCACGATGTCTATACATTCGAATTTCTATGTAAGGACCCACACGGGGCTTTGGTTTTTTTCGAATTGGTAGTAATAGAGGCCCCCACCCGGGCGCGCCAGAGTGAGGGGCGCATGGGGAATAGGCTTCGTGGAGGGGCACGTATGTGTGTTAGTGGCTGAGTGAGAGCGCATACTAAGCTAGCGCGAGGTGGTGGGGGTACCGCTACTCGGAAGGAATCAGCTCCGCTTCTTATATAGAATTCACCTATATGGCGAGGCTCAATTGTAGTAGATGTACCGTCATTCAACACAACGCTGGCGCTGAAGGTGAAATTCGAAAAATCGAACAAATTGTTCATACATTTGAAAAATGTAATTAAAGTTGTTACACTTACCGTTCAATGCCAGTCAGCCGCGGATGCCGATATTTTTTCGAGAGGAGCAGTCCACCACCCCACGCCGCCTAAATGAGAAAATGAAGAAATTAATTAATAATAATTAATGATTAATGCTCTCCAAAATTTAGCATTTCGAAAATTCACTATATTTTGAGCCGAAAATGCAATAATTGCAAAAATTTTTATTACTCCAAAGTTCACGAAATTTAAACCGAAAAAAAAATAGCAAATTCCAAAACTGCGAAATGTCGAAATTTTAGGACATTCTGAAAATTTTATGCTTTTTTTTCCTATATCCGAAATTCCAAAGACTGCAACAATTTCGATAAATCAATTCAAATAATTAAAAAATGGAATAAATAAAAAAAAATAATATAAATTGGAAATAAAATAATAATTTTTTTTAAATACGGCAAAAATCTTGGATTGCAATTTTTGCGGAAATTCGAGGTTTAACCGCTAATTAATGTAAAGCGGAATGGCCGATTTCCCTGAACGGTGAAATGCACTCTAATCCCTCGTTTTGCCCCGACAATTTGGCCGCCCCTGGCGCGAAACCACTCGAATCTTCTCACATTTATTATTTAGGATAATACTCTTACGCACTTGGCATTTCCACCTGAAAATCCGTTCACGAGCTTTCCGAATTGGATTTGCATAATCAAACCTGTCGATCGGTCCAATTTATTTCCAGTCTCAACGAAACCGCTTTCGCATTTTTCATCAAGTAATTTGATCAATTTTCACTGGCTTTTAAGACAAGAAGCGAAGTGTTCAATGGGTCAGGTTTCATCTCGCGCCGCTTATCAGTCAATATCTCAAAATTGAGCAAAGATAGCGGCATTGGTATAGATACCTTTTTTGTAGGGCACATGGAGAGCTAGAAATTTCTATAAAGGTAAATTTCGATGGGTCTCGTAGTTTTCGAGATATTCAGCAAAAACGGACTTAACTAGGTGGACCACTTTTCCGCTGCTTTGCAAAGAATCTTTACTAAATATACAATCGATATTTCAAATAATTTTTTTATACTCACGTCAATGTGCAGCCAGAGATTGTACTTTTCGCAAATGTCCGCAATTTGGGAAATTGGATCGAATGCTCCGATTACGGTAGTTCCTGCAGTAGCATTGACGAAAAATGGGATATGTCCCATTGCTTTGCGCTCCAGAATGAGCTCCTCCAGTCTGGATGGAATGAGTCTGCCATGCTCGTCGCTGGGTACCATTACGCAATTGTCTGTGCCGAGACCGCAGACGGAAGCGCAGGATTTCACGGAGTAATGACACTATAGTTACGAATAAGGGAATTAGAAAATTTTTAAAGCGTTGGAAGTTTCTGAAAGCAGGTGGATTTCTGGTGGCAGGTGATACTTTTCCTAAATATTTTTAGTCTCACCTGATCGGACGTAAACATGACTAGTTGTCCACCTACGGCGGAGAGTCCACGTTCCTTGTACTGCGGAAACATTTTGTGCCTAGCTGCCAAGAAGGCATATAGGTTACTGATGGATCCGCCAGGCGCGAGAATAGAATCACCTGTATTCCATCCGATTAATTCACGCATCTTCTCAAGTACAACGTGCTCCATGAGAATGAAGACGGGCGCAATTTCGTAGGTGAACATATTGGTGTTTGCGGTGGCGGTCAACCACTCGCCAGCCATCGACACCAGATCCAGGCCACATGAAAGTTGATTGAAGAAGTGGGGATGGCCTTAAACAGACAAAACGAAGGCCCTTTATCCTTTACTGATCCTGAATATTAATACAGAGTACATCATATTTTATTCATGAAAACTGTCAGTTACCATTTATGCCAAGTATTCGATGTGGCAATGTTAATCTGCGAGAGCGGATCATTTGGTGAGCGAGTACATTACTGCTTCCACAGATTTTTAACGAAAATAATCGTAAGCCGCAGTAATAGGATTTGTTATGCTTATTTTATTTAACGGGTTGAACAAAATGGTACGGATGGTTTATACATAATAATGCAACTGAACAAAGTCGATGATGAATATTGTATTCAGGTCTAATCAGTATACTTCGATCATAGTGTTCTAGACTGCTTGCATCTGTTAGAAAAACAAAGTAAAAATAGTTTAGACTTTCCGTAACTCCGCAGCGCCAGCGAGCGGAGGGGAAGGCGCCCCCCACTCCATGCGATACTAGGTATAGCGCTTGAGGGGATTTGCCGTGCCACTGCACCGTCTTACTGTGGGCATGCGAATTGCGAGCGAGGAGGGGGTAATCCGTACCTCTGCGCACGGGGAAACCTCAGCCCGCAAACTGGACAGCCATGGCAAGTCGGTTTAAATGTATATATAGGTGGGTTTTTATTCAGTAAATATTCCGGAATCTCAAAAAGATAGTGTCAGGCCAATATAAAGTTTTGGTGTAAAGCAGTGAGAGCTACAATCCGTTTATAATATAAAAGTTTACGTATCTTTCTTAGTTTTGGGGATATCTAGTAAAAAATCAATAAACTCCGTTGGACACTTCAATTTTCCAATTTAGTGCAAGCATCTTCTGTTTTTTTTGTAATTATCGTGTACATATAAAATTTGTCAACACTGGACAGAATATGTAAAACATTCGAAACTCAGTAAATCAACAGAGCGTCAAAAAAATCTGTGTATATGATTTTCAATAACTACCTAAGCTATGGCAACTTGAACAATTGTCATACTTTTGAAAACTAAACCCAAATCGGTATCCCAAATATCGATGTTTATCGGCGCAAACGCGATACCAACCAACTTCATGATGTTATCTGACTAATCTGATCAAGCAATAAACGAATGACGATTGAAAACTAAAATATGTCCCGATTTTCGAGATATTTCGACTCTAACGATGTTCATTTGTGTGTATACGCTTTCTTGAATAGGCCCACCTACCATTATTAGTCATCAATTCAATTTAAATTGAATGGAATTTTGAAACAAATAAAACTCCCGTTCGCACAGTTACGCATCTGAGTAGTCTTTCAATAATTTTCTTTCAGAATAAAATAATACTAATTGACGTAAATGCTGCTCGAAATTACCGATGAGACAATCCACTCACGTGCTCTCCCGTTTGTTTGCATTGCGCAGACTCAGACGCTAATCACATACCGACGACCATGAGCGTTGACACAAATTTTTAGTTATTTTAGCATTTTTTCCCGCCATATAATGTCGATTAATGAGAGTCGACGATAATCATTCCCGAGATCGGTGGCGCGCGCATTTCCTTTTTCCGCCGTCCTGACTGGTGTTGCGTCGATTTCACTTTACGGTTTTCGATACATTTCGTCTTACGCGATATCAAGTTCATTCAATTGTATTTCGAGATTTTTCTTCACTTCTCTTTTTTACCATAGGATTTCTTCGTTTTGAGTTCACTCATGCGTATCGATGTTGTCGAAAAACCGATCATTCAGCGCATCACAGGTGTCGGACACCCAACTGACTTTGAGGGTTGATTACTCAGGCGCTATTGAATACTTTGTCACAAAAATTTTATCCTGCATAGTTTAAGATATCTAATTGAGCATGCAAGTAGTATTTCAATCATTTATTTATTTTAATTACATGAAAAAAATACCCATTTTTTGTCGAAATAAGTAACGTTTTCGAGAGCTTGGCTCCCCCCCCCCCCTCGTTGGGTTAGGTTCCTGCCCGGCCTGGTCTGATTTTGTGGGTACCGTCGCTGGCACACGCACCGTGTCTGCTATCGGTCGAAACCCATGGCAGCTGCTCTTCAGCATTGCTCCGGAAGGGAGCACTGGACTTCCACTCAAGCTGGGGGCGATTTTTGCCATTTAAATTCTCGCATTGCTGAACACAGGGTGAACGAGATTCTTATAATAAACTAGCACATACTTATAATACCAAAAAATAATCCATATTCGCTTGAATGTCTATATTTGATTATTGATGCATTCAGGATGGGTACACAGAATCTTGCCTCATCATACTGCCAACGGAAGTGCTGTTTTTCAGATGATTGCCAGTTGTTCTTCATCTGAGGGCAAACAAATCGCATGGGAAATAATTTATGAGAAACCAAAATTATTTAATATGTGGGCAAAAAGATTTCTCTAGAGATGCATTACTTACAATACTTTAACTGCATCGTTGTTTTTTTCGAAGGCAAAGTCCTGTGCAACACTGGCCAGAGCCGACACACTGAAATTGCAGAAAGTTATTTAGAGAATCGGAGAAAGTGACAGGAAAGTTTGGTAGATGTAAATGTTGAATTGAAAGTGTTGCGCCCCACTGTGCCCCCTAACCCATTATGCCCCCCATACCCCCATATCCGTATCCCATTTTGCCCCTATACCGTTATGTCTCTAACCCATTTTGCCCCACCCGTCCCTATCAATTTTGTTCCCGGTCTGAAAACTATTTCGTTTATTTGTAATCCTTTTTCATTTTTTTTTGATTAAATCAATTTACCAACTTTTCAAATGTTGCGTTATCAATCACCATAATAAAACACTTTTTATTATGTGTCCCCTTAATTCTTAGGGACAAAAAATTTGGAAAAATGACAACGTTCTTTTTGATTTGTCCGAAAATTGATGAACATATTGATTAGACTCTTCATCACAACGACGAAATATTGTGAAATTTTTCGTTGCGGTCCAGCGGGAAAATCCGGCGTTGAGCTCCAAAAAATTGATGATCTTGATAAAATGAAGCGAAAGAAATTTTGACGGGATTTTATGACTCTCAAGTGCTATATCCGCATATTTACAGAGCTTTTGGAGCTTACAAAAATGTAAAAATGGACGGGCGGCGATGTGCTATACGCGCGAGTAAACACGTTAGATGAACGCAATCTCTCAAAAAAGTTGGATATGTAAAATGGGGGCGTCACTGGTTCATGGCCATTGTCTCCCAGAATATTACACTATCCCATTTTGCCCCACTATTTTTAGTTTCAGGATAAATAAAATTGGCTTACCCTCTGTCCACGCTTTCTACATCTTCCGGAAACACTTGCTAAAAGCATCACGATGACCACGAAAATTGCGGCAAATCTCATATTAATTTTGTCTTCTTGAAAAGTAGAAATGATTGATAGTGCCTTACCAATGCTTGGCTATTTATATTAGTCACTGACTACCAATTGTTTACCGTGTTGGAATTAATTTTCTTAAATGACAATATTGACACAGAGAGTTTATCAGATCTCCACATTTATTAATATAAATTTGCTGTGAATCATATGGACATTCTGACTCGTGCGTTGCTGCGGGTAAATAAACGTCATAGAGATCATCGTTCGGCGATATCACCTTCGTTGAAAGCTTTAGAAATTTCAGAAAAAAAACCTTTTCGAAGAACTTCGGCTGTCATTTACCAAAAATGTTCAATAATAAAAAATGACTAATTTGTTTTCTCAAAAAAAAAAATAATTAAAAAAAAATATAAAATTTCAAAACGTCAGAACTTTGGACAAATTTTTTTTTTGAATTTTGAAGGGTTTCAATTTTTCACGATAAGTCTAGGAGTGAAAATTGATAAGGAAAAGAACGTGAATTGGTGTGAGGTGGATGGAAGAAGAGGGGGGGGGGGGGGGGAGAGATTCAAGGTACATGGATGAGAACGGAGAGAGCTTTAAGCCTGCACCCGGAGTATGTTGTCATCCGCTCGGATGAACATCGCGCTCGGATCAAGCTTAATGCTTCTGTTTGATGGGCACCCTCTCGACGGGAGCAGGGTATTGTGCCATGTCAGTGTGTATGTGTGTGTTTGTGTGCGTGCCGACACAGACAATCGTTCTTTTCCCATTTGTTTTCATTTCGATCCGCTGGACACTTCAGACAGCGCTCTGTTCGAATTCTTCAGGAGATTGAAGTCGTTTCCGTTTTCATAGTGGAATGCGCCCCAAAAAAGATGGTCCGTTCGGTTCCCACGATTTCTGTTTCACAATTTTGCTCTCAGGAGCCGGAAGTTTTAGCACAAATATAGCTCGTATCTTCTATTAGTCTTCTTGAAGAGGCGTACTGCGTGCATCATCCAGTATGCTTGGATTCCGACCGATAGTAGGAACATTCCGTGTGTGCCATCGGCTGTGCCCATAAAATGAGACCGCAGAGCCGGGCGGGAGCCTAACCCGACGCAGGGGGGGGGAGGCTGTGGGTGGCTTCTGGATGGGTGTCCAGTAGTCCCTCTCGTGGAAACGCTGAAGAGCAGCTACCGTGGGGAGTACAAGGGAGAGGGACGAATTCAGAAAGAACATTATTTCCTAGTCTCCGCTACAATTCGAGAAAAACCAGAATGGAAATTTCACAAAAATAGAAGTAGTGGAAGCCTTGAACCCTACAAATTAGTTGGACTGAACGCTTTAATCTCCAGGAGTTACCAGTCTGATTGACGCATGACGTCTGGGGGTGCTTGTTAAAGGGGGGGATCAGGATTCTCCATTTCTTCCAGCTCCCCTCTCGATATATTGCGCCCAATGTGGGATTTGCCGAGTGCAAGAGACATCAGTGCAGTGAACCACATGATTTTTGATCACTTGATTCCCCCTATTTAGGCCCTGTACTTGTTTCTGAATGAGAGATATAAACATGTACCCATTGGTATTTTCTAGCCGAATGCATGAGATCATCCGATTATTGTGAATGTGACTAATGCGCTGAGCAATTTGGTGTTCAACTGTTATTTACGGTGTGGAAAACGTAAATCATGGTTCTAAAGTAGTGTTCAATGGTTTTGACCTTGCCGACAGAGCAAGCTATAATGAGCTGAAAGATGGAGGGTGTAATGTCTACTTATCTCGACATTTGGTGTCTCAGTGCACCCCTGCCACTTTTTGGGTTAGATATTTATATACCGACTCTGGAATAGCTGAGTGGGCTAAGCGCGCAGTCTTAGCGCCGCCGCTTGGGTACCTATGTTCAGATGCCCGATGGGGCGAGAATATTTTTGGATTGTCTGATGAGCGGGAGGTTGCTCATAGAGTAGCCGCCTGTACTGATACAGGTTTTCTGTGGTTTCCTGTGTCTTATCATGCGAATGCAGTGCAGTGTATGATCCACTAGTCCATAGATCCGAAGAGATCGAAGGCGTTGAAGATAAAACATAGTATATTACGACGATTTAAGGCCAGAAAGTTTGATCTACTGCGGTCGGTGATGTACGGCCGAGGCGAAGCCGAGGAAGTTTCTGGCCGTGAGTCGTATACTATTGTACGTTCGTGTACGTTCAACAATAAATGTATCAATATTAACTAAATGGCAATAAATCCAACGATGAATACTCTTGTGGTCTGCGCGCGCACGCCGCTTGTCGGCCACCTCGCGAACTACATGCCCGCCCGATTTTTGTAAAACCGAGGCGAAACCGAGGTTTTGCTGGACGGGGAGGGCAAAAGTAAAGAATTAAAAAAAGAAAAAAAATTCTTTGGTAATGTTTCACTTTGCACAATAACTTTGGCCTCTTTGTCGAAATTTCTAAACATCTCTTCATCTGCAGAATTCTCGGATGAGGAATCGCTCATTTTTTAGGCTAGCTCTCTTGATGTGCCGGCAGGCGACAGTTTCAATTCACTCGACATTTTCAGCCACACGGTTCGTCAGCATCAAATTAACTTTTTAATGGACAATATCAATATCCATAAAAAATCAATAATGCATAATATCACAGACTTTTATTCCACAGGAGTCCTGTATGTGATGACGCGACCCTTGTATGTATATAGTTGGTCGTTTGACGCATGCGTGCACACGCGAGCGACAAAAGTTTTGTGGCCAATCACAACGCTTCTTGCATTGAGGCACTCCGCTGAAGTCGTGGTTTCTGGGGTAACAGACCCCGGTGGAGAGCGTACTTTCGGGTCGGGGAAGAAGAAAAAAGTCCAGATTTTTGAAAAATTCTTTAGTCATCGTTCGTTCATTCTCACCAACTGGACAACATTGTGGAATGTGCGGCTCCCCCTGAAGCACGATAAAAGCCCCCATAGCATCGGTATACCATGTACTGTTTGTCGCGGCGTTATATCCGCAATTATCATGATCGGTGACTCGAGGCACGCGTCCGGTCCAACACGAGGGGTTGGTACTCCAAGATGTGCTTCCCCCTAAACTATTCTCTTTTCTTCAGTGATCTTTGATGGGGGTACAACGCTAGGGTCGATGATCCGGAGAGCCCGCATTTTGCGCGTCACACGCGTCGCTGAACGACTAGATTGTTTGCAGAGGCTCTCAAATCCAGGGAATACGCGTTACAAATTGCGCAGTTTAGGTTCAATGCTTTCTGTCAATATAACAAATTTTTGGAGGGAGGAAAAAATCATTTGATCAGTGGGACGACCCATCGGGACCATCCAGAATAATTTACAATTTGTAATTTCCCGCGGAATTTTGTTTCAAAAATATAAGTAGTGGGGAAAATGCGATTTTCATTTACTAATTTTAACTGTATTTGAAAATAAAACGGAAAATGATACAGCTTCACTGAATGAATGGGTAAGTATTTTTTACCACGTACTTTCGCTTCTGGGACATACTGATTAGGGGGGAAAATTGAGAGCGATATATAGGATTCTGGGCAACCTGTCGCAGCCAGAACTCGGAGTTGGTGATAAATTAGAGGCTCAAGATTTGTATGAACCGAAGTGTGTAACCCCAGCTTAATGCTAATACTCTATCATCCATCATCGTGCATTGAGAGGAGAAATACGATTATTTAACGTTAAGGTTATCATTTTATCAATAGTGAGGTGAAAATAAAAGTAGGGGAGTAATTAGCTGTATGATCATTATTAATGAAATTGTAAAACAGTGAATAGGAACGTTTGTTTTGGAAGATTTTCCTGACACACACACACACATACTTTACCTTGAGTCGATTGATTTAGACAGAAGGCGATAGATACCTAATGACTTCATTCGAGTATGACATATTTCAAAAAATGATTTCGATACCACTTGAAAATGAATAAAAACTGATCTTTGGGCTCTGTATCTCATCTGTCTTAATAATATTTTTTCTAACCATTTAAGAGCACCTTATCGAGGTTATCTTTCCGCAATGAAAGAGATAAATCAAGAAATAAATAAGATTCGGATTTTTTTTAATCAATTTTCAACGATTTTGATGTCCAGCGACGGAACCGTTAGTTTCACCTCCTGCGCATGCGCAGATATGAATCTCGGGCGGGCTTCCAACGAGCGACACTTGGCGGCGGCCAATGAGATGCCCGGGCGGTCGGGGACTCCCCGAAACATACCGATTCAATTCCCATCCGGGCTATACCACGTGACGGTAAGTACCGCTCTCCTATTGGTTGGAATTTGAAACCTGTAATGACAATTGATTGTTCTTCTAATTTTTTTTTAATGTACTTTATTGGGAATTTCAACATCTTCAAAACCGTGTCACAATCAAATATCATGATGACATTTTAATGCTTATTTGACACTATAATTGATGAAATTTTATTTTTTCCATTTCAAGGTCAAAGCATGTCAATGATGTAGAATGAGATAATCAATTAGTTACCAATGTTCTCAATGAAGTTTTTCAACAAGCTCCGAAATTTCTATTTTTTTTTTAGGTTGGGTAAATTTTTTTTTTATTTCGGAGATTTTTAATGTGCAAAATTTTTGCAATTTTGAAACTGTTTGACTTTTGACATTTTTGGATTTTCTTTCATGTTCATTCCGAAAGTTGACAGGCAACGTGTCCTCCATTTGCGTCGTTACATGTTGACCACTAGGCAAAGATTAGTTGATGTATTCCGCTGTTTGCGCGGTACCGCTATTGAATTCAAGTTAATATGCGTATGGTCAGATTGCCGCGGGGTCGAATAATCCCTATATAATAGAATTACGGTACATGGAGATACATATGAGCTATCGTCAGATAGTCGACTGTTGGATAGTGACTAACGCGAAACGTCTATCTGCTTGTCGCCGAATGGAGATTATCGCTATCGATTGAACGCTTGAAATTTGGTGGGTTTGTCATCAACACTAGTGACATTGCTGAACAATTTTTTTTCTCAATCTTCGAATTGTCAGGAACATTTAAAATTTTATTTTATTAATTTTTACTATGGAGTTTTTGGCATTTTGGAATTTTTTTTTCGTTCTCATCTCATATACGGTCTCTGTGGTTTCTAATCGAAATGAATGTAATTGAGAAAAAAATTCCAACGTGTGGCTTTCAAAGCTCGAAAAAAAAAACAAAAATAGATCTAAAATAGCTCGATATATGGGAATGCTAGTAAATACCTCAGAAAATATTTAGAAATAACTACTACAAGTGATCTACTGACGTTTTAATGGTTTATTGGCTTTCCAGTTATCAATACAGCTTGAAGGCACTGAAATAGTATATAAACGTTGTGATAGATTGTCAACATCACAGTGGCTCGGGATTTATCACAGTAAAGCGGAAACACGTGTAGTGAGGATGATTTCAAAACTTCTGATATTATTTGTCATGGGAGTTATCCTAATGGTTAGTAGAAATTTAATAATTATCCCATTTTCAATTTTTCTTACAGAATACACGCCCAAAAGGGAAACGCACATAAATACTAACAAACGCGGTGTTTGTGATCCCTTCGCGGTTTATACTGATAATTTCGCGAATTGACACACGCATACACCCACACCCACCCACCCACCCACCCACTCACCCACCCACCCACACCCACCCACCCACCCACCCACACCCACCCACCCACCCATGCACACACGCACCCACCCACCCGCCCACCCATGCACACACCCACGCACTCACCCACCCATCTACCAACCCACCCATTCACACACCCGCACACACACATACCACACCCACACCCGCAGACTCACACAGAAAAAGCCACACAAACACACACACGCGGCCACGCGTCAATCTAACCCCACGCAGGGGGGAGGGGTGGGCCCCATCATAGTTCCGAATCAAAGTTACTGTTTTTGAAATGATAACTGATCGACGATGTAGGCTTCACTGAATGGCATCGGAAGTTCAGGAAAATAACAAGACAGTATTTTTTCTTAGGCTCATTCTTCTGCTTACACCTGGTATGAGTTTCGCAAGGAGACATATTCATGCAGATATCCTCCACCGCTCATTCGGAATGAGACGGCTTTCGGCGTATGCTTGATGGACAAGACTGGTATTGTAAGTATATCTAATAATGAATTTTTTTCAAGTATGTATCTGTGTGTATGTGGGTATGGGGTGTGAGTGGACGGTGTGTGTGTGTGCGCATGTGGGTAGGTGGGGGGGGGGGGTGGGTCGATGGGTCTGTGTATGTGTGGTGTGTGTGGGTGGGTGTGTCTATGTGTGTATGTGTGTGTAGCTTGAAAGATTGGTAGAACCATAACTGGAAGACCCGGATTCGAATTCCGCTTGGAATAACTGAGGATTCTTTCCTATCCAAATATTTACTGACTCAATTTTACCCGCATCAATGAATTCATAAAAATTCATCAAAACAAATTTAAAAATGAACTGCATAGTCATCGATATATGAAATATAAAACTATCAATTTTGGAACAGCCTGTATAGGTGAAATGTATGTAAAACAGACACATATGTTTTGGCCAAAATCTGATATTGGAGATATGTGGCCGATACATGCATGTGTCTCAAATATATGTCACATATATATGTGGCCAACTAATAATGTATCCCATATATGTGGGACCTACTAGTTGGCATATATAAGTTTTTGCTCAGGCACATTATGCAATTCGAATATTTTCGGATTTTTAAAACAATTCTATAAAATTTTTGCAAATATTTTAAATATTTAATTTTATTCAGATTGATACCAATGGTTACTACAATCAGAGCAAGATGGAACGTGTAATGTACGATCTCCATGAACCCAGTGTGGAGCTTGAGCTTGCAGTAGTGTCATTCAACGAATGTGCAGACACAGGTACATATTTTTTTGGTCCCTTGAGTGCTTTTTACGTATACTCAAATGGAGAATTTATATATACCCAAATCGGGTATATAAGTTCCCAAGATTGACATTAATTTTCTTTTTTACATTGTTATAGCAACTGGTGAGCCGAGAAATCGTAGTTTGGACACTTACGTGCGTTGTTTATCTAATGCGGGCAACGTAATAGGGCGACATTTCAAAGCGAAAGCGACATAATTTTTTATTTTAATACCCAAGGCTGCAAATGTATTCAGGCGATAAATAACTGCGTTGTAATGCCAAAATTTTAGTTCAAGATCATGAGACAATTTCATGTAACATTGACCTATACGTGATTTGTAAATAAAACATAATATGGGATTTTTTTCCAATTCCGTAGAAAAGTTGTTAAACGGTGAGAGGTAGCAAAAAAGTCGTAATTACCAAAGTTGTTGCTCATGCAAAAATACACATTTTATGTTGAATGAGTTTTAGTGTAATTTGCATACTTAAGGAGCTATCGTGGGGTCAACCTGTTAGCGCCTGTAATGGACATGGGTCCATTACATCGTCGCGCTCATCCGCTCGCATGGGACTTTCCAAAGACCCACGTGAGCATTGACTAAGTTCATTTGTGTGTACGTATGCATGCGCGCTTGCGCCACATGTGTGTGTGTGTGTGTGTGTGTGTGTGTGTGTGTGTGTGTGTGGACCTCTTGCGAGATCACATTTACCCGATTATCTCGATTCCTAATACCCGATTTTTTCCAAGGATGTAATTACACTTCTAAAGACAGCGAATTCTTAATTACTCCACAACGCCATAGCATGCCGAACTCCAGACGTAAGCACGCTCGTGAAACTAGAAGACCAAATTAAATTAAAATTAGACAAAAATTAATTTCAGCACAAAAATACATATTTGGCTCAATGTGAAATTGGCAAATGTAAAACTGCAGTGCTTCCATTCGGCTGACGAACGAAGGGAAGCCGGGAATTCCCGAGGGCGCGCTTTAAACGTGACGTCGTCAAAATATCGACAAATTCCAGACGTAAGGACGCACGTGAAACTAGAATACCAATTTAAATTCCGACAGTGTAACCTTCTCTGTGGAAGGCCTGGGTGAATGTGTTCTATCCAGTCATGCAGGCTTCGGGGCAGGGGGTGGAAGAGGGGAGGGGGGTGGGTGGGTGGGTGAGAGGGGAGAAAACGTGAGGCTGCACAACGCTGTCCAACCACCCCTGTGTATACAGCCCCTATTTACTGTTACGCCAGACCTCGACCCTTCGCAGTTTGCTCGTGAGGAGGGGGGGGGGGCAAAATCGTGTAGAAATGGCTCTTAATTACACCGATCCCATTGAATTTACTGTTCCCCAGTATAAATTGCCAGCACGAGTGTCGCAAAGTGTTTTTCCCCACTTTTTTTTTCACATTCAGTTTGCAATCGTGATTTTGGGAATGAAAAGTTTTCCATTCCGATGGATTTATAGGAAGTTTGGGGATGTTTCTTTTACCGTGAATGATTGTTCCAGTGAGTTTTTTGATTACATGACAGAAATTTAGTCGTAAAAATCTTCCGAACCATCAGTCTGTGTCATATATTTACAGACCCACCCACCGACTCGCCCTCCCCCACACACAGCCACCCACTGACTTCCTCTCCCGCACACACCCACCCACCACCACAAACACACCCACCCACTCCCACAAACACACCCACCCACTGCCACAAACACACCCACCTGCCCACCCCACCCGCCCACCCACCCCCACAAACACACCCACCCGCCTACCCACCCCCACGAACACACCCACCTGCCCACCCACCCCCACGAACACACCCACCTACCCACCCACCCCCACAAACGCACCCACCCACCTCCACAAAGACACCTAGCCGCCCACCCACCCACACACACAAATGGCTGACGACAAAACCGGAAAATGATGTCTTCCCCCTCCGCACTCATAACGCGACCGCCGACGGATTAAAAATGGATAGTTCCTTTAGAATGGACCATATAAGCAGCATCTTCCGATCTCAAACGACCTGTCTTATCATTCCCCGATAACAAATATTGTTTTTTACACCTCAACAGACTGCCAATCATCCTTATCATACCCCGCGTGATTTCATTGTCCTCACCGCAATCTCCGGTCATCTCGTGGGGGATGCTTCAGCGAGGCAGGACCAAAAAGGGATGAGAAAAAATTTGAGATGAAATGTGCCCCCTCGAAAAAAAAAAAATAACGCAAACCCCGTACAAAGGAGCCCATACGGAAGGGGGCTGACATTCCTGGAGGGTACCGTAATCTAATAACGAACGCTTGCAATAGCGAAGGGGTGGCAATAGCCCTCTGTTATATCAATCTATGTAGTGCAGAAAGATTTCTCTTTTTATGTGTTTGTGTTTTCTGGACAAGCCGGGCATTTTGACGGCATTGTGCATTAGCATCCCATTCAGAAGCGGTAATCGAATCTTGTTGAGATGCTGAGGGGGATTTGTGGTCGACTTCCGGGGTAGAGGAATATCGAGTAGCGCGCTTTTGATGGCGGTTCAAAAGCCAGGGATTTTTTTCCAAGTTTGCCATCGATGGAAAACGGCGAACTGGATTTGTACGAACAAGCTCTAAAATACATACGCAAAAATGAACATCGCCTGACTCGAAAATCGCAAGACCATTCTTCATTGGTCTGTCATAATTTATTTTAATCAATCGTGATTCATTTATTGCTTGATCAGATTAGTCAGATAACACCGTGAAGTCGGTTGGCAATCGCGTTTGCGTCGGTAAACATCGATATTTGGGATATCGATTCGGCTTCAGTTTTCAAAAGTATGACAATTGTTCAAGTTGTCATAACTTATGCAGTTATTGAAAATCATATACACAGAATATTTTTTGAGCTTCTGTTAATTTATTGAGTTTCGAGTGTTTTACATATTCTGTCCAGTGTTGACAAATTTTATATGTACCCGATAATTACAGAAAAAGCAAAAGATGCTTGCTCCAAATTGGAAAATTGAAAGCTCTCATTTTTTCGGAATCAATGATTAACAGTATCTTCAACTTGGGAAAAGGATATTGGTACATCAACTTGCAAAATGTAACTCTGAAAATATTTCTATCTGTGATACTATTTTCACTGGGCTAATTAATCTTAACCATTGCATGCCACCCCCGTTTTAAAAATTTACAGAGGCTAATGTGATAACGCTGTCCATGTTTCGGTGGCCGTGTCCACCCCTTGCTGATGATCAAACGAAATTAAAGCTTTCGTGATTAATCGCTAGCGCAAGTTTTCAACTCAAGCACATTATTGTTGACTGTTGTAGGGACTGGCGAGGGGAAGAGCGTCTGAGACATGGACAATGTGCAAATGTTTGGGACTAACTTTGGAAAAGATATTGTTACTTCAAATTTCAAATCGTAATTCAGCGCGCGAGCGCATTCGAATTTGTCCACCGAATTATACCAATTGGTTTGTGATCATGTAGGGGTGGAAATCTGAAAGCTCGCTCAATAGTTAATTTTCCAACCCATTTATTAGTTTCGCAGTCGAGATTTTCCTCGTCATTTGTTCTCGGCGATATGACCGGAACTAATTGTTCACGATGTAGGGCGAGCTACTATGAAACGGCACTTTTTGTTTGGCCCATCAATATCTTGAAATCCAATAAGAGACGTTGGGAAGTTCTCCAAACTTCGGCGAAAATCTGGGGAATTATTTTCGTAGGTTTTGTGATGTTCATCAGGGAAGGCCATTCAACACTTTTTCATGGGATTTTTTTTTGAGCCGAGAGAATTTTTTGCTCACCCAGATTTTCCCTTGTAAAAATTATTCCACAATTTTTTTTAGCTCACAAATAGTCCGAAAAAAATTTCCAGCACTGAGAGCGACCTCAGTAACAAAATGGACAAGAAGGGGTTAACAGAAATTCAAAGAGCAGTTTGGACATCGAAAACGACTTAGCACTTTCGTTTTTTCCAACTTTTTTTCGCTGACTTCTTTTGCCGCCAGTTCCACCAACCTATATATCATACCCATAATGCTCATGTATATTTTCCAAGGGTGCGGGGGCTGGGGTGAATGGAAAAACGGGAGGGGCTGCGGGGGGGGGGGGGGGGGGGGGTTTGGTATCTCCGCGCGTCTTATCTACACTCCGGTGCGGGCGTATGCTAAATTGAATATGAAATTATGCGGCTTATCGCGCACTCGACTCATCGCCAGGGGGTGCTCTGTATATGCGTGTTTTATAACCAAATTATTCTCTACTGGGAAAAAAAATTAATGCAATTATTTCAGCTCTGCTTGCGGGTTTCATTGAATATTCGCGGGCTATGATCGTAAATTAAAACAAATTATGATAAAGTCAAGGTGGAAAAGTGATTTGAAAAATCTCCACTTTGATCGATTTTTTAACATTCATTCACCTGAAATTTTTTTTACTAATTGAGCACTTAAAAATCGAAATAATTAATTTAGATTCAATTAATTATTTAACTAATTAATTTAGATTTAATTAATTATTCAATTAATCAGTTTAGATTTAATCAATTTACATTTAATGAATTTTAGATCATTTCTGAGATCAAATTGACTTTCTATAATATTATCTATAGAATTTTCACACCCAGAGAGATGAATGCCCAGAGCATTCGAACCGTCGTATTATTGTTTAAATTAATTAGAATTCAGTTTTTGATTAAGGCAATTTTCCAAATGGAGTTCGGCTCTTCGTTGTAACTGTTAAGATTCAATTATGAAATTTTGTGTGCTATATCAACTCCCTTTTAAGAGTTTCTTCCCTCATTTATTCATCATTATGTTGATGACAAAAAATAGAATTATATTTGATCTATTCATTCATTCAATATCTGTCAATTTATGAATTAAAAATCCAAGTATTTATCCGGCGAGCTCGTTGTATTTCGTTTGGATTACACACGCGTTCGAGCACGCGTTTAAATGCCGCAGGCTCGCTGTGAGGCAGGGGCCACGCTGCGGAAGCGCCGCAGTTGGACATGAGCCGCACTACGCTCAGGCGGCGGTGGAACGCGTTCGACCGAGAGCTGCGACGCTTGGAGGTACACAGAACATCGAATTTTATGCGACTCTATTACTAAAATCCATATTTTATGTTAAATATTAACAATTTTGAAGGTTCTGATCAGTCGAGTTTGTCTACATATAGTTGCCTTCGACGTCAGACTCCGGAATTGATTAAGGAAATTTAGGAGCACAATCTGCAATCACCATCGCTGCTAAATATACAAACACAATTATCTCAACAACTCACCGGTCTTCACTTGGTACTTCAGAGTAGTGGCACAGTCGAGCAGCAACTGCTGAAGAGGCAATCCAGTATCGGGAATCTCCAGGTCCAGCAGCTGCATCATCTCCGCCGGATGATGGAAGTCCAGTATTTTGGCATTTCGGTCGTTGGAGGATTTGATGAAGTCGAGGAGGATATCCACGACCTTCATCAGGAACTCCTTCGTTGCCGGATATCCTTCCATGTTCTGCGGAAGAATATCTGGAAGGGAATGATGCAGGTGATCAAATTTTTGAACATTTCAAGACATACATGGGAATGTTGGTGTAGGAGGTCCTCATAAATCAGTCTGAGGGTCACAAGGAAAACACCCTGATCCGGGGGATATATTGCAAAAATATTTTGTCATAGATTCAGACAGCAGGAAGCGATAGCAGGACCATTCTGTGCAACCCAGCATCGGGGTTTCTGGACGAATTCTTTCATGGATTCCGCGGAAATGACTGGTAGCAGAAACATTTCGTGTAGCTTATTGGGGGTACCCACAAAATGATAACGCTAAGCCGGATGGGAACTTGACGGGGGTGGGGGGGGGGGGGGGGTCATCCGCGACTAGTTTTCTAGCAGCTGATCTGAATCAATAGAGATGATGTCCTCCCTGCAGGAACGAGTAGAATAATACCACAATTCCAAAGGATCATCCTGCTGTTTCTCAGGCTTATGACCCTTGTAACTTAATGTTTATTGGCTATCGATTAGTATAGTGGATAGTTAATGATATTGTAATGGGTTTTTTACAACGCGCAGTTACATACGGAGTACACGATACCAAATTCATTTTTAAAGACCAATCGATGGAGGCTATAATCGTCATCTCTAAGTTTCTGGTAGGTGAAAGGCGGTTGGACGAAGATGCTTGTAATTACTAGTTTAATTTCCTCAATGGTCAGCTAACTGCGTTCGCATATGATGTTATTTTATTATTTTTTTATTTGAGGTCAATATTCTGTTTTGTAAAAAAAACAATTGAGCAGATTTTGTGTAGAAAAACGAAAAAAAAATGTGGAAATGTCATATGAACCGGTGGGAAGGTCCAACCGCAAAATATGATTCAAGATTTGGATTTTCCCAATGCATGAGTCCCGAGACTCATCGGGACTATGGATACAGGAAGCTCTAATGGAAAATTCCTGGTTTATCACATGCTCATGGATTTTTAATGGTATTTTAATGATGTCTTCAAGGTAGGGATACCAAGCCCGGGCTAGTTATCTAGATGTTTTCAGCTCGGGCTTGTTATCTAGATGTCTCCAAGGTAGAAAGCCTGAGTATAAAGACCAACTTGAGGTGGCCATCGCGTTTCCTTGTTCATTTGTGCCAGAGGTGAGAAGGTTCTGCAGGGATGATGGCGAAGGTGCTGATGGCGGCGTTGGTCGGGATGGTTTTCTTAGTCAGTTGACGTTTGTGTATAGCTAATATTGTACCGATTCACCTCTATTTCACAAATTCACTAAAATTTGGCATTTCTTCTGACAGGCTCAGTACTCTGCTCATCCAGTCTTGGACTATAACAGCATAGCGGTGGAGTGCATCAAGGAGCCAGCGCTCGGTCAGAAGTTTACGGAGTATATGGTAGAAGCAAGCGTATGCGTGAGCAAGCGTCTAGGCTTGGTAAGTGGTGCTCCCATAATTTATCATCAATCAATATTGTTGGAAAAAATAGACAAATTTCTTTTTGATTCGTATAAATAGCTGAATGGTATGGGATACTCAAAATTTTTGATCTCATTGCAGAATGGCAAGAGTCGCAGAGATGTGGTCAAAAATCTCAAGCGCTTTTTGATGGCTCTCGGTGTATCAAAGCAGGACTTCAGGGAGGCGATACAGTCCGCCAAAGGATGTACATCTGCAGGTAAGACAGCAACTGTGTTCTTTCCCGAAATTTCGACTATTTCATTATGATGGCCTAGAGCTGATAACCCATATCGGGGGTATTGACTTAGATAATTTCAGTGGACTATCAGGGAACAAGTTAACGACTAATCTTTCTGTTTTACCCGAACTATAGTATTTTCTGCTATGTTCAAATTTTTCTTCAGTGAATATAGCTGTTTTTTATTATAGTGAATATACCTATTGATATGAACGGTAATGACAAGTAGGTTCACAAATAAACACCTCAATGTAAGAAAAAAAAATGTTGGCAAGGTCGACCTAGAACAACATGTAGACCAGTCGAAAAAACCTGAATTTCTTGAATTTTTTCGATCCAGTTCTAATGCAATTTTCGAGTTCTAAGCACGAAGTGTTATTTAATTGCATGTACTGATTTTTCCTGATCAATTTTCAGCATTCCCAGTCATTGGGCTAACCTTGCGAGACCAAGTAACCAACTTCGTACGTTGTATATCGCATGTAGAGAGGTGGGAAGAGGATACGAAATTGGTATAGCAGTTGGAATTCTCAAGGAACCAAGGAAGGCACTCGAGGATTCATATGGTTTCAAGCAGTAACGCCGACGAACCTAGCAAAGGTAGTGTTGGCATGAGTATGTATAGTAGACTGACTTTCAGGACCATGGGGACCAGATGGCGAGCAGCATTTGACATCCAAGCAGAATGATGCTGGACGCTCCGCTGCAGACGAGCATTTAGGGGTTCTCCAAGAATTTTTTGTATTTGCTATTGGAATAATATGTGGAATTTATTTTGTAAGTGGTAGCATGTGTAAGGTTATCTCCTATCCTAAAAAGGACAATATGCGATATATATAGATTATACCGAAAGTCTGTCACGCTGAAATGCGCGCGCAACCGCTTCGTCGACAGTGTAGTCTCTATGTCTCTCTGTCCTTATATATAAATGAGAGCTTCAATCAAGAAAGTAAATCGATTATAGGAATCGAACTCGAAATCAGACAACGGCCGGCATGTGGCCGCGTAGCGGCCACCACATGAACTAGTAACTGTAAACAAGGGGAGCACTGTGAGTCATACTTCGACTACGGAGCGCTGAGTACGCGCGCAGCCCCTTAACGGGAATATTGTATCCTGGAACAGGAATGTTACATCCCTGAATGAAGATATTGAATTCCCAAATGGGGATGCTGTATCCCCGAATGAGGATATTGTATGGCCGCATTGGGATATTGGATCTCTGAATGGGGATACTGGATCTCCGAATGGGGATACTGGATCCCCGAATGGGGACATTGGACCCTTGAACGAGGACCTTGGATCCCCGGATGGGGATGTGGGATCCCCGAATGGGGATGTAGGATCCCCGAGTGGGGATGTGGGATCCCCGAATGGGGATGTGGGATCCCCGAATGGGGATGTGGGATCCCCGAATGGGGATGTGGGATCCCCGAATGGGGATGTGGGATCCCCGAATGGGGATTTGGGATCCCCGAATGGGGATGTGGGATCCCCGAATGGGGATATTGAATACCCGAATTGGGATACTGGATCTCCGAATGAGAATAGTGGATTCTCAACTGGGCATATTCAATTCCTGAATGGGGATATTGGATCCCCAAATGGGGATTTTGGATCCCCAAATGGGGATATTGTATCCCCGAATTGGGATACTGGATCTCCGAATGGGGACATTGGATCTTTAAACGGGGACATTGGATCTCCGAAAGGGGATACGGGATCCCCAAATGGAGATATTGGATCCCTGAATGGGGATATTCGATTCCCGAATGGGGATAGGGTTTCCCCGAATTGGGATACTGGATCTCTGAATGGGGGTACTAGATCTCCGAATGGGGATACTGGATCCCCGAATGGGGACATTGGACCCTTGAACGAGGACCTTGGATCCCCGGATGGGGATGTGGGATCCCCGAATGGGGATGTAGGATCCCCGAGTGGGGATGTGGGATCCCCGAATGGGGATGTGGGATCCCCGAATGGGGATGTGGGATCCCCGAATGGGGATGTGGGATCCCCGAATGGGGATTTGGGATCCCCGAATGGGGATGTGGGATCCCCGAATGGGGATATTGAATACCCGAATTGGGATACTGGATCTCCGAATGAGAATAGTGGATTCTCAACTGGGCATATTCAATTCCTGAATGGGGATATTGGATCCCCAAATGGGGATTTTGGATCCCCAAATGGGGATATTGTATCCCCGAATTGGGATACTGGATCTCCGAATGGGGACATTGGATCTTTAAACGGGGACATTGGATCCCCGAAAGGGGATACGGGATCCCCAAATGGAGATATTGGATCCCTGAATGGGGATATTCGATTCCCGAATGGGGATAGGGTTTCCCCGAATTGGGATACTGGATCTCTGAATGGGGATACTAGATCTCCGAATGGGGATACTGGATCCCCGAATGTGGACATTGGACCCTTGAACGAGGACCTTGGATCCCCGGATGGGGATGTGGGATCCCCGAATGGGGATGTAGGATCCCCGAATGGGGATGTGGGATCCCCGAATGGGGATGTGGGATCCCCGAATGGGGATGTGGGATCCCCGAATGGGGATGTGGGATCCCCGAATGGGGATGTGGGATCCCTGAATGAGGATATTGGATTCCCGAATGGGGATATTGTATCCCCGAATTGGGATACTCGATCCCCAAATGGGGATACTGGATCGCTGAATGGAAATATTGCATCCCCAAATGGGAATATTGTTTCCCCGAATGGGGATATCGCATCCTTCAATTTGGGGATATTAGAAGAATGGAAAATAGGAAGAGCTTTTAAAGAACCCCTATATATTAATCGACAGCAGAACGCTCGCATCATTTTTCTTTGAATGCCAAATGCTGCTCGCGACCGGGTCATCGACTTAATCCTGAAACATTTTTGTTTTCTCAAATCACATTGTCTATGCCCAACGTTCTAAATCCGATATCAATTTATCGGCTGACTCATTTTAAAATGCATTTACAATGTGTCCGATTCTTGTGAAGTCCAAAAACTGTCTAGACGTTAAGTAAACATTATATTTGAATTGTAAATAAACATGAGTATTGTCCGAGGGCGGGTAAAAGTTATACTATAACGATACTGGCACCCACACCCACACACACACACACGCATACAATGAGTCACTGTTCCAACCCCCCATAACGAAAAAAAATGGAACCAAAAATCGCTATGATTAAACGGGATTATGTAACTCTCAGTAGTGTAGCTCCATTCCTAGATCCATTCCATCTGATGAATCGGCTTTAGTCTTCTGATGCTCTCCATTGGAATGATTTCACCTCATCAAACAATTGAAAGTATAGACCTAAATTGACACACTCTCACTTGTTTGGTGGGATGACACCATCCTTATTCGTCTTTTCCTTGATCCAGGGATCCATGGGTTTGCACCAATAAGACGATATTCTAATATTATGGTAACAATTAAATTCACTCCGTTCTCATGAATGTTTGATCTTGATGATTATAATCTGCCTATAAATTAAAATCTGCCTATGGGCACTACGGGAAGACGCCGACTTGTGTGTGTTGGTGGGTGGGTGGATTGGTGGGTGGATTGGTGGGTGGATCGGTGTGTGTGTGTGTGTGGGGGGGGGGGTGTGTTGGTTTCACATCACCTGAATCTGCTTCCATTTCACCCGTCGTCGTTTGCATATATTGCTTTCCAGCTCTGGTAAAACGGAACTACAGAACAATTTTCAAGCCTATGGATTAAAAAAAAAAAAAAAAAAAAAAATGATGACGAGAATGTGACCACCAATCATTCTGGGTAAAAGTGCACGAGGAAAGACAAGAAAATCCCGAATAAAAAATACGAAAATCAAGACAAAATAGTCCGGGCCATGTCTTCAGTCAGATCCTGTGGGTAAATCCCGCCTGGATTAAGCTGTCCCTTTTTCGCCGCCAAACTATAAAGTATCCACCAAGTCTCTGTACGTAGGCCCGATTTCTCCCCCTCCCCCCCCCCCCCCCCCCCCCCCCCCCCCCCCCCCCCCCTCTTTTCTCATGAGAGCCAGTCTCTTTTCCATTACCGCGATCCTACGGATAAGCAACCACCGCATTCACGACGATGAAGAAGAGAAGAGGGTTGAATAGTGGGCTTCAGCGGTAATTCAATCCACCGGGGAATTTCGGATGCCCCGAGAATTATCCTTATCACCCATAAACTTATCAGCAATTCCGGTGCCTGTCGTGATTTTTTTTTCGTATGTCTATTTTCTTTTTTATAAAGTGTATTAAAGAGGACTTCTTGAGGGTCTCGTCACTGGATGGGGGGTGAAAAAGGGCGTGTCCCTAGTGGAAGAATCTATATGATGGTATCTGATATGTATATGATATATTGCATTTTTGCTATAGATATTTCTGCCGCAGATTTGAGATACATGCCACATAGATATCAGTCATATATATATGTGGAAATTTTGAAAATGTGCGGAAAAAAATTTGCGGATAATTTTGAAAAAAAAATTCAAATTTGATTTTTTTTCAATTTTCTAAAATGGTCCTCATGGATGCGGGGGGTGGGGGTGGGTTCCATCATAGGAGCCCGGTGTCGTAGCACAGGGGTTTCTGGCGGCTTACCCTCCGTTCATAAATACGACGGCCTAAATGGCGAAAGTCGGCCCAGCCGGATGGGTGTCCAGTAGGGCCTTTCGAAAAAAATTGGAGACTACGATCGAGAGTGACGGAGAAACAGGAGAAAAAACACATTACACGAATGGCTTTTTTCCAAATCAATTATCTACTCTCTAATTCAGCTCAAACCCCTCGCAATGTAATTACAGCGCCTCTATCCGCTTATTACATTTACGAGCCGGATTAAAGGAATTTATGAGAGCATAAATTTACTGCCTTCAAATTTTTTAATGGTACGCAAATGGGGTAGAAAAATTATTTTGTTAAACTTAGCTTTTTTTCAAGAACTTAGTTTCTATTTTGAAAACCTTTTTATTCCAATTTTATCAAGTTTTCCGGTCAATTTTTTTGACGCACTGACGCAGTGTGACTGGCCCGTGCGTCACGTGACATATTCGCATGTAGCGAACCCTGTCGTATTCCAGTATTCCAAATTTCATGATACCTATTTTCGTCTCTGAAAGCCGTCTTTGGACATTAATTGACGCGTCGGAAAATCTAGAATAGGCAAACAGAAATTCCAAATCGGGAAGTTATCTTTCAGACACACTTTCATCTCACTATTTTTTTTGTTTGGTTCGATGTATGAATGTGACGGTTCGGCAGTGGAAGGTCCAAGTCATTACTTCGGAGATGCCGCATCACGTTGCAAGTGACGAGACCGTCAGAGATTTGTGATTGATTTGGGTGAATTTGAATGGCGCGGGCTCATACGTTGCGGCGGAGACACGCGCGAATTCGTTATCGGGGTGTGACACTTGTCAAAAAGTAAATATCAAAATATGAGGGGGGGGGGGGGGGAGAACATTGTCCTGGAGAGAAACCCTTTGGCTCCCCTGCGGCGTGTAATCTGTACTGAGCCACTCGACTACTTTGATCGTGCCTCTAGAGCCAAAATCCTCAATTATTATGCACCCCATCTTGTGGTGGTCCACGGCCGCGAGTCTAGTGCTTTAAATCGGGACAATATTGTCGTTTCAGGGGGACATTTTTCGTTGGGGGCAAAAATCTCATCACTCAAATTTCAATCGCTTGTGGAGCGGTGATAATTGCAGATTCAATTACGCTGGAGCACATGGATGCGCACGGAGAGAAACGATGGTTCAAGGTACACTTGGGCAATCAGAAGGAATCGCTTTACGAATAGGGAAGCAATGCCAAAATAAAATCTCCAGGAGTCGGTGATATCACCGTCTCCGTCGGTGATAAAAAAAGACACTCATAAAATACTCACCGGAGTACTTGAGGTTGCCGTGCTCCCTGCTCAGGGAGTAAGTATTTTCGGAGCTCATGAGTCTCGTAGGTGAATGTGTCCGCGCGAAGTTCTGCAATGATAATAGCCCCTGTATCAGAATTCCCATACCAAAAAAAAACAACAAACTATAGAGAAGAAAATAGTCAACCACACCCATGCATTCTCATGATAATTGATAATTGATAACCCTGACGTATGAAAAAATTCCATAAGATTTCTAGAGAAATGCTAGATAGTTGAGACCTCATGGACGGGATTTTTTGGCCTGACTTCCCATAGGAATCCTGAAAGATCCTTGTGGAAGGTAGGGAAACATATAGGAAACGGATGAGAAGAAATCGGAGGTGAACATCAAATTGTAGAAATTCGATGTACCCTGGATTACCTCTCAATTCTTTTCTCATTTCGAATGTATAGAAAATTTCTATAGGATATCGGAATAGAGAAAATCTCGATGAATTCGATGGCCGTCAATTATATAGGGAACTGTCTATAGCATGTCTATAGGAATCCTATGGGATTCTTCATACGTACACATGGAAAATAATATATTGATGGTGTCTATCATAATTATATCGAAATATACTCTGGCCAAAACTGCGATATTGGAACATATGCAGGGGATCCGAAAGGTGCAAAAGAGGGCAAAGTTCCAAGTCGAATGTTCCTTTTCAACTTTGTTGACCTCCGTTCATGAGATTATTGAATTTCAACGTGGGACAGTTCCGGTACTGCTCAGCGAACTACAGGTTTTCGCGATCGAAATTCTTGGAAGCAGTCCCTAGAACATTCGTTTGGAACAGTTCCGGCCCACTGTTCCTCCACTTAGAGCGCTCTTGGAACCGTTCCGGCGGTTGTTCCTCCACTTGGAGCCATCTTGGAATCGTCGCCGGAATTGAACATTCAGCTAGAACCGTTCCTGGAACGCTTTCCGAAACTGAAGTTCCACTTGGAACAACTCCCAGAATGGACTCCTGACGGGAATCAGTTCTTGGAACTGATCGTTCACGTCGAATTTGTTCTCGGAACTGATCGTTCATTTGGAACTAGTTCTCGGAACTGATTGTTCCCTTGGAACCTGTGCTCGGAACTGATGGTTCCCTTGGAACCTGTTCTCGGAACAGATCGTTCACGTGGAACTTGTTCTCGGAACTGATTGTTCCCTTGGAACCTGTGCTCGGAACCGATCGTTCACTTGGAACCTGTTCTCGGAACTGAAAACACTGGCCCATTGGGCTAATCAGTGCTGGAACTGTTCCACTTCAAGCTTCAATAACTTCATGGGGGGGGGGGGGGGCGTTAGACAGAAATATTGAAAAGGAACTTTCGACTTGAAATTTTGCTCTCTTTTTACCCTAAAAAATTCACTGCAAAATAAATACAATTTTTCAATCGAGCATTTATTTTAAGTAATTAAAAATGGATTTTTTATTTGATATTATATTTCTAGATTTCAATTTCCTTTTGGAATTTGTTTTCAGTTTATTATTTGATGTCAGGAGTAATATAATTTTTGCCAAAAATGCAATATATTCCAGATATAATTATTCACATATGTACATATATTATTTTGGCTAGGGAAGATACTGATATTGAAGAGAAGGGAAAAGTGATAATGAAATGACATGCGATGGCCTTACATATAAGTATTCCTTGATCGCGGTGATTTTAGTCCCAAATATTTGCACATTGTCCATGTCTCAGACGCTCTTCCCCTCGCCAGTCCCTACAACAGTCAACAATAATGTGCTTGAGTTGAAAACTTGCGCTAGCGATTAATCACGAAAGCTTTAATTTCGTTCGATCATCAGCAAGGGGTGGACACGGCCACCGAAACATGGACAGCGTTATCACATTAGCCTCTGTAAATTTTTAAAACGGGGGTGGCATGCAATGGTTAAGATTAATTAGCCCAGTGAAAATAGTATCACAGATAGAAATATTTTCAGAGTTACATTTTGCAAGTTGATGTAACAATATTCTTTTCCCATGTTGAAGATACTGTTAATCATTGATTCCGAAAAAATGAGAGCTTTCAATTTTCCAATTTGGGGCAAGCATCCTTTGCTTTTTCTGTAATTATCGCGTGCGTATAAAATTTGTCAACACTGGACAGAATATGTAAAACACTCGAAACTTAATAAATTAACAGAAGCTCAAAAAATATTCTGTGTATGATTTTCAATAACTACATAAGTTATGACGACTTGAACAATTGTCATACTTTTAAAAACTGACGCCGAATCGATATCCTCAATATCGATGTTTATCGACGCAAACGCGATCGCCAACCGACTTCACAATGTTATCTGACTAATCTGATCAAGCAATAAATGAATCACGATTGAAAAATAAATTATGACAGACCAATGAGGGATGGTCTTGCGACTTTCGACTCTGACGATGTTCATTTTTGGGTATGCGCTCTCTTAAGTGGGATGAAAAAATATTGAGGATGAGCGCTCGTGGAATGGGCGGTCTCATGCAAAATTAACGCGCATTGATCATAACTGAAGATGTTTGTTTTTTTAAATTTTATTCAACGTTGCTCTGTTTGTTGAAGATGTTCTGGGCGGAACCCGATGTAGAAGAATGTTCCGAATTTTTTTACTGATTCGATTTCTACCGAATTTTGAAATACATGTCCACACATTCATATTATTTCAGTATTTTTCGCCGCCATTTAAAAATGGATGGAATAGCGGATCAATAGAAATTGCAGAATTCACTTGAATACACTCCAATTAATGCAGGAATTTTTCCAAAGATTTTTCTAGAAATTTTTCTAAAAATTTTTTCTAAAATTGCTCTCGAAATAAATCCGAAATTTTGGAAATAATTGTCGAATTGAAATGACTTTGGGAGGAAACGAGGTTGGTGTGCCGGAGGAGAACCGCGAGATAAGACTGCGCGATACATGTACAGACATACACACACACACACACACACACACACACACACACACACAGGGCAATCCCATTCCACTGTATTGAAAAAGAGGAAAATTGGGCGTCAATTACAATCTGTGAATATTGATTGATGGTCATTAAACTGAATACATCAATCGTATCTCGCGGGATAATTGCAATGTCTGATCGGTGGCGGATTTCTCTACTGTGCGCGCAATGAAAAATGCAGTTTACCACTTCATTACTGAATCATTAGAGAGCGACCTGCTATGGTCAATTTCTTTGGAGAATTATAGTATTATCGTGGAATTTTTTTCATGTTTTTTTACCTGCAAAAATACGGATTTTAAATTGCGACATCGAAAGTTGAATCGACCGGATATATTCGGTTTCTTAAACATTGAATCTGTCCATGTCTATAATGAAAATTTTCCACAATTTTTTAACTCGTGAATAAACCTACTCAGCCTATTCCAAAATATTTTCAGTATTCAAAAATATGCGAGAACGAAAAATATAACGAATCATATTGAACGAGTCCTCTCATGCCTCCGGGTCAGTCTGACTTTCATTAGAAAAAAGCCTCAATAAAAAATATGAGCATTACTTTTCGCTACATACTCCTCTCCTATACCCCCCCCCCCCTCCACCCACCGACCCTCCCACCCCCTTCGCATTCACGACAAAATTTCGAGAACATATTTAAATTAAAACCCAAATTCACCCCAAAATTCGTCGTCCCCCTCAATTTCGCTGGACCAAATCCCTCCAAACATCTCCAAACAAAAATACAGGAATCTATTCCGTACAAAATTTGGATTTTCAAAGTATTATGAGACCATGCGGAAAATGGGATTAATCCACCGCATAATTTTGTTACGATTTTTTCTCACACTGTCAACTTCATTTCCACGTATTTCTTCCCCCACCCCCTCCCCCCTCCCCCCGGCCCCCCGAAAGAAAAAAAAACGAACTAGCAATCACGATAATCGAAAATTAATAATACAACAGTCTCACCTTATCACGTTTCCTCCGCTTGTCAGCGTGTAAAATGTGTTTTCAGCCGAAGGAGAACAACGGACGGGCGTCGGGGTGGTTATCACGGGACTGGCGAACTCGAACCTCGACTGGAGAGTCTCACGCGGGCTGACTCGACCGGGCTTTTCCCCCCCGGCTGACCCAGTTTCCGTTTCTGCGACGGGGGAGGGGGGCGGGGGGGTGGCTACGAGAGGAGGTGAGGCGTGGCCCGTCGTCACTGGGCTACGGTAGGGTGGGTAGCGACGTGTGCGTGGGTGTGTGTACGCGTACGTGTGTGTGGGTGTGTGTGTGTGTGTGGGTGTGTGGGTGGGTGGGTGGGTGTGTGTGTGGGTGGGTGGGTGGGTGGGTGTGTGGGTGAGTGGGTGGGTATGTTTGCGTAATATTTTGTTCTACAATTTCGGCGCAATTATTTCACCATATTTTTTTGGAATCTACGTGTGTTTATAGATATATATATATATGTACGTGTGTGAAGATGGATAGCATTGTGTGCGTGTGTGTGTCTTCATACGTGCTATTTTTTCTCCAATTCCGCAATTCCTGCGCAAGTATCCTATGACTTTTTTTTTTTTTTGGAACCCAAGAGTGTCTGTTTGTATATATATATATATATGTATATATATGTATATATATATATATATATGTGAGTGTGTGCGTGTGTGTGTGGATTAATATCTGCAATTTTTGGCGTGAATTTATTTTTTTTTTTACATTCGAGAACGCATTTGTGTAATAATAATAAATTCATCAATATCACTATAACACTTTTTTAAAAATTTATATATGATACATCGAAATCGAATGATAAATTGGAGACACTTTCATTGGATTCAAATAGCTCAATACCATGTTCTGTAAGGTAGGAAAATATTTCAGTTTGAATTATAGTTTCATGACAAAATGATTTCGGCTTTTATTTCATTTTTTTAAATACAATACAGATGAATTTCCAACGAGCCCTGACCAGAGACGAAACCGGTCGGAAAACAAAACGATTTCATAGGAAACGCGCGAATATTTATCAATAAAAATTGTGTTTTACCGTCCTCCATTGCTGATAAGTGATTAAAAAATGGGGGTAGAGAATGGAGAACTTTGAGAATGTTAATAAACGATAATCAGAGTTCAGAAAAAAAATTTCCGAACGTAAATAACAAATTTACTATAATTAGGATGATGTAATTACTAATATACACTACCACAAACGAATCAGTTTCTTTTTTTTTAACGGTGATCCCATCAAGTACTATATTTGAAAAAGAAACTGATGGTCCATTGCCGGCGGAAGAATTTTTTTTCTTAAATTTTCCAAGATGTAACATATATATGTATATATATATATATATATATATATATATTCTGTTTATATATTTATCCGAGTGGAAAAATTTAGGTTATATACATATATATATATATACATAATATGTAAACAAAATATAGTATATGTACCAAATACATATATGCTTCAAAAATACATGCGAAATGTTTAAGAAACGCTCCTCATCTGCGTGACATATAAAATCACTAAACCAGTGATTCCGTGATTCACCCTAAAATAACGCAACATCATTTGTACTTTTGCCGAGTTATCGCTTTCAGCAATTTAGAAAAACATTAGAGCACATTAACATCAAGTCTTGCGACTGCTTATTTCATGAATGTGAATACTAAAATTACTATAGTCGTGATTACGTGATTTACTACCATCACAGTCGTCGGAAAGGTGTTTTTCCCGAGTGAGGAGGGGAGGTGGGGCGTGGCCGATGACGGTGGGGTTGATACCACGTGGTCGGCTAGAGGCGTGTCTCGGTCTCCACCAATGACGCCCCTCCAATCTTGTCAACCCGCGCGGGTGGGAGGGGCAAGGGGGGGGGGGTAGCGGTTTCAGATTTTCTTTTGGTATCGCGAAGCGCTCCGCGGAATGTGGTTCCCCCAACGAATTTGGGTAAACCGAATGCCGAGAAATCTCACCATTATCATGGGAAGCCCTGACTTCCCGACTCTTGCATATTTCATTGAGCTTTTTTGGGTAAGCTCAGGCGAATTTCCTCGATACTGTTTTGAATATTATGGGGAGGGGGGGGGGCGGGGGGGGGGGGAGGGATTTGTTTAGCGAGTTTGGGGGTTGCTTCTGGGATTAGGTTCTGGGAAAATCATACAGTATCACAATTTCGACCCCCCCCCCCCTGCCCCTCCTGAAACAGTGACGTAATTGGCGAATGCTCGGTTCTATAAGAAACGAATTTGAGATTTTGCCATACGGCATTTTTATTTGTATTTTTTATTTGTTTTTTTATGCGAGAGGGCACCAAAAAGGCCAACTTTGCAATTTTGTTCCTCCACTTCTAAACGTTAGAAAATTCGGAAATTCGTCAGGGTGCTCCTTGGTCAACCACAAAAATTCTACTCAATTATATTGATAAGTCGTTGCCTTCGACAATTCCGTTAATTCATGAATCAGGTGATGCTTGAATAGGGAATCTGTTCCTCTGTGATAGATAAAGATAGAATTTAATGCATCATAGTGTACCAACATATTATAAGATACTTGGGGAAAATTATGGGTCCTAATGTGGGTGGGTGTGGGTGTGGGTGGGTGTGGGTGGGTGTGAGTAGGTGTGGGTGGGTGTGGGTGGGTGCTGGTGGGTGTGGGTGGGTGCTGGTGGGTGCGGGTGGGTGCTGGTGGGTGTGGGTGAGTGTGAGTGGATGTGGGTGGGTACGAATGGTTGTGGGTGGGGGCGGGTGGGTGTGGGTGCGTGTGTGTTTCTGAAAATATCAAAAATTTTTTTGCAGAAACTAAAGATTTTTCCAACTCCCTCATTGATTAATTGATAAACTAATAGATTACTCTCTCATGAAAATTATATTATTTGAAAAACCTTTTTACTTGCTATTTGCAAAAAGATGTATTGCGCTCTTCGTTCCCTTGAAATTATGGAAAGTCATCATCTGGCTCACGCATCCCAGATTTTCCCAATCTCAGCCAATCCGAAATCGTTCCAATCTCGATTGAAATTCTTTTAAAAGAACAATCAGACGAGATCTAGGGCACTCATTGACCCGCAAATTCACCAGAATTGACACTTCCCCTCCCCGCCCCCGTACCCTCGCACACCTCCTTGATCCTCATCGATGTTGAAGCATATAGACTAGTATTCCCGAATGACGGTGCTGTGTCTGTGTGTCGGTCCATCTGTGTGTGTGTGTGTCTGTGGACGTCATTATAATGACAGAACGGTCTTGCACTCTAACAAATAAAACTAACAAATTTTCTTGTCACTAAAACTGCAATTTCCTCACCTACTTTATCAACTTGATGCCGCGTAACTCTCTAAAATGGTTGATGTGACGATAAAAAAAAGGGTTACCGCATTCCCCCCGACTAGCGCGAAATTTTTTCACATCGAGCAAAACATACGCATTAAAAAAGTTATGTGACACTTTGCAATTATCTCCGTCATTGATCTCAAAAATTTGGTGTGGTTGTTACTTCCTTATTCTCATTAACTCCGACTATCTAAAGGAGTACAAAATTAGGCAAAAATTAAAAAAAAATTAAAAAAAAAGTTAAAACTTTTTCCATTGTCAATAAAATTTTGCTCTCCCAAAACTTCCCACCAGGAGTCGCGGACTTTGCTTCAAGGTTGAGATACCTTGATTTGGTACTCCTCAAATGCTTTTGCATGTGGACTCTCCCCAATATTCCCCCCTGTTCCGCGGAAGAAAAAAAAAAAAAATCACCTCCAGATAAGCAAGGAGGCAGAATGATAAGAAATCGAGAGTTGAAGCTCGATTATTTTTTCCCCTTCAACCAAAGTTGTATCGAGTGAAACATGAAAGCAATAGAGATAAAAAAAGGACAACTTATGAAATGAGCAGCGGAACAACCTGGCGCTTGACTACACCAACGCAAAATCGTGTAACGAGCGTTCGTGGGCAATGCGAGTGCAGTTGGAAATTCAATTGTAAGTGGCCCGGTATCGGTTGGAGAATGTCGCAACGCTTGCGCGTCTAGTTGTGACATTAGGTAGGTAGAATGTGGGTGAGCGGTATAAAAACTCCTGGCAGGTAGGGTGAGTACAAAATGGAGGTCCGCCAATGAGAGCACGAGGCAAAATGGCCGACCGCCAATTTAATCAATACAGTTGCCAACGTGTGCGCCCTCAGGTGGGTTTGAGGTGGTGGTTTACCCCAGGAACGTACCTATGAGGCATTCGCGATTACCTCAGCCACCCCTCGGTCCAACTTTCTTGGAGAAAACACCGGAAAAAAAATTCAACATTTGAGAGGTCGCAGGGTGAGCAAAGTGCCGTGCTCCGTCGCGTTTATATTTTTTGAGTCAATTATTGTCGGTCAAAATTGGGAACAATTCGGATGCTCTTATCAGAATTTAATTGGTATTCTTTTACTCTGTAAAATGCGAAATATTTTCTCGTGGATTCCGGCCGACAGTAGGACCATTCCGTGCTTGCTATCGGTGGTACCACAAAATGAGAACACAAGGCCGGGGGGGAACCTAACCTAACGAAGGGGAGGGGAGGTGGGGGGGGGGGTCCATCATAGACGCCCACCATCGTAGCACAGAGGTTTCTGGAGGTTGACCCTGTGTCTAGAAATACAATGGCCTAAATGGCGAAAGTCGGACCCAGCCACACGGATGGGTGCCCAGTAGGCCCTTCGAAGCAATGCCGGAGAGCAGCTACCGTCAAGAGTACAACACAAAGGGATGGAAAAACACACACACACGAGTATGTTTACATGATTTTAAAAGTGTATCAAGCTGATAACAAATGCAGAGAAGCACAAAAATTTCAGACACAGCTTTTGATTGACGCGCTGATAACAATATAATTTGTGAATAGTTGGTTGTAATTTATATACCATTGACACTGATGGTAACAATGAAATGCATCGATTTCAAGTATTTTGACCTGACATTTTCCATGGGAATCACAAGTCGGGAATTTGTTTTAGTCCCCAAGAGGACACATGCTTACTCAGACCCCTCGGTTTATATTAGCAGCACAAACGTTCGTTCGATTTCTGAAGGGCGTGGGGTGAATTAAAACCCAAAAAACTTGAGATTTTACTTTTAACAGTCATATTCTATCTCCTCATCATCTATATCTTTCTGTCAGTGTCCAGTCGGCCTTTGCCTGTGAATATATCATATATAAGCAAATTATAAGTTTTTCATATCGAAGTTCGCATATCACCTCCCTAAATATATATAGTTATATATAGTTATATATATAGTTATATATATAGTTATATATATAGTTATATATATAGTTATATATATAGTTATATATATAGTTATGTATATAGTTATATACATAGTTATATATATAGTTATATATATAGTTATATATATATGTAGTCGATACGCTCTCAAGAACCAGCATATATATATGGGGTATAAGCCAATAATATTGCTTCAGATATCTTTCCAAATATAATACACACATTTCTGCGGTTATATGTTATTGATGACGGGTTCCGTACCCACTTTGTAGGGACGTGCTGAGGGATGTGCTGCTGTCTATGTGAAAGTGTTAATGTGTCTCTCTACCTGAATGATCTTATGTCTAAACTCTCTTTACTTTCACAAAATAAAATCCAATAGGATCGATGGTGTATTCAACGTTGTGGCGCGCACTGCGCATCGATCCTCCCAAACCATCGGACTCAACCTCCTCAGGGTGTGCGGGCAACTGGAGATCGTGGAGACAGTATGCGAGAAAGCTCTTTCAACTTTGTGCTTGTCCGCCCTGTCGTTACCGCTACGTATTTATGGAATAAACTTAATATCGAAGCGGCACTCGACATCTTCCTAACTTTCATTCTCCCACGGCTCCGCTGGAACACGTCAAACGGATAGTCGAGATCATTGAGGAAAGATTCCTCGGCACCACTGTAGAATAGTTCATCATAGTTTAAAATACTTCGAGGACTTTCCGGCAGATCGCAATGAAGTATTCCGAGATGAGGGAGATGATATTTTTAGCGCGTTGATATCCTAGTTGCCAAGTGCAAAGCGTAAATTATGGTTTCTGCAATCATGGTCCGCAAATGTAAGTGAGGTCCATTTGAACCTCAAACTTCAAAATCTCAAAAATGCCAAAAGTTTCAAAAAATTGAGAAATTTCAAAATTTCAAAAATTTCAAAAATTTCAAAAATTTCAAAAATTTCAAAAATTTCAAAAATTTCAAAAATTTCAAAAATTTCAAAAATTTCAAAAATTTCAAAAATTTCAAAAATTTCAAAAATTTCAAAAATTTCGAAAATTTCAAAAATTTCAAAAATTTCAAAAATTTCAAAAATTTCAAAAATTTCAAAAATTTCAAAAATTTCAAAAATTTCAAAAATTTCAAAAATTTCAAAAATTTCAAAAATTTCAAAATTTCAAAAATTTCAAAAATTTCAAAAATTTCAAAAATTTCAAAAATTTCAAAAATTTCAAAAATTTCAAAAATTTCAAAAATTTCAAACATTTCAAAAATTTCAAAAATTTCAAAAAAATTGAGATCGGAAGTGTAATTCCCTTTTCGTTCCCAGGACCAAAAAAATGATGGTTATGAAAACTTGCCGTGTTTTATTTTCTCTCTCAATCAAAACTCATTGCACCCGCCTTTGATATTGCTCGCAATAAGTGCGATTCCCCAGCTGAGAAAACTAATATTCATTACCAACTTTACCCCGTCTGATTACAGCCTTCATAATGTAGCCCGAAGTTGCAAGAATAAACCGGTGGAAACTCGTCATTCCTTTCTCCCCCACAGCACTTGAAAAAGTTCCAACGAGTTTTTAAAATGAAAAACTTCTGCCTGATGCATTCGGAATGCATTACATTCTGACCCAGAAAGCTGTCGGAACTTCTTCGAATACTGTGATTAGCCATTGGGCATATGCGCCACATGTGCACCATCCAGCAAGGTCCCCAGCATATATATGTCATGCGTATCAATGCGTGAGAAATATTCATCCCGTATCACCTTGGACACTGCCCTAGCCCCTGCACTCCCATTGATCCGTAACAGTCCAAAAAAAATTCCGCTGGTTCTGATTGGTCCATGACTCCCAAGCCAGCGAGGACTTATTAGTCCAGCTCCCATGTGCACAGCATCCAAGTCCAGCCTAACACTCCCGGACTCATCGAAAGCATCAATCCTTCCAAAGTTTTCCTATACCATCCAACAAAAGCAGCATCACCAACATAAATAAGAACCACCTGATTAACCACTCCAAAAATCCACTCTTGTCCTCCACGCTCCCCACCAATCATCCCCAAATTGTGGTCAACAAAGTGATAAATGCTGGAAATAATTCAAAATAGATGAGACAAGTGTATACTAGACGTTGATCAACGATGGAGCAATAGCAATGCCCCATACCATTCATCCTCCTTCACACATTTCCTTGAAGACAGTATCACCCAACCAAAGGGGTTACACCCAAGACCTCCAGTATTGATTTCCCATCGCTCTCAGATGACGCCCTGAAAACCAGAGTGCGCGAATGTGTTGACGGGGCAGAGGGGTGGCTTGGTGCTAGGGGAATATTGGGCAGTGCCAAATTAAATGAGATCCCACCATTCGGTGTGGCGTAGCCTAGAATGAAGGTTGTGCACATGCGTGCTGACGCCTACTGACAGTCTCACAAGCCCCGGGATGTGAGGTTCAGGGCAGCGGTATGTCAGTTGGGCCTCGGCCTTCGCAAGAGCCTTCGGGCTCCTATATGTATATATATAAGAAGCTGATAAAGTTTTGTGAATCGAGCAGGTGAAATTACGAAGATGAGATAGGAAGGTGGGCTGTACCAACGTTACCAGCAGCACCAAGCACTGAGACCTGGTAGGTATTGAATGACTTTGCACGGTGTGAATGTGGTTGTAACTACTATGCTGAATGGCAAGATGGAGCTTGATCTGATGTCCTGCGGTGGACAACTTCAGATCCTATTGGTCATCCAGATTTGTTATAGTCCAGGAGCTGGGATCGTGTGCTTGGAGCAGAACGCCAGTTGCTCCGACCTTCGCCAGAAGCAAACCTACACTTCCAGTTTCCTATATGTAACAATCTGATGAAATTTTGGACGATTCAGCGATCTGGGATCATCGAAAAATTGGGTGGGTCGAGTATCGCAGCATGGCATAGAAGTTGGCAGCGGCAGTCGGAACCAAGGTGGGTATGAATAGCGCTGAACTTTATGTTAGGAATGTTTGGGAGCTTTGACTATCATTGAATTTGATGGACTTGGGAGGACTTCTAGGAATTTCGGTATTGAGGTTCCTTAGCTCAATAAGTGTCCATTTGACAGGTTCAAGGATTGGTTCTAGAGTTAAGAGATGTTGATAGGACACCTTGTCTTAGGTTGGGATGGTGAAGGTGTTGATGGGACATGTCTTTTCGATGAACTGACTAACCTTTTTCCATGCAGGAACCTTCAGGATTGATGCTGGGGACCATGATAACAGGTGTGTCTGATCAATCCGATGAGCCAAGAAGGAGGAAGGCAAAGTGGTTGAGAGTGGGGATCAATGAAAATTGGTCCATCAGGGAGGCTGGGCGAGATTGCGGGTAACGTAAGGGTATCCTGTCATTGGTCACTTATAGCGAGGTATCATACACTGCAATCGGTAAGAACGGAGCCTATGTTATCAGCACTGCCGCTTTCAAACTTTTCGAAAATTCGGCTGACACTGAGGAAAAGGTGCTCAGCCGAATTGCTCTGAACTGCATAGAACAATATTTTTTCGATTGAACGAAAGTCGCGGGATGAGGTGTTGCCGCTTTCTATTTAAGGCCGCGGCGATCTGCTATACGCGCGAGCGAACGCGACCTTCACGACTGAGGTCGAATGTTATAGGATGCAGGAATGGTGTGGAGTGACAATCGGGCGCGTATATTGGAAGCTGCGCGGTCCAGCGCTTATCACGCGACCGATGCCGCGGGGGGGGGGGGAGGGAGGGTGATAGAGGGTGCAAATAATTTGAGCCAATGTGTGGAAATCGGTAACCAATGACGGGATAATTGAACATTTGTACAGCTGTATAAGAGTGGATATGATGCAGGAGCGTCAGACAAGCTACGATGAATTAACATATCGTTTAGCAGTAAGCACTATCTGTAAATTCAAGGACTAAGTAAGGATTATTTTGGTACCAAGAAAAGACGTATCATTTCGGGAACTTTCAGCACACCTTGGCCGCGATTTTTCAATTTTAGCGAGTTTAGCTATATATATTTTTTATTGCAATGAGCGATGATTGTGTTTGAATCTGTAACCTTGTGTGTTTTTTTATTTTTAGAGTGATTGTAGAGTGATATAATTTTTCGGGGGGGGGGGGGGGGGGTAGAAAAGTTTCTCGCAAAAATGATTTTTTTTTTTAATGTTCTAATTTTTAGGTGATATTGCTTTCGGATTATCAACGTTTTTTGTTATCTCAAATTCTATTTTGGTATTTTCCGCCACTTTAGTAATTTCAAATGTCGTTACTTAACAATTGAAAAAATAATTTTTTTACCAAGGAATTTATGACAAGTGAAGAATAAGTGAAATGTTTAAAAAAGATGGAATTTTTTTCTTTTCGAGGAATGCTTCTGTTCTCATCCAAAAATTACCATTATTTATTTCACGGGGATTTGTTTACATGAAAAAAATATATTTAGTGATTGTAATGAAGTATGTACTGAAAATGACGAAAGAAAGAGGTCAAAAATATTTGAACAATGGTTTTGATGTATGAATGATTTTTTTGATGATACGTGAATCATTTTGATATAGGTTAGTAGCAATTTATCGGGTGGATTTTAGGAAAATTCCCAACTAAATTTAATACTTTCTATTTTGAGTATATACACGTTTTATTGTACAAGAAAAAACGATAATTTTATAATACTCGATACTATGTTCAGAATGTAATAGCATCCTATGTAATAGTATACCACCACGGAGAAAACATATGTTGGAACACACAAACAGCACCACCCAGTCACGCACCCGCTCGCATTACCATCTACCCACCCACCCATCCACTCGCACTAGTACCAACCCACCCACCTACTCGCACTCACCCACCCACTTGCACTAGCACCCACCCACCCACGCACTTGCACTACCACCCACCCACCCACTTGCACTAGCACCCACCCACCCACTTGCACTACTACCCACCCACTCACTTGCACTACTACCCACCCACTCACTTGCACTACCACCCACCCACCCACTTGCACTACCACCCACCCACCCACTTGCACTACTACCGACCCACTCATTGGCACTACTACCCACCCATCCGCTTGCACTACCATCCACCCACCCACTTGCACTACCAACCAGCCACGTACCGTTTTGCAGTACCACCCACCCACTCGCACTACCAACGACCCACCCACCCACTTGCACTACCACCCACCCACTCGCACTACCAACCACCCACCCAGCCACCCGCCCACCCACTTGTACTACCACCCACCCACTCGCCCTACCACCCAGCCACCCACTCATACTACTACCCACCAACGCACTCGCACTATCACCCAGCCAATCGCACTACCAACCACCCACCCACCCACTCACTCGCTTCACCACTTACCCACTCCCCTGCATGACCACCCTCCCGCACTACCACCTACCAATCCACTCCCATTACCACCCACCCACGCACCCGCACCATCCCTCATCCCCCGCACCCACTTACCCACGCACACACACCATACATATGTTGCATTCTTTTTAGCCTTTCCATATGGGCATATGTACAGTCCCACACAATTTGTAATACTCAGAAATCTATCCAATATATAAAATATATATCCCGAATATTTCCAATTTATGTTCATTCCCATGGTAGTATACCGTTCGAATTTTTTTATCACAATATAGTCTGTAAGTATTGCCTACATGTATACTGAATGTACTATATATACGATATACTATATGTAAAACAAAATCAACGTCTTCCATGCAGCATTGATTGAGTAATCAAACTATTGTAATTGAGGTAAATTAATGACTGTTTGTAGGTATGGAGAGAATTGTACATTATTCATTGACTTCCATAAATTGGAAACAATTTTTTTTTCCTTATTTTTACATTAAGTGAACGCCGGGCTATGACAATTTTACACAGCATGGCTGTTATAGATTTATATTTAATTTGTCTCTGCGGACAAATTAAATGGAACAATTCGAGTTCATGGAATGCCGTTCAATACAAGTTGTGATGCGACAATAAACAATTAGATATTAGGACGCACAATTGCGGTATAATTAAATCCCAATTTGCTTTTCACCAACTTAATCACAATCATGTATTCGAAAATTTTAAGACAATTGGATTATTGTATTTATAATGAAATTTAGATTATTATCTTGTAAAATGTATCTATAAGTTTGTGCATAATAAATAAATTTACTACTGTGCTTTATTGTTAGAAATCAATGATCATAAACCTATTCGTATTGACGATGTCCGCGTGTGTATGTGTGTACTTTCTTTCCAATATCTCATTTTTCTCACCATAGAGCCCCCTAAATGATTCCAATTGTTTATAACGCTCTAACGCCAAAACAGTTGAAGATACGAAAAAAGTCAAAGGACACAAAATATGTATTTTTTTATAAGGAACAACATTTATTCGACACATTTTTGCGGATCTATAATATTTCGTGAGATACAGCGTTATAAACAATTGAAATCGTTAATAACAATAGAAAGCGGGAGACATATATGGAGCAAAAACTAATCAGCTCTAAGTTACGGCAAGACGCCTCGATTGCGTCATACAGGACCTTGATCGGATAATTTGTTCACGAGAAATCGTTGCGGGAAATTTTTTGTTGCATACGTACATCGGCACACACACACACACACACATACGGACATTTTGTTTTAAATGGTCTAGAAAGGTCAGAAACGCCATGAAACGTGGAGATCTGATGGAAAATCGATTTTACATTTTCGAGGGCAAAACGATAACTTGCCCTATCGGGATGATGTTGCTGGTGACCGATCCTGGATACTGTTACCACAGGTTGGAGGCTCCCTTTGATGTACCATGATGAACATGCGTGGTATCAGCGGGAACTGGGAATCTGTGTTATCGGCAGTTACTCTCGGGGTGATGATGCTTGTGGTTCTCAGTCTTGTTGACCACGACCGATTTAAATCGGTTTATGGAACAGTCCTTTTAATTGGCTAAATTCCGTTCTCTACGAATGTTCCTTTAAGCAACGGATTACAGAGTAGCGGCAAAGTCACACTGCAGAAATTGGAAATGAAAAAGAAGGAAAAATCTGAGCATTACAAATTTTTTTGCAAAATTGCATTCTTTTATCATTGAGAAGAAAACGATAAACGATTATCGTTTTCAATGTTTCTTTCATATGCTCAATATATGACGTCAAGGCGAAATTTTAAAGAGTTCCGAGATTTTTTCTATTACGATAAAAGAGCACATCCGGTTCGTCATGCTGTTAATAAGCATTGTAAAATCATTTGGATGGAATAGAATGAGTAACGAAGAAGTGGAAAAAATTTGCTCGAAAAATAAAAAATTAAAAAAAAAAAATATTGTAGTGGAGTCGAAAAACGGCTTTCCAGAAACTGTTTTTTAGGAATATCTCAGAAGCTAAGAGAGATGCAGAAATGTTGATAATATCTTTTTTGTAGAGTATGTCATTCTGGGCAATAACTTTCCTCTGAAGATGTTCCCATCTTTCCAAACTTCTGAGATATTCACGAAGAATATCCAACAGCCTGAAGCTAATCTCAAAATTATTCAAGATAACAGGAATGAAATTTCAATAATTTAGTCTCCAAAAATGCGGAGATCCCTCATTCAATACACTTGTTCTTTTTTATCAACCCGACGGGAGTCACAATGACACGTCTCAAAAAGAATAATAGAGGTTCAAGGCACTGTAACCCGATTTACTCAATTTTCCCAGCGATGTATTTCCCAAGTGATACCAGTGCCATCAAAAAACGACCACAATTCAATTAATATAGTTAGATTACCCCAGCACCACCTTGATCTCACCCCTATTCGAGGGCAATATTGCGAGACATGTCGTCGACCCATTTGCTTCACTATAAAAGCCCTTGATTTTCACGATAAGAGCACAGTCTGTTTTCACACCTCGAACAAGATTTTATTCGCATCTATTCAAGAGGAGAAGGTATATACTAGCAGAGGTTTAGATTAGCTGATCTTTAAAAAAAATCCGGAAAAGTCACATATCTCGTAACCGAGTGATTTTAGAGGAGACTATCATTGACCATTTTTTGTACAGAATGGCATTTGGGAGAGAAAAGTGTTATACGATTTTTTCGAGAAAGTTGAAAGAACAGTCGAAAAATTGATAGAAGTTTTGAATTGGGCATGTTTAAAAATATCTTTGATCCATCATCTACCCACCCACCTACCCATCATCCACCCACCCACCCATCATCCAATCACCCACTCATCATCCACCCACCCACTCATCATCCAACCCCTCACCCATCATCCAACCACCCACCGATCATTCATCCACCATCATTGAACTACCCACTCATCATCCAACCACCCATCCATCATCCACCCACCCACCCATCATCCAATCACCCACTCATTATCCACCCACCCACTCATCATTCAACCGCTCACCCATCATCCAACCACCCACCCATCGTGCAACCACCCACCCATCGTGCAACCACCCACCGATCATCCACCCACCCACCCACGCATCATCCAACCACCCACCCATCATCAAACCACCCACCCATCAACCAGCCACCCACATATCATCCAGCCACCCACATATCATCCAACCACCCACCCATCATGCAACCACCCACCCATCATCCACCCACCCCCCATCATCAAACTACCCGTCTAGCGACCCACCTACCTATCATCCACCCACTCACCCATTCGCACATACACACACACACACAAACGTCACTGTAAAGTAAAAATTCCCTTATAATCTTTACTGCCCTGTCTGTGACTTAACAACATTTTGATGTTTCGATCAGTACCTGGTTTTGACGTATACTTATCGTTCCAGTTATTCTCGAACCGAATGTAAGTAATCGTTCAATCAATGTAGCGGACACATCGATTCGTCACAAAACTGTAAAACACTATAAAAGCCGAGATTTTCGGTGAGATTTACACAGTGTTCAGTGAATCGTCCAGCACGTACACAGGGTTGGTTATCGTATGAACTATAATTAGTGAACCGGTACAGAAACAAATTTATGTTAGTTTCGTGCTAGACGTGCTAGATAGTGGCAAGCCGATTTGATAGTGAACGTAGCTTTGCAGAAGTACCGGGATATCTAGAGAAGGTACCAAAATTTACGTGGTCATTTTTTATAGGGCTCATTGTATTTTACAAAATAGAATTTATGGAATTCACAGAACAATTCGTACAGACTGATGACAGTAGAAAAGCCCAAAATATTGTAATTGGAAATTAATGAGACTTGTTCTTTCCATGGATTTGCAGTAGCGCTACGCAAGCCAACTCATAATGATCTCTGTAAGATTCGTCTGCGCCATCCTTCTAATCGTCATCATCGCTTCACTGAGTGTGGATGCTGCGTACAGAAAACCTCCATTCAATGGAAGCATATTCGGGAAACGATCGACATCCGCCACTGGTGAGTATCATTTTTACACTTTCAGAAATTTTCCCCTGAAAATTCTACATCTTCTACAGCTAGCGACCCACTCACTCACCCAGCCATGCACATCCACCCACTCATGCACATCCACCCACCCACCCAGCCATGGACATCCACCCACCCACCCACCCACCCACTCACCGACCCACCCACCCACTCACCGACCCACCCACCTACCCACCCACCCACCCATGGACATCCACCCACCCACTCACCCATGCACATCCACCCACCCACTCACCCAGCCATGCACATCCACTCACCAACCCACCCAGCCATGCACAACCACCCCCCCCCCCCCCCATCTTCTTGTCCAGTGAGAAGAAGATTAACAAAAACTCGAAAGTTCTATCGTATTGCGGCATAATTAAGGAGGTATCGTATAATGCTGGATCCGTCGCAGTGTACTCCCCACATCAGCTGCTTTTCAGCACTTCTTCGAAAGGCCCTACTGGACACCCATCCAGGCGACGGGCGCCAATTTTCGTCATTTAGGCCATCGTATTTCTAAACAGAGGGTAAACCCCCAGAAACCCCTATGATGGGGGGGCGCCTATGATGGGCCCGCCCCTGCGTCGCGTTAGGTTCCCGCCCGGCCTTGCAGTCTCATTTCGGTACATGTAAATATTTCAGCGTGTGAAACATCTCCGGAGGCCGGGCGTGCGCCTGGGACCTTTAAGGTGGTAGGCGCGTACTACCACACCAAAGCAGCGACTGTGTGTGTGTGTGTGTGTGTGTGTGTATGTGTGTGTGTGTGTGTGTGTGTGCGTGTGTGTGTGTGTGTGTGTGTGTGTGTGTAAACATAAGTCGCTTACTTCATCGATTTTGTTGTTGCAGATTACGAAGCGCTCAACAGAGCCCTCAATACAATGTGCGAAGTAGCCAGTGAAACCTGTAACGCATGGCTCATGCATCAGGACTCCAACTAAGGATAACTTACCGACCGCTGTGCCACCCACTATCCACCGATAATGCAACAATTTAACTGCAAGTTCCTGAAATACCGAATCTTGATATTTGAATAGATTCCGTTTGTATCCATTCGTAAAGACTTTGATAAATTTCTATACAGTGCTTGCAATGATTCCATCAGTCGAATAGATTAGAGGACATTGCTGGGGCAAATTCGTATGATAATCGATGAAGAGCTGCGTCGAAAGATTAATGTCCGTATAAGCCAGCGTCACGCAGATATCTTACTTTGCATTTAGAGTTAGAATTATTATGGCTGATTATGTAGAAACGAAATTTTAATAAACAATCTGTGAAAACGAAGTTTTGCGTTTCTGGCCTTTTGGTTTCTATTTAGATTTTTTTTTTTGCATGTGCAGCTTTTAGAACATTTTGGAATTTTTTTGCAGATTGTGGATATTCTGCTAAAGTGTTTGAAAATTCGAAAATTTTGGAAGTTGGAAAATTTTGAAAATTTGAAAATTTTTTAAAATTTGATCATTTTTGAAGATTTGAAGTTGTTTGAAAATGTGAAAATTTTTGGAAAGTTGAATTTTTTTGAAAATTTGAAAATTTGAAAATTTTTGAAAATTTGAAATTTTTTAAAAATTTGAAAATTTTTGAAAATTTCAAAATTTTTGAAAGTTTCAAAATGGTTGAAAATTGAGAATTCTTGAAAAATTTTGAAAATTAAAAAAAAATTTCAAATTTGAAAATTTGAAAATTTGTAATTAAAAATGGAAAATATTCAACTTTTGATAATTCCAGACATGTTCAAAAATTATGTGGGCTCGAAAAATGAAAGAAATAACCTTAGCAAAGCAGCTTATCACTATTCAACAATGTAGCGCCATGACGTATGGCGTTACACTCAATCTCCAAAACGACCAGCGAACTTGTGACAATATCAATAAATTTTCATGTTGAACCGATTAAAAATTAGCTACTGGTACATGATAACTATATCCAGTCACCGTCGGAGAATTTGACTAATTGGCGCTAATGGTATCATTATGAGTTTCATTATGGTGATAGAGCATTGACCAGCGTTATCGTGGCCGTCTCTTTTTCACCTGACGTATCAAACATCGGGCGCGTTACACCGGGAGGAAGAATTTGCGTGGTTGCATTAACGGAAGTGAAGTCCCGGCCAGGTCCGCTGACTCTGGACCGAGCCATTTGACAGCATCTTCGCGGATTCCGCGCTGATTGAGGAGCTACCTCCAGAAACTAGGCTGGTACCTTCGACAACGGATGCACCAGGCGACCGGAAACGCTGGGATCTCATCGGCTGACCCTGGTACCGGACATAATCATTTATAAATTCTCATTCTGAAGACAGTTCTCCAGAAGTCTCACCCACATCGCAGCCAATCGATACAGCAGCCGTGATGTTTGCCTACCGGCATGAGCACTGTGACCTGTATCCATAGAATTTGATGAGCAAATGGATCAACTACACATTCTGGACTGAAACGCAATGCATGTACCCGTACAATTGAGCAGCGCCATTGTTGAACATGCCTGTTTTGGGTTACATGAGGTTCATGAGGAAAATCATTAAACGGCATCGGTCTTATCTATAAATACGAAAAGTTCGCATTACCAAATCAGTTGTCTCACACAAATTCGAGGTAAATTTTTTGTCCGTCTGCTTTATCGAATTTCATTCATTATCTTTACTTTAATCTAGCTGTAATTCCTATAATATTGTACTAATTTTCTGATAGGGGACAGGTCATTTCCTATATGTGATCTTCAGAATGAAAAGTGTGATATTCATAATCTTCCTGGCAGTAATATTATAACTAAGTTCTAAGATGGGTTTAGCTATTTTCAAAGATATGTGTATCTGTGTATGGGTGCATATGTGTGGCTGGGTGGGTGGATGTGTACGGTTGGGAGAGTGGGTGAGTCGATGGTTGTGTATGGCTGGGTGGGTGGGTGGGTGGGTGGGTGACTTGGGATGGCTGGGTGGTTGGGCGGGTGTCTTGGTATGGCTGGGTGGGTGGGCGGGTGTCTTGGTATGGCTGGGTGGGTGGGTAGGTGTCTCGATATGGATGGATGGATGGGTGGGTGCCTGGGTGGGTGTCTGGGTGGGTGGATGAATGGGTCGCTGTGTATGGCTGGGTGGGTGGGCAGGTGGGTGGGCGGGTGAGTGGGTGGACGTGCATAGCTGGGTGGGTGGATGTTCATGACTGGGTGGGTGGGTGGGTGTCGGGTATGGCTGGGTGGGTGCCTAGGTGGGTGTCTGGGTGGATGGATGGGTGGATGGATGGGTCGCTGTGTATGGCTGGGTGGGTGGATGGGTGACTGGGTATGGCTGGGTGGACCGATCGATCTGTGGAGGTGGGCGGGTGAATTGTCTGTACCTAGGTAGGTGGGTGGGTTTGTGTGACTCTGTGTCCGTCTTACTTTCCACTGAGTACCCCCATTCTCCATAAATCTCAGACTATTTTCTCCGGAAATTCATGCGAGATTGAAGCAAATAAGTTCAGAGATGAGTGCGTATCGAACACCCACATATCTATTTTCTCGATCCAAATAGTCTAGTTATATCACGTATGCGTTCATCAAACACTTTTCACCCAACATGCGGCGTATTCTTCGAGAGCTCGACATTTGATCACATGAATAGATGGTTTTAAGTATAAACGACAGTCGTCTCTGAACTTCCTGTGGAAGCACATCGTAAGCTTTGGGAGCTTCCGCGATAATCAAGTCACCCAAAGGAGTCTTTCTCGGGTAATTTCGGAAATCGGGAACCACTAACCCAAATAATTTTCCAAGCTCGAAAAACTCAAGAATTCGACGAATTAAAAAAAATAGGCCAAGTGCGGATAATTGCAGATAAAACTTTTTTCAATTAGTTAATTGGTTATTAAATGATAATGAGGACTTTCTTCTTCGATCAATTCGGTGGACAGTCTATCAGAGATTGAGAAGAAGGGCGGGAAGAGCGAAGAGAGCTCAAAGGAAACGTTGGGGAAAAAACTGCAGAGCAGTTCTAAGTGCGTATAGTTTGATTTTGAAATTTATTTTTTCCAGAATAATGAATCAAACTCAATCAAACCCAAAAATGACATCTCATTTTCTGGTCAGCCAGTTGGTAATTGGTGAGTGATTGATCGGTGGTATGATAAAGACCACAATGCTCCGCAGCAAGTAACACTTTTCTTCTCCTGTTTTAAGGTGCCTGCCTTATATTTGCTGTGTTGTCGTTCGCCTCGATTCCTGTATCAGCTGATGATGAAGTACCGGCGTTCTTCCTGAAAATTGCGAAAAATGTTCCGCGGATTGGACGCAGCGACAGATATCACGAATACTTCAGGAAGCAGGCGAAAAATGTACCGAGGATGGGAAAACGGGAGGATTATGATCAGGTACTCCCATGATTACTTCCGTGAGCCAAAATTCCGGCTGTAGACATTGAGAAATTGAAAAAAAAGGGAAAGGGAATTTTTTTTTGATAATTCTGGGAAGTTGGAGAATTCGGGGAATTTTGCGAAAAAAAAAAAATATTTTTCAACGTTTTGGCAATTTCGAAAAATTTGAGAATTTTGGGAATTTTGAGAATTTTGAGAATTTTGAAAATTTTGAGAATTTTGAAAATTTTGAGAATTTTGAGAATTTTGAGAATTTTGAGAATTTTGAGAATTTTGAGAATTTTGAGAATTTTAAGAATTTTGAGAATTTTGAAAATTTTGAAAACGTTTGACCAACCCAATTTTTTTGGAAACTTTCCGATATGAGCTCAATTATCAGATAAGAGGATAAAATGTTATCAGACAATATTGAGATAAATACGATATTCCTACATGAAATATATTTTCACAGGTTCTAGAGTCGTTTTACAATAATCGTGATGCCTTCAATCAACGTCACAAAAGGATGATCAGCTCTCCGAGTATGGGGGGTAGGTATTACCTAAAATTATTAGACACAAATATGGGCTAAAATATCTCGCAAAAATTGCAAATTTTCTTCTCCACCTTTTAGGCTTAGATTCTTCTTCTTGGGGACACTTTCCGTTGGCGATTGAGGGACCGCCAGAACTTTGGCGGGCATTAGCTTCTTACGCCCACGACAAGTACGGGACGTCTACTATAAATGAGTGAGTTCTATGATTTCATATCATTAAAGTCTCAGGATAAATTTTGTACTGGAGGTTTTGTGCCGTGAAAGGGTTAACACTGCGACCGAAAAAAAAAACAAGAAAAAGGAACAATTTTTTAGGAGATATATTAACGGGCGGAACTAATGTCTATACATATATATATCAATAATCACTATATATATATATAATGTCTGGGTATGGCTGTGTGGGTGGGTGGGTGGCTGTGCACGGCTGGATGAGTGGGTGGGTGTCTGGGTATGGCTGCATGGGTGGGTGGGTGGATGTGCATGGCTGGGTGAGTGGGTGGGTGGGTGTGCATGGTTGGGTATATATATATATATACATATATATACTTCGTACACATTAATCTTATATATAATGATTATTATTAATTTAAAGCAAGCGATGCAGATGCCAAGGATCACACCAAGTATGCACTTTCATCTCCTTAAGATTCCTAGTATGTCGGCATGAACAATTTTGTCTAGTTCAATTTTGTCTAGAACAATTTTTGATGATCTGGAAAGTCCGGAAAAACAAAATTAAAGGGATCATTGAATATTTGTTCGCATGCGAATAGTTAGAAGGGAACGTCAATGTTTTATGTATTTCTCAAATTTTCCAGAAACTTTCTCACACACACACCTACACACAGCCGGTGCTTCGGTGTAGTAGTATCTGCCTACCACCCTGAAGGTGCCAGGTGCGCGCGCAGCCTCGGAGACGGTTTCACATCGCGAAATATTTACATGTTCCATAACATGAGACCGCAGGGCCGGGCGGGAACCTAACCAAGCGCAGGGGGGGGGCATCATAGGCGCCCCCCATCGTAGGGCTTTCTGGGGGTTCACCCTGTGTTTAGAAATGCGATGGCTTAAACGGCGGAAGTCGACCCCACGGATGGGTGTCCAGTAGCCCCTTCCATAGAAATGCGTAAGAGCAGCCACCGCGGGGAGTACGACTGAGGGGGACAGGGGGAAAAAATCGCGTATAAGAATGCGCTTCCTTAATTACCCTTTCCAAAAAAATCCACTAATTGTACAGCCCGCATATTTATATTCCATGACTCGACTAACTAGAAAAATTATTAATTCCAGTGGAATTAACAACGATCTGTGGTCGCGGGACAAGCGATCATCGCCATCGCCCTGACACCAGGAAAGTCAACACCTGACCAATGAAATCCCCGGAATTAGCAACTTTAAGGTGGTGGGAAAAATTGTGTGTCACTTGGCGCCATCAATAGACACTTTTCAATTGCTTGTAATAAAATATTAAACGGAAGAAAAATAATGGAAACTTGAATGTGAATTGAAAATGTGAATTTATTCGCGTTGACCTCCCCGGGTACGGCAATCCCCCGTACAAATCGTGATCGGTGAGTTAACGAGATCAACATTAAGCGTTGCAGGCTCATGAGCGGGCGGATCCAATCGATTCAGGTGGTTCTAGTCTAGTAAGTCACTCAATTATGGAGAACATTGGACGACTTCCATTTCCGGAATTTTAAGAGGAACCAGAATGTCGAAGCTCCACAATTCGTGAATTTCTCACACGTCAAGATTTGGAAAGAAGTGAGAGAACTGAAAATGTCTATCCGTGTTGATACTTTCAACTGAGTACGCCTTGATCCTCCCTGGGGTTCGTGATCGTTGAGGTGAGTTAACGAGATCAGAATCGATCATGAGATGCTTATGCATAGTGCGGATGGAATCGATCGGCTCGATGATAGTCGAATGGATTGCTCGATGATCATAAGCAGGGAGTGGGGAAAAAAATGAGTCGAGAGGTGGAGTGTAAGGAGCGTAGGATAAGCCAATTGGCGTTGGTGCGGCTCCTGGGGCTCTGTACTTATCTGGATAGTGGCGCGTGATCGAATTGAAAATTTTACGTTCCTAGGTGTGAAACTCTGAGGCGGTTCGCACGGGAATATTTCTGTTTCAGGGGGGGGGGGGGGGGGGGGGGGGGGGAATAGAGGAGGGTGCACCCTCGGGTCGTCACGGCCTCCAGAGTACTCAAGTCTATGAGCCATAAGTGCATGAAGGGGGCCTTTTTCTTCAACCCCCCTCCTCCCCCCCCCCTCCTCCCCCCCCCCCCGCGAATTGCACTTGCTGGAGAGAGATGGAGAAAATATCGCAACGTGGAAGCGGTTATGATAATGAGGGGGCAGTGCCAACGGCTCTTGCACATGCAGAACCATTTTTGTTGTAATAAAAAATTGAAAACAATGTTGGTACAGAAAAACTGAAGAACATTTACGTGGAAGTGGAGACATGTATTTCAAGGAATTTGAGACTGGAAAATTTTTAGTGTTGAGTTTTATCGGAATTTGCAGAAATTCTTGGAATTGTTCATTTTTTTTTGAAGTTGTGAAATTTTTGGTGATTTTGGAATTTTTGGAAATTTTTGCACACTTTCGAAATTTTTGAAATTATTTCATGATTTGAAAGTTCTCGATTTTTTAAAAATCGTCATAATTTCCGGAATTATTAAATTTGTTTTTTCATTTTGGGAACGCAATTTTTGATTTTCAAAGTTTTGAATTTTCCAATTTCTGAGATTCCCAAAAGGTCTTGAAATTTTCACATTTTTAAAATTTCAAATTACAAATTGCAATTCAAATACTAAATTGTATACATATTTTCAGAATTTGAAAAAATGTGAAATTTTCACAAATTTCAAAATTTCAAAAATTGCGAATTTTCAAAAAATTCAAATTTTCAAAAAATTCAAATTTTCCAAAAATTCAAATTTCCAAAAATTTCAAATTTTCAAAAATGTTCATCTTTCGAAAATGACTCAGCAATTTTGTAATTTTTTTCCATCCACCATTCTGCGAGCGCGGTCAATAAGCCCACATTTCTGCCTTGTGCGGTCCACCAATGATAAGGTAGAACTTACACAGACAGTCTTCCCACACTGTGTAAAGATGGCGCCATAATGACAACTTTCTCCAAGCCCTATTTATATTTTCAGTTAATTATAAGTTGCAATAATTTAGTACATAAATGATATAACTGAAATTTCCATTAAACATTATTGTCATCATATATAATTATTATTATGCATTACTGCACTCTAACGTATACCTATATATATATATATATATATCGATAGAACTTGATAAGATAACACATCAAAAACAGTTTACCCCAATTGATTCCACCTCCTTTCCTGTTGTCCCAAAAAAAAATTCCAAGATGACCTTGAAGATATCAGAGATCAGATGACATCTGGCATGTCAAGATCTGGACCAGTCCCATCACCGTAAATTTTACATATGATTAACAATTTTTTTAACCAAATCAATTTGCGTGATAGTTTATTTGTTATCATTCCATTTGGTTTTACGCGCAGAAGTCGGCTCTGCTGGACCATCAAGCGCAACTGATGCTGCGCGCACATTGGGATGTGCAAGTGATGAGAGAATTCGATAGAAACTTTGATGAACACTGCAGCTGTGCTGGATTAATGTGTAGATGTCCTAATTTTGCCGATAAACCTGTCAACCATCGGCGGAGTGCGAATAGCAGGTGGTTAGCGGTCGCTGGTGAAGAGGGCGCCATCCACCTTGCAAACAGCAAAATTGTCTGAAAAAGCGGGCAAAAGCCCGAGTGTGTGACGCTGACTCTTATCCGTCCATACCCGGCATTTTCCCCAGCTCGTTTCCCGCTATTCCCTCCCAACCGTAACAATAAATTGTTGTAATTACAATAATTTCGCCACCCGATGCTTTGTGTTTATCCCGTCGTCTCACAACTACCACCCGTAATTTCAATTGCATCCTTGCGGTAAGAGCAACAGTCGATGATCTCGTGCCACGCTGACCCAAATAAACCACTCTATGATCCAGCTTTTTTAAAACGAAGATATAGGTAGCAAAATGGATCTACAAATTTTTTTTCTGGCACTCTGACAGTTCACTCCAGTTCGGTTTCAGCGTTTGATTCGATGGAAGGTGACGCGGGGAAAAATGAGGCCGTGCAGGGATAGAAGGATTTGTTGTCAAGGACGAGTCTCATCAATCATTAATTTCTCTATATTTTTCTAGACGTCTTCCAGATATGGCTCTCATAAGAATATTTAGCACGACAATTTTGAAACAAGATGACGACGTCAGTTAAGCTAGCTGTGTGTTCGATGCTCACACTGTCGGATGGCTTTCCTTTGACCCGGAGATTGGCGAAGTTGGTGCTCGCGAATTCGGGGAATGATTTTTGGTCAAAACACCAACTATTGTAGACAATGTGTGTTTTTTTGTCTGGTAGGTGGGTGTATGTGAGTCGGTGGATCGGTGTATGTCGGTGGGTGTATGGAGGTGGATGGGCGGGTGGGTAGGTGTGTGGGGGTGGGTGGGCGGCTGGGTGGGCGGGTGGGCGGGTGAGTGGGTTGGCGGGTGAGTGGGTTTGGATGTCTGGGGGGGTGGGCGGGTGGGTGGGTGCATGGGGGTGGATGGGTGGGTAGGGGGGTGGGTGGAGGGGTGGCTAGGTGGGTCTATGTGGTTAGGGGGGGGGGTGGGTAGGTGGGTGTATGCAGTTGGGTCGGTAGGTAGGTGGGTGGATGAGTAGGTGTATGTGTGTGTGTGTGTGTGGCCTGGCAAATGCAAAAATTATAAACGACTCTCCTCTCAAAAATTAAATCCACTACGAAAAATATTTGCCCACTTTATTTTCATGAAACACCTCTACATTTCAAGAACATTATAATTCTCGACAAAAAAATCCTAAATGGGTAAAGTCGGATGGCCCTAATGGGCTACACTTGGCCTGCTTGGTTCATTTGCTTGAATGGAAGAAAACTTGTTTCGGCAGGGTCCTTTTTTCGCGGAAACTCCACCCAGCATTTATGGAGTGGACTTCACTCGGAGAAGCGGTATGGAGATTTTGACCCAACGGATATAGGACCGAAAGGGGGCAAGAGCCACCTGCGGCACGTAGCAATTTGCAGAAACCGCACGTAAGGCGCATACACGTCGGGAATTCAAGAAAACGTGGCCAGAAGTAAGAGGAATTCTCGATGTTACGTAACGAATTGTGTTGGGGGATCAACCACATACGAAGTTCCTGCTTACGTGCCTGCAGATGAAGTACTTCCGGGATCTGCAAGAAGTTTGGTACTTCAGGGCGGTGGTGGGTGGTGGAAAATGTGAGGGGGAGAAAAATGAGCGGTTCATTTGAAAGAGAAATTTCAAATTGGCAAAAAAAAAAATTTCAAGAAGAGTTTGGAAAAGCTCGACAATTTTGCGGAGGGAAAATTCCGCTCAGAACTTTTTTCGATTCACTTCAGAGAAAAATATTGTATGTTATTTAAAAAAAAAAAATCATTCTGGAAAAAGTCCGAAACTGTAAAAAGCTCCACATTATTTTCTAACGAAAAAAAAAAAAAAAATTTACTACCGCCCATTGCGTTTATTCCCCTGAAGCCGACACCGCTGCTGGCTCTCCGAGAGCACTGCAATAATTTTGCTCAGTCAGTTTCTTAAAAAAAATACAATTTTCAAAGGCACAGAGAAAATCTCTTTCCAGGAATCTCAGGAACGGAAGTGTATTTCGCAACGGACATAAGCGAGCAATGCGCATATAGCGCATGAGTTTCCCGTTTACTGACTCTACAGTTACATCTACTTATGCGAATAGATGAGTATTCGAGGAATACCGCAAATTTTTGGTGGATTTTATCACCACCTCGCGTGGAAAAATACATATGTTGGATTTCTATACGTAAAAAAGTTCACTAGATTCAAATAAAAAAATAGAGGATTTGATTTTGACTATTCATATTTTTCAAGTGGTACACGTCTTGTCCGGCGGTCCAGTTTGCTTTAGGGGTCCGTTTTGCCCAGCGGTCCATTTATCCGCCTGATCCAGTTCACATGGTCCTTGACGATACTATAAAGTATAGTTCCAGGCTTGAGTTAAGTATATTTGCGTACTTGAATTAGGTATATTTTAGTACTTGAATCAAGTATATTTGCATGCTTGAATCGAGTATAGTTTCATACTTGAATCAAGTATAGTGTCATACTTGAATCAAGTATAGTGTCATACTTGAATCAAACGTAGTTTCAGACTTGAATCAAGCATAGGTTCATACTTGAATTAAGCATAGGTTCATACTTCCTCCAAGTATATTTTCATACTTCAAGTACATACACAAATTAAGTGCATTTTCATACTTTATTCAAGTATGGGTTCATACTTGATTCAAATATGGGTTCATACTTGATTCAAGTATGGGTTTGTACTTGATTCAAGTATGGGTTCATACTTGATTCAAGTATGGGTTCATACTTGATTCAAGTATGGGTTCATACTTGACTCAATTATGGGTTCATACTTGATTCAATTATGGGTTGATACTTGATTCAAGTATGGGTTCATACTTGAGTCAAGTGTATTTTCATGCTTGAATCAAGTACAATCAAGTTCCATCAACATATAATCAAGGAGGATCACCATGAATTTCCAAAGAAAATCATTAGTCTGTGAGTGAAATTGATTCGTTTAACACGATTTTTTTTCGAATTCTTATCGAGACATCGCGTCTCTCGTCTCGTCTCGACTTGGCGATAATCATAAAATTGCTCTCTTGCACTACATCGAGCCGTGTCTCGATTCTCTCATCTATCACACCAGCAGTTGGTGTGGCACGATTAGTATTTCCATCTTCAATGGGCAAAACCCCAAAGCCGGAAGTATATTTTGCAACGGACATAGTCCGAGCAATGCGTACAGTGGACAAATGCCCATTTAATGATGCACCAGTTATATTTTGTATACCTGGATGCATTAGTATCCGGGGAATAGGACAAGCGTCAAGCCGCAACTCAGTACAAAATGAATCCAAGTGAGATGGCCAAGTGCAACGGTGGATCGCGCGGGCAACGAGCGTACATAATCACGTAATGCGGTTATCATGCCAATTGCGTAAATATTTGAGGCAATTTGTGGCATGCAAGGGGGGGGGGGGGTCGGATGCTACTCCACCCGTGCCCGATGAGTGAAACGCGCGAGTGCCCAATCGTTTGGGCATTACTCGCCTCGGTCAACTTGTTGTTTTGTATTTGTAAGCACTGTTAACACCCTATCATTCCATGGGGCTAATGAGCGCCATTCATTTACCTTAATCTGCGATTAGGGGTATTATCCCACTGTTATCTTCTTTCCCAGCATCCGTCATCTTGTGGCGATGTATGGACCATTCAACCAAACTTTTCTGCGAGTGCGGAAACTGTGTCATTTCGCTCTCGTCCCCGCAAATTTTCAACCCTTCAGCAGTCGCATCTCGCCGAATGATGTTCCTGCTCGCATGGTGAGCGGCGCGCCGCCCGGAGTAATTTTCACAAAAAAGTAAAAAAATGGGAATACATTTTTTTTTCAATTTTTCGGTTTTTTTTTTGCCTCATTTGCTGGAAAATTGGGACCGCCGAGGTCGGCGGCGCTGAGACCATCGGCCTCTGAAAAATTAACATGAGGGAATTGTCATAAAAATCGAGATCCCAATGCACACAGTGAATGTTTGGCCCATGATGCCTGGAATAATATTCACAGCTGCTTCATCTCACTTCCTCTTAATCTCCGTCGGCGCATGGAGATCATCGCGATCTTATCGATAACGATCTTTGCAATACATCCGTCAATATTGTTATATTGCACTCGATAATAAGGCATTCGAGTTGAATCAACGTCGCCAAAAAGTGTTGGCTCCTCTGCGATATATAAAGTAGCGTAATCTTTTTTCATTCATTACTGATATTGAGATTGGAGCCTTTGGTCCAGCGAGTGGAAGCTGAGAAGACATCATGAGATTCGCGAGCATCTTTGTGATCATTGCTGTGCTTCTGACGTATGCGTCTGCACAGTGTGTGGTAAGTTTATCAGAGACTCTCGTAATTCCGCGATAATTTCCGCTGGACCATTCCACTGGGACCGGATGTGAAAATTTTTTGAAAATCGGGGAACACCTAATGAAGGACGCTGGGTTTTTAGAATGTTTCCTACTGCAATGTAGTGGAGTATTGAACATTCGAAGGATGCTAAAATTGTGTGCGGTATGATTACAGTGCCCGAGGAACAGGCGATGCTGTCGAATGACAGCGGAACTGGCGGAGAGGGAGGGAAAGATATGAGGAAACGAATTTGCGGGTGTATTGATAAGGGGTTTTGATCTAAAAAATTTCGAAAATGGGGACATAAGGAGAAATTCGGCTGAAAGCTGAAGACTTTTCCTGCATGTTTTATCATCAGCTAATAGTATTAAAAACCGCCCGAAAAAAATGTATTATATATGAAAGTCAGTTTAAAGAGAGAGGAAAGTACGGAGCCGACCTTGAATCATTTGTATATCTATATATTTACTAGATGAATACACGATAAAAAAAAACTGATGTACTTTATGTCAAAAAATCATGAAATGTCTTGTTCATTCGTTCTGTGGAATGGAATCGATTGTTGATATAGACATAAGTGTACGCAATACTAGCCGAATTGCACGAGGCAATGAATTAAACAGTGGCTAAACTATAAGCGGAATTGCCGTCCTTCTGTTGGTGTATTTATAAATGAATGCATGATGCGAAAATAGAAATATCGATACAGTTTGAGGAGTAAGTAGAGATATTCATAGTTTGTTTGATTTATTTCGTGGTTTTCGATTCTTACGAATTCTGATATTCTGAGAATTTGATGCATTCCTCAATTTTTATGAACATTAGATGGTGAATGTTCTCTTCACGGCCCTAGGTTCGGGGCCTGCATCCGGAGAATGTTTCACACGACGCAATGTTTTCTCATGAATTCCGACTGATAGGAACATTCCGTGTGTGCTATCGATGGTACCCATAGAATGAGACCGCACGATCGGGCGGGAACCTAACCTGACGCAGGGGGGTGAGGGGGGGGGGTTCATCATCTGGAGGTTTACCCAGCACTTAGAAATACGATGGCCTAAATGACGAAAGTCGGCCCCAGCTGCATGGATGGGTGTCCGGTAGGGCCTTCCGAAGAAATCCTGAAGAGCAGCTATTGTGGGAGTAGATGAGGGAGGGCGGAGGAAACCACGCACACACCCACTCACCCAGCCACCCACTCACCGACCCACTCACCGACCCATTCACCCACCCACTCGTCCACCCACTCACCCACCCACTCACCCACCCACTCATCCACCCACTCACCCAACCCACTCATTCACCCACCCACTCACCCACCCACCCACCCATCCACCCACCCATCCACCCCTACACACACACACACACACACAGAGTCTCCTCTCAAGATGTCACACATCGAGAAATTTAAAATTTCACATTTGGGCTCATAATTTTTTTCCAAGACGGAAACTTTTTTTTGATGCCCTTTAATCAATTCACAAAAAACACTATATTTTCTCTTCTAATGGAAAGAAAAATAAAAAAAACTGTATTCCATGGTATCATTTGAATTAATGCGCCAATTTGATATCATGAATTATTTTGAAGCCCATGAATGAATGATGACTATGTGATTGGAGCGTGAAATTGTAATTCACTTGATGACTCGATCGACAATGGTCATCGCGAGTAGTTGCCCATGGGTGTGTGAATGATATAAAGGTTGGAGGAAGAAAAAAAAATGATGAAGAAAAGATGTGGAGATGCTGAAGAAGTAGCGGTAACCATAGCGCATCGTCATGCAGAGTAATGACGCCGTCCGGTGAGACGCCCTTCTATTCATCTTGGCTTTTTTTTCTCTCGATATTTCTCACTGAGTGTCGTCGGCAAAAAATCACTCGAGTAGTTTGGGCGTCCATCCTAGGCTGATTCTAGGATTTTATCAATGGGACGAGTGGGAAAAACAACGGGAAGTATTTATTGTGAGGTCAATTAAGTATGCTGAAAGGAACTTATTAATGTATTTTGGGGATTATTTATATTGACCCATATTGTTAATAGAATTGCATGAAATTTTTGAGACTCGTAGAGAGCTGTACGCTGGAACGGTCATGAAAAATTGGGAACATTCTGACGGTTAGGGGAGAAGAAAGGAAATCCCAAAGTTGATCGCATTCATGGTCCTTGCAGAGTGAGCGTATCAAAATTCCTATATATCTACTATATAAGATTTGGATTTTTTTGGAAATTTTTGAAAATTTTGGAGACTGTGGAAATTTTCGGAAATTTTCGGAAATTTTGGAAATTTTGGAAATTTTGGAAATTTTGGAAATTTTGGAAATTTTGAAAATTTTGGAAATTTTTGGAAATTTTGGAAATTTTAGAAATTTTGGACATTTTTGAAAAATTGGACATTTTTGAAAAATTGGAAATTTCCAAATTTTGCAAATTTTTCAGTTTTCAAAATTCCAAAATTTGCAAAATTCAAAATTTATAAAATCCAAAATTTTTAAAATTTCAAAGAATTACTTGAGTTCTATTCCATACTAAGTTGCTCTCTCCGCCTAGATTTCCATTTATTTTTGTCTCAATGACATAATCCACCATAACTGGAAAGACGGAATATTTATCACCATAAACAAAAGTTGGGTGAGGTTTCGTGAAGCGAGAAACGTTAGGGAGTTCATTTATTTGTCGGTCTCGAATAAATGTCAGATCCAAATCGATAGAGGCGGACGTTAACGAGGTCATCGAATCTTTCCAGGGATTATACAACGAGTAATGGGATGTGTAAATTTGAAAAGTGGTGATTTTTAATGGGGAGACGGCCCATAAGAGAATACATAGTGTAGGATTCATTCATTATGAGGTGGAATGGCTTCGAGAACGAATATTGAGAAACAAAACGGACTTCGCATATTTTTTTCCAAATGCAGGATATTTTTTTAAATAGTTTCACTCAGTTTCCTGAAAAGTAAAATGTGAATCTCAGAAAACTCGTTATAAAAAATTTCATAACTTTGGAAAATTTGCTAAACATTACTTACCTAAACAGCCAAAAACGAGCACATCCATTTCTTCCGGCCACTTCTAAAAAAATGTCTTTTCATACCTTTTCGTTCCGGTTAGTAAAAGTAAAAGAAGGGGTGTCAGTTTCACTCTCGGGTCCGCAGGGTAAATTCCGGCCTCCGTAAACAACCCCCCACGGTCCGACACAGGAGAGCAACACGGTAGGGTGCTAAACGAAATTAGCACGGCGTTTAGTCAACTTAGTCAGGCCTCTTTTCAGGCGATCCCTCCAACGAGTGGGGGGTTATAAATTATTTGAGAATGACTTGGCAAGTGCTCCTCAAGTGTCAAATAAGCTTGCAACAGGTGTAGATACCCAACGATAATGTATATATTTTTTATTCACACTGCTTTCAGTAACGTAGTGAGTTAGTAGTGGGAACCCCGAAGATGTGAGGTAATTATTTAAACATTTTTATGTAAGATACACGCACCCACCCACCCCTACCCACCCACCCCTACCCACCCACCCACCCACCCCTACCCACCCACCCACCCCTACCCACCCACCCACCCACCCCTACCCACCCACCAACCCCTACCCACCCACCCACCCCTACCCACCCACCCACCCCTACCCACCCACCCACCCCTACCCACCCTCCCACCCACCCTCCCACCTACCCACCCGCCCTACCCATGCACATAGCCACCCACCCACTAACCCATCCACACACACCCACCCACAATATGACAAGGGACTCATGTTTAACTCTGAGCGCCATAGTGCCATAAGTATATTGTATTTCTACTCTTGAAAAACTGAGGAAAAAATCCCGTACAAAAAATGTCTCGGAGATAAGTTTGTATATTTTTTGTTATATAGAAAACATAAAAGTATGATTGAAAGAGAAGCTATTACTACTACCCACAGCTTCCAATTTCTTTCTTATTTATTCCCTACATAGTACATTAGAATGAAAATGTGATGTCATTAATGAATTGAGTTTTGAAATCCGTGAATGATTTTTATTTTTATGGTCACTTTGGGAGTGGCGGGCAACATAGAGAGTTGAAAGGGATGAGTAGATGAGAGGTAACGACGAAAAAAGAGGATACGTGAAGAGGAGGCGTGAATACGTGGCGCCTGGCGCCGGTTCATGGTAAAGGGGTCCAGTGGTTTTTGGGAAAAAGGGTCGAAAGGGGACTTTTCGGGATGGCCGTGAAAACAGAATGATGGGCTCGAAGTTCGAGTGAGAAATTTCTCATTTATCTGGAGCTTACCTTTGGGCTTGGTGAGATGAACGATTTGAGATTTTCGTAAATTACGGAGATTTTCAGTTGTGACGCGAGTCAAAATTTGTCAAAAAAATTTGGATAAATTTGGTAGCCCAGGGGTCATCCCGGATTATTCTTCTCATCTGCATATGGACCGATAGGGATGCAGAAGGTGCATGAAATGTGTCATGTAGCGGGAAGTTAATGAATTGGAAAATTATTTTAAAAAGTTGCGAATTCAAAAAAATATTTTCAGAAAATGAAATTTGCAAAGGTTTCGAAAATTAAAAAACAAAGTTTATCAAAAATCGAAGATTCCTATTTTTATAATTTCCATCATTCTCGATGATCTAAGTAAAATGGTGAAGAAGTCAATTTGTCTTTGGAAAAAGGGTAAGGACGGGCGTTTTCGAGGTGACCCTAAAAATAAGGTGATGCAGATGGGCTGATATGAGGTTTAAGCCCGTACCGAAGAATTTCTCATTTACGCAGAGGTAAGGAAGTGTCAAAGGCACTGGTTCACGTCCACATTAGGGTTTCATCCGTGAATTTTGAGTGGCCTCCATGGATAATTTGAAAATGACAGGGAGTTGATGTTAGACGTTTTGGATTAAATAACTTTTGAAATGTTTGATTTTTTGTTATTTTCTGAAATTTTGAAAATTTTTGAGTTTTTAAAATTTTTGAAATTTTTGAAATTTTTGAAATTTTTGAAACTGTACATTTTTGGACGAAATTCTAAAAAAATTGGAACTGTTATTTTTGTTGCGATCTAAAATATTAAGTTTTTCCCCAAATTTTTCCGATTGTGACAAAATTTCTAAATTGCCAAACATTAAGATAATTTCCAAAATTTGTGTATTTATGAAATTCCCGTTAATTCATAAAATTTTGTCACGTCGAACAACATCCAAAATTTTGATGATGCATTTCATTTAAAAGAGGGTTAAAAAATTGTTATTGAGGTTTACCGAGATGGTCGTTGACCCCAAAAAATCAGATGCAGGAAAACATGGGAAAAGGTGGGAACGAACAAATGGCCCATGAGGGACCGGAAGAAGAATATTATAAATACATATTCGAATCCCTCCTCAAAAGAGGTCGACTCAAGTCGGGGGGTCCATCGGGATCGAAAACCGTGAGTGTATCATCGGTGTCGTGGCTCGGAAGCAATTATAACCGACCCAGGTCGATCGTCGGTCCTTGTTTCAGACGTACCTGTCGGCTTGTTTTATAAACGAGGTTGGGACTAAATCGGCCCAACTACAAAGCAATCCTGCATGCCCATTTCCCGACGCGATTCCGAGTCTCCTCCTACTCTTCCTCAATTTTTTTTATTAAGAACGTTGATAGAAACGTGAAACGAATGGGAGCGTTAATGAAGGTTTCACAATTGTTGTGTAAACAAATCTTGTAGTTTGTTAATTTTCTTGATGTTTTAAGCATTTATCAGAGTTAGTGTTTTGAAATATTCGCAATTGGCTGCACACACACCCGTCCACCCAACCACCCATCCACCCAACCACCCACCCAACCACCCATCCACCCAACCACCCAACCACCCATCCACCCAACCACCCATTCACCCATCCACTCATCCCTCACATGCCCACCCACCCACCCACCCACCTACTCACCCACCCACTCATCCATCCATTCACCCACCCACGCATCCTACCGTCTACCCACCCATCCACATAGCCACTTATCCATCCATACACCCACCCACGCATCCTACCGTCCACCCGCTCATCCACACTTCCACCGAAGCACCCATCCATTCACCCATCCACCCATCCATCCACCCACCTATCCATCCACCCATCCTCCATCCATCCATCCATCCATCTAATCAGCCGTCCATTCATCCAGACAACCACCCACCTATTCACACAGACACCGTCCCACCCACTCATCCATCCATCCACTCGCCCACCCACACAGCCGCCCACCGATCCACACAGCCACCAATCCATTCACTCACCCCTCCACACACCCACCCATCCAACCGCCCAGCCACCCCCACATCCTACTGCCCATCCATCCATACACTCACCCACGCATCCTACCGTCCGATCACGCACCCACACATTCATCCACGCATCCACCCACCCGTCCATCCACTCGTCTCCTCTTCCATACCCCTAATTCCATTACACCGATGGGCAATAGAAACTTGAGAGTTGTACTGTTGACGATCATCGAGACAAATAATTGTGAAAATTCCGTAAACAGTTCAATCTAACATACCAAAAAGTTTGAATGGCGCAAAAAAATTGTCGGCAATTTAAAGTGATTGGGCATTTCCCCCTGTAATGTGTAAATATCATTGAAATCATGAAGGATTTCTGAAGTTAATTAAAGCAGCACTATAACTAAAAAATCAAATAATTAGACTCGAGTGTTTCTTCAGCTTTGTATCTCCTTAAGCGGACAGGAAAATAGTCTGGCTTGTTTTTGCATCAAATATTTACACATTTTTATTGGGTGCTAAAACCATTCGTAGCGCCATCCCTATCTCTCGAATCGGCTATGTATGCGCGCTCGTTAGGCCGACTTGTACGACCACACAGCAGAGTGGCCCGAGGTTTATTGTCAGTCCCTTCACGCTGCCTTTCTCGCCTTCGGTTTCACTTCTGATCCGACATAGAGATGCTCCCACAATAGCTCATTTCTACCTATCTCTTTATGTTTGCTTTCTGTGTTATTCAGTTCGTTTATATGTTGGTCAATAGTTGCACTAAACCGCAACGTTAAGGGAGTCACCTGTCCAGGGACGTAGAATTGATGAAAATTTTCCTCCGTTTGGTTAACCCTTTCTAGTTGGAAGCCATTGTTCATTTGTGCTATTCACAAATTTAGCAAAAATTACTAGATCAACTTGCGGAATAAATCATCGTAACCTATGCGGCACACAATGAAAAATTCCGATTTCTCATTTACACACACAAACACACACACTCTTTACTGTCTTTTCAATTTTGTTAATATCAAATTATTGTTTTTCTACGGCAGACAATTTATACTACCGATCACGACCGATTAATATCACAACAAGAAAATTTATTTGAAAAATGCGAACTTTTGGTAATACCCAATTTTGCTGATGCGTTCGGCAGCACATATTGCTGAAGCAACGTGATTTCCGCGAAAAAAATTATGGTTCTCGTGGAGCAGGACATCGCGTGATCCAAATGAATTCTAATCCTATGCGCATCAGTTTGGAAAAAAAAAGATGTTGATGAGACAGAGAACAAGCGTTGTGACACGAGTCCGAAGAGCTGTATATGCAGAATTTGGGAGGTCTACGAGGTTGTAAAAAAACATTTTTGAAATGAAAAAAAAAAAAAATACAGAAGACGCGGGGCTTGCGAACACACGCATATACACCCACTCACCCACCCTCCCACCCAGCCACCCACTCTCCCACCCAGCCACCCACCCTCCCACCCTCCCACTCTCCCACCCTCCCACTCACCCACCCTCCCACCCACCCACCCTGTCACATATCCACCCCCTCCCACCCACCCACATACCGATCCTCCCATCCACCCACTCACACACCCACCCATACACCCACCCACCCACCGACACACACACACCCGCACACGGACCCACCCGCCCACCCACACACCCGAACACACACCCACCCATACACCCACACACCCACCCACCCACACACACACACACACCCACCCACACACCCGAACACACACCCACACGCACGCTCACCCACACACCAACTCCGAATTTGATTGGGATCACCTTTCTGCACACAGTTTAAAAAATGTTTGAAAACTATTGAGATGACATCAGGATCGAAAGAAATTTTTTTGCAAATATGATTACCCTACACTCGCCACAAAATCTTTTTCACCCCTTATGTCATGAATTGCTATCTAGCTTCCGAGGCAAAACAATTACTACCCTTATAGGCAAGTTAAAAATGAGTGATTTTGGGGATAAAGCGATTTAGAGCCCCCCGAAATTGTCTCTAGAGGTAAGAGTCGCCGTGAAGACAGCGAGAGGATAAAAATGAGAATGGGAAGAGGGCAGAGAAGTTAGGATAAGAGAAAGAGGAGAAACTGGCGCCGCATGCGGCAGCCTCAAAGGGATCCTCCACACGCCCATCTGTCTCCGCTCCGCCCCCTATGCCCGCACACCGTATATACATCATGCAGCATCCCGACTGGAGAATGAGAGGAATACACGCATGAAGAGAGAGGAATCACGAGTCTGATCGCATACGGAAGTCTATGATGGTGAATACTAGAACAACCCCTGGGTGACAAGTGCGTTCAAAAGGTCCACTAGTTGTTTCAACCCTTGTCCCGATTTTGTTTATTTCCATTATTTCCATTCGTAACGAGGGTTTTAAGTATGCCAAAATGCTTCTCCTCAAATTCCGAACAAATGTCTGTGTGTGTGTATGTTTGCATGTGTGAAATCGGAATTTTCCGTTAACGATTTCTCACGAACGGGTCGAACGATCTAGGTCATCGAGGTCTTATTCGGAGCGTCTTCATGGAACTCAGGTCGAATTAGTTTTTGGTTTAAATTGACCGAGCAGTTTTTTGTTATTAACAATTGAATTGTTTACAACGCTCTATTTCAAAAACGGTAAGAGATACGGCAAAAAGTATTAAGCCGAATTTGCTCTGTAAGTGGAAATGCATATTTAATTTCTTATCACTTTTTCCCATATTTGTCATAATTAAGGAGGTATGACGGGTTTAACCCTCGAGCCTTCGCACGCCTATTGGCGTCTCACTTCCACTCCAGTAAAGCGCATAATTCTCGTCCTCACGCTAACTATGCGGCTAGTCAAATATTCATAATTATCGGCTTGATAAATGGGATTGGAACATTTAATTGAAGTGTTTGGAACCTTGTATTTTGCTTAAGTGACCCTGCAATCGTTCCTTGTTGTCATTTCGGGGAACGCAAGGTCATGCGCGCAGCCCTCTGTTTATATCCGCGCGTGACCTTGAACTGCGCAGTTCTCGCACGGAACGTAAACAGTAAATAAAGAGTTCTTGACTTAGAAGAGCCAAATGGATGAGTACATCCCCTCCAACTTTCAACTAGAGCAGCAACTTGTACTGTGATTACTCGATGATTGCACCTGCATTAGTGGCGGACTATAAGTTCCCTTGCAATGTCTACTTTAAGTTGATTAGCAGTCCAGATCTGTAGTTTCTTGTGGGTTATAACGAGAGAACATTAGACTTTTACCATATCGACGAGGTTAAGGAGATCAGGCCTGATTCAGAACGAACCTGAAGTCTTATTCAGCCACCTCTTCTTTTTTAGTGAATGGACATAAGCAAGCGTAAAACCACTCCGATTCTCCTTCAGACATAATTAATCGACTTTTAAGTGGCCAATTGCCGCTGGTCGATGGGATCTTTTGTTCGAACGCGTTGAGGAAGTGAAAATAAAACTTCTGCAGTATCATTCTAATTTAGGCAGCTTCTGACGATCTTCTGGCCTGAGATTATGGAAACTCTGAGTCATGGAGGATGTGACCCAGGGGTCCGGAAAAGGAAACAGGTGAGTGCTTACAATTTTCGGACAACGATTTCTTGCAAACGAATCACCCGATTCGATAATTTTCTTTTAATCGATGCGTCTTCATGCAACTGCGACCTGATTAGATATTGAAAGAAATTCATGCACTAGTTTCCGGTTGTTTTTTTAAACATGAACCATGAAAATCGCCAAAAGTTTGAATCGATCATTATTTACGAAGGAAAGTTGTGATCAAGCTAATCAATGTCGCAATTGGAGTCTCTGGGCGTACCTTAGCTTCGATCAAAATTTGACTCACTTTCATGTAGTGAATTATTAGTCATTGGTTGATTTTGAGTGGCGCGAAATTTTAATGACTATTCAAACTTTCATATTCGGTCTAGATCCGAAGTTCTCCGACTACCGCCGGCGCATGCGTGTTTGCACGCATTTGCACAGGAGAGTCTGAATGCGCGATGCGCAGTGTGATTGGTCAGTGCGTCACGTGACATAGTCGCTGGTAGTGACACCTGTTGTGTTGCAGTATTCAAAATTTCATGATTCCTATTTTTTTCTCTGAAACCAGTCTTTGAACATTCAATTGACGTGTCGGAAAAACTAGGAATGGGGAACAGAAATTACAAATCGGGAAGTTTTATTTGCGCTCCCAACGGGAGCAAAGACACCTCCATCTCACTAGTTTTCTTTTTCTTCAATTTTGATGATTGACGTTTGAGAATTTTGAGCTTTTGAGAATTGCAAAAGTTGTTGGAAATTTGAGGAAATTATACAAATGTGCTATTCTTGGTGACCACCCAAGAGGCTACACTAGCCCATTAGGAATCAAACCCCTTTCGTCTTGTAGGACTCAGCGTTCGTAAATTTTGACTCTTTTGAAACTGGGATTTTTGTAAGGAAATTTTCTGAGAAATTATCCCCCACCATTTGATCAGTGATGCACCTTGCTCATGGCTCACTTACCGGTTCTCCAAGACCTCCAGATCTTTAGCTGTTTGACTAATGAACCACCAGCGGCAGCGGGACTGTATCCTCCGAAAGGCGATTACCTCTTGCCGATCCCGAGACTCCCGTGTGGAAAGGGTCACCCCTGGAAGATGGATGTCATGTTGGTCAGGGTACCTCCCCCCCCCCCCCCCCCTTCGCCCCCCCCCCCAAAAACTGTTAACACTGCGAGGAAAAAGGTGATCTTAATTGATTGGAGCGGATGAGTGAAGTCGTTACCTCAGCAGTTCTATATATATATATATATATATGTCTATTGGACACTTCCGCGATTTTTTTTTCTTTGGAGGCCTTGGTATCCGGGGAAGTAGGATAATTGAGAAAATTTGGCAATATTGAGCATTTGGAAGCTTGGATTTTTTGTTTTGTAAAATTTGAAATGTATTGAAAAAAAATGATCAATGGCGTAATTGATTGGAGCGGATGAGCCGACTCTAGTCCATGATATTTTATTGAGAATAAACATTTTTTGTGCTGATCTCCATTAGACACTTCCGTCGCTTGATTGATTGGCCGCTAACTAATGAGCTACGAGACGCATAGCCGGCATCTCGCTAATTGCCAGGGGAGCAATATTCACCGGCAAAAAGGCCCAGGTAAAACACACAACTGGGCTGACCCCTCGGCGACTAACCCGAAAGATCACAAAGACTGGGGAACCGCTTGACGACCTTCCCTTCGACCTTCTCGCACTAGTTTCTTCTATCTCTTTCTTCCTCCGCTAATTTGCGCCTGGGTTAGAGATGCGCGCCTTCGCTAAAAAAATTTGTTGAATCAACGTAAAAAACATGTGAATTTTAATGGAAGTTTTGATCTTTGATAAGTTTTAACAGTTCCTAGTGTTCGAAAATATTCTGCAATTTTTTAAAATTTTTGAAATTTTTGAAATTTTTGAAATTTTTGAAATTTTTGAAATTTTTGAAATTTTTGAAATTTTTGAAATTTTTGAAATTTTTGAAATTTTTGAAATTTTTGAAATTTTTGAAATTTTTGAAATTTTTGAAATTTTTAAAATTTTTGAAATTTTTGAAATTTTTGAAATTTTTGAAATTTTTGAAATTTTTGAAATTTTTGAAATTTTTGAAATTTTTGAAATTTTTGAAATTTTTGAAATTTTTGAAATTTTTGAAATTTTTGAAATTTTTGAAATTTTTGAAATTTTTGAAATTTTTGAAATTCGTGAAATTCTTGAAATATTTCCAGATTGGAAATTCAGCTAATTTTCCCAAATTTTTGGAAAATGATTTTTTCCCGCTGTTGGAACCAGTTATACGTTCGTAAACTCAACAACGTCCAAATATTTGTAGATTGACGGAATCGTGAATTGAGTACGCAACGTGCCTTGAATCGGTGGTTAATTTTTTGCGTTATCTCGGATTTTTTTCCCTACTCGTTGGAGATGAAGATAGACTTGTAGAGGCACCCGATCAACTCTGATTTCCACTAGTTAGAAGTTAGACTAAATCCTGTCTGCCTTTTGTTGCTGGGTGCCTCGGGGGCTGGCTCATCTCACGAAAAGGAGGATTCCGGTCCAGCTTGCCTAGTCCAGGCTTCAACCCTCAAGGTGAGTTCATCACGCTAGCTCTTCGGGGAAGAGGAACTTGTTCGATTACCATCGATCAAACATCCCGACCATTGTGTTTCAACATTGGTACTGGGAATAACGCGGGGTTGGCTATTTAATTGAGGAGGAGGGCGGGGGGGGGGGGGGGGGAGGGATAAAGAGGAGATCCGTCCGTTTATTTCATCTCTTCTCTCGGAGAGGCCACGTGTATGATATATGATATGTATTGAAAGTGTATCAATTAATTCTGCAATTATGGAAATTTGCAAACTTTTTCAAAATGTCAGCTTTTCGAGATTTGAAAATTTTGACAATTCAAAGTTCGTTTTTCATTTTTAACTTTTATTGGAATTGACCCGAATATGGTCATATGTGTGTGTTTGTAGTGGGTGGGTGGGTGTAAGTGGGTGGGTATGATTGGGCGGGTGTCAGTGGGTGGGTGTGATGGGGCGGGTGTCAGTGGGTGGGTGTGAGTGGGTGGGTGTAAGTGGGTGGGTGTGAGTGGGTGGGTGTGAGTGGGTGGGTGTGAGTGGGTGGGTGTGAGTGGGTGGGTGTGAGTGAGTGGGTGTGAGTGAGTGGGTGGGTGTGAGTGGGCGGTTGTGAGTGGGTGTGAGTGGGTGTGAGTGGGTGTGAGTGGGTGTGAGTGGGTGTGGGTGGGTGTGTGTGTGTGTAAGAAAAACACTTTTTACAAACTATTTTCAAAACATCCGCGTTTTTGAATTGTCAATAAAAAAAAATCCTGAAAACAATTGACAAGTTTTTTATTCCTCCCACTTCTTGGAACTCAATTTTTGTTTTCTTCATTTTTCCCTGAAATAAAAAGTGGAGCGTGTTAATAAAATTCGTACAGGACCCTCGCGATTTCCCCCCTGGGCTGCTTTACAACGTCTGAAGGGAAACACAACGTATAGTTTTACATGGATACGGCAATAAACGACGCCGCGGGCGTATATGCGCTCGCCCAGGAGAGAACAGAAAAAAAAAAAGAATAGAGAAGAAGGACTTTGCGGAGTTACGCTGAAACAGACGAAACTGAGGGATGTGTGGTGCTATAGCCGCGGGGTAAAGCTGAATTTAGACGGGCGAAAAAAATCCTAGAAATCCACCAACCCCCTTGGGCTGCGGCGCTAGTTGACCAATGGAGGGGCCAATTATGCGAATTGTTAAAATAGGAACGGACAGCAGATTAGCCTCTGGTAGTCAGACATTCTGGGAGCAACCATATTACTGATGACATCAACATGTGCGATTGGATGTGAGAAATTTATTGACATTTTATATGATTTGGCCAGTTATTTGCTCGAGTCCCCTGGCCATTCCAACTACAATGTGTGTGTTTGTTTTGCTCCGGCCTTATCTTCTGGACTCACCATGGTGGCTGCTCTACAGCGTTTCTGCGAAAGAGAGTACACACGGAATGCTCCTGCTATCGGTTGAAATCCATGAATCTATACAGAGTGCACATATAGATATATAAATGTGTTTGCGTGGGTGTAGGCGGGTCTGTGTATGTGTGTGTGTGTGGGGGGGGGGGGGGTGTGTAGGTGGGTAGGTGGCTGAATGGATGTGTGTCTCTTTGGTCGGGTGAGTGGATGGGTGAGTGGGTGGTTGGGTGAGTGGGCGAGTGGGTGGGTGAGTGGGTGGGTGAGTGGGTGGGTGAGTGGGTGGGTGAGTGGGTGGGTGAGTGGGTGGGTGAGTATGAATGGGTGGGTGGGTGAGTATGGATGAGTGGATGGGTGACTATGGCTGGGTGGGTAGGTGGGTGACTATGGCTGGGTGGGTAGGTGGGTGACTATGGCTGGGTGGGTAGGTGGGTGGGTGGCTATGGCTGGGTGAGTGGCTAGGTGGCCATGGATTGGTGTGTAGGTGGGTGGGTGGATGGATGTGTGTGTGGGTGGGTGTAGGTGGGTGTGTGCGTGGGTGAGGGTGTGGAGATATGGTATAAAATTGTCCATGAGCATACCAAAATTTCATTACCTTTCGCCTTTTGATATTCGGGGTCATCACCTCCCTATCAGCAACTCGAAGGTAATCCCTCAAACTTCCGCATTAAATCACTGAATTCGCGAGCTGTTTGAATTTTCGCGAAAACGTCGAGGAAAACCGCGATAGTGAACCCATTGGTGGGGCTCTTCGCCGGTTCGCTCATGCGGCTCTAGGTTCTCGCGAGATATGCCCGGTTAAATATCCTACTTTTCCCGCCAAAAAGGACAAAAGTAAAGGCCAAACTGAAAGAGGGGAAAAAATGCACTTCCAACCGCTTATAGAGGTTGGCGTGACAGCCTTCGGCATGGTGGGGCAGATGCATAGCGCGGGTTGACATCGCACGCTGCGGGCTAGCGTGGGTCGTGGGTTTTCTCTCCTTCGGCTTTTCTCTCCTTCTCCTTCCTTTTTTTTTCCTTTTTTCCTTCGGCCTCTCTTTCCAAAGGCAATACGTCCCTGGCGCACACGAAACCCCGTTCGGCCGCTCACGCACGTCCGTTTCGTGGCTCATGGCACGCACATTTCCAGGCAATAACACATAGTCGAAAAAAAAGGTAAAAAAAAAGAAAAAAATGAGGGACAGGCGACGAATAAAAAATAATGATAAAAGAAACACGACAACACTTTTCTTTCGACTTGACCGGATAGTTGGAGTGAAAAAGAAATGCCACTTAGGGAGGGGGGGGGGGGGCTGAGAAAAAATTCGGCCGAAAACATGGACAATTGCAGTGTGACTGCTGTGGAGATCTCTTCATGTATGATTCAGAAGCAAGTATTTTTGGATGTAAGAGGGACGGAACGGTGATTCGAAACTGAGAAAAAGATTTCAAAATGCAAAAAGGGAGAACCTCCCCCCCCCCCCCCACACATACACATACACACGCACACCCACTGAATGATTGTCTTGTTCTTGTTTGAAAATATGCGGAATTAGAATAAAACCACTGTAACATGGATAACTCAAAATCGACAAAGTGGTCCCTTTTCACATAGTGGCTGTAACGGACCGATCTGAAAATTCGCGCGGGAATATTTCACAAAATTAGGAGGAATGGGAAATATGTCTACAGGCCTGGACCACAGGGGAAAGGGTGGGATGCTGGGGGGGGGGGGGGGGGGAGGGGGGCGGCAGTAATCGAGATATTCAAATTTTGCACGCTCATTTGATCTCACGTTTTCGTGGTATTTGATAGACGGGCCATGCAATTTTTCCCATTTATAGTCGCCATATTTAACTACGATTGTCTTCGCAAAATTTCGATGAGCGCGGAACAAACCCTGCGGCATTTTTCAACGGCCATTTTTCCATATTCATCATTTTTGGTGCAGACTTCTGTTGCCGTCGACAACAATCTTGAAAAAAAACGAAGGGTAATCTTCGATCAGAGCTTCGATCAGAGGATTTCGTAATTCTCCAAAAAAAGTTCACTTTTTTCGAAACAATCAGAAGGTACATTTGGTCCAGATACTCGGGACCAGGAGGATAATTTTTATCAGATTTTTCCCGTCTTCGGTTTGATAAAAAAAATGCAGATGGAGCAGAAGTGAGAATGGCTTGCCACCAGTGACACTAAGTCTACCTGCCAAAAAGCCAATACAAGCAGAATGAAAGTTGAAGACATTTTTCATTGCCTTATCTCCAGAAATTCTTCGATTTTCCACCGTCCAACATTTTCAATGCTCAATCATACAGCATCCAAACAACGTGAACATTTTTGTGGTTAGCCCTCTTCAAATAGTTTATATAACTGTCTTGTGGTCAACACCTAGTTCTTTAACGACATCGTGTCTCCTCCTTTACCAATCTTACTCAACTATATTATAGCGGACAAGTTTTTACAGTTTTACCATTTTTTCCACAATTCAGTTACATTTTTCTTCTATTTAATAACATTTCAAAAATTTTCCGAATTTTCTGTGTCATTTTACCATAAAAAGTCATTAATAAAACTGGGACCGCTAGTCCGGACGGGAACCCACCCTGCGTGGGGGGGAGGGGGTTGGGGGGGGGGGTGTCACCATAGTACCCACCCCATAATATCGGACTCGATATCTGGATCTGTATGCTGCTGGACCCGACTTGGAGCCCGACTGACGAGGGGGAGTTCTCTGTCTCCCCCCCCCCCCCCACCCACTCCCTCCCCTCCCTTCCAGATTATTTGGGTAGCTTCTGTAATTACAATACTGGTTGCCAAGTTTAAATCCAGGAGTGGCCATGCATTTTTTTCGGATTGCCTGACCGGCGGCAGATCGCCGCCGGTACCGACATTCAGGTTTTCTGTGGTCTCCACTGTCTTAACCAAATGCAGCGCGATTCATGGTCCACCAGGGCTGGAAATTAAAAAAAAAAAGTAATTACCCACCCAAAAATGTGCTATACTTGCCTATACAGCAAAACAAAAATACTCTCTTGATACAGTATTGACATAAAATATCACGAGCTCTATTAAATTACCCCCATAAAATCAATATTGCACGAAAAATTTCGGGAGTTGATTCATTTTTTTTTATTTTGGTACCTATAAATTCTCCATATGATTTTTCAATAAATTATTCAAGGTCCGCAGAAGGGGCTTGCCGCAGTAATCGGTTGTGCCATCAATAAATAATGCAGGGCCGAAGTTATGAGACAACACGAAAGTTTTGGTAAATCCGGTGTGGCCATGCGGTAGGCGAGCCCAATAAACTTTTTCAGCAATGATCTGGAATACCTGAAATCATTGGATGCAATGGTGATTCCCATAGCCTAGTTTGGGGGCAACAAGTTGGCCAAAGCCGATCAGCATTGACTGCTCTGCATCTCCCTCGAGCAGAATGAATGCCTGTGCTCCTTAATATCATCAGCGTTAACAGTGTCATTGGGTCCAAATCTTCAGGTCCCAATTTTCCCTAAATATCGTCCATTCTCTCGTTGGTCGTCTCAAGTGTCCGTGTAACGTGAAACCCCCATGGTGTCACCCTTGCGTTTCATCCTTCCGTAATGTCCCCCGTCTCATGCCTTCCTCCTTTTTTTTCACCCGAGCGGACACACGATCACGGACCTGCAGAAAAACCGGCACTTCCACTTCAATGGGATAGCGCGAGGGGTTCCGCCCAAGCGCGTTACACCGCCACACCGGCGCAGAGTGCAATGTACAAGCGCTGGACAAAAGAGGAACCGTCAGCTGGTAGCGTTCTCGCGTGACGACACCTCGTCGTCCTCGCTTGTGCGGCCGCGGGGAAAAAAGAGACCCGCCTCGTACCTTTGGCCCTCATTACTATTCCATGTCTCGGGACGAAAGCTGGGCGGTCGAAAGCGGCACTAGTTTCCCGGGATGCGGAACCGTTGAACTTGGACAATTTTTTCGGATAGTGTTAACGTACGACATACATCTATATCGATTGATCGGGTTGACTTTGTGAAGGCAAAAGAGCATGTTTTATGGGAGGGTTTTCCCATCCCTCCACCCACCCCCAGCTGCCCTCTCGCCACCTCCCTCCCCCCGCCCACACCCACCACCTCCGTCCCCCCTCGACCCCACCCGCCACCTCCCTTCCCCACCATCTCCGTTCCCCCTCGACCCCATCCGCCACCTCCTTCCCCCACCCACCCCCACCACCTTCCTCCCCCGCCCACAACCCTCTGCCCCATCGCCACCACCCGCTACCTCCCTCCCCGCGCCGCCCATGCCCACCACCTCCCCCCCCCCCCCCCCCCCCCCGCCTCCATCCACAACCCCCCAGAGACAACATACAAACATATCGCATAGTATGAATACCGACTAGCTGATTTTCGATACGTGTCTCCCGCCTGATCCATACGCGGATGGATCCGCGAGACCTCGGACCCATACATCCACTCTGACTGGACAGCACCATGACTACTTTGATGGCCCTGCTAGACATATTGCACCCTAATATCATTCCGCGTAGCAGAGAATACCGCATTGCTTATATGGATTTTGGTCACTCTGCATACTGCGACCGCATGATGAGCGCTGCGCCGTCCGCAGCAGAAAAACCCTGCAATGTTCCATACATCTGACCTTTTCTGTCGCCACTTCATTCACCCCATTCCACCAAGTGAGAGAGCTGCAAAGAAGGAAGGGACAATTATCGACAGGCTAGGGTGGCGGTCGGGGGAGGGGGGAAATACCCGACGCCAAAGACAGTTGAGTACCTGAAGCTCTTGCTAAAGAGGGCAACCTGTTTCAGAAATTCGAGACAAAAGGCAATATCTATAACGCACCCGTAGAGGAGTAACGACGGTTTCCCCGGATAGTCAGATGTCAAAAAAAAAGGTGACATGGCACTGGGGTGGGCGGAAGGATGCACACTAAAGGGTGTGGCAGAGAAGCGCCCCTTGGCAACTTCTTTTTTCGCCCTTTTCCTTTTTTTTTGTGGCGCGGATGAGAGACCACGAAAAACCGGCGGATGTTACCGGGCCACACGACCTTCCCTAATTTTCAGTCTTTCCGGCTTTTTCCGGGTTGTCTGATGAGGTCCAAGAGACATGGGCGAAAAAGGGACGGTGTAGTGCTCCACAGATAATACTGACCATGTGTCTAATGAGTGATGACGGAAAATTTCATTCCTCTTCTCAATGATAGTATCGGCCGATTGCGTTTACGCGCAACAATTTTGTTCATCCTCATTAACTTTATGAAGGGAAAGTTACTGTAATTGCCCCGAAAATCAAAAATGGAAATTTCAGCATATCTCCACGTTTCCAGCTATTGCCAATCGTTTAAAGCCATTGTAACAAAAATGTCTGTATGTTTGTAACGCTGCCATAAATTTTTGGCCAACGTGTTAATCCAACACCAGTGAAGGGATTTGATTAATTTTTTTTTACCGATGCGCTTTCACGTAACTAAGAGCTGATTAGATTTTGGGGTAAATCGATACAGTGGTTTCAGATTTATCTAGAAAAGTATGGTGCCCCAAAACCATGAAAATTTTGAATGGATCAGCTTTTCTTAGCGCTTGTTATGATCGAGTTAATAAAAGTCATAATTGGAAGATAAATGCGGTTTTCAGGCTTGTGTGAAATTTGGGCAGAATTCATCTACACATTTAATAGTTATTCACTTTTTGCAAGTGGCGCGAAATTTTTCTTCACATTCAAACTTGCAAAGTGCCAGATGCGTCTTCTGGAGAGAAAATGACTCTCAACTTCTACCCAAGAACTTCTCTTTGGCTTGGGCCTAGTGTTTTCCGATACACCAAAGAGTATCGATACTCAGCAGTGAATCGAATCGAAGAGTTCAGTATCGATCCGCCAAAGTATCGATCCTGTATTGAAAAGCACTACTTGGGCCGGTATAACTGTGCGTGCTTTGTACAATTCCATATTGAAAAATTTTGCGATAAAACATCCTACTTGAAAATGTCAGTGTCAATACATCCATTTACATCATCAGAAGAGATCATAAATTTTGAAGCTGGGGATACAGCCGTGTAAGTAATGTAGCTATCGGGAAGTTTTACGCGTGTCCCCGATGGGGACACACACATCGTACGCCACTAGTTTCGTTCAGTATTTGGAAATACAATCGATTTTCTTCCGCTACCAATACACTTCTTGGATGACCTACCTGGATCACCATCATGTTGGTTGGAGTTTATGTCGCGAACCGGTGTGGGAAAGCGGAAGTGACAAATGTGGGGAATGGTACCCACCCGCCATCAAACTGGGAAATGTGACAATCTGCCGTGGGTCAGAATTGGGACCAATTTGCCATCTGACAGTGGTATTATACGGATGGTTAGGTGGCAGCGACAACGCATGCGTTTAGAGCACCTTTCGAGGTAGGCGGGGGACGTCAAGTTAAATAATTTTTTTTTTTCAACTAGCAAGACACATAAGGGCCAATGAACCATCGGTACCGGCTGACCTAGGTAAAACGAGGTCGCCTAATATTTCTCCGGAGAGGAATAAATGCCCCTTTGACGAGGACACCCATCCAAAAATTTGACGTTGCTTGACAGAATGTTTCGAACCTTCCACCATAAATTTTCATCAAATTTTTTCGGCTATTGCAAGCAAGGGGGTAAACTAAGTTTCACTTAAGACCTTTTTCAAGATCTTCCAGACCAATTAACGTGGTTGTTTTTTCGTCGTTGGTGTATTGTATCTCTTTGTCCACAACTCCCATCAAACAATTTTACCACCGCTGCTGGCTTCCCGGAATATTTGCCAGACGCCAAAAAAAAAAAAAAAAAATTGCCACCCTTGGCGACTTCTCCCCGAAGCGCGCCACCCACTTTTTCCCCGCAGAAAGGTGGCGCTGAAGCTAAATATAGGCAAAGGCCTCGGGTACAACGCGGCAATACGAGAGAACGCGGTCAAACGGATTGTTTGCGGGCGACGCCCACCCATATTCGCCCCGGCTTTTACAACCCAGGCAGTAAAGTACTAAAATTACGATCCGCGCTTGTCACTGCTCGAGGCAACGCACCGTAGGCCAGTCTTGGCCAGCTCCCACCCTCCCCCCCCCCCCCCCCCCCCACCCACCCACCCTCTCGAAGGCCCGGGTGAAACACGGGCGAGGAATTTACGGGGAATCCGCGAATCGATGGAATTAAAGTGTCACGGGGGTAGGTTGCCTGGGAGGAGGAAGTGGGGGGGGGGGGGGTGGATTTCATCCAAAAGCTACATGGTCCCTCGCCACGTGGTCCTATCGGCTTTAGGGTGCTCTCTGATTCCAAGCAGACGCTTTCAATCCCTCAAGTGGGCTTAATTGAATAAGGCATTTTATTTAACACAGTCCCCCTGCACTCTGGATAGTGGCTATTTACCTCAATTACGTAATTTCACTGTATACAAAACGACCACACGAAAGAGAGAGGCACGTTATGTCGCCAGGAATGGGGCATACGCATTGAACCCCGGTGGTTCATGGTGTGCGTTGGCTTGATGACACTGTACTTGTGTACATTCCGCTATGTAATTAGTCGAGCTGGTAATTTTACAGGTTGAAAGCCACCCCATTGGCCTAGTCCCCATACCCCCGTTCATGGAGCTCGGGTCGCCCGGCTGGACCTTCAGGAGTCCGCGATACAATTTCAACTCTTTCGTCTTGTATCCAAATTGTAAAACCAATTGTTATCTGTTCTCGTCTCGGGGGTCGAGGATGCAATCCAATTTCGTATTGTCTCGTCTTGTCTCGACTTCTTTCCATTTTTCAAGGGCTGCACCAGAACGACTCTTTTCAAAGGCTGGTTTATCAATACGGCAACCGCGATTTTTGAAAATTATGTGGAATTGAGAAATGAAGGAAATGAAATCGAAACTTTTAACCCGCACTATACACCCCCGATTCAAATTTAGGCGGGGTTATACGGTAGCTCTGATTGCGCTCTACATCGCATAGTTAAATCACGAAATTTCGATCAATTAGTCAACGAGAAAATCACTAAAATGCGAGCTATAGTCTAATCAATTTTTAACAGCGGTAAGTCGCGAATTGATAACTCCACACCGATGCACACACATTGGAGAACGTGTTCCCCTCGTTGAACCGCACTTGTGCAAAGAACGCAATACGGCAGAAAAACTTTTTCCAATTGTTAAAGAAAAAAAAAAAAAAATTGGAAACTGAAGAAACTAAGGGTGCGTGAAAATAACATGAATGCAAATCGATGTAACAGCACACTGTTGGTTTACTTCAAGAAGTTTCATATCCTCATTTTCTACCGCTGATTTAGCATGTATGGGTGCATATATGTGGATGCAACTGTGTGAATTACTCCGGATTTTTAATTTGCTGGCTGGTGATGGTGAGAGTAGCTGACGATTTCGTTATTGATTAATTATTGAAAAAATGTTTAGAGTCCCTCACTTACTCCCACCCACCCACCCAACCACACACACACCCACCCAACCAGCCACCCACCCAACCAGCCGCCCACCCAACCACCCATCCACCCACCACACGTACACCCAACCACACACCCACCCACTCGTCCACCCACACGCACATACCCACCCATTCTCACACCCACCCACCCACTCGTACACATACCCACCCATTCCCACACCCACCCACCCATTCACACATCCACCCACCCACTCACACACCCATTCACCCACGCACACACACATACACATACTCACTCACACACCCAGAACACATCGTATTTTGAAAATAAAGTCACTGCCAAGAAACCAATGAACGACCTAGAACAAGCACAAGTGGTTTCAAAATCTATTGTGTTTAATGTAGAATTTACCAGAATTAAGTATACAATGTAATAACATCAAGTATTGAATTTACTAGAATCAAGTATTTTTGCCAAGCATAGACAGATGCGTGAGTGCGCCTTGGGACTAATGCGGCTCTTCAGTTGTCACTTCCGGTTCTCACGGCAGCGCTAGATCATTATGTTGAAAAAAGTGATACTTACTGTTTCGTGGTTTGCTACAACTACGTCTTTGGTGGATATTGCCCGAGATGAGCGGAGATCGTTGATCCGCGCTCGCAGAATCAGATAAGATTGTGAGTCAACAAGTTGTCTTGTGCCTTCTAACAACATATACCGGCAGTTCTGACTTATAGCTATGTTATATGCGAGCTATTCGCATGGAAAAAATATATGGCGGATGAGACTGTCGACATTAGAAATCGATTGTTAGATATATCGTTAAGGCAGGGTATAGAACCCTTGTAGCATATTCTGTTCAAAAATCTCATTGCAAAACTAGTCGGATGTAAGTGTGTCTTGGGAGCACAAACAAAAATTCCCGAGTTGTAATTTCTGTTTGCCATTCCTAGATTCCCCCCCGCCCCCCACACACACATTCTCCCCCCCCCCCCCCCACATACATTCCCCTCCCCTCTCACACACATTCTCACTCCCCCCCCCCCCCCACACACATTCCCCCTCCCCCCCTCCCACACACACATTCCCCTCCCCTCACACACACACACACACACACATCCCCCCCCCTCCCCCACATACACACACACATACTCCCAAATCGTATTAAAAATGGTGACAAATAATTTTCTCCAGACACTTTCATATGATTTTCAACATGACCACCATGGATGCCTCAGCCCCTAAGTCCTCCCACATGTCCAACATTCTGCAACTCCGCACTTATCCCCGGACTTTCCACTAGCTTCAAGTTAATTAAGATGAATATCTCGTCTAGAACGCCACAAACAATCTCCACGAAATCTTCACCAATCTCCAAGAATCAGAGGACATTTAGCTATAATTGGCAACGCCTGTGTCAATATTCCAGTTGCCAGATAGTGAAGTGTCAAGGACGACACTTGAGGGACAGGCCGTCCTTAAAGCATCCATCAAAATGGCTTGTTACAGTCTTAATAGCCACCTTGGACAGGTATGCACCTACTTGACAAGTCTACTGTGTACCCTAGGCAACGTGATATGCAGATTTCATGATGTACCTGAGAGGAAGTTGACACTTCTGCTCCAGATAATGCAAAAGGAAAATCAGTAATCCTCATCTGTGTAAACACTGGGGGGCACAAGTGGTGCTAGTAGAAGACCAAGGTAGTGGGCGTGGCTTAACAACCATAGAGCTCGGAAATTCGGGGATTATATCCCCACTTTACGCACTATCCCCCCACCCCCTCCCACCTCAAAAACTATCATTTTATTGGTCATCACGGTGAAACGATGAATATGTTCTTTTGGTTAGCAAACAGAATCTCTCCCAAATTGTCAAAACTCACCCCCCCCCCCTCCCCACCCACCACCCACCCAACGTCAACCACCAAACTTAACCATTGCAGATCCAGGATCAGGGGATAGTCTCCAAACACTTGAAATCAGAAAAAATAATCTTACATCGCCAGAAATCACTGCCCCACTAGATCCACCATTCCCACCCCACCCTCCCACCTCACCACTTCCCCAAAACCCAACCGCAGCTCCCGCGAAAATTCCCGCGACTCGCGATCCCTAACCGACTAGTTTCCAAACTTTGGGAATCAGGATTGGTCTGACGAAAAAAAAATCCTACCACCGTCCGAATTGATAGAAACCATCAAAAATTCTCCACTATGCCAGCCACAGGATTTTATCAGGATTAAATTAAAGCGATATGCTATCAGCCAACTTGTCCACCACTCGTTACCATTGTTCCTACAAACCAACTAAGATCCGCAAACTTCACTTTCGGCACTCCTATGATCCCCATCCACTTCCACCTCATCCCACCCCTCCATAGCTGATAAAAAAAAAAACACGAGCTAAAATTCCAGCAATTCGCGATCCCTAACCACAGGCTAGCTTCCAAGCTTCCGGAATCAGGACTTAGCTGATGAAAAAGCCGTCTTGATAACACATATACCGGTGAAAAAGGGTACAAGGATTAAGTAAAAATTCTCCCACCAAGAGTTGTCCATAGACAAGGGCTACCACTGGAGATACGACCCCCGGCGATGAGGATGTCGTGTGACTTGGTAGCTTCAGGTAGGCTAGCGCAGCTTCAGTGTCTCATGGTTGCATCAAATGGGCGTGGCCAAGCCGGCGATCACCGCCCATTGGACACCATAATGGCCTCCACCACACCAATAGCACGTGCGGACGTCACAGTGGCCTTGGTGGGGACACCTAGCTCCGTCCAATGGGCGCCGAGCGCTGCTGCGCAGTGGGCGTGCCCCACCCTAGCGCCACACTGCGGCACTCCGCCGAGGCTTATCAACGAGCTCGGGGAGAGGCTCGGGCTTCATTATGTATCATTATACCGGTCCGCGCCGCGCGGTGTGCACTGCAGTTACTGGCTAAGACGCGCGTGTGTGGTGCCCCGTTGTTTTCATCCATCTAAACGTTACGACGTGCACGAGCGCAATATATTTTTGTGAAACGTGACGATTATATTGAATTCACTCTGTCCTACGATATCATTCACGTTAATAACATATTGCGCTCTTACACTGGTGGATATTATTTGGTTATTTTTGAGTTTTGTTATTATTTTGGAGGAGAGTGATTGATTTGTGAAGTCGATGATATTGGATATAGGTCGTGGTATGGACCAAATTGTTGATGGTGTTGATGGTGCTAGATGGTGCTTGATGGTGTTGAACGATAGATCAGTGGACTTGGATTAAATTGATAAGAGCCTTAGGGTAGAACCAGGTCACCAAATCACTTGTTGGTGAATGGTAATTGTCCAGGATCCACCTAGTGCACTTGTCGTGTAAAATTGAAAAAGATAATTCAACCGAGTAAAACTTGCAGCTCAAGCGGCACTTGGCCGACGGCAATTATCGCAAATGGCTAGTACGTGAATGGTTGTTAAGTACCACTAGCCCTTGATCAGCCTGCAATACCACTTGTGTTAATTACCATTGATTGTTTTGAGTTGTTTTTGGATAATCGACTGTGGTCAAGTGAATACTGTGATTTAACCATTTCAATTTCATTTACTGTGTGATACCATTGATAAACATGTGCCGATTATCAGTTAATTGTGAAGAGCCAAGCCTACGGGATATGGCGAGCTGACGCAAGGTGTTGGGACACTTTCCATAGATCCACCGCCTATACCAACTAAACTTTGGATTAATCTTGTGGGAACTGTCATTCGTCGGGCGTTGTGTGTAACAAGTGTCCAGTGACATGACATCTCAGTGAATCCAAGGAATAAGTTTAACTAATCTATCAAAGCGACCCCTCAATTTGCTTTGCATTTTGTTTGCAATTCCATACCAAGGCAGAAATATTGCTTCATTCTGGATGATCTAGAGCAATTTCGGCCAAATTATTCCCCTAATTTGACATTGGAGAACGGCCGACGCGTAAGCTCGGCAGGCCCCAAGATTCGGGCTCCGTGCGGCTTGAGGGTCGCGTCGACGTCGGCAAGTGCCGTGTACGGCGTCGACGTCGCTATTAAGGTGGAACGTCCGAACAGCACGACGACGCTCAATTTTACGGATCTGGGGAGCCCATTCGGGGCGGGCGACCCCTGTCCGTCGAGTACCCCGACCCCCAACAGTATGTCGGGTGGTGGGCCAACATCAGGTGGTGGTACAACCACTGGTGCTGGTACCAATTCTGATATGGATCATTTGCCACATGGAATTGGTTCAGTAACACTAGGACCACCTGGTAATGGTGGTGATAGTGCATCAAGTACCCCAGTATCACAATCTGGCAAAAGTGCTTTCATTGAACTACAGCACAATAATCTTTACAATCCAGCAAGTTTGAGGGGTGGCTATCCTGGTGGACATAATGTGCCGGGTGGACATCAATTTTCACATCAAGTTGGCTCACTTAGCCATCAGGGAAGTGGCCCTGGTAGTGGCAATCAGCAGCATGCTGATGCGGGCTTTCCAAGCCCAAGATCAGCATTAGCTGGCTATCCATTTGCACCAATGCATCAGCATAATTATGGATATCATCTTGGATCATATGCACCACAGTGTCCCTCACCGCCCAAGGACGGTGAGTACCCAAACTGTATGTATTCGCAGAATTTTTATTATCTTATTTAGACTATTAAGGTATTTATAAGTGGGTAATCGGTACTGGTTGTCTCTAGATGACAGCCATATGGAACATATGGATGTCTCCATCGTTATTATTTCTACAATTCTTATTAGCAATAGCACAATATCAATTGCGAATCTGGGTGGGCAATGAGGATCTGCTGAGCTTGCCGAAGGTCCTAGGATCAGCTCCTTCCACTAGCTCTTGGAGACCACATTGCACTTCACCTCCTTCAATAAAAGCCACATGATCCAATCAATAACTGAACAGCCAATTGATATGTTATTCGCATCTGTCGCTCCCTCCTCAAACTTCACTTACTTCACTGTCATAATAAGAACTGCATGCACAAATTCACCCAGCAAACTTATGATGCTCTGCAAACTTCAACGAGGGTGCGTTACAGTTGAAACAAGGGTGGCACTCCTCATATTTTCTACATTTATTGTTGGTCTTTTTCCATTTCAATACAAGCGCTGGGACACCAGGCGCCGGACGGTCTGACGGGTGGTCATCTAGGAGGGTTGTGCTTTCCTGCTTGACCATTCCAGTAAATTTCTCGTGGTTTATTACGCTCATTGAGTCGCACCAGTGAATCTTTGATGAGAATCGATGTTGTTTATGGGGTATGATATGTCAAATCTTGGTTCCAAAGCCTCATTTCGTGGTGGCGGTCTGATTGTGCCAGGTGGAGCATATTCAAATTTTGTTCGAAGGTTGCTGAACGGTTCTGGTTCAATGATTTTTTTAGTAGGATTTTGCATTGGAGCAATCAAAACATTTGAACATTCCTCCGGTTTTTAGCAAGTCCAGTTTTCAAGCCGTCGACTACAGCTAACGGAATGAAAGACACCAGGTAAGGGTCCAACATTCAGAGCTTGGAACCCTTGCTATTCATTCGGAAGTTCCAGTGATTGTGATTTGAAGTGTCCGTTGCCAAGACCTGCTGCTTCCAACAGGTGATGGACCTAGAAGATTGGACTGCCGGGAGGCTCCAATGCAATTGTGGTTGATGGAGTGCTCAGCGACGGAGCTCTCCCTGGCGTTCACAATTCCAAAGCTCCTTTCTGATGTTAACATCGACATCAGTCAATTATATCAGTGCGCACCTGCCATGGCAACGTCATTCGGATCCGGGGATTGGGACCTGGAGAACGCTGATGGTGTCATCGAGATTCATCAATGCAGAGGACATCTGCAAGATCCCTCCAAAAACTTGCAGTCTTAGAGGACATCATTGGCGAGCGAGTGAACTCTGCTAAAAGACTTATCCACTTCCGGAATAATGGTCTTCATCTAGATGTCCTATGGTTGACGGATCCACTTGGTCTCGTGTAAATCGGTGCTCTTGATGACGGAAAGATTACACTTGGAATTAGTTTTAAAGCAGTGTTATGCTAATTATGTGGATTTTCTCACACAATGAATCAGATAACAAGGAGATCCTGTCAAAAGTGTCTTGTACTTTAATTGCTGAGGATGTCTGATAGGGTTGGCTTTTCCTAATTGGCCAATGGAGGCAATTTTCTTTGGGTTGTTAGGTCGAACAGCCGCAGGTTATGAGGGATGATACAGGTTTATTGTCTTATGGAGTCTGCGGTTGACGGATTTTGGATAGAACCTTGCTGCAGGTAGCTGATTGCTGATGGATGGAAGCTGAACCATCAACTGAGTCTAGAATTTTAGCTTCAGATATTTCATCTAGCAGATTCTGATGCTGCTGCAAAGTCTCCCAGCGACTGGGATCTGGAGGAAAAAATGTTGGTCCAAGAAGATGACACTTCTAGCAAGAATCTCGTGCTAGAAGGTTGGTGCTAGAAGGTTGAAATGAGCAGCTCTCGGTCCAAGTTCTGCTTGAAACTTGTCATCAGACTGGCCGGCACCTGACATTAACATCGAGACCGCTGAAAAAAATTGTCACCTTCTCAGGAGACAGGGTGGTCATCATGGTCCTAGCTGCTGCTCCAAATCCCACTCCCTTACAATTCATTAAATCTCTCCCAGGCCTACTGAATCATTAGGAGCACTTGGACCACAAAACTCCATCGAATTGATTCGTTCGTCTGACAAAATTCGGAAAAAAAAACCAATCAATTTTTCATCCCTTGAAAGTGTCTTTTACTGTAATTGTAGCGGACAAGGAAAATCCAGCGGGGGGTACTATTGGTATCATAAAACCTGTTCAAAAAATACGAGGGCACATCAACCTCCAGCGGTGAATAAAAGAAAAGAAAGAAAGAATGAAATAAAGGTGATGTTGAGGTGAGTGCGGAGGGGGGTGGGAGGGGGGGGGGGGTAGGGCCGAAATATAAAAAAGAAAACGGGAGAATCTGGAGTAGCAGGTATAGTGGTTTTGCGCCGGCGGTCGACGGCCCAACGCGCGGGAAAGGAGAAATGCCACCCGAAACGAGAATAAAGATATACGACGCTGAAAAGGACGGTTTTTCGGTGGGGTGGGCGGGGGGGAGGGGGAGGGGGAGGGTGCGAGGGGAAGGAAGCCCGGATGCCGTAGAATTGCCGCAAAACGGGACAATTCCAAGAGGCTTAAGAAAATTTTAGACAAAAAGAAACCACATCATTTCGACATTCAGAAAATCTTCCGGATCATCAGAGGCTCGGGGTCAAAATGCAGTGTATTGGGAATCAAGCACTTGTTCAATGGTCTTGAGAGAGAATTGTATTCTTCCATCGTCCCTGCTTCCGCACTCCCGCGGGAAAAATGTATATAAAAAATTGTGATGCGTATATATTTCGGATATATAATTTGGAAAGCATTGAAAATATATTCGGAGAATATTTAGGATCGTATAAAAAATTTTAGCCTATCATATTTTGGATCTCAATGGATTTTCGTCGAACGGTTCGACTGTTGGTCGGATGGTTGTTTTTGTTCATGATAAAATAATTGGAAAACGAAGAGAGATAGGGGAAAAAAGTTCGAACAAATGTTGTTGCGTGAATCAAGATGTACATTTTATGTTTAATAAGTTTTGCTCTCAGGTTGATAATTAAGGAGCAAACGCGGGTGGCGCGGCGCAGTCGAAGTATGCGCGGTGGCGAGCCTCGGCGAACACCGCTGCATTTTTGGAGATAGAAGTAGATATAGAAAAAAATAGTCATGTCATAAAATGTTCAGCATGAAAAATGGGATCGGTAACGTCTTGTGACTTTCTCTCGTATTTCCAATATTTTACGAATGTTTTGCAGTTCATGTGCAACAGCAAATGTTCATGAGCGCGTTTGCGTTCCGTGCGACCTTCAACCCTCATTTTTTCGTAAAATATCAGAGATAGCGAATAGATGTATTTGACATAAATTATTGCCCATCCAATATGGAATATTTTATATTTTGAACTTTTTTCTCTATCTACATTATTTAATCGGATGGAACCGAAAATCCGATTGAGAGAAAATGACAAACTGGGAGTTTTGTAGTACGCTATTCGCTTGATTAATTTTTTATTATTTTTCAAAAGTGATAAGAAAATGAGAAGATGTCCATGAGCTACTGAAAAATGATAACATGTCAATACAAAATATTGAAATTCATATGTGCATACATACATGTTGCCAATGAGGTAAATGATAAAATCTGAAAATCACAAATTGATTTTCTTTTTCGTGGAATATTCGGTAACTTTAAAGAAATTAATTTGAGAAAATTGTGACAGTTGGAACAAGTAAGTCGTGTAAGTCGAGTCCGACGGAAACTTGGCAACACATATATACACACATACGTGTATTATATTACATATAAAATCGGCAAATGTTTATTGCATTGAAAATATTTTTCGGAATTTCGCAATTTTTCGGCGGTTTTTATTTTTTTGAATTTTCAATTTTTTCACATTTTTGGAGAAATTTTGGATTAATCAATTCTTCTTGATTTTGCCGATGATCAAAACCTGGTGTCGTTTTGATACCCGCGTTTCGCCATATGCGAACTTTGGTAATTTCAAAAAATAACCAGTGACTATCCTTCAATTTTTGAAATTACAAAATTTACGGACAGTTCAATTTTTCCGTTAACCTTTAAGCAAATACCAAATAAATCCTGATATCTTTCCCGGAACCGCGTAATTACCCGCGAAATGACCAATGTGTTGGTAGCCTTACATTAAGAGTTCTCACAAGCCGGAATATCTTCTAATCGAAAATTCAAGGAGCGGAATCATTTGATTGGAGGGTATGAAAGCAATTGAAAATGTTATCCTCATCATTTTCGATTAGTTCAGTTGTTGCGCGCCTCGGCCTGACGTCAGCGGTCGAATGACACGCGTCGCGCAGTATCTTATCCAATTTTCGAAGGAAAATTTTTTTTTCAAATATAACGTAAATTATAATGCGCAATATTGCAATATCGTCGAATTATCACGATATTAAAATCATTTATTAAGTCAACAATTTCGTCATGAGAAAATCATGAATATTCAGAGGTTGAATATAAGGACTTTTTATTGAAATCACTTTCAAAATTGAGTAGTTTTTAAGTGGCGCGATTTGGAGCAAACGGAACGCAACAGACACACACACACACCCACCAAGCCACCCACCCACTCACCCACCCACCCACCCACCCACCCAATCACTCACCCATCCACCCAATCACTTACCCATCCACCCACCCACTTACCCACCCACCCACCTACCCAATCACTCACCCACCCACCCACCCACTCACTCACCCACCCACTTACCCACTCACCCAACCATCCACTTACCCACTCACCCACCCATCCATACCCATCCACCCACTCACCCACACATACACGCATCCTCGTCTAGTGTGAAATTCCATCTTTTGAACCCCCATAAAATACGCCCCAGCTAAAAAACTCCCAAATTTCCAATCATTTAATTTTCCTAAGTACCTCTAATAAATCTCCATATCCTCGATTCACCTAATCACTCACTTGATCGCGAGATGATCCAAATGAATGACGTTAATCACTCCCCCCAATTTCTCATTTCGCTTTTCACCCTGCCACTTAAACTTTCTCAGGAAAAACGCACAGGGGCAAAATTGTGAAATTACAGGTGACATGATACATGAAACATGAAGTAACAAGAGTGGCTAACCATTGCGCACCATTGAAAATGGCATAGGTAACAAGCCCCATTTGGGGACCAGTTGCAATGCACCATGGCGCGTCGATAACTCAAACTTTTCATCCCTCCCCCTCCCACCACCCACCATGACCATTTTAAAGGGTGGATTGTGAGGGACAGAACGTATAGAACACCATAGGGGACTGAAGTTTCAAGGAGTTGAATTGGCACGCAATCCTTTCCACTCCCCCATGCCAATTCCATTAATTCTTAATGCATGAAGAGACAACTGCACTGATAACTAACTCACTGCAACTCGCAACGATAAAATCATACTCTCTGAGCTTTTCTACATTCCCCCTCTCCCCCCCCCCCCCCCCCCGGTGGTTTTTTTCCCCAACAGAAGTGCACAGAAGTTGAAAACTTATGGAAATGATTTGCCACATGTGCCATCAAATACAAGGTCGGGCTTGGAATACTCGGCGGTATAAAAGCCCATGGAAAGCTTTAAAATGGTATAGAAGGGTTGGAAAAACTTTGCAACAGTACTTTTTTTTTTGCGCAATTTTCGGATGATTACCAATGTTTCAGCGAGCTTCATTTCACATTCAGGCTTTATTTAGTCATATCTAATTCATTGGATCCATCAATGTTTCTGCGCTTCTGTAAGTTAGGGACACGAGGTCTATCCCCGCGAATGATTCACGGAGAGATGCCGGAATTTTTGTGCTTCATTCTGCGCGGGATTTTTCGAAATTTTGGGTCTTTTGGGGTGATGTTTGGGTTTGATAGCGCGATGTAATTTTTCGGGGGGATACGGAAGTATGTGAAATCCTCAGGCGTTGCGATGTTGGTGTGTATGTGTGTGTCTGTGTGTATGTATGAAAGCTTTGTAGCCTCTTGCCATCCCTACCAAGCTTCAGGCGCCGTGTGTATGTGTGTGTAGCTGTGTGTGTGTGTGTGTGTGTGTGAGTGAAGGGGTGCAATACCGAAATCCTTCGTTATGCAATCGGTGCATCCGCGTGATTGGCCGCTAACGAGAGGGGAATTAAAAAAAAAAAATTCATGGTACTATATATATTTGAAGGAGATTAATGTTTCATACGAGATTTTTTAAAAAATTTTGAAAAGAATATAAAAAAAAAATTGGATTTTTCCCGGGGGGGGGGGGGGGGGGTGCATATAGCACTGTTTGGAAGTTCCCATAGACGGATTTGTAAAACTTTTTGTCCAAAACTTGTTTTTGCTATTTTCGGCCAATTACCAATGTTCTAGAGAGATGGTTCATTTGGCATTCAGTTATCATTTATTCATACCCACTGCTTGGTATCCACTAATTTTTCATTTTTTCGCGATAAAAGCAATTTTGCCCAGGGAGCTAAAGCCTCTTTAACTTAACGACACTTGGGCTCTATGGTTATCGCAAAAGCTGAATCACCGGAAATTGGTGATTCTTTTTTTTTTTGCAATTTTTTTGTCACGAACGTGCTGAACCCTTTCGTTATTCATCAGAAAGTTGGCACTCTAATTTTCGACGATTTACATATGTTGTGATGGGCTTAACGGAATCGTAGAATGAGCTTGTCATCGGGTGATTATGATTGGATGATTCTGAGTGATTCAAATTTACGAGGGACAATTCATAAAGTCGTTTATCACGCGCCGTCATTAGCATAAAAAGTGGAAAAAAAATCTTTTATCATGACAGTTCACCATTGGCGACAGAGCGTATTATTTCCCATCGGACTCCGCATCCCAAAATCTCGTATGCTGTACCACCCGCATCGGAGGGTGGGGGGGGGGGGGGGGGGGGGGGGGGGGTGGTCCAAATATTTCCCCGCAAGATTTTTCCCGAGAAATTTTTCCAGAGATTAAATGTCCGGGTTATATTCACCCTGGCTGAAAAACATTTATGCTGACAGTTCATTACTAAAAAACCAACATATCATTCTTCACCAACAGTTTCTCGTTTACAATATGAATAATATCATGTAATGATAAAATACACTTGGTGTTGGCGCACGCAAAGGTGAAAGAAATGAAAAATTGTGACTGATAAAAATGAATTTCATAAATTCACCTAGTATTGAATAATCATGAGACTATGGAGGATATGTATATCTAATAAGCGCCACTATGGCGCCATCTGGATCATCGGCGCGGAATAAGTTGGCCAGGTAGACTGCGGCATACCAATAGGTACCGCGGCTATGCCCCTGCCGTTCATTAATTAAATAATAAATATATCACAGCGCAATCGTGATCCGGTTAATTGCCACTGAGCACGCCATTGTTTGTTCATCCTCCTTTTTCGCGAGCTAACCGACAACTTCTGCACGCGCCATTAGGTGCTTTTGAGGTAGACTCTTGACAATTTTCTGACTTTTGGGGAGCCACCCACCCACCCACTCACTTATCCGACCACCTACCCACCCACGCATCCGCCCACCCACGCATCCGCCCACCCACGCATCCGCCCACCCACCCACCTGCTCATCCGCCCACCCACCCACCCACTCATCCGCCCACCCACTCATTCGCCCACTCACCCCCCCCCCCCCCCACCCACCTACTCATCGGAACACCCACCCATCCAATCACCCGCCCGCCCACTCATTTTCCCACCCACCCACCCATCGCCTCACCCACTTACCCACCCACCCGGTTACCCGCCTACCCAAGTGCCTATCCACCCGCCCACCCACCCACTCATCCATCCACCTCCCCAAACACCTACCCGCCCACCCGCGTATCCAAACCACACAGCCACCCACACCCACAACCAGATATCTACCATGTATACCACACTTTTCATCTTGGGAGTAATTACAAGAGACATCTACGGATAAATTCAAAAAAAATTCCAAGCAATCCGCGCAAAATTGTCTGCATTATATTCCTAGCAACATATATCGCGATAACCTCCTACTTTGAAACTCAGCCCGGAACATCAGTAAGACACAAGGCGGCACGCATATTCAAGCAAAAAGAAAATGTGTATACTTGGTACAGTGCGATTCCCGTGTAAACGCTCCCGTGGAATTGAATTCTTCATATTGGCCGGGTTTGTTGCCTTTGGTGGAGTAGATTCACTGGTGGGATAAGGCTCAAGTGGGGAACGGGCATTGGCAAACGTTGGTGAAGCGTCGGCGGTAGGCCGTAGCGAAAGAGGATAGGCCTCCCTCGAGTGGTGTTCCAAGGTGGTATTATAAGAGGATCGTGCGAGGGATCGGGTAGCGATCGCGTGATTTTCTACATGGAGAGTGTACACGAGCGGTTAAACCACGGCGCCATGGCAAACATTTGCAAACGTCTTGGCGTACATCGACAAGATTTTATCGCAATTGCATTGGGATGGATTTCAGGGAGTTGTTGCAACTGGGCAATAACATGATGTTGCGGGATGACTTGGAGAAGTTGTAAGAATGTAGGGATTTGCGGAAAGATTCTGGCGGCAAAGCCACACCGCGTGGGAAGAAAATGGGGAACTTGGGCTGAATGACTATTCAGAAAATGTTTTTGGTTTGTCACTTTTGCGCCAGAATCTTTTAAATTTTTTTTTTTTTTTTTTGAAGGTTGGGGGCGTAGTTTGGAAAAAAATTATGACTCGACTTCGTTTGCTCCATTTTGAATTTAGGACCGCGTAAAAATCCCGCGAAACACGAAGATGCTGTTGTCCCCTGAGGTATGGCGTACTGGTTTCGGAGCACGCGATGGGCCGCGGCAAGGCAAATTAGTTGATGGGAATCGAGCGATTGGCATTCTCTAAAAATGGCCACGGCTCCTTGAGGAGAGACTACCATGAAAATTGACGTTACCACCGTTCAATAGCTCTCTGATAATTTCTCAATTATGAATCAACGCTGAAAACGTTGATTGATGAAAATTGTCTATGGACGCGCTGAGGATGTTCCGATGTTCGAGATTTTTTTGCGTATATTCCTCAATATCTCAGTGTCTTCCGGAGTCGTACAAAATTTTTTGAGCAATTTTCACCGCGTTATGCAACAGTTGTGCTTTTTTAAAACAGGGATTTTAGCGAAGTCCGAAAATTTCGACTTTCGAAGTCGAACAATCTCCATGAAACAATTTTGTAACAGGCTCCGATTTATCGGAAATCTATATGCAAAATTTCAAGCCTTCGAGTCGCGTTAGAAAAAACATTATGCATATTTCAACATTTGCTGAGACAAATTCTATGCATAATTCATAAAGTTTCAAACAAATTCTTGAAAAATTGCTTTAGTGAAATAACTTTGTACTTTGGTGAGATTGTGAGATTCGCGAGAAATTTGTGAACTTTCGTGCGCCAGTAATATCGATTAGCAAGAAAAAAATTTTTGATACGTTCTGAAAATTCCTGCGACATGGGACCGTCGTTGGTCGCGCGGTGAGCGCTGCGCCGGCGGAGACGCTGTTCCATTTTCGCTATTTGCGGATACGCGACGAGCATTTTCTAGACCTATATTTCCAATAACATACGGGGAACAATATTTGTGCAATTCGACATCACAAATAGGTTTGATTTTTTAATTATAAGATCAATGAAAATTTTATGTAAATTATTGCTTGTTAATAGCTTCAAGACTTCTCACGTCAAGATATTTCACGATATTTTTCACAATAAGTCGTAGGCAAGAGTAATTTCGAGCGTAATCTTCTTGCAGTCTCCGCGGCGCTGTTGCCGAATATCGCTGAACGAACTCGGGCGGTGTACAGTGAATTCGGCAACGCTGTTGTATATATAGATGTAGGACTAGCGCTGCGGCGTCAGCTGCGGCGCCGCGTGATGCGGCTAGGGTCCCAAGGCCGGCTAGCGGCCGACACTAGTGGACTTGAAATTTCCTTTAATATCCATATAATTATTTTTTGCACTGTGCATCGGAAGTTTACCGATTCTTCCTTGCCCAAAGGGATTGGAAAAATTAATTGTCCGAGGTGATTCTTCTAATCTTTTCCACCTCCCCACCCTCCCCCCCCCCCCCCTCCTCCTCCGCGCATTCACCATTTACAAAACCATAATTTATCTTTTATTATCCGAAAAAATGAAATGATTCTGCAATTTGGATTTTTGAGGCTCAAAAATTTCTGAGGCTGAAGAATTTTTTTTCCGAAATTTCAGTTCTAGTTACTTTTTTACGAAATTAATCTCTAATGGTGAGAATTATTTTCCAAGCTTCCAGATGAGGGATTAGGCATTGAACGCTTGTTTTCACAAGGATTAGGACTTCTACGTTTCTCCCGGAGCGTCGGTCCCTCAAAGATCGCAATCTCGAGATTTTCGGATTTTCAAAGTCGTGTATCCCCTTTTTTCTGCAGTAGCGATTCTTATCCGACAAACAGTCGATGAAAAATTCTTCCTCCCCACTTTTCTTTTATTATTATTTTTTTTTTGATATCACGTGACTATTCATGATAACATGACAGATAAATGGCCGCTTGTCACTTATGATCAGATGCCCGGAGGTGATGAATGTGCATTAATGCGATTTTCTTCAGTCATAAATTTCCATTTTACTGTAAAAAAATGAAATTTATCGTTATTCATAGTCACATAACAATTAACGGTGATTTAATAATGTAAAAATTTATAAGGAAGATCTTTAAGAAAATTCAATCCGATATTTTCCAATCCGGTTTTTTTCCAAACTGATTTTTCCAAATCGAGTTTTTCCGATTTTATTTTTTCCAAACCGATTTTTTTCAATCCGATTTTTTGCAATTCGATTTGTTAAAATTCCTTTTTTCTCCATCTGATTTTATCCAATTCGATTTTTTCTAACCGATTTTTCAGAAACCGATTTTTTCCGATCAGTGCATATCATCAACAAAATGACCAGAAAAAAAACGTGATATGACCTCAAATGGAGATTCACCAACTAAATTCTTGCAATTAAACATTTAAATCCAGTAAACAATAACGAGTGAATCGACACTTTCTCTGCGACAACATCGTAATTCTGGGGTAATTGGCCGTACTAATTTCGTGATGAACGGTAATTAATTAACGAGGCCGATTAAATCGTGCCCACGTGAGGCACCATGGCAGCATGGCAGCACGAGTATAATGCTGCTTTTATTTTTATTTTTCATGTAGGCTTCGCTAGAGATTCATGCATCCAAGAGTTGTTGCTATTCCGAGAGTCGCTGGTGGACAATGAAAAAAAGTCCGGCCGAGGAGGGAGTTTGTGGATAACCGTAGACCGCACCCACTGGGGGCTGCCATTCTTGGTACCCTATCGATTATTCTTAACATTTCTTCGCACGCCCTCGCATCGTTAGCCTCATCCAGTCGGGATATCATGCCGGGCTCGTTAAAATTGATGCACAACTGTACCGTTAGGTATACCGTATGGCTCCATTCATTGAGTGATATTGTCTTTTTACAAGGTGTCCAACAACTCCAAAAGACATCCAAGCTGATCAGGTTAATACCTACTTCAGGGGCCATTTTAGACCATTTTTAACAACGTGGGTGTGTGTGTACCTATGTGTATGTGTGTAGGTGGATGGGTGGGTGTGGGTGCGGGTAGGTGGGTGTGGGTGGGTGGGTGTGGGTGGGTGGGTGGGTAGGTGGGTGGGTGACAACATATTATTGACAAGTTTGCTATCAATTTGTTGCCCTCTCCGAGACTGGGACGCTGATGGTTGATATCAGGGTGGTGTATGTTTACAGACCTCTCACCGCTCGGCGACAAAGGCGGCAGTCTTGTGGATGAGCTTGGCGGCGGTGGCGGTGGCTCACTGAGAAATGGCAAGGGAAAGAAAATGAGAAAACCCAGGACTATCTACAGTAGTCTTCAGCTACAACAGCTCAACAGGCGATTCCAGAGGACACAGTATCTAGCGTTACCTGAGAGAGCTGAATTGGCGGCAAGCCTAGGACTAACGCAGACACAGGTAAATTCGAACAAATATTTTTATTTACCCTCACACCATGATACCCATATTCATAAATACGATAGCTATATCGCTCGCTGGATATCTTGTGGACAATGCTTTTCACTTATAGACAACATATATTATACATAGCATAACAAACATGTTTCATGTTTCGTGTATTGACCGCAGGGTGACTAGTGTCACAGCAAACTATTCTTGAAGTTTGTTTTTGGATTTAGTTATCAGTTGAGCATACAGTAGTGATACGTGATTTAGTGAGTACACATGTCTTCAGGGAAAAGTAGATTGTCACCCAAGTAGCCCCCCACCCCCTCCCCCCCACCCCCTTGCCCCCTCCCCCCACCCCACCAACTTCTCTAATAACGTAAAACCGAGCAATACGATCCCCACTGTCCAGCATCTGTCAGTGTTATCGGCACAAATGACTCCCCCCCCCCCCCCCCTAAATCACCAATTCACCACGCCCTGGACATTGAGGATAGGGTTGCCCATCATCCACAACTATAGTCTAGTGTCCGGTGAATGTCTCGGCTCTAACGAACCACCTATAAATTTTCCACAGCTCGGTCATCCGAGATAGTTTCCGCAATGCTTTCACTCATTCCCATCCACTTTCCCGCAACTACAACCCTTCACCAAAACTCGTTGTTACATCAAATTGATACGTAAACGCATGATGCCAGATTGAATCAGATCAGGCTCATTACGTGTGCGTGATTCAGTGATCCGAGGCAAACAAGTAGCCTTCCAAGTTGCGCTGATGTCATGAGAGGGGTTGGGATAATTTCATTAGTCCCCTTCTGATCTGCAATCGGCTGCGCCCCCCCCCCTCCCACCACCACCACCCCCCACCCACCCCGCCGGTCAAACCACAGTCTCTCGCTGTTAGATGAGAAAAACCAAACAATCACCTTGTTGCTTATTTGCTTCATGGTGACTAGCACATGCCGTGAATAATCCATAATAGGCCAATCAGCCACTGCCTTCAGCTACCGGCACTCGAGTTTCTTAACTTGAGATTCAATACCCCGTCATAGCTATAGACATTATTCGTCTTATTGTTGGCTCCGGTCGGGGCCAATGGCAAATATATAGTGTATATATGTGTATATATATATGTATATATATGTATGTATATGTATGTATATGTATGTATATGTATATGTATATGTATATGTATATGTATATGTATATGTATATGTATATGTATATGTATATGTATATGTATATGTATATGTATATGTATATGTATATGTATATGTATATGTATATGTATATGTATATGTATATGTATATGTATATGTATATGTATATGTATATGTATATGTATATGTATATGTATATGTATATGTATATGTATATGTATGTATATGTATATGTATGTATATGTATATATATGTGTACATATATATGATATATATATATGGTATGTATATATGATATATATATATGGTATGTATATGTGCACATGGTGTTGGAAAATGTTTTGGACAAAAGTTATGTAGTTTGCGCATGCGCATGCGCGCGGTGATACTACATGCATTGAAAGAGCCCCTATAATTTGGTACTTTCATCAATCGAATCAATTTTGCCTATGAATTGATCGGTGCTCCAACAAAAACATCATGTCGTAAGCACATTCTGAAGACAAGCATCACCTAGATCCATAAGCACCACCAGGTCCACCAAATTTATTCTACATGATCTGGTTAGTTCAGACGGTCCAGTGACTCCTCACTGCTAATCGATGATGCAATACTTGGGGGTTAGTAAAATTAGATTATTATCGATGAATACTTCTGGGAACATTGGGAATGTCTGCTGACCATAGGACACCTAGATCTCAAGGTGGTTCAGCTTGACCCCGGAAATCAAATGGCACCATGCTTTCGTGTCTTCAGCATCCGACATCAAGTCGACAACGCTGCCCATATCTTACAATATAACTTACATCAGGAGCTGCATGATGCTTCATGGCTGATGATGCTGATGGCTGATACTCCTGTATCTCTTTTATCTTGTTCTTTTGCTTGCTGAATGGCCTCCGGCTATCCAGGACAAGTAGCAGAATGATCTGGTACGCTCTGCATGCTCAGTATTCTCCCGTGCTCACACACACCCATCACAGATACCAGGACAACTCGTTCTCTTGATCGCTCCTGCCAAGCCACCTTGGGCGTGGTACACTTGCTATTTTTTTCCCCTTTTTTTTTATGCCTCCGTCACTGCTTCCTTTTTCGTTTTTTTTCTACCTTTTACTTTGTACCTGCGTTGGTAAAACCCTCGTGCAATCCCATTGGCCCCATGTTTTCATGCGTTCGATTCCTCTGTATTTTCAACCATGTTTTATTTGAAAATATTTAATCTCACAATCTTCAACGTACAGTCAACCATTATCGACGCATTCGACAATACTAATAGAGCTACCTGCTATGTTTGCTATCATCGTTGTATCTGTTCATTCGTAGTACACGGGGAGTTTTACTTGTTTGATGGTGTGTGCCACGCAGCAAATGGGAAAGTTTTGCCTGGCGGCACGCGATGCAAAATGTCTCCTTTTTTTTCTGGGTGACACGATACTCTGGGGCATACCTGTTTTTCCCAAGTTTTTGCAGGAAATGGGGAGGGGGAGAGGGGGGGGGGAGAGACTTCTTTTTTCATTTTTACCGGGAATAAGTGTTTGCATTGATTAAAGGTATTTTTAGAAAGCTGATGGGAGACGTTGGGTGATGGAAGTGTTGGGGCTTGGTATGAATATTTCAATTTCGCGGGGATTTGGAATTGATGGGAAATTGTTTGATAGTTTTCTTGGTGAGTGGCGGGTGAGTGGAGGGAGAAGGTGTGGGAAGATTGGCAAAGAGTGACATGGTGGGTGAGGCCGGTCTTAGGGAATCGACTGTGGCGATTAATCGAAAGTGTCTATGGTTTCACGAACTCCACGTGTTTTGGAGATTTTTAAATTCCCGATGGGAAAGTTAGTGTAATGGCCCCGAAAATCAAAAATGGAAATTTCAGCATATCTCCGCGGTTCAAGGTATTGCCAATCGTTTAAAGCTATTGTAACGAAATTGTCTGGATGTATGTAACGCTGTAGGTGTATCCGTATGTATGTGCCATAAATTTTTGGCCAACGATTTCTTCAACACCAATGAAGCGATTTGATTATTTTTTGTTAATCGATGCGCTTTCACGTAACTAAGAGCTGATTAGATTTTGGATTAAATCGATACAGTGGTTTCAAATTTATCCAGAAAAGTATGGTGCCCCGACACCATGAAAATTTTGAATGGATCAGCTTTTCTTAGCGCATGTTATGATCGAGTTAATAAAAGTCATAATTGGAAGATAAATGCGGTTTTCAGGCTTGTATGAAATTTGGGCAGAATTCATCTACACATTTAATAGTTATTCACTTTTTGCAAGTGGCGCGAAATTTTTCTTCACATTCAAACTTGCAAAGTGCCATATGCGCCTTCTGGAGAGAAAATGACTCTCAACTTCTACCCAAGAACTTCTCTTTGGCTTGGGCCTAGTGTTTTCCGATACACCAAAGAGTATCGATACTCAGCAGTGAATCGAATCGAAGAGTTCAGTATCGATCCGCCAAAGTATCGATCCTGTATTGAAAAGCACTACTTGGGCCGGTATAACTGTGCGTGCTTTGTACAATTCCATATTGAAAAATTTTGCGATAAAACATCCTACTTGAAAATGTCAGTGTCAATACATCCATTTACATCATCAGAAGAGATTATAAATTTTGAAGCTGGGGATACAGCCCTGTAAGTAATGTAGCTATCGGGAAGTTTTATGCGTGTCCCCGATGGGGACACACACATCGCTCGCCACTAGTTGCTGATTTTTCTATAAACAATTTGGAAGCAATTCACAATATTTTCAACGATTCAGATTTTTATTGAAATGCGACAAAAAAATTGGGGCAAGTTCGCATAAATGGAATTATTTTGGGGAAAATAGATCGAGCAATATTATTCAACATATTAGCATAACATGCTATATATGCATCTTAGAATCATTTGCATTATTATTCATTGGCGTGCACTTGTCCAACTTTTGTTTTCACCGCAAAATTTTGGATAACTGGTGCACGAAATTTCCGCGAATGTAGAACACGCGACCCCCGCAGACTTTGTATGACTTTTTTTTTTTCTCTTTTTTTTTCCTCTTCTGTGCCAAGGAAGTAGACAGCATTGGGTCGTGTACTCTAGTTGTGGACAAGGAAGGTTTTCTGCGACACGTAAATAATTCATTCTGTGAGTTATGGAAATAGTGCGGAGTCAAAAAACTTGAGGCGACATATATGGTGGGGAAAAAGAATGCGATACAATGTGCAAGCTGATGGGTTTGATATATTGACTTGGTATTGAGATATAGAGTGGGAGGGTGGTAATTATTTTCACGCATATACATAAGGGAGACCTCCCAGATTGTCGTCGATAATTGCAGCTGACCCGGAAATCAAACTGAACAATCTATTCAGTTAAACTTATTTTATGCAATAGAATTTTATCAGGTTTGTAGATCAGAATTGGTGAAAATTCAATATTCAGTATGATAATGTTGCTAATAATTGTTGATTTTTTTTTTAACATTTATAGGATAATTGTAACAAACTATGACGGCGTGTGTATGTATTTTGATAGGCTTGTGTGGGTGGGTGGGTGAATAGGTGGGTGTGTGGGTGGATGGGCGGGCGGGTGGGGGGGGGATAGGTGGCCGTGTGGGTAGGTAGGTGGATGGGTGAGTGGGCGGGTGGATGGGTGAATGGGCGGGCCGGCGAGGGGGTGGGTGGCTGGATGGGTAGCTGGGCAGGTGGATGTGTGGATGGATAGGTGGGTGGGTGGATGGGTGAGTGGGCCGGCGGGCGGGTGGGTGGGTAGGGGGGGGGGGTGGGTGAATGGGCGGGTGAGTGGCTGGCTGGCTGGGCAGGTGGGCTAGTGGATGAGTGAGTGGGCGGGCGGGCGGGTGGGCGGGTGGGTGAGTGGGCAGGCGGGCGGGTGGGTGAGTAGGCGGGCGGGTGGGTGAGTAGGTGGGTGGATGGGTGCGTGGGCGGGTGGATGGATTTGCCGAATGGGTGGCTGGCTGGATGTGGAGGTGGGTCGGTGGATGTGTGGCTGGATGGGTAAGTGGGTGGGCGGGATCAGCCTTCTCCACTTCATCCACAACCGGTCACCACGTGACTTTTTCATTAACTAACATCTTCACCATAACTCGATAGAAAAACAGGCAAAAATGACTTTAACTACCACCGATCTAAGCGGAACGGTAATTTTTCTTAGTGCAAATTTTTCTCGGTGTACATTGGATAAATTCCGAGGGATGAAAAAAGCAGACCCTGGATAAAGATAAGCCCCGAGGGTATGCGCGGGGTCAGAGCCTGGATGAGGGGGAGAGGGGGTGGGGAGGGGGGGGTGTAGAGAAAGAAGGAGAGAAAAGCACACTGTGGGCATGCGAGCCAATGGGCCCCACGAGGAAGGGGGTAACACACATTATTTCAATGTTGGCAGTAATGCCTGTTATTAAGCGATGATAATGATTGGTATTATCGCGGGTAGGGTAGCAGCGACTGGTAGCAGCGGATATAAATCATCCGTTACTTCCTTCTCTCGTCTCTTACACTTACCCTGGGCCACTCTGGACTCCTCACTTCTGTGGATATATCATGGAAAGGAGGTAAGTGCATTTGCTGGTGGAAAAATGGCCGAGTGGAGGAAAAGCCGGGATTCAAGCGCCTACATGCCATGGGGCGGTAAATAATCCAGACTGACGCGGCCTATTGTAAATTCACGGCTTCGATCCGATGATATGCGAATTTTAGGTCGGTGAACGGGCATTTCAACCCCTGAGGTCTGCCGATTTTTCCAAAACGGGAAAAAATTGGGAGGGGGGGGGGGGTTGGGGGGCGAAAAAATTGTTTAGTTATATTTTTATTTCTAAATGTCTGTTGGCCATTCTGAGATCTAAGCTTCACCATTCGAATCTTACAATACCAGATAACAACACTTTTTTTTTGTGTGTAAAAACGGAGATCGAATGGAAGAATTCCCGGCTCAGAAGCGCATCATAAACAAAAACAATTAATTGAAAAATTCTTTCGTGAGAGAGGAATTGCTCGAAAATACTTTTACGAAATATAGAGAAAAAGAAATCCGGTTTTTGAAGCGCTTGTTGTATTTTTTATGGAATGTTTCAAATGGCAAAAGGAAAAAAAAGTGTAAGAAAATATCGACTTTTCTATAATTATGAATAATTTCAAAAACGTTCAAAAATAATTCAGGGCATCATGAAACGTGACTATGTGATAAATTTGGGACTTTTCATTTTCGAGAGCATAACAATAATTTTTCCCATAAAATTTTGATTCTCGCCCATTATTTTTTAAAATTTTATGCTGAAAAAAAGTTCGCCTGAGTTCCCACGAAAAATTGGATGAGCGCATTCTCATTTCCAATTATTTGCCAATAATTTTTATTTGAAAAATTCTGACGAATTGATCCAATAAATCATCAGCGCGATGATCAAACTCCTCGATAGTCCTTTCGATTCCTAGAACCCTCGAAAAAAGGGCTCCACACGGCCCCGGGTTCACCATCGCGTTATATTACGAAACGTGAATACGTTTCGATATGGGTTTCGTGTTGTTTAAAAAAAAAAAGACAGGGCCGGTAAATAAGGCAAAAGAAATGATAGGTGGGTGGGTGGGGAGGGGGGGGGGGGGGGGGGGTGGGCGCAACGTTGCCAGCCCAATAAGCTCGGATCACCGTATGGAAGGAGGAGAAATTATGGTATTTCGCATGGAATAATACGATCTGCTGATGAAACAACACTTCGCGGGTTAATTACAAATTTTTTATTACAGTATTAAATTTTTTGGCGAGTGGAGACTGCGCAGGTGAAAAAAACATTGAATGAGAAATTTTATCGTTAATTTTGGGAATGCAATATGCACCCACCCACACCCCCCCCCACCCACCCACACCCCCCCACCCACCCACACCCACCCTCACCCACCCACGCCCACCCTCACCCACCCACGCCCACCCTCACCCACCCACGCCCACCCTCACCCACCCACACCCACCCTCACCCACCCACCCTCACCCACCCACACCCACCCACACCCACCCACACCCACCCACACCCACCCATACTCACCCATATTTACCCCCTCCACACACACACACACACACAGATGCACATGCCCACAAACACAAGAACCGTTAAAAATACACATATTGTACAATCGTTTTACCTCATTTTCAAAACTTAAGAGATATTGCAGAGTGAAGTCCCGTAATGAGCTTGCTAGATCTAAAAAAATGTTGATTGCAACAATAAAACAATTGTTCTTCCTCTTAAAATGTCATAATACTTCGGCCACACTGAACCTTTCTCATCAGGCGCATTTGATTCGTCATAGTCAATTATACTTCGGCTTTTTTTAATATAAATTGAAAATTACCGCTAAAAGGGGAAACGCGAGCTGAAGGGAATCGGAATATTACATCAATTAAATGATGCCTGATGGTGGAGCGCGAGTGAAACTATTGTGCAATATTATTAGAACAGACAACATATAAGTACCATTTACATCAATTACATACACACATATTTTCGTGCCAAAGTTGAAAAGTGAATATATATATATATATACATTCACATATTTTTTTCTAATTTATGTATAAATATATATATATATATATATATATATATATATATATATATATATATATATATATAAAGATGTAGTACCTGATATATATATATATATCAGGTACTACATCTACACCCATATATTTTCCATATATCTCAAATATGCGTCAGCAAGTGCGTGGAGGTCCATATGAAAAGGGACCACTTTGTCGAATTCAATTTCCGAGCGATAGTATAGAAGAAGTTTATCTTTTTTAAGATATCGAGAACGTGGTAGGAATTGCTGGAACCTGCTTAAGTCGATACCGTCAAAGTGGGCCCTTTTCACCTCTAAGCTCCTATACGCTCATTTTCAACTAAAACGCCCAATTTTCTTCAAACGTTTCTATCCAAATTATTTTTCAATGAAATCCGATTAAATAGTGGCCAAAAGTTCAAGAACATTTCGATAACGAAATTAATTCTGCATGCAAGTATTAATGCCTTGACGAAAAGTACACTTTTCGTCGAGTGTATAAAGAAGGATAATGGTATTGTTGGCAACGCTGGTCGAGGCCATTTGTATAGGTGGAGCGGTTAGTGTATATATGCGCGTGTGTGTGTGAATGTGTGTAAAGTTGTGTGTCGAGGGGTTGAGAGGGCTGGTGTGGCTCAAGGGGGTGAGGGAGAGCTGCGGAACGCCCACGCCCTATCGCGATCTAATAAATTCAACATTTCGCCGGTAAATCCAAAGGGTCTCTCCTCGGCTCTTCAAAATCAGAAGATAGAAAAATAACTAATTTTTTATTTTTTTTCTTGAGGAATTGAAACGAGAAATTGTAAAGCATAATTTCCGTTCTCCCACTGGATCAATGAGGGTGATCAGCCGTGCTAAGTCGAAAACTTGCCTATATGCAATGTTCACCTAAGACTATTTTGGATACAACAATAATAGTAATAATATTTTGTAAATAAAAAATGTTGGATATCATTCGTCCTCCGGCAAGTCACTGGTCCACGAGATGTGCGGATTTCTGGGAAAAGCGTGGATGCTGCAGGAGCAATAGTAGATCGAGAAGTTATTGGTGCGGTCCTGGCGGACCACGCCCACTCGACCTCCTCTTTATTTTTCATTCAATCTCCATCCTGCGTCAATTAAAAATTCATCAATCCGCAGATCTGCTGGTGGTCCACTGCATTAAGGTGGTACCGCGAACGTGTCTCGAGACACCGGGTGATCCCGCTGAGGTTAGCGAACCCTTCAAACATATCTCCACATAAAAACTTGAGAATTTGCAAAAATGAACAATTATAGGAATCCGGAGTGGTCGAGGGGTTGCGGAGCTTGCCGCATGGGAGTATTCCCGTAGGACACGGCAGGGTGGTGGGGGGGGGGGGGCATGTGCGCATGCGCGCAGCACAAGCGGAGCGTTTGAAGTAGCGAAGCGCTTTTCTTGCGGAGACGCTCTGTCCTCGTTTACTCTTCACTTTATATCCTACCTCCGTGTTCTCCTTTTTCATCCTGCGATTCCGTCTCCCTCCTTTTGGTATTTCGTTTGTTTTCAGGGCGGTATATAGACACTGCAGGCCGCCAATGTGTCCTCTCTTTCTGGATTGGCATTCGCCGCATTGTTGCGTTTTGCTCTTTCCGCGACCTGCTTCTACAACATTGTCTTTTCATTTCGCGAAATACCCGCGACAATGTTTTACTTCAGTCGTGATTTTTAGGTACATGGGGCAAAAAGTTGGGGATTGCGAGAGGCGGGGAAAAAAATAGTTGAGGGGTACGGAAATTAAAGCAGGTTCCGACTTTTTTTTCGCAGATTTTTTGTAATTTATGTTGTTTTTTTTCGGGATTTGTTTTTTGCTTTTTTGTTTTTTTTTTCGTAATTTACGGGATTGAAAACCTTGCTTAGGCGAGGTCTGATAATAGTTAATTTTCCATCCTAGTTGCCACCGATGGTCACCATCGTGTAATGCAGATCTCCACGAATTACATATTGTCGGGACGATAAGGGAACGCGCGTCGAAGACGGCACGGCTGAACGCCTCATTGTTATTCAGGCTGCGCATGCGCCAGTTGTCACCGCTGACACGTCGTACGTCAAGATCGGTCGTCGGTCCGTGCGGAATCATTCCATTTTCTCGGCCCAATGTGGAAATAAGGGGCTTGAAAAAATGTATGTGGTACATGGTGCGACGTCTCAATTCACACTGTTGGAAAATCCACGGCCCTTCAGTAGCTTCTTGATGGCTAGAAGGTATTGTGATCGCTCTGGAGCCGGTGATCCATCGCTCATCATCTGGGTCATGTTTCAAAAGTACGCGAATATTTTCGTGCCTGTGTGTGTGTGTGTGTGTGTATATGAAAACGATATTGTTCTCTGCACCGTACGTCTTCCCATAATTTTTTCTAACCGGAAAATTAAGGAATTAAAATATGAAAACAATTGGATTTTTCTTGCTCAAAAATTTACTGCACAAACCTCATTTCTAGTCTACGTGTTTGAAAACAATCAGCAACTCGATTTACTTGATTAAGTTAATGCTGTTTGTTGAAATAATCGAACGGATGTACGAACTTGCCGTAGAAATTATTTCCAAGTATACGAAACTCCTTTAAATATAACTTTCTCATTGATTCAAATGGATCATTATACCGGCTGTATTGATTTTGTATGAGTTCATAAGAAGCTCGACACGCGCTTCAGGAGAAATGAGGCCATCGCGGAATAAAATGGTGATTTTTTTTTCGCGATTGAAGTTTCAGAATTATATTTTTTGCATATAATGTACGTGTGTGCGCGCGCGCGTGTGTGTATGTGTGTGTGTATGTATGTATGGGCGTGTGTGTATGTATGTGTGTGTGTGTGTGTGTGTGCGTGTGTGTGCGTGTGTGTGTGTGTGTGTGTGTGTGTGTGTGTGTGTGTGTGTGTGCGGAATTCACATTATATAGAGGACAGTAGGGTCAGATGGGGTGGGAGGGGGGGGGGGGAGGGGGTGGGTGTAATGGGACATGAGTGTAGGTGGTGGGTAGTTCCGCGTTCCAATTTAAACACGTTATCCCATTATGCCCCACCCACCTCCATCTAAATAGTTTATTGACCCTTATGTGTCTTATAATAAAAAATAAAATTACAATTATTTCTCTCACGTGGGCGCTACACACCGCCACTTGCTGGTGATATTTTTATGAAGTATTCATTACATTCTTAATTGGATTCCGATGTTTGTTGAATAATCGAGTTTAATCGGTATTTTCTACCCTTGGGTTTTTAACTCGGGCCCTCGTTTGCGATTTCGTTGAAAGCGAGACGTAACGTGTTGATGCGCGCCTACTATCCGTCGTTTCTAAAAAAGAAGGTGGAAAGGGCGCTTTCGGTCAGAGTGGATCGCCTTGGAGCCCGTGAGGCGAGCGCCCCGCCCACCGTCTCGTCTCTTCCTCTCCTTCCTATCCACAATTTTTTTTTTTTTTTTTTTTTTTTTTTTTTGAGAGAGGCATACCCTCTCTTGGGAGCATGCCCCCGAGCCCTTCTTCGCGATACCACCGCGAAGAGGTGTACTTTTATTATACGTCAGAAATATTGGGACGTCATGTCTAACGTTTTCTTCAATCTTGCGAAATCCGAGATGGGGATGTACTGCAGCGGGAGTCTGAGGGAAGTGGGGAGATATGGTAGGAGAGGATATATGTTGTTCTTCAATATTTAATTTTTGCATTGGCCCATTTCAATTTTTGGAGGCATATTTTATTTTAAGGTCTTCATACTTTTCGGGGCTGTCAAGGTGAAATTGGAATTCTGGAATTTTTGGGATCTTGTGGAGGTTTTTGGAAGTGATGATGTTGCTCAGATTTTCGAAATTTTTGAACGTTTTGAAATTTCTAAATTTTGAAATTTCAAGATTTTGAAATTTTTGAAATTTCTGAAATTTTTGGAATTTTTGAAATTTTTGAAATTTTTGAAATTTTTGAAATTTTGAAATTTTGAGATTTTGAAATTTTGAAATTTTGAAATTTTGAAATTTTGAGATTTAAAATTTTTGAAATTTTTGAAATTTTGAAATTTTGAAATTTTGAAATTTTGAAATTTTAAAATTTTGAAATTTTGAAATTTTGAAATTTTGAAATTCTGAAATTTTGAAATTTTGAGATTTTGAGTTTTGAAATTTTTGAAATTTTTGAAATTTTTGAAATTTTTGAAATTTTTGAAATTTTTGAAATTTTTGAAATTTTTGAAATTTTTAAAATTTTTGAAATTTTTGAAATTTTTGAAATTTTTGTAAATTTAAAATTAATAATAATATTTCGGATGTTAAAAAAATCTGAAAATTAAACAAGTTTCGGTCTAATTCCGTAATTTTTTTTTCTCTTATAGAAAACCGAATGAAATAAGAAAACAAAAATAGACCAGTTTAAAAAACCCCATTGTCAACCCCCCATTATTTTTATTTTCTTTCTATTTTTCCCTCCATTTCCGAATTGGATCGGACTATCAAATTACCCTCAAGGTAAAAACTAGAGACTGGGAATAAAAGAAATCCACACGAGTCCCCACAATTCACTTCGAGATAAAAAGACCGGCTATACCCCCAATTTCGTGAAAGACATCTCCAGTCTAAATATTAAATTAGAGTAAAAGTAAGCTGGCAATACGAAATTGGTTAATTACTCAATTGGTCATCACACCATAATTTGTGATGGGGCATGGGCATTACTTTAACCTACTTGAAAAGTTCAAAAAAAAAAAATATGTGTGTTTCGAAACACAAAAGTGTTTCGATTTTCCCATAAATTTAAAACAATTCGCGTATTTTTCATCCGCCTACGTTTCATCCGCCAAGGTCCCGGGTTCGCGCCCGGCTTCCGGTCAATGTTTCCGGATGAAATATTTTCTCATGGACCGATAGGAGGAACATTCCGCGTGCGCTATCGGCGGCACCTATCAAATGAGACCCCAAGGCCGGGCGGGAACTTAACCCGAAGCCGAGAGGGGGAGGCGGGGGGGAGTGGGTGGGTGGATGGGTGTCCAGTAGGGCCTGTCGAAGAAATGCCTAGAGGGCCGCAGGACAAAAAAACATACACACACACACACACACACACACACAGACTTTGGACAAAAATTTTGAGATCCTGAAAATTCAAATTTGAAATTGACCAAACTATCATCTAAAACCTCATGCTCGGTAAAAAAAAATGTCGGGAAAAATTTGCAATTTTCATGGGTCGTTAATTCATTTTCGTTACGACATAGCTTGAATAATGGGTTATAAAGTAACTTCGAATGGATGGAAAAAAAAGCCAGTGGAGAACAAAAAAGGCCTGAAATAGCAGTGGCCAGTGGGAACATTCAATTTGGAATAATCCGCGCTTTCACGAGTCACTCGGTGGCATTCACCAGCGAACAAAAGGACACAATCGCGGATACGCGGATAACAATAAAAAAAAAAAATGAAAATAAAAAAACGAGGAAAAATGTGATGGGAGAGGTGTGGTGATAAATCGGACAGATCTGTCATTACGTCTGATATTTTAGATGCGCAAACAACGAAATTTAAATGGCGGTCATAAAAAAATCGGTATTGTGGGACAGCATCACATATTTAGATCCCATGGACCATCTCGTTTGCTCTCCCAAGGATTCAGTTATTTTGTTAAAGAGCGATCTGAGGGAAAAATGTGATAAAATATTTTAAGTAGAGAATTTGATTTGTGACCAAAAACTCTATTACCATTTTTTTATCAACCCAGTCTGTCGGGAGATGATCCCGAAATTCCCCCAAAAAAATCCAGTCGGCCCCAATGAGATTGGTCCATGTTACATCATGGTACGGGTGCTTCTATCTCAGCAGATTTAGCGGAATTTCTGGGCGAATTCTCTCGTGTAAAACCACGGAAAAGGGGAAAATATAAAGTTTCGTGCGACTGTTCGGGAGTTGAAAGGCAAAAAATAGCATCGTAAAGATAACTTTCCCATCGATCCCGCGGCTTACGTGCGATCTCAGGTGTATGGAGCTCATTGCACGGGGGAGGGAGAGGGGGCAGGGGGAGGTGTATTCGTGGCATATAAAACCGTGCAAACGCTCTGGCGTGGGTATAAGAGACCAGGGCCGGGGGTGGGAGGGCGCGGGGGGAGGATGGGGGGGGGGGGGTGGAGACGCAGAGAAAAAATGCTTACGCGCACAAAGGCAGGATGCCGCGCCGAGTTTTTGGTATGTTGGGAGGGAATATTTTATGAACGTAGATCTGGCATATGTACGCAATTTCTAGATTTGGGCCTCAGGCTTTTGGAGACTGCGTTATTTCTGCATCGCCGAATGCTTCCGACTATTGAATATTTTGGAAATTGGGAAAATTACGATTTTTGGGAAATTCCAAATTCTCGAATTTTCAAATTTTTAAGATTTTTAAATTTTTAAAATTTTCAATATTTTCAAAATTTTCAAAATTTTTGAAATTTCCGAAATTTTCAAAATATTAGAATTTGAAGAAGTTTTTGAAATTAAAAAAAAAACAAAGTTCGAAAATCGTATATATTTTGATTGAAATACTTGATAGAGAAATAGAAAAAACAATTGTGATAAATTTCATCGTGTAAGTTTTTTCTTTGCCCAAAGAAGGGTCTCCGGTGGTTTCGCGTCACCACCGACCGGGGGAAAAAACGGTGTTCTGGTCACATGAAAGAGGGAGAAATGGTGTGTAACCGATGGTGGAAAAGTGTTTTCGTGGCCATGGATTTCCGGATCAAAACCAGTACGTTTGTACGTACAAGAGGAGAGGAGTGCCAGCTCTGTCATTATTTCCCACCGCCGTATGTCTCCGAATACGTCGACTCGCCGAAGGACAAGCGCGGATTCCATCAGAGCCACCCATTTTCGTGCTCGGGTGCAACCTGTCGTTGTTAGCTTGAGAAGTCGGTGAAATAAAAAAAATATATATCCAAGTATTTCTTCAAGATTTTCTGATAAAACTCAACTTTCCAACCGAATAAAATCCGTTGAGAAATTTTAAAAAATGACAAAAAATCGAGATATTTAAAAAATGTTAAATCCTCTCTAAATTTTCTGAATTTTTTTTCTGAAATTTTTCTTTCCACAAACCGACGATAAAATGCCCTGAAACCGTCAGGATAAAAACGCTCCACCTGAAAACCTCATCTAGTTGAACCCAACGAAGCGCGACCCCTAAAATTGAACAATTTCGCTGAACTAAAAAGCAAAAGAAAAATTCCAACATTTTTCCACGTTGAGCCGACTGAAAAATGCTTGTTTCTCCGTAAACTTGTTCTTCAAGTAGCCCGAGAAAGGCGTAATACGATTCAGAAGCACATGGGGTGAGTGATAGGCAGTGCAAGCAAGTGGGAGAAGCAATTAATTTATGCTAATGGGTTAGCAGGTCCCTCGGCGCTCTCCACTATCACAAGACCAATCTATCTAATCCTCGACAGAAACTTGTGTCACCTGTTTACAAAAACTTCCACTATTTCTCCTCGTAAATTTTTCCCTTCGGCGCCACTTGATTGCTTGATGGGATGCCTCTTTCATTTTTTTCTCCACAGACTTCTGGACTTTCAGGAAATTTTTCTCCCCAAAAAAACACAAAAACGCCCACCCCCACCCCCACCCAACCGCTCACCCCCACCCATCCGCCCATCCCCACCCAACCGCTCACCTCCACCCACCCATTCACCTCCACCTACCCGCCCACCTCCACCCACCCGCCCACCTCCACCCACCCGCCCACCTCCACCCACCCGCCCACAACCACCCACCCACCTCCACCCACCCGCCCACAACCACCCACCCACCCACACCCACCCACACATGCACATCCATTCACACACACTCACCCACCCACACTTCCATCCCGGGCAACAAAATCCAGCTGATGAGACAATTCCAAGAACCTCTTGTCAAGTCGTGGACCTGAACTTGAAGGAGCTTGAAGGAAACCAACAGCCCCAATTCTGACATTGGTTCACCAAATTTCGCAATGTTCTTTCCAAAACGTAGAGCGAATCGCTTGGACCTTGATGTTCTCCACAGGAACTGATGTCACCTGTTGGCTCCAAGCACTCTTCCTCGTCGGGTCTTTTTCTTTGGCGCCAGTGAGAGTTCTGTGAAGGGTCGAACGGACCTGGGCCAGTGTTGAGCCGCGCTAATTGACCTCCAGGGCCCAAACTGACCCGGGCGCACGTCCACGACCGAGATAGCCACAGTCGGCGATTAAACTTGCCGTTAATATCGCCTCCGCCCTCGGCCTCCGCAGCTCTTCCATCTCATTTTGCCTTCCTTTTTTGTTCCTTTTCTTACTTTTATTCTGCACATAGTGGGTTTTCGCTTTGTTACTCCGAGGCAATTCAGGGGAATATGTCGGCTCATGCCGTGTCTCACCCACACCTCGGACCACGGTAACCATGAATATTTATGCGCCTGGCTCATCCAATACGATGGGGATGCATCACTCGGGTGAATTATCACAGCAACGATATACGCTGTTTGTGGATCAAGATGTCAAATGTGTAAATTAAAGTAAGATACCAACGGACAGAATTTACAACAATATTATTTCTTTATTCATTGCAAAAACAAACTTTATGCATGATGCAGACTGGCACAGTTTCTCACAGAATTTTCCCTTCGTTCTCCAATTTTTCACTGCTATATAGTCTCTACGATTTTTGAGATGGAAAATGTATATTTTGAGGTTGAAAATTTTTATCGGGCCATTTCGACTACCCTAAGAGATCTAGGTAGGTGAAAATTGCCGGCAAAACCGACATATGTCCTCCGGTCTTCAAGTTAAGCATCTCCTTCCTCATCAGCACTTTACATGAAACAATATATTCTCGGCTTCACACCCAAGTTACATTTATTTCAAACTAGATTATTTCCGTTTGCCACTAACGAAGGGTGGTTAAATTTGCTTATACACTTGTCTTAATAAAAAATTCTCTTTCACAAGGTAACCTCGTTGGCACATAGTTATTAAGTATTGATAGTCTTAACTTTGATCATAAATTCACGTCAAGTACGTGTAAGTTCAGGGATTCGTTATGATTATTCCATTGAAAACGGTGTGTGTGTGTGTGTGTGTGCGTGAGAAAGTGTGTGAGTGGGTTGGTGAGTGGGTGGGCGGAGAGGTGGGTGAGTGGGTGGCTGGGTGGGCGGAGAGGTGGGTGAGTGGGTGGCTGGGTGGGTAGGTGGGTCGGTGGGTCAGTGGGTGGGTCGGTGGGTGGGTGGGTGGGTCGGTGGGTCGGTGGGTCGGTGGGTGGGTGGGTGGGTGGGTGGGTGTGGGCATGGAGGGGTGTGTGTTAATATGCTTACATTTTTTATTATCTTCATGGATAATTTACTGCATTTTCAAGTTCATCAATTGGTCAAATGCAATAATTCAATCCTGCGGAATCTTCCTCACCCATCGACTTTGACATTCAACTTCGCTAAGGGCTTACGTCATCCGCAGAAATGCAAGGATGGGAATGAAGAATGAGGGAAATTCCATTGAGTGATGAAAAAAAAAACTGCATAATTTGCTTCCATTGAATATGGGGAATTGATAAATCAACAACTATTGTAAGTGCTTCGAAAAAAAAACATTTCGTCGTCGTATTTGTAACCGGAGAAGCTCAACGATTCCAAAAATTTCGAAAAATCCAAAAATGCGGAAGAGTATTCGAAAAATTTCAAAAATTTCAAAATTTGAAAAATTCCCAAAATTTCAAAAAATTTACAAATTTTTGAAATTCTGCAAATTTTGAGAAAAAAAAACCACAAAATTCCAAAAACTTTATATATAGTCAGGTGCCTTATTTGTCAAGAGCACATGGGGAATTGATAAAGCAATCAATGTAGACCGTGTCGTCTCATTCGAAATCTATTCACAACTGAATTCATGGTCAGGCATGATGCGAGACGAAATGAACACGGGTGCGTCGATATTGTGATGCGGCTGATCCATTGATTGGTGTTTACATGCTACCATAAACAAGCCATTATGTAATTCTACCGTGGCGTACACTCTCATGCATAATTTAACAATTTCCTACCGTGTATACATTGTTGATGAGTCCAACTTTGATGTAATTTGTCATCAATCCTAGGCATGTGAAAAGAAGTCATGAAAAATCGTGTAACATGCTGTAATTTACTACACTATCAATTAATTATCATAATGACCTGATAGCAGTGACATTTCTAGACGTTTTTCTATACATCATTCATTAGAAATGCCAAACATATGTGTTAAAGTAATTACAGGTCTCGGAATTTTTCCATATTCGAAAAGCATTATTTAAGACAACAACTTAACACAGGAAAAAATGTACTTGCATTTAATAATACTCGAATTTAGTGTCATGAGTCCGGCCGCGCATGCTGCGCATGGGCAGTTCCTTTTTCCGCCGCGCTGACTGGTGTCGCGTCGGTTTCTATCTTACGGCTTTCGATAATTTCGATATATATGCATATTTCGGTCTCTCCTTTTTACTATAGAGATCGCGAAAGATAGAGATAACGGTTATCAAGGAAGGCGCGGTTGCGCGCGCATTCCAGTGTGACAAAACTTCGAGATATTGCGAGATTATCGATATCTTCTGACATTGTGCCTATTAGAATAGGCGAGGGTGGGGCATAATGGAACAGCGAGGAATAATGGGATGGCAGTAGGGACGACATTTCACCAAGATTAAAAATTTCACAATTAAAAAAAAAGCAAGAAGTTAAAACGTTAAATATTTTTGTAAAAAAAATCCCAAGAACGACGAGTGTCAATACCAAGCCCACAATCACCAAAAACATCTTGCGATTATACGTGTAGCTCTCACCTCAGCAATTTCCAAGTCCTCTCTGTCTCTCCACCTGACGTCACGCACCTGTTCCCGCACGTCCTGAGAATATTCCCCCTCCATCACCTCGAATGTCACTCTCATTTACAACGGACCGAAAAAAAAATGTATACATATATATGTATATACATGTTTCTCATAAACTCTAAGACCCCCATTTAATTGAAGGAATTCAAGACATTTCGCTGCGTAACCGCCCTCACACCGGAAGCGGTCAGTCGCCTTTTCCGCGCTCCCCCCGGTTCACATATGTGTCCAAGACCGTTGAACGATCGTCGCTAAAGTCGTATAGCCAGCGTTGCCAACCCAGTAAAGGTTTTTCGATTGCAATATAAAAAAGAAAAAACAAATCAAGCGGGATGAGTTCCCATCCAACCACCCCACCCACCCACCCCACTTACCCATTCACCCACCCACCCAACCACCCCACCCATCCAACCACTCCACCCACCCGTCTAACCACCCCACCCACCCAGCCACCCCACCCACCCAACCACTCCACCCACCCACCCACCCACCCACTTCACCCACCTACCCCACCCCCACACACGCATACATATATATAAGCACGCCGACCTAAAGAGCCACCAACCTCCAACACACGCACACACACACACACACATCTATTCGATTACCCTTTGGCGGATTACAGATGAATTTGAAAAATCGCAAAACCGGAAAAATTCTCAAGTTAAATTTTTGGGTCGCAATCGCTGAACTGGCCATTTGGAGAATTTTCTAATTTCCTAGGAAAATTTCTTCTGATAAGGAATAAATGAACGATGAATTGCAATATTAATAGTGTAATGATGCCATTATTGGCAACGCTGCACACGAGTGGACACCCCTGGTATCGAGGGGTTGGATGAAAAAATAAAAAAGTAAAATACTGGGACAAATGAAGCGTCGTTATGAGCCAGGGGGAAGAAACGTTAGGCCGGTTCCTGGGAACCACCTGTGGCTGAACAGCGCTACCCTAACCTCTGCCTCGTACACATAACGTCGCGTCACGCAACGTCATCGATAAATAACACTTCAGCCTCGTTTTTCTTTCAATATTCTCGTGAAAAATTGAATTATTTCATGTTGGTTGGCGGAAATGCAACTCGTTTTTCTATTGCGACTGGATAAAAAAGCTACCATTTTATAGAGAGGGAAAAATTGTTCGGACTCGACGAACGCGAGCGCATTACACGGCGTTGCAAAATCGAAAAGTGGAGAACCTTTGGGATTTCGAAAAAAAACAAGATTTGTTATGCTATATGTTAAAACAACAGAAATTTACCAAATTTTGACGATGTTAAAAAATTTCAAAGATTTCGAAAATTTCAAGAATTTCAAAAATTTCAAAGCTTCCAAAAATCTGAAAAAATGCAAAATTTTCAAATGTAAAAAAGTTGAAAAAAAAATTGAATTTCCAAAAACTCTCCAAATTTCGAAAAATTTCAAATTTTGAAAATGAGAGAAAATTTGGCGACATTGGCAATGCAAAAAGACATTTGCAAAATTCAAAAATTCAAAAAAAAATTACCATTCCAAAATTTCGTTCCGCAAAATTTTTTCTTCCGCGCCGCTTCATCAAGCAGTCAATCAATCCCGCTAGATTTCTCAACCCAAGAATTTGTTTTCCTCCAACGTTTTTAATCCCAAGTCAAAGTGCGCCGGATGTTATAACGCGCACAAAAGTGCGGTTGTGTAATATTGCATGTGCGAGAATCTCCGTGAGTTGAAATACCGTATAAGAGGAATGGAAGGACGGAAAGGAATAGATCGAAGGAAGGCGGGCAATGGAGTTAGAAGTACTCTTGACGTTTTGCCTGTGAGCTGGGGCTTTGTGGTGTGCTAGAGGTCTCTTACGTAATTTCTTCTTCCCGGACACAAGCTGTAGACCCAGGGTAGCACGTACGCCGCTAGTCGCGGTCTTCGCGGGGGGCGCGGGTGGGTGGGTGGTGGGGAGGGGGAGGTCGGCGGGAGATAGTGCATTTGCTAGGTATCTCAGAATATGGTGAGATTCGTCATCTGATAGGAGAACGTCATTCTACGTGATTGCAGAAATGACTGGAAAATGTTGGATCGCTTGGAGAAGAGTCATTCAGACATCGCAAAAAATTTGGAAAAAATTTTTTTTTTTTGCACAATTTTTTTGCCAATTTTCTATAACGATATCAATATATTTTCAGAGTTTGATATTTTCCCAATCGGTTCTGGAGTTCCCATAATTTTTTTAATTGAACTGCTGAATTAATTACACCAATTAATTGTCTCCCCCAAAAAATACATTCACCGTGATTTTTTTCCACGTCAATATCTCATGTTTTGAATTAAAATCTGTAGGTTCCACTGACATTTCTCAATCGCAAATATTTTTTTAAATTTTGTACTGATTTCAATTTACACAATTACAACTTTCTATATCCCAGTGAGATCGATCTATGGGGAGAAAAATGTCGGCGTGCAGGAAATCAATATGAACACGCGTGTCTAAAAATTACGTAAGGTAAATCGTCGAAGTTGGTTAATCTCGTAGGCCTCTTCTCCGTCAATCAATCTGACACCATAATTGATGGTATTGATTGTATATACCACCATACAACCACCATAAAAAGTCCGTTAAAAATTGGTACTATTCAAAATTTTCAATTTTGATTTTTCTACCAATTTTTGAGACTTGTAAAATTTTGAAATGAGCTTTTTTGAGAGTACCAAATTTCTATTTTTTTTAGAACAAAAGTGGAGGAAATTCTTTTAAATTTCAAATTACAGTTTTTTGATATAGTCATTTAATTCTTGAAATTGTGGGACTTTTAAAAATTCCAAAATTTAATGTTTGCAAATTAAGATCTTCAAAATTTTTGGAATTCTTATTTTTTGGGGGGTTGAAAAATTCATCGTGCAATCAGGAAAAAAAGTCGGCGTGCAGAAAATCAATATGAACACGCGTGTCTAAAAATTACGTAAGGTAAACAGTCAAAGTTGGTTAATGCCGTAGCCCTCTTCTTGCGTCAATCAATCTGACACGATAATTGATGGTATTGACTGTACATTTACCACCATAAAAGCGATTCCAGTTACCTGTTGACTCCTGAATTTTTATAAAAGCCCATTTTTACATTATAAAATCATTGCGGTTAATCCCCGATTTATCCCAAAAGCATCAATTATTATTTATCGCGTGTTATTTATCATTTATTTGTACGCGGGATATTATCTTATGGGGTTTGGGGGGGGGGGGGTGGTGCGAGAGTCAGGGGGCCCTTTTTAAGTTACCTGCAAATTTTGCGTGGCGGCATTCTTGCCGGCATAAATCGCCGGGGGCCAATTAAAAACCACGTGCTCTATCGCATCGACTAATCGATCGACGCTTCTTCAGACACACGGACTTCATTTTTATTTTTCCCAATTTTTTTTCGGGAAAAAAAATAGATCGCATATCGCATTTTTGGGACTTTCGAAAAATGCGGGCAGAAATATTTTTGCTTGGGTATATTTTTACAATTTTTGAATTCAATTCTTCGAAAAAATATTTGCATTTAAAATCTGTTTTTTTTTATTCTTGAATTTTTTTTCTCAAATTTCGAAATTACTGAGATTTTGAGAGTTTTTGGAATTTCCAAAATTGTTTGGGATTTTTCAAAATTTTTTGAAATTTTTAAAATTTTAAAAAATTTTTGAAATTTTTAAAATTTCTGAAATTTTTAAAATTCGTGAAATTTTTGAAGTTTTTTGATTTTCTTTTGGAATTTCTGAAATTTTGAAAATTGTGCGCAAAAGCCCGCCCAGAATTTTTTTTCAAAAATTTCTCGCGAACCTAAAAGTCTTATTGAGTTTCTTCAATCTAAAAATATATATTGTTAAATATGGAATAACGCCTAAGCAAGTTTCCAAATCTATCGTTCATCATCTGGGAAGAAACTGCGATAAACCACCTTAAACCCACAAGCTTAAAGAGAAAAAGTAGGCCATAAATCTTGCAGGCGAGTGATCGTTTAAGGAAATAAGATGATTCGTTCACTGCGAATAGATATTCAGATTAGGCTACTGCGGTTCACTATTACCGACAGGTTTAATGTTCTATCCACGAGATGTGACTGTCGATTGAGAATGTGTTTTATGCGCTCAATAGAATGCTAAAGTGATTGCATCAAAATTTATAGACATTAGATAGATAACTTGGCAAATTCACGGAGCAAAAAACTCAAAAGCCATTTAAAAATTTTCAATTTTTGTTTAAATTTTTTGGGATTCGCCATTTTTTTCAAATCTTGGTAATTTGGAATATTTGTTCAATTTTTCAAAAAATGAAAAAAAAATCCAGTAAAACCAATTAAAAATCATTTTTTATTTCAAATTTTCAAAATTTACATTCTTCAAATTTTGCAGTTTCAAACTCAGATCCGAAATTTTTTACTTCCACATTGCAAAAAAACTGGTAATGTGTATGTAAAAAACTTAAGTGTCGATGCAATGTGTTTTATGTATTCAATAGAATGCTAAAGTGATTGGTTTGAAATTTATCGTCATTAGAATGGATAAACCGTCATTTGTGAATTGGTGGAGCATCACGTTGTGACTTTTAGTGACAATTTGATGATCAATCAGTGGCAGTTACGCCTGTTCAGTCCTTGACGTATTGATAATTCACTCCATGCTCATTTTTCTCTCTCCCTCTCCCTATCTCTCCCTCCCACTCCTTTTTGCATCTGCAGTGGTATCGATAACACGCGTGCGTACTATAGCGAAACGGTTACATGTGTAAGACGGCTTGTCGCTTGAATATTTATGGGCCGTGTGCTCGACCTAGGATGCCGGCGTTTTCAGTGTTGTGTCGTGAAACACAGGCCTGCATTCTGGGAGGAAGAATAAAATAAAACGAAAACCCTGATTTGTACGACCGAATCGACAGTGCTGCTAAAATGCGACTCTCGGTGGGAAAATTTGTTTCAGGCTATTGACGCGGTCTATCAGAGTTATGGTTTATTTTCTTTAATTTTCAAACATTTTTCAATTTTTGACTGACCCGTTCACCGACCCACCCACCCACTCACCCCCCCACTCACCGCTCCCCCCCCTCACTCACCCCCCCACTCACCGCCCCCCCCCTCACTCACCCACCCGCCCGCCCACCCACCTACCCACCTACCCACCCACCTACCCACCTACCCACCCACCAACCCACTCACCCACCAACCCACCCACCAACCCACCCACCAACCCACCCACCGACCAACCAACCCACCCACCCACCCACCAACCAACCCACCCACCCACCCACCCACTCATTCCGTTGAAAATGGTCCAGACATGTTGGGCACGCCTTCAAACACGTAGATATGAGGAAAAATTGCATTTTCAGTTAGCGAGCAGATCAATATTGTCCCCATCGGTGGGTCAAAAAAAAATTAATTAACAGAACTGGTGAGGAAAAATTCGATATAAAAAAAATACAAGCCCTCCAAAATTCATTTTTAATACCCTGAGAAAGCTGAAAAAATGCAAAGAAAAATAGACAACCTCCTGATTTCTGTCCTGATCTTAATGACAGGATCACGTGTGCCACGATGAATTACCGTTCCCCAGTGGCAGATAAAAAAACGTCAGGAATAAGTTATCCACACGACTCATCGTCCCTGAAACATGGAAAAAGTGTCGGGAATGAGAAAAAAAGCCAGTTCATGACTATTGTTCGCTCCTGAATTGATGTATCCAATTTTTTGCTGTCGAATTAAGGGGGAAAAAAAGATGTGTTACCGGGATGTTAATAATTTTATCGATATCTAAAGCAGCATAATTCGTCGCACTACTGTTTAAACGACCCATTAAGTCATTAACCCAGTGGCTAATTACCACCGAGTTATATATTACCTTAACATTGTGCATTAACGACTCGATGGCGCCCCTCTTATTCCGTCCGCTCTCTTCCACGTGTTCGCACAACCTTAAGGATTTTACGGCCAGATTTTTGCATCTTACAAAAATCAGAAAAGTCATTTTATTTTTTGATTTTTTTTACTATTTTTGGGATTATATTTTTTTTACATTTTCAATTATTTTTTTTTAAGCTTTCAAAATTTTTTCGAACTGTTGAATTAAGTTGCATGTGCAAATTGGATTTTTTTTTCTTGTCAATAAAAAATAAAATGAAAATGGAAAACATAGGATTATCAAGAAAAAGGAACATTTGATAATTTAGAAAAAAAAAAAAATTTATTTGGTCTCCAAATGAGTTACGGGATACGTTGAAAATTTAAAGGTGCCGCCCTCCATATCTCCGACGTTGTCAAGATCATGCCACAGCATCCCCAAACGGTCCATTGAACCATTAATACGGTGGCTAATGACTGCTATATATATTTCCTTTACATTGTGTCCTCCAAAATTGAAAAAAAAAATAATTTTTGGATTTTGAAATTTTTGAAAATTTTGATTTTCTCAATTTTTTTTCCTCAAAATTTTCCAAGTTTTCGAATATCACTATTATGGGAAGTTCTCCGTTTTAGTATATAAAAATTTTTGATCGTGAAGCATTTCTCGCATTTTTGAAGTTTTCAAAAATTCATTTTTTTTTTAGTTTCTAAAAATTTTCAAGATTTGGTAAATTCGTCGCAGACTTACAAACGAAAAGAACGTAAAAAATTCAGCAGCGCTCTTAATTTAGACACTCTTCCTAAAATCATGCCACAGCATCCTTGAACGGTCCATTGAGTCATTAATCCAGTGGCTAATTACCGCGATATATATTACCTTCACATTGTGCCTTAACGACTCAATGGCGCCCCCCTACTCCCCATTCTTTTAGTTTCACTCGTCCGCACAACCTTAATCTTACCTCATTCTCACTTTATTTTATTTTATCTCTTGCCATTGATTTTCATCTCACTCACACGCACTCGTACCATTTTATTCCGCAGAAAACCAGTTTCTACGATTACCCTTTTTTCGCCCCCCCCCCTTCCAGTCAGGTACATATAGCGGCGTAGCCCTTTGATACTCAGCCTGTATCGATTATTCCTTATTCCTGTTTCTTTCACCGTTCCCGGGAATAGAGTCACCAAATTATTTTCATTCTGTATAATATTACTATCAACATTTTACGGACCACTTCCGGTTTGGGAGTTATGGGATCGAAGCAATTTCATTCATAAACTTTACAAAAATGTAAATTTTTTTTTAACTTCCCGATCTATGGATTTTGGGTGTATGTGTATGTGTGTGGGTGTGTGGGTCTGAGTGGGTGTGTGGCTGTAAGTGGGTGGGTGGGTGTGAGTGGGTAGGTGGGTGGGTGGCTGTGAGTGGGTAGGTGGGTGGGTGGGTGGGTGGGTGTGAGTGGGTGGGTGGGTGTGAGTGGGTGGGTGGGTGTGAGTGGGTGGGTGGGTGTGAGTGGGTGGGTGCGTGTTTGTATGTGTGTGTGTGTCTATATTCCCATGCACCTGATTTTTTTGATTAACGATTTCTCTTGATTTTGTTTCAATTTTTACAACTTTTTTCGTATAATTTTTTCCCAAAACTTGACAATTCTTTAGATCTTGCTCGATAAAAACAATTGTCAATTAGTTTCCGGCTCGCGGATAATAAAGAATTAGGATCGAATTTCGGTTTCAAGAAAATTATTCCGCTGTCTTATTTTTCAACTGGCTCAGCACGAAATACACGAATAGCGGTATAACACGCTCATAGGTATATGGGATGTTCCAGTGTGGTACGCCCACCGTGGTTAATCCAGTGATGCTCAGTCCGAAGTTGTTATTGCAATTTTGCAAACAGAAAATAGTGGTCGAGTATGTATTAGGGACCGCGGCGGTTGAAATGCATTGACATTGGTCTGATCGGCGTTTTGTCCAGAGTTTTGCAGCTTCAACGCCGCGTATCTTGTAAAATAAGGGAGTGACAGAAAAAACTAATTAAACAAAAAATGTCCAGAATTATGTGGAGAATAACTTTTATTAGACAATTTTTTTTGTATCTCCAATGGTTCTCTGACTACAGTGTTGTAATCACTTAAGTGATTGTAAAAATGGACAGACTGGAGCATACTCAAATATGAACCTACAAGCACACACACACACACACACACGTACACACAGATATCTACCCACGTATACACATACCCACTTCCCCCCCCCCCTCCCCCCACACACGCACACATACACACACACGTCCCCGAGAAGTTACATATACATTCAATTGAAAATATCGTGAGCACCTCTGCTGGAGTCTGACTTGGAAGATGAAGTTTTTGGTTAAAGTAGGTGGGATCTCCCTTCATCGTACTCGCGAAAAAAGGGGTACAGGAGTTTTAATGCGTTTTATGGCTTTGATTAAGAACCCATCAAATGAGGAAAAAATGAGTCAAATTTTTTTATCATTTTTTTTTTCAGTCCTAATAAACAACTTCCAATTTTTTTGCCAAGAAAATTAGCAGGCCATTTTTCTACTCTCTAATATTTAGCTGAACAAATGCTCCAAAGAATTTGATGATGAAATTTGAGGAGGAAAAAAAAAGATTTTCGGGGCTGAAATAATTTGAAAAATTAAAAAAAAAAATGATCCGTCGCTGAAAACGCGAAGTACGTAAGAAAAATGCTGTCCCTGGGCACGTCGTTCAATTTACGTCACGCAACGGAAATTTTTCGCAAGGACTAATGCGCGAGCAGTTGCACGTGAAAAAAAAAACAATTCTAAGGTACAAAAGAATATAATCTCGAAAGTACAGTCAAAACGCCCAGAGATAATCAGGGATGCTGGATGAACCTGCGGTAATGAGATTAATGCCATTGATCTGTCATCAGTAAAAAAAAGCGGAGGAAATTGCGGGCACAGTATTCTGCCAGAAAAAAAATTAATTCAGTGCAAATAAAATCAGTCAACTGGCACAATTTACCATATAAAAACATTTAACTTATATTTATTGTAGCAAAAAATGTGAATGAGCTGAATTAATTTCCAACAGTGGAAATTGCCGGATTAAAAGAGAAAATAATTTTTAACAATAAATATCGATGACTAAAAAAAATTGTATAAAAAAAAAAAAAATAAATTTCATCGATGAATTGTCAGGAAAAGGCGGCAAGAGTTGGAGAGAGTTTGAAAACAAATTTGACGCGTCACAATTTGTAACTTATCGCGCGAATTATGTAAATGAGTCTCACCTAGTTAATCATCGCTCGCGTTTAGTGTGACCCCCGAATGCTGTCTCCCGCTGTTGTAAATCTGAGATACAACTGGAGATAAATTCCCCCGAAAAAAAAAAGAATGAATCGAGAATAAATCAACGGGAGGACAGGGCACCCCGTCGAGTCTAGTCACTTTAGCTACCTCACTTCGTTGCCATCACACGCATTCACACATGTGTGAGCACGACACATGTGTGAGTCCCATTCTATCCTCTGCAAAATTTCGACCGCAAATTTTTTTCGGAAGATTTGGTGCTAATGGTGGATATGTGAAAGACCGATAAGGAATAGATAGCGAATACAAAAGATGTGGATAACGTTCCGCTCGCGATATCTCCTGAAATATGAAAGTTGTGAAGAAAGTTATTTGAGATAAAATGTGTTTCTCTTCAAGAGGAACAATTTTTATTATACATTTTTTTTTGTATCTCTCATTGTTCGAGCGGGAGAGCGGTTTGAACAATTGGTAGCGCTGGTAGCGGTGGAAGATTTCGATGGGGGAATGGCCGTCACGGGGACACACAGGCACACACAGACACGCACAAGTACACACAGGCACACACAAACACACACACACATATACACATTTCTACATATATACAAACACACTAAAGAGGTTTACAGAAGTTAGACAGTAAGTTAGAGAGACAGTTAAGAGATTAAACTTCGAATAATTCAATAATTTTCTATAATTTTTATTGTTTCAGGTGAGTTGGAGAGCCGAAAAAAAATGCGTGGAGATTTATCAATACGGGGTGGTGAGTCGTGAATGAGATTATACTTCCTGGATGCTTCAGCAATTTGATATTAAAATTTAACGGAAATTAGAAATTGGAAAGCCTTCCTTCATCGAACCGCGGTCAGCCTCAGTTAGTCACGTATGCTAGTCAGAAACTTTGTACGTACAAATAATACATCATTAGAGTCGAAATATCTCCAAACGCGTAGGGTCATTTGCTATTGGCTGATCGACAGATGTGAAGTTGGTTCTCACGCGCGAAATTTAAAATCGGAAGCGGCCACTTCCATACATATATATATACATATATATATAATTTTTTTTAAATATTCATCTATATTCATCTATATATATATATATATGGGTATTTAAGAATAAAATGGAAACAAAAATTGTAGATATGTATAATTTGTTTCCTTGATTTTTTTTTAAAATATTCATATATATACATATATGAATGTTTAAGAATAAAATAGAAAAAAAAATTATATATATATATATATTTCAAAAAAATTTCATCTGTTAAGACCCGCACGACACTTCAATGTATAAAAATAACAAATAAAAAAATATAAAGGCAAAAAGAGTGCAAAGTCGAATAAATTGAAATACGACACCGGATCCCGTGACTGCAGGTTCGTGTCGATATTCAGTTTATTAGCGCATGTACTACAGTGTTTCTCGATCTTCAATGGAATTAGCAAGAGAATTGCCGAAGGGCAATTCCCTTCGTGAATATAATAAATCAGGTTTAGCGAGAAAGAACTCGCGTGTATATTTTGTTATTCAATTTTATCTATCTAAGCCTAATTATCTTGGTAACTCAGTTTCGCATCATCGGAGATGATCTGGAATATGGAGATGGAGTTTGGTATCTTATGAAAAATTGTGCGATCGGTTTTAACTGATCTTCATAGATTTTTCTCATTGAATCTAGATTTTTTCCATGTTTCCCAACGCGAAAAAAAATTGGAATTCTCGATTTTTTCGGCGAAAAGTTCAGTGAAAAAATTCACCTGTGGAGGCCTTAATCCTTAGGAACCCAGACTTAAGACATGGAAGAGGGGGGAACCCCCATCCCCTCACTTCATAACCACACTGACCATAAACACGTTTCCATCCATCCCGTTCGCGTTACATGTGCGAAGGTAAAATAAATAAATGGCGTCTGATGTTGAGGCCTCGGTGTATATCCACGTTTATTTCACCTTCCTCCCGCAGGTTGCATACCGGGTGTTCACATCCGTGAAAACAGGCTTCGTAAATATGTACGTTTTATGCATCAATACCGTCCTGAGTTTTTCCGTCCCCTCAGAAATTTTTCCCGTCTATTTTTTTTTATTCCACTTAATGCCGGTTGAACGGAATTAAAAAATGAGGACTTGATAACGTCTAATCACATTGGAACCATTGGGTGGTCAATAATTTTGGGAAAATTATTCTGTCCAATTTTATAGACGAAGAACTAAACTAGTGCTCAAAGGGTTAAATTCGGGACGCACAGACTAACCGAATTTATTGGTTACCATTGGTTGACGCGCTAAATCTTCTGAGCCAGGCGGATTACGAACAAAAGTTATGAAATATGAATTGTGTATTTTACCATGAGGAACAATTTTTGTTACATAAACTTTATCCTATACTTTACCGTTTTTGTCATAGAGCATGGATTGAAAAGCTGTTACGTAAAAACGTGTCGATTTTGCTATGTCGGAATGTCGATCGTATAATATGTTCGTGAGAAATTGTTCGCGATAGGTTTTGACTGCAACCATATATAGATGTATGTACAGACATGTACCTACACCCTACAAATGCATACATGCAAAAATGCAGCGATTCATTCACCAATCCACTCACCCAACTCACCCACCTAGCCGCCCACCCACCCACTTACCCATCCATCCACCCACCCACCCCCTCATCCAACCACCCACCCATCCATTGGTCCACCCACCCACTGGCTTAATCACCCGCCCATTCACTCACTTACTCATCCAACCACCCACCCATCCAACCACCCACCCATCCAATCAACCACCGAACCATCCATACACCCACCCACCCACTCATCCAACCACCTACCCAGCCATCCAACCACCGAACCACCCACCCACCCATCCATCTAACCACCCACCCACCCATTCAACCACCCACCCGCCTCTCCAACCATCCACCCACCCAACCACCCCACCCACCCAATCACCCCACCCAAGCACCCACCCACCCAATCACCCCACCCAACTATCCAATCACCCTTACACCCAGCCATGCATACACACACGACCCCCACATTCCGACACACACGCCCATACCCACCCACCTTCCGTATTAATCGTCGTACAGAAATCCGCAAAAAATCAGTTAGCCAAATAAAAATCATCTAACTCCCCTAAATAAACAAACAATCCCATTTTCCCATGTATATGAATAACCCACCGCGATTAATAATAATTGTACCCACATAACTGTCAGCGTTGTGAATAATAACAGTAATGTCTTAACTGACGTTGATTCTACCTACAATTACGAGAATAACTTAACCACAATTATTTTTGCACCACCATTTTGATGGTTTCATTCGCCCTCTTGGTAAGCCTCGTGAATTCCCAGAATTTCCATTTTCTTATCTGGATGTATCTGCGGGTCACATATATAACGAAGATAAGCGCAACAAATTCAGATGTGTTATTGCTTAGCAAAAAATTTCTTTTTTTGTTTTTCGTTTCCCAATTTTGTTGCAAAAAAAATCATTTTGACAGTTAATCCTATTAGAAGTTTTATGTGTGTGTGTCGATGGGTGCGCGTGTGTGTGTGTCCCGTCAAAATCTGCCTCCTCATTTACCATAAAAGGAGTATTCCCTCCATGCTGTCTGGACCAACCAAAGTCTCATCACTTGACCCAGTGCCAATTTATTTTCCAAAAAAATCATCGAAAAAATGAAAATTTCGAAACCAATTACCATTTCGAAAATCTCTTGCACCACCACAGGATCACTCGCAGTCCACTACTTTTGTCTCTCCCTCGTATTTTACTACACGCCACATAAATAAAGGCAAAAATAAAAATTCCTGCTCTCGTATTTTGCTTCTTTATTTTTTCAACAAAAATTTCATTTTTATTTTCCCGCAATTTTGCTACGGAATATTTTACCCAGGCTAGTTTCCTAGCGATTTCACCGCGAGAGCCGCAGGATTTACTCTCGACTTTTGGATGTATCGGTGTTGCACCTCGCGCAAGTATTGTTGAGAATGTTATAGACGCTTAAACCATAAAATTTCCCCCATAACTCAGGATACGTGGGGCTATAAAGACGGCTAGGCCGTGAATTTCCATGCGGTATATCGAGTAGAGCCGCTTCTCTTACGCGAAAGACTGTAAAATAGCCGTGTAACATCCCATGTGAATGGTTTCGTGCTGGTCGGGGCCAGAGTCGTAAAAGCCATTTTCACTGGCCAGTTCTTACCCCGATCATACGCGGATTCAACCGCTCGCCACCATGTTTCAGTTTTTTTTTTTTTCACTGGGTTTATTCTAGTGCCTCTGGGCATTTTTTCGCGAGTTTTTCTTTCGCGATTTCTTCCGCCTGTCTTCGGACAGTCTCGAAGAAATATTAGAGGCATTCTTCACGTCGCTCCTTATTTATTGCCCATACCTATATATACTGGCGTTGAAAAGTTTGGGCTCACTTCCTCTAGTTCTGAATTCTACATAATTTTTGAAAATCTTGGTCTGCTCCAATCGCAACTGGCACACCATTAATTTCAAGCGTTTGTATCGACTTTAAGATTATGGATACATTAGTAGCGAATGGGTCAATAGAGTTAAGCCGCTTTCGGCCTGATGCAAGTTCCTGCTAATTATCTCAAAATCTAAGAAACATAGCGCAAATTGCATTTTAACAAATTTGTAGATATCACTATACTCTACAGGAAAGGTCCTTATCGAGTGGTCGCTGGGTTTCTTAGATTTTGAGATATTTGTCTAAAACTTGGGCGAGGCCAAAACAGACTTCACTCGATAGCACCACTTCGCTACTGATATACACTCTTTGGTCGCGGATAACTGGTGAGGTGCTTCTGTTTACAATCTTAAAGTAGTAGTAAAGCATTTTACAATATTTAATAAAAATGAAAAAAAAATTGGTCTCTCTTCACGTCTTTTTCGCATCAATTCCTTATTTTTTTTTCTTTCATCGAGTTCTTCTCCCTCAGTTCTTCCACGTGCTTTGGGACAGTTCTGAAGAAATATCCAACGGATCTTGCGTCGCTTTTTTTGTGAGGTTTTTCGGGCGATCGCGAATCTTGCTCCAAGATTTTTTTGGTGACGAGACACCGATTGAGGGGTTCTTGTGGGCTTCATTCAAGCGACGTTTGCTTCAGTCGGGAGCAATGTTACATCTGTATTTTAGGTATTGTGTATTTTCTGCAGGGGGAATAAATGCGAGTTTTTTTCGAGGGGTGCATGAAAGAGATTTCGATGTAGACGGTAATTCATTTATTCATTGATTTAGTTATTGGAGGTGGATCGACGCGTCGATGGTGTCTCTATTCATAAATTTTCTGATTGATTCCCTAAGCTCTGGAGGTGAGTTCTGGAGTATTTTCCAAACGTCCCATCAGTGACTTTCCGTATGCCCCTTCAGCGATTTGCCGATCGTCCCCGGACACTCTTGCGCCAGCTCTACCCCTATCTCTTCTGGGGAACCCAGGAATTACTATTTAATATTTAGCAATACACCTTTTTTTGCTGAGGACACTCTCTTTGGAGGTCCCAGTGAGGAAACGTAGACTGAGAGGTTGAAAACCGAGTCAAAATTTCGGTTCGAGTCTTTGCCTCAGTGAGGTTGGAAGGTCAGTGAGACTTCACTGCAACCTCGAATTTCAGAACTGATCCGAGGAGGAGGTCGGAATGATGGTAAACGGAGAGGTTTGAGGTTCGCATGAGGTTCAAAAAGTCGGCTCGGGTCTCCAGTGCTCGAATGTCCCGCCAGTGACTTTTCGAATTTGGGAAATTCTCGGAGCGTACATCGGAAAAGTCTTCTGGAGACCGTTGACATTTTTCAAAAGTCTCTTCTATACTTCAGAAAGAATTTTCGGAGCTTTTGCCAAAAGTCTTGGTGCTATTGCCAAGCACTCGGCTTTGGTAAAATGAACTCCATTTCTATTTTTTTTTTTTTTTTTTTTTTTTTAGTGTATGGTTAGAGTAGCGACTGCGCGTTGGTGTTCCTATCGGGAGGCTGGGGAATGACGCACCGTGATATGGCACTCGAGACCCATCGGCTACCCATGTGCGCGCGCTCACGCGATTTATTGGTCGCGCCTTGCGCCGCCGTTTTATTTCATATTCTCTCCTCGCTCATTTTTATTCATTTTTGGTGCTCGCGATTGGCCGGAGGACGTTAACGCCGTCGGCCGTCCCTGTGTCACGGTGAAATTGACGGAGAGGAAAAAAAAATGAGGGAGAGAGAGAGAGATCGAATGTTTCGGGATCCACTGGCCAATCGCGGAGTACTTCGGGCGTAATCGATACGATGATGGCACTCGAATCGAACGAGACGTAATGATGGCGCCCTTGAATTCACTAGCGAAATTCGATCGAACTGAGCCTTTTGATTAGAATTTTTTTCATTGATAATTATAGTTAACCTCCCAATAGTCGCACATTTCCGTCCCAGATCGTGTAATTTTTTTTTTTTTTTTAATGAGGTCGACAATTTTTCAAGGTCACCGAATCATCTTTGACTTGAACACTGGAAATTCAATTACAAATTAAAAAAAAAAAATTCATTTAACTCCATGAATTACTCTAGGATAAAAAATATATTGTTACACCTTATCGATAGCCTAAATCATCATAACCCCTTATCACTAAAGTTCTCGTCGCATTGCACGTACATGAAAGAAAAACAACATTTCACGTAATTCCGGTTCTATTACTAATCGTTCGAACATTATCAGTCTCCAGTCATCAGGCTTTACGGAATGGCCTCGTTTGTAACGATGACGTTAATAAAACAATTTTTCAGTACAAACTATTGGAATGTGTCCGAGAAAATATGGAAAGTTGGGGCATAATCCAAAGAAGTTATTATTCAGATAAAAGCGAAAAATGTTGATTTAAATGATTAATTTGGCGAAAAAAATTACGCAGATTTATGAGTTTCATGAGCAATTGATGGAAATGGAGGTTCGAATTTTTCGCGCGAAAAATTAATGATAAACAAATGGATTTTGAATTTGATCCGTGGTGGTCATGCGAAAAACTTTCTGATTTGTCATGTTCGCCCGGTTCAATCCGACTAAATAACGGTGATAGAGAAAAATGCTTTGAATAAAAAATGTTCCCTTTCTCATGAGGAATAATTAAGGTCATTTGAATTTTATCGTTATCTGCAATACTTTCCGAAGAAATGAGGATTGAACTTCGGGCGGAATTTAAACTCGACTCCTGGCGTTGCATATGAACAGTGATACGTCATAAAATATCAAAAACCCACCAAAAAGTCATAACACTTTTTGATAGAATTCTTCATTCTCAACATTTTATGTTATTACTATTTTTCTCTACATCTCCTTCTTTCCTCAGAAAACGCTGGAGACTTCGCGCAGGTCGCTTGCAAGCGCTCCCACTCCCACTCCCCGCTCCACATTTCCTCTCAAACTATACACGATAGAAATAAAGTTGTTCAACAAAAAATCTACGTTTCAACACTATGAACAAATTTCATTAAAACTTTTTTTCTCTATCTCAATTCGGTTTCGAGATATTTTGCGCTGAAGAAAAGATGTCCATGGAAAATACGCGAATACCGCGAGCTATGTCATCTCAAAAATCTGAAATAAAAATCCCATTGGTTTAAAAGAAAATGTTAAAAATTTTGAGTATATCTCTCGGTTCGTAAAATGGTCGTGCTGCGAGGCAAAATTTTCCTGAATGTGAAAATTTGACTCATCAAAAAACAACATACGCTGAGCGAGTGTCAGAGGGCGTTGATGCGTGCACGCAGTGCGCGCATGTGTACGGCAAATGGATTTTTACGTACCCCATGGGCATTAGGCAAATATTCGAATGGGGTGGGGGGGGGGGGGGGGGAGGGGAGAGGGAGAAATAGCCCACGAAACACAACTGTAACCAAGAGACCATGTGTGTAGATACATGTTGCCCCATTGTTATTCTACCGTGAAAACGACTGACGTTGTTACCTTTTATTAGCGTAATTCGGCCTATTAAACTGCTTCACCCGGAGACTCCAACGGACCTTTTTACCGCTTCGATAATAAATTAGAGAACCTGGCTGATTTATATTCTCTTTCACCCTCGATTATTTCCTAGGAGTGGAAATTATGTTAATGGTGATGCTTTTGAATTTGTCAAGTTTAAATTGTTGGGAATGATGAGAAGGTGGTAGCGGGATTCTCACGAATCCGTAAAAAATTAGGCGACTATTGCCAACACTTTTTGGTGGATTGAAAAAAAGTCTTGATTGAAGTAAATTGGGACTTGATTGAAGTGCATTTTGTATTCGAGAAAATTTGAGTTGATTGAAGTAGAAGTTCGGGAGAATCAGCCCACCAATCCAACCACCCACTCACCCATCCACCCACTCGCCCATTCATCCATCCAACCACCCACCCACCCAACCACCCACCGACCCACCGATCCATCCACCTACCGACCCACCCACTCACCCGCCCACCCATCCACCCACCCATCCATCCACCGATCCACCCACCTATCCATCGATCCACCTACCCACTCACCCATCCACCCGACCACCCACCCACTCAACCACCCACTCACCCACTCATCCCCCCCACTCACCCACCTACACACACACACACACACCCATATGTACACATATACTTATAAAGAATTGAATAGCCTATAAAAAAGTCTTTAACGATTTTTTGTCTAAAACTTCTCACTTTCAAGATAATTTGATACTTCCTCGCCCTGAAAAGTCAACTTTCCAAACCCTAAAATACTTAATGATTGCACTAATTACCCCAGCAGATTTGTCAACAAGCAATCCCCAATAACATTGTGTTTAGACAGTTGAAAACGTCGTAGTTAGTCCCGGTGTTGGCGTCTGATACGATCTGGCTTCTTGGCGTTACATAATTTCACCTTGCTGCTAAGCACGAAACAATGGCCTCACGTGAGACTACAAAAAGGTATATGGACAATGGTTGGCTTTAAAAAGCATTGGCATGAGATTATTTGGTGTGAGTATGGGCATGGGATTGTGTTTGTGGTGGAGGTGCCGCCGCTAGCCAGATAGAGGCCCCCCGACAGCGATCGCTGCCCGATAAAACTACCGAGTTGGAAGCTAGGATACCAACCACCACTGGCACACCCGCTGACAAATGGCCTACGTTGGCAAAAGGATAACCAACAAAATCGAGACATTTGCCATTCATCTTAATGCTTTCACGCCTCATAATTAGAGGATTTAATTGATCTATGCGGACTCCCATGACTCGTGTATAGCATATTTTAAACATTGAGAAAATTTGAAGTTTGAAATTTTGAGATTTTGAAAATTTTGAAATTCTGGAAATTTTGGAATTTTTGGGATTTTGAAATTTTGAGATTTTGAAATTCTGAAATTTTGGAATTTGAAAATTTTGAAAATTTTGAAAATTTTGAAAATTTTGAAAATTCTGAAATTTTGAAAATTTTAAAATTTGAAAATTTTGGAAATTTTCAAACTTTTAAATTTTTAAATTTTGGAAATTTCCGGATTTTGGAATTTTTAAATTTTCAAAATTTCGCAGTTTTGAACTGTTCAAAATCTCGAAATATTCTTCAAATTCGAAAATTGGGGGGGGGGGGGGGATTACCAGCTGACATATCGTACGCCCGCTGACAAATGGCAACCAAAAGCATAACTAACAAAATAGAGACATTTGTCATTCATATTGATGCTTTCACGCCTCATAATTAGCATATTCGCTTGATGTATATGAACTGCCACTGTGCCTGAACCACGGATCAAATATTTCTCTTTTTGCCACTTAAAAATTTCCAAACCGTCAAAAATGTTCGAGTTCCAAAAGCCAAAATTTTAATTTGTTTTCAATGCTTTTCCAAATTTCTTCCATTTTTTTTCACTCTCAAATTGTCTCAAATGTGAAAAAAAAGTAATTTTTCCAATGGAAAAAATTGAAAAAAATTTCCTCAGTTTTTTGAAGCATCTATTCCTCATTCACCTAAATACTTTTGCGCCATCGATAGACCCCTGATTAGTAATAATCACATTAAACTGATAAGCACTAACCGAGAGTAGGATTCCTAATTGGATAAACCACACTACCGGATCCCAGGAATCCCGCATTTTTACTTCATCGGTTATGGAATCGTCGATATAGGAATGCACTTATAGACTTTTTTATCTCATCGATGGCTTCGCGCCAACTGCATTCCGCGATTGTTCGATCAATCTTGAAGACGCGTCATTGGGGAAACATCCTTGTGTGGGAACCCACACGGAAAAGGCTCGTTTATGTGAAATACAGAATGTTTGCATCTCAAAGAATGTTCTTAGAATCTCAAAATAAGTTTTTTCATTTTTGTGACGGCCAGATTTTAGTGCGAATTTGGAAATTCTGAGATGGTGTTTGTGTGAGCGTATGTGTGTGCATGTGAACGTATGTGGGTGTATGGGTGTGTCCGTGTGAGAGTGTGTGTATGCCTGTGTGAGCGTGTGTATGTGGGCGGGTGAGGTGGGGGTGGGTGGGGTGGGTGGGGTGGGTTGGGTGGGTTGGGTGGGTTGGGTGGGTTGGGTGGGTTGGGTGGGTTGGGTGGGTTGGGTGGGTTGGGTGGGTTGGGTGGGTTGGGTGGGTTGGGTGGGTTGGGTGGGTTGGGTTGGGTGGGTTGGGTTGGGTTGGGTTGGATTCGGTGGGTTGGGTTGGGTTGGATTGGGTGGGTTGGATTGGGTGGGTGGGTTGGGTTGGTTGGGTGGGTTGGGTTAGGTGGGTTGGATGGGTGGGAGGGTGGGTTGGTTCGGTGGGTGGGCGGGTGTGTTGGGTTGGGCGAGTGGGTGGGTTGGGTGCGTGTGTGTGTGTGTGCACTGTCAATATTGCAATGAAATTCAAAATTTTAAACTTTAGAAATTGCAATCCACTTTTAATTATTTCATCTTTCAGGACTTTAAAAATCAAAAAATTTAAATTTCCGAAATGTCCCAAATCTCAAGAAAAAAACGCACCTCAGACTTGAAAATTTTCAGCTTTTATAGCTCAATAAAACTCGATAGCTCCAGAGGACAATTGGATTGTTCATTGTCAGAGAACCGCGTCCGCGGTTTTTTCGCGAAATGACAGAAAAATATGGGAACAAGTCTTAAGTGTGCTATGCACACGCATCGCGAAGCAGGACGACACAAACCCCCCAAGTTCAGTTGCCTGTAAACAACATGAAACGGGAGTTTTCTCGCGTGGCGCAATGCACTGCGCTTGTTCGACAAAAAAAATTAAAAAAAAAAAATGAGGGAAGATGCGACTCGCGGATAAGGTTTTTGCGGGCCACGGGGGATGTGCACGCTCCCGTAACTATCTTCGCGGTCTTCTAGGCCTGACTCGCGTGTCTCCCTCGTGAATAAGCCATAGCGGCACTCGCGAATCGATTCTCATCACCGTGGAGACATTTTTGCAGGAGAACCATGCGCAAAATCTCGGGTAAAAGCGGAAAATTGAGGTGAACTTACGTTTCTAATGGTTTTCTTTTTTTTTGAGCTAAATATGTTTCGCGGAATTCGAAAGTTTTGTGGAGATAAATGTCAAATTATTTGAGAAAAAAGGGAAAAGAGTATTACAGAAGTATTAAAAAGCTGTAAAATTTGTTATGGATCTGCAATGGACGCTCTGGAAAATTCCAACAATCTTTCCTTTCGAGGTGGAAAATTAGTTGACCCGCCATCCGCTCGTTTTCCGCGGTTCTGGCAATTAGCCTCTAATTCGGAAATAATCGTTGATATTTTTGGGAGAAATGACGCATTCAGGTGAATGCTGTCGTGATAGTGACATGGAGAAAAAAATTTGATATAAATTTTCCATATATATTACTTTCCGGTTGGTTCCATTTGTTCCCCGAAAATTTGGTCCTTGGGAAATTGTTCCCCGGAAAATTTGTTCCCCGGAAATTTGTTCCCCGGAAAATTGTTCCTGAAAATTTGTTCATCGGAAAATTGTTCCTGAAAATTTGTTCATCGGAAAATTGTTCCTGAAAATTTGTTCCCCGGAAAATTGTTCCCGAAAATTTGTCCCCCGGAAAATTGTTCCCCGGAAAATTGCTTCCGAACATGTTTTTCCGGAAAACGTTCCCGGAAATTTGTTCTCCGGAAAATCATTCCCGAAAATTTGTTCCTCGGAAAATTGGTCCCCGGAAAATTTTTGTTCTGCGAACAATTGATGTTCCCAGAAATTTGTTCCACGGAAAATTGTTCCCCGGAAAATTGTTCCCGAAAATTTCCCCCTCTATAGAGATTCGGTGGAACATATTAAACGGAGGCCACGCGCGAGGATCGATCGGGGATACCCGGGATAGTCACACCTCGCGATCTCCTCACGGCTCCCGAGTGGGAATCCCAATATGGGTCATTTCCCTGGCGGCAAATTTTCCGCGGAACGATTTTCCGGAAACGTTTTTCCGGAGAACATAACTCCTAGAGCCATTGCGGAAACGCCAAAAATTTATTGATCTATAATTGGTAGCGCAACTAATTGTCCCACGTTTTTCTTGAAACCTCAATTATCTCCTCAAACAATAATTTCAGCAAAAAATGGTCTAACAAACTTTTGCACAAGATGTTATTTTCGATAAGTTACGTTGGTAATATTTCGCTATACCGACTCATATCCAAACTTTGGAACAACTTCTGAAGATGATTATGGGAAATCGAAAAGTCCTACCTAACATCATCAAATGAAAAAAAATCACATAATCTTTCTAAAAAAATTGCGTGCAACTTCACTTCCATGAGCGACTCGAAGTTTCAAACCTCGACATTGTTCTTGTCAATTTTTTTGTTCTAAAAAAAAAGTCTACCTCGTGGAATAAAATCACGTGGCGTCCCACGGAGGAGATCACAGGACCGTGACGTAAATTCGTCGAGCAGCCATCAGGAGGGAAGGAAGGAACGTCCGTTCCGGTGACCGATCCTGCGCCCTCCCCCTCCTCGTTGCTCCCCTGACAGACATGTGATGCATCGCGATATATCAGTCTTCTCGCCGTTTCGACTTTTTTTTTTATTTTGCTAGAAGCTTGAAGCCGCGAATTTATATCTCACGAACATGTGCTATTTTACGTCAAGCTACCATCAGTGTGTATGTGTGTAGATGTGTGGGTGGGTAGGCGTGTGTGTTGCTGTGCATGTATGCATGCACGTGTATGCGAGTATGTGTGTGTGCGTGTGTGAATGCGCGAGTGGGTGGGTCCGTGAGTGGGTGGGTGAGTGGGGGGGGTCCGTGAGTGGGTAGATGGGTGGGTGGCTCCGTAAGTGGGTGGGTCCATGAGTGGGTGGGTCCGTGAGTGGGTGGGTCCGTGAGTGGGTGGGTCCGTGAGTGGGTGGGTCCGTGAGTGGGTGGGTCCGTGAGTGGGTGGGTCCGTGAGTGGGTGGGTGAGTGGGTGGATGGATGGGGGAGTGAGTGGGTGGGTGAGTGCGTGGATGGGTGAGTGAGTGGCTGTGTGTGTGTGTGTGTGTGTGTGTGTAGCCCAATCGCCCATTTATAAAATACCAATCAGACTTTTGTGTTATGCATTCCGTTTTATAATGAATCTTGATTTAATCAGCTTTTATTAAATCACTAGATAATGCGATAACGGAGATTGCAAAAAATAATGAAGTGCACTCCTTTTAACCCATTTGTTTCAATTTATTGATGATTGAGGATATGTGGGACCATAATTTCTTGTTCTCTTTATTTATAGTGGCGTTAATCAGAATTGAATCCGAGGCGCGAACTTTAACCCACATAACGAGTTGATGTCCACGTGACCCCATCAACTCCAAAAGTTCACGCCTTATTAGCGCGAATGAAGCAGTGGCGTGACATTGTGTGTACAGTATTTAACCGTGTGTTAAGCCGCATTACGTACTCACTGATGGTAACGAGATAGTCAAACGCAATGGCGCATTAAATTTTCAAATTTTTAAAACTTGGGAGAATTAGCTAATGTCTACAGCTGGAAACTTGACGGAAGCTTTTCAAATTTAGGGATTGCGAGGCGGTCGGGAAATTGCAGAATTTCAGCAATTTGAAAAAGCTATAATTTTCACAATTTTATCCTGATTACTTTTTTGGCAGTTCCGATAGGTGAAGTTATTGTTTTCCCCCCGAAAGTACAATTACGAAGTATGACGAATTCGGGAATTGATATTTTCAAAATTTTGGAAATTTTTGGAGATTTTGAAAATTTTGAAGATGATGAAAATTTTGGAAACTTTAGAAATTTTGGAAATATTTGGAAATTTCGGAAATTTTGGAAATTTTTGGAAATTCTGGAAATTTAGGAAATTTTGGAAATTTTGGAAATTTTGGAAATTTTGGAAATTTTGGAAATTTTGGAAATTTTGAAAATTTTGAAAATTTTGAAAGAACCACAGAAATAATAAGAAAAAACGGGGGTAAAGGATCAAGAAGAGGAGATTGGTTACTGCGGGACCAATTTGGATCACCAATGGCCCAGCATCCTCTGAATGGTCGCATTTGACCTTTTGCTCTAAGATTTTCCAAAAATTCATGAGACTTAATTCTGTGCAACTTGTAGATGGTCTCAGTGGGTTTTCGCTCTTCCCTTATTCCAAGCAATTTTTGTCCGCGATACTTTGCCAGAGGCAATGATAATTTTATCAAATTTTTTTCTCTCCGTGTATAGAAACATTTCGTAGGTGGATACCTTGGTCACGCTCAGCGAGCGTCATCAGCGTAGTTTAGCGAAGAGTCGTGGTGGACGCTTGTCGAGGACGATGAACAGCGGGAGGCTGCGGGGTGGGACGGGGGGGCAGAGGGGGGGGGGGGGGTACTCTTCTCGGTATCCGCGGGAGGAGGTTGACAGATAGTCGCGGTTATGGCAGAGAGACGAGGACACACCAGTCCATCACAGGACGAAGGGGGACAAGGAGAATGTCGTGCCGTGCTCATCGAGGTGTAGTTCCGCGTCCCCTGGATGGCCGTTCCTACCGCATGGTCAGCGTCCCACTAAACGCATTCGCTAAATTATCTACTTGGGTTTTTCACATTTTCTAACTCCAGAGAAAACGTACATGCGCAACAGCCTTGGGAGAATATTTCGAAACAACTTGAGTTTTGTACGAATTTGAAAATTTTGAATTTTTTTTTCTGAAACTTTGCAGTTTAAATTGCGTTTTGAGATTTTTGAAAGAAATGGGAAATTTTTTTTTTTTTTTGGAATTTTGGAATTTTTCAAATTTGAAAATTTTCAAAATTTTTTTGAAATTTTGCAATTCAAATTGTGTTTTGAGATTTTTGAAAGACATGGAAAAAAAATTTTTTTCTTTAGAATTTTGGAATTTTTCAAATTTGAAAATTTTGAAAACTGTTTTTGAAACTTTGCAATTTTTGCGCTTTGAGATTTTTGAAAAAAATGGGGGGAAAAAATTTGTTTTTTGAATTTTGGGATTTTTAATGGTTCGTTCTTTAGACCGGAAAAATCCTTCAAATCTAGAAAAAATTATTTGCTCAAGCAAAAAAGGAAGTAAATACTTGGAATGATGAATAGACATATAGCTGGGAACGCCATGGGAACGGCTGCCTCTGCACACATTAATAATTACTTTCAAGGTAATTAGGACACGCGACACACGTAAATTGGGGAAAGGAAAATGGGGAAATGATTGAGGGGTACGCGCAAATGGAGGGGATTAACGAGGGGCATTAGTTTCAATCCGCTTACCGTTATTTAGGGACATCGGCTCATTTTTTATTGCGCGAAATAGCTTATCGAAATGGCACACTATCGCCGATATGTTACGCGAATATTTATTTTTTTTTTCAATATTCGTTTTTTCTTAGGGTTTCTTGCTTAAAGAAAAATGGCAAACACTTTTTCAACGTCTTTCGAACATTTGAGATTTTGAAGTCGGTATAGAAAGAAAAATTTTGAATTTTTGGAAACGTTTTGAGAGCTTCAAATTTTTCCGGTAAAATCCGGAAATTCGAGCCGAGTAAAAATTTTTTGAAGAAGTTAAAAATTTGAAAGATTTGAAGAATTTGAAAAATTTGACAAATTTGACAAATTTGAAAAATTTGAAAAATTTGAAAAATTTGACAAATTTGAAAAATTTGACAAATTTGAAAAATTTGACAAATTTGAAAAATTTGACAAATTTGAAAAATTTCCAAATTTGAAAAATTTCCAAATTTGACAAATTGCAAAATTTGAAACATTGCAAAATTTGAGAAATTGCAAAATTTGAAAAATTGCAACATTTGAAAAATTGCAAAATTGCAATTTTTTTAAAATTTCTAAATTCCCAAAATTTCAAAATTTCAACATTTCAGCATTTTCAAAATTTTAAAAATGAAAAAAAATGAAAATTTCCATCATCTTAAAGTTTGAAATATTTAAAAATTTCCAAAAATTCCACAATTATTGAAAAACATGACAAAAATATGGAAATCCGATCCTAAAACTTTGCTCAAATTTGTCACACATTTCAGAATTCTCACTTTTCATTTCTCCCACGCCTCGTCTATGTTAATTTTTCCATCAATTTCCTGTTTAGCCTTTTGCGATAATGTGGGATATGAGGAAAAAAATTCCCAAGATTTATAACTTCATTCCTGCATTCGCTTCAGCTCCATCCTTTTTTTTCAATTCTCATCGGAATTAGTTGCGCGCTGATTGGGCGATGGATGACAACCACTGGACTCGACATAATGAGAAAAACAGGAACGGGAGATGTGGAGTTGCGCAACAACTCGCGTTATGAATATGTACAGAAAGTAACGAATACGATGACGGGTACAAAGGAAAAAAAATAGTGGAAAAAATGAGAATGACGAGAGGTTGTGTGGCTGCGCGTGCGCTATTGTTTCCGTCAATAGCGCGACACGGTGACACATTGCGGTAATTTACGTGAGTGTAATTGGTAAAATCCTACCGTGATATCCATGTCAGTATATTTGGCATAAGAAGTTCCTAAGATTCATCATTTTTTCGCTTCAGAATTTTGAAAACCCGAAATTTTCTACTCTTCCTCAAATTTTCCAAATCCCCCAAAACCTCAATATTTTTGGAATTTCTTTCACAAAATTTTTTTTTTTAATTTCTGAAACCCAGACACTCTCGCAGTTTCCTCCAGCCTTCAATTTTTGGAAAATTTTGGCGATTTTTAATTTTCGGAAATTCGGGAAAGGACCCATCCAGTCGCAAAGTGACAGATTAGCTCAAGTAGCTTCCCGTCGCGCGCGACTGTTTTGAGAATATCTCAAAACTGAGCCAATCTAGCGACATTTTTATAATCACCTTTTTTATAGCGCAGAGTCTGATCTACAAATTTGTCTACGCATAAATTTCGGTATCTCCCTTAGTTCTCGAGATATTGCAAAAACTGCGGTCAGAGAAGAATTTGCTGAGATCGACTTGCGATTGGCTGAGATCGGCTCGAGGCATGAATGGAAAAAAAATCCAAATACAGAAGTTAAAAAATTTCTTGTTCATATTTTTCCGAGACATCCGTTGCCGGCCTCAATATTGTTAGCCTCTATATTTCTTAATGTCTTCTGTCTCACGTTATCATGGAAGCGCGCTTGGTTGCCTCACAACTTTGCAACTTCTCCGGCATCCCAAGGTTACAAAAATTGGCCATAACTGCATTCCCGAAATTCGCAATAAATAAATGCGACAAAAAAAAAACAAAAAGAGGAGGGAATAAAATTCAAGGGAATGAGAATTGTTCGGACAGTTTGGATGGTTCGAGGCACTGCGCATCACTGCTGCTACGCAGGAAGCTAAGGCAGAGGGCATTATGAATTCACTCATGCGGGGGAAAAAAGAAAAAAAAAATATAAAACGCTACTGACATAACAAGTGATGAACAAGACAAATGCAACAAAAAAGGGAAACGAATGGGGTTTTGAGGGCAAGTCACATGGTGTGCCTCGGGCCTAATTCAACGGCTCTAAGGGTATTTGGTTATGGGGAGCCATAAGCAGGTTTTGGTGATGAGAATTTTGGAAATTTTGCCAATCTGTACGATTCCCAATAACCCAAAAGTTAGGAAAAAATTTTCAAAAAATGAGATTTCGGACATTTAACAAAAAGTGCATTTTCAAAATTGGAAAACTTGGAAGAAAATTAATTCAATGAATTTGATTTTCGAGTGTAATTTTTGATACCCCATGTGTTTTGACCGAATTCCACGGATAATACGTCACAACACTCGACGGGCGGTAAATGACGCTGGAGGGTGCCCTAACGTAACTTTTATTCGATTGCTAACCCGTCATCAGGGCAATGACGGATTGCTTTCCATACGGCAATCGCTGACTGGATCTCAATGGTGATACTGTGATTGCTTATTGTCCCCCAACAGATTAGATCACGAGGGCCTGTTGAGGGTTATAACCCCTTGATATCAATTTGCTTGATTTTTGGTGGTATTTTTTTCAACAGTGTTTGAGTAGGAGCTGACAATAAGAAAAAAACTGAAGTGTTTTGGCCGAATTCATCAAAATTAGGTTTTCAAGATTTATATGAAGGCACACACTGACCCGCCCACTCATGCACCCACCCAGCCCACCCGCTCACCCACCCACCCACTCTTGCGTCCACCTACCCGCCCACCCATCCACGCACACACCTGCCTGCCCACCCACCCACACACCCGCCCACACGACTGCCCACCCACCCGCCTGCCCACCCACCCACCTGCCCACCCACCCACCTGCCCACCCACCCACCTGCCCACCCACCCACCTGCCCACCCACCCACCTGCCCACCCATCCACCCACCCACCCATCTACTCACCCAACCATCCACCCACCCACCCATCCACCCACCCACCCATCTACTCACCCAACCATCCACCCATTCACCCACACACACACATATGGCATCCTACAATTTATTGAGAAATTGAACCGGATACGAATAGAAAAACCCACACACACACACACACCCATACCAAATGAAATATTTTAAGATGACCTTCGACCGGCAGCAGAACCATTACTGTGTGCTATCGGCAGGGCTCATAGAATGAGAACGCTACGGTGGACGCGAACCCAACCCACGGGGAGAAGGGGGAGTGGATTCTATCGTACCGCAGAAGTTTTTTCATATTCTACTGTATGCCTTTAAAACCTGATAGGTTAACAGTGACAGCTCACCCCTGTCACATTAGACACTCGGTTCCGTAGCATTGCCCATAAAGCAAGGCCTGGGTGGCGTGGGCGCGAGCAAGCTCGCGAGTTCCGCGGGTGAGTACAAATAGCAAAAGAGTACAAGGACGCTCGTGCATTGATGGGTCAAAAATGTCCCCAAATTTAGGGACATGATCTTGTGGGACAGTTGTGAGGCAGTTTAAAACAAACGATGCAAATTACTTTATTATTAAATGCCGTTATTACGGTCATTAGATACATTATGGAGTTGTAAACGACATACACGTACGTTAATCTACACATCGTCATTCAATAGTTTGCTTCACATTCATGTTTATCCTTTCGCTAAGAACTTTCTTTGAGAATTTGAAAATAGCCGTTATCTAGGATCGAAAATTACTCAATCTCACCTTGGCGCTTTAATCGGATAATTATTGTAATCATGGACAAATGACTTGAGTACTCTTTACACACAAATTATCAGTCTTGGGTATGTTTATATTATTTTAGTAAATTGTCCATCATTATTTATATTGAGTCATTATAATGCATGGTATAGGCAGAATTGAATTCTGATATTTGAGGAAAAATTGTCATGTACCAAATGGGAATAATTGTACGAGTCAGCGATAATTGGGGATGAATAATTATTCGAGATGGTTGGGAATTGGAGTTAGTTGATATTTAGGAATTTGTGAGTGCAACGTAAATTTTCGAAACAATCCCAAAATTTCTAAAATTTTAAAGATTTCAAAGATTTCAAATTTTCAAAAATTTCAAATTTTTAAAAATTTCAAGTTTGCAAAAATTCCAAATTTTCAAAAAATTCAAATTTCCAAAAATTTAAAATTGTCAAAAAATTCCAATTTTCAAAAAATTCAACTTTTGAAAAATTTTAAATTTTTTGAAAATTCAAATTTCCCAAAATTTCAAAAGTTTCAAATTTCCACAAATGTCAAATTTTCAAAAATTTCAAATGCTCAAAAATTTCAAATGGTCAAAAATTTCAAATTTTCAAAAATTTCAAATTTCAAAAATTTCAAGAACTTCAAATTTTTAAAAATTTCAAATTTCCAAAAAAACTACAAAATCCGAGAAAAATGATGACTAAAACAAGAAAAAATCATTACGCAGAAAATAGTCGCAATGAGAATAATTCTTCGTCTACACTCAATCAATAGCTCGTCTTTTGCAAAAAAAAGAAAAAAATAATCTTCATGATTTCTTCGTTCGCAATAATTCTCAGCAAGTTTCAAGTGGAAAGTGAGAAACTAAAGTTGCAAGTGAGTAATAAAAATAACATTTTCCCTATTACATGGCGGGGGTGACGTACGCAGAGAGTGAATATCGATAAAAGGCCGGTTATAGCCTCGGGGCGTATTGCACGGGTCACACTGTTCAGGAATTGCGGATTGCTACACGATATACACTGTTGGCTGCGTGTTTTATAAAATCCAAGGGTGATGGAGAAAGTGGAGTACAGTGTAAAGGACATTGTAAAGGTTTAATTTGCCTCAATGTAGGGAGGTTCAATGGAGGGCACTTAATGAATTATTAGCGCATCTAAATTTCACTCGCGCTCGACCGAACCTTAAGATTGCATTCGAGAAATTGGACGTGCAAAGTTGCGAAAAAATTTTATGCGTATTAACAGTATCTCCAACTTCAGAAAAAATATTGTCCATTCAAATGACAAATTGTAATTCAGCGCATTCTTCCATGAAAAATTTCTCCAGTGAAAATTCTCAAGAATTGTAAATGGAAAATAAACTCGGCAGGCTTGCACGATAGGGTTGATTTTTTTAAAAAAGTTGCATAATTCCGTTCTGGCCGCGTGTCAGTCAGTCCGTTGGTAACTTTAATTAACCGCGTCGTCTGAGGAAGGGTTATATGGTAGGTGGAGTGCGGATGGCCCGCGGAAAGGACCCCGGCGTCACGTCAAAACGAGTTCATTAAAACTCTGGTCCTAAGATATGTTCCTGAGGAGGAATGAGGCATGACGAAAAAGAAAAAAGGAACGGGTAGAGCGCATCGCGGCATTGTTTCGGATGTTTTACTCTTGTATACAGACAGAGAGACGACACTGACAACAATGCTATCGCCGTATATTTTTTTTAACGTTCAAAATTTCCGAGATTTTTCAAATTGTCGACATTTTTGCAGTTACCAAATTTTTGGAAATCCTCGAAATTTCTTTGGACAAAATCGCGTCCGTGTCTCTATCGCCATAAACCCAAAATTTCGAATGTTGATAACGTCATATCTCGAGAAGGGTTCCAGCTAGAAAACAAAATCTTAAAGAAAAAATATTCCTCTTATGAAAATACACCTATGACATTTTATGACTTTTTCTCGTAACTTGCATAATTAAGGCGCAATGGTAGGTAGAGTCCACGAATAGCGCTTGGGTATTTGGATGCAGCGCGCGCACTATGGCGGGCTAGCAGCACGTAATTTTTGAAAAATGTTGCAAAAAAATGCCAGATCGGATTTACAAATTCGAAGATTTTGGACTCAAATTGTCGAAATTTCGACGAGGTTTACACTTCTTTGGTACACAAAAAAAGACCTCAGCACTTCAAACATACACACAATTTAAATTATTCAGCCAAGTATTTAATCAGCGCATACTATTCTTCCCGCGGAATACCAACCGACCGCCCCCCTCCCACCCAATCTTCGAGCACCTTGGGAATCCTCAAGAGAGGGGCCACGATTTGAGGGGTTTTCGGATGGGAGGGCGGAAGGGGGAGGAGAGGGGGGGGGGGGAGGAAGGGAGACTCCACGCGCGGCGTGCCGGCGCGAATAAATCTTGTTCTAATTGCTCTTGTTTGAAAAAGCGAGATGTTGCACGGCCGATGGCGTCCGACAAAGGACCGTGCCCTTGTGTTTTCGAACGAAGTGCAGACAAGCCAACTCCCGCGGTTAACGCAATTTCACATGGATGTCCGGTAGACGTTGACTTTTATCGATATTTACTGCCGTGAGAGATGTAACTACAAATGCTCGCGTAATGGAATTGTTTTAATTAGCGATCGGTGGGGGTGGGTGGGGGCGGGAGGAAAGGGGGCGGGGGGGGGGGGTGGCGATGTGACTATTTGAACAAAAAGTCTAGTTCTCCTTTTTTGACATAATCTGGATATATTTTATGTAATCGAGATTGACGTTACATAATCAAAATGTTTATCTTTCCAAAATGTCAAATTCTCAAAATTTTCGGATTTTTTATTTTTTTATTTTTCGAATTATTGAAATTTAGTTGATGGTCGTTGTAATTTTTTTCTCTGCAGTTTTTGGTATCTTGATTGACAAATTAATGAGTCCTTGTATTTTAATGTTTCAGGTGAAAATCTGGTTTCAAAACAGAAGAAGTAAATACAAGAAGATGATGAAAGCAGCACAGCAGGGTGGAGGTGGTGGTGGACAACACGGGAGCCTGTTGGCCGGTGGTCCATCGCCTCAGCCCGGACAACCAGGAGGTCTCATGCAAGGCGGTGAGTGTTACGCAATCATCAAAATTTATTTCTTATTTCATTAGCAAGATTTTTATTCTCCTTGATTATTCGTTCAGAATTGATTTATTTGCATTTTATAAGAGCGACAAAGAGAAATATTACGATTACGGATTAGCCGCGGACTATGTTGCCATCCGCGGCTTATGGTGATCATTTTTCATGTTATCTCTCACCTCCATCATCGATTTATAAATGTTTGTTCCCTCCATGTTTTCAGGTGGTGGTAGTTCGGTATCGGGAAGCCCGACGACGGGTTACCTTGGTGGCATTGGTGGCGGTGGTGGTGAAAATACACCAGGCAGTTCGACACCAGGCAGTGACATGTCGCCGCAGCACGAGAGTCCCCCAGCGCCATCATGGACCGGTGAAATGAAGCACCATCCCCACGCACACGCACCACCACACACTCATCATCATCCCCATACGCCGGGGCATCATCCACCACCACCACCCCCGCCGCCACATCACGCGGGATATATGCCGCAGTATTCGTGGTATCAAGCGGATCCCAATCCCGGATTACTCACGTGAGTGATAATTCTTATTCCTTTGGTCTATTTACCCAAAATAGTTGGGTGGGTAGAGGAAAAAATCAATTGAACCTCGAAGAATGATCGATTTTTCCTTCATCAAATTGCAGGGTATGGCCAGCGGTTTAACATCGTCACAACATCCCCTAGATGTCCCGGTTAATCCGGGACCGGCCACAACCCCGTCGGCTGTTTCACGTACCGGAGGATATCCCAGCGTCGCGGCTCCAGGTGCTAGCCCCCGAAGCTCACAACTCGGAAAAAGCCCCCCCTGAGACATCGTCGTACCTCGGTCATCTCATGACCCACTTGGAGTTTTCTGAACCCACCTTCACCGAGCGGCATGAACAACGAAAAAAAAAATAACAATAAAAACTGATGAAATTGCACACAGAAGCAGTTGCACAAGCGTATCTCGGAAGAAAAGAGTGAGTCTGGGGTTTGCTTGCGGCGGTTTTGAATTAATGAAATCCTAATGACATTTTCGTGAGCGAAACAAGGCAATCGCAGTGGCGCGAGATGTAATCAGTGTTGAGTCCCCCCCCCCCTCTCCCTCCACCCCCCACCCGCCCCCTTTTCTGGTCTGGATGAGGCAATGTCGGAGTTGAAAATGGGATCGGTGGAAAAAAAACGATACGTCATGTCGCGATGGTAGGAGAAAAATGAGCCCCACAAGGCCTGGACCCCCTAGGTTCATCAGTGGTAGGCAAAAAAGGGAGGAGACCTCCAATGCTTCCGGTCAATTCACATTTTTTTGGGGATTTTAAAAATAGCAGCAGAGGATAGAATGAAATTCATGACTGGTATGATGAAAAAGAAAATTTAGGAGTGCTCGGCTTGAATCCTGAGTTGTAATGTCATCAGGACATGTGATTTCAAGGTTACGTTGGGATCCGAATGCAGGAATTGTTTCAGGATGCCTGGGAAAGTCCTATGGGGTTGAGCAGGTGGAGGTTTGCCGTTGGGTTGCTCCGGCTCTCAGATCAAGATTTCGAAGCCTGGAAGTCTTGAAGACAGAGTTCCAGGTTCCATGGTTCCAGGTTTCATGGTTCCGTGTTCCATGGTTCCATGAGTCCAGGTTCCATGGTGCCATGAATCCAGGTTCCATGGTCCCAGGTTCCATGGTCCCAGGTTCCATGGTCCCAGGGTCCATGGTTCCAGGTTCCATGGTCCCAGGTTCCATGGTCCCAGGTTCCATGGTCCCAGGTTCCATGGTCCCAGGTTCCATGGTCCCAGGTTCCATGGTCCCAGGTTCCATCGTCCCAGGTTCCATGGGCCCAGGTTCCATGGTCCCAGGTTCCATGGTCCCAGGTTCCATGGTCCCAGGTTCCATGGTCCCAGGTTCCATGGTCCCAGGTTCCATGGTTCCATGGCTCCAAGTTCCACGCTTCCAGGTTCCATGGTTCCATGGTCCCATGGCCCCATGGTGCCCGGTTCCAAATACCATATGACTTGCCCAGATTAGGAACCCATCAGGAAGAACAAACCTCATGAAAAATATATGTAGCAACCTGACTCAAAAGTAGATGAAATTTCTAGTGCCCAACCTGAGTTGCACTTGTTAGTGTCATGTGGGATACTCCACTCAGATGCAGGATATCACGTGATCCTGACGTAGGTCGGAAATTTGATGTGCTTGTTCTCGAAGTCATTTCAGACATGGGTCTGATTCATCACCACTCCATGTAGGGTAGGACATTAGATGGCAGAGTGCTGGACAACCCAGCTTGAATAGTCTTGAAAGTTTTGTTCGGATGAATTGTCCTGTGGTAAGGTGTGCCGTGATCAGGGGAGCCGTAATGATTGGAGGTGTCACCGCCTTTTCAGATCAGCAAGTTCTTTGGTGAATCCAACAATCAGAGAACTTAGCAGAAACGTAGAGATATAGCGATCAAAATTATAGGGATGGATCCACTGATCAGGATGATTTTCAATTTGCGGAATATTTTTCTGGCTATTTGGAAATGACAATGTACCAAAGATTCCGCGGTCTTGGGTCGATTCTGTACGAAATATGTCGAAAAATTGATCTGTAAAATGTCAAATCCACTTTTACCACTGCAATCCTTACTTCATGTTTATTCCATTCACCCGGGAAAAATTAATTCCATTTTTGATTGAGGCACAGTGGTTCTCGTGTTGCGGTGTCGCCCTCAGTGACCGCAGAACCAATTGAGCTGTTGTGGGTAACGAGAAGACCGACTACTCGCAACTCGGCGCAAAATCGAAAATTCTGTTCTACGAAATATACTCAAATCTTTGAATGTTGCACATTCCAATGAAAAATGCAATCTTTCCCCATTTTCATTTTTTAAAAAATGCTGCACTCAAAATTTTGAAATTTGAGACTTTCAGTTTTCAAAATTTTTTTTTATATTTTCGATTTTTTTTATTGTTATTTAGTATTGCTATATTTGTTGTTGTCGAAATTGAGAAAATTGCCCGCAGATACAATCAGACCTACTTTGATACTAGCAGGTCAATAGGAAAATTTTCTCCTCATCAGTATCGGTACAGTAGAGTGCACTTCTCCAGGCTCTAACACGGCTTCACCGTCGAACGGGACTTTCCTGAAAGAAACATCGGTACAACTTGAGGTTCTCCTTGGCTCCCTCCAAGTACTGGGTGAACAGGACTGTCCCTGGGGCCCTGCGCTCTGGTTCAAACTGTGGGAGCGCTCGACAGTTCGGGAACAAATCGGTTTTCATCGGTGCCGGGGTTTGCGAAAATGAAAAAAATGAATTCATTACAGGATGCGACAATGCAAGCCCATTATTGCACAGGTTTTTTCCACACTCTAACATCATTACCAATTCCCCTCCATTCACCCCTAGACACTTCACTGCATCTATCAAAACCCTAATCAGAAGGTGTGATTGTAAAAAATTCAGGTGGAACATTGCGCGGGGGTGAGAAAATTTTTCCATGAAAAATTATACTTTTTATTGGAGAAAATTGATTTGAGTGGTGTGTATATTTTCGTTCCGGAAGTGAGTGGCCACCCCTCGTCCATAAAAATGAAAAATGTAGTCGCTAGACAGGATAAAATGAGTTTATTCTCGAGCCCAGTCATTTGCAATTGTAGGCAAACCGCAACCCCCAGCAGAGCAATGGTGAAAATATTATGTAATATTGACGCACTCCGATTGTATGGATTTTTTTCCGGAATTGTATGGAAAAAGGGAGGTGAGGAAAATAAGACGTGGGGTGGAAAACCCATTAAACAATGACCGATCGGGATTTCGCAGGCGAAGGGGTTGATAAATTGTGGAAAACCCGAGATGAGGGGTGGGTTTTTTTTCTTTTTTCAATCTTGTGACTTCGTGCTTGGGGGAATTAATGGTGGCTATCCTCCTAGGAGAAATTGTACGTGAAGCCGAAGAGTAAATAGTAATAAATATGAATTGTCGGAGAAAATGGGGAAATGAGAGGGCTTGGATTTGGAAGAGGAAATTTGAGTGGATTCACGGTTTTTGATGAGAGCAATGTAAAATGTCAAAATTTTGGAATTTCGAAATTTTTGGAAATTTTGGAAATTTTGAGAATGTTGGAAACTGTTAGAAAGTTTGAAAATTTTAGAAATTTTGGAAATTTTGGGAATTTTGGAAATTTTGGAAATTTTGGAAATTTTGGAAATTTTGGAAATTTTGGAAATTTTGGAAATTTTGGAAATTTTGGAAATTTTGGAAATTTTTGGAAATTTTAAAAATTTCTGGAAATCTTGAAAATTTTGGAAATTTTGGCAATTGACCGACGATTTTATGAATTTCGAATTTCCCCACCTTTCGTATCATGGCCCATCGAATCACGACCATCCACATTTTATTTCTAATCCAAGTATTTCATTTTCTCGTGAAAGAAAATTACAAAAAAAAAAATAATAAATGAAGATGAATATGACCCAAAGGGTTAAATAGAATTTTTTCTAGCGTTTACTAGCATCCTGGCGTATCTACGTCCCCCCTGCCTACGAAATAAATTCCCACTTTGTACATAAGGCGCCGGGAGCCCAAAACAATTCTAGGCTTAAGTCATTAAGTGGATCTATGTAAAATATAACTTTGTGATCTAAGATTGTAAAAAAATAATAACAGTTGTAACTGAAGGATAAATATGGAGAATTGGAATGTACACGTATACATAGCAATTGCCCTCGTCCGAGAGTGACTACACGTGTTTTGATTATGACAGGGTTGCCATATTGATTTTCACAAAACAAAAAACATAAGTGAGTACATAAATAAAATTATTAAAAAATTTTTTACAATTTTGGAAAATTTGCCAAATTATTTTCAATATATTTTTTTTTCTTTCTACATGCAAAGCCGTCAAAATTTGCATTTTTGAAATGTTTTTCAACTATGAAAAATCAGAAAAAAATCACGAATTTCAAAATTCAAAAACGTTTGCAAGTTTTACATTTTCAAAATTTGGAAAGTTTTCAATTTATAAAAAATCCTTCACGTTTCCAAGAATCGTAAAATTTGCAGACAATCCTGATATAAGGAAAAAAGGTCCAGGATTATTATCCCAGAACTGAGATAAAAAAAAATATCACTTCCATAGCTATAAAACATTTCAGAAAAAAATCACCAAACAAATATCCACACAAGTGGGTGCATAGTCTATTGAATCAGTCGAGATGGCAACTCTGCTGATAAAAGAACAGATATAAATAATTATTATCGACGTTATCACGAGAGGATGTGTGCACGTGGCGAGTGAGCAATGTTGTCTATTATATGGTCTTAAATTAGGAAAAAAAAACGAGTCACCCACACCCAGTTCCCCCTCCTTTCTCTCGATTATCCATTTCACCAATTTCCCAGTTGTATTTTTTTTTTTGTAAATTTAATATTTGTTCCTTTTCCTCGGTTCGCGCGATTTACGAATGAGACAAATTGTATTCCCTCCTCTTTAACATAGATGTTATGGAAGAAAACTAAAATACCTTAACTATGATTATTATTGTATAAAATATGAATAATAACTAATTAATTCAATTTCAATGAATTCTTGACTTTTTCTTATCCCTTCGTTTCTATATTTTTTTAATGAAATATGCCGAGGGTCGTTGAATGGTAAGTATAACTATACCTATATAGTGCTATTAAAAAAAATGCGCTCATCCACACAGCCAACGACCCACCCGCCTACCCACTCATCCACACACGCGGCCACCCACCCACTCATCCACACACCCACCCACCTACCCACCCACCTACCCACCCACCTACCCACCCACCTACCCACCCACCTACCCACCCACCTACCCACCCACCTACCCACCCACCTACCCACCCACCTACCCACGCATCCACACACCCCCCCACCTACCCACGCACCCACAACCACCCACCCGATGGCGAAAATCGGCCCCCCCACATGGATGGGTGTCCAGTATTCCCTTTTGAAGAATTGCTGAAGAGCAGCCACCATGGGGAGTACAAGAGACGGGAATGCAGAAAAAAAAACTTCTCCCCCCCCCCCCTCCCCTACCCCCTAACATATTGGTTTGACCCGGAAAGATTTGCAATAAACATTTCGCTCATTCTTATTGCTAAATTCCTCGTCAGGTGTGAAATTCTCATAATTTATGAAACATCACCTGTGAATTCCTATAGTTCACATTGACGAGTAATTGTAACACTTTCCCGATGACTGCTACATAGAAGTCAATGTATAACTCGTACGCTCCAACTGCCCAGTTATTTTCGATGTTAATGAAAATCTGGAGCAGCGTAAATGCCAACGCCCGAGTCAACGATTACTGACGCATACCTCATTTTTTTCCCCCCTCAATGCTTGTTCTCACAAATTTCAACCCTTTAGCTCAAACCTGAAGCAAATAAATACTTCCCACAACTTGGTGTGTGATTATAATATAGACTTTAGCAAAAAGAACTTCATTTTCTATACTTGTTTTTTTATTCTCACTACACTTGGACTCAATTTAAAGTCAACTAGAGGCAATCACTATGTAGAAGTTTTGCGATACTAATTTTACTAAATATTTCACGAAAATGGGGTAATTTCTACACACACTCCTACCTACACCCCCACCCACCTACCCGCAACCACCTACATCTCCATCCACCTACACCTGCATCCACCTATATCCCTATCGACCTACACCTCCACACACCTACACCCCCACCCACCTACTCACAACCACCCATACCCACGACCACCCACACCCACAACCACCCACACCCACAACCACTCACACCCACAACCACTCACACCCACAACCACCCACAACCACCCACAACCACCTACACCCACACCCACAATCACCCACGCTCACAACCACCCACACCCACACCCATAGTCACCCACCCACATACCCACAACGACTGTCACCTATCCACATCCACAGTCACCCACCCACATCCACAGTCACACACCCACACCCACAGTCACCCACCTACCCACACCCACGGTCACCCAACCACACCCACAGTCACCCACCCACCTACCGACACCCACCCACATCCAAAGTCACCTACCCACACCCACTGTCGCCCACCCACACCCACAATCACCCACATCCACCGACACCCACCCACCCACAGACACACACACACACACACATATGTATATGTGGGGTCTCTGAACTTTGGAAATATCGGGAACCCTGGAGATTCAATGGAACATAGATTTTTCATTTCCGCTCGCAAAACTATAGCTTCCACCACTGGAAATTTGATAAATAAATTGATTGATACAAGAAAATTAATTAACGAATTCTCAAGCACCATAATGCACCCCCCATATCTCACAAAATTAACAAACAGTTAAATTACCGATGACAACCATTGACAGCTATGGGAACACAAGACACCAGAATATTACGTCACAAAAAAAATCGCCCATTCTGCCTCAGTGTTTAAAAAAGAGGAAAAAACCATGAGGGCAGTTTGTTCCTTTCACGACTAATGAAAATGTTCATTGTAATTGTTAAAACTTAACAAAAGAGAGAAGTCTATGCGAAGGAAAGTCTTTTTGAGCATGAGAACTGGTGCATAATGCCAACAATGGCTGGAGAAAAGGGCCCTTACTAGCGTTTGTTACCCGAGTTTAGCCGAGAGGGCCCTTTTACGAATGTCAAGACGTGTTGTAAGGCGGGCCCCAACTTCAATTCACCCCCCCCCCCCCCCCCCCCAAAAAAAAAAAGTTTTCATGTTCTCGAGGCCTCTTAAAAGATTACGTCGAGTGGATGTTTATTTCAACTAGTCGCATTCTCTAATTTCACTCATGCAAAAACCCTAGATTTCTCCCCTCAGCATTGCTCGATACAGTTAATTATTTCACGGAATTACTCGTTATTATTATTTATTTCCGAGTTTTAATGGGGCATTTCCGGGGGAAATCAGTGGGCTCCTCTGACACGTGTGTCAAGAGACTGCAGTGACCAATCGACCTAGATTAACTTCGTTGTGCCGAGACTTCCGTCTGATGGATGTAACGAGAGTTGGGAATTACCTTCTTGGTCAGTGCGTGTGGACCCAACTCGTGAGATTTTCCGGCAGTATCATCATTGCACTTTGGATGCTGGAAAAAGGTGATGATGGAGATATAGATATAGGGCGTATGGAGTACTCTGTTCCATTTGGGGATAAAATGTTGGAATTGCGAAAATTTTTTGGGTTCCCCATGGACCGAAAAATTCCCAAAAATTCGGTAACATTGGGACCAGACTCTATAAATTTTCCGTGGAACTACTGAAAATTTATACCAACAGATTAGCTACAAAAAAAACCATATCCACGTAGCGCAAACAAAAATTTTGGAGAAAAAAATAAACTAGTGTAATTATTAGGATATATTGTTATCAAGATTTCATTTCCCCCCACCCTTTTTTTGTTTTTTTTTATCAAGGAACCCCCTCAGACACCAAGTGTCATATTACCATAAATACTTCTCATTCTTATCACTCATTCATCCCTGACAAAATTGAAAGGAAAAAAAGTCAACTCTGTCGATTTATTTTCACCAGTCGCTTATGGCTTCCTCTGATCCGAATTAATTTGTCGATCAGGTTATGCTTTTCTTTTTTCCCCCTGTGACGAGTCCATGGACCTGGGATGATTTATTCCCGATGCTCAAGGGGAGTTGAGACCCCAAAAAAAGGAGCGTTTCGTAGTTGCACGTGGTACACCTATAGCTATATGTGAGCTGCACGTTTTTCAATCCAATCGTTTATAACGTTGTATCTCACGAAGTATTATAGATACGGAAAAATGTGCCAAATAAATATTGTTCCTTATAAAAAAATACATATTTTGTGTTATATGACTTTTTTCGTATCTTTAACCCTTTCGGCGTTAGAGCGTTATAAACAATTGAAATCATTTGGGCAGCTGTAGTAAGAAAAAGGAGAGATTGGAAAAAAGTACACACACACACGCACACGCAATTTTAAATTCTTTATATGAATACAACATAATCAGAGCTTGACCCACTACACCAAAGTCCGACCTGTGTGTGTGTGTGTGTCCGCATTTGCTGCGCACAGCACTTGTCCAGTATTTGGTGGATCGTCTCATATAGGTATGTACGCTGTACATATGAGGGTGGAAGCCCGGGCTGGCTTGGGGGGGTGGGTGGGGGGGGGGGTCAGGGCACTAATTTGCGATTCCACGCAGCGGGAAGGGCGTGGCGGTGTCGCGCATGGGGTGACCTTTGCTCGTTTGCGCGACATTGTCGGACAGCCCCTGCCCTCGCTGTCTGCTCAAGTGGGGGTGCACGTCTATGTGGCTCATCTCCGAGAATTATCAGAGGATGAAAAATAAATTATTCCAGGGATAACGCTTTTCCTTGAATGGAAAAAAAAATCAAGTACACCTTCACATACAAAAAAGTCGCTTGCAATGTAATAAAAAAATTGAACTCTAGAAAAGTTTCCGAGTTTTTTACAATTTTTGGTCCGTCTGAAATGTCAGGGCCTTCTGTGCAATCCCGACGTCACCTGAAACCCAGAATCTATCCCACTAATTATCATCAAGTATTCAATTTTTGGAATCACTAAGTTTACATATATTACTTACTATTACTCTCAAATGTCCGGGCTAACGTTCCCGCGCAGGAAGAGCTACAGAGTACCCCCTCTACGCTCGCAATGGGCGTGACCCCAGAAGGAGAGGGATAACATGATGACTTGAGTGAGGGCCATGCATGGTTCTCCGAGCCCTAAGCTCTCCAAAACGTTTACATTACATCGCCCATGAGACCACGCGCGATACAATGCCGCGATACGGCCGTACCCCTTACGCGCTATTCAAACGCCACGGGTAGTGGGGGCGCACTCCCCTCTGCTCGCTGGCGCTGGGAGAGCTACGGAGTGGGGAGTTAAGTTACGTCACGATATTGAAGTTTTTCAGATCCGTTAAGAATTGGGGATCGGACCAATTCAACTCTGGATCTGGACCGAAACAATTTTTTTTATGGACAAGTTTGATTGTAAAAAAATGATAAACAATATCAATTGCAAATGTTCTATAGAAAATTTCTGGAAAAAAAATTGTCGAAGCACTTGGATATGCTCAACTGCAAGACATGGAAACTGAAAGAGAAAAAAATTTGTCCAGGTGGCGGACCCTGGTGCAGCACAAAGCTACAGCGCGTTGTTATACACGTCAGAAACGGACGTAGCGAACCCCGCCCAAGAGATCATATACCACGCAAGGGTTGGACCACGTGTCTTTGAAATAAATTCACCCCCTCTTCCCCCCCCCCCAACGCCCCCCGTCACCTACGTCGCAGTCCAACCCCTTCTGGGATTATTCAATTAACAATTTTCGACGATAACTATAGTGAACCAGAATAATGAACGGCGGTCATGCAAGCTACATTAGGTCCAATAATTTTTGGATTTCGGAGCAAAAAATGAAGAAACAAAAGGGGAAGTTATTGTTTTGGCCCCGAAAATGAAAAATCGATTTTTCCATAAGATCTCCACGTCTCATGGTATTTCTGACCTTTCTAGACTATTTGAAACAAAATGTCTGTATGTGTGTGTGTGTGTGTGCCGATGTACGTATGTAACCAAAAGTTTCCCGGAACGATTTCTCGTGAACAAATTATCCGATCAAGGTCCTGTATGACGCAATCGAAGCGTGTTGCCGTAACTTAGAGCTTATTAGTTCTTGCTCCATATATGTCTCCTGGTTTTCTATTGTTATTCACAATTTCAATTGTTTATAACGCCGTATTTCACGAAATATTATAGATACGCAAAAATGTGTCGAATAAATGTTGTTCCTTATAAAAAAATACATATTTTGTGTTTTTTAACTTTTTTCGCATCTTCAACCGTTTCGGCGTTAGAGCGTTTTGAACAATTGAAATCATTTGGAGAGCTCTATGGTGAGGAAAATGGGAGATTGGAAAGAAAGTACACACACACGCAGACATCGGGAAGTTATAATTTTGGCACGTGGTGGGTCAAAGTTTGAATTTTAGTTGTCGCATTTTTTGTCATGCCGATCTTGAGATCGGCGGAAAATCGGTACGAGATATAGGGTGGGAGGAATTGACCAGAGTAAACAGAAAAATTTCTGGAGAGTGGAGATAGCGATCTGAGTCGCCTGGGGAATACACGAGCGGAGGATGGACGTCGCCGTTTGGATTAGTGTCACCAGCCCTTTCATAACCGAGTGGGTTCAGTTCGAGTGGGTCATGGGGTCGAGTCGTGCGTCCTCAAATGGCCGTCTTCTTACGCCTGAGTGGCCCTCGAGCATTTCAAGAAGCACCCCCCCGTAATCTGTTTATTCTGGAACAGGTTAAACCTTTTCTTTTCTTTTTTTTTTTTTGGAAGAAAAGAAGGAACCAACTTTTGGGAACTACGACTTCTGTGTATTTTAGATCGACGGAGATATTTTTAATCTTGAGAATTATGTTTTTTTGGCCAGTCGTTTCGGGGGAAAAATCGTCAAATTGTGAGGTCTTCGCTCAGAGATGACAACAGCTGGTCGTTGGCTTGAAAGTTTTTTTTCAGAGTTTTACGGTTCAGTTTTAAATTACTGAACATTTCAAAAATTTCAAAAATTTTTACAATTTCGAAATTTTTTTAAATTGTCTAAATTTCCTCATTTTCTACAATTTTCTAAAATTTCCAAAATTTTCAAAAAAACTCCCAATTTTCCGAAATTTTCAATAATTTCCAAAATTTCCAATATTTCCAACATTACCAAAATTCCCAAAATTTCCAAAATTTTCAAAATTTTCAAAATTTCAATAATTTTCCAAAATTCCCAAAATTCTCGAAATTTCCAAAATTTCCAAAATTTCCAAAATTTGCAAAATTTTCAAAATTTCAAAAATTCCGAAAATTCCCAAAATTTCCAAAATTCTCAAATTTTCCAAAATTTCCAAAATGTTCAAAATTTGCAAAAGCCAAAAGGCTCTGCCATTAAATTCCAAGTATCCAAATGGGGAAGAAGTCGGGATTATTCAAAAACCAATCAAAGGAATTGTGAAAGTTCCTGCCACACAGTCTCACGTTGATGCTACGTTGCTCTGATAAAGATTTTGCTCTGCTAAACCTCATTTCTGAAGTGACTCTGGCATATCCCAAAATCGAGGAAGTCACAGGCACATATGCCCTTCTTCTTCGACAGTCAAAATGTGCATTGGAATTCCGACGATTCAACTCAGCCCCTTCCATTCAACCGCACATACGAACTTTTTTATTCATTCCCGTCTGTGTCCACGAGCCTTTGTCGTGGACTTCCGGTAACCGGATATCGCGGTGCGCATTGACATTAATTTATAAAATATTCGCGACTCCACGCCCCAAAACCGTCCCCCACTCGTGGCTCTTGCTCTCTCCTTTTTTTTCCTTTCTACAGAACTGAAATGCACCACACGCCCTCTATTCTAGCGGCTCTACTGCCTCCGGGTGACAGTCACCCTTAACTTCCGTTGATTTCGTTTTTTTAAGGGAGTATACCAATTTTTTTCCATGTTTGCAATATTAACATTTTTTGAATTTTCCAAATTTTTTGACTATTTCAAATTCAAATTTTTCAATTTTTTTAATTTTCCAATTTTCTTGCAATTCCCCATTTTTTTGAATTTTCCAATTTTTTTTAACTTTTCCAAATTTTTGACTATTTCAATTTTTTCCAATTTTTAAAGTTTGAAATTTTTTTAATTTCCGAAATTTTTCCAAAGATTTCATCTTGATTTGACCTCAAAATCCGTTCCTATTGCGCATGCGCACAACATTACTGCGGTCTGCAAATTCTTTGAATGCAATTCCCAATTCCTCGGAATTACATAATAATAGTATAATGCCCAAATTTAATGCTTTCATGGCCCCTCTGATGATTAAAAAATTGCGATAGGCATCAAAGTCCGTTGAGCAGTGCTGTGAACTCAGGGTGCAAAATTCAGGGGGGAGGGGGCGGGGGGGGGGGGGGTGCGCGCCAGGAGGTAAGTGAAAAGCTAGTGACTCTCGTCGAACTACCCTGCATGAGCCGCGCACCCCCCCGATAACGAGTGAGCTTTTTTATGGGGACCGGTAACGCCCGCGATCACCGTTTCATGGGGTCTAGCGTCCGATTTCAGGCCTCGTACCTTTCCCCGTCTCTGCCACGTGCCCAACTCCCCCACCCCAGAATGCGCATTGTTGGGTCTTTTGTACCTTGTGACAGACTTTCTTTTTTATCCATCCATACATTATTGTCGCACAGACCGCCAAAGACGTTTCGTGTATAAAAATTGCGAACACAATTTTTCGGTTGGTTTTTTGAGCGCATGCGCGGAAAAGTCCATGCATCTATATTTAGGTATATATATAGCAAAATTTTTGATGTTAGATTTTTCACTGCTCTGGCGATTTTCGATAATTTTTTTAGACTCATTTTATTTATTTTTCTAGTTTTTTTTTCACGAAAATTTATTTAACTAGTGGGGTAAAAGTGTGTATGTGTCCGTTGGGAACACAGGCAAAATTTCCCGATTTGTAATTTCTGTTTGCCATTCCTAGCTTTTCCGATACGTTAAATGTTTCAATCCCATTTATCAAGCAGACAATTATGAATATTTGAGTAGCCGCATAGTCAGCGTAAGGACGAGAACTATGCGCTTTACTGGAGTGGGAGTGAGACGCCAATAGGGGTGCAAGCGCTCGAGGGTTAAACCCGTCATACCTCCTCAATTATGACAAATATGGAAAAAAGTGATAAGAAATTAAATATGCATTTCCACTTACAGAGCAAATTCTGTTTAACAGTTTTTGTCGTATCTCTTACCGTTTTTGAAATAGAGCGTTGTAAACAATTCAATTGTTAATAACAAAAAACTGCTCGGTCAATTTAAACCAAAAACTAATCCGATCTGAGTTGCATGAAGACGCTCCGAATAACACCTCGATGACCCAGATCGTTCTACCCGTTCGTGAGAAATCGTTAACGGAAAATTCCGATTCCACACATACAAACACACACACAGACATTTATTTGAAATTCGGCGGGAAGCATTTTGGTATACTTAAAACCCTAGTTACGAATGGAAATGAGCAAAATCGATTTGGAAAAATCGGGAAGTAAAAAAAAGTGTATTTAACACAAAAAAATATGGTAAAACAAATTGTGTTGACCAATTTCTTATAAATTTCACGCAAACTCATAAATAATGTAAAACCTATAATTGTTCAGCGAAGCAATATTTCTTTCACTAATTTTCCCGTTTCTTCAGCTAATTAATTTGAATATACTCTTACTGAAATAGATTGTCTCTGCCATTCAATTGCCACTGAACGACAAAAAAAAAATATATTTGCATGAATGAAGCGAAGACGCTTGCACACGCGACTCGAATGTAATTGACGCGCCATGGAGTTTGCCGTTGTGTATATAGCGCACCGTACTACATTCACCCTTAATGAGAATCCCATTAATTACACTAATGAATCCCGGAATCCCATCGGTGGATTCGCCTAATCAAGCTGCAGGTATGGGGTCACAAAAAGTGATGGAACGAATAAAAAATAGATCTATAAACCTGAAGGTCTACAAAGTAGAAAAAAAGAACATTAAAAGCAACACAAACAAAAAATTGTAATTTCGTGCGTAACAAGATTGTACGAAGAATATTTATTGGTCTTTAAACAACTGATTCAATTCAGACAAATACGTCGATTTGTTAGCTGATGTCTCTTGTATTTGTATTTGGAGTTTACATAAAAGTTAAGCTTTTAAGAGATTTTTTTTTCGGTGTAACGCAAGAAAATTTTCTCTCAACGGTCCTTCTGGAATGAATGAAAAGTATTTCACTTTTTTTTGGTCTATGCATCGCGTAGGTTCTACGTCTGAAAGAACAATCCGTTCTTACAGAACAATCCGTTCCTATAGAACAATCAGTATCCACAGAACAATCCGTTCCCAGATAACAATCCGTTCCCACAGAATAATCTGCTTTCACAGCACAATCGGTTGCCACAGAACAATCGGTTCCCACACAACAATTGGTTACCACAGAACAATCCGTTCTTACAGAACAATTCGTTCTCACAGAACAATCCGTTCTCACCGAATAATCGGTTCTCACCGAACAATCGGTTCGGACAGAACAATCGGTTCCCACAGAACTATTAATTCCCAGAGAATAATCGGTTCCCACAGAACAATCAGTTCCCACAGAACAATGCGTTCCCACACAATAATCGGTTCCCACAGAACAATCCGTTCCCACACAATAATCGGTTCCCACAGAACAATCGGTTCTCACCGAACAATCGGTTCCCATAGAATAATCAGTTCTCACATAACAACCAGTTCTCACAGAACAATCAGTTCTCACAGAACGATCGGTTCCCACACAATAATTGGTTCCCACAGCACAATCGGTTCTCACCGAACAATCGGTTCCTACCGAACAATCCGTTCTCACCGAACAATCGGTTTCCACAGAACGATCGATTCCCACAGAACAATCCGTTCCCACTCAACAATGCGGTCCTACAGAACAATCTGTTCTCACAGAACAATCAGTTTCCACAGAATATTCCATTCAACCATTACCAACAATTCCATTCTTTAAAACCGTATATCTTGAGATGGTTGAAGATGACGACAAATGTATCCAACAAATATTGTTCCTCCGCTAAATCTCTACATTTCATCTGAAACGATTTTTTACCGATCCCTAATCGTTCTCACCACACCCCGATATGAACAATTCAGTTCGTTTATTCCATGTCGCTACTTGTTCCTTGCTCTGCACCATTCATTTATATCCCTTCCAATATCTCTGAATGTCAGTTCAAGGTCAACGTTCTGTGCTCCACACACGGAAATGTTCCAAATGAACATTGTGTGGAGAACAGCAAGTGTTTACAATTGTGCGTGAGCATACGGAAGCTCCACTGAAATGAAAACAAGAAAAAAATCAGTCCGACATGAAAAGTGAAGGAATTGAGTGAGGAAAAAACAACTTGGAATGCTGGTTGAAGCAACAATGAGCCATCAGGGCTTCGTCCGGTGTGACCCAAGATATCGCGTGGGCTTTCCAGACTCTACCTTATAACATCCCATTCCCTTACTCTTTATGTTTCACCGAGTGCGTCTCGACAGGCCGCTTCCGACCTTCGTTACAATTGCCAACAATTAAACGACGTGCTAGTCCAGCAATGGAGGCCTCAAAGGTCGTCCATGTAGTCAGGCTTGAAATGCAAACCTCCTTGTCTCAAGTAGATTCGGACAAGTTGTTTTAATGCTAATTTTTGAAGTGAACCTTCTTATGGGAGGGTATTGAAATTCGGATCGGCAACATTTTCTGTGACGGAAGTAGGTGGTGGGGGTAACACGTAGCGTCGAGAGAGTGGGGGCCGTGACTCGATTGCCTTCACTGATCTCTGTATACCTGGATAGCTGAAAAGGCAGAATTCTCTCCCATCAAAGCCAAAAGTCGAATTATTATTTCAGCTACTCCCTATGAAGTTTCACTTCTGTCGCGTGTCTTCATGACACGTCGTATTTTTTTTTTTATCTTTAACGCCTTCGATCCATTATGGATATGCGGGATGAGCTCCCGCTCATCAGGCATTCCGAAAAAAGTCTCTGTCGGGGATTTGAGCCTCGGAACCCAAGCGCCAGCGCCAAGCGCGCTTAGTCCTCTCGGCTATTCTAATCTCCGTTTTCTTTCTAATCAATGAAAATCGCCGAGAATAAAATCGCATCTTTTTCGCTCGAGAATGATGGAACCTTTCCTGTCATCTTCATTGATGGCTTTTTCCCAGTTGTAATTTTTAAATCCGTTCCAAAATAAAAATCAAACATGCGGTACTAATCTACGGCAAACCTCTGATTGTCGTACACCAAAATTGTCGGCCAACTATATTTTCCTTGGGCACCATGTTATGACACTACGCTCTCGTGATTTATGCCCACCAGAAGATCGGAATAATGAGCGTTATCAATAGCGGCTTGTGGTTAAACAAACTCGAAAACTTCAAACAGTTGGTGGGGTAAAAATCCAATTCAAATGGTGGACTAACCACCTGTTCAACGGAATTCGTTTGCCACCTGTCAATAAGACCACTCTTAGTTTGGCATTGATCTATCAGTGTTATTGGGTTACTTCGTTAGGAGGCGATAGCGGTAATGACATATGGGTAATTAATTCCAACATCATGTCAATAATCATATGTTCCAGTGCTATCATCCAGACTATCCAAATTCAATGACGCAAATCATTTTTCATCATTGAATGGATTGCGGCGAATCATAATTCATGGAGCTCGATCCGGAAGTGCTATGAATAATACTATTCCCACTATTTTTTTTTTCCTATGTACTCCACAATTTTTGGGAGGTGTGAATTTTATGAAGGTCTTGACGAAGACTTATGTATTTGATTTGGCGCTACCAGGGGAAAACAACTTCGCGGTTTTGGGTATATAATCACAGAAATTTTCGGGGAACGGCACTCTGCATGATTAGTTCCAGTGATCGATATCGCAATGAAGCCACTGATAATTATTTTCTTGTGTTGTTTCCTTAATGGAAACTATTGCAGTGAAGAGCCAACTTGGTTAACCGACGACGAGATCATCGAAGTGTTTGGTACCAACGGCTCAGGTATGATGTAATAAATGTTTATAGAATATTTTCGCTGCTTATTTCGCATACGCACATCCATGGACCAGCTCGTGCCGAAAATCGAGTAGTTTTGTCGATTTTTTTAGCAACAATTTGCAATATCTCACTAATTATGTGAGCTAGCGTAAAAAGTTGTACAACATAAAATGTGCATTTTTACACGTAGAGCAACTTTTGTTATACATATTTCTTTGTAGCACCAACGGTTCTCCCAACAGAGCGTTATGAACAATTAAAATCCATCGTCGAGAGCCTTACATTAACTCATCCTGTCAGGAAGCTAAACACGGGATTATCTCCTTAACAAGTGGCTTGGCACAAAAACATTATAAAATGTTTTTTATCAAGAATTGAATTTGCTACAAAAAATCTTTATGTCATTTTTCTCTAAACCGCCGTGGTCACGAGATATGCTGCGAATAAGTGGAAGAAATCGCGTTCGACTAGTGACTGAACAGTTTTAGGGAGAGATCCCAAAGTGTGGGATAAAAAATCTCTGAGACGATAATCACATTTTGATGCCTATATGACCAACTTTTATCGATCCTGTTGCAGCACCGACATACGGTATCACCGAAATAGACATCCCTGACGGAAGGGTAAGACGTGATGCTGATGACGTTTGGAAGTTGCCGGTGTCGTTCAGTGATGGGACCAGGAAAATTTTGAATTTAAAGCGAACTGAGGGAATTTTGGCAAACTCTGAAACTCCGGTGTTTTACGCTAAGAGCCAAGGAGATTCTGGTGAAATTACGTACACACCTAGTAAGGTAAGGACGGTGCATATTGATTACTCAATGACGTTTATCATTGGCATTATTATCATTCCTATTATCGTGACCCTAAGTTGAGATTGAACTCTTAGGACCGCATCCGATTCTCCATTTTCCCATATAATGACATATAATGATGAAGCCAATACTTTTCCAGGACCTGAAGTATCTAGGAGAATTCGAATTCTATCAGGATTATGATCACAAGGCTGCAGTCGTGGTGTTCCGCGATCACAAGCGAATTGTAAGTAAATGAATCATGGTCTAGATGCGACCATATTGAGTATAGGGAATTCCCTTTGACCGAAACGGGGGGTGGGGGAGGGGGGGGGGGTTGAAGGTGGAGGTAAATAATTTTTTTGCCTGCCGAATAACAATACTCAACTACAACTCGATCCTTTATCAAACTTAGGAAGGATTCGTGGAGTACTACCGGTTCGAAAGAGCAGCTGATAAACTTAAGACTGGCCAGTTGACCAATAAATACATCCTGGCCCCAGAAAAGTCATTGGAGCAATATCGTACTTCAGGTAATGTGGCATTAATTGGTAATTATTCGGAGCAGCTGAACCTCCAAGAACCAGACTTGTTCCAAGACTTTGTTCCAAGATCCAAAAGCATGTTGGATAAGGTTTTTTGAAGTACTTGGAACTCTTTCGGGAGTTCCTGCACAGCTTCCCTGGTGAACCGAGCCTAGCAATAATTGTTTTATGCTTTTTATATGCAGGAATACCAGTTTCCACCAGAGTGAAACGTGAAGAGCCTGTAAGACATGAGTCCCCTGAAACCGTCTATCCTCAATTATTGATTCAGCTAGAAAGATCTGACACCAAGTGAGTATAATTCTCGATTCTTCAGAGCCTTATTGCACAATTGTATCAACCATCTAACATTCCCTCTTCGGATATCTTACGAATAAAGCATGCAATAGCCCTCACAAGCAATGATAAGCTTGCTACGTCATGAAATTGCTTCACTGCTTGAACCCTTGCAGCTCTTCAGAACATTCTACCGTGGAAACCGACAGAGATATAGAAAAACGTTTCAAATAAAAGTTGTTCCTCATGTGAAAACACACATTTTTTGTTATACGACTTTTTTTCTCAGGGTGATAGCCTTGGAGATATCACATAATGAACCTTGTGACCATCCAGGACTAACCTAGAGGTCGCTCCAATTAATCATGTTCTCCACCGTTTTACAGGGACCACCTGTTCCAAACGTTCACCCAGATGCTAATGTATTGGAACGGAGCAGATATGCTGTACAGTAATCTGGAAAGTCCGCGAATAAAGCTAAATATCGCTGGATTTATAGTACCTCTGGTGAGCCTTAGCTTTTTCTATATCTGAATTATCTCAAATTGCCGAATAACTGGACTCCATCATGACTTATAGGATGACTCCACCACACCATGGATCACCAGAGCCCAAGTATTCGGCAACGGGGAAATCATAGATGATACCGTGGGGTTGCGGGAGTTAGGATCCCATTTCTCCATGTACTCCGACGTGTTTCCTCCAGGCCAATATGACTTCATGATCAGCTTCACATCGTAAGCCTTCACACCATCCTACCAATATTATTAATTTGGGAGCAAAAATTATAAGGTCTGTTCTATTTCAGGAAGGCACTTCATCCAACTGGACGGGTATTGGGTAAGTATCGGGAGATTGATACTAGATTGATCGCCTTATTCCTACGTCAAACATTCAAGGTGCCCAGAAATTGCTTCGAATGGAATTTGGGAAACCAGTAATGTATATTTGATGTTCAACCACAAAGATTGTTGTCCTGTCGATTTTCTTCCAAACGTAGCATGTATCGTTCTTACTGCAGACAGAACAGTCATTCTAAATCCGGTGTCCATATCAGATGTCCTTGAAGACACCCAAATGCTTCTTTCTCCTGTCATGGCCCTCTTAGCACACAGTGTCCCAAAACTGCGGACCTGACTTTTGAGGGTGGAGAGAGGGTGAAATTCCAAGTCAAAAGTTCCTCTCCAACTGTTCTGTCTGAGGCAAGCACCCCCATGAATATATCGCAGTTTGAAGGTGAACTGTTCCGGCTCTGCTTAGCCCACCAGGGAACAGTTCTCTGAATCGGAGTTCTACTTGAAACAGTTCCTAGAACTTAATGTTCACCTGTAACAGATCTCGCGATTAGAGCACTCGGCCAGTGCTGTCAGTTCCGAAAACGGTTCCAAGTGAACGAACAGTGCTAAGAATCGTTTGCCGTGATGGGTTCTGGAACTTGTTCCATGGGAGATTTTACTTCCGAGAACCGTTCCCGGAACGGTTTCAGATGAAACTTCAATTCCGGGAACGGTTCCACGAATCACTCCAGGCGGAGGAACAGATCTGTTCCTGATTAACATTAAGTTCTCGGAAGTGTTCCGTGTGGAATTCCGATGACGAACACTGTTCCCCAGCGGGCTAAGCACTGCCGGAACTATTCAACTTCCTACTTAAAACCCATTTCCGCCAAGTTGCGGTTCCAAATTGAATCAGGGACATTTTATCTGAGATGTTATTTTGACACTTGCTACCAAATAGGATGTGATGATCCATAAGCTGATCAATCTAAATGGGATTTTATCTCCACAAATTGATCTACTAGAAAAAATCTGTTTTAAAATTTCAGGAGTCGCTTATCTTGATGTTGATTGCAGCTATCGACACCATCGTGTTGCTTTGCTTCGCAATAATTTGGCTAGTTACATAGTTGGTACTCACGAACTTGGTCATCTGTAAGTATGGGTTATATTCGTCAATAATTCGAACATTGTACTCCGTTTACTTTATTTTTGTCAATTTGTAAACCAGGTACGGAATCGTTAGAAGCCGTGGAACGAAAGCCGCCATGTGTGGGCATGCATGTGTGTGTGTGTGTGTGTGGATCTGTGTATGGATGGAAACTTGTCTCCTACAGATACCATTTTTTTAACAATTGCATTTCTTCCTTTTTCAATATTTCATATGAACCCACATGTGATAATTAATATTTTATATTCAGTCTATCAGTTGGTCATGATCAGGACTCAACACATTGTCATGACAGTAGCGGAATAATGGGATCCACAACCAATGGAGGTTCAGAAAATTTCGAGTGGTCAGTCTGTGCTAAAGAGTCGATACAGAACTATATGAGGTAAGGTAGTACAAAGTGACTTATCCAACGGAAACTATATGTGGTAAAAACAAAATATGAAATTCTCGTTCTTCTGAATAGCTTCAACACTTTTAACACTTAAATTCTAATCAAATTCTTCTTCACTCTAATCCAAGGTTCACCATAATTACACCCACTTCATCATTGTGCAAGTTGTCAGCCCTAATAATCGTTCTGATTTATTTCAGAAAGTGGAAGTCCACCTGCCTCGACAATTGTCCCCAAACGAAAGCCAATTGCGACAATGCACAATCGCGAAATGAAATCACGTTCCCATGTATCTACGATCCTGAAGAATTATGTCTGCAGCGTGAGATGTCTTTCATTGGGGTACGTAAACATTAGCAGTCAATCTTTCTATGGGCTTGACGTGAGTAAGATTGAACTAGGTGAAGTGAGAGCTTGATCCGATTCGACTCTACTTGATCCGCAGTAGCAGTACTTGATAGAAGTCGAGCTTTAGCCGATTCAAGTCGCGCTTCTCCTCAATGACAATGTTCCTGAAGCCATCTCTCATGCTAAAAATTCAGTTCAATATTTCTTGTTGTTATCAAAATGAGTCACCAATAGATCATCGAATGTTTTTCCGTGTTGATGCAATTGAAGGTACACCCTGACCCCTTCTTGCGGAGTCAATGTAGACTCCCCGCGCGGGATTCGATCCTTGGACCTCTAGCACCAAAGACCGGTGCTCTAGCCACGTGACCATTGCCGTCAGTGTTACTCTCCTTCAATTCCGCTATCAGATAACCTACTGTTAAAAATTTTCCCTTAAAAATTACAATACATATATCGGCAGCAGTGTACCATTACCGTAACGAAAATTTACACTACGGTCTTGCAGCTTCTTTTACATTACGCCACTGTTGAACTTGGAACTTGGAGTGAAAATTCACCGACATATAATCAGACAATTAATTTACAGACATTAAGAGACACGTGTTAAAATCTTACAATACAGTTATGTATCTACACGTGATTTTAAGGTCGCGGTGGTAAATTACACGCGGTGTGCGTTCCACGCACCCCTTCGGCTAATGTATTCTAATCAAGAAATGTTTTATTGCCAACAGTTGGATTGCAACGATGGTATAATGTGCAGCAGTGGTCGACAGGTCTATCATAATTACTGCAACGGCGTGCTATCCGCGGACTTTTCGCTAATGTGTAAACTGGGCAAGGGATTCATTCCATTCATCAAAAACTACGTTCTGCAAGTTCGAGACGGAACAGTGTGTACCCCAAATGAACTGGGACAAATGGGGGTGAGTTCCCACTGATTTGAAGCTTCATGCACTGAAAAAGAGTTCTAATATATAGGTCAATTCACAGGTTTGTTACGATGGCAGGTGCCTTCCAACTTCTTCGAATGTAACAGCTGCAAGACGCTGCGCCGTGTGACTTGCCATCATACCATGAAAGTATTGTTCGTTACCTAGATTAATATAGAACATTTTTTACACGAAATGTAAGATGATTAGTTGATATGGAATAAATGACAAAGATTAAAGGATCTTAAGTTTTTATGTCGACTTGTGCAGTGCCAAGTGCTTCATCTTGATCCTTGTCCCATGTGCTGTCTCCTTCCGATGGAGCGGTAAGCTAGAAGCCATCTTCTCATTCGGATCCATGATAAATATTCATTTGTTCTCTCTCTCTCTCGCTCTCTCTCTCTCCCTCTCCCAGTAACATTAATAGACTAATTCTCATTAATGAAAATCACACAAAATCAGATCACATCGTTTTCACTCCATCACAATTTCCCTGCAATAAACAAAATGCCTCGGTTAGCACAGCTAACTCGAACAATAAACTCCAAAAGCTCATAAAATTTGATTTTGGGGGAGGTAAAAAACTATCACTAGGAAGCATGGCAACGGCACGCTGGAATGGGCAGCATTATTTGAAATGGCAAGGTCGTTGCAGGTATAAATGACGGCTGATCGTCACGACTGACAGTAATTCTGGATTAATGTACAGAATACAGAGTTGTTGGAAAATGGATGACGAAACATCGCGAGAAATGCTCGAAAAATACATAAGTATTCCCTTATTCAATGCTAATTACATACCAGACAGAGTGCGGCATTGGCGCTCTATGGACATTAGCCAATAATGACCCCGTTAACATCGAAAACGACGAACGTCGAAAATTCTCTGTCTTTACACGGAAAATAATTTGATTATAAACATGAAGATTTTAGCAGGCGTCACATAGGCTTCCTTCGTTAGGAGTCGGTGGCGATAAGGACATATGGATAAGTAATTTCGACATCATGTCAATAATCATATCTCCCAGTGCTATTATCCAGAGTATCCAATCGGATTAATCATAATTCATGGAATGAAGCACGACAATCCAGAAGCGCTGTCAATAACACTATTCCCACTATTTTTCCTCTATGGACTCCACAATCTTTGGAAGGTGCCTGTGAATTTTATGAAGGTTTTGACGTATATAATCGCAGGTATTTTCTGGGAATCGACACTGTGCATGATTCCTTCCCGCGATCGATATCGAAATGAAGCCACTGATAATTATTTTCTTGTGTTGTTTCCTTAATGGAAATTATTGCAGTGAAGAGCCAAGCTGGTTAACTGACGACGAAATCATCAAAGTGTTTGGTACCAACGGCACAGGTATGATGTAATAAATGTTTATAGAATATTTTCGCTGCTTATTTCGCATACACACATCCATGGACCAGCTCGTTCCGAAAATCGATTAGTTTTGTCGATTTTTTTAGCAACAATTTGCAATATCTCACTAATTATGTGAGCTAACGCACAAAGTTGTACAACATAAAACGTGCATTTTTACACGTAGAGCAACTTTTGTTATATATATTTTTTTGTAGCGCCAACGGTTCTCCCAAAAGAGCGTTATAAACAATTAAAATCCATCGTCGAGAGCATTACAATAACTTGCCCTGTCAGGAAGCTAAATACGGGATTATCTACTTAACAAGTGGCTTGGCACAAAAACATTATAAAATGTTTTTTATCAAGAATTGAATTTGCTACAAAAAATCTTTATGTCATTTTTCTCTAAACCGCCGTGGTCACGAGATATGCTGCGAATAAGTGGATGAAATCGCGTTCGACTAGTGACTGAATCGTTTTAGGAAGAGGTCCCAAAGTGTTGGATAAAAAAGCTTTGAGACGATAATCACATTTTGATGCCTATATGACCAACTTTTGTCGATCCTGTTGCAGCACCGACATACGGTATCACCGAAATAGACATCCCTGACGGAAGGGTAAGACGTGATGCTGATGACGTTTGGAAGTTGCCGGTGTCGTTCAGTGATGGGAGCAGAAAAATTTTGAATTTAAAGCGAACTGAGGGAATTTTGGCCAACTCTGAAACTCCGGTGTTTTACGCTAAGAGCCAAGGAGATTCTGGTGAAATTACGTACACACCTAGTAAGGTAAGGACGGAGCATATTGATTACTCAATGACGTTTATCATTGGCATTATTATCATTCCTATTATCATGACCCTAAGTTGAGATTGAACTCTTAGGACCGCATCCGATTCTCCATTTTCCCATATAATGACATATAATGATGAAGCCAATACTTTTCCAGGACCTGAAGTATCTAGGAGATTTTGAATTCTACCAGGATTATGATCACAAGGCTGCATTCGTGATGTTCCACGATCTCGGGCGAATCGTAAGTGAAGGGATGATGCTCTAGATGCTTACCTGTCGAACAATAATAGACTACATATTTTGTCAAACTTAGGGAGGATTCATGGAGTACTACCGGCTCAAAAGCGTAGCTGATAAGTACATTCTTGTCCCACAAAAGTCATCGCAGCGATATCATACTTCAGGTAACATTGTATTAATTAATACTTGTTCTCCACCCTGCGATGATATTGTAATCACCCCGAAATCCAATTTTTTCATTTCGGCCTGTAACTAGTGTCTTAAGGGTACCAAAATGATCCCCAAAAAATTCTGAGTCAATGTCTGTGTGTGAGTGTGTGTATGTTTGTATGTATGCGCCCTAAATTTGGGTCAACGATTTCTCACGGATGGATACACCGATCAAAGCCATCGAGGTCCCAATCGACGCGTCTTCATGCAACTCAGCCCTGATTAGGTTTTGATGGATAATAATTCAGAATATATATTGTTATTAACAATTTCAATTGTTCATAACGTTATATCTTGGAAATGGTTGGAGTTAGGGAAAAAATTTGTTAACATAAGTTGTTCCTCATACCAAGATCCACATTTAATGTCTATTCACTTTTTCCCATAAGGATTGGACGGTATTGGCTCTTTCGGTCTTCTACCTCAGTTTTACCTGAGGTGTATATAGGTATACTTGAAGAGCATACCCCTTTTTCCCATAATGTGCATAATTGGTGGAAAATTCGTTCAGACAATCTTCACAGCTTCCGTTGCGGACCACACCTAACAATAATTGTTTTTTGTTTATATACAGGAGTACGAGTTACTAGAAGAGTGAAACGTGAAGACTCTCTAAGATATCAGTCCCCTGAGACCGTCTATCCTCAATTATTGATCCAGGTGGACCGACCTGACAACAAGTGAGTATAATTCTTTATTCTTGAGTGCCTTATTTACTCTAACATTCCCTCTTATTGTCAAGAATCTGCCTCACTGCTTGAACCCTTCCAGGTCTTCATAACACCCTACCGTGCAAACCAACAGGGATATAGAAAAACATTTCAAATAAAAGTTGTTCCTCATGTAAAAACACACATCTTTTGTTATACGACTTTTTTTCTCAGGTTGATAGCCTTGGAGATATCACACAATAAACCTGGTAATCATCCATGACTAACCTAGAGTTCGCTGCAATTAATCATGTTCTCCACCATTTTACAGAGGCCACATGTTGCGAGCACTCACCCAGATGATAACGTATTGGAACGCGGTAGATATGCTGTACAGTAATCTGGAAAATCCGCGAATAAAGCTGAATATCGCTGGATTTATAATACCTAAGGTGAGCTTTTTCTATGTCTTAATTGTCTCAAACTGTCAAATAACATCTGGACTCTATCATGACTTCTAGGATGACTTCACCACACCATGGATCACGGAAGCCCAAGTATTCGACAACAGTGAAATTATAGATGATAGCGTGGGGTTGCGGGAGTTAGGATCTCATTTCTCCGCGTACTCCGACGTGTTTCCATCAGACCGATTTGACTTCATGATCAGCTTCACATCGTAAGCCTTCAACCCACTCTACCAATATTGTTGATTAGGGAGTAAAAGAATTATAAGTTTTGTTCACTTTCAGGAAGTCACTCGATTCATCCGACAAGACGATGGGTAAGTATGGAGAGATCGATGCTGGAACAATCGCCTTATTCTTATATCAAACATCCAAGGTACCCAGACATTGCTTCGAATGGAATTCGGGCAATCAATTTGACGTTCAATATCGACAATTTTTGTGCTGTCTGCTTTCCTTCAAACGTAGATGTCTTTCGAAGACACCCAAATGCTTCTTTTTCCTGCCATAGCCCTCTTAGTACACGGTGTCCTAAAACTGCGGACCTGACTTTTGAGGGTGGAGAGAGGGTGAAATTCCAAGTCAAAAGGTCCTCTCCAACTTTTCTGTCTGAGGCAAGCACCCCCATGAATATATCGAGGTTTGAAGGTGAACTGTTCTGGCTCTGCTTAGCCCACCAGGGAACAGTTCTCTGAATCGAAGTTATACTTAGAACAGTTCCCAGAACTTAATGTTCACCTGGAACAGATCTCGTGATTAGAGCACTCGGCCAGTGCTGTCAGTTCCAAAAACGGTTCCAAGTGAACGAACAGTGGTAAGAATCGTTTTCCGTGGTGGGTTCTGGAACTTGTTCCATGGAGGATTTTACTTCCGAGAACCGTTCCCGGAACGGTTTCAGATGAAACTTCAATTCCGGGAACGGTTCCACGAATCGCTCCAGGCGGAGGAACAGATCTGTTCCTGATGAACATTAAGTTCTAGGAAGTGTTCCGTGTGGAACTCCGATGACGAACACTGTTCCCCAGCGGGCTAAGTACTGCTGGAACTATTCAACTTCCTACTTGAAACCCATTTCTGCTAAGTTGCAGCTCCGAATTGAATCAGGGACATTTTATCTGAGATGGTATTTTGACACTTGCTACCAAATAGGATGTGATGATCCATCAGCTGATCAATCTAAATGGGATTTCATCTCCACAAATTGATCTACTAAAAAAATCTGTTTTGTAATTTTAGGAATCGCTTACATTGATGTTGATTGCGACTATCAACAAGATCGTGTTGCTTTGATTCAAAATAATTTGTTCAGTTACATCGTTGGTGCTCACGAACTTGGTCATCTGTGAGTATGGATTATATTGATCAATAACTCAAACATTGTACTCCGTTCCCTTTTTTTTCTCAATTTGCAAATACTATAAGTAATCGTTAGAAGCCGTGAAAAGTAACCCACCGTTTACTGTGTGTGTGTGTATGTATGTGTGGATCTGTGTATGGATGGAAAATCGGCTTCTATAGATACCATTATATTAACAATTGCATTTCTTCCTGTTTCGATATTCCATATGAACCCACATGTGATAATCAATATTTTATATTCAGTCTATCAGTTGATCATGATCAGGACTCAACAAATTGTCATGACAGTAGCGGAATAATGGGATCCACAACCGATGGAGGTTCAGAAAATTTCGAGTGGTCAGTCTGTGCTAAAGAGTCGATACAGATCTATATGAGGTGAGATAGTACGAAGGGTCTTATCCAATGGCAACGACATTTGGCAAAAAGAAAATATGAAATGATAGTTCTTCTGAATAGCTTCAACTATCTGCTCAGTCACTGTCTATGAGCCAAGGCTCTCATCACTAATGATCGTTACATTTTATTTCAGTAAGTCGAAGTCCACCTGCCTCGACAATTGTCCCGAAACGAAAGCCAATTGCGACAATGCACAATCGCCAAATGAAATCACGTTTGGATGTATCTACGATCCTGAAGAATTATGTCAGCAGAGTGAGATGTCCTTCAGTGGGGTACGTAAACATTAGCAGTCGATCTTTCTATGGACTTGACGTGAGTAAGATTGAACTAGGTGAAGTGAGAGTTTGATCCGTTTCGACTCTACTTGATCCGCAGTAGCAGTACTTGATAGTAGTCGAGCTTTAGTCGATTCAAGTCGCGTTTCTCCTCAATGACAATGTTCCTGAAGCCATCTCTCATGCTAAAAATTCAGTTCACTATTTCTTGTTGTTATCAAAACGAGTTACCAATAGATCATCGAATGTTTTTCCGTGTTGATGCTATTGAAGGTACACCCTGACCCCTTATTGCGGAGTCAATGTAGACTCCCCGCGCGGGATTCGATCCTTGGACCTCTAGCACCAAAGACCGGTGCTCTAACCACGTGACCATTGCCGTCAGTGTTACTCTCCTTCAATTCCGCTATCAGATAACCTACTGTTAAAAATTTTCCCTTAAAAATTACAATACATGTATCGGCAGCAGTGTACCATTACCGTAACGAAAATTTACACTACGGTCTTGCAGCTTCTTTTACATTACGCCACTGTTAACCTTGGTACTTGGAGTGAAAATTTACAGACATATAATCAGACAATTAATTTACAGACATTAAGAGACACGTGTTGCAAGTTTACAATACAGTTATGTGTTTACCCGTAATTTTTAGAAAGGAATCATGTATTTATTGTTGTTAATTTTACCAACAGCTGGATTGTAACGATGGTATAATGTGCGGTAGTGGTGAACAGGTCGATCAGGATTACTGTTCCGAGGAGATATCTGAGGAAATTTCTCTGATGTGTAAACTGGGCAAGGGATTTATACCATTCTTGGAAAACCAGATTCTGCCGATTCAAGACGGGACAGTATGTACCTTAAGTGATCCGGAACAATGGGGAGTGAGTTCTCACTGATTTGACCATTCATGCACCGAAAAAAAGTTCTAATATATAGGTCAATTTACAGATGTGTTATCAGGGCGAGTGCCTTCCAACTTCTGCAGATTTAACAGAAGCAACACGCTGCACCGAGTGACTTGCAATCATACCATGAGAGTATTGTTCATTACCTAGATTAATATACAACATTTCTTACCAGTAAATACATATTTACATCTCCAAAATTCCATTATCCGACTACTTGACCAGTCTTCCTCCGAGAAATTCAGTGTCAATTTGAATAATCGCTCGCATCTGCATAAAATCTCAGGTCCTGCTCACATTGGACCTTCCCAGGACTGGCACCCAGCATCTCTACAAAAATCCCGAGCAGTGTTCTGACGCCCCCTACCTCACCCCCCCCCCCCTCTCGCCCCGCGCCTCTTGCCATGGAAGAGTTGGATTAGCGAGGGCGGTGAACACATCCCCTGAGGGACAGGGGGGGGGGGGGGGTTGGGCATTAGCGATTACACGGCCGGTGGCGCCCATACACCGAGTGTCCCCGGGTGGAAATAAGCAGACAAAATGGCCACGCTCCGTCTCACCCTATCTTCTTTTTACCAACCGTTTCTGGAGGTCTTTTCCATCGACTTTCCTTTCCTTCCGCGCTCACCTCTTCCCGGCGAACTGGAGCATATGCCACTTCCAAGACCGCAAAAATCGATTTTATATTATTTTGCCGTTGCGTTATAATAACAACTTCGGTTTTCAGTTTTTTGGGAAATTTGGTTACGTTGGATAGATTGGAAATTGTGGAATTTTTGTTGGTCGTGCTTCACTCAATATTCGGGCTGTCAAAAAAATTCTCTAAAAATTTTGGCTGCCAAAAAAATAATATTCTAGTTTTTCTAAAATACGCTCCGGCCAATTTGGTTCCATAAATTCTACATTTTCGGTATCATTCATGTTATAAGTATTTTATAGTCATTTTTTAGGAATGGCATAGAGGAAAAATTTCAAGGAGAACCTTCAGTTGCATAAATCGTCGGGGGAAATCGATTAAGCGAGATCCGTGCACACTAGCGCCTCCGCGACCGCCAGTGGTGGCGTTGGTGAACTAGTTCCACTCGACCTCCGTTTTTTTAAAATTCGGTAATCGCTTTATTTATCGGGGCTCCTTCGATTCTTGATGATGTTCTCAATTATATCATAGGTACCTGTTAATAGATAGGTGAACCTTACAAGAACTAAAAGCACAAATTCAATCGACGGTGACATAATCGATCAATCGATAAATCTACAATGGATAATCTCATGTGCGTCGTTTGGATTTTCTTGTTTGCTTTGGTGCTCTTTCCATGAGTAATTGGGGCAAAGAGCGTATTTTACTCCAAGGAAATTTGTTTAAAAATTTTGGAAGATGTCCTGGACATTCCTAAGCTTTCACTCATTTGGAAAATTTTGCAAAACTCGATAAAAAAAAAATCCCCTCTGAAATTTCGTGGTTCCATCTCCTAGCATGTGATCAAAATTGCCATCTCCATCTTTCGCATGAATTTATACCATTCCGGGCTAAAATCCAAAAAATGTCAAAATCTGACAAACACAAAATTTTCCATTCGGAAGGAAAAACGCACTTCCGGCCGTCGACCGTCCTCGCTGTCCTATGGTAGTTATTCATGCGGCGGTATGCATTACTAAGTAGCTTATCCCTGTCACAGCGAGGACACCACAGTGTCATTCCCCTCTCAGCGGGCACAATGGTCCCATACTTGGGTAAATCCGATTTTCAATATGATCGCGTTAAATGTACCCCCGAGATTTGTGTACCCCCGGGGGAGAATAACATGTTACAGTTGAGGGGTCGTGTGCTACACAGCGGTCTGTTTACGGATTTAACCTGAGGGGCTCTGTAGCACCGCCTGGGGTTACTACATCATGACTAACTCTATTGATCATGGGAATTTGATGATATTAGGTGTACTCAATCTCCCCATCGTTAGTTTTTTCTCACCAATGACTATCAGAGTGATATATATAGGTATTGAGCAATAAGTTTTATTTACGGTATGCAATTACAGGAAAAGCATTTGCATATGTATCAGTGTGTGTCTAAGTGGGTGGGTGTAGGCGGGTGTGGGTGGGTGTGGGTGTGGGTGGGTGGGTGTGGGTGGGTGTGGGTGCGGGTGGGTGTGGGTGGGTGTGGGTGGGTGTGGGTGGGTGTGGGTGGGTGTGGGTAGATGTGTGTAGGTGTGAGTGTGTAGTTTATGTGAAAAACGATAACACATATTTCTGTAATGAATGAAATTACCTACGAAAATGTTGAATACACTGATTACGTAAAATGTGATTTTTTCTGATAATTTCAGGGAATCACAAAATTATCACAAAAAATGAAGCTGTTGAAGTCGTTCTGGATCACTCTCACTCACACCGCTCATTGATTGTAATTTTTTCTCATACATCTGTATCATCACGCGATGAATTTTTCACGCAAGTACAACACACGAGGATCGGGGCATTGGGGACAAATCCGCTGGATCCATGTCACCGGTTTTACGCTTCGACGATTTCGCTTGGGCCTCTTTCGCACACAAGGTCGATCCCGAAGAATGGCAACTGTTCGCCTGGATTGGCCTCACTATTGCCCCCCCCCCCTCTAGCCCCCCTCCCTATTTTTCGCGGACCACATAACGCACATCCATTCTCCCCGGCAGCCATCAATGTATGTATATGGATGCGAAGGAGAGTGGCCTCTTTGAGCACCAAAATGAGCATCCCGTGTGTATGGTGGCGGTGAAAAGGAATACTTGGGTAAAAATTGTAGCGCTGAAACGGGGGTAGAGTCCGAAGGCCAATGAGCAGAGCCGCCAGAGGAGGCCGAGGACACTTGCTCATTGTTCAACGTCGACGATTGTGATGCTCACCTGACGTTGGTATCTTTATGCGCGTGGGAAGCTATCTATGAACATCCTCTTGTGTGCGACTAGAAGGGGGGGGGGGAATACGTGAGATTGGGGATTAGATGGTGAGCATGCAAAGGCAATTGATGGACTTGTCATATTACCCATTCAAAAGCTTAGGACGGATGAAAAAGAGCAAAAGCTTATGTCCCAAAACCATTTGTCCACATCTCCATGGAATATCTCCTACATTTTTATTTTTCAATCGACACACCTCAACACACAAATTCAATTTCACACATCTCAACAACGACAATTCTCTCTTCTCAATTTAGTTCATACTTTGGAGACACCCCGTGCCTACCCAGATGTTTAAAAGAGACCAGACCTACTCAGTGCAGTTGATGTGAGCCGCGTATCACGAGAAGGAAGTTCAATTTAACCCAATAAAGGACAATCAGAGGCCGACGTCGGACCAAGAGACCGAGTATACCTCTGGCCTTTGCTGAATGAAACCCACTTTTCTCTCTCTCTCTTATTTCCAATAATATCGGATTCTTCCTGGGCTTTTTACGGCTGGTTAAGGGAGGACAGCGGTGGCATTTAGGGGGGGTATATCCAAATTATATATATATGTATATATGTATATATGTATATAGGTATATATGTATATATGTATATAGGTATATAGGTATATAGGTATATAGGTATATAGGTATATAGGTATATAGGTATGTAGGTATATAGGTATATAGGTATATAGGTATATATGTATATATTCGTATATAGGTATATAGGTATATAGGTATATAGGTATATAGGTATATAGGTATATAGATATATAGGTATATATGGGTATATATGGATTTTCCTCACAACAGAAACTATCATTAATCGCTTTTCGCGTAGCACAACTTTTAAATCTCACCGGGGTCATCCCTTAAATCACGTTAATAATCCGTTATAAACAGCAACTGAACTGGTCATCAAATGCAAACCGATACCAGTGAACCTCTAGCTACGTAGGCGTGAAATTAAATATCCGTAATGTTATCATTTAATTTGGTCATTGGTAATACTACCTAGGCTATTTTTTATTGTGAGTAAAAGTAATGTTGCAGGGTTGTAATTATGTTACAATTTGTTGGTAATATTTCAAAGTGGGAACGTGATGCTGCAGATTTATAGAGTGGAAAAAAATGTTCTTGGCTTGGTGTGATTTGTAATCGAAAATGACACTGGCAGAAAAAAATGCTAGGATTGATCGGATGAGGATTGTCATACAAATATAGATACGTGTTCCCCTTAATACTCGAATTAGACCCAAATATTTTTTTATGGAATTTTTGAATTTCGTCATTAGACTATTTTGTTTCAGATTTTCCTTCTCTTTTTGGGATCGCAAATTGGAAAAGTCGAAATGCAAAGGCGCGGGATCTGAGCGCGACCTCTGAAGTGTTAACACTGTGGAGAGAAATGTTGAGGGACTGAGTTAAGTATCACTGATAAACTGGAAATAGAGAGTGATAACAATAAATTATGCTGAATGAATGGTGCGGCGATGTCGCCGATGTATCAAACACTCGGAGCCTCAACTTAAAGCTCATTCGGCTTAGTTGACGACTATTCATTGACAAGACTCTACATGACGCTACGTGACGATGGACCAGAAATCCGGAGCTGTTCCCATGTTCCACTTACGTCTCGACAGGCAACAATCGTTTCTCATTTCTCCCTCCGTCAATTTCATTCTCTTAGTTTAAATTGCAATCTTGGTCTATAAAAATACGAACAGTGATAGGAACACAAAATGTAGAATGAATGGAATTGTGTATGCGATGTAGAGGGAGTTCCGGCGGGGCGTGTTCAAAGCTGTTTTTTTAGTGGAACTCCTCATCACAACACAATCCGACTGATTTTAATGTTGTGAACTAGCGCAGAAACTTCCCGATAGCTACATTACACGGCTATATCCCCAGCTTCAAAATTTATAATCTCTTCTGATGATGTAAATGGATGTATTGACACTGACATTTTCAAGTAGGATGTTTTATCGCAAAATTTTTCAAAATGAAATTGTACAAAGCACGCACAGTTATACCGGCCCAAGTAGTGCTTTTCAATACAGGATCGATACTTTGGCGGATCGATACTGAACTCTTCGATTCGATTCACTGCCGAGTATCGATACTCTTTGGTGTATCGGAAAACACTAGGCCCAAGCCGAAGAGAAGTTCTTGGGTAGAAGTTGAGAGTCATTTTCTCTCCAGAAGGCGCATCTGGCACTTTGCAAGTTTGAATGTGAAGAAAAATTTCGCGCCACTTGCAAAAAGTGAATAACTATTAAATGTGTAGATGAATTTTGCCCAAATTTCACACAAGCCTGAAAACCGCATTTATGTTCCAATTATGATTTTTATTAACTCGATCATAACATGCGCTAAGAAAAGCTGATCCATTCAAAATTTTCATGGTGTCGGGGCACCATACTTTTCTGGATAAATTTGAAACCACTGTATCGATTTAATCCAAAATCTAATCAGCTCTTATGTGAAAACGCATCGATTGGAAAAAATTAAACAAATCGCTTCATTGGTGTTGAAGAAATCGTTGAACAAAAATTTATGGCACATACATACGGATACACATACAGCGTTACATGCATACGGACATTTTTGTTACAATGGCTTTAAACGATTGGCAATAGCTTGAATCGTGGAGATATGATAAAATTTCCATAACATTTGATTGTGGGAGCCATGACAATAACTTCCGCAACAAGTTAAAAATGAGCCTTTTCCCCTCGCAAAAACCAAAAAAGATAAATGAAAAATGACTACATCCTCATTCCCAGGTGTTGTGCAGCCCTCCCCGATTCTCTCGACTCATCGATCACGTTTTGCGGGCGTTTCGACACCTGCCAAGCGCGCGCAAGGTAGATTCAACGGTATAACCCTTGCCCACAGATCACTCCTCAACCTCAGCCACAGTTGGGCTTGGCTAGTGCTTCAATCATTGGGTTACCATCCCAACATGTTTATATATCCATACATGTTGTAATGGTTCTTCAAACAGTTATGCGTCAATCCGTTATTGCGTACCTGCCAGAAGTCCAAGGGGAAAGCCACACACACACACACACACACACACGCAGAAAACTTTGCTTGTATTCACGAATTCGGTTGCCCGTTTTTTTCCGATTAGGTTCATCGAACTAGGCATTCAATGATAACTAGGACTAATAGCAGTATATTCCACTGCTAGTCGACTCCAACACCATTTGATATAATTGCTTCGCTCAATCTGAACTTCAATATGGTGAATATAACGGATGAGCGAAGTCTGGGAAAAACTAGTGGGGTCCATCAGTGTGCCCTTGGGTCATAACAAAAAATTTCCAAAAATACACACACACACACACACACACACACACACACAGGCAGATCGGAGCTGTGGCCCAGTAAGTGGAGTACCTGGCTCCTACCTTACAGGTCCTTGGTTCCGTGTGTGCTATATCGGCGGCATCCAGAAAATGAGACCGCAAGGCCGGGTGGGAACCTAACCGGACGCAAGAGGATTCCATCATAGGTGCCCACCGTTGGAGCATAGGGGTTTCTGGAGGTTTACCCTGTATTTAGAAGTACGATTGACTAAATGGCGAGAGTCGGCCCCAGCATCATGGATGGGTGCCCGGTAGGACCCCCAGTGGTCCTTTTCGAATAAATGCTGATAAGCAGCTACCGGGGGAGTACTGGAGAGAGGGACGGAGGGGAATACAAGAAAACAAACACACACACACAAATGCTTATTTGGGATATTATCGGTGTGGATCTGATGGGTCATACTCTTGCCAACCGCTTGTTTCTATGTGGCAGTTTTTCGGGCCCAGTAATATAAAGTGACGTTAGCAGCGACGGTGAGCAACAAAGCCCTTTGAATTAATGACACTGCATCCGGGAGCCGCCACGAGGCCTAGGACGTTGGGCAAATAAAACAAGTGGTGATGGCAAAAAGTCATCATAACGCGTTCACAGCTGGACCCGCATACTACCGTTCTCTTCGCCCGACTCCTGATCCATTAACGTACCTCTGGATTAATAATCCAAGTGTTCTCTATGGCTCCGGGCCCCTTGAGACGCTCGCCGCTAAGGCCGACGAGAAGGAAATTGATAAAAAATCAGATGTGACACCATGAGGTCGCATCGTCATTATATTTCTGGAATTTGATCATCAGATGATTATCATATATTGTTCACATCTTCTACATTGTCAGCTTTTTTTAGGGATTGGCAATTTTTGAAATTTTTGAAATTTTTGAAATTTTTGAAATTTTTGAAATTTTTGAAATTTTTGAAATTTTTGAAATTTTTGAAATTTTTGAAATTTTTGAAATTTTTGAAATTTTTGAAATTTTTGAAAATTTTGAAATTTTTGAAATTTTTGAAATTTTTGAAATTTTTGAAATTTTTGAAATTTTTGAAATTTTTGAAATTTTTGAAATTTTTGAAATTTTTGAAATTTTTGAAATTTTTGAAATTTTTGAATTTTTTAAAATTTTTGAAATTTTTGAAATTTTTGGAATTTTTGAAATTTTAAAATTTTTGAAATTAGCACAAATTTGAAATTTGCTTTGCGATGTCATTACCATGACATCATCGGCAACTAAAAAACTTAATTTTTAAGACACTCTCCTGAATCCCTCACCAAACCACTAAACCACACACATACGTTCTCCAGTCCACCAATCTCCGCCAAAAAATCTAAAATTGCTTTTCGCTTTTTAATTTAATATTCCGTCGATGCCAAACATTGATCCGTCATTTTGTCCAAATCCCATTATCCTAAATAATTACCGCGCCACGTGATTAAAGGCGGCATAACAGCGGGATGCTCATTGATGGATTGAGTGTCGTAGGAAGCAGTGGCCGCTGGTGATGCGCAAATCGAAGCCTTTCATCGCGCCTGAATGGGACTCGAAAATAAGTAAATTAAAATGAGGAATAAAAGCGGGCGGGTGGGGGGGGGGGGGGGGGGAGGAGAAAAAAGTAGGCGCAGAGGTGCGAAGCTACACGAGTTGGAAAGGCTCCCGGGCTGCCAACCTAATAAAGCAATTTGTCACGCTTGTCCACCGAATGCCAGCCATACATTAACACACAATCTCGCATCCAAGAGTCGCCGAGCTGTCCCTCTTATGGGGCCCCACTCTTCTTGCTTTCGTAGCGGGATCTGTTAGTTCTGCTTGGGCTATCCCTAGGAAAAATCGGAGAAAATATCTCAAGGTTTGAAATGTTGGAACCTGAAAGTGGGTCATCTCCAAAAACTTTCTGACCTCTGAGTTCCCGAATCTGTTCTCTAAAAAATGATAATTTGATGGGCACCAAAATCTGTATGACGGAAATGGAGGGTATGGCACCGTATTCTTTGCTCCGTAAAAAATCATCGAGGTCCCAGCAATCATATAGCTATAGCTAATACTCCCTGAAAGAAGCTGGCGCCATGTTGGACGGGACAAAATTTTTGACAATTTTTACACGCTCAGCAGCCTCCGAAAGATCCACCAATGAGGTCACAGCCTATATCGACGATGCCCCTGATATATAACAGATGTCCCATGGGAATGCTGGGACACCCTTCATATCCAAACCAGACACACTATGTGAGTTAAGAAAATTGTACAAAGTATAGAAATGGACCAATGCAATACCAGATCAACATTCGAAGCAAAAATCTTTCGAAAAAAAATATGTGTGTTTAGTGCAAGACTTTCTCGAAAAATCGACGAAAATCTGAAAATCTGAAAGGCGTCACGCGAATTATGAAATCCATCATTCATACTCCCCATCCCCCATCATCAATAAATCTCGATTCCCATCATCTTGATTCAACAATTAACAAAAAAAAAATCTCTTTCAGTTACCCTCTAACGGCCAACACAATAAGCCCCCACCCCCCCCCCCCCTCCCTCCTCACCGTAACTTCTTGTTTTATATATACATGGTTGAATTAGCGCACCTTGGGCGCCCCACATGTGCCCCAATCCGAGGTGAAACGAAGTCGGGTAAAAAAAGCATTCCCCCTGAGTGGAATTTTTTTCTATGAAAGCACCGCAACACTTTATCCAAGACTTCTTCATTTCTTAAGGTAGCTCAGTCGCGATCTACGGATTTCTTCCAATTTTTTTCAACACAGCGCCTCCAAATTTTGGATGGTATAGTAATTTCGGGTCCATGGCAGCATCTCTGAGCACCCAAATTGATCAGTGTTCCAGATAAATACAAGCACACACAGACACACACAGGTGCATATAAAATGAGACCGCGAGGGGGGCTGGTACCCAGCGTCAGGAGACCGGAAAACGTTTCACCATATGTCCCTGTGATATACGAACCTCAATATTCCGAAAAGCGTTGAAACAATCAGGTACCAAATTCTCCATCACAAGAATTTCAATCAATCCCGATACCACCGGTTTTTTCAGCGCGCACCGATATCCGTATCCAACTCAGTTCCAAAGCAATTACATGAAATTTTTCAAAATTTTTACATTTCCGAGATGATTGAGCTACCTTAACATCAAACATCCATTCATTTTCTCGTTTGTCTTTTGTTGTTCATGAGTGCAAAAGCAACCGCGGATTTATTATGACTTTTTGCGCTTGCCAACGATCGATCTCAAGATGGAGTGGGGACTTGGGGGGGGGGGCGGGGGGGGGGGGGGAGAAATAAAGAAAATTGTCTGTGTGAGGACGCCGGCACGAGATGCCACGGGGTTTTGGTTCTTGCGCTACCGGCAAACCGTGGCAAGCGGCACTCACCACAACAAGAGAAGATGAAGAAAGAGTGGGATAACCTGATGTAAGGCAGAAGAGCTGAGTTAGTGATTGATGGATCTGCGCGAGCACCGATGTGGTCTCTGCACACGGCAAATCCAGATGGGATGCCACGTACACACTGTTGAACATTTGTCTCTTCATATTTTTACTTGCAATTTGTTCCACAATTTGAGGAAAGAAAATCACGGAAATACAAGATGGGTTATACACTTATTCCCAGTTTTTAATTGACCGATGGACCTCTTCAGATGTTGCTGGCAGTTCCTAGAGCTCTGCAAGTGGAACTAAAATTATAAGGGGAGATATTAAAAAAAAATCGGCTGGGTTTGATGCTGGAATCAATTTTTCTTCTTCCCCGACCCGAAAGTACGCTCTCCACTGTAGTCTGTTACGCCAGGAACCACGGCTTCAGCGGAGTGCCTCAATGCAAGAAGCGTTGTGATTGGCCACAAAACTTTTGTCACTCGCGTGTGCACGCATGCGTCAAGCGACCAACTATATTCACACAAGGGGCATGTCATCACATAGAGGACTCCAGTGGAATAAAATTCTGTGAAATTATGGATTATTGATTTTTTATGGATATTGATATTGTCCATTAAAAAGTTAATTTGATGCTGACGAACCGTGTGGCTGAAAAAGTCGAGTGAATTGAAACTGTCGCCTGCCGGCGCATCAAGAGAGCTAGCCTAAAAAATGAGCGATTCCTCATCCGAGAATTCTGCAGATGAAGAGATGTTTAGAAATTTCGACAAAGAGGCCAAAGTTATTGTGCAAAGTGAAACATTACCAAAGAATTTTTTTTCTTTTTTTAATTCTTTACATTTGCCCACCCCGTCCAGCAAAACCTCGGCTGCGCCTCGGTTTTGCAAAAGTCGAGTGGGTATGTAGTTCGTGAGGTGGCCGACAAGCGGCGTGCGCGCGCAGGGCACAAGAGTATTCATCGTTGGATTTATTGCCATTTATTTAATATTGATACATTTATTGTTGAACGTACTTGTGGGTGGGGAAGGAGAAATGTAGTAACCGGCGGAAGTCGAACCCGGGTCTGGCGCGCGGCAAGCACCGACCCACTCCACACCCCCAAACCCGCGGTTCGCAGTCGTTATTTTTGTGGAGCTTGCAAAACAAAATTTTCCCGTCAGGATCCAAAGTATTGTAATTAAGGCAGCGTCCATTAGTCGAAGTGGTAATTCCGGTTTTCATTTTTGTGCTCCTTGAAGTTCAAGGCCAAGCTCTGATGATATAGATTAACTATTTGATGCATCAGCAGTTAGTCGGGAATTGAGTCTCGAGTATTGGGGATTTGACCTCGACTGACCCTCGTGTGTGTACACAAAGATGGTTGCGTGCTGGTTGATTCAATTAGTTCGACAACGACGCGTATATGTGTGGCGGTTGGTTAATTTTTGCTTGGAATGCACGTCACAGAAGTAAGTCATCTATTCAGTTACCTAGTTGACGTGACTTCCTCATCTCAGTGGGCACTGTGTGGGTGGTCCGACCGAAGATTAGGAGGAGGGATTCTTCATATTGAGGGAATGCTACCTATTTCATCCTGGAGAACTCTGGAAATTTCTCAATTTTTTTTTTCAAATTTTGTTTTTTTTTTTCAATTGGAAAAATTGGGACAATGGTCGAAATTTTCCAAATTTCCTAAGTTCGGGAAATTTTTGGCTTTTTGAAATTGTTAAATTTTCTCTTCGACTTTCAAAATAAAATTTGTGGTAGTGTCCATCCAAGTTCGTTTCATAAGCCCAGGCTCCAATTCAGAACTGAATTAATTCCGAGATTCGTCGTAGTATATAGTGCAGTATCATCGCAATTAATCCTCACTTCTGTGGTGGACCAAGAGTAATTACACGTCGCATGGCAGTCATGTCACGAGTTACTAGTAATTATAATCCTCCAGTGGAGGATTGTTTCGGAGTTAGGAAATTCAGGTGTAATTGAACGGATTTACCAATAATAATTTACGGATGATAATGAAAATATCAGTGACATACAATTTGTTGTATTGACACTCTGTGTATATGTGTGTGTGTGTGTATTTTTTTCCTCGGTTCCACTCTCTTGTACTCCCCACGGCAGCTGCTCTCCAGCATTACCTCGAAAGGAGCTGCTGGACACCCATCCATTTGACTGGGGCCGAGGTCCACCCAGGCCATCGTATTTCTAAACGCAGGGTAAATCTCCAGAAACCCCTGTGAGTGGGTGGCTGGATGGCTGGGCGGCGGGGGGTGGGTCGGTAGATGGCTGTGGGTGGGCGGGTGGCTGTGGGTGGGTGGGCGGGTGGCTGTGGGTGGGTGGGCGGGTGGCTCAGGGTACATGGGTGGGTGGGTGGTTGGGCGGTTGTAGGTGGGTGGGTGGATGTGGGTGTTAAGGTGGCTGTCGGTGGGTGAGTGGCTGTGGGTGGGTGGGTGGCTGTGGGTGCATGGGTGGGTGGATGGATGGGTGGCTGTAGGTACATGGGTAAGTGGATTCTTCATCTATTAAATGATTAAGAAACAAGAAATATAAGTTCACGAACACTTTTCACATTTTTTGGGAATTTTTTCTTTCTATCTGAATATGATTGGTAAATACCTGAAATTTCTCTTAAAACAAATGACCTTGGAAATTCACCAGCAAACAATCCCCCGATGCAAGTATCCTGATTTTCATGAATTTAATATTTTTTTTCGCAATCCTATGCAGCTGTGTTCAATGCTGGAATCCTTCGGAAGGTTGCGTTCTAATCTCTCAGATGAATGTTCTATTTCAAATGCAAGAATATTGATGAAAAAATCGATCAATCAACATTTGACATCGACTGATGGATCGTGCTTAACGAACAAGAACGTGTACTTACATTCGCACACTCCAAGGTCTCTATTGCATATGCGTGAGCAGCACTGATGATAGACGTGGCACTGAAATCCAACGAAACCCATTAAATCCTTGCAGAGTATTGCTAGAATTTTTTTCTTACTCTCCGAGAAGAGAGTCAGACTCTCCTGTACTCGCAGATAAACTGTATTCTCGAACATGCTTCAATAAGTTGATTGTTCCATCAACAATGTCTTTCCGGATCGTCAGGTACAGAGTGAGGAATTTTTCATTAGGGAGAGATAGGTGAAGGCACCAAAAATGAATGGAACTTCGAGAACAAAATCCATACGCAAGTGAAGAGCAGCTGGAACTGACAGTGGTTCCAGGCGTTTCTAATACTGTGCGTCATAGAAAAAAATGGAATTTTTGGGAGCCGGAGGAACGCTCCAATGGTATGCTAAGATTGCGTATAGTAGAATTCTTAGTGCGTTTGTCAACTTACCGAGAGTCCACTCCTTTTGCAACGTTGTCCAGCAACAGCTGCCAATAGCACAGTGATAACCACCAAGATTGAAGAGACTTTCATGGTGATACTCTTCAACGTTGCCTTGAACAATGTTTTCCCTTTTTTCGCGCCAAACAACCAACGAGTGGCAATGCCGATTGTCTTTATACGAGTCCCATGTTTGTTTCTGTATTTATGTTATTGAAATTCGTCAGAATATTGACACATATTGAAGCGAGGAGATAAGAGGAGACTCACTTGTTCCTTTCATTAATTTGAGCCTGTGACTGCTCAAATTTTTAACTTTGGACTGAATTCCGAATTTCTAACAGACCTACCGATTTTCTTTTATTCTGCCTCTCCTTTAGTTAACTTCGCTATATTTATGGTAATTTTGAGTGTTAATCAACGATGGAGATCTACGCTGAATTTATCAACGAAGCACTTAGACATCAATTGCATTGGTGTCGGTAACAGTCAGGACCTGTGAGCTACAAATCCGCCCAACGGATGGAGCCACCATAGGCCTCAATATGGGATCGGTTGCGAGATGTGAAGATGGCGCCTATGACTGCGATTCCTGGTGCCAATTTTTTTATATCATATGATTTTCAGTATATTTGTAAGTATGTGTTCAATAAAAAAAAAAGTCGAGATCGGTTGGTCTTTTCTGAATATCTTTGCTGCATTGAGCAACCCCTGGACTTCGTTAGTTATTGTCAATTTCGATGGAAATTGCGGCTTTTTGATTGTTTGTAAAATTCATGACACTTGATCAACCAAAACTGGGAAAGAACTGTCCTGGGGAACTAGAGTGTCCAGCATCGGCTTGTCATCAGGTTCTAATGCGAACTGATGCAATAGATGATTCTGATAGAAAATCGTGAAAAGCCGAGGATTATAAACACAATCACCAGAAAGTTTTGTTTCATTTGCGTGACGAACGACATTTTTTGTTATTGTGCCCTTGAAGCAGCGTTTTATGTGCGCTGTGACCTTGAAGCCATAAAGCGCTGCTTTAAGCGCTGTACCCTTGAAGCACGAGGCAGCCATAAAGCGCTGTTCCAAGGACACAATAACAAACAGCATGTTGTCGCCCAGTGCAGAAAGAAGCTCAAGTATTTGCATCTATATATTTGAAATTTGACTATATGTTTTTATAATTCAATTCGTAGATCAATGATCCGTGCGAGATGTCATTTCCAGTGATGTAGCAGCATCCATCTGCCCAAAGGACGATATTTTGCTTGCCGATGTATTTCTATCTCTGAAAAAAAAAATAAGTCAAATGAGAATCTATCAGTTACCGTCTGGCGGACAACACATATAGTTGATTTAAAGAAGCTTGACTCACATCCACATGATCCAAATTTGGGATTGCAGAAGTTTGAGCAACACTGATTATTTCTGCGACACTGTAACGAGATGCCAAGTCAATAATAGATGATATTAGGTTAAGGGGAGACTGCGGTTATATTTGCAAGTTATGGGGCATGCGCAGAATTTTTTTGCAACGTCATGGGGCAAAACGGGCCGATGGAGCAAAACGGTTCTTGGGGCAAAACGGGTTCAAAGACATTGGGTGCTACTTTTCTGTCAATTGAGCTGAAACTATATTTAAGCATCAATAACTCTTTCTCTCATGTTCATCGAGGAAAATTAGAGGTCAGGAAACTTTCTTTGAGATTTCCCCAATTTATCATTCTTATCATTTTTGACGTTTTGGTAATTTTTTTTTGCATATCTGCAAATTGTTTTTTTAAGTCTTATTGAGGTTTTCAAATATCTTCAAGTTCGTGCGATTTTCAATTTTTTTTTTGCGTTTTTTGACTGTGGTGAAATTTTTGAAATTTCCGAGTTAAGATTGCTTGTAACACTGGTCCGCGAAAATGGTAATACGTAAAACGCAATTAAATATCGAAGGTAAGTAATTATTAATTATAGTGAACCGTAATTATCAGGGGTAGAAAATAATAGGACGGATATATGAGATATATATTTAATGATATCGCTAACTTACAGCGTACGCAGTTCTCCTACAGCCTTGTCCAGCAACCACTGCCAGCACTGCCGCAAGGACAACGATAATTGACACGAATTTCATATTCAACTTCTTGTTTCTTCAATATTACCTTGAATGATACACAATTGTTTACAGGTTAACTGATAAAGTACAAGCGATTGGCTTTATATATACGATATGCATCGCAAGTATCATGTGGTTGGAATTAAGTCGTTCTCATGAAAACATGTTGACACGTGGTGGATGGAGGAGATAAGCGTATTCATAGTCATAAATTTCTCCTCCTTTTTTTCCGGGTATTCCCTCTGTTGAGCAAATACATTATCGGCATTTTTTTTTTACCAGGACAATTGTTTTTGGTAGGCTGTAGAAGTTATGGACTGATTGGAAGATGTTCGCAGAAATTGGGGTGGAGTTGACACACCCACCCTCACCTACCTACCCACCTACCCACCCCCAACCTACCCACCCACCCACTCACCCCCACCTACCCACCCACCCACTCCCTACCCACCCACCCACCCCCTAACCACCCACCCACCCCCTAACCACCCACCCACCCCCACCTGCACACCCACCCACCCCCTACCCACCCCCACCTGCTCACCCACCCACCCCCACCTACCTACCTACCCACCCACCCCCACCTACGTGCCCACCCACAGCCACCTACGTGCCCACCCACCCACTCCCACCTACCTACCCACCCACCCACCCGCCCCCACCTAACCACCCACCCAGCCATCCAGAACCCGGAAGCGGTAGATTCAGCATCACCCCCTGAACCTACCCCTTCCGCGTCAGCATAGACTTCTGGGACACCCTATATACACACTATATCCCATATTGATGTCTTAAATCATTAATGCTGGACCACCGGCCATTGCCTTTATATCTAATTTCAACGTGGTTTTACATTAATTTTTCATTAGCGCATATGGTTATGACTATTTACAGTTTGATACGATATAAGGAAAATATCTTATAATTAAGGGGCGAGGAGAGGGAGGGGGGGGGCATATAGGAGAGGTGGGATGGAGGACATTGCCGTCGTGTTCTTGATTGTTTATTTATGAACATAATGCAAAAAGTGCAGTCGTATGAATCACCACATAAAGAAGCCACCAGACTAAACACATCGATAATAAGATATATATAATATAAATAAATAGAATATTACACAATATGAATTAACGTAACTAGAAAAATGATTTCTTAATTAAACAAAATCATGTACATCTGGTGAAAATGACATTTTCGAGGGAATGATCCATTTGTTCCTGGAAACATTATCATAATAATGATAATTTATGCAATGAACGTCTTTTTTAGTGACGCGGTGCAAGCACTTGTATACATATTTTATCAACTTAAGTGTGGATTTAGGATTGCAATTTTTCTGTGATTTACGTACTCGGTGGATGGGCGATAAAGTGTTGTATTGCTGATGTATATCTTGACAGGTTGACGTTCAATGAATTTGACTACGTCGTGCGCGATTGAAATCGAGATTTCCAGAGCTTCATTGGGTAATCAAACTGTGTTGACATTTCGATATTCTCGCGGTGTGATGCAATGAGTTCAAAGAAATGCTATGAAACCACCACAGTAGCTTCTTATCTCAGTTAAGTTTACAGAAATGATAGAGTCTACTCATGCGGTCCGTGGTAAATTTTACCGTCGATCTCCGCACGTTTACCGTCGATCCAAACAGCTTTACCGTTACATCCGCGGATGTAAACAATTTTACCATACAAACTAATACTCCTTCTGTGGGGCATTATGCGATTACTCATTGCAGTTTATAATTAATGTGAAGGGCATCAGTTAAATGAGATTGTACAATATTTCCCTTCATGGGGCTGAAGAATTTTAAAGTCAACCTGAGGGCTCTTACGCATCTTAGTAATTTCACCGAGTGATTCAGAATTCGGAGGTTTTTGAAGTGTAACTTTTTATGGCGCGGTACGCCGTACAATGAAAGGTGTAACAGATTTCCACAGGGTGTGAGGGGCGGGCGGTCGTAGTACGGGGCGAATCCAACGGGATTGGGAGATTAGCGAAGGAGTGCTCTATTCATCCATCGCCGTCGGTGTGACCAGAGACTAATTTTCCACCGCGGACTGAAGGTTCTTAGAAAACCGGTTTCTGATAGAATTTAGAAAAGTCAATTACGAATCTCCAGAAAATTTCTCCACACGAAACATCTCATGTAATATAACGTTTTTACATGACCAGACGTCTCAAGAGCACAGTCTAAAGTTATCACTGAAATACTCAATCGAACGGTTTTGAATTGCGAGTCCAAATTTGCGATGACTAATCAGATATCGGGAGAAGTTGTCGCCCTACTGTGAATAAAGACACAATACAATAAACATATCTGGGGTAAATTTTTTCATATCGGCAATTTATGAATTCTGGATTCGACGGACATGAACAAGTGTTTATGACAGGGATGCGAGTAAAGAAGTAGACAGCTGGTATATGCTCACATAGTCGTTTTTAATTATATTTCTCCATAAGAAAGACAACCGGGCTAACTTACAGTATAAAGTTGGGTGAAATTCTTGAAGAAAGAGGGAGCGCAAAGCCTTACTCCGAGATCTCCCTTGTAGCTGCTCGATCTGGGCATCTTCCTAATCCTAGAAAAGAACAAACTCATCAGAATGCATAACAAGTGGGTTTAGGAGAAAATAGTTCCTAGTTTCTACATACAAGCACATCTTTTGTCCCTAAGGCATCCCTCTGAACAACACTCCCAATGAGTAGTGCACTGAAATCATACAAAATTGTATTACATAGGTGGGCAACGATTGGCAGCATCGTTGCCAAAGTCCAGATTGTTTTCGGTTGACGATGGAAATTCATGTGTAGCTCAATAAGGTTACTGAACGCATAAATTTTAGCAGTCTGTCGGTCTAATCTTTGATGTAATAGGTAGGGTATCCTACTCTGTCAAAGGTCCTAGGTTAGCGGTCTCCGGAGAACGTTTCAGTTGATGAAATATTTTTTCATGGATTTCAAGCGGATTGCAGGAAGATTCCGTGTGGTATCGGCGGTACCCATGAAATGAGACCACAAGGCCGGGCGGGAACCTAACTCGGCGCGGGGAGGTGGTTCCATGGGAGGTGCCCGCCAGCATACCACAGAGGTTTCTGGAGGTTTACCCTGTGTTTAGAATTACAATGGCCTAAATGACAAAAGTTGGCCCCAGCCACATGGATGGGTGTCCGGTAGGCCCTTCTGAGGACGATACTGGAGACCGCCTAGAGGGAGGCACGGTGGGAAAACGAAAAAGTGTTGGCCTGACAGAATGAATAAACGATGCCTAACCACCGTCAAATGGTCACCACAAATAAGGATGTCTTGTAGAAATTGTCTGCTGCGTATGTTTACCAGAGGACAACAGCTAGACAGTTCATAAGTTTGTGTCAAGTATATGAGGTATTAATTTCGAGATAATCGAATTCGGTAACGGCTCAAGATCGAATACACGTTGTACTATTGATGAGTTGATATGAATCAGGGGAACCCTGAATGGAGATCTGATGTGGAGTAACTTATCCACTCCATCTTTCGGTGCAAATCGTTCTGCTTGCAACCATTTCTGCGATTATCGCAGAAGAGTATTGGAGAATTATTAAATAATATTGAAAAGAACAAAAACAATTTGAGTTGGGTTTGATTTTACTGTAAGACTATATTCCATGAGAAGACCCGTCTGTTAAATTTTTGAGTAAGGGAAAGTTTTTCCACGGTTACACGTGGTCTGCTTTTTCGGTTGGGACCGGAGCAAAGACGGTCCTGTGCGGGGACTTCCAGGGCCATAAAACTGGGCATTCTGTAAGGGTTTTTGTCACTCTGGCAACATAGCCAGGATTTGTTTTTATATAGAAACACATGTGAAAATGCTGTATTGAAATAAATCCAAGTTCTTTGCTCGTCTAAAAGTGTCTTTCATTTTATTAACCTGGCTTCTAACAATCCAATAAATAAAATATGAATAAATGAATGAAGACATAGTTGAATCAATGCAGGTATGGATAAATAAATAAATTCGAAGGAACTTACTGGAGATCGGCTGGACTTGCATCCTTGGCCAGCAACGGCAGCGACCACCATCGCGATTACCACGAAAATTGGTGCGAATTTCATATTTTAGATTTTCCCTTCGATGTACTATTGGATGAAACAATTTAATAGTGCGAAGACGAGTGATGAGCACTAGAAGCGATCGCTTTTATATGAGAGTGTCATTCATTCCATAGTTAGAATAATATTTTAGTACCATTATTATTTCTGTCTCGCTATATTTTCGTAAGCTGCAGGTAGGATTTGTCTCATGGAGGAAGTGAGGTCTATTGACGTCAGTATGTTCACCAATACATATGAATGACTAATTAATTTTGATGAATGAATGGCGCATGACAATGGATCCTATGACTTAGTATATTCAACTGCGACGCCAGGAAAGCATTTGTTGAACAACAACAATTTCTTTCTATCACTATATAGTGATATAGCTGAATATTAGAGGAGAGAAGCGCATATAAAGTTTCCTGTCTCAAGAAATCGATAAATTGCACTGGTTGCAAATGTTCTTCAATTCAATGATATGCCACTTATATCAAGCCAGAAAATAATGAAACTAATAAGGCGATACTGGTGACAAAGATTTGACGTTTTGACGGTAGTAACTACTAATTAGATCTGATCCCTCAGCTAGGCAATTAAGATATTTTCCTCTCAAGTAGGATAAATAACCCAGCACTCTTGGACTTCATCAAAGTAAGAATTCAGATGCTATCTGAAGCAATGATGTATCTCACTATAGGAAATGTATAGTTGAACATAAAATATATGGTTTTTTTACCGGACTATAAACTGAGCTGGGGCAAGTAATTTGTTACTTCCTACAAAGTAGCAAGTTGTTTCCAATGATTACAATTTTCTATCGAGCGAGTCTTAAACTGGACTCGCCCATCAGATATTTGGGGTTTCGAATTACAGAAGTGACACCCACAGATCCGCTCTCGCCATTGCTGGTGCAAGGTTTTTTATTTTATTTTTATTTAACGTCGCTATATTTATGCCCTCTACCGAAGTGCTAATCAGCGATGGAGGTCTACGATGTGTTTGTAAACAAAGCACTTATAAATAAATTACATTGGTGCTCGTGTCAAATCAGCACGGCTAGGATCCGAACTCAGGACCTCTGAGTTACGAATCCGTTTTTTTTTTGTTTAACCAAGTTTTTATTCATTTACTACAATATTTACATATATACATATTAAAAACTAGGCTAAAAAAATTGTGTTTTAGTAACATTTTATTTATTGCTGACTCTGGCCTACGAAGACTCTCGTGTCTGTTCATTTTCTTGTGGTTAAATATTTGTTCATTCGCTATTTTGGGTTTTAAATGATTGTTGTACATTTTATATGTCTATTGTGTTGTTGGGTTTGAAAAAAAAAAACAAATGACCTGTTTTGCTTTAGTGTGAAAAAAAGCGCTGGAGAGTTACGAATCCGTCGCCGTAACCAACCGAGCCATCGTAGGCCTCCGGTGCAGGGTTATGGGCATCGATTTCTCAGTAAGTCCGCCACCTTCGAGCATCTGTTGCGATGCAGGCGGAGGATGTGTAAGCCTGCTAGGTCCTTTGGTGCTAATCCAGCTCTCCATGACTGTCTAACAGATTCTCAGTTCTTTGATTTCTATCGCAAACGTACACTCAACACCGATCGCAGCGGCCATGTGGTCAGAGCGCTGGTCTTTGGAAGACAAGGTCCAAGGATCGCATCCCCGTACGGAGAGTCTCCTGTCGGTATAGTAGAGAGGAATTATCCAGGCTCTAATCCATACGGATCCATCGTCGAACTGAAGTTTCGTAACGAAACGGCTGTGCAAATTGAGGTTCTGCATGGTTTTCCGGATGAACCAAGAAATATAATGACCATTGGGCATTGAGTTCAGTGTCTCCAACTGCATAAATGCTGGACAGTTTGGGAAAAAGCCATTGAGATAGGCAGGATATCCGAGTAATAGACTTTTTCAACCGGCGAAGGTTAATTCATTTGCCATGAGAAGCGCAATACATGCAACATTTTGGGTCATTATCATTTAATTATCATTATTCCGTTTGAATGGGAGCCTTCAATTATGTTAGAGTCAGAAGATAAGCGTTATTGGAGTGTTCTGTATGAACAGCTGATCACACAAATAATGGAGTAGAGGATATTCATCTGGTGCCACATGTGTAGTTGTTTGGATTTATTTATTCGTAATGACTATACTTGGAGGCTGTCGTGAGTTGTTAATTCTTTGGTGAAAAATTCCAATTCTTTGCACCATTCAGCACCTCGGATTTTTTATCTGGATGTGTGGTGATGGTAAAAAGAGCTTTGCTTTCATGAATGAACAAGTACCTTTTAGATTCCGAACAACACTGCGTATTGAACCGGAAACCTATTTTGATAGGTTGTCTGCTTTGATACGTTATAAATATCATTAACTGATAGTCTTGTATATTATGTTGTACAAAATAAAAAGTTCGGCCGAGGTCCGAGCGATACAAAGTATAATGAAGTAACGGAGAATCTATTTTTCCTCATAATCCAACGGACTGCGCTAAATGGGTTTGGGAAGAACAGTAGTCAATCGGGTGCTTGAGTAAACAATTTATTGTATCTTCTCATATAAGATGGATAAGGAATAGTAAATACTACGCCATAGCAATTGGCGCGTGCGCTGATGGTGTTCTACTGCCTGTCGTCATCGTATCTGTGAACAAATTGTTGATTGAAAAATCCTTGCCGAACTTATGAAAGGATCTAATTTGATAATTATTTTTAGCAAATAAATATTGTGTACCTTCTTCTTCCGCATCTATCCCTGTTACAATTGCGATTACAGCAATCACGATTACGACGGCACTGGAATCATAAAAGAGGACATCATTTCACTATAGTATATACTATTAGGTGGCTTGCGCAAGATTTTAGGTCTAGGCGTCCATGCACTAGCTTTCAACCGCCAAAATAATTGTTTCCAATTGGATGTGAACTCAGGCTAACATGGTAAGTTTGAATCATGCCGGAGTCTACTCATTGAAAGCGTATGCGTATATCATACCACATATGTGTTTAGACAGATGGGCCACTGTCGTCTACCTGATTCCAATCAATGACTGAATCTTTCCTCAAATCTGAATGACTTACAGCGAAAGTTGGACCACTATGAGGTATTTCGACTTGATTCAGGTTATGCAGACTGAGATTAGTTCATATCGACTTGACCCAATTCATGTCAAGTTGACTCAGTTCATGCCGCCTCGACTTAGTTCAAATCGACTTGACTCAGTACCTATCATTTTGACTCAGTTAATATCGACTTGACTCAGTCCACATCGACTTGACTCAGTTCCTATTACCGTGACTTAGTTCATGGTAACTTGACTTAGTTCATATCAACTTGACTCAATTCCTGTCACCTTGACTCAGTTCATGTCAACTTGACTCAGGTCATGTCAACTTGACTCAGTTCATATCAACTTGACTCAATTCCTGTCACCTTGACTCAGTTCATATCAACTTGACTCAGGTCATGTCAACTTGACTCAGTTCATATCAACTTGACTCAATTCCTGTCACCTTGACTCAGTTTATGTCAACTTGACTCAGGTCATGTCAACTTGACTCAGGTCATGTCAACTTGACTCAGGTCGTGTCAACTTGACTCAGGTCATGTCAACTTGACTCAGGCCATGTCAATGTGATTCCATCCGTTCAACCAACTGACTTATTATTATTCAAGTTGTCTGTGGCGACTTGAATCAAGTGAACCTTCCAATTGATTCACAATGTTTTGGATCAACTCATAAGTATAAAAAATAGTCAATTACATGAAACTGACGGAGTCAGTCATGACATCATTTAGTGACTTGATCAAATCTTTAAAAATCTAACTCACGCGTTCTCCATTTCGTCTACAACGTCGGTCCTCTCGCTCTCCATCTTCACCGGGTTGTCCGGAAACTATTGCCAACGCCATGGCGATGAAAATGAAAATAGGCAAGAACTTCATGGTGGTTTTTTTTCTCGATGTTCTACTGAACGAAGTCGATCGTTGTGAATGAGTGAAGATTGGTAGCTGTTATAGCATTTATATAGGAGAGTTACGATCATTCAAAGTCAGCGTCATTCTGTGTTTCTTCCTGGTTTTTTTAAAATAACGATTACACATGTTGTAATAATATGGACCTTTTACGCAAACTTATATAAACAGACGAAAGTGACAGAAATATAAGGTACTGGATGTTAGATGTACAGATATGAACGCATGCGTCATTGCACGTCTGTTCATATCATTAATAACATTAAAAGTTATTGGTATATATACAATATTTTCATACTGTTGTTTCACGCATTAAAATTATATAGTCAATCTTTAGGTACCTACTCATTGCTACCCCTATCTTGATGGAACAATGAGGAAAAGAATTTCATGAAATTTTTTAGAATTCCTAATCCGTGCAGGAAACTCCTGAATTTTCTCCAATCATTTGATGTTACGCAACTATCAAAAACTTCCTTTAATGCCACTTCCGACGCCGCAAGGACCAACTGGATTGGTATATACCGATAAGGATTAAACCGGATTTTGGCGATTGAGCCGGAATTTTTCCGCATTTTCATGAATTCTCTGACACATCGGGCAATCTGGGGAATCCTTATATTTGAAATTGTAAAGGTATTCCCGAAAGCGTATCCTGAGAGCATCTGGATTAGATCGTAATTCACTCGTCCATGTGAGCGGTCAAGGCAAACATTCAGCTGCGGTATTGTATATGTAGGTGGGTGTGTGTGTATATATATATGTGTTTTTTTCCTCCGTCCCTCTCATTAGTACGTCCCCGGTAGCGGCCGTGTAAGCATTCCTTCAGGGGGCGTACCGGACACCCGCCCATGCGGCTGGGGCCGACTTTCGCCATTTTTAGGCCATCGTATTTCTAAACACAGGATAAACCTCTAGAAACCCCTGTGCTACTATGGCCGGCGCCTATGATGGAAACCACCCCCCCCCCCCCTGCGTCGGGTTAGGTTCCCGCTCGGCCGGGCGGTCTCATTTTATGGGTACCGCTAATAGCACACACGGAAGTTCCTGCATCGGTCGGAATCCATGAGAAAATATTTTAAAAAAATATTCTCCGGCGGCCGGGCGCGAACCTAGGACCTTCGGAGTAGTAGGCAGATACTCTACCACTAGGCGTCCCCCACTCCACGTAACGTTAGCTACAGCGCTTAAGGGGTATCGCCGTTTCGTTGCATGCTGCCGCCTGTGAGCTCACGGGTGGCGTAATATAAACATTTCGGACAGATTAGGGCTCAAAAAAGCTTGTGTATCTCTCACTCGATTCACCATATTATCTCCCTCTTACTGTGGACACGCCCCTTGTCCCAAAACCTCAGTCCCCAAACTACAGTTATGGGAGTTCCACTGCATAATCTAAAACACATCCTGCAGAAGGCATTGAAGAGTCCGATGAACAATTATCTTCAATATTCCCAAGGTCGGTAGGGACGAAACCGAAATTATGTTTTTTATTATCAACATCTGGCGATGAATTACGAATATTGTGGTATTTTCTGGCTGCCAAGAGAATAATTGATTGAAAGTACTCAAAGTTAGTACTCACTCAGTGCCTTCAGTGAATATTTTAACGAAACAAATTCAAATGTATATATGAAGACTACAAAGCGATACAAATTTAAAAATATTTAGAAACCAGTAGTTAACCTGAGTATATGCGTTTTATTATGTAAAACCATGGATACAGGATATTATATTATGATGATGAATTTTGCGAAACGAAATGTTTGAAGTTCTGTGTGGCTGATTTCAATGGCAGCAGACTAATCCAAAACCTGGTTTTCCACGAGCTGTCGCACAATGTACTATCCTACCGTTCAATTTTTGCTTTTTCTGAAAAATTATGAATAGGAGCATTATTCTTTGATCAATCAACAACGATTGATTAATCAATTATCAGTAAGAATGAATTTGTATGTACTTTTTTCTGGCGCAGACATGCTTGACGCAATTGAGGTTGCAGCAATCACGATCGCGCCGGCACTGAAATCACAAAAAAATGGATTATATGATGCGAACAAATGTGTAAACAGTCATGTCACCAATGATTGGGCGAAGAAACAGTCGTTCATATTGAACAACCTGATATATATATCTATTGAACGTTCCACGCAGGATGGTCATATTATGTATAATTCAAGTTTTTATCAATCCGTTTTGGGGAAACTTTCCCAGAATGCACAGGAAATGTTCACAGAGAACATATGCGCAACCTTCCGTGTAGGACGTTGATATCATGTATAATTCTCACTGGTGTAGTCTCGGGAGAACTTTCCTAGAACGTTCAGGCAATGTTCCCAAGGTATATATCGAAATCGTCCATACTACGTTTAATGAACCTTTTGGTAAAGCGCTCTTACGAGAAGGTTTCCAGAACGTTCAGATGATATTTGGATGGAACGGCTCGACTGGACGGTATCTGAGATTAGTCCCGGAGCGTACCTTTGCTCATTGGGTAGATATTTAAACTTGCTGACAGCATCGATTGCTGCTCGAGCCGAGTAGGCTTAAACGATCATGCAGAACTACTTGCATTCTGATCTAATTGTGATATATAACATATGATAACGGCTCACTGCAGTTACCTCAGCTGATTGAATATTAATCAACCGCAAGAACCACTGCATATATTTTCCTACGTCCAAGTTTGCTTGCAATTTCTAGTGGTGAACATATTAAGTAGATTTTGAACACTGTATTAAACTCACTGTGTCTCGAGCTTTCTTGCAACGCTTGTCACCATCATCTTTGTTGGGTTGCCCAGCAATAACTGCCAATACCATAGTGATGACGATGAAGATGGAAAGAAGTTTCATGTTAAAGGTTGTTCGGTAGTCTTCTACACTGGGAAAAGATACTCAATTTTGGATGAATGATGAGGAGGACGACTGCAGTTATATATGGAAACGATTGCTTGCTTCCATGATAACCGTATTTTCTTGGCGCTGTCTGTTTACCTCTTGCACTTATTCTTTGATAATGATTCGACTCTACCAATTGCAAAAATACGGATGTATTATACAATCAGTGGAACATGACATGGAATGCGAATTGATCGGTGTGTCCCTATTTCATGCATACCCTAAATGTCCAAATGCATAAGTATGCAAAATGTGTCAAGTGAAAATATTTCATGTGTGAAATTCTTCGTGCTGAATATTAGAGGAGCAAAGCGTATATAGAAGATTCGTGCCTCAACAAATCGTGGAATTGGACTGGGTACTAATGTTGTTCAGTTCCTCACCCGGCTTTGCGGTCTCATTTTAGGTGTACCGCTGATAGCACACGCGAAATGTTCCTGCTATCGATGATCCCCATCAGATGAGAACTCAAAACTTGATTCTCATCCGATGCAGCATCGTTAGCTCCATGATGTCTCTCTGGAACACCAACCTGAAGCACCTTGGTATGATGTACAGTTGACTCTCCCACTAGTGCACTGCACGGGACCGGACGCACCACCGCCCTGTCCCACCAGTGACCCTCCCCTACTACTCCCACTCTCGGATGCTAGTAAGCGCAGTGCGGTGGCGTTCTAAGTCACGCGGGACGATTTGCACAGTAGTGGAGAGGCAGCGCTTGAGGAGATAGTGAGTGGTGGGGTCATGACGATAGTGACTATAGGGACCCATCAACTTGTGGGACGTGCACTGCTGGGGGAGTTGACTTTATTCGATACAAGCAAGCGTTGGTCAAGAATGTCACCCGTTCTTTGGTGTTTTATCCCACACAATCCGATCTTTCTTTTCCTCTAAAAACATCAAGTATTCGTGATTAATTGCGGTCTGTTCGTTGCTGGGGCTCACCTTCCATCAGAGTTTTCCATACGATTTTCACCGTCGCATGGTAACGTCTTCCCGTGCGTTTCGATTAAAGATATTATGTTAAGGGAGTTTGGCTCATTTAGATAAGCAGAAAAACCAGTAGTTTGCCTGAATGTATTTATTGCATTCGGTCATACAAAGTATCCCCAATAATGGTGATAATAATAACGTAGTTTATCTACAGGAAATCCTCAGAAAATGCCAATTCTCAATGTCTCAGTGTATGCAGTAGTGATCTGTTGCTTAATCTCTGAAACAATAATACAATCACGAATTAGTAGTGATGACATAAATATTATTTATCTGTTACGTCTCTAGAAGTTTTCATATTTACCTTCTCCTTCTGCATCTATCCTCGTGGCAATTGCGGGAGCAACATTGACGGTCACGGCGGCACTATAATCATGGAGAATAATTACTCAATATGGTGCATCAAAACATTTTTTCTCGCCATAAATCTCTGTAAATAATTTCAATTATTTATAACGCTCTAACGCCGAAACGGTCGGAGATACGAAAAAAGTCAAGAAACACAAAATATCTATTTTTTTATAAAGAACAACATTTATTCGACACATTTTTACGTATCTATACTATTTCGTGAGATACAGCGTTATAACCAATTGAAACTGTTAAGAACAATAGAAACCAGCCGACATATATAGACCAAAACTAATCAGATAATTTGTTCACGAGAAATCGTTCCGGGAAATTTTTGGCTGCATACGTACATCGGCACACACACACACATAGAGACATTTTGTTTTAAATAGTCTAGAAAGGTCAGAAAGACCATGAAACGTGGAGATCTGATGGGAAATCGACTCTTCATTTTCAGGGGCAAAACAATGACTTCCCCTATCGCGAAACGCTTATCATCTAACCAATGATGGTCAGTGGAGTCCTCCGACTACTGACGGGTCAATAATGCAACAAACTCACTCGTTCTCCAACGCGCCGGCAGTCGCGCTCCTCATCAGGCTGTGCACTCACAACCGCCAATATCATAGCGATAACCATGAAAATAGAGAGGAACTTCATGATGAATATTTTTTTTTTGTCTCTTCAAATTGCAAGTCGATCGAATTCTGTATGATACCAGGTATCGGTGCTCGCGTTTATATACGACTAAAGTGCGTTGCAATGACCGTAACGTTGATTTTGCCATTTCTTCCCGTTTTTATTTCCCACTTGTTGTTGAAAATATTGCAAAAACAAGCACACTTTTCGTAATGCGAGTGGTAAATAAAACAATAAAGTGGGTTTAGATGTACCATCGTTGGCAGATTTATTGGTGTATGCGTATTGTTGTATAGTTAATTGGCCAGTGTTGTCATTTCATAATGGTGGTTCCTGGAAAGTTGACGTTCAGATAGGTATGATGATGTTTTTGGAGGCGAGTTTGATGTCTTGAATCGTGAAAATTTATTACGAGCAGTAAAGACGATAGATTGGATCCTCAAATCATTTTTGCTCACTGTTTTCCGGAATTATCTGTTGTGAATACAAACATTTATGTATATGGATTTGGGCACCGATTGGAGATGTTTTTTTTTATGAGTTTGTAAACATGATAAAATATAAAATTTGAGGATATACACTTGTCATATCTACATATATGGGGCAATCAATGTCATCGTAACCAATATATCATGCTCAACTCTGTAGACTTATCTTCAGCATTGATGCAATGGCTCATCATCCGAGAGCAAGTCCTCCAATTTCCTGATCAGTTTTTTCACGTTGCAGCATCCCTTCTGGACTGCCTCGTCGTAGATTGGAAATTGGCTACTGCCTAGGATATAGGCCATGCTTGATAAAGTTCCTTTTCGTGCACCTGATGGAGACCACTTCTGGGACATCTGGGACTTTTGGGACGTCTGGGACTCCTAATGCGGACTTCTATTAAAAGATAACTTCTAGAACCTCCAATGACAAAATACTAGAAGCTGACGATGAAACTATCCCAGGATAGGGTTTGGGTCCGGCTTACGTCCTCACTTAATGAGAACACTGCGTATCACACAAGAGACATCTCCGCTGTCGATGTTGCTATACAAATACAATATTTGTTTCCTGTCTGCGCTTCTATCTGTCAGTAGGCATTCCTTTTCGAGGAGAAAGTAATATAAGCACACGGTAAACCTTCAGACACTCCTGCGGGATACTGAGCGCTCCTGATGGACCCCCCCCCCCTCGCAAGTATTGATCCAGGCTAGTACGTCAGCTGGTCCAGGTTAGTACCTAGCATCACCTGGGCCAGGTTAGTACTTAGCATCACCTGGTCCAGGCTAGTACTTAGCATCACCTGATCCAGGCTACTGCGTAGCCCGCCTGGTCCAGGCTAGTACTTAGCATCACCTGGTCCAAGTTAGCACCTAGCATCACCTGGTCCAGGCTAGTGCGTAGCCCACCTGGTCCAGGTTAGTACTTAGTATCACCTGGTCCAGGCTAGTACTTAGCATCACCTAGTCGAGGTTAGTACCTAGCATCACCTGGTCCAGGCTAATACTTAGCCTCACCTAACCCGTCCCAGTCTTGGTAACCAAGCCGGTACCAGTCCTATTTGGAACATTGAGCCCAGCTAGCACTGAGGATAAGAACTGCATTGGTAATTTAACCTGGACCTAGCTTGGTAATTAGATTGAGACAAATCAGGCGATCAAGGATGAACAAGCGCCAGACCTTGTAATGAAGCACCAAGAATTGGCATCAGTGTTAGACACAGCCTGTGCTAAGATCGGTATAATTGACCCTTGAAATCCGAACATGATCATAGGCTGCACCAAGGCTGGGAAGCATGCCTTAAGGGAAAACGTGGCTGGGGATACAGGCTGGTACTCATTCGGCGAATACCCAAGTTTGGATACCTGCTCTGCCCAACGACTGATCCAAGCTCGGCATTCACGGGCTCGGGTACCAACACGAGCCTCAATACGAGGCGGGTATCATCACTGGTCCAAGTAAAGCACAACTTCGGATGCTGAATCTGGGTAAAACAAGACTGTCCCAAGCTTGGGCCGGTTGCTGAAGCTTGCTTCCCACCTGGAGATCGATCGGAATCCATGAAGAGATGAATCAAATGGTGGAGTCTAAAGGACTGCAGTCGAAACGTGCAATCATTTGATAGCAACTCTATATCGACGACATGGGCCCATTTCACGCTGATCTTAGCATATCTCCATTCGATAATTTGACCAATTTTGGACGAGGATAAGTGTAACGGTAATCATTGCATTCTATGATTAGAAGGAATGAATGACTTGTGTCAGTATTTTATTGTCTGATAAATACATACAGAATGCTGGTATCTAACAATGTTGCAATTGTCCTGCAAGACTGGAGAAATCGTGTAAGATGTTTCAACTGCACCAAGTTCGCCAAGAGGGTGGTGTTCTCGTGTCTAATCGTCTTGGCTGTGGAATTATAATGCAAAAAATTGTTAGGATTCGATGAATGGATGAATTGAAGGGCATTGTTACCTAATGCATATTCGAGATCTCCTTGGGCATCTGTCCGAGCAGCACTGATTATCCCGGTTGCACTAAAATCATACAAATGTTTAGAGAAACATTTGAAGATCCTAGAAATTTTATAAATTTGAAAGTTAGACTCTATTAGCAATATTTATGCAGATTTTTCCTAAATCTTCCACATTTATCTTAGGGTTAACGTTCCCAAAATTAACTTGACTTAACATTCCCAAAATTAATTAGGCTTAACATTCCCACAATTGATTAGACTTAACATTTCCAAAATTCATTAGGCTTAATATTCTCAACATTAATTACACTTAACATTCCGAAAATGAATTAGGCTTAGCATTCCCAAAATTAATTAGACTTAACATTCCCAAAATTAATTAGGTTTAACATCCCCAAAATTAATGAGGCGGAACATTCCCAAAATTAATTAGGCTTAACATTCCCAAAATCCGCTACGCTTAACATTCCCAAAATTGATTAGGCTTAACATTCCCAAAATTAATTAGGCTTAACATTCCCAAAATCCGCTACGCTTAACATTCCCAAAATTGATTAGGCTTAACATTCCCAAAATTAATTAGGCTTAACATTCCCAAAATCCACTACGCTTAACATTCCCAAAATTGATTAGGCTTAACATTCCTAAAAGTAATTGGGCTTAACATTCCCAAAATCCGCTACGCTTAACATTCCCAAAATTGATTAGGCTTCACATTCCCAAAATTAATTAGACTTAACATTCCCAAAATGAATTAGGCTTAACATTCCCAGATGGAGAACCTTCTTCTATGAAGAACATTCTTCATCAATCACAATATGGATCAGTATTGTTGTACATGTAACCTAATGATTGCATAGTGGGCCAGAAGCTGAGCTCATAGAGGCTGACTTCGATTACCCACTCCTCTCGAGGGACTACTGTTATAATCTCAGACTGAGTCTCCACGAGTATATGAGTTGATAACTATCTAGATTTCCTATAATAAACGAACTTACTCGTTCTCCATTTCTTCTGCAACGACGATCATCCCCAGCGGCAATTGCCACCACCATGGCGAGGACCATGAAGATAGTAAAGAACTTCATCCTAGACTTTGACACCTCTACGTAGATTATCTTCCGTCTGAGTAGTGATAGTCCTAAGAATCATCTTTATATATCATGCAGGAGTCCGCTGGTCCCATCAAATTCATTCCTCTGTATGTGTTTCTTCTGTATATTATCGCACATCCCACAATAATTGGAAATAAATATGACCAATTGACGTAGGTGCTGCATACTCAAGTGCTGGAATGATGGGGGATAATCTAAGCACCACCTAAAACATTTCTTCCGAGGTACCTCTCACAAAATTCCAATACAAATAAGGAATGACGTACCACCGATTATTTTCACTTGGAGCCTTGCTGAGAACGATGCATCCATGGACTTGGAGTTTGGAGCTTGACTGAAAGGCCAAACGATGTAATATGTGAATCAATATATGTTCATGGGATCGAACTGGTACATAGTCCAATCACCTGCCTTGGACCGTCGGTCCTTAAACAGGTCAGCTGCGTTGCATTCTCCTTGGAGATGATGAAGACTGGACTTCATCTGCGCTTGGATCATCCCTGAGACCAGGCCCACCTGCCCCCCCCCCCCCCCCCGGCACTTGAACATGGGCCATTTGGGGGGAGGACCCTGATGAGCCACATAGTGAAGTCATTCTGGGTCTGGGAATCGACGCACATGGTCGCGTATGGTTACCGGAACTTGGGCAACGAAGTCCTGATTGTAAACCGCACAATCTGAATGTATCCATATGTTTTTGTCATTAATTTCGATATTTTGTACCTACAATTTTGTTCCAGAATGGCTGAACTGATTCAGAAACATAGATTAAGACTTCATATGAGACTTTATATGCAGGGGACAGAATAAATGCGGAATTTGAAACTGAAGGGTCCTGATGTTTGATGGAGATCGGAGACATTTGATGATTAAGGATTGGAGTTATGTACCAATAATGTGGAAAATATATGGTTTAAAACATGTTTAACAAATATATGTTTTAACCTGAACTGTTCCCTATGAAACCAAAAATAGTTTGTATTTCAAGTTCTGGTGTTATATGTTGGTCCTTGCTTGTACCGCTGGTAATGCCAGTCGAGGCCCACGGGCGGTAACCCACGTCCCTGTTACCAGAATCAGAGCAGTTGCTAAATCTGGTTGAGGACTAGACATGGGCCGGTCTATATCCAGCCCTGGCTCTAGCCCCATTCCTCATTCAAGTTGAAGCTTCATATCCACTCTGTCCCAGTACATGAGTAAGGCTACTAGCCCAGGCTGCTACCAAGCCTCGTAACTTCCCCAACTTGTTAATATCGGGTGTTGGTATCGAAATCAACGTAATGGGGGAAGCCATCTTCAGAAATAAAAATGTTTAAGCTTCATCTCATAGAATTAATGGAACTCACAACGTTCTTTTTATAAAAGAAGATTGAGCCCAGGCATGGGTGGTCCATCTCCACCTCAAGTCATTTTGATTGGTGCAATGACGTTGAAGGATTAGTTGTCATCAACTATTAACGAAAGGCCCAGTTGAATATGACCAAACGGATACTTTTGGTCATAGTTTTGTTGATAGTTAACGAATAGCAAAGTGGTTGGTAGTTGCACGTATGCACACTTGAAACAAGCCGATAGTTGAGAGACCTGAAATGACTCCAGTCTGCCGAGTCATTCGTTATCAATAGCTGAAGTGTTCTATCAAAATGGACTTTGACTGTATCCTGGGTACCAATGCTGGTCCAACTTTGAATAGCAAGGTTTGGCGACATTCAGAGGTCCTCACTTCATTCCCGGATTGGGGCAAGTCAGATACCAAGTCTCGACCCACACTTGGACAATCTAGGCCACGACCTGGGCCAAACTTGACGACTTCATTATGTGCCACTTGGACAGATGAAAGGAGAAATTTGTTTGCATAATTGTATTATTGAATCTTGGTACAGGGTAGATACAAAAAATATATTTTATTATCATGTAGCTAGCCCATACGAAGTCCTCGAACAATGCCAGGTTGAGATGTTTCGGTGGTATTCGATTCCTTATCTCGGAAGTAAATTACATTCTGCATCTGTTGCGGACACAATTGTTGGAACAGCATTGACGATCACGGGTGCACTGAAATCACACAAGAGATTACACCTTGAAAGTTGACAGTTTTATACATGAGAAAAGTGTATCAGGATCAGCATCTAGATTGGTCTTGGAAGCGCGACAGGTATGTGTGTGTGTGTGTGAACGGAAAAGAAAACACAGTGGACTTTCCGTAACTCCCCAGCGCCAGCGAGTGGAGGAGAACGCGTCCCCCGCTCCACGTAACGTTAGCTACAGCGCTTGAGGGGTATGGCAGTTTCGTTGCGTGGTATCGCGCGCGGGCTCATGTGCGCTGTAATATAAACATTTTAGAGGGACTAGGGCTCGAAACAACATGCATGGTTCTCACTCGAGTCATCATATTATCTCTCCCTTACTGTGGATACGCCTCATCCGAGCGTGGAGGGGGTAATCTGTAGTTCTTCGTACGCGGCAATCACAGCCCACGGACTGGAGAACTCCATTGTGTGTGTACATGGTTAATACATGGGATAAGACGGTATGAAACACTTTTTGAGTTCATCATGCAGTGGCTGATGTATTTAATAATGGAGACTTACCTGTTCCCCAATTCTTCTTGTGTTGCAACAGTTCACAGCTGCTTCAGCCTCCGGTTGCGCAGATGCAGCTGCGAACATCAGGGCAATGACTAGGAAGACAGAAAGGAACTTCATGATGTAGATGGCGTGTCAATTGCTTCTCAAACGAATCAACGGGTTTCCAGATGAGTAATGAGTGGTAGCAGCAGTCACTTATATATAGCATCACCATAGTGCAATGTGTCCTCAAGTCAACATATTTATTTTAACAATCATTGCAGATATTATGTCATGATGGTAATAATAGGGGTGATTTACGTAAGCATTATGGAGCCAAAGAGGAAAATAAATAACTCAATGCTAACATGTTGGTGTATCCTACTTGTGCAAATCGCGACACAAAATATTTTTGTTTTATAGGTAACCATCTCCCAGTCCACATTATTCTGCCATCTCGCAAAAACGATCTAGCTTAGTTAACCTTCTGAATATTTTCAGTGATACATTGAAGTGAAAATAACAAAAATAACCGATTACAAGTGTGAGCCATTGGGGCTGTACAAAAACCTTATTTGCAATTTTTTCAAAACATCATTGCTCTTGGAAAGTGTTTTCAAGAAATGGAATATTTTGCTGATGAGATGTTTTATGGAGACTTTATTCAGGGAATATTTGTAGATAATTTAATTGCAGGTGAGGAGTGTTTGGCAGTGTTTACAAAAGGATGCATTCTTCACACCCAGCAACATATTTTCTGCGTCCCTTGTTCCAGAGACTACATAACTGCCAGGGCAATTTTTTATTTCGGCGACCAAGGGAAACATTTGTTCATGAAGTGAGACCAGTACGCTAGATGAGAACTCAACCCAACGCGGGCGGGCGGGCGGGGGGGGGGGAGACCCCTTCCCCAGGCACGCGACACCGTAGCGCAGGAGTTTCTGGGGGTTTACCCTGCGCTCCGACATGCAAATCCTCGAATAGCGGCAGGGATACTCTCAGGACTCGGATGCTTTCGGGAATATCTTCACAAATTCAAACATGAGGGTTGTCCAATTGCCCAACATAGCCAACAATTGTTAAAGATGCAAAAGACGCATTTTGGGCATGGCCGTCTCTTGATGTGCACCATTGCCTATGGGAAACCCTCGCAAACAAATTCATTTGCACTAATACCCTTGTGGACTTCGTGCTGTCCACAGAAGCTTCTGAAGCACCTGAAGAATTTATGGTGATCAGAGGAAGATCCTGCTGTGGGGGGGGGGGGGGGAAGGGTGGAGGACGAGCTGGGCTCGTCCCTTGCGCAACAAAGTAGCGCTTCGCTGGTGTTCCGTTGCGATCTGGGGACAGTGGTATATAGAAGAACTTGCTTTCCTCTGCCAGCTATGAGCCAATGGAGATTGTCCCCAGTTGATTGGTTCTGCTACAGTCTTTGTCATTGTATTCAGAATGAAGGATACCGAAATAAAGGGAAAGTGGCAGGCAGGAAAGTTTGGGACGGAACATTGTTCCCTTAGAAGAGCAGTCACGCAGTTCCCGTTTTTAAAGCCATACCAAGCATACTGAAGTACTTTCGGAAATATGGGACCTAATCAAGAATCAAAGGTACAATTCAATCAATAATATACGTTGTAACTAGCTATTTTCTCACAAAAATCAACCAGTTCTTCATTCAAATTGATATATTTCATTGGATAGGTTTCCATAAGATGCATACATAAGAATTGTAAATTATCATAATACAATTTGCCTCAATAAAATCCTTGAAAACTGCCTTGTCCGTATATCTAACCGATGAAGGTCTACCCAAAAGATGGTGTCGCAGGATTAAGGTCTGAAAAGAGAAAAGTTATCAGAAAGTTATTCATTATGTGATCCTTGCGGGGTGGCATTGGTTTAGGTGAAGCCTGTAGTCGCGCGTATAGCAGATTGCCGCCCGAGACTATATCGAATCTGATTCAGGCTCATCCCACTGGACCGTTCCAACCTAGATCCGATGTTGTTCCAACCGGATATAGTTCTTCCAGACACCACATTTGACTCAACTCATATTCAATCCAACTCGGAGCCCTCCGCTTGACATCGATACTTGTTGTACCTAACCCATAATTCAATTGTAGCAAGAACACCTCTTTTGTCCGATGAGCGGAAGGTTGCTCATAGAGTTGCTGCCTGTATCGACACAGGCTTTCTGTGGTTTTCTGTCTTATCATGCGAATGCGGTTCAGCATATAATCCACAAGTCCACCCATCCCAAAGAAGGGATCGAGTGAGCAGCTGAATGGGCCCAAAGGGCTCCGAAGCCTGAAAAAGGAATGCGGAAAGACAACTACGTACCTTCGACAGATGCCCCTGGGACAGTAGTTGGTGCAGCACTGGCGATGGCGACGGCACTGGAAACACAAAAGTAGAATGAAAAAAGGTCTATCATAGAACAGTTGTGCTTTCGAAGAAAACCGATTGATCCGCTCCCCATTTGGCGAATTGAACCAAGTGTCGAATCAATCCAGCATGATGGTGATTCCAGTCGCCGACAGATTGGATGCTGGGATGCGGTCAATTCATCCAATGGCTCGGTTCAACACAGACACCCTTCGTCCGTGTTGAATCAAACTCATTCAGATTCACTGGCCACTCAAGTCCTATTTCCCAGCTGATTCCACTCCGTTTGGCAGACTCGCCCAGTCCTGCAGCAGGAGTTGGTCCAGCTTCTGCGGTGCGAGATGAATCACCAGGGAAGTCGGATGGATTCGATACGGTATTTGTCTTTGAATTTTCAATATTCCTAACTTGAGTGTTTCAATGACGCATTGGAGTTGCCAACCAGTCATCTAAGCTCAGTACAACCAGATGCCCAGTCAATGATCCTCGAAAGGATGCTGGGTCCATGAGAAACTTACCCGCTCTCCTACTCCCCGGCAGGCTGCAGCATCATCTTCTTCGGGCTGTGCAGCAACCGCTACCAGCACTACAGCGATAAGTATGAAGATGTTGAGGAACTTCATGACGAAGAAGGCAGAGATCGATTGATATCTAGATGAGTAGTGAGGGGTGACACCAATGGCTTTTATACTCCAACAGCGTCGTCTACTCCTACTACAAAGTTTATCCTTCGCCGAATTATTTATTATTGCAGTTATTATATTGGAGACATTTGATGACATAGATGGATGGAGATTTGTGTATTAGGTAGAGTGGCGGAGGATATTCAGGTGTGGTACACAAGAAATATTATTGTTATGTAAGCAATCACTTTCGAAAGAATTGTTTATTTATTTTTTCTATCTGCCTATTTCAATTGAAGGTTCGGGACCAGTTAACATCACTAGTGTATGCATTCGTTCGGGTAAAACAGATGTGAAAGTTTTGAAGTGTATACTTTGAATCTACTTGAAGAAAAAACAATAATTATAAAGTCGTTGCGTCATTAATTCTTTTTCAATTTCCATTGTTTTTTTTTTAGATTTCGCTATTGAAATTGGGGGCGGGGGGGAGGGGGGGGGGGGGCTTGAAATAAGCCTGAAATGTGTTGCATATGCATTTTACTTTATATGCTCCAAGTTGATTACAAAAATAGTGTACATTATAACAGTACTAGTGCACCATCGAAAGTGTTCAAGAATGGCAGGTTCAGGTGTAATGACGATACGGAAGTTCCGTCGGGATTCTTCTGCCAAACGAATTCTTCCCTTTGCAATTGGTTCTGGAAAAAGGCATTGTGAAAGCATTGAATGAATGTGTGCTACTTATGTGAGTCCTCCAAGCCTCATATTTTTAATGGGACCATCATTTTTTTACTTACAATCGCATTGATGTCTGCGACAGGTGTATGAGCAACAGTGCCGATGGAAGTTACACTGTAATCATTCAAGTGATTGTTACTAATGCTTTGAAAATCAATATTTGCGACTTTATCTGTTCGTTTATTTTTCTGATAGACCAATCTGATGTTGAGAGCAGAACGAAAGTGGTTGACATTGAAAGATATGAATTTATAATATACTCAATTGATAGATCTGGTATCTGGAAATGATATCTCCATGCTTACATAATCGCAGAAAAAGCGACATTAGGCGAGTGGACTAAGCGCGCAGTCTTAGCGAGGCTCGGAGGGGGGTAGAGTGGATGCACCGCTCGACTCTCCCTCCAGTGACCATCAAACTGGCATTCAGTGCACCGGTAAGATCTTATCTCTCATCACAATTAGTCTCAATTATAACGAAAAATATTCAATGACCATACCTTAACTCCGCGCCCTCTACATGCAGAAGCAGATGTCAGCAGCACAGCGATAACCACAAAAATTAGAGCGAATTTCATGGTGCGGTAGACCTCTGATTTTCTTATTGAAGGATAAAGTCGAATTACTCCAAGAGCAGCGGCGAGTGATGAAGATGATGGAGCTTTATATAAGTAGACTTCGCTGTGCGTTTATGACAATATTTAATTTTCCGCTGTGGCATATCGTTCAGAATAATATTTGCGAAGAGAATTTGCGGATATAAACTTCTGTCCATTGAGCTTTAGTGGAACAAGGTGTAAGCTCTCCAAGATTGGTAACGTGCAGGAGCTATGAGTAGGGAGATACGCCTTTGCGTCATTAACCTGTAGCCATTGCGCCCATTGACGCATTTCTTTCTCTCTTTGTGGTTTATAATATTGGTGCGCATCTGGATGAATCTGCAATTTTGACCTTTAGGGAGAGAATTTTTTGCTAACGACTCGTCGATTCTGAAGCAAGGATCTGATTGTTGTTGAGACAACGTCGATAACAAGAACGTGAAATGTATTGACGTCATTGTATCTGTTGTTACATTGATGCTTGAAGAAACATGTGTTTGTGTTTTTCCGAATTATCTGAGGATAGCCAGTTGAAGGCTTCAGATATTGATGAACAATGTCCACTTCAGGAGCCTTGATGGAGGCTTCTTCCTGAACGATCACCCAGTTCACCTTTTTCCCTTTAGTTCCCTGTAGTTCAACCGGACCATCTTCAAATTTCTTGGATTTGCTTTCTTTTCATCATCACTTAACGCTGCTATATTTATGCCATCTGTGGGTACTAACTTGAAATGAAGCATCCCTTTCCTGCTAACCAAGAACAAGGTGAATATTAGTAGCAAACTAGAGGGCTCCCCCCCTGCTCGCTCCGCTCGCCAACCCACCCGTCGGTTCCGGTCGCCGCATGATAGACTCAACTTCGGTAAGACGCTTTCGTCTTCTTCTTTGTTTTGGCATTTTGGTCGTTGGTCAATCGGCCGTAATTCATACGTTTGATAGACCTTCTCTGTTTGATAGACCCTCCTCTCTTTGATATACACCCCCCCCTCCCCCCACCCCGGGCGCTCTTAAAATGTTTTACGTTTGAGTACCAATTGTGTGTCACCAAAAGTCGATTTGAATTTTTATAATATAGTGAGATATAGTCGCGCCATTTTCGACAAAAACTTTTATTGAGACTGATTTTAGTTCAGTGCAAGAACTGTACGCAGAATAGTTGCAGATGACAGTTCCGTGAAATATGGCGCTTAAGAATTATCTTCGCAGACTCTTTCTCAGGCCAGAACCTTCCGACAATGTCTCCTTCATATGTTCATCGTATCTTTCCATGTTTCGAATGTCACAGCATCTCTGAAGCATAATGTGATGGAGAATTGATGAGTTAACTGATAAGTACCATCAATGCATCTCGATGGGAAAGGGTTATTACTTACAGGCGCATACACGTCTCCGGCAGGTGCCCGAGCAGCACTGCTCCTCCGACCAGCACTGAAAGCACAATTTAAGCTAAACATTCCTAACTCCCGGATCTTTGCTTTTGAATGTTATTGTGGGAATCGAAGCTTCTTTAGATTTGCTAATGGCATATGAAGATGATGTAGAATGGTCTGAAATCTAAAAATCCGAAGGCTTCGAAAGTGGTTCAGGTCTGGATGGAGTTCAACCTGATATTGGATCCGGCACTGAACGGGGGACAAGTCACAGAATAGGACAAACTGATCAAACCGGATCAGTATGACCAAAGGAAGAGTTCAATGTAAGATTCGCCCGATCCGAACCCAAGCAGAGTAATTGTAGACTGACATTTGACTTCTGTTTTAGTCCACTGAAGAGATATTGGAGCAAGTTGATGTCAGTTCGAGGTCCAACATACTTACCGCTATGCCGCGTCCCCGACAAACGCCAGGTTGTCCCGATACTATTGCCGCAACCACAGCGATGATGACGAAGATCGCGGAAACCTTCATGATAGATTCCTGTTCCGTTTCTTTTCAAACAGTCGATTGACTTCGGAATGGGATCTAAGGATTGGAGCTGCTTCACCTTTATATGACAAGCAGAGGCTCGCGTTTACCTACCGCGGTGCACCATATCAAATGCGTTTTTGTTGATTGAGATAATAGAACTTCATCAACAGTTCTTCCAAGGTATTATTGTATTGAATGGTATTGTTTCTTTTGCCATGAACCTCTTGTCAAAAAGAAGAATATTGTTGTATTTTAAAGGAAAGATATTCAACAGAGGAATGATCATGTACTTGCTGTTGATCGTCCCGAGCACTGACGCGAAGCATGCAAGCATGCTGCTTCCGCTGGTTCATCACCAAATAGGTTTAGGATTGGAGTGATTCGATTACGCGGGATAGACCTTCATCACCTGCTCCGAACCGAAGGGGTCTTCTGCAGTCTTACCCTCGGTTAGCCAGCGATGATACAGATAAGCCTCAAAGACCGCTGCAGACACACGGCATCCAGCAGTCTCTAGATGATCTAGAAGCACCATGCTGAAGAGTCGCAAGAGAGACGTGAAGTCATGAGCGGACCCTCACGAAAGGAGAGTAAAATGCAAAAGAATGGTGAGATCTTCTAACAATGTATCGAGCCCATATCTTTCAACCTGCATCGTAAAGACTCCGGAAGACCTGCTAGATGTTCTACATCAGTCCTAATTTTTCCTTACCTCTGCATATTTGCGAAGTAATGATGCACTTAAATAATATACCTTATCACACTAGTTTATTCAAAATCAGTCCAAAATACTCTTGTATCAGCGATCGACTAATGGAATATCCGTGACGAGTGCTCTACTGAGAATCCCACGAATAACGAAATTCGTCAGGGCAAGGTCTCCTCGCGTCTTCTTCAGTATCTTACATGAAACCGAATGATCGTCCTTCCTCATTTCGGATTTCACCTCTGTAAGTAGATCAAATCGACAATTGTCGAGTTTATTAATAACCGATGTTAAGGCACGGTCTTTCGGAGGTGAGATAATAGGTACGTACATGCGCAGTAACTTCGGCGACAGGTTCCTGAACAGCACTGCCAATGGCTACTACACTGAAACGATAACAATTGGGTTAGAAACACAGCTGCTGATTCCTTGAATGACTTCCAATCTACTTATATGAGGTCGGAATGACGATTGAATGAATGTAATGAAACGGATCTGACGTAATCGATTGGGCATGTTAACCAGCTACCCTAATCCTGTGCAGCAAGGCTCTCGCCGCTTCGTACTCCGATTTGGTCTAGCTAATGGAAGCTGAATCAGGTCGATCCTTTGATGGCACTTATTAACTGATGAAGTTCCCTTAACTTACCCCTTCTCCACGCCCGGAACAAAATTGTGCAGACGCAGATGCGCAGATCATGGCAATGACTACGAATATAGCAACGAATTTCATAATTCTGATGTTATTCAACCACTTTTGAGGAAAATTGATAAAGTTTATTAATCGTGCACGGGTGATGACTAATGCAGATAATGCATTTTTTGGGCGACTTTACATACGACCCAGCAGCTAACATTTGTCACTTTATTTGGTTAACTGCATTTTATTGGGTCTACTATTGCTGGCGAAAATATTTGCACATGGTGCATTGCAAATATACCAGTATCCACAATTCTCGTGTTTGTTATGTATAATTACAAAGTGCAACGCAAAAGGGAAATGCCTGGTGACGAGATTTAGTATTAGTGAAGCGCGCAAATTTCCAGCGCTCTCCAGTTTGGGGGCTGACGTTTCCGCGTACGTAGAGTTACGGAGTACCCCTTCCTACTTCTCGAAATGGACGTGTCCGCAGAAGGGGAAAGATAATATGACTCGAGTGAGAACTGCGCGTGTGTCTTTGAGCTCTGACCTCTCCAAAATGTTTATATTACATCGCCCGTGAGCCGGCGTGCAACAGCAAGCAATGGAAGCGTCACACCCCTTAAGCGCTATTTGTAACGTCACGAGGAGTGGGGATGCACTCCCCTCCACTCGCTGTCGTTGCGACAGTTGCAGATTGGAGCGCAATTTTATAAAATAATTCGTAATAATAGTATATATATATAATAAAAAATAAAAATAATAATATATACTCAAAATCTTCCGTTGATTCTTTCAATTGAATTGACATTCAAAATTGAGTCAACAATTTAAATTTTCGTCAGACATTGCAACTTTTGCTACTATTCCCGAAGTTTCAAAAACCAATGTTGAACATTTTTCGCCAGTAAAAAAAATAGCATCACTCATACTCAGATAAAACAAGTAAGGTCTGACCAAAAACAGATTTTATTGCAGCAGTATATTAGAAATAAACGATGAATCGAATGATAATTTTATTCTACTATACAGAATCATCAGCAATGTGGTTCTTTCCGTATTACTCCGGTGCCTCGGCTACCCAACGTGCACGGTATCCTCCGGAGAAAGGAATGTTGCCTCTTCAGCTCGGATGTCACCTCATTTCTAAGGAACAGGTAAAACATCGTGTTTATTTCATAAAATTCGAAATACAAGGCCTTACAGGGAGAGTTCTATTTCCAGGAACACGGATTGATCACATCAGGGTTCGAACAAAATTTGTGGGGTTTTTTTTATGTACGTTTCTATCAAGTCTAGGATTGCAAGTCCACTGACTTGTGTCTGCGACAACGCAAAGTGGTCAAACGTCCTATGATTTAACATCTTCCGGTTCTAAACCATCGTACAATGATTATGTTACATGTGACCTAAAATGAAACCGAGCAAAGATCAACGTTCCAATTCTCGAAATCGCTCGATTTTTTTCTGTGTTGAAAGTCGCATCGACTACTGGGTCCTTCATATACTTGGCACATACAGTGTTCTACAGATATTCGTGTTATAGAGTGAACCTTCGTTAGTTGCAACACCTTTAAGACAGGATACGGGCGGTCCAACTTTGAGCGTTACAACTGAAAAGTTATCCCCACTCTTTTGAGAGGCTCGGCCTAAATTTCAGGAAGTTAATTTAGAGAAACAAATAATAATCTACCTTCAGGCTTCATATTATTCCTTTGACCGAATGTAAACAAAACACGAACGACAGCTATCCGCACGTGTTTTGACGGATTGGGCATGGAGGAGTGGCGGCAGCGCTGGATAAAAGAGGCGCATGTTGCAACTAGCGAAGGTCGCAACTGACGAAGGTTGCAACTAACGAAGGTTCACTGTATTCCGAGTTTTGTCTTTATATAAGATGGTAAATGCTCATTCTTTTTAATAGTTTCATCACTTCGTCAACATTGTCTGTATTACTCGGAATTTCTCGGTTTGATCAGCCTCATAAGCATGGAAACTGTTGATTAAATCCACTCTGTTTGGTCATGATGAATTTTGAGTTTATCAAAAAATCTTATCTCCTTGAACACAAACAGCAGTTTGCTTGACTCAAGTTTTGTTTATACGCTCCGCAAAAATCGATAGAGTAAGATAAAGTTTACGTACAAGTACAATGTCCCCTGCTACAGTCATTGCAGCACTGGAATAGATGGAAGCACTGAAATAAGCGAAACCGTATATAAAAACTAAAATGAGATTTCCAAGTGTCACTTTCACCCGAAATAATCTACTTACAAATGCCCCGCGTTTTTGGCAAGGTTGTTGCGCAGCGACAGTAGCTATTACTATAGCGATGACCACAAATATCGTATTAAATTTCATGATTTTGTATTAATTTTCTCCGAGATTTTCTCTTGCAATCTGACGTGGAGTAACGTCTAAATGAGTGGAGAATTAGAATAACCGTGAGCTATATATGAACGCGTAGGAGTTGGCATTTTTGTAAATGTGTACTTCATTGGAGTTCCCCGCTTATGATAACAATGTTGACAGATATTGAAATGAGGAGATAAGACTCTCGGAATTCCGATAATCTGCACAGTTGTGTAATGCTTTATTGCTCGGAGAAAATTGTAGAAATATCGTATGGATGGAGCAATTGCGGGATCGAACCAATATCTTTCCAATCGGTGAAACGACCCATGTAAGATCATCGAATTTTTCTAAATGATCTACGACACTGCAGGTTCAATTGGCCATTGAGATATTAAATGATATCACAAAAATATATAAAAACTAGTGGAAAGTGTGGTGCCCCCGTTGGGAGCACAAACAAAACTTGCCGATTGGTAATTTCTGTTTGCCATTTCCAGATTTTCCGACACGTCAATTAAATGTTCAAAGACGGCTTTCTGAGAAAAAAAATTGGACTCATGAAATTTGGAATACTGGAATACGACAGGTGTCGCCACATGCGAATATGTCACGTGACGCACTGACCAATCACACTGCGCAGCGCGCAATTTAAAAAAATCGTGTTGATAACTTGTGTTTCCAATATTTCCGGAAAACTTGACAAAATTGACACACACACACCTATACATACATACATCCTGTTAAGAAAGGTTTAAAATCGTCAGAAATGTCATGAAACGTGGAGATACATTGAATGAACCGAAACTTCTTATGGCACGTAACACAAAATTCGATGCAACGTTTTCAGGGGAGGGGGCACCACGCGAGTAGTGGAGGGGGGCGTTACGCAAATTCCGACACGCTGCATGGCGCTCCGTAGCAAGCTGGGGAGAAGACCGTGAATCGACTGTATTGATATTGCCAATATCGGAAAAATATCTCGTCAATAATTGGTTAAGGTGTAACATAATTTTTACGTACATGTACATGCTCCTTTGCGGCAAATATTGCAGCACTGCCATTGATGCCAGCACTAAAATGAAGCAAATGGTATCAAGAATTTATGATTGATTATTGTATAACGGGGAACAATATTCGATTCGGGTATGTTACATTAGATATTAGGTCCATCCGGTACATTCAACTTCCGAATCGTCAAAATTTCTCCTATGTAATTACGTCTTGTAATATACTCCAATCGATGTTCCTGCCGTGCAGAATCACTTTGAATTAACAAATTGAATTACAGGTTCTCTAGCAGGTCTGCAACGTTGACCAGCGACAGCACTCAGCACTATAGCGATCACCACCAAAATTGCTCCGAACTTCATGACGCAGTGTTTATTCTCAATCTTATGTTGTAATTCCCTGTCATTCGACGTTCAAACATGTGAGCAAAAAGCCGGAAAGTCAGCTTTATATACACATGCAGGACATCGCTGATAAGAAAGCGGGGACGGGATAAAGGTAAAAATAGACAAGGAAACTATCATTCGTGAGGAATTGACAAGGAAAAATTTTGCTCAAGGAAGGAGTGAATTAGATTCGCAAATGAATTTTCAAGCGCGATTCCCCGATCGCTGTGGTATTCCTGATCAGACTAGTTCTGTAAGGTTGAATAAATTGAACATAGAGGAAAAAGGTGCGTATCATTGTTGCAATAATTGAGGTAATCAAATGATTTAAACAATCAAATTGTTAGTAACAATCAAACCCGGTTATTCACAGTTAACCAACAAATTTCTGACCAGCACATCACAAAGGGGGAGGGGGGGGTGCGATAGTCCCAATCAATTCGACCAGGAAAATAAATCGATTATCGAAATCGAAGACTCGAAAGTCGAAGAAAATAATATTATTGATAACATGCACGGAAATCGAATAAAAAATCGAGCATAGAAATAAATCGATTATCGAATTGAAAAACTCGAAAATCGAAAAAAAAATCGATTATCGATGTCACAACCGCAATCGAATTTGTCTTTATATACAATTTTGGGATTCGAGGACGAATCGAATTAAAATCGAAATAAATCGTTTATCGAAGAAAAAATTTCGATTATCGATGTCGCAATACAAATCGAACTCGAAATCACACTTGGAAAGTGGCCACACAGTGGCCATCGGTAAGACACTAGTCCTTGTATATAATTGAGAATATCCACAGGAATCGAATAAGCATAGAAATAAATCGATTATCGAATTGAAAAAGTCGCAAGTCGAAGAAAAAAATCTCGATTGTCGATGACACAATCGAAATCGACCAAAAACACCGACAAGTAAAGGCCTGTAGTCGCGTAGCGACCACAGACAAGGCGCTTTCTATAGTAAAAAGGAGAGACGAGCGAAAATATCGATATATATCGGGGTTATCGAAGAGCGTAAGACCGAAACTGATGCGCCACCAGCCAGTGCGGCGGAAAGAGGAAATGCGCGTGCGAAGCACGCGCGACTGAACCCATTATGGAAACAATCAAATATTTATTTCATAGATGGCAATATATATATGCAAATCTCTGCACGTGGTGTAAACCAACAAACAATCCAGAGTTTTCTGGATTAGCTTGTTCCCATCCCAACTTCATTCATGTCGTCGTTTTCTCAATGACACCGTAAACAAAAAAAAAGAATGAAGACTATCGCGTGACTAACATTTCCGAGCGTTCTTCGTCTCCATGAGAGTCACTCGCGTCTAATTCTTTGCTTCCGGCCACGGGGCATATTCGGCCCGTCCGGCCTAGTAACATTCACGTGGCAAACCTAAAGATCTTCGAGTAACCGCGCGTATTGAAATAATTGAAAGGTTACGGGGTATGACATAGAAAATGGAATTCATACACAAAAGAACACACGTAGGATGTTCATGGTGAGGGTAAAATGGGAAATTGGGTGGGGAACATTGCGGAAAAATTCTAATGTTATACAGAAATATTTTCCGTGATCAACACCAGTGGCGGCAGTGGAGTAACTCGTCCTAAAAATCACATTTTGCTAGGCCAGCAATTTCAAGGTCACTCGAATTTTCCAATTGTCAACAGATAAAGCATGGTGTCAGGAACCGATTTGAGAATCTCGATTCACTATTCAAAATTCGTGATTCATGATGTCGTAATAGTGATTCTCGATTGGTGATCTATGGTTCAGAGAGCTGTAATTGGTGAATTAAAAATTGTGGATCTTAATCCTAAACTGTGATTTTGGAGATTTTTGAAGATGAATTGTGATTTGTGATTTGGGAAGCGTGATTTCCGATTTAGAAATTGTGATTGACCATATTGAAATTGTCAATCACGTGTCTGGCAATCACAACTCACGATTTCTCGATCGAAAAACACGCGATCAGAGTTATGAATCACTATTCCGTAATGGTGAATCACAAAATCGTGATTCATCTCGCGCAAGATCGTGATTAACAACGTACAACTTGTAAATCACTATATTTCTCCGATTTTGAAATTGTGATTTTGATAGTGACTTTGTGATTTTTCGACCCATACAAAATCGTGATTTACCATCCTAAAAGTCGTGATTAACGACCTTGAAAATCGTCATTGACAAATGCAAACTTATAAATCACAATATTTCTCAGCTTTTCAAAAATGTGATTCTGATAGTGATTTTATGATTTTCTTGCCAAAACAAAAACAGCGCGAAATAAAATTGAAACGTGCGAAAAATCTGAAATCACGTTCCCATCGCAGCGGCTTAAGTGAATCCAATTGACTCTCATTTGGACCACGAAAATTCCCATTAGGTGCTCATTCAATTAATTCAGAGAAGTGAGGCAGTATAAATACTGCAATGCTCGTTACACCGATTCTTGAATGTTGAATGGTAAGGGGTGAGCCACCCTCGTAACGTATTGAGGGGATAAAGCGGGATCCGGGCATTCGAGTCTAATCGGATATGTGGTGCAACACTTGATGTAAAAAACTCAATAATTCATTTTACGCGTCAAAACATTTCAGTGGTCATTGAGCACAATGACTCAAGGGGCAACACTATTGTCGAAATGTCCAAAAAATTTTTTCAGTAAAATATTTTCTGAACTTCTGAAGAATTCGTTTGAAGAAAATTTATCGAAATTTACACTCAAAACTTCTATTTTTTAAATAATTTTTGATGACATATTTTCTTTTCCATCTTCTCGTCATTCACACTAAGTTGTACAGAATGTTTGGAGTGGTTTCAAGTACCTGGGGGTCATGGTCAAATTATATAGCAGACTATATGTATTTTATTGTACCATCCGAAAATGGCAGAAATGTTACATATCAACGGAGTGATGTTGCTCCATTGGTCTCTGATCGATGACTTCCGGACATGTCAACGGAACCTCGGGTATCTGGATGATGTATTGACCTGACGTTGCCTATCGTTTTATTTGGGACGTTGAAATCAGCGTTCTCTCTGCAAAACAATTTCAAAAAATACGTTTGATTCTTTCAATAAATCTTGATTTTTTCTTCACCTTCCGTAAACGTTATGCTGCCTTAAGAGAAAAAAGGACACTTTGAAAATTCAAGGTCAATTGCCAATTTTCAATATTCCAACATCTTAAAGGCAACATTATCCGATATTTCAATTCAATGACATTTGATTATTTGAGACAGTTGATCAATTCTGTTTTGAAGAATTCACCAATGTTTGGAAGTTATAATACATTCGAACACCGTGAGAGTTGTCTTCAGACTACGAGCGGAGCGCTCCCCACCACCGTTGACATACGCGCGCTGCCCTTTAAACTCCCCCACCCCTATCAACGAACGCACTACGCATGCGCCGGATGTGGCTCCCACCGTGAATACTAGATTTCGTCGGTCCATTGCAGACTGATACATTTTTTTGCCCGACATTTCTTGTATTCAGTTCGATTGAAGAACAAAAAAAACTCAAGAGCTAGAAGTGAGCCAACGGGTACTTACAAGCACATTTACCCCTGCGGCAGAGCCCAGAAACACATTCACAGTTGGATGAGCACTGAAATCATTGAAAAAACTCTATATATATCTCTATATGATACAGTATTTTTGTATATTTCCAGACAAAATCTGGGGTACAGATTGTGCGAGCAAAAAAAAAATTTTTTCAATTTTCTTCACGGGGTGGTTGACAAGTTGGTTGACAGAGTGGTTGAGAGGTAGGTTGACGGGGTGGTTGACAGGTAGTTCGATCGGGGGTTGGCAGTGATTCTCAGGGGGATGTTAGCGGGCTGTAACAATGGTGAAAATATCTAAGAATTTTACCGATGCTCCACGTCCGCAATCTGCAGAAACCATCGCCATCGCCATAGCAATGACTACGAAAATAGCAGCGAATTTCATGATACAATTTTTTCTGTGAGACTTCTCGAAAAACTGAGTGGATCACTTCCAAAACGAGTGATGGGTGGTGAAAATTATGCGACTTTATATAAGAACAGAATGCTCTACATTTGTTAATAACGTGTATTTTACTGGAGGTCATTATTGCTTGAGATAATATTTACGTGTTTTCTACGGTGGAAACGGAAATTTCTTTTAATTAATATGATGATTGTCTAAAGCTAACATCAACAATAATAATTTGACATGTGTTGACGTGGACGCATTTGTTATCGACAACTGGAAATATTCGAAAGACCGAGAAACAACGAATATACTGAACAAGGATTGATTTGTCTCTCGAGATCGGAAATACATCCCGAGATTTATTCTGAAGGCGGTTAATTTGAAAGTTGTTTGACACAAAATTGTAATCATTGTAAGTTGGTACTTGTAATGAGTAACAGACTACGTGTTCCAGCTCAGTTTACAGTCAGTTAAAAAACAAAATATTTTATGTTCAACTTAGTTTCATTATTTTCTGGTTTAGCACAAGTGGCATATCATTCAATTGAAGAACATTTTCATCCAGTACAATTGCATGATTTCTCGAGGCAAGAAACTTCTATATACTCTTCACTCCTCTAATATTCAGTATGAAGAATTTCACACTTGAAAATTATCAACGAAAATTTCTTGTCACAGGAAAATCTTACTCGACGGAATCAATATATTTGTGTATGTGTGTGTGTGTTCCCAACGTGGATATTTCAAAATTATTGGTTCAGCCTATAACCCATCCACCCATATCCCATTTACTGAAATTTTCGGATCTATTAATTTTCATCCCAGAATGGTTAGATTGTTTCAATGTCATTTGTTTTTTTACAATGAAATTTCAAAACTTAGTGATCATATTCAGAAATGTTGTGCGGACGTCCTCAACCAAAAAGGATTTTGCGCGGACGTCCCTAAGCACTAACCGTGTTGCGCGGACGTCCTGAACCAAAAAGGATGTTGCGCGGACGTCCTGAACCAAGAAGGATGTTGCGCGGACGTCCTTAAGCCCTAATGATGTTGCGCGGACGTCCCCAAGCCCTAATAATGTTGCGCGGACGTCCCCAAGCCCTAACAATGTTGCGCGGACGTCCCCAAGCCCAAATAATGTTGTGCGGACGTCCCCAAGCCCTAATAATGTTGCGCGGACGTCCCCAAGCCCTTATAATGTTGCGCGGACGTCCCCAAGCACTAATAATGCTGCGCGGACGTCCCCAAGTACTACTAATGTTCCGTGGACGTCCCGCTATGCACACCACATACCGCGGACATGCTGAGACACATAGAAAGCCGTGTGGACATTCCCAGGCACAATCATCTTAACCTAGCAATCTCAATCCCAAAGTACTGTCGGACACAAATTTCTCAGACCACTGACGAAAACTTCTGGATTCGAAACGGTTCAGGAACATTTCATTCTACAATATCGCATCTTAGATAGATTGGAAGATTTTCAGGGATAATCTATATCTATGTATGATCGATATATTATTAAATCCATTATATGCCAGACTATATATTTTATTGCCATCAGCCACTGAAAATTATTACACAAATGTGATAGATCATAAGACTGCCTAGTCCATAGCACGTCCTCGAGACATGCATTTGTCGGGTCTCCAATGGGACGGAGGACATCGGATGTTTCTCTGACGTTATTTCCCCGTTTTACGTTGAATCTAGCACCATCCCTCCATATTTCTGGAAAACGATTGCAACATTTTATTAATAAACTAACGAGTGTGATAAATAATTGGCGCAAAACCAGTGGATGCTCTACTTACAAGCGCATCTATTGCGACGACAGAGTCCAGAAACACATCCGCAACTGCTGCGACACTGAAATCCCAACATAGAAAATTTTTAGTCTCCATTACATCCTCATTAAGTTACGAGGTGCACATGGTCCAATCAAGTTCTCTGAAAATGAGCTTTCCACAGAAAAATAACTTGGGGAATAAAAATGAAGTCACCAAATCAGAAATTTACCGCTATTCCACGTCCGCATCCTCCATAAGCTGATGCCAACATCATCGAGAGCACTACAAAAATAACCGCCAATTTCATGATGTAAATTCCCAGTTTCTGGTTGAGAAATGAAGTACAGGCAATACGAATGATGTGTAATATCTCACTTTATATAAGTACTGCATAGCCCACATTTTCACCAAAGTTTATTTTGATGGTGTTCATTATTACTCGACGCAATATTTAGACTTGGTGTCTTGCAAACACGATAATATTTGAACTCCCTGTATTTATTCTTGGGGATTAAGCACAACAGTGGTCACGGTATTTGTTATTGTTCGAACCGGGAACAATTCCACTGATGCGAGGTACGTTGACGTCATCGGATTCGTTGTACGACTAGTTGTCAATCAATCAGATAGAATGTGGGTGCCTTTGGATGGTTTTACGACATTTTTTGGGAATTGTTATCCAGTTATTAGGCAAACCGACGACTCTTTCGAGTTCGGTACATTGAGACCTGCAAGGGTCATTTATAAGATGAAGACTTGGAACACGTGTTTGTTGCGTGCGCATGCGCGATACTAAATTTCGCCCTCGTGGTTCCGACATTCCGAAGCATTCCGTCAATCATCAATCATCAATCATCAATCATCAATCATCAATCATCAATCATCAATCATCAATCATCAATCATCAATCATCAATCATCAATCACCAATCACCAATCACCAATCATCAATCACCAATCATCAATCACCAATCATCAATCATCAATCACCAATTACCAATCACCAATCATCAATCACCAATCATCAATCACCAATCACCAATCATCAATCACCAATCATCAATCACCAATCATCAATCATCAATCACCAATCATCAATCACCAATCATCAATCACCAATCATCAATCACCAATCATCAATCACCAATGATCAATCCCTGTATATAGCATGCATATAATATAGCACGGGTTGCTCCCCGATCAGGGTGAATCCACCTCATTTTTTTACAGCAATCTCACTTCGTCTACCTACATCCTCCTGAAAACTTATGGAGAAATTGAAAATTAAGTTTCCCATTACGTTTCTTCTACCCTAATTTGCGTCCTAGTTTGTCCATTCCCGCTCCGATAAGCCTCCACTCATCCGACAGATTCAGCTGGCAATATGGGCTAACCCACATGCCCCACGCGCTGAGACACCAACAATTCCACTTGATTTTGTGAGGAGACGAATCCTGATGTGTGCCATCGCTGGCTTTCCTGAATCACTTCGTAACGAGATGCACAGCCAGAGGGCTGGACTAACGTTCTCACTTGGCTTGCCATTTGCCGGGGGGGGGGGTGATCCCCGCGATGATTCCCTGTGTGTGTTCTGCACGTGTCTACGTCAATGGACCAATCAAACCATCCCCCAGTGACTGCTGTCTCAGTGCTCCATTGAGAAGAGTATTAGCTCTGTATAACTCGGTAATTCCTCAGATCGTCAAGAATTTCCTTATCTTCATTAACGACGTATTATAACAATTCGGTTCATTGGATTGTCGTATAATATGAGTACAGCTCTGGTCTATTTTATCTTCATCCACTTGGTCCCAATTTATCAGGCCATTATTATGCCAAGATGTAGAGGGCGATACTAAATGTTAGCCTTTCACTCCCTTGTTTCTAAATGCGGTGTAATCAGTCTGTGTTGTGCATGTGCAGATTTAAATTTTTATTCATACAGTGGTGGAAATAATTGTGTTTGGTGAGTTAGAAATTTTTGGATCAAAGGGTTAGGGCCATTCAGGTCGAATTTTTTATGGGAAACATGGGAAGAGACTGGGATGGTTGAACAATTTTACAAGAATCAATTCAGGTTCCAACATTTTTGACACTGATAGAATTTCCAAATCTTTGTTGTTTTACATATGCAATTTTTATTCAGTTATTTTTTTTTAAATATTTTTTTCAATCTATTTCTTAAAATTTATTTTTGAAAATTTATTTTTGAAAATTTATTTTTTTAATTCATTTTATTCAATTCATTTTTTTTAATTCATTTTATTCAATTCATTTTTTTTAATTCATTTTATTCAATTCATTTTTTAAAATTTATTATTTTATTCAATTAAGTTAAAAAAATGAAGGACTTGATGAAATTAATAAAAAAATTAATTAATTAATTTTTTTAATTACTTGCAAAAAATTGATAGTGAAATTGTCGATAACAATGAAATACATTGTTACAAAATATGTTGGAAGAAAATGTTCCATGCAAATGGCAAATCCGGAAGTTTATTTTGTTCACCCAATTGCCGAGGGGGGGGGGGGGGGGTGGAGGGGGGTACACTCATTCTGCCCACTAGTTTGACAAGCTTAAATAGACCATGATCAACCTCTTAATTTAAGGCGTCGGCAAACTTAATTCGATGGATGAGTTGGATGAGAACGGTCATTTCGATTACCATGAATTACGTTTGAGTGAAAGAAGTTCAAACAAATACTGCAATTTGAGTTTCGGGATTAATAGTGCAAAGTCTTAATTTGAGATTTCACCACCTGAAATAGATTAGTTACAGTATAAGTCATGCTATTCATTACTAAACATCTCCCGATCTAAAAGAAAGATCAGTCCGAGGTACGGGAGAAGTCTTGTTCCCACATTGACACGTACATATACATCAAGGTAGCAAACTCGATGCAGGTTCATTGGAGCGAGGCATGGGCGCCAACAATACCCACTTTGGTAGCAAGCGCAGTGCACTTCACTGCTGTGTCCCGTTACTCAGACAAAATTTCTGATTGACCGAAGATTGATCTCCACCCAACTTCAATTTATTGACAAGAAGCTGAGAGCAGGTACTCTGACGATACATAGCATACATGTATATCTATACTCATGCTACTTTCGAGTGCTAATCAACGACGGAGGTCCACGATGTTTTTGTAAACAAAACCCTTAAGCTCTGACTGACAACTCCGTCACCTCATCAATTGACCCATCTTAGGGCTATTCTGCCACCGTTTACATTTCAAATAAGAAATGGTCCTGTTGGATTTTGTGAAAACTTACGTTCGGTCAAAATACAACTACCTCTATATGGTTTCCTGCACGTCAGAAAGGGAAGATTCGATTGCTTCCAGGTTCACTCCTGGGCATGTAGAAAAAATGGGAAAATACTTTCAATAAACCCTAGGACTCCACTCGGGTCCCAGGTATAGAGTAACCAGCGCAAATGATTTAGTCGTTTCAATTAGTCTTGTACAAATCTCTGTACAGTTCACACGTACCTGCTGACTCAGTAGAGTCGAGAATTCCAAACAAATAGTTAAATCGAGTTTATAAATTTTTGTTTCTTTCATTATTCAACCTCATAATCTAATAGGTCCAGTTTAAATTATCGGATAACTGTCGTTCCCACATTGACGCGCATACGTGCATATACGGTGGCGAAGTCGATCAGTCCAGGTTCATTGGAGCGAGCCATGTGGGCCAACAATGCCCACTTCGGTAGCAACCGCGACGCACTTCACTGTTACGCCCCATTATATTCCGTCCACGTTACCATGCGGTTGTGGATAGGCCGCGGCTAGGGCTTTACTCGCAACACACACTTGGGCCCCACCGCTCCCCTCACTTGTGAACCAACGACGTCGCACTAGCACTCATGTGGCATCATGTAGACACTCTTTCTCCCTTTCACCCCCTTTCCACCCCATCGCCCTCCCTCCCCCCCCCCCCTCCCCACGCCCCGCGACTCCCCTCACCGGTGTAACACACGAAGGGTACTTGACAGCGAAAAAAATGCGCTCTACTAGGCACAAAACATTTTTGAAGGACACTCCATACGAAATTTCATTCGTAGACGCAATAGCGTGGTATATTATTATCCGAGGTCTCAGAGTCAATTTTTCAACGTTTCTCTGTATTTTTTCGATGAGACCAAAACTTGACGCACTTTTGGGGTTCGTTACCTTGGAAAGCACGCTATTTTTAGGGCGAACTATCAATATTTTAGGGAAGAAGCAAAATCTTTTCGAAATTCGATATTCTTGAAAAGTTAAAATTTTAAATATATTGAAAATTTGTTATTTTGAAAATATTTTACGAATTGGGGGATTCAGTAATCCAAAATTTAATCCACATGAAGACTTTACAAAAACTCTGAAAGGTCGAAAATTTCAGAAATTTTGAATACTGCAAAGGCTGTACACACACACACACACATTGCGCGTGTACCTTCGGCGTTATACGCAATCCGATGAGAAGAGGGGGGGGGGGGGGGTGGGGGGGGGGGCGTCATTATAACACAGGGGTTACTGAAGATTTACCCTGTATTTCAAATTACAACAGCTTGAATAGCGACAGTTGGCTCCACCGGTATGAGTGGTGTCCACAGTACTCCCTTGCGAAGTGATGCTCAGAGGCACCTACCTCTACGATTACAGGAGGATGAGAGCGGTAAGGAGAAACCTACAGATACTACGCATTACCCTATCTCGGCGTATCTCCAGCATACAGTTCGTGTGTGCTACCCGCGGTTCCCATGAAATGACAACGCAAGCCGGACGGGAACCCAACCCGTTGGGTGGGAGGGGGGAGGGGGGAGGGGGCGAATGACACCCTCGTATCACAGAGATTTCCTAGGTGTTTTGATGGCTTGGTAGGTGGCCAATGGCCGCAGTCGCGTGGGCCTGTAGCCGACTCTGTAGCATTGCCATCGACGCAAAGCCGCGGGATGGCATCTCTGGGTGAATATGACTAGAGACAGAGTAAAGCACAAAACCACACACATTTCCTCATGGATTTCGACTGATAGCCGCAAAGTTCCCTCCGTGCTTCGGCAGTCACCATATGAGACCGCAAAGCCGGGCGGGAACCTAACCGGATCCAACGCTCCCCCCATGAGGGGGGGAGGGGGGCCGTTCCATCATCCACGTTTGCCATCCTAGCACAGGAGTTTCTGGTGGTTTACCCTTGTTTCGAAATACGATACAGACGGATACAAATACCTACACACACACACACACACACACACATGCATATTCGTATACTAACCCGAACAATTCATAAAAATTTGCTTTTTACAAACTCATTACAATAACTTGTATCGGGAAGTTAATAATAATTCACCAGTTGCATTGAGCGCTCTCAACTGAAAGGGAAACGTACATTCGTCAGTGGTAAACCCCACACGGTCTAGCTGCATAACGTAGGGTGAAACAATAAGCGACGAAACGACAATGAGGATTTAAGTGGCGACCTCAATGATATCAACTGCACGCTGGAATAGAATTCAATTGAATTGAAGGAACGCTACAAGGGGCGTGGGGTTGGGGGGGGGGGGGGGAGGGGGGCGGGAGGCTAGAGTGAGAAAGATATATCGTGCTATAATATTTCTGGGTCTCACTTGAGTAGCTGTGAGTTTCTTTTTCATTGAGTTACATTCAATACAATTGTTGACCCCACTGTGAAAAGTTGAAATAAATAAATCACTGGTGAATGAGGTGAAATAGAGATTAAATGGTGTGGTCACGAATGGCTTTTTTTATTCAATAAAAATTCATGATTGAATTAATTGTCCCTCCATTTAATAAAGTGATGAACACTTTGTGGCCAATTACAGATGAAACGGGGAGCCAAGTGATTTCTTCTATTTTTCTTTTTATCTCAATTTTTATTTAGCTCGATTGCATCTGGTGATTTTGTCAATTGAGAAAATGGTTGTTGAGTTGAAAATTAAGGGAAATATTGATATTTCCGTAAAAAAAAATTACACACACACACACACACACACACGCAGACACATCTTAGCTAAAAAGTGTTACTAGGTGCATGAAAAAATGCAAAAATTGCGGGTGAATAAAACAAAATAGACCTTAAATAATGCATCAGGAATTGCATTTTTTATTCAATAAAAATTCAATGATTCAATTAATTATCCACCATGTAATAAACTGTTGAACCCATTGTGACCAATTACAATTGACCGATCGCCGAGAGATTTGTTTTTTTTTAATTTTCAATTTTCATCAAAGTAAATTGACAGCCAACACTGAACCGCGGATATATTAATTACGTAATTTACAGACGGTAGGCTGATACTATGCTGCTACAAATGGGGATAGCATGCTGATAATTTCGTGCCGATCGCGTACTGATTACAATTTTTATTATGTATCGTTACATACACTTTGTCACATTCCACGTACGCCGGGTTGCGCTGTGATGAACACAGTGGTGGTTTAACGTGCAGTTCAACTTAAAGGTGGAGGGTATACACCATAATTGAGATCTAAGTAATTTTTTTGATACAATTATCAGCGGCAGAAGTAATCTAAGTAAAAGATTTTGCTGTAACATTTAATGTGTTGTTATTAAAATTATATCGGGCAAATATTCATCAGGATTTATATTAAGCTCACTCCTGTATGTTGGTACGCACATTTGCAATTCTAAGAGCTCTCGTGATTTTGGACCGGACCTGTCCACAAACGGTGCTGGAAAATCGTGAATAATAAATCGTGGAATGTCCGCAGCTGAAATATTTTTTTTTCAATTCTATTGAACTTCACCTTGTACCAAAATTTCGGTGTCCGAAGGGACGAGTGAGTACTTGAGTATAGGGTAAGTGTTGAGGTGTTGTGAGCCCACCTGGCGCCATCTCTTAAAGAACCGTCCAAGCCTGAAGTGCTCTCTTCGTCTATCGCGCTCTGCTCATCATATTCGCGGCCGCAACTCCCCACCCCACCGCCCACCGCCCTTCGCCGCTCCGCACGAATGTTACCCAGAAGGTGTTCGATAAACTCGGCTCTAGAATGCCATGAAAAACTTAATCGCGGCAAGCTATTGACAACATTCTCCAATCTGCATAGATGTGATATGGCAAACGTGCGCAGAGACGAAACAAAGTCAACCATGCAAGTTCCCTGTTGAAGGAAATCTATGTGTGCAGGAAATTTTGAGCCTTGGTCTCCATTTTGCAAATATTGCTACGAAAGAGTACTTGAGAAAATACGAGAGAAATATTACTGAAGGTATTTTTAAATAACGCCTTCAAAAATTTACAGAGTACTCTTTATTCCAGTGTGGGCCTTTGGAACCCGTCACAATTTTATGACCAGCGCATGTCCAGAAAACACCGGAAAACTCAAGTCTACGAATGGCAATGTTGACCTATTTTTGTTATATCTTTCACTCAGTTTTGTATTTATCCTTTTCTAGCATATACTTCTAAGAAACACTTCATTTTATCTCGAGTGAGAAGTAAAATTCGTTGTGGTAACCAGAAAATTTTTGACTGAGACCAGATAGTCTGCTTGTAGATGCGAGAACGTTAACATCCTTTCACAATTTAATCAAACCAGATTTACAATTGAGTGTTTTTTGATATTGTTCTGTGCAATTCGGTTTAATTTACAAGTGTATTCAATTGTTATCGAGGTGTGTTAAAATGAAAGAGAAATAAATGATTAAACATATTAACTCACAAAAAAAGGGCAGAAGGCTCATGTGACAAAATAAAAATCGAGTTCAAGTGTTTTGTTTTCAATAAATCCGCAGGAATTAGAACCTGGACAATTCCACACTACTATACCTGAAGCAGCCTTCCGTATAGGGATTCAAACCTTGGGCATCGCGCCAACTGCCGGTGCTTCAACCACACGTCCGCGCCGTCGGTAGATCAAATATTTTTTCCACGCTGAAGCATGATGACAAGTTGAATAATTTCCTGTTACACAATGCTATCCAGGGTGTCACCATCATCGACTGCATTGATACCCAGAAGGTGTTCGATAAACTCGATTCCAGAATGCCAAGAAAAAGGTAATCGGGGGAATGAGCCATCGACGACATTCCCCAATCTGCATAAATGAAGTTGAGCTAGTCCTAAGAAGGCCTAGTGCTTACTGCAGTGAGAAAAGGTCATCGGTATGTCCCAAGGAATGTCAACAACTCCGTCACTCGTTGGCGGGGTCTGCAAAAGAGGCCAAAAAAAAAAAAAAAAAACAGAGTACCAATAAAAAACGAATCTGTCGAAGCGTACCGCAATGACAGAACACGGCGAGTTGTTTCTTTGAAAAATATATAAGACCCGAGGGAAAGTGCCAATGGTAGCTGTCAGTGAGTACAGAATCCTCCAATCGTCACACAAGCCGGTCAGTATCGTCCATGGGCACGCATGGTATCTCGGTATCTCGTGTTGTCCGGGTAAAAACCATCAAACGAAAGCCGACAACCGCCGACTTATTCCTACCTTCGTATTTTTCAAAGGGACTGTCTCATGTGAATCTCGTGGACTGTCTCATGGTAAACCAGCATGCGAATTCTCGGAGGCTCTGATTCCTTTTGGATGAGGATTTATAAAAAGTCCATCAAGTGCGGAACAATTAAAATTCAAATTCAGGGATTTTTAGGTTTTTCCAGGAGTGGGACGGAATGGAAAAAATTGAAATTGGAAAGCCTCAACGAAATTGAAGAATTTAGAAATGGAGATGCAAGATTGCACACACAAGCAACCACCCACCCACACATAGACACCCACCTACCCATTCACCCACCCATACACACCCACCCACACATACACACCCATCTACCCATCCACCCACCCCCCATACACACCCACCTATACATACACACCCATCTACCCATCCACCCACTCCCCCATACACACCCATCTACCGGCCCACCCATACACACACACCTACCCGCCCCCCCCCCGTGCACACGCCCCCATATACCCATCCACCCACCCCCCCATACACACCCACCTATACATACACACCCATCTACCGACCCACCCATACACACACACCTACCCCCCCCCCCCACACACACATACACATACACATATACACTCACACACATAGACATATACACAAACATAACGCGTATTAAAAATTTACCAAAATCATGTGAAAATTTCATGATTCTGAGATATTTTACTTCCGAGATGATGACGTAAATCTAAGACGGAACTTAATATCAGACGTGAAGTTAATATCAACATCATTCTTGAGTTTACTTCCTCGATTTCAACTTTGACATTCTATCTAATTTTGTTGAAATTTTTTGTGCGCAATCTAATAAAGTTTCCTTGAGGAGCGGCCCATTCCGTTTTCAACACTTGTAATAAAATTACATCATCTGACCTCGTATTTCGCGAAAGAAATATCAATTGGGTTTGAATTTAGGGCCGGGAATAGTGTAGATTGTGGATGGATGGAATGTTTTATTATGAAGTCATGTTCCCACGGTAAAATATATACGCAGGACAGCAGAAGTAATAATATCTCTTGATGACCTATTGACTCAAGCATCGAATGAAATTTTTAACGTGAAAAACCGCAAAAGCCCGCGAACGGTCACAATTTTGAGTGGTGGCTTGTCTACCACCGCTCATTAGGGGAACGTAAAAGGCTGCATGAGAGATGGCAGCGAACATAACGACACGTCTCGGGCACACCTGTCACCGTGTTTCTTTGGTGAAGTGGGAATCTCGTGTCTCTTTGAAGTCACAGGAATCGAATCTATTCGGGGAATACAAGTTTGGTTTTTTGAGAGTTTGGAAGCCCGCACCCTACACCGTTAAGACACTGGAAATTTTCGGGATTTTGCCGTTATTTTTGGAACTGGAGCATCGAATTCGATTGAAGAGTACTCAAGTTGAGAACTTCATGTTACATACCCCTTCAGAAATCAGTAATTGTCACGGGAGCTAGCCTATACATCCATCATTCCCTTCGGTTCTCAAGGGTTCCTGAAGTTCCGGTACGAAAAGGACCCAATTTTCAGAGAATCTGAAATACCGAGCTATGTGTTCCGCCCTATATGGTGTTCCAAAATTGTGGACATTGGCTTCGTGGGGGAAATGCCAAGGCCCAAGTTCCTCGTCAATTTTTTGCCCCCCCCCTCCGCCACCGCCCCCCCCCCGCGAAAAATGATTGAAGTTTGAAGTCCCATAGTTACAGGTCCACGGAGCCAGTCTTCTCTGTTCTTGGAACCTAGGACGGTTCCAAGCGAACCAACAGTTCCGAGACTTTCCCGTGATGGATCCGTTCTGAGGAGTGTTCCAGGCAAAACTTCAGTTCTGGGAACCGTTCGGAGACCGCCTCTGGATGACAGTTCAAGGGGGAACGGGTCCCGATGGCAGTTCAAGGAGCGGTTCCAGAGGAATAAACGGAATAGGGCGAAACTCGGCGGTTCACTCTCGAAAAATGAAATTGGCAGTTCTTGATTGATTACGGCTAATATTGATGTCATTAATGTTCCAGGAAAACTTCAGAAAAATTCCTGTTAAATGCGCGGTCCAAGCGCGAGTGGCGTTCGCGAATTCTTTCTGCCGGGCAAATTTTCACAGGTTTCCAGATTTTAAAATATAGTGTCACTTTTTTCAAAATTTCAAAAATTTCAAAAATTTCAAAAATTTCAAAAATTTCAAAAATTTCAAAAATTTCAAAAATTTCAAAAATTTCAAAAATTTCAAAAATTTCAAAAATTTCAAAAATTTCAAAAATTTCAAAAATTTCAAAAATTTCAAAAATTTCAAAAATTTCAAAAATTTCAAAAATTTCAAAAATTTCAAAAATTTCAAAAATTTCAAAAATTTCAAAAATTTCAAAAATTTCAAAAATTTCAAAAATTTCAAAAATTTCAAAAATTTCAAAAATTTCAAAAATTTCAAAAATTTCAAAAATTTCAAAAATTTCAAAAATTTCAAAAATTTCAAAAATTTCAAAAATTTCAAAAATTTCAAAAATTTCAAAAATTTCAAAAATTTCAAAAATTTCAAAAATTTCAAAAATTTCAAAAATTTCAAAAATTTCAAAAAATTTACAAGTTCAGAACATTTCAAAATGCTGAAAATGCCGAGTTCAACAATCGAAAAATTCTTGAAAATCGTGACAATTGAATCCTCCATTTCCATGAAGTCTCATGATAATTGCCTCAAAAATCGAATATCCAACGGCTATTGAAACGAATGTGAAACCCAATATCCAAGCGCCCCTTTCCGCACTGTAATCTCCCCAATTTCAACTGTCAAACAATTTTCCAAGTGTTAACCACCAAGTGAGTGTTTGCGTAGCGAAAGCGTGTTAAACCCGCGGATGATTAGGGAATTAGAGCGGTTGAGCCTATCAGCTAATTGCTCGACTCGTCCGAGTGTAGCGAAACAACCCACCCCCCTCCCGCCCCCTGCGGTAATTTTTTTTTTATCTAAAATTCCGACCTATCAATTTCCCATTTCAGCATTTCTGTGCACGTCAAGTAGTTTCCTCGTATTCAGATCAATGCAACATTCAGAGCCCGAGGTGATGTTTCAAGATAACAAAAAATATATATAAGTTATGCTCTCGACTCATACATGTAAATTACATGCAATAAAGTTTTACTGTTTTCACGAGTTGTACCGCATAACCGGCAAGTACGAATGTTGCCATTTTAATTTTTTTTTGGTGTTAAAAAAAAAGCAGGCACGAAAAACGTAGAACGCTGTCTTGTTTTCTCATTTGCATACGAATCGAAATCTTACATAAATATAAGTGGGGAAAAATAAAATGGCGGTGGTAACAAAATGGTTTTGCATTTCAGTTGTAATATTGGTTAATCAGCAGTGTGGAACTGGGCAATATTTTTTTTGGGATAAATAAATAAACGCGATGATTACTGAAAAAAATGGGGGATGCTTTTTGTTGAGTTACAATCGTCGTTTCCCATTGGTTATTCGGGTAATAAAATTAGAAGCAATTTGAAGTTCCGTTTTCGCGTTTTACTTCGCCATTGAAAGAGTATTATCTATAACTGCCTAAATTTTTGGTTTGAATGGGAATCTAGTCGTTCGATCAGCAGAATGCATCGGAAAAGAGTGGAGGTGGAGATGGGTGGGTGGGTGGAGGTGGGCGGGTGGGTGAAAGGGGGTGAGCGGTTGGGTGGAGGTGGGCGGTTGGGTGGAAGGGGGTGGGCGGTTGGGTGGAAGGGGGTGGGTGGTTGGGTGGAAGAGGGTGGGCGGTTGGGTGGAAGGGGGTGGGTGGTTGGGCGGAAGGGGGTGGGCGTTTGGGTGGCAGGGGGGTGGGCGGGTGGCCGCAGGTGAGTGGGCGGGTGGGTGGAAGGGGGTGGGCGTTTGGGTGGCAGGGGGGTGGGCGGGTGGCCGCAGGTGAGTGGGCGGGTGGGTGGAGGTGAGTGGGGGGGCGGGGGAGGAGCTTCTATCAAACCTCTATAGAGTATCTAATAACAAATCTTCTGCAATTTTAATTAACACACACTTTTCTCAATTACGTAAAATTTTGCAATTGCCAGCGTCCGCCATGACAGTTGTCACTGCAAGCCTTCCTCATGCTAGCATATGCAACATATTTTTTTAATTCGCTAATGCATGTCTCTCATTCTCTTTCATAAGGAAACTTCAAATGATGACGACCCTGAATCTTATTATCGACCGCGCGGTAAGTACACGAAATACATTTTTTTTTTTTTGGAATTCCATGTTTCACGATTGCGTGCCACCCAAATATTCCCGGAATATGCTGATTATCACAAAAATGATTTTCAGCAGCATTCTATTGTGCCGCGTACAAGTGGCGGTGGTGGGGAGCTCCAGTACTTGCGCCGTTTCCCCACTCACCCCACCCACCGCTGGCCCCTTGGCAGTTCCCTTAACTCTTGGAATTCCGCCCGCATTACAATATCCATTCTGAAAATCTCAACTGGATTTTCCATTTCACATTGTCTTCTCCACGCACACACCTTGTGCATTCTGATACTGCGCTCATCCGCATTAATTAACATATAGCATTAATAACAAAAAACACATAAAGATCGGTATCTAGGAAGTAATTACTCTTGTATCTGTTGTTAAAGTGCGAAATGATGGAAATTATAAATTTTTCCTTTTTTGCTGAACGAACGCAGTATTAAAATGACTATGTTGAGGTTGTTCCGTAGTGAAGTGGTCATTACGGTGGAATTATCAGAATTGGAAAAATTGTAAAATTTTGTGAATTTTTGAAATTTTGGGGATTTTGAAAATTTTGAAAATTTTGGAAATTTTGAAAATTTTGGGAATTTCAGAAAATTTGGGAAATTTTGAAAATTGTGGATATTTCGGATATTTTGGAAATTTGGGAAATTTTGGAAAGTTTCCCAAAAAAATCTGAAATAATCACGCTTTCGAAAAATTGCTGTCTCGCGATGGACAGTTTAGCCAAAAATGTCCAACAGTAAGTTGATATAATGACCATTGGACTTTTTTCATCGTCTATGACTCATTATTCCCGCGAATTATCCCTATTTTTGCATGAAACCAGTTGCGTAAACGAAGAAAAAAAAATCCTAGCGAATCGTTGAAAAAAATGCAATAATTCATTTTCTCCTTGCAGAAAGAGGGAAGCAGACTCGTCGTGAAATGCAAGTTCCAGGTACTCTGCAGTATCATTTTTTATGACGCAATCATTGGTGCGGTAATGCATCGTGTGATCATTAAATCCGCCGGAGGGCCTTCGCTGGGCCGCTGCGATAACTTTTTACAAGAGTACATATGGCTTCTCGTTAGATCTGCAATTGATACGTAGAGACAGCAGCATAATATACGAACGTGTCATCTCGCCATCGCGAGCTTTCTGATTGAGTAACGAGATCGATTTCGCCGTATGGCTCCGTACTGTTTCCCATCAAATTTTCCCAATGTTTCAAATCATCCGAATTTCGCATGCTCTTCTATTCTCAACGTTCTTTTGAAAATGTGTGTGTATGTGTGTTTTTTCCTGCGTCTCTCCATCTTGTCCTCCCCACAGTAGCTGCTCTTCCGCATTTCCTCAACCGGGAGGAATTGACTCCCCACGGAAGGTGCTCTTCATCATTTCTCCGATAGGGCCTACTGGACACCCATCCATGAAGCTGGGGCCAACTTTCGCCATCTAGGCCATCGCATTTCTGAACCCAGGGTAAACCCCCAGAAACCCATATGCTCCGACGGCGGGCACCTATGATGGACCGCCCCCCCCCCTCCCGCCCGGCTACGTCAGGTTCGAGCCGCGGTTGCCCCTCCATCAGAAGGTTATGGATGGTTGTGGAAGCTCCAAATATTAGTGACTCCGTATTAACTTTACATATTTTTCCTGCTGCTATTATTTCATAGCAAACAGTGGAAATTTATTTGTGCGCCTCAAGGAATTTTCCAATACTCCCAAGCCAATTTACCTCAATCTTCCAAAGCCATCCGATGTCCTATACATTTGTTACGTAATCGTTCTCCAGGCGGTACCACTGAATTTTTGTACTGCATGTTTATTCTAATGCTGAGAATTGCAAATATGAAAGTGACACAGGATCAGCTAATAATGTACGCGTAATCACAAAATACCTTCGACATTTTCTGCGATATATTGAAGGCTCGATCGATGTATCGATTCCACTCGGAGTCATTCGAAAACGTTGAATGAGATTCAAGCTGTAATAATTCTGTTGTAAAATCCTGAGAAACATCTCCAACGTTTTTATCCGTAAAACCAATTGCAACAAATACTCAAAGTTCTCGTTACAGTAACAGCCAGTATCCATAAATCTGCAAGACTGTAATTACAATAATTCATTTCCAATTTGTCTATTCATCTCGGATGAATTGGTTCTCGGAAAATTCGGAAGAGGTTCATGTGCCATTTGCAGAAGTGGGTGAAATTCTATTCAATTATTGCAGTGAGATGATCAAGCGATAGGAGAATTTTCGTCGTTTCCAAAATTTCAAAAAAAATTTTAATCGATTCGAATTTGTGTGTATGTGAATCACACATGTCTTTTCGTTCAGACAATGTCATTGATCGCAGAAAGAGGCGAGTTCCAAAGATTTTGCTGACTCCCGATTTTACCATACCAAGCCAAAGACGAACACACACACACACACACACACACATTTCTTGTTCTGGGTTCGCGTCCGGCCTCCGGGCAGCATCCTTCATTATGGAAACAGTCCTCATGACTCCCAACCCATAACACGCGCATTCCTTGCGCCGATCTCTGTCAAATGGGACCGCTAAGCCGGACGAGAACCCGACCTGCCGCGCGGGGGGGGGGGGCAATGCAGATAGAGAACCGGTAGGACGGAAAAAACGGACCCTTGCCGATTGCACAAAGACCTTCTGCCATTTTCGCCATCACCCCATCAACATCCGCACATTTCCACAATAGAAATGATTCCTAATTATAATTGCGCACTCGGAAAAAAAAAAATTTCACGATTTTGCGGTTGGTTCATCAAGCATCCTTCCGGTTCCCCGAAGTGGAACACCTATATGGGAATGATGGTCAAGAGCCGCGTTGAAATAAGGGCAAAATGTCATAAACGATATCAGAGAAGTTGTTTTTCCATGGTAAAAAAAAAAAGACGCCAAGGGGGCGTGAGTCGCCCAGGTGAGACACGCTTGATTTGAAATCCCAGGAAAGGTACGGAAAGAGGGAGTCCATCTTACCACCGCGCTGCTTGTCGGCGGCGCTCTGTCGTATATATTTATTGAGACAATAAACCGCAATTATGAGAATCATAAGCCGGACTAACTAACCGCTGCTGCAACCGATGAATAGACTTTTTACTTGATTTTGACGAACTCGAGGAACTACAACGCCCGCATTTCTTTTCCTCCTTGGAGTCTCTTGCTTGGGACTGCACGTCCTGCTGTAGCCAGCATCCAATGTACCAATATTTCCTTCGCTGCTTTCTGTAATAACTGAAAAAAAATTAAAATGTAAGAAAAATTTGCGACAGAAAATGTTGATGAAAAAAATTGCAAGAAAAGAAAGATGAGACCCCTTTAGCAAGTCCCCCATAATTTTCCATCGAAATTTGACGGGTTAAACATATAAAGATGTTAACACTTGCGACAAAATGATGGATCACCGTTTCAGATCGATATAATTCCCCCGCAATTTATCACCACCGGGTGAGATTCCACCGCTAAACGAGCCCTAATTTGCCGCTTTCGAGCTTTCGACAATGTTCGATCGGTAGTAGTTACGATTTAATTCTCTCACCTGCTCTTATTCAGTAACAAGCCTTGGATGATTACATCGATCATCGGCTCCCGATCGAGAGGCCGATTTAACATATACAAGCCCCGGAAAATTAGTCACCCCCCCCTCCCCCTGCCGCCCCCCGCCCAACCCTCCCACTCGACCATTTGTCTCAATTGTGCCTCGAGTACTTTTTCGCCAGTATTAAGGTAGCTCAATCGTGATCCAGCGGGCCATATATTAATCGAACAAGTAGTTTTTCTTTTTTCTTGCGATGGCTTGGAACATTGAGGAATATTTGCGGAATTTGTGGTATTGATGGAAATTGCAGGTTCATTGCCCCATGCGAAACACAATAATTTTGGGGAATTTGGAATTTTTGGAATTTTGGAAATTATGGAAATTTTGGAAATTTTGGAAATTTTGAAAATTTTGGAAATTTTGAAAATTTTGGAATTTTGGAAATTTTGAAATTTTGGGAATGTTGGAAATTTTTGAATTTAGAATGGCATCGATGACAGCATTAATCAATTAGATAGAAAATGAATAACGAATTAAAAAATACGATTACCGATCTGCATTCAATGCACCGATAATACTGTTCAATTTCCAAATGTGCGAACGTGCGAAAAAGAAGGAATTTTCAATCTGGCAATTTGATGTAAGTGCATGATAGTGATTGTCTCTATAGAGTGTCCTTGTTCATGTATCATGGGTCTAATGACTCAATGACTCAATCACAGGCGGTGCACACTGTGCTAACGGTATCGTGTAGGCGCCGTAAGATCGTCCTCCAAGGCACATGACACTCTACCTGTTATTATATTCGAATAAAGACACTGCAAAAACTAGTAGAGTGATTATACGGACGAAAAATTTGATGGAAATCATTCTTGCGTTGGGTAAGAGTAGACTATGAGTCATAACTTATTTAAGAAGAGCTGTTGTAGTCATTCCGAAAATATGTGTCTGTGTGTTTTTGTGTATGTATGTGTATATGTGTGCATCTATGTGTATGTGTGCATCTATCTGTATATGTGGATGGCTGGGTGGGTGAGTGGGTCCGTGGTTGTATGGGTGAATCGGTGGGTGGATGAGTGAGTGAGTGGGTGGGTGAGTGGGTGGCTGAGTGGGTGAGTGGGTGAGTGCTTGGGTGGCTGAGTGGGTGGGTGGGTGAGTGGTTTGCTGGGTAAGTGGGTGGGTGGTTCGTTGGGTGAGTGAGTGGCTGGGTGGGTAGATGAGTGGGTGGGTCGGTAATGTTCCAAAATACCTCTTCCATTTCTCCCTAAACCTCATTAATTCATCAATGTGAAAATAGTTACTATTTGGGTCAGAAAAATATAGCGATTCCCCTTCCTCCCCCCTTACGACCGCCCCCCCCCCCCCAGAGAGTGCAGCGCAACTAATTTTCCTAAGAATTATTTTTGCCTACTTTGAAAGTCCAACTCTTTATGTGTAACATTCTAGTCCGATATTTGCATAGAATATTTCAATGTATTGGCGCGGCAAGTGTCTACACTATTTACCCTTATTTGAATTGTTGCTAAAACGTATAGAGCGGAATAAAGTACCGTTTATTATCGGGCATTTTCTTCAGTTATGCATTTTTTTTTTTTTTTTTTTAGGCACTGTGTATGACCTATTCACTAGAGAGAATTATTTACGGTTTTAAAAGTTGGGTGTAAGAGAGAGGAAAAAAGGAATCGATATTCGATGGTGTTGCGCCTCACGTGGCTTTCTTGGAAAATGGAGAGTCGAACAACCGCTTTCTCCTGGTTTACGTTTACGATTGCTTCTCCCAAGGCTCTCCTTTTTCTCTACCCATGACGACTGTTATAAAGGCAGGTGAGTTTAATGCGCATGGGCGAATTAACCGTGGAAACTCATTTAAATAGGGGGCTCATAATATTTAAAATGTCCATATTTTCATTTTGCTTCGTGAAGTGAATCTCCTACTTGAGTTAAGAATAAGAAATTGCACATATCATAACTGAGTATCAGATTACAGAGGGCAAAGAAAAAAGTGGTGACCTATTGACAACACACAAGAACAGTGTCCGATTTTTTTACCCACCTAGTTACCCACATACAACCACCCATCCACTCATGTACACACAACCATCCCCATCCACACACTCACCCACCCTTTCACCTTTCAACCCATCCTCCCACCCTCCCACTCTCCCACTCACCTACCCACCCACACCCACCCACCTGAACACACCCATCGATCCGCACCCACCCCCAACCATTTTTTGTGGCTGCATTAGGAATCATTCATCCCCAAATCATGAAAATTCTATCCCAAATTTGTTTACGGAAAAACATTCCCAAATTGAAAAGATTCCAGCAATTTTGAATACAAAAATCTTCCCAAATTTATCCAATGAAAAAATCCTAAAAATTTCTTAAATTAAAAAAAAACCGAGAACTGTGAAATTCTGATAAGACCAAAAATGAAACAATCTCAATTAAAGTCCTAGCTCTGTTACATGATACATGAAGTTACAGATCTCTACTCATTATTTGTTCACTCTGGTTGATAATGGACTTGACCATTGCGGAACGCGGTAGCAATTGGTGTGAATACCTAATTGCCTTTCGGTTAATACGATAGGCATGAAGTGTTAATTACCACGCCTCTATTACATTGTCATTGTACTCAGGAGCGTCACTGTGGTCCATTAAGAAAATTAATTCGCATTTTTCAGATTCTCCCTGGGCTTTATTTGATTTGATCTGGCACAAGTAAGAGAAGATTCAAAATGGTCCAGGTGTTCAATTGCTCATACACACACACACACACCTACACGCACGCACACACCGAGTCGAAGCTCTGGGAAAGTGACTGTCTACTACGTTAAAGGTCCTAGGTCCTAGGCAGGACCGTTCCGTGTGGTATTGGCGGTACCCATCAAATGAGACCGCAGGGCCGGCCGGGAACCTAACTCGACGCGGGGGGGGGGGGGGTCCAACATAGGTGCCCGCCGTCGAAGCGGGTTTCTGGTGGTTTCCCCTGTGTTTTGAAATACGATGACAGAGATGGCGCAAGTCGGCCCCGACCACATGGATGGGTGTCCAGTAGGCCCTATCGAAGAAATTCCTACACCTACCGTGAGGAGTGGAAGAGGAAGAGACGGAGGAAAACACACCCACCCACAACCACAACCACCCGCACCCACCCACACCCACACCCACCCACACCCACCCGCCCCCACCCACACCCACTCCCTCCCACCCACCCACCCACAACCTTCTTTTTTGGCCGAGTTAGGAATCATCCATCCCCAAATCAGGGAAATTTTATCATATACGTACACACCGGCATCTATGCTCAACTCTTCGTAAAATTGTATCACCAATTTTGAATTTTTCATTCCCGTCGTTGTTAGACTAACTTCCCCTATCGCGAAGTCAATAATCTAAAAGCTGCGATAATGCTTCAAGCGGGCACCTCTCATAAATACCAAGAATTGCCGGACGTGATAATCGGAATAAAGAAACGTATACAAGAATATATTCCTGTTTTTTGTATCCATAATTTATTCACACACTGCAAAAATTAGAAATTGAAATTTTTTTCAGTTGGAAAATTTCTCTAGGGAAATTCTAGGAAAATATGCCTGATTACCACGAACTACTTGCTTCAATTGCTACCGCGGAATATAGTACTTTGAATAATTGTCATGGGATTAATCCAGTACAGAGCATACACGACACAAGTGTATCAATTCGCAGGCATCGGACATATTCGTATTACATTGGACAAATCAATTTTATCAATTAGGGTCGCTAAAAATCGATTTGTGCAGCTGAATATTTTGTGCCATTTTCTGTCATTTTTTCGAAAATTTCCTCTCAGAATTTCTCTCCTCGCCATTTTAGCCACTTCGCTAATTTCTAAAAAATTAAATTGGATAAACATTTTCAAGTTCAATAGAAAGTTGCACAAATCTCAAATTATGCAGAAACTTTAAGAATACCAAAAATTATAGTTCTTCCTCAATGCCAGAGTAAAAAAATTCGGAGGCTCCAAAAAAAATAACAGATTACGAAAAACTCCGAAACTCCCAAAAAATCCACCTCCTGAACTCGTATAATCAGAGCGATGGGGCACCCGGGGCAAAATGGGTACGAAAAAATTTTATTGAAAAAAATTCGAAACGATAATTTTTTAGTGCCCTACAAGAGAGAAAAAAAGACAAAAAATTTTTTTTGAATTCCGACCGGATGTAACCTTAATGCCAACCTCATTCAGAATTTTCCCAACTCCTATGGATCAGCCAATTCGCTCAAAATATTGACGTAGCAATATTATCGGCGCGAGATGAGACGTTGAGTTAACTGGTCCAGATGTGTTTATTCGGACAATATTGAACTACCAGATCGCAAATCTGTGTCAGATCAAATCATTTCAAAATTCAACAATGTGTCAGAGATGAGATTTTCCTATATGATGCTGTATTTCGCTCTAGATGTTGACACATCTGATGGCGTATCTCCCACAAGCTCGCATTACCATCATCTCAATCATCACATTCCCATCTCCATCTCACCTGTTCCATTATGCTACGTATGTTGGAGTTGACAAACAAAACCAGAGACCTCTGTTCCCAGCTTTTGCAATGGTAACCTGTTCTGCCCCAAGTTGTGATGCACTGCCGATGTCCATGGACCACTGCATGAAGTAGAAGCCGAAGGGCCGTTTCGTCGCTGAAAAAAAATCGGTGATGCTCTCCCTTCGCTTAGGTAACCCGTTCTGCCCCACATATTCCTAAATGCTTCCAACTACGATGTCAAGAACTAAATCACCAAACAATTCTATCCACAGCTTCCGGATTATCTTAGACGATAATCATCTCCCCGGCAGACCACTGTGCTCCAGATCTGGATGTTGGTGCTATTGGACACCGCTGAGATCTGATTGCCTTCGATACCATTCCACTCATATTTTGTTACCTTCCATTTTTACTAATTTTCTATGGTTGCGCTTGTTTTTAATCTTGCATCAGGATGGACCAAAAATGTACCACCCCCTGGAGCCACCCTCTCCAAAAACCTCCCCTCAATGCCTGAAACAGAGTAAATTAATTAGGATTAAAAAAGGTGATACCAAAGGGAAGTTTAATTTCAACCATACTTTCCTCTCTGTCAACGGGAATATGGACAGAGCACATGATTTTGAAGTGAGAGGCACTCTCTCTCTCTCTCTCTCTTCTTCGCCGATCGAAGCCCCACCTTCGGTGATAAAGCGAGAGAACCATTTCGGGCCGGGCGCGAATGTTAACGCGACGAAGAGGGAGAGAAAGTGGGCGAGAGAGAGGCGCGAGTGAAAGCGACGAGGTGAGAGGGAGAAAGAGTCACGGAGCGAGGGAGAGGAAGCGTATGAGGGAGAATGAGAGAAAGGGTAGGAGAGAGAGGATGTGCGGTGAGCAATCGCGGGGGGGAGAGAGACGGAGAAACGTAATCCTCGACTAACCTCACCTAACCATCCGACGTTGCCTGCGAGGCTGGCGATTCTCGTGTATGATTTCAAGGAGCGCTCCCATTGGTCGAAATAGTACGCCCGTAAGAGCCGACTTCGCGCTAAACAACACGCCTTCGAAGTGGTAAACAAAATTAGTCAGCTTAATTGCAAATGCACGATGTGAAGTTTTTTTTTCGATAACGCTTATTGGATAGTAGGAGGTTTAAAATTCGCGCGATATTAGGGTCGCTCACGTGTACCAACACTATATATATATTAGACCGAGCCAATAATTAAAAAAAAAAAAAATTTCCACCGGCGAAATGTCGAATAGTTAGAGATCGATATAGTCGAGACCCTGTAAAAATTTGGGCGCGATCGGATGCGCTTAAAAGGCCGCGCATCGTGTCGGATTATTTCCCATTTGAATAACACGTAGAAACATCAGTTTCAACAATTGTTATTGTCCGCGTTTCGGGATGGATTAAACTGAAAATTGGTACAAGGCTTCACTAAATATCACACTTCGGTTTAAGGTTTGCAGATAAAAAATTTAATCGCATTAATTTTGTAACAAACATTTATTGAACAAAAAAAAGGAGAAAAATTACGCAAACATTCAAAATGGGTTGTATCCATGTTCAATTACTTTTTTCGATTACAATATATGTATATATATTTTTTTTTGGCGCGCTGAACCGATACCTGCATGGAGTCGATTAAGATTTTTTTTTTCGCAACATGGTTGGAATTGTCACATTTTTTGGTAGAGTCGGAAGCGGCTGCTGAAGACAGCGCTTAATTGGTCAGGGGTACTTGCGCTCGAGGTCAGCGGGGGATGAAGATTTTTGGGGAAAAAAATTTGAGCCCCGCAGGTCCGGTTTGGAAGCCAACCTTGGACTTGGTGGTGACATCTGATCACCGATCTCTATATAGCGCTAGGTACAGATATATATATATATATATATATATATATATATATATATATATATATAACGTTGGATATAGACATATAGATTAGATATAGATATAACGTCATAAGGAGATCAGTGGATCTGAAGAATCCGAAAAATAGGATTGACGAGGCAGATTGATGCGTCAATAAAAAAAAATTGTCAAAATTTGAGAATTTGAAAAAGGCGAAGACTGAAAAAATTTCTGGTGGCCAGTTGTGGAGAATCAAAACTGAGTTCAACAAGGCAAAAATGGTAATTTATGTCGGAATTGAAAATTTAGTGATAATTACACACACATTGCCATCTACCACTTTGCGTGAGAATTGTGAGGGCTCTTAAGGCGTATGTACCCATATTCTTCACCTCCAGTTACAGTAACCACAAATCAAAAGTCACTTAGTGAGATCGCAATTGTTAATCTTGTAAAGCCCATATTCATATAGAGGCTTAATACCAAGGCCTTAATTCGTCATTTAAGTGGTGCCGGCCAATGCGAAACATGAGGAACGTTCCAAGAATAATGTAATTGAAACCACCCAAGTCGTATAATTATGAACAAAATCAGGAAAATTTTTCTCGATTGATCGCTTCAAATACGCTCAGCCTCCAAACTTATACACAAACTGAAAAAAAATGGACAATTTCATTTGCATTTTCTCATTTTGTTTCAATAAATTGTCTTCATTATATTTTCTGTAGAATTTCTGCTTGTGTCTGTAGAATTCTTTTCAATGAAGTGACGGAAATTTTGCCACCCAGGGCGGCAATTTTTACCACTCTTTAGCGCAAATTTCCCAAATCAATCGCTCTTCTTTTCTAATTTAATTAGAATTTGTTGCAAAAAATGGAAATAATAAACCAGAATTAAATTTTTTGTACCGCTTTGAAACAGTTTTTTCAAATACGACAGAAAATAATTTATCAAAGGAATAATTTTCTGATTATTTTTTCTGACTCCATTAATTTTTTATAAAACGAGTTTCTGTAACAAGCCCATTCCCATTTCGTCCCTCTTCAATTTGAATGACGTTTGACATTCTTTCAACGCATTAAACAGTCGTCATAAGTAAAAAAAAATCCCAGAATATCATATCGTTTTTAAATTAGCAAAAAATTAACAAGTTTTTACTATGTGTGTGTGTGTGTGTGTGTGTGTGTGTGTTTGTGACCGGAAGTTTGAGTGCGCTTTCCGCGATCACGGTCGCAATCGAAGCGTCCCCGCGACCTCTCGCGCTGATTAGATTTCGCATAAAATCGGTTCATTGCATTAATCGTCTCAACCAATTTTAACTACTCATAACGCTCTACCGGGAGAACCATCAGACCCACAAAAAAACATGTATGACAAAAATTGCTCTACATGTAAAAACGCACATTTAAGGTTATATAGCTTGTCACGCTAACTCGCATAGTTAGTCAGAAATTCCCAATCGTTGCCAAAAAAAAATCTCCAAAGTTCACCAATTTCCGGTGCGTACCGATCTGCGGGTACACCTCTGTGTGCGCAAAATAAGTCGCAAAAATAATCCAACATCACAAAATCATAGCATCCTTACCTCTTCTAAAGTGTCATCCTCCAATTTCGCGTACCCCCATTTACAAAACGGAAGGGTAAATTTTTTTTTATATAAAACTCGCCGCTTCGTGTAAGAAGTCACGTTTTAAAGCGATTGAAGTCGTCGGTGGTCTCGAATTTTTCCGTTCGACGGTTGTCCTAACATCGTGACGATGGAAAATGACTGTCTATAAGGTCGAGGCGGATCAACAAGAGGATGTCAGCTGGTCGACCTGTGGTCCACTCCGGCTCAAAACATAAAAGGCGAAGACAAAAATAGAGAAAAGAACGACACAATAAAGGGGTTTGGGGGGGGGGTGGGGGGCAAGGGGAGCAATTTTCTGGCCGACAGATCCGTGAATCTAGTCGCTCCGGCTAGCCGTGCCTATCCCGACGTAATTGATATTATTACAACGTCCCTCCCATTACGTTATAAATGTTACACGACTCGATTATCTACATTCTCTCTTTTTAATCCCCCCCTACCCCCCCCCCCCGGCCTCCCGCCGACCCCTGCTGCTCGCGTTCGTCGGTGCCTATGACTTCCGTTCATTCATTATCCTCCTCTGTTCTTGAAACCGTACAAACAATGCCTCATTATAATATTAGTTTTTAGATCGTAGTAATCACCGAGTTTACGGCCTGTTATCTCGTCTTTTTCACGCCAGCACTTGGAGACCTCCGGGTTTTGTTGACGAGACGATTGGCGATGATTTCCCCGAGTTTATTCACGGTCGATTTGACGGGGGCGCCGGGGCGATAGATCGGGCTACGAGAAGAAGACATTTTTTTTTCATGGACTCCGACCGATAGCAGGGACGTTCCCGTGGGTGATATTGGGGGTATTCATACAATGAGGGCGCAAGGCCGGGCGGGAACCTAAACCGATGCAGGGGGGAGGTTCCATCATGGGCGCGGCCGCAACAGCGCTTTCTCGAGGTTTACCTTGTGTTTAGAAATACGATGGCCCGAACCGCGAAAGTCGACCCCAGGCGCATGGATGGGTGTCCAGTAGGGCCTTCCCAAGAAATGCGGAAGAGCGACCACCGTGGGAAGTATAACAGAGAGGCGGAAACAAAACACACACACATATGCAGACACCGACTCAAAATTGCTTAACTTAACGTTCCAAAAAAGTGAAAGATTTTCGAAATTTTCAACATTTTCGAAAACTTTTGGAATATCCAAAATTGGAAAAATCCAAAAATTGTCGAAATGAAAAATGAATTTAGACATTTCAACCATTTTAAAAGCTCTCCGGTATATCAAATTTTCTTATGTTTTTCAGTTCTCTTAAATCCATTCCAATAATTTTTCATTTTTTTTTTTACAATTTTTTGAATTACCGAAGTGAATTGAGCTAACAAGACAATTGACGGTAATTCCCGACTTTATTCACGCTCGATTTGAGCTGGCGCCGGGGCAATGGATCAGTGGGTATTGTCATTTGCTCGGAAGTTATTTTAATTGTCTATTTTTATAGACTATGTCATGTGGATGAAACGCACTTTCTTTCAAAAACCACGGGCCGAAAAAAATTTTTCAGAAATTTTCATGATTGTCCCATTCTTTGGTATTTCAAAATTTTTTCGGGTTTAGTTTCATTGTTTTTATTTGATTCAAAAATTTCAAATTTGTTGCAAAATTTCACGATCCCAAATTTCGTGCAAATAAACAAAAAATTTCTCCCTTTTTGTTGAATTCCTGAAGTGTGTCAATGTCTCAACTTTTTTCCAACCGTTAAAAATTTCTATGCCTCGCAATAAATTTCTGCAAAAATTGGTCCACGCAAATTTCCTTTTTCCATCAATTCACAAAATGGAAAAAAAAAATTTTCCACCGCCAAAATACCTCGCCGATTTCCTATCGCCAAATGCTCTAAACAATACATAATAGTTAGCGCTACATTTCCCCAGCGGGAAAATTCCATTTCCCAATTATTGTTCTCCACATTGTAGGAAGCAATTTCCTACTTCTGAAGATGTTTACGGCAACACCTGAGAACAATTCAACTATAATAAGTTTTCCTCACTTTCTCGTCCAATTTTCGTGATTGCTTTTGCACATTGTTCGGCTTAATTGAAGTTCTTCTTCATGTTAAAAATGCATACACTTCAAGATTCGTAACAGGAAGAGGCTGGGCGGTGGGGGGGGGGGGGAGGTGAAAAAAGCGGATGGAATCGCTTGTTTGCGGCATAAAAATATACATTATGGGGCAGTTGTGATAATGGATTGACCGCCATGATTATTAGAATTAAAATTCGAATCTCATTCTCCTTAATTCTAAGAATCATTGCAGTGTTTGTGTTTGCCCCCCCCCCCTCCCCTCTCCCCCCGCTGATTATAATACGGTGTTACGGGGTCAGTTGGCCAACAGCCGCCATTGCGCCTCAACCTCCCCCCTCGAAAAAAAAATCGCAATTTTTAGGGGCTGCCCAAAAAAGGGGAAAAAAGTTGGGCAAAAAATGGCGAACCTTCGGTGAAATGATTATGAGTTTAAAAAGGAGGAAAGTAAAGAACGAATTTGTTCCGATTTTTTTTCGGGTTTCGGGTGGTAGAATTGACGAGCGTGGGAAATTTTAATCCACAGTTTTGTAATTTTTCCCATTCCATTTGAGTGGCTTGGAATTATCGTGGGACTTTTTTCAGAGCAATTTTTTTCTTCACTGCTAGCAATTTTGTGAGGCTGCAGATGAACTTTCCCTGGTCCATGGTGGAGAAAATTTAGTGCATAAAACCATGGAAAATTCATGGGAAGAATCAACCAATGGGGATTTTTCATTGAGCAGAATATTGTGCCTCGAGTGCCTTAACAAATTTGGATGAATATGTGTGTTGAGAGTGATGGGGGGGGGGGGGTGGAAGGGAAAATTGACGAAGAGGTTGATGTCGAAGTTGATGAGAAGGTTGATCAAGAAGTTGATGGTGAAATTGATAGGGATGTTGACAGGGAGGTTGATGAGGAGGTTTATGATGAGGTAGATGGGACGGTTGATGAGGAGGTTGATGCGGAGGTTGATGAGGTGATTGATGCAGAGGTTGATGAGGAAGTTGATGCGGAGGTTGATGAGGTTGATGAAACGGTTGATGCGGAGGTTGATGAGGAGGTTGATGAGGAGGTTGATGAGGAGGTTGATGAGGAGGTTGATGAGGTGGTTGATGAGAAGGTTGATGAAGTAGTTGATGAGGAGGTTGACGCGGAGGTTGATGAGGAAGTTGACGAATTCCTCCTGTCTCTGCGATCTCAAACTCCTCTAATTTCCGTTTTTTTTGCACCATGACCCTTTAGAGAACCTCCAATTTCTCTTAACCATCTATTTATTCATCTTACCCTAGTCTCAATCTTCCTCCCCCAAAAAAATCCACTTTTCAACTTTTTATCTTTTATATTTCATTCTCAATTTTTTTGCCCTCCCTTTTTTTTCTTAATTCACATAAAAATGCGGAGGCGGCCGCTGTTGCGCGCGTGTGCGAACACAGACCGCCATAATAACAATGATTAACGCGACGAATGGTCCATTTCGTTGTACTCGTCGTTGCGCCTTCGATAAAAATAAAATGACGAAAATAATCGCAAGGGGGAGAGTTAATTTTTTTCCTATGCTGCGGCTTCCCTGTTTCTCAATTTTTTTTCTCATTTCATTTTAGCTAACCGTCTACGTTTCATGCCGAGCCAGTCAAAATGGCGTCAGAAAGTCAGTTAATTTTTGGCTTCGCGGAACTCACTTCAATCCTACGGTGAATTAATTTTTTTCCAATTTTCGGGAATTTCTTGATCTCCGAGAATAATTAATTAACTTTTTCATTAAGGCCCCACAGCTGCTTTAATCACAATTTTTTAAATTGATTTTCCAACGACAGTCAATAAAATATGATTGGCCATTTTGGAAGGATCAATTTTTGACAATTAATTACGAAAAAAATTCTTTTTTGAAATTGAAAATTGGGAATTTTTATTACTGTTACCAAAGTTGGAATTATCATTTTATGTGAAAAAAAATGGAGCCAGTTTAATTAAAATTAATGGATATAATTGTTCAGGTGTTCAGTAGCTAATATGTGATATTGTGCGGTGAATTTACATTGACCTATCATTATTTGAAAGATGCGAATTTTTTTTTGAAATTATCATTCATTGGCATTCTGTGAATTATTTTTTCCTCCATCTCTCTCTCTCTCTCTCGTACTCCCCGCTGCTCTTCCAAATTTCTTCGGTAGGGCCTACTGGACACCCATCCATGCAGGTGGGAGCGACTTTCGCCATTTGGGCCATCGTATTTCTGAGCCCAGGGTAAACCTCCAGAAACCTCTGTGATACGATGGCGGGCCCCAATGATGGACCCCCCCCCCCTCCCCCCGCCCGGCCTTGCGCTCTCATTTGATGAGTACGGGCCGTTAGCACACACGGGATCCGTGGAAAAAATATTGGAACATTATAAATAGGGAAGTCGTGGGTCACCACCCCTCCCCCCCCCCCATCCACCTCCTGCTCACTTTCCCAATGGTATCCATACAATTCGATGGGCCAGATCCAAACAAGATTGTCTGTCCCTTTTTGACATAAAAAAAAAAGTGGTGAAAAGAATTTCCACTTTAAAATTGTTTCTCCTTGAAAACGCATTTTTACGTTGTTGAAATGATTTTAACTACCATTGGTGAGACACAAAAAAATTGAATTCTTGACGACGAATCCAACTATTAAAAACGCATTAATCCCGTATTCACCTTAAACGACGCAAATGCACGATTTCGTATCCATGATTATAATCCTCGCGATATCCTTTTCATTTTTTTCTCTCCCTCAGCCCTAGTGGAAAATAATCGGTTGAAAAATTTTTGTTTCAACAATAATAATAATCGGACAACGGTGGAAACTGACGACTACAGACACTCGAGCGACTTCTTTCAGCGGTGGGTCCTCGGAGAAGCTTCTAAAGTACTTGAGGCAAACGCTAATGGCACTCCGACTGTTTTGTACGGGTGATGGCAGATTGAAAGCTCGTTTCGCGGAAAAACTGTTGATTTTGGAGGGGGTTGGCGCGAGGGGGGAGGGAGGCCGGGTGTTGTACGGTAGCCATTAGCCAAAAGTTTCAGGGACGATTAACGAAAAAAAAAATAGTAGTATTAAGCCACAAACAATATGGGACATATATTTGAGGTATATGCAAACTATATATGTGGAAGATATATGTCTACACATATCGCTGATTGTATATCCCAAATTGGAAATATTTTTATCCGCAAATTGGTCCTTTTTTATTCTGACATTGGAGATATTTTATCCCCGAAATGGGAATTTTGTTATTCCCAAAATGGGGATATTTTTATCCCCAAATTGAGGGACCTTTTATCCCCAAATTGGGGGATTTTTATCCCCAAATTGGGGGATTTTTTATCCCCAAATTGGGGAATTTTTTTCATCCTCAAACTGGGGATTTGTTATCCCCAATTTGGGGATATTTTTATCTCCACACTGGGGATATTTTCATCCCCAAAATAGAGATATTTGTATCCCCAAAATGGGGATTTTGTGATCCCCAAATTGGCGATTTTGGTATCCTCGAAATGGGGATATTTTTATCCCCAAATTGGGGATATTTTGATCATCATCACATACTCCCAATAATCGTTGTATAATTCAAGAATTACCTCCCCCCCCCCCCCCCCCCCCCCCATGAAGAGCTCCCTAATATATTGACTTTTCATGATCGTCCACATTTGTTCTGTGTAATCTTTTGAAATGTGACAATTGTTGTTTAGAACTTGGCAATGAGGAAACGATTTCGCTCAACCTGTCTCCCAATTTCCCCAACCCCAACAGCAACCAATAAAATGGCCGCTGCCACACCGTATAATCTCCCACACCCATTAACCCTCCAAAAAAAACCACCCCACCCTCAATTGCCTTTCCCCTCGCAACTCGCCAAATTCAGAAATTCCTAAACACAGTTAAAACTTGATGCCCACCTCCTAAAAAGCGAATCGTGTCCTCATTATAACCCTCAAAGGCCGCAACCAAATCTCCCCCCTCACCCCCCCCCCCCTACCCACCACCCCTCAGCCACCCGCCGGCCCATCCTCGCTTAACCTAACATTAGTGTAAACGCGAGATCGAGTGTAACATTATGATACCGAGATAGACAACGGAGGAGACAGAACGGACCAGAACAACACAATGAGGGTAGAGGCTAACGCTTTGAATGCCAAAGGAGAAACGGGGGATATATTATGTTAATGCCATCGCCGATCGTATTACAATGGGGCCCATATATAGATGAGGTAGGTATCGGCAAGGTTGCCAGATTGTTCGTAGCGAAACACGACGCGTTTAGGTAGTGTTGATAGGGTTGGGGGGGGGGGGGGGGAGGAAATTCAAATCTCTGAAGCTAACTCGATTCAAAAATTTCAAAAAATCCAAAAATTTCAAAAATTTCAAAAATTTCAAAAATTTCAAAAATTTCAAAAATTTCAAAAATTTCAAAATTTTCAAAAATTTCAAAAATTTCAAAAATTTTAAAAATTTCAAAAATTTCAAAAATTTCAAAAATTTCAAAAATTTCAAAAATTTCAAAAATTTCAAAAATTTCAAAAATTTCAAAAATTTCAAAAATTTCAAAAATTTCAAAAATTTCAAAAATTTCAAAAATTTCAAAAATTTCAAAAATTTCAAAAATTTCAAAAATTTCAAAAATTTTAAATATTTAAAAAATTTCCAACGATTTAAAAATTTCAAAAGTTACAAAAATTTCAAAAAATTCCAAAATTTTAAAAATTTCAAAAATCTCTAAAATTTCCAAATTTTAAAAATTTCAAAAATCTCTAAAATTTCCAAATTTCCGAATTTCCAAAATTTTCAAGATTCAAAAAATTTCAAAAATTCCAAAAATTTCTGAAATTTTAGACGTGACTCAATGATTGCCAAAGATTTGGAAACGGCGAAAAATAATCCAATCCCGAAATGTCCGAACTCTCAAATGTCACTTCCGAATTACCAACAAATGCTGTTGTCCAAGTACACATTAAAAACCCTTCCTAGATCTGGCAACATTGGGTCTACCGAGCTTACAGAAAGATATACGTAGGTGTATTATACTCCGAAGAAGATTGAGAAGACAAAATGAGTGTTCGACGGCAGCCGGTTCACCGTGGAGGGGTTCAAGTCAATAAAAAAGCCGACCCCATGCATAATGTTTTATTAAAAATCGTATTAATAAAATACACTGACGACGTAATTTATATGCAGTCACTCGAGTTGTTTATGCACCTGAAGGCTAAAGGGGGAGTAAATTGTGTGAGGAAGCTGGTGGTCATCGGCGACAAGAGGGAATTTCTGAGGGGTCAGGATGCTGCTAAATTGGGTGATTACAGGCACTGGGGGGGACAGAGGAAATTAAACGTGTTTTGGAATTTTTTCCAATGTTAAAATTAGTTTTTTGTCGCGGAATTGGGGTGTATAGACCTTATGGGGATTATCAATTTGCATGCATAAACTGGTCGCAAAATTTTTTTTCAATGATTTTATTTTATAGAAAGTAGCTATATATTCCAAATAAACATATACGAATTTTTTTATCGACACCATAAAATTGAGCATTATGCTCATGAAATTGTGTAATTACTTGGCATTATTATTGATGAATTTGTCGAGTTGAATTGAAAATTACGAATGAGTGAAAAACGGGGGGGGGGGGGGGGTGGTTGAGGGGGTGAGGATGTACGTGGCAGGGTTGAATAAAGGGTATGTGCCAGGAGGCTTCGGCTACTGAGGGATCGTTGTTGCTATGGTAACGTCAACCCCCAATTCCTCCCTCTCGGGAGGGCGGGCGGGGGGGGGGGTGGCTCTCCCCGGCTCCCTCGCTCGACTGTACTAACTCGGTCTCATCAGCCTCTCTGGGGTACGACGATCCATATCTACTGATGTTACAACGTTCCAATGGCCGCTTCCAACGGATTACACGCAATGAAATCCTTTTAACAAAATGATATTGATGCTCTTACTCATTAGGCTCGAAGAGGTCGGGCTATGGTGTCAGCGCCGCTGCTTTCCCAATTTCTGAATTTTCCACGGAATCAATCAGAAAGGGAATTTTTACATACCGTCATGTAAATTTTACCGACCGTCCTGTCAAAATTGCCCCTCCCAAATTTTTATGAAATCTGACATTACATTTTGATGGGAGGCCCACTGGAAAGTGCCTGTTAACCTCCAAAATTTCCGAAATTTTGAGAATTTTCAAAATGTTCGACATTTTCAAAATTTTCAAACTTTTCAAGATTTTCAAAATTTTCAAAATTTTCAAAATTTTCACAATTTTCACAATTTTCACAATTTTCACAATTTTCAAAAAATTTCAAAAATTTTGATGTTTCCAAAATTTTTGAAATTGTTCAGTTTTTTGAACCCCTTGAATTTTTTTTGACAAATTTTGAAATTTTTGAATTTTCGGAAATTCTCAATTTTCTTGATAATCCGGAAATTTTGAATTGTTTGAAATTTGTTCAATTTACGTTCAACATTCAAGGGTTAATTAGTTGGTATTCATTCTGGACCGGGAATTTTCTATACGATTGCCGCCGTCAGAGCCCCCCACACCCGAGCGCTCTCGCTCAAGTACCAATGCGCAAGTGTCGCACGACAGAGCGCCCCTATCCACCCCCACACGTGGTAACTATCTCTGTTTCATTTTTCATTTGCCTTTCTTGCCTGCCACCGGGGGATGAACGAGACAAAATAAAATAAAAAAAAAAGAAAAAAAAGTGAAGCCGCTATTGGAGAGCCCTCTGCGTATTCCAGCGTCGACAGCACTCGAGAGTTAACGCGAGTTATATGGAACGTGTGACTAATGCACTGGAAACAATTGTTTTATTCCAATCGAAGATAAAGGAGGGAAAAAAATAAAAGACATTGTGAAATAAAATGCAGGAGTCCCCTTACAAGCCATTAAACACAATAGTTATTCACGATAGTTATTGTCTGATTTTTCCTCATTTTTGTCGAGAGAAAAAAAAATTAAATTTTTTCATTATCACTTCCACGAAAGCTTTTTAAATTATAGAAAATTTTCTCGGGGAAAATCATGGAAGACACGCAAGATAATTTTTCGTTAATTTAATCATTTTGGACCTATTGTTTTGATCATTTCGGAGAAGCGAGAGAGTTTGGAAATTAATAGTGGTTGATTACGACATTGCAGGCGAGAGAAATGAGTCGAGAGGCGAGAAGATTTATAAATCAAGATTAGTTGGTCAAGATGAATATCTGATGTAAATCCTCTCTTCGAGACGAGACGAGACTAGACGAGACGAGACGAGACGAGACGAGACGAGACGAGACGAGACGAGACGAGACGAGACGAGACGAGACGAGACGAGACGAGACGAGACGAGACGAGACAAGCCGAGACAAGCCGAGACAAGACGAGACAAGACGAGACAAGACGAGACAAGACGAGACGAGACAAAATTCTCAATCGTTTCATCCTGCGGCATATTGTTTCCATTACACTTGTTATTTATACAAAATTCAGTACTTCCAATTTTATATTATAATCCTGACGATTTCAACGACCTTGCCACGACGGGTTTCTCACATCTATCCCCACCTATTGGACGCGAACTTGGCTTATACTTCTGCTATTCAGATGTCCCTGTACCCTGAAAGAAGAAAATTTCACTGAAACTGATGTTACGAACTCGTGAATGTTCGAGGAAAAAAAATCCGACTTACACCAGCAACGTCAAGAATTGGAGAGTAGCTCTGTAATGACACAAATCAAATAAAAAAATTTTTCAGCTCGAATGATCGTTAATTCAGTATGGACTCGGTAGATCGGCGAGAGTCAACTCACCTCGTGATTTGTTCCATGTAGGCCAAAAAATTACGCATATACAGACACACACACACTTGTGCTTCCTTCTTTCTCTTTTTTTCCTTAAAAAAACACACAAACACACACACACACATGGAATGCTTATCAAAAACCGGGCAGGACAAAGTCGAGCAAAGTGAAAATTTTCCTAAACATTTTTTGTAGGGCACAGACAAGCCCACAAATTCGTTTCTGGCCCCAAGGAAAAAGTGTCCTGAACTAGTTGACGACTGGTACTGAATTATACGTTACACAAATTTCCAAAGTATTTACCCGTCCTATGGGTCCAGGGCATGCACAACTAGATGTCCGCATTATGGTGATGACCACGAAAATAGCAGCGAATTTCATGATTGTCCGAATTTTCAAGGACACTTCGAGATGACCGACCTGCAGCTGATTACTGATGAGGTTGATAAGATTTCATGCAAGTGCGGAGTGTAATCATTTTACGTCAATTAATTTTACTGTAATTCCTTGTTGCTTACGATAATATTTGCTAATATTTCATTGCGAGAATGAGACAATTGGCAATGCACATGTTGACCTGCTAAGACAACAAAAAATTAACGAACGATTGTCAAGAAATGGGAGGAGAGTGATGCGCTCGAGATGAATTGATGTCCAAGCGTTTGAAAATGTCTGAGATACCAAAAAAAAACGGAGAAACTTCCCAAATTTGCCAACAAAATGGGATCGCGCAATGAGACTGAGGAGCGTGGTGCTGATAAAAAAGGACAATTTACATATTGTTTCCGTATTTGACTCGCTCATTGTACTCTAATGACTGACTTTCAACACAGTAATACTTCCCAATCTTGATTACATTAATTGAAAAAACATTTTCCCCTGAAATTACTAATCCTGCTATTAAAAATAGTGTTAATGAGGAACGCAAAGGCACTTGACGTCACAATCTCTTGTGCCTCACATGTTTCACTCAGCTAATTGAGCAGGCTATTATCAATATCAATGGGATTAATCAAAATGAAACTTATCCTGTATATTGTAATCATCAACCACTCGAAAAAGTTTGTAAAGGTTCTTAAGAAGACCTTTCGGTCAACTCAATCTCCCGTTGACAGCAACCGAATCTCATGAAGCTAATGCCGTTGATCAATTTTTTTTTTATCCTTAACGCCTTCGATTCATTATGGATATGTGGGCTTGTGAGCCATAGGCTGCACCGCATTCGCATGATAAGACACAGGAAACCTCCCGCTCATCAGACAATCCGAAAACATTCTCGCCCTGTCGGGGATTTGAACTAGGAACCCAAGCGGCAGCGCTAAGACTGCGCGCTTAGTCCATTCGGCCATTCTAATGTCGGTGATTTGTTTTTCCATTTGTCAAACTCGTTTATTCATAATTTGTCATTTTGAATTTGTACATTTTGCTCTATACATTGTATTACCATATAGTGTGAAATACCCATTAACATATATTAATCTTGTCCACATTAATGTTCTTACACTTTCCTAACATCATGTCATTATCATTATTTGAAAATAAGTTTTCGTAAAATTTCAGGAAGGGGAGCCGGAGTTCCCTCCATATTAATTATGTATTATGCACTTCTAATCCCGTGAAAACACGGATCAGTTATAATACTTGAAGCGCTCGAGAATCATCGGACGATTCCCAAACATTTCGCCGCCCAGCGGCATCTGCGCGAAGTTGGCCGGCGTTCGAGTCCCGAGGGCGCTGCCCGCGCACCCAGCAGTCTCGTGGTCGAATCCCGACTGGGTCTATCCGCGTTTCGCTCCCTCCAAATTCAATTTACGATTAATTTTTTTTTTGTTAAATCCCACGCGGATCTTCATGAGGAGGAGTACTTAAGGAGTATTCAATTGGTAGCTCTCATTTTGCTCTACGAGGAAGCTGTATAGAAAAGAGCCGTTACCACATGGGCAGTATACGGTCACGGCGGTACGCCATGTACACGCTCGATGAGCTCGAGTCGGCAGGTGATGGGTGGCCGCTCAGCCCTACCCACCTGGTTGGAGCGCTTGGTGAGCGGTAGACACGAGTTTGAAAACTCTATATAGGAATTTAGTGAGTGTGACAAATGTGTACATTGAGCTCCAGCAATAGCGCCCGGGTTTTCCATGGTTCCTCTCAGGTCTTCGGTAAGTCCAGTACAGGTTGGAGAAAAAAGTGGGAGAGTACACAGGCGATTCAATATTCAGGATTAAGTGAGATAGCGCATGACCTTATATTCGTCCATTAACATATCGGTACAGAAGATTTATATAGTACGATATTTTCCTGCATAGGGTTCTTGAGGAATGGATGTCCGGTTCTTTCAGACCTTCAAGTGCCTCGATGCTCTTCTCACATTTTCGGAGTCCTGCTCCGAAACGCGTAGCCATGTGCGTTCCCTAGTCGGATGCTTCTTTGCGCTGTAAGACGATAATACAAATAATGATCATTTGAGCAATCAGAGCAAAGCACTAACGAATCGTTTTTCAATGAACACTAGGTACTTACACCAGAGGCCAGCTTGGGAGCGTACGCCTGGAACAAAACAAATTATATGAAAAAGTGACAAGGGTTCTTTGGTTCTTGGATCATATCTGTGCTAGCAATGGACTCTTTCAACACAAAATCCAAAAAAAAAAATAAATGGAGAAATACATAACGCAATATACATATATATATAGTATATATAGTATATATAGTATATGTAGTATATATAGTATATATAGTATATATAGTATATATAGTATATATAGTATATATAGTATATATAGTATATATAGTATATATAGTATATATAGTATATATAGTATATATAGTATATATAGTATATATAGTATATATAGTATATATAGTATATATAGTATATATAGTATATATATAGCAATTACAATAAATTTTCCATGACAATATTTTTCGCCGAAAATCTTCGTTAGAAGCAAAAATCAATTAATTTTCAATTATGAACTATATAAGGTTTTACCGATCGTCCTAATGGGGAGACACATGCAGAAGCGCATGCTAGCACCATTGCGATGAGCACGAAGGAGGTAAAGAATTTCATGATTTAGATTTTGTATTAAAAATTGAAGTGGTTGAATTTGAGGACAAGTGATGATTAGTGAGGTCGATGGAAATTTATATCGACATCTGGGAGTTCCTCCTTTTGCGATGTTTATGTAAAGTTCACTGTTGTCCATGTCAATATTTGCTGATATTGTTGCACGGTGATAAGGACATTATCAATGAGTGTGGGTGTCATTGACAGCTTGAAGAAATAACAGCGAAATTGTTAGACAGAGAAAAATTGACGTCAAACTGTTACTCGGGGTATGGCCAGACATTCATTGAGAAATTGCAAAAGATAAATAGTTCATTTTTTTTTTTACTCGATATGAAAATTTAAGATGTCTGTGAACATTCTTTCGATACGGCAAAGATAATAAGAGGGGGGTGGGAAATTTGTATTGACGTCAACTTATTTCTCGGTCATTTCTCGAAATGGATTCGCTGATTTAATTTTTTTTTTAATTTTCTCTCGCCGTTCTCCAGACTGAACAGGGAGTGTCAATCTGGGAGAACAATTCCTGCGAGTGTTATGAACAACTTCCGGTGTTTAGAAGGCTCTATCTCAAGAACGCTTAGAGATAGCAGAAAAAGTGTGTAATGAAGATTATTCCTTGTCCAAAAATACACATATAATGTTATATGACTTTTTTTCATAAATTTCATAATTTAGGACTTGCAATTGATTGAACGTCCGCGTCCGTCTTCGTGGCGCACGCGTACGGTCGAGCGTATTTCGCGCGCACACACGTACACACTCTCACATCCATCGGTACTGGATTTTTCTCCTATTCTCTGTCTTTGGTGCTTCCGAATATTGACTTACTGCTTTTCGAAACAGTGAATTCATCTGTAATTATCCCTAATCGTGAAATTGTAAATTTCCTGCGTTCTCCCATCATCGCCTATATCACCCAATATTATGTAAAATATATTGGGGACAATCTTCCATCAGAATCCACAGTGTGAGAAAATAATTGAAAAATTAAGACTTTTCGATCTGAAAAGCCAAACTGGTTTTGGCTCAAAATTACGATTGAAATGTCGCAAAATTGCGATCCCATCTTAATTTAATGATGCATCCCGTTGCGGTTCAATGTCTTGCTCCACGAAAAAAAAAAAAAACTATCAAAAAGTAGTATTTCCCAGACATCACGAGACGTGAATAGGGACCATGAAAAAATTTAGAGGAAAATTTTTGCGGATGACATATATGTCTCATATATATAGAACAACTGACGGTTCCATCTGAACTTTCCGTATTTCGAATTCTGCATACATTTTCATGTATATAAGCATCCATGTAATCGAAAAAAATAAAAATAAAAAATTTTACAAAACTTTTTTGCATCCTCAAATTTCTTCTGCGCCCCCGAACTTCTCAAAAATTGAAAAATTTCCACCATGCAAATTCATTAATTCTCATGTAAACTTTATCAAATCCGCGGGTCTAGTGCCATTGCACTCACATCATTGTACATATATTTCTCCTCTCCATATAGCGTGAAAAGTTGCCATTTAGTTGCTCGCGGTATCTCCGGCAACCCCATCGGACCCACCTACATTGCTTCAAAAAGGCGGTGTGCGTGCCTGCAGCCTTAAGGAGAAATTCTAGTCCTACATACGGCCCTCTCGCACGCCCCGCGAGAGGAAATACAAACGAGATACTCAACATACACAAGTACACACACGCACACACAGGTACACACAGGTACACACACTCACACAGAGCCGTATCTATCATGCACGATCGCGCGAGTCTGCATATAGGCCCCGAGACGCGTCATTATGCGGCCCTCTCGGCTCTCAGCCTCGGTAGAAAGGCGAGCGCAGGTAAAAATGAGGGAAAAAAAAAATTATAAAAAAGAAAATAAAAGGCGAGTGTGTGCCCCCCCCCTCCCCCTCCAACCCCACCAAGACTGGCGGACCAATGGCGCAGCGCGCGCTAATGAATCTGAACTCGCATCGGCCAATCGCGCAGAAGCGTGAGACTGTTATACGTTTCCCCACTTGGGTTTATCGGAGACGGGCTCGGGCAAGTGTGGGTACTTGGCTGTACGTGGCACCGGCAATACGTAGGAAGTCTCAAAACTCTTTGATGGAAAAACTTTCCACTTCAACCCTTCAATTCGCGGGATATGGAGGAGAAAAAAAAATGAAGTGATTTATTGGGGGGTGGAGTTGCAATGGAAACACAAATTTTTATCAATTTTTTTAAGCGACTCGCAACAGCTTTTGGTTTTTTTTTTATCCAATTGCTTCAGAAATTAGATGGAAATTTTTTGACAATTATTTTTCGGGCCATGGCGTTCTAGGGTACTGAGGAAAAAAATCTGTGGATAGTAAATTGATTTTTGGTATGAAAACAATTAAATATGCACTTGTAGAACAAGTAGTTTGAAGTAGAAATTCATCGAGTTACAAAGGTAATAATGTTCTCCAGTGCGATTGATTGGTACCCGAGGCGAGGCCGAGGTCTTGATTAATGAAAAATGTCAACAATAGTTTGCGTATCAAGGCGCTCGGTAAGCGGAATTCATTAGCCGCGAAGCGCCCAGAAAATGGCGCTTTCCGGGCCCGCGTCCGCGAATGTGAGATTTGCGCCCTGGTTAGCGGGCGAAAAAAATCTCCGTTTTCTATCGATAAGGGACTCGCACTCATGCCCTGCGATTTGCTGGTTGATCTTACCTCCTGGGGTCACAACATCGGTCTTCCGCCCTCGGCGTAATAAGAGATTCCATCCCCGCAAAGCGGGCGAAAATATCACGTTCTTGACGACATAGATGAAAAAATGTTTTTTGTCTTCAGTGGAAAATTAAAAATATCATAAATTCTCAAAGTTCCATTAAATTACAAAAAAATCTCGGTTTGTCGAAAGTAGACAACTCGCGAGGAAAAATCGTGAGAATATCAAAATTTTCGAAAAAAAAATAAAAAAAATGAATTCCTGATTTTTGAAAATATAAAAAAAAATATATGTACCACACAATGGGCTCCGATAGTCTGCGAAATTATCCGTAATTTTTTTTTTTTTGTTTTTTTTTCATGCCAAAAGTTCATAATTTTTAGTGCATAATTTTTGTAGGAAGAATTTTTTTCTCACAATGCCCAATAAAATGTATTGTCATCTAGCGTAAAAAATACCAACATATATATAAAAACTCTCAATTATGTCATCAAAAATTTTAATCGAACTAAACTCTTACCCTGAATGATTCTGCCACATGAATGATTTTCCATGATTAGAGGTATCGTTAACACAAAGTTAACAATCATGGTTTAATTGCCACCACAGTCCAATGACTATCGATATCTCCTGGGATCTCATGTTCAGGAAAATGTTAGACGTGCTTCGACGAGCACAAGAATAATCTTTAATCCAAAAGGTGAAAAGAGAAAGACAGAGCTCAATTGCAGAACTGACGGACCATCAACTCCAACCTTTTCATTACTGTGTGTGTGTGTGTGTTTGTGTATTATGCTCCGAAGAAAAATCTCGATCGGATTAACCTATTTCCCAAAGCAGTCAAAATTTCCAATGCTCAATTTTCCCTCATCCCCAAACTGCTCCATCGCACACTGACCAATCTCCACCACCCTAGATCCATCTCCCCCCCCCCTCACCCACCGCAATCAACCATCAATATCAATCCATCAAAAACCGTACAAATCTCACCAACAATTCTCCCTCCACCGCGCGCCGCATTTTCAATTTAAATCCCAGTAACAAACTCTGATAATCCCTCAGTAGTAAATTCAAAGTTGCATTAAAAAAAAAAAAACAACAACAAAGTAGCAGAACCGCTCCATAACAAGAATATTCACATCAGAAGTGCTCACCATCTGTAGCCTTTCGCGTATCCATGGTCACGTTTGCGCGGCCTACAATGTATATCCAATACACACAATATGCAATATACACTGTGCTATATATACATATATATATCTACGCATTTCATGCAGAGCCGTGTTCATCAGACGCAGGCATGTGCAAGGCAAAAAAGGTATAGCGAGCCATAAAAAAAATTGCTATATCTCCATGTACAGACGCAACACCGCACAATGTACATATATACATGTATATAAGTGGGGTGAGGGGGTGGGGCGGGGGGGGGGTATATGAAGACCAGAGTCAGGCTCTGTTCGAGAGCTATCATTATGGCGGCAGTAGACACTCCCTCCTTATCGCTGGGTTTCCAACGCGAGTCCCGGACGCGTACGCGCACCTCGCCATCATTATTATTTACCGGCATATAACAGAGACAGAGAATGTGCCTCATGCACTTGTTTCAGTGCCCAACTCCATGTACCCGGGCTACACCCTATCCAACCTGCCTTTCCACCATTCATTTTTCATATTTTGTTTTTTTTTTCTCTCTTTTGCTTGCCCGAAAAAAAAAGCCCTGAACCATATCGCGATCGCCTTCGAAGCCAATCGCCATCTTGGAACACATCCTTCGTTCACGTTGCCGATATCTGCATCGCGGAAATCGATTCTTCATTTTCTTGTAATTTTTTTGCGGGGGGGGGGGGGGGAAGGGAAGGGGGCGAGCAGGGGAATGTTGCAGGATGCGATTTGCGGAGATGAATAGAGGCAGCGAAGTGGTCCACTGGGTAAAGACAATTTTCGTGACGTAAGGCGGGGTCGAAGGGAGATGGTGCATGTTGGATTAGGGCCTTTTTGCAGAGGTCGAACTGCCTTCCGCCATTCATTTTTCATCTTGTTGATGGGGAAAAGAACAGATGCCCATAGCGATGATCTTCGACGCCAATCGCCATTTTGGAGCCCAGCCTCCCTGCTTATGGACCATCTTCGCATCGCGGAGAGCCATTGTCCATTTTCATTTTTTGGGGGGATTGGGGGACTGTAGGTGTGGATGAGTAATGGTCGAGCTGGCGGTTGTGAAAACTTCTTCGAAATAATATTTTTTCCAATAAAATTGGAGCGTTGAGCAAGGGGACCTAGCAAGGTGGAGATGGTGATGATGACCAAATAGCAAAGCTAGATGAGGTCACAGACACAATTTACCATGGGTTTAAATGGAAGTTGCAGAAGAAGTAGGCTACTTTATCCACGAAAGTAGTTTCACCCAAATGGTTCTTTTGTATATGGACATCGACATGTACCTAGGACATCAGGAATGTATAGAAACAGGATGTCAAGTATGACAGAGATGGGAATCCTTCATGAACTAGTTTCAGTACCCACCTGGATATGCCTGGGTTAGACCCCGTCCAAGTTACCTTTCGCCAGTCATTTCTCAGTTTTTCCCCCGATAAAAACCGCGAACCATCTTGCGATCATCCTCCAAACCCATCGCCAACTTGCAGCGCATCCTCCATTCATGTGGCCGATCCCTGCATGGCAAAAGTTGATTCTGTATTTTCAATTTTTTTTATGTGGGGATATTTCATCCCTGGGGGGTGAAATTCATATCCCCAAAGTAGATAAATTTTATCATCGCCCGATTTGTTATCCCCACATGGGGATTTTTCATCCCCGAATGGGGATTTTTTTATCTCCGTATGGGGATTTTTTATCTCCGCATGGGGATTGTTCATGCCCGCATGGGGATTTTTTATCCCCACAAGCGAGTTTGTTATCTCTGTATGGGGATTTTTTATCTCCGCATGGGGATTGTTCAGCCCCGCATGGGGATTGTTCATCCCCGCTTGGGGATTTTTTATCTCCGCACGGGGATTTTCCATCCCCGCATGGGGATTTTTCATCCCTGCATGGGGATTTTTTATCCCCGCATGAGGATTTTTCATCCCCACATGGGGATTTTTTATCTCCGCATGGGGACATTTATATCCGCAAATCGGGTTTGCCTCTCTGTGATTGCAGCTCTCCGAAAAATTCTTCGAATCAATTTCCTCTCGATTCTGTTGTCCTCCCTCCGATTTCTCTTTCTAAGAAAAATTTCTCCAAAGACACTTGGAATCAGAACAAGCTGAATCAAACATTCTATCACTCCATTCTATTACACACCCTTTAATTTTGTTTTCTTGTTAAACAATTTTCCAATTCTATTAGGCGCCCAATGCAGCGTAAATAGTTCCTACATGAGCTAATCTAAAAGTATTGGCGCTCACGTATCAATTGACTCTAAACCGGAAATACCTCACTCGCATACATTAACACAGAAACAGGAAACACACAAAATACGGTACACAATTCGCATTTTTCCCATAGCCAATTCGCTCATATCCAAGAAAGAAAAATGAAAAAAAAACGGGACTGTTTTCTGTATATCCGTTTTACACGAAAGCTCCTTTTTCTGAACAATCTGGTAACCCAATCATCTGTTGAAATTGGATGAGCGGGCGATTCGGGAAACGGATATTTAGCGGAGCGTCATGGCCGCAAAATTCATATTAGAAGATAATGGGGATAGCGAAGATGAGAATGTAACACCGTCATTATGCACGCATTTTCCTTATTATTTATATCAGGGGAGTTATATGACGTAACCAAGGACGTTTTTCATCGAGGGGGACACAAAATGATTCCAGAAAAGTGTAATTTTCATAATCTGTGTGTATATGTAACTATGTGTATATGTGTCGATGTGTGTATGTGAGTGAGTGGGTGGGTGGGTGGTTAGGTGTGGGTGGGTGGGTAGGTGTAGATGGGTGGGTAGGTGTAGGTGGGTGGGTGGGTGGTTAGGTGTGGGTGGGTAGGTGTGGGTGGGTAGGTGTAGGTGGGTGGGTAGGTGTAGGTGGGTGGGTAGGTGTAGGTGGGTGGGTGGGTTGATAGGTGTGGCTCGGTGGTTAGGTATAGGTAGGTGGGTGGTTAGGTGTGGGTGAGTGGGTGTGTGTGTGTGTATGTGTGTGCACTTGTGTCTGTGGGCTTGTATGTGCCTATGAACATTTCCTCAAGAACCAATGGAGCAATATTTTGTTAATACATATTTTGAAAAATATTTTGTCACTATTTCCATCATATCTTCAGCAAATCGGGGCTTCAAGGATGATTGGAATTGTTTCGGTCCTGTGGCAAAACTATATGTTTGTTTTTTTTTTATAAACGATTGCGATTTCCGGGAAAACTAAGGAAAAATCATGTCGGCCATTTTTGCATTTTTGTTTCAGTTTTTGCTACATCCAGATTTTTTATACCCGATCTATCAATTGATGTCTTCTTACCTTGATGAGAGATTCCATTAATCCATCATGCATAATCAATTTAATCCATTTTTACAACGAGAGCATTCATAAATATTTCAATAAAAAAATAGGAATAAATTGTAACGAGGAACAAATTGAGAGCATTTTCAATTATAATGTCCTGTAATTGCGCGACTCTATGGTAAATGAGTAGAGTGCAGAGCATGAAGTATATAGCTATTTTGAATTTGTGTTCCATAAATTTCGTCAGTGTTTAATGCCATCGCGTGATTCCAATCCATTGAATTTTTCATTCCAATATTTTAATATTTTCATATTTTTTTATTTCTCTTTTTTATATTTTCATATTTTGATGTTCTCATATCTTTTTCCTTTTCGTACTTCTGTATTTTTAAATTTACATATTCCATATTTCCTATTTTATATGTCGTACTCACAAGAACTGAGTCGGTTGGCGAAATATTCCTACACCGCCCGATGGAATGTTCCGTGAAGTCAATTTCTTCATTACAGTAAAGTTGTACTTATCAATCTTCATCGTCATGTTTCTTCATTATTTAGTTTTTGCGCATGTCATTCGCTGAAGTGAATAAATACCATATGATGAAGGAAGTACGAATTTGCATATTCGCTGAATCTATCCAAAGGAAAAAAAAATACTCGCTTCCGAAATATCGCAACATCCCTTCGGGGATATTTTCATCCCCAGTTTGGGGATACAAATTGAATTTTATCCCGTGCAAACTCTGCCAAAGACCTCAAGGCAAATTTTTCTTCCCCTCTCATTCTCCTTTTCCCACCGTCCTTGTTATGCAAAAAAAATATGTAGGAACTGCTTGGGTGGCAAGTGCTACAGAGATATCGAAATGGCGACCAGCAGTGCAAGAAACATTTCCAAGGATATAACTTGCAAAGTCGTGTATGCCCCAAGTCAATAAAAAAAAAATATCATACTTCTCTGCATTACATGCACTCAGTTATTTTTATTTTATTTTTCTTCCTTCGGAACTTCGGCTGATTCTTGTTTCATTTGCTGTGGCTCTCCACTGGAAACGCAGAAGCGTAACAATTTCGAGTTGCGTTTTCTCATGAGTCCCGGTGCACAAGACCATTAAGCGGGTTTACAGTAATTTAATGGACTCCCTTGGCAACGAACGCTAGTGCTTTTTGAGCTTATGTGCGGGCTTGTTTGAGCTTGGGGATTAGAATTTTACCGACATGTAGAGTGGCGGGTGGGTGGGGGGGGGGCGGGGGAGGTGGGAGGTAAGTGGGGAAAATTGATTCGGGGAAATATCGATTGTTCTTTGTGGGCTCGGCTAATTTGAGACAACATTGTTGGTCGAAGAGACCGAGAAAATTAATATAAACTAAAGTTTCTCTAAGCATGCGCTCTTAATCATCATTCGAGCAGCTAATGTCTGGAGGAAAATTGAGGAATTCATTTAGGGGACTTTCAGGTGTTCAATGCGACACACAGCCACCCGCCCATCTATCGACCCACCCACCTACCCACCCATCTACCAACCCACCTACCTACCCACCCCCGACCTACTCACCCACCCACCCCCCCCCCCCACCTACGCATCCACCCACTCGCCCCCATATACACTCACCCACATACCCACACACACACCCACCCCCTCACCTACTCACCCACCCACCCCCCCCCCCTCACCTACTCATCCACCCACTCGCCCACATATACACCCGCCCACTCACACACACACACACACACACACACACACACACACACACACACACACACACACACACACACACACACATACATACATACACAAACACACACACACAGCCATACACACGAAAGTCTTCTTGGCACCTTATGCCCACTGACGAAACAACAGGAATTTTTTAAGTTATTAATAAATATAGCGGAGGGGGGGGGGGGTATTATCAAAAAGCTCTACATACCTCAAAAGAATGTATTATTTACAATTGGCAAGTGAAAAAATATCATTTAAAATTGAAAAAATGGAGAAAACTCGGACAATTTGGTAAATAAAACGTTTGACAATAAAATGAAATACACTCGGCAACAATGTATGGTAACCACCGTGTAGACAATAAGCTTGTCAGTATGTAAGTATAGTTCATTCGCTTAATACACGATTAGGTATATTGTGCGACATTGTTACGTTATTCGCGATCACAAGAGCGTTGTAAAATTTTTGCAACATGTGCATGTTTCCGTGCGACATAAGGCGGCATTCAGCCGTTCTCATATACCCATCTATTATCCGCATACGTGCACTTGAATTGGTGTCGAAAGTAGGGTTTGAGCAAAGTGATTTGTCCCAATTGCCATTTGCTTTGTTGCCATCAGAGACTAATGAAGATTAAACTCAATACCAAAACGTTGCGATTTGACCATGAAATCATGGGGGTTTACCGAGGCCAATTGCCGTCCCAATGAGTACGGAATTATGGTCGTGAACATCATCATCATCATCATCATCATGATAAAGTGTTTATAGAAGTTGAGGATTGTGTAACTGTAGAAACTTCAGGAAATAAAGTTCGCATCATTTTGTCCCCAATTAAGAGTCAGCATAAGGCTGATTAATTAAGATTTTGATTATCAAATCCCGTTTTGCGACTTCCGATGCGCGAATGACGGACGTCAATGTTGCGGAACCAGATGGAATGAGAACGTTTGGACTTGGATCAATGTAATCCCTGTTGAGGTTTCCAAGCCCTATCAAAATGGCGGAACAACCTATATATACGCGAGAATCAACCAAAGAATTTCCTGATTTCAGATCCACCTCCAAGCCCCCCCCCCCCCCCCCGCCTCCTCGAGCCGCCAAGTTTGCCGCTTATTCAGCCAAGTTTCACCCTCAAACAACTGGCAACTAGCGGGCGCCGGTCTCGGGATTATCATGCACTTAATCGCCCCAAGATTTGTCACCAATTACTCGCAATTCACCTCCGAATCACCGTTTTTCGCTGTGGCCCTCGTAACGTCGACACGATGAGAGGTGGGAGGTGATGGTTAGAAATTGATAAACAATCTTCATCTTCATAGAGTCATTCAGGTTTCCCTAATGCTCCTAGCAGAGTTGTAGCATGTCTGAGTACCTCTTCTGGACCTTGATGAATCGGGTTTCTCTCTCAAATGAGACCTCCCTATTGGGAAAGCTCCTTAAAATCGAAAGACTTGAACACGATTTTTAGGTTGCCACATATGAGCCTTCTGCTCTCTTTTTTTGTGAGTTAATATGTTTGTTTATTTATTTCTCTTTCATTTTGACACACCTTGATAACAATTGAATACACTTGTAAATTAAACCGAATTGCACAGAACAATATAAAAAAAACTCAATCGTAAATTTGGGTTGAGTAAATTGTGAAAGGATGTTAACGTTCTCGCATCTACAAGCAGACTGTCTGGTCTCAGTCAAAAATTTTCTGGTTACCACAACGAATTTAACTTCTCACTCGAGATAAAATGAAGTATCTCTTAGAAGTATATGCTAGAAAAGGATAAATACAAAACTGAGTGAAGGATATAACAAAAATAGGTCAACATTGCAATTCGTAGACTTGAGTTTTCCGGTGTTTTCTGAACATGTGTTGGTCATAAAATTGAGACGGGTTCCAAAGGCCCAAACTGGCACAAAGTTTTTTGAGATTCGATGACCGACTAAATCGCATTTCCGGTCCATTATTTTCTCCGGAGCTCTACCTATATATATATATAGACAATTAATATGACATGAGAGTTAGCGACCCGTCGGATTTTTTTTTCCTACGAATTTCTTCACTAATTAAACAATCTTAACTTAATTAAACTGAGTTCACCGGCGGAATCCGTCGACGATGGATCCCTCTATTCCTGGATTCTACGTAATTTTAAAAAATCCCGGTTCGCGCCAATTGAAACTAGCGAATCATTAATTTCAAGCGTTTACATCGACTTCAAGATTGCAAACAGAACCACTTCACCACTTCGCTGCGACCAAAGAGTGTACATCAGTAGCGCAGTGGTGCTATCGCGTTAAGTCTGTTCTGGCCTCGCCCAAGTTTTAGATAAATATCTCAAAATCTAAGAAACCCAGCGACAACTTGATGAAGACCTTTCCTGTAGAGTATAGTGATATCTACAAATTTGTTGTAATGCAAATTGCGCTATGTTTCTTAGATTTTGAGATAATTACCAGAAACTTACATCAGGCCAAAAGCGGCTTAACTCTATTGACCCATTCACTACTGATATATTCATAATCTTAAAGTCGATATAAATGCTTGAAATTAATGGTGCGCTAGTTGCGATCGGAGCAGACCAAGATTTTCAAAAATTATGTAGAATTCAGAAATGAAGGAAGTGAGCCCAAACTTTTGACTCAAAAGAACCGTGCCGTCGTATACGGAGATTCGTTAGATGATCGCATTACTTGTTCCGGCGGTGAAAACCGTCGCAATGGTGAAAATTCGCAGACAATAGTCGGCTTTCATTCCGAACCGGGCGCTCCGGACGGTTCCGTTTCATCCCGGAACAAACCGCCGGCTAGGACCTAAATGGTGAACACAGTTGCCGACGAATGCTACCATCGGCGTATGCAAATCACGTAGAAAATCACATAAACTCCGCTGCAACCGTATACATTGATCACCTGATCACTCCTTCCGCGGCGACAAAACCGTCTAAATCGGTTTCACGATCGCGCGTCACCAACATCAGAACAACAGACTCTGCCAGTAGACACCAAGCCCTATCATCAAGGCAACCAAAGACATTGTAAGTTCACGTTCCATACCGTAATTAACCGCTGATAGTCAAATGATCATGCAGGTACCCGACGCATGTAAGTATACATGTTTGCAAATTACATCGATGACATAACTTGCGCGATAGCTATCTGCACTGAGCAATTGATTAAACACACACGGTAATCACAAAATCACTGGTTCCGCCGGCGAAACTGATCGAATTAGGCAGAACCATCGAACCATTAGTAATGACGGATCAGAATTGACGAATCCGCATCTCATCCAGGACCAAAGACCCTAAACCTCCGATCATCCATCCGCCCATAATTGTCAAGTGGTCCAAAACGCAAGCAAGCTTCTTTCGAGAGGCGTTAGTGGTCGCTTCACGAATCGCATTACACTGATTACAACTTCACTTGTTCCGTCGGCAGAATCGTTGAAGTGGTCAGAATGCGTCAGACGAACCGTGGTGCAAGAGACTAGGAGTGAAAACTTCGTGTCACCACCTGAACATTCGTGCTTATCAAGATGACCTCGCCCAATGAAAGATTCGTGGTCCAAGTGACAACCAATATTGCCCAATGAGTGCGAGTAAGCGTTCGCGGATCACATCGACGGCATAACCTATATTATCTTCAGCCATATAGTACGATTTACTCAAACTAGCACATTAGTCACAAAATCACTTGTGCCGGCGGAACCGTCGCGATGGTCAGAATTGATCGGAGAACGGAGCGTCGAGGAGGACTAGCAATGCCGGCGGTCAGCATGCGGCGTTCGCATCGAAATGCCGTAAAATATCGCCATTTAGGAGCAACTGAACATTTAGGACCGGATGAGTGACGAATATCTGTAGATGCTCATGCGTATGACATCGATGATATAACCTACATCGAGCAATTAGCCGACCGAGCGCACTGATCACAACACTTGTTCGGCCGGCAAAGAACCATTGGATTGCTTCTAATCATCAAACCGGAAGTAGAGGACCAGAAATGTCGGTGCATCAGCATGTGATCCGTTTTCACCAAAGAAGCGAAGACCATATCAACCCACGATGTCCCATTCCCTGATGCGCCGTCATTGCCGGTCCAAATGCCAAACATACTTGGTCAACAACCATCAGCGATACAAATCACAATCAATGACATAACCTACATTGTCGTATACATTGAACAACTAGGCAGCACACTAATCACAAAATCACTTGTTCTGCTAGCAAAACCGTCCAATTGACCAGAATTTATATCAATAACTGGGTGGTAAGGAAAGACGATATATGACGAAGTGTGTGCCAACATGTGACAATCCGTTCTCATCGAGGACCGGAGACTCTATAAGGTGGTGTACCATCCCCCAATAGCAGTGGCCGGCGCTTCTCAGCGGCGCGGACCCACCGCTGCAATCATTCCGGTAATGATTGTCATTACCGGATGGGGGCACGGGAGGGCGATGCGAAACCATCAGAAAGAGACGAGCAGATGTGAGCGGGTGGATGTGAAAGTGGATGACTGAATTGAGCGGTTGAGGGGTTGGATGAGAATTCACCGTCTCATTTTGTATTGTCCCTAAAGCCACACGCGTACAAAATCACTAGACGCAAAAATCACCGCAAAGGTCAAGGTAACCGCAGTTGCCAAAAATTTTAGCGCCTGGAGGAATTCGCACATTGGGTGAATGTCGCTTCATGAAGAGAAAAAAGAAGAATTTTTTTTTCAACAAAACCGAAAGTTCTCACGCAAGGGTAATTACATGACATCATGTTGGGCCAATACATAGGATGAGTACCCACTATTTTCGCATGGGTCTAGCCCCGCCGACTGTCCCCCGTGCCCATTCATTACGCGACGGCTCATGTGCCGCGCACTCACGTGATCGGCCGGCCCATTGAGAGAGGAGAGACCCGGGGGATGCTCTAGTGGAGTTACTCAATGGAGGATTATTGGGGAATACAGAGGTTTTTTTTTCGGGTGAGAAAACTGGCAGTGGGAGAGTGAGCGGAGATACGTGAGAATTGTGCTAGAGTGTTTTTGGAAATGGAGTGCCCTAGCAGAGACTAACGTCAGTGTATCTAGTCAGAGTGGATGTATACCGATCCATACCGATCCATCTGCGGATGGGTCAGGTGGGACACATGAAGTTATCAAAAAATCTAGCCCATTGGGTGCCTAATCAATGTACCTCACCTCGGGAGGGCGATTGTCCTCCCGAGAAATTTGGAGAAGTTCCTTCTTCGCGAGAAAAACAATAACTTCCCCTATCGGAAAGTTACAATTTTTTTTTGTCCCCTTTCGACCTCTGCCAAATCCTTCAAAGAAGCTTTTTAACTCTGCTCAAAAAAGGTGAAAGCCAAACGAGATCGTCACTGACGAGAACATCAAAGCACCGGCAGATATCACGGTGGGAGCCTTTCATGGCCGGCATTATCGCATTACTTCCGCGTGGCCGGGCGTCATTTGCCTCTCACACCCCGCGATGATTTGAGGGCAACCGAGCTACACCGGCGGGGATATACACCCCCCGTCACCACCCCCCTCCCACCCACCCGCGCGTTCGACTCAGTGGTTGCAGTATCAGCCATTGTACTCCTGTGAAAATCATTAGATGGGGAAAAAGTTCATTTCTATGCCATTGGGTTTCTTTTGGGAGTAAAAAATGAGGGAATATTAGGAGGCCCTTAAATGGCCTCCAGCGCTTCAATAGAATATTGACAAAATAGTAAACCAGGCGAAAGGCCATTGGAGGGCAATGTAAAGTGCCTGTTCGAGAATGGTAAGAAGTGATTTTTAATTTTTTTTTATGGAACACTCTCACGGGTGTCGATGGGGAACGCGCTACAGTCTACGAGCCGCCATTTTTCGAATCCATGAGTTCAAAATAAAATTGATCAATTATCATATCGAATATAATTGATTGGTCATGCTGAAGTGGGAATATGTTGTGAATTGATAATTGATTTTGAGTTTTTTTCCTCTTGATGTAAACAGACATTGGGCGGCGCAACGCTCGCCATGCGACTAATAGCGTTGGGCATTTCACCAATTCTTTTTTCAAATTTTTGGAGCTTTTTTTTTTTTATTTTAAATTTTTTCGGAATGTTTTCAAAATTTTACGGTGTTTCCAAAATTAATGAAATTTTCGAAATTTCCCAAAGATTAAATATATTCAACATTTTATCCCCACAATAAATGTAATAAATGATCACTAGACAAATAGGACGTTCCAGCTTTCTGCAGGAATTTTCCAGATTTTGCCAAGCATTTAAGAATCCATTAGCAGAAAGAGGCTGCTCCCTCCAGCCCGTCTGCTGTCCCTGTTCTTCCTCATCACATGCCGTACTCAAGTTATTGTACCTACCTAAATGTAAACCGCACGCATAACACATAAAGCATTTCAACTTGGTGTCTTCAAAAATTGTAAGTTTTGCCCCAATGAATATCATTTTGGCCGCAAAACTATCCTCCTTACTAAATCATCCTGCCTGCTTTCTCGCGGCATCTTTTCTTCGATAGGGCCTACTGGGCACCCATCCATGTGCCTGGGTCCGTCTTTTGCCAGGCAGGCCATCGCATTTCTAAACACAGGGTAAACCTCCAGAAAACTCTATGATGGACCCCCCCCCTCCCTGCGTCGGGTTAGGTTCCCGCCCGGCCTTGCGGCCTCATTTTGTGAGTATTTCTCCAATGCACAATGAACCCTATATTGAACCTATGTAGCTAAAGAAATACTTCTCTAACTTCTGTACAGCATTCACCAAGGCATCAACAGAAATAGATACAGCACTGACAGCACTTACAACAAAAAGCATTGGCAGTTGACGATCACTCGAAAAAAAAGATGATTTTTTCTTTCGCAATTGCGCAATTTTCCTATTGAAAAATCGAGTGAAATAGGCATTAGTCACACTTATTCCTCGTGGAATTTTTCAAGAATTTGTGTCGAGTGGTCCATGTTCCCATACCCGCAGGCTCCACCCATGGCATTTTCCGCTTGCAATGATGGTAGAGCTGCGCGGCGAAATAGCACTTCTATAACCGCTTGGTTAAGAGTGCCTCCTTCCCTCCTCGTACATTCGTCGTAGCGGTAAGCTAACCGTACTGGGTGTTTCACTTCACTTCGGCATGGTTTATACCGCGCTTGGCTCCTCTGCATTAAGCCCTCTCTACCATCTCTCGCCCAACCGACAATTTGCGATACATTTGCGCGGAGAAGCCAACCCCGGGCCGCTACATGTATTTCCCGTTGAATTGAGGAAAGCGAAAATTTACGGCTAAAGATGAATTCAGGAGATGTACGGGAGAGACCGAGCTTAATAGGCGAGAAAAATGTTCGATTGGAGGAATGTTTTAGCTAGTCTTGGAATTTAGAATGTTCAAAGCGGAACGAAAATGTTGGCGCTTAGTGTCGGGGGGGGGGGGGGGGGGGAGAGGGAGGAAATAATTTTCTGATCACGTGGTCTTGTTAAAAAAAAAAAAAAATCACCACTTGCGAAGAAAACACATTTGAGCGAAAAGAAAAAAAAATATAATTGCATAAAAAATACATTGCCATTAACCCATTCATAAAATCTAAATACATAATCTCCATTTCCTACAAATGATGAAAGAACGCTCAGCGCCTCCATTCAATGTTGAAAGTTAATTAATTCCAATTAAGTTGTACGAATCTAACCGTCTGTGACCGAAGTAAGACAAGGCAGAGCCTCCCTTCGCTGAGATTGAGGCAGAAAGTGCAATATAATGAGTTAGCCGACCTTCCGCGACCCACATTCAATATTACCCCCCCCCCCCCCCCCCCGGCGCCAATTAGGGATTAATTTTTTTTCTATTTCACTTCCTTCAGGGCACGTCGCGCTGCGTGCGCAGTAAATTGTTTCAATGCTTTTACCCAATTACAAAACGCATAAAAATTGCTTCGTCGAAATTTGAGACGAATTTGATAAAAATTACGAAATTCAATTGGGCTTCTCCAAAAAAGTTCGCTTAAACTCTGTAATATTTTTCCCGCGAGTGTCATAAGTTAGGCTATATCGCTCAATGAATTGTATTTTTTTGTAGATCACAGGCGAAGACGGACACGTGCGCGCGCAGCCTTACATGCGCATGCGCACAGTGGACGGGCTATCGGTTCGACTCGTGTAGGGGATTCCCAAATCCCAATTCATTTGGCGGGAAGTTTGAATCTTATGAAATTTTAAGTTGTCAATTTTTTTCCGTTAATTTTTTTTTTCCATTATTGAGTATTAACCCGTACAGATTCTTCACAGAATTTCTACATATTCCTCAATATTTTTCTTCTCCGGTCCAGAGTTTCTCCTGCCGTTTCGCACGTCCAAAGGTTATCTTTCACTGTAATATTTTTACAATCCTACACCTTAAATCCCAATTCCACATTTTGTCTCCGTGATAACTGGTGAACAATCAGGAATAGGAAAAAATGTGATATAGACTTTTAGGTAGATAATACAATTGGCAATAAAAAAGGTTATTACGAGTTTTTTGTGCGCCGAAGTCTGTGGGAGATAAATGCAAAAAAGTATGAGTGGTCCAGTGAAATGAAGTTCACAGTTTTTGAAGATCGGATTTGACGTTTTAGTTTTTCTGTGTGTGTGTACAGTTTCAAACGCAATTTCGATTAAATTTTTTTTTTATGTACTTCACCACTTTTCTCAATTAACGTTGGAAACGAAATGGCTTTCTCAAACTTCAAATTGTGTTGTGCAATTTAAATAAATAAATACGAATGTTCAATTGCACATGAAACGCGGATTTTTAATGAAATTGAATCAGTAAGAAAGCCACTTCCGTTACGATTGATCTCAAATACAAGAGCGTCATGGTGGTCGATTTTTCGATCGTTATCTCGAGTGTATCCTCGTGTGAACGAGATTCTCTGTATGAGATAAGTATCGAGATACCTGTGGACCCGTAATGGTGGCTCCGAACAAGATCATTACAGGGAATTGGTTTTTCCTTTTTTGCTCTAGAGTCATTGCGTCTTGGAGCCATGCAATTATTTTTTATGCTGATATAGTATTGAATACCACTTAGTACGTCGGGACGCGCACAACTGAATATTAACGGTACGTATACTCGAAAATTTCATATACTTGAATATATAGATGAAATGAAAAATGCAAGTCTGAATATTTTGGAGATTTGAGGAAACTTGAAGTTTCTATCATTTCCAAAATTTCAAAGATATAAAAAAAACCGAAAGTTTGATAGACGTTATAGATTTTATGACTTCCATCCACTCTGAGAAAGTCAATTTACAGAATTTCCAAATTTTTGAAGTTCGAAAATTTCAAAAATTTCCAGAATGGCCAAAATTTCCAAAATGTCCAAAATACCTAAAATTTCTAACATTTTCGAAATTTTCAAGTTTTTCAAAATTCCCAAAATTTCTAAAATTTTCCAAATTTTCAAAATTTTCAAAAATTTTAAAATTTCCAAAATTTCCCAAAATTTCCAAAATTTCCAAAATTTCCCAAAATTTCCAAAATTTCCAAAAATTTTAAAATTTCCAAAATTCCCAAAAACCCTAACATTTCCAAAATTTTATTAGAAGATTTCGGAAACCTTTTTCATCATCTAGCATCGAGAAAAGAAAATACGAACTGAATTAGATAGATCAAATTTCAAAGTGGTAAATTTGGCGTGGAATGCCCCATATATTTAGTGACTATTGAACCTTGCTTCCATAATACGTTCCATTAACTTCGCTAAATTAGGAAGTTAAAAGCTCCATCAGCACCTAAGCCACCTTCTCCATAAGCCGTTCCATTAACACAATTCTCATTTAAAACAAATCATCCGCCTTCTATCTCAATGATACCACAATTGCTCATAGTTGTTAAGTCGTTAAATAAAAATAAATTACATCGATTTATCCGTCGAATTATCACGCCCACGTGATGATGGCGCCATCTACAACGCAGTTGGCGTCTGACGCGGCGCCATAGTCGTGGGAGTTTTTACCATTATCGTGTTACACCATAAAAGGCACAAGGGGACTAGGCCTGCGTCACACCCCGACGATTATTCACATACACGGTGATAAAGTGCTTAATTTATGATAATTCATTGCATTGAAATTGCCGAAGGTACAAGTCTCATCCCTTCTCTCGCCACGGCCCGCGCTATCCCCGTTCATCGCCCCCCCCCCCCCCCCCACCACATGCGCGCGCCTTTTTATTTCGCTTATAAAATTAGCATTCAAAGGAAAACTATCACCGACACTAACTCGATCGCAATGTTATTTCGTTATCGGCCACTGGCTATTGACTCCGCTCAATTTTGCCTTCACTTTTTTTTCTCCCAACGCTTGAGTTAAAACCGCGCGCAATCTCCTACTGAATATTTAGAGCTGGAATTGATGGTAATGAGTCGATCGTTAAGCATTTTTGAAACCGTCAGGTGACTAATTTTATCGACGCTAATGTAGGTACTGTGAAACATGAATTTAAAAAATGGGTATTATTCAATTTTAGAATTGTTATGGGTAAAATTAGATTTTACAGGAAAAATAAATATTTCTGTCGCGTCCTAAGATTCCTTGAAGAGAATTTGTCGTTAGAAGATGTTGATTAATTTTTTTTTGGATGGGTTTCAAGGGATAGCAATGACATTCCGTGTGCTATGGGCGGTACGAATTGGATGAGACCGCAAGGCTGGACGGGAGCTCCGGCCATCACGGTGGGTGGTGGGGGGGGGGCTAGGGGGTGGGTTCATTTTTGGTACCGTAGCAGAGGTTTCTGGAGGTTTACCCTGCGTTTACAAATACGATCGCTTCAATAACGCAACTCGGCCCAACCGCATGGATGGACACCCATCCCTCTAGAACTTTATTACTGGTTTTCGGAGCAGTGCATAAGACCAGCTGGATTGATTGATTGATGGTTAATTGCTGTCCATTATGTTGTACAAAAGAACAGGACCAAGGCCCATGGAATACCAAATAGCAATAGAAAGAAGAAAAAGCTCAATGCAAAGCAGCAATGAACACGTTAGTCTATTGCCTAGGACACGGGAGTGACCACCTGCTTCTTTAATTAACTCTTCGGATTTTCTCAGCTTTTGATGAGGAGCGCGTGCGAGCGGCGGGATAGAGCCCCCCCCCCCCCCCCCCCCGCGGGGATGAGCCGGCTACCTGGGCTAAGCGAGGCGTTCTGAAGGGAACGAACGACCACCAATCGTGACATTCATCAGCGGAGACCACCTCTGCATTCTCTCAGGCTGAAATTGACACCAGTCTGATATTTCCAAGTCACAATTGTCAAACACGTGGCCACATCGAGTTCTCCAGATTTTTGGTATTGGATGGACCGCAGGGAGATGCTGTGCGCGGAGAACTTGTCTGGACCTCAATATTTTGAGGTTATCAAACTTGAAGGGCGTAAAAAAAATTTTGAAAATTTGATTTTTTTTTAATTGTCAAAAATTTGGCAATTCGTGAAGAAAACATAGAGTAAAATAGATACACATCCAAGAATTTTGAAAATTTAATTCATTTCAAAAATCCAAAAATTCAAAGTTTCAAAAATTTCAAAAATTGTAAAAAAAAAATTGAGATTTAACAGTGTCTTTGAGCTGTCAAAACTTCCGATATTTTAATCAAATTCGACTAAATTTTTACAATTTCGAATAGTCTCTACGCGGATTAACATTGCACATTCGGGTATGATACAAAACCTAATATCGCGGATAAAATATTCGGAAATATTGATAATGCCCAGTGGAGTATTTTTTTCTATGGATTGGTCCATTCTAATTGCTGGAAAAAAAGAACACGTACTTTTTGAAAAATATTCAGGCCTCCATAAAAACCTAAATCTCCCAGGATCTCCCATTTTTGGTTCGTTGAATCTCACATACGTTCATCGCCGATGATTGATGATCTCACCTTTGTCTCGCAATAATGAGATTCCCGCTGTGGACACCTGTGCTTTGCAGCCGAATTTCTTCGCGTCGGCACCTACTAAAAAATCCCGGCACGAGAGAGACAGACATAGTCAATTTCAAGAATTCGAGAGGTGCTGTCACACGGAAAAAATTGAACTTTTCACTTCTTACAGAACGAGAAAACAAAAAGTAGTATATTCAAAAAGAAAAAATTAATTGAACCTTCAATTTTTGTAAACATTAATCAATCATCTTCACCAAGAAAAAACAGTTTCGGCAGATTTTGAACGCAGATATGATGTGAATAAAAAAAAAATGGGTTATGCAAATATTTTGTTTTGTGATCCGACATTGAATAAATCGCATAAGTTTGTTCTTCGATTTTTACCGCCGACACTCACGCCCACACTCACATTCGTACTCATGCCCACACTCGCACCCACATCCACATACACACCCACACCTACATGCGTTTCACAGTAGTTCCTCCAATTTTGGAGTATTTCCAGACAGATATCTGGGTGTGTGTGTGTGAGTGCGTGTGGGTGGGTCGGTGTGTGTAAGGGTGCGTATGTGGGTTGGTGGATGAGTGAGTGGATGGATGAGTGGGTGGGTGGGTGTGTGTGAGCTTGCATATGTGGGTTGGTGGATGGATGATTGGGTGGTTGGATGAGTGGGTGGGTGGGTGAGTACGTGGGTGGGCGGGTGAGTGAGTGAGTAGGTGGGTGAGTGGGTGGGTGGGTGTATGGGTTGGTGAGTGGATGGGTGGGTGTATGGGTTGGTGGATGAGTGGGTGGGTGGGTGTGTATCAGCTTGCGTATGTAGGTTGGTGGATGAGTGGGTGGATGGATGAGTGGGTGGGTGGATGAGTGGGTGGGTAGGTGTATGTGAGCTTGCGTATGTGGGTTGGTGGATGAATGAGTGGGTGGGTGGGTGTGTATAGGTGGATGAGTGGGTGGGTACGTGGGTGGATGGGTGAGTGGGTGGGTGAGTGAGTGTGTAGGTGGGTGGTTAGATGGGCGTATGTATGTGTATATTTTTCCACAGTATTTTTTTTTAGCCCCACTGTATAGTGCAAACATCATTGTATTCCTTACGCAAAGTCATTTCTTTATCAGCAATCATTTCAAGGTCCCAGATAACCTCTGTTGAATCAAATAGTCGGCGGCATTTTGCCATAATCCCCGTTGTTTTATAAGATGTTTTGAAAAATCATATACTTCTATAGGAAACGATCAAACCAAGAATCACCGGGTAATTATTGTCGATACCTTTCGTAACCTGTGTGTCCTATATCTAGATGTAAACCAAAACACATACAATAAGGCCTGTGCATCAATTTTCATTTCCAATTTTTCACTCTTCAATTTGCTCAAGTCAATCAAACACACTTAACTGACACAAAATAAATGTATAAAAACCTAAGAGGCAAGATAATTAAACAAATAGATAGATCAATAAATCAGGAATGGTTTTATTTTCCCTAGCTTTTCCACTTTCTCGAATCGATCCAATATTACATATTTGAGAGTCCCCGAAAAATCATAAGAGATGAACGGAGAAGTTTCCTATACTCCAACAGACCTGAGCTTGGTTTTCAGGTATCCCGCCTCAAAATTTTAAGCGTGTGAAAGGTCCTGTGAAATCAAACAAAAATCATACAATCAGCTAATGATGGTACACGCCGTTTTTGCACGTAACAAACTTGACTCACAATCGCATCGGCCAATAACTCGTGTACCAACCTTGCGGCAGAAGTTTGAACAGCATTGCCAAGATACTGCACACTAAAATGACAATTGATGTTGGCAGTTTGTGGTTCTCCATTCCAGATCACTCTCGCTCTTAATTGCCAATAGGAGAAATGCTTAACTTACCGTCTCTGCCCTGCTCATGCAGGGTAGCACGCAAACGCCTTGATAACAATTACCTGAGCAGCACTGATGGCTTCTCCTGCACTGAAATGAGAAATCATCTTTTCCACATTGTGCCTCACTTTTTTTTGTCTGGGAATTCGTATTTTCAGGGACATTCCAACAAATTTCGACAAATCGGAGACAGGCTCTGGGGACTTTTGTCATTGCGATATAACTGTTACGTTCCTCATAATAATTCTTCAAAATCTGGGAGTTAAAAACTCCGAATATGTGACTAAAAAAGCGGATTGAAACTTACTATTCCTCCATTTCCGGTGCATGCAGCAACGGACGTCAGCATCATACCAATGAGCGCGAAAACTATAACACATCCCATGACGCAGATTTATCCTCTACTTGTTGCCACCGTAGAGGACAAGCAAGCAATGCATATTTTTCGCAAAGGTGTTTTCGCTTCAGCTCGCTATAGCTTTCAATAATATTGATAAACAAGTTCTCTCGTTGAGATAAAAATCTCGATTCATATTGGCAGATCCACATGAAGATGACTTCTTTGACGATTCCTTCTCCAGTTTCATCATCAGCTTAGCTGCCTTAGGGGAAAAAATTGAGAAAATTTTTCCAACCACGTCGGGTTAGGTTCCCGTCCGGTCTAGTGCTCGCAGTTCATAGGTGTTGGATACCTTATTTCTAGGTGAATATATCTGTTAGCATGAGGATAATTTGAGTGTTTGGGACGTGTACAGAACTACCTAAATCATCACAGTTTTCTAAAAATGTGGAAATATAGGAAACCGGAGGTCGATGAGGGGAGATAATATAAGAAATGAAAGGTTCTACTGTAGTGGTCCATGGACTGCAGAAAAGCGCACTGCGTGCTTACTGTGTTTGTATTATTTTTCTATAATTAAATACTTCTTTCGTGAAGATCTGTGTTACCAATTTCGTGACAAATCTGTGTTACCAATCATTTGCTTCAACAGTAGGTACGCTGATCAGAAATATTTTCCAGGGCTTCGGCGCCAACCGAGGATCTTTGATGAGGCCTCGATTATGTGTATGTGTATGTATGTATATATATATGTGGTCCAATGGGACTTGAGGTTTTCTCCGGCACAAAATCGAAGCTCCTATTAATTCGCCGAAACGTAAGCTTGAACCTCGTACATCGGAGTTACTAACACGGATGTATGAAGGTATCTAGGTATACATTTAGAGCTGATAGTTTTCTGAACATATGTACTTCATCATACTCTTTCCGTTAGTCTAAGTACAGAAATGCTTCGGAACATAGTACTCTGCTTCATGTTTATAACATTCTCCGGAAATCCAGTTCAGTCAGTCTGTCAATGGTGGTCATCTTGAACTTCTCTGTGCTGGCGTTACTAAACTTCTGCAAATAATTAAGGAATATGTTCAGTTAACTAACTTGGGTGATTGACAAACACTTTCTTCAAATAAAATAACTCCACTTACAGGCGCAATGACCAGCGCTGCGTCATTTTTGCCTGTTGCAGCAGCCTGAGCAGCGATTATCTACAGACACTAAAATGACAAATGATAACAAGAAATTTGTCACAAATTAGAACATCTAGACTGAATATTTTAACAGCAGATTTGCATTTTCAATTTTAGTGTGTTCGTTTGCATGGTCCGAGAATGTCGTAGAAAAGCCACGTGTCAAACAGAGCATGAAACAATTTTAACTGGGATTTTTCATCGAACAAGCATCATACCAAATTGTATTCGAGATTCATCGTTCTTTAGCGCCCAGAAGTCAATTTACGAATCGTAAAAATATTCTATCAACTTACGACTTTGCCAGTGCACCTTAGGCGACAAGTGCCTTGGACGCAGCGTCTCGAGCAACAGTCAGTCCAAGCCTGGCACTGGAAGCATCAATCATATTAATAATGAACCTATCATCATAGTCCAGTCTATCTGAATTCTAGCTTGGGGAATCACTTGGGGAAATTGTGGAACAACTTACTCCTGCTCCATTTTCATTGCAAGCAGCAGCAAATGCCAGTATTCCAACGACTAACACGAATATAGTTGCGAATTTCATATTTGAATTGTTCAATTATTCCTTCCAACGCTGAGACTGATGAGTGGTGCAGATGGTTCGAATTTATATGAGACCAGGGTGGTCCATATTTTTCGTCGTTCCGATTTAAGCCTCATGCTGACGTTAAAAATATTTTCAAATATTGATTCAGGAAGATACAAGAATTTCGGAGGCATGTCAGTCTAATTAAAAACAGGAGGATAACAAGAATGGGATAAGTATTTTAGTTTATGACCCCGGACTTTTGTAAAATTTAGATTAATGACATCGTGTGGGTATGTACACTGGACGTAATCATTTATTGTTGGGCAACTACCACATGCATATGTGCTTTATGATTGCGCTAATATACATGGTATTAATCACACTGGTTTTTATCGTTGACATCTCCCATGACGCTTATCGCTGGGTTGGTTGCCTAATAGTTCGGCGGTTTTATAGATCCGGAGATGACAGAACCGATCTACTATTGAATAGATATTGGATTGACTTGATTGATCTCGGTAACCCGTTGGAGTATTTAATCAAAATAGGTCTTAAAAGTTCTAGAAAAATATGAGTAAAAAAATACCGTACTTTAAACAACTTTTTGGTGAAGGGACAAGAGCATCCTTAAATTTTACTTCATAATTTTCTGATATTGAGTATAAAAGTTATCGTATTATCATGTATTTTACTAGAGATTTTTCTGGCATTTGAAAACTCAATGCTCAATCCATCTGAGCGTCTCTATTCACTCGTCGGGGTCATTGTACGATCTTCAACGACTTTCGAGAATTTTTTTCTCGTCATTTTATGCCTACTTGACTATATATTTTCATTTGAGTTGAAAAAAGGCGGGATTCGCGACACCCGATGGGCATGATATTCCTTGATTCATGAAATAATTGAAGGTAAACCGTGGAAAAGCGCAATTTGTAGAGCCGTTTCTCTTTGCACATCAGAACCTGAGACATTACGCACTACTACAGTGGACCTTCGTTAGTGGCAACATTTGTCTTTTTTTCAATTTCCAGCGCCGAGGCGCTGCCGCCACTCCGCGTCCAATTCGTCGAAACACGTGCGGACAAATCCACACATCGATTAATCCTTTGTTTACCTCCCATGAGTCTTACGCATTAATTTATCAACTATGCATTTGGCGGTACAAATAATCTTGGAAGACCCTCTATATTCTCGAATTTGAGTCGATGTGAAAATCAAAATGGGGTTAAACCATAAACGGAGAAGAGCCCATGGTCATCAGAATGAAAAAGCGAGTATGCAACAATATACCTGAATATGTATATACTTTATTCAACATGTGTTCGAAAATTGCACGAAATATTTTAGCGAATCGCAAAGGCTGATATTGTGTTATGCTCCCCAGCATATGATGCTGATTCCCTGCTTCCTACATGTCCGCATCAGATGCTACTGATTCTCTGTAAAAAAATACAACAAAAATCATTTAATTGCACAATTTATTTCACTGATGTGCACTGCTTTAAAAAAAATCGAATTCTACTCACAGCGGCAATTGCCCTGGCGTTTTCCAAGAGCCTTGACACAGTGACGTGAGCAACATTGGCTATTGGCAGCACACTGAAATCACGAATTGATTGATATTAAAAATTTGCCACAAAATTGCAAAATTCCATGACATTGTACAGATTTGAAATTTCGATGGTAGCGTTACATTTTCAATATTTCTTCTTCGTTAGCATCGTCTACACTGATAGGAGAAATTAATTTGTGCCAAGGAATTCGGTTCTTGAAGATTTTCAAGTGTGATATGCTTCATACTGAATATTAGAGGAGTGAGGCGCACATAGAAGTTTCTTGCAATTCAGATATTTTCTGAGTAGGTTTTTTATGGAATAGTGAATATATGTAAAATAAATAGTATAAAAATGCACTATTTAGAATAAAACAACATCAAATGTTCTCATCTCTTGTCCTACCAATGTCTTACCCTTCTACACTTTCATCGTTTTACCAAGTATTATTTCAGATGCATAAGAAAAACCTTCCCCTGAAGCTTCACTTCTCTAGTGCGCCAGGACCTACACGTCTATTTATTCATACGAGCCCGGTGGCGCGTGCTGCACACGCGCGTTTCCGTTTTCTGCCGCACGGACTGGTGGCGCGTCGGTTTCGGTCTTACGGTTTTCGATAATTTCTTTCGTCTCTGCTTTTTACTATAGCATAACTTACGATTACACCCCTCTCCCGGCAGTCTGGACGACAAACGCCTCCGCTACACCGTCTTGAGCAGCAGTCCTTATTTGCCTTGCACTGAAACCACAAATGACATTAATAATCTTGTCTATCATTACATTTCACCTTATCTCTGATTTCATGTACGAATTGGAAAAATGCTGGATGCACTTACTCTTCCTCCATCTCTGTTGCATGCAGCAGCAAATGCCAGCATCACAACGAAGAATACAAAAATAGTAGCGAATTTCATCTTGGGATTTCTTCTCAATTTCTTCTGAAAATTCTGAGACGAGTGATGAATGTCGAAGGTGATACGTATTTATATGAAAATATGATGGTCGAAAATTTCCGCAAAGTTCTTTTTATTTGGCCTCCACATTGTTTAAAAACATATGTTCACATATTTAGCAGACCAGATACGAGTATTTTACATGAATATGATCGTTGTCGAAAGCAGACAATAATAATATGCCTGATAATGAAATATTTTGATTAGTCTCGAGAACAATAATCAACAAAATAACATAAGTCAGGTAAATAGCCTTATCAGTGGCAAGTAGCCGTATACTTCTGTAAAAATATGTACGACGGATAAGATACTGTGTTTATGCTATCACTTGTAATACTATAAGAGCTTCAAGAGTATGGGAAATTTTCCTTTAGGCTCTTTGCTAACAGCGGAACGTGGCAAGATTTTGACTGTTGGTGGTTCCAATGGAAACCGGCTTTTTCCCAAACTGTACTGCATTCATTCAGTTCAAACCAATGAAGTTGATGCCCGATGGGCTTGATATTCCTTGGTTCATCCAGTAATTGAAGGGAAACCGTGGAAAAGCTCAATTTGTAGAGCCGTTTCTTTTGCGAATCAGAACCTGGGCAATTACACACTACTACAGGCGACATTCGTTAGTTGCAACATTCGCTAGTTGCAACATCGGCCTCTTTTTCCAGCGCCGAAGCGCTGCCCCCACTCCTCCGCGCCCCATTCGCCAAAACACGTGGGGCTTACTGTCGGTTGTGATTTGTTTACATTCGCTCAATCGAATTATGTGAAGATTGAAGGTCAAATATCATTGGTCTCTTTACACTTCCTGGAACTGATGCCAAGCATCTTGAAAGAGTGGAGGTAAAGGTCCGGATTATTAGAGCTCATTTAGTATGCTGCAGAGTATGTACTTTATTGTTTGTATTACAGATGATGACTGGAATTATGTGAGTTACATAATGCTCCTATCTACATAAGTTTTTCTATTTTGAAAAATGCATGTTGAGGAATTGTAGAGCAAATCTACGGTAGAGGACGATCTTGAGGATGCTCTTCTTCGCCATATTCTATTGAAGAATTGACTTGTTTATCCTCAGTTCGGGTGTCACTCAACCTCTGTAATGAATTGAATTAACAACCATCCGGTTAATCACTACGCGCAATATACACTTTCCAGGTGAAAATTACGATTTCAACTTACATGCGCAATGGCCTGTACGTCCAGGGCCGAACCTGCGGCAGTGTCTTGAGCAGCATTGTAGGTTTGCATTGCACTGAAAGAATGATTCAGATTAAAAATTGGAATTGCTAGGGGCACTTCATCAGAGAACAGCGAACATTAGTCGGACCTCGTTAGTTGCAACATTTGCCTCTTTTATTTTTTTCCAGCGCCGAGGCGCTGCCCCACTCCGCGTCCAATTCGCCGAAGCACGTGCGGGCTACCGTCGCTCGAGTTTTGTTTACATTCGGTCACTGTGAAATTCGGAACTATGTGAAGATTGAAGGTGAAATATTATTTGTCTCTTTAGACTCCCTGGAATTGACGTCGAGCGTCTCGAAAGAACCGGTGTAACTTTTTAGTTCTAACGCTTCAAGTTTTATCTCCCCTACTGTCGTAAACGTGTTGCAACTAACGAAGGTTCACTGTATAGAGTTTATAGATAGTTCACCAAACTTGACATGTTTAGGACTCCGATAACTTGGCATTATATCCAGGAAAAAAATGCAAAATGAGTCACTTTTCATGCTCTATTTGTAAATAAAACGCTCAACTTACTATTGTTCCGCTGCCTCTGCAATCAGGACGGCAAAACCCTCTATCACAGCGATGGGAGCAGCATTGTCTACCTTCGGTGCACTGGAATGATTAATATTATGAGAAATTTGAACAATATTCATGAAACAAGTCAAAATTATTAATCTTATTGATCTTATTGACTGAAGCAGACTGTGACTTGATTCAAAGAGACTTCTTCTTCGATTCAAGCCTAACGCCATTCAGCTTGAAGTGAGTCTAGCATCAAGATGGAGATCGATGTCAGTTAAGCTGTTAGTTCCCATTCAATTCATCGTAATAAAATTGTTCTTTTATTGATTCAAATGCAAAAGTTACGTGAAGCCAACTGAATGGTCTAATAGTAAATTCAACTAAATTCTTTCGTACAACTTACACTTTGTCCGTCTCTCCTGCATTGAGCAGACACCGTTGCCAGCACCATAGCCAGAACCACGAGAACCACTGCGAACTTCATGATGCAAATTTTTGGGTAATTTCTTCTGGAAATGTAGAATTCCCAGTAGAAGTGATAAGTGGTGAAATTGATATCAGTTTATATAAGACCCAAGTTCCACGCATTTTCCTCAAATATTTTTTTTTATTACTATTCTCGGCCGAGCTGTATATTGCCCATAACAATATTTGCAAACGTGGAATTGCGTTGCGAATTATATTTACCGTGATAAGTCTAGAGGCTATGGAAAATTGAGAATGCATAATTGAAGTTGACTGTTTGGACACTGATGTTTTCGTTTGTGACTAAAAAGTCCAAGGTAGAACCAAATCAGGTAGCCGTATTCGATGATGGAAGGTTTTCACGTTGCCCAGCTGTTTCATCGAAAATTATTTTTATTTTCATCTCTGCGCAATCAGAAGGGCCGCTGTGAGAGACAACATGATAGCAGATACGAAAGGACAGGTAAATTCTTGGTGAACAACGAGATCAGCAGGAGCATTCCGTGTGTGCTATTAGTGGTGCCCATGGATTGATTGATTGATTGATTTGAGGTTTATTCACTGCACATTATGTTGTACAAAGGCTTATGACTTAGTCATTGGAACAGAAAAACATAGCATAAAAATAGATAAAAGATTGCGGTTGTGTAAGTACCACTAATATAACATGGTCAGAGCGATACTTGGAATGAGACCGCGAGGCCGGGCGGGAACTTAACCTGACGCGGGGGTGGGTTCCATCATAGGTGCCCGCTATGGTAGCACACGAGTTTCTGGGGGTTCACCCTGTGTTCAGAAATACGATGGCCCAAACGGAGAAAGTCGGCCTCAGCCGCATGGATGGGTGTCCAGTAGCCCCTCTCCCGGAAATGCTGAAGTGCACCTACCGCGGTTTGTACAAGAGAGAGGGACCGAGGAGAAAAAACACAACTTGTATCAGAAAACGTGTCAGAATGATGTCAGGTGATAATGTCTCCATAATAAAAAAAAGCAAATTATTAGTTATATATAGAAATGTGTAGAAAAAAAATCGTAAATTTACAATACGTTGAGATTTGATCTGGACAAACTGTATGGTATGATGTCCGTGTATGCCATGATTTTTTCCCCAATCTTTTTTTCCGGCTTTGTATTTGCCTTTGAATGTTATTGCAAGTGATTCTGGATTTATCGCAATAATGTTTCTCTTCAAATATTATTGCTTTTCACTAACACCGTTCAAGTGGAAACTTTTCCTTGACACATATTTGTTGCCCAGACGTTGGTGTTATTTCGATAAGGTGTCATCTTCGACGAAATAGATGTTTCACCTTTTTTGATAAACCCGCTGCGTTATGATGTAAACTGAGCTTTATTGAAATAAATAATTTTATTGTCTCACCATTCATGAGTAATATACAGATGAAAAATGTGTAAAGGCGATACAATAATAGTTTTCCCCGTTGGAAATTTAAACACAAGTAAATAATGAGCATTGCACAGACCTTAATTACTATTGATTATTCAAGAGCATAATTGAATTGTCATTTCCCATATCTTCGAAGCCAATCACCGCCGCGCGCAATTTCCGAGAATTTTCTCACACTCAGGAAAAGGTACGTGCCAATGTCCCTGATAATTCTCGAAATAAAAAGAATCAATGAAACCTTGAGAATGCAGATGGAATGAAAAACTGTTAATACTGCTGGATTACGTCGATGGTTCAATCAATTACTCTCAGATTGTACTATTACCACATAGTTAACCTCAGATTGACACGTTCAAATATCGCATCGCCCACAACCTTCTAGTGGCGCCATCTATTGCTAAAACGACTGCAACTTAGTTGTACATTTAATATTGGAGCATCTTGACATCGGAATTTCTTGACATCGGAATTTCTTGACATCGAGACCCAGACTGATAGATTATAATTTTGATACAGAAATAAATGCAAGTGGATATAAATGTAACATTGGCAGATGAAAGATAAAATGTTTCATACGCATGTATGAAAGTGAGGAAGGAGACACAGGCTTGTGAAGATATAAAACTGTAAAAGCAATATCAATGCATAAAGAATCTTGATCGTATCTTCGTTAGATCGAGACGTTGAATGAAGACGCTTTTTTTTTCGTTGAGCATACACTTACAAATATACTGAGAAAATCATATGATATAAAAAATTGGCACCAGGGATCTTAGTCATAGGCGCCATCTTCTCATCCCGCGAATGATGACGCTTCCCCAGGACCTTCTAGTGGCGCCATCTATCGCCGAAACGACGCAAACTTATTTGCACATCTCATATTCAAAATTTCCACGAATTTGACCCCAAATGATAGAAAATTCAATAATTCGCATGGAAACCGGCAGTATCTTATATCGAAAAGTAATGGAAATGAAAAATCGTCAAGAAGTAGATAAAAATCACCAGCCGTCGCAATTCTAGAAAAAGAACAATAATACCTGAAGATTGAAGGTGGGATGGGAAATTATTTATAATGCCCGGCCATGTATAACGAAGGAAACTCACAAGGAGCAATTAGAATATTTTCTGTTGTGAAAGAGGATGGGCTTGGCTGACACTCTGACAGGCCACAGTCAAATGTTCCACGCTTCCTTGACTCTCACCACTTCGCCTTCTCATTCTACTTCCCTATTTTATCTCTGCGCTTTTATGCGTACGCACATCGTTACGGATGCGCGTATGAGCTGCTCCCATAACTGTTATTTTTCACGTGGTCACTTATTTTATGGGGGTGTCACTACAATCTTACAAATTGTGACAGCTATATACAGTGTGGCTTTTCATGCTCAGGGCTCGTTTCACACGAGCGTCACAACTAATTTGATCCTGCACTCGTCTTAAAAATAACAAAGAACTCCAACTCATCATTTTTCTGAGTACACACCTGTGGAGAACACTTGAATTTATCACTTGAGCAATTGTAGGACTTCACTTCCTTGTTTATGTTTTCTATTTCATGAATCAACAAATTTCAATTTCACTTTGAGTGACTCTTTTTTACTTCTGTGTTTTCTGTAATTATCGCGTACATATAACATTTTCACCACTGAACAGAATATGTAAAACCCTCGAAACTTAATGAATTAAGAGAAGCTCAAAAAATATTCTGTGTATATGATTTTCAATAACTACATAAGTTATGACAACTTGAACAATTGTCATACTTTTGAAAACTAAACTCGAAACGATATCCCAAATATGGATGTTTATCGACGCAAAGGCGATTGCCAACCAACTTCACGATGTCATCTGACCAATCTGATCAAGCAATAAATGCATCACGTTTGAAAAATAAATTATGACGGACCACTAAGGAATGGTCTTGCGACTTCCGACTCTGACGATGTTCATTTTTGTGTATGCGCTGTCTTGAATAGACATATATGCAAGCCTCATTCATACCAACTGAATCCTTCTATTATTGCAGGTCCATGACGCTACCAACGCTGACTCAAGAAAATTTTGGTAGCTGTATCGTGTGAAGTCTATATTCACCAAAATTGTACAAATTCATTGGGCGTGTTGTTCCATTGTAGAATGAGAGGTTCCTTCCATTGTATGTGAGAATGTTATCCGTGAGAATATAGAGACGTCAACCTGGGGAATGGTAATCGATTGCAGTGAAGCTACCTCGGCCGTACCGAGGAATCCTGTGGGAGTGTGCAGAGAGGTAGGACATGAAAGGGAAAAGGTAAGAGAACACATTTTGCCTCACCCCAATTGTCCTCATCGCCAGTTAGCTACAACTTTTTCCCCCCTTCTTCATCTATCCCGTTCTTTTGCCCCCCTCCCCCTCCCTTTCTTCGTTAGCTAACTGTATATAGCAGTCTTGGGCCCCTGATCCGAGAAATTTTGCCGGTGTACTAAAAACCTCCGGACACGGGGGCGATCGATTGTACGATAATATCGGCCTCATTTGTCAACCGAGGAGCCTTTTAAATGCAAATAGAGGTGAACTACAACGCACTGCTACTGAATTTCGGGGGGGATTTTTTTAGGATTTTTTGCTCTTCCTGGGCCTGGCGTATTGTATTACTAAATATGCGATAGACAGTTCAGGCGTATAATGAATCGGTAGGCATGAAGGTTTTTACGAATTATCGTGGAGTAGCGTTGAAATGACTCCCGTAAATGCCACACTTCCCCTCATACCATCGCTCACCCTACAGCGCAGCCCCCACCCCGCGACTCACGATCCCCGAGAGCTCGACTGTTTACGTCCCGGGTGCTCTGTTTTGATTCCCCCGTTGACTTGATATTGGGTGGCATATACACGCACACAAACACACATGGGACAATATTTTTCCATGAATTCCGACCTACGTAGCAGGAACATCCCATTTGTGTTATCAATGGTACTCACAATTCACACACACACATATACTCACATACACATACACATACACTCACATACACATACACATACCCATACACATACACATACCCATACACATTCACATACATTCACATACACATACACATACACATACACTCACATACACATACCCATACACATACACATACACTCACATACACATACACATACACATACACATACACATACACTCACATACACACATATACACACAGAGATGGAAATAACTTTCCGTAATTTGGAACTTTCCATTTCCACATTGCCAAAACAATACCCGTCCTCATCCAAAAGTTAACAACCACATCCTCAAGAAGCGATGAAAAATGCCGACAACCTGTCCACTTCGTTCTCCATTTTTTCGGAATGTTTGAAAGCGTGACGACACCAGCTGGGTCGCCTCCAACTGTCACCGCTTGTTTGTCGCCGTGGACTCCCCAGAATTAAGGTATGCAGATTTTTACCTGCATGCGTATCCAATCGTCTAGTGAAAAACCTAAAAAATGATTTTCTTTCCTTTCTCTGTGCCGACTTGACAACTCCCCTTTTCACCGACCTCACCGATTTTTATCATTCCCCATTTATTTGCTTAAGTAACTATATTTCTGATGTGTTTTATAACTCTAACTCTACTCTACTTTATGCTACTATCAGCGATTCAACTATTTGAGTCCAAAGTTCGAGAAGTTTCTTAGCATCTAAACCTTACTGTTAACATAATCGAGATTTGAGATATGATATATGATTACAAATTTATGTTGTCACAAAAAGTCAGCAACTTAGTAATTGTTTGCATAATAAATAACTTCCGTGATACGATGAAATTCGCGTGATTAATGCCCCCTATGCTACTTTGTTGCCAACTCCACTGCCTTATCAAAGTAATGAAAGTATGAATAACGCTCTCAATCTTCGTCAAGATGTAATTGTTTTTTTTTTGCAAGATTAACAGCAACACGATACCATGGTGAGACACCTCTACCTGGGGATAGTGATTTTCGTTGGTGTTCACTAGGCCTCAATGGGTCCACACTCTAGTGCCTGCCCCAGACGATCTGCTAGAGAATGTCAGCGAAAATCTCCGTGGATGAAGATATCAGCACCATGATATCATCCGTCAAATTCGGATGGCATTTGATCTTGCCGATCTTTCTGCAATGTCATGACTAAATAAATAAACGTAAACGACATTCATTGCAAAGGAGTATGGGCATTAATTAAATAATATTAGGTGGAAATTACTACTCCTCTGGGCCATTATGCGGTTATTTATTGCGGTTTATAATTTCAAGGTCATTAACTAAATGAGATTATAAATTTTTTTTTTTTTTTTTCATTAAGGAAACGTTTCGAGAGCTGTGTGCTCTCCTCTTCAGGGCTGTTTATTTCTCATCTGTTATTGTTGAGTGTTTTTAGATTAGAGTGAATGGCAGAAACTGCTTATGAGCTCTAGTGTAACAATTTTTTGGAGTGAAACTTCTTATGTGAGGCTCTTGAAATCTGGATCGGCAACCTTTTGGATATTTTGTTGGTTTTCGAGAACGCAAAATTTAATCGGTATATCCTTACCTCAATGACCGCAACAAGTGTTTTCTCGGCAATCGTCAATTGTCGCAATCGTAAATAATTTTGTTCGATATTTCTACGTTTGGTAATCCTCGCGGCTACGTACGTGATTCCCCCGGGGTCATACACTGGAATCAACAATTTCGGAATGAGTAAAAGTATGGAATAAAGGGTCAATCTGAGGGAATTTCGGCATTACGAGATGAAGAAAAAAAACTTGACTATTTTTGTAATTTTTAAGAATTTGTCGGTAAGGCCAACGAGAGGTTTATGTCACTCCAGGTACGGGAAAGATGTTCCGTCATTGGCATGAACCTCAACAACGAATCGTCTTCGAGTGTCCGCCGGAGCTTGCTAATGACATAGTCTTCCGGCACTTATCCGCGTTTGGCTTCAACGTTTGTCTGATGACATCCCTTTTTCCCAACACTGTGGATGGATCTTTTGCGTCGCAAATGTGGTCTCAATAGCTGCGAAAACTTTTGAAGTTTTTTGCAGCTCTCGAAAGATTTTTTTTTTTTTTTTTTTTTTTTTCATTAATGAATTTAATTAAATTTTCACTCGAGGTTTATAAAGTTTCAAAATCGGCAAAATGTCTGATAAATTTTTATGATGAATGTTTTGCACTGTTGAAATTCTTGAAATCTTTAAAATTTTGAAAACATTTGAAATATTTGAAATTTTTGGAATTTTCAAAATTTTTAAACTTTTCAAATTTTTGGAATTTTTTAACTTTTTAAATTTTCAGAATTTTAGCCAATTTTGAATGATCGATTCCTGAATTCCCACCAGCACTCCACCTTTTGCACATAAATTGTGATTTTTCAAAATTTCTGTAATCCCCAATTGACTGGATTGAAGAGGGTCCTCCTGACATGAAATATGTTACTTCATTCCCATTATCAAAAAGGATATTAGAGCCGCCCCATATCGAAAGCCCAACTCCCACTCAATAAAATGGCTTACAAGAACAGTCAATTGATGGATAAATTGTTCAGGGGTCGGGAAAAACTATTTCCTGTTCGTGGAAGTGAAAAGAAGGGAGTCGGTTCGATTGATTCTCCAAAAGCAACAAAACACTTGTGGTAGACGCCGATATAAACGGATTCACGGTGGACAGATGGACGCGGTGCAATGCGAGCTACAGGAATTACTACGTGCCCTCCTCATACAATACCTGTTAACGTAGTTGTTGCATGGCATGACTGTACACGTTGGGTCTGGATGTATGCTATATGTCATATATATCCCCTATAACATTGATCAAAATAATTGTTGACACTCATACAAACTAATTCTAATATTTTTTTTTTATCTTTAACGCCTTCGATATCCATTATGGATATGTGGGCTTGTGGATCATACGCTGCACCGGATTCGCATGATAAGACACAGTAAACCGCAGAAAACCTATGTGGGTACAGACGGCTACTCTATGAGCAACCTCCCGCTCATCAGACAATCCGAAAACATTCTGATGTCGGTTAACTCTAATCTCATTACCTCGAAGATAAAGATTGAGACATAGGCGGGTGTGTGGGTGGGCAGGTGTATATGTGGGGGTGGGTCGACGAGTGTGTGTGGGAGTGGGTGGGTGGATAAACGTGTAAGGGTGGGTGGCTGAGTGTGTATGGGTAGGTGGGTGGGTGAGTGTGTATGGGTGGGTGGGTGGATGTGGGACTGTGTATATGTGGGTGGGTGAATGAGTGTGTATGGTTAGGTGAGTGCGTGTGTATGGGTGGGTGAGTGAGTGTCTTTGGGTGGGTGAGTGAGTGTGTATGGGTGGGTGTATATGGGTGGATCGGTTCATGGTTGGAAATCTTTCGGAGTTGTTCGGATAGATTTCTAAAAAAAAATTTCCATCGAACTACTCATTTCGTCAAATGATTTTTGACACTCCATTATTCCTCCAACAAGCATGTCGCCTGCAAATATTTAAAATCATTTAAAAAAAAGAAAATCCGAAGACAAAAATAATTGCTTCATTTAGCTAATTCCTACGTTTCAGTGAAAGGTCCTCAATGACATCCTCAACCATGTGTCCTCTCTCCTCGAAACACCATCCCCGATGCATTTCCGATGCTAGTGAAGCAGATATAAATTACGGAACCAAGTCAATGCGCCCTTCCCCTCGGCCCCCATGGTTGTCCCCATGCAACCCGTTGAATCGCGCGAGGTGAAGGTATTCCAGGGTGGCGATGGCCAACCGTACAAGCGGCCACATCAAAGCGTACCATCGACTGCCGGGCTTTCCAACTCTCCCCCCCCCCCCCCCGCCGCCACCCCCTGGGCCCTATTACCTCATTCTCTCTCTCGTACTTATGGGTTTATACACAATGTTTCATTTCACCGAGTTTCACGCACACGACTCGATTATGCCTTTCGTCCGAAGTCACTTTGAAGCCTATCAAGAGGATTTTTTTTTCTTTTTTTTCGTATCGTCTTGGACAAGTAGGTTCCAATGTCACACTCTGCATGATCATCAAAGGGGAAAACCACCAAGGACAATAACTTCAATCTTCAATATCTCGTGAACGAGTGATTTTAGACGATAATGTTATCAGTCATTTTCTGTAGGGAATTCTATTTAGAAAAGAAAAGTCTAATACCATCTTTCTGCAAAATCACAGCGTAAGTCGGTAAGAGCATTGTATGACACAATATTCTTGAATGATATTTTCTGCTTATGCGGTGTAATCTTCAAATGATAGGAATGCAAAGTTTTAGCATTGCTATTTGATTTTCACATTACTGGGTAACACCGACTAGGCGCGCTTTCATGCTAACGATTCACTTTACATGAATCTAACGTGAAATTCACATTAAGCCAACATAATTCAAATTTTTCAGATGCAATTTCCACAAATTACGTGATTAAAAATGTGCATTCCAACAGCGTGGGATAATATATTATAAAATTAACAATTTCTTTTTCAACTATGGTATTATAAGTGTCGAGAAAAAATTATAAGTGTCGAGAAAAAAATTATAACCGTTTCCAAAAAAAAAACAATCAATACCAAATTGATCTTCCACTGTGAACTCCCCTTTAATCAGCGAACCATCCAAGTATGAGAGTTTTTGCAATGTTACGTCATCAGTTGTATTATATGATGCGATTTTTCAATTTATTCTCTCGCTCCTCTTGCATTCCACTCGAATAACCATTAAAAATTACTATATTGGCTCGTAGAACCGCTCATTCCAAATCGATTGTCGCGCCTTTCTGGGAATCCCCTGGTTCTGTCGCAATCTTTGTTTTGACTTGCGTTCGACCTTGAAAGTACTACGATAGTCAGTGAACTTTGATAGTTTGTACGGTGCTGCGCTTCTTTCTCATATAACCTCACACGTCAGTTGAAAAGTTGTTGGAGAACATTTAAGTATGATTTCGAGACATCAAATTTCGAGTATACATTTTTACGCATGGCTAAGAGCAATTCTCCAAAGTTCCAGGCACTTTTCCAATCCCATCCTCCAGATGTACATCGTTCAGCATTGTCAATGGACCATAAAACGAGTGCTTGACGTTGTATATGTTGAAACATGACGTGAAAAATAACATTAAAATTCTGACAATCTTCTTGGTATATGCGCAAGGACATATAATCCAAGTTTGGTGACGGTGAATCATCGTAAAGTGTCTCCAATTTTTCTACATGAAGCGAACGCTGCGGCCGCACGTTAAAAGACCAATGGAGAACTTGCATGCAGCCCAGATTCACGAAGTAACCCCATTAACAGATTCATTACAGCCTATCAAGTACTACTTCCCATGAAGTTCATGGCAAACCTTCCTCAATACTTTTAAATCAACAATAGAACATTCGTCAATTTCAAACAGCAAATTTGTCGTTTGTGTCGTAACAAGAGTTGCGCTGGCGTTTCTATACTTTCCATTGGATGCTTCCGCTCGAGTCATGGTAAAGACGGCCTGTGATTGGCTGTCGCGGGCAGAGGCACTCTCGTGACGCGGTAGCTCTTCTCAGGTGGTCTGAGAACCACTCATTTCAAGTATTCTATCATTGAAGAAAAACAGCGGAAAAAATTGTTTACTAGTATTTTTCCTCATTGTAGATTATATACTTTCGAAAAGAAAAACAATGTCCCCCATCAGCGACAATTTTTGAATTCACTATCATTGCAATAATTTTCCGGAATCAGGAGTCAAAAATTTTGATCCCATAACAAAAATTGATCTAACATTCTTCTCATCTAGTTAATAAATTAACATGACACAGCTTGGCATAGCCATCATAGTTAACATCCTCTAATCAATTTTCATAAAAACGAAATCAGAAGTATACAAGCTGCAATTCTTAGCGCTATAAATTCCACGTTATGTATTTTTAATTGACTTAAATTGAATAAAGATCGTGTATCATTAATCTTCCACATTCCAGATAAACCGAGGGAGTCCGTGTTCGCCACTGTTGAAACAAGAGCGGATGCTGCAAGTATCGAGCACCATGCAGTACGGATGTTTCGCACAAATCCAATACACATTATGCACTTTCGTGGATAAAATAATACCTTGTGTATCGTGTCGTCGAATGCATACATCCACACGTATATAAAGGCTTACCGTGTAGCAGCCGGTTCGACCGGAATCGAACGGGCACGCTCTCACGGGGACTATCCTCGCAATGCCCCAATGCCTTGCGCGGGATTTTAAGATCGGGCCTCTTTGCTACATACTGATGTATGCGCGGAAAAATTTGCCTTATTCCCCATTGCAATGAGCATTAATTGTACTAAAAAAAGCACGAAACATTTTCGGATTACTCAAGAATAGGAATGGATAGCACTACTGCAAACTCAATCCTATTCAAGAAAGCGCATACACAAAAATAAACATCGTCAGAATCGAAAGTCGTAAGACCATTCCTCATTGATCCGTCATAATTTATTTTTCAATCGTGATTCATTTATTGCTTGATCAGATTAGTCAGATAACATCGTGAAGTTGGTTGATAATCGCGTTTGCGTCGATAAACATCGATATTTGGGATATCGATTCGAGTTTAGTTTTCAAAAGTATGACAATTGTTCCAGTTGTCATAACTTATGTTGTTATTGGAAATCATATACACAGGCCTCCTGTCAAGTACATCACTGACTCCCCATAGGGTGAATTCGGAATCGCAATTTAATGTTTTCAAAATCGCAATTCACGCGTTCGTTATAGTAATTTACGATTTGCCCATCGTTATTCATGCTTCTGTTATCGCGATTTACGATTCCGTTTTCGTAATTTACGATTTTGGCAATCGTATAATACGACTTTGGAAATTGTAATTCACTCTTCCGTTTTCGTAATTTACCGTTCCGTTATCGTAATTGACGATTTTAACAATCGTATATTACTTTTTTGGAAATCAGAATTTACGGTCCCCTTATCGTAATTTACGATTTCAACGATCGTATATTACTATTTTGGAAATCAGAATTTATACTTCTGTTATCGTAACTTACGTTTACGTTACAGTAATTTAAGATTTGCACATCATCATTTACGCTTCTGTTATCGTGATTTACGATTCCGTTTTCGTAATATACGGTTGCGGTATCGTAATTTACGATTTTGACAATCGAATGATACTACTTTGGAAATCGTAATTCAAACTTCCGTTTTCGTAATTTACGGTTCCGGTGTCGTAATTTACAATTTCGTTTTCGTAATTTACGATTACGTTTTGGTAATTTACGATTGTTTTCGTAATTTACGATTCCGGTATCGCAATCTACGATTCCGACAGTCGTATATTACCATTTCAAAAACCATAATTTACGATTTTGAAATTCTAAATCACAGCTGTAAAATCGTAAATTACGGTTTCACTATTCTGCGCTATCAATATATCTTCTGTAATCATATTCAAGAGGCTAGTCGCCCGAATTTTTGAAATAATGACAAGCAAAGGCTTCGATCTGGGTAGCATCATCGTAAATCTACAAGATCTCTTCTAATTGACGAAAAATCCCATAGACTTGGAAATTTCAAACCACATTTTCTTCCACTCATCCCATTATCATTGTGATGATTCCACAAATTCCCAGAACTCTGCTTACAATCCACATTGTCATGATACCGCGAATGTAGGGGGGGGGGGGGCAGGGACGGCCAATAATAACAATAATATTTACGACACGACCTTGACGTATCTAAACACACCGACGTTTTGTTGACGACTTCCATATATAATACACAGCCAAACGTGATCGACGTACCGTAGCGACGGATGTCGAACAGACCCAATGTAACCGACCATTGCATTCGGTTTGACCCACATACCGTGACTACACATTACACTTCTCGATGGTCTTCTGTTAGATCTCCTCGTGGTTTTGTGATGTCACGTCCTGCATTTCCCAGTACCGTTAACCAACCACCAACTTGAATTTATTTATTTATTTTTAACAATATGCAAACCGATAAACGAATTATTGAAGTGATACAAAGTTGCAGATGATGGAAAAGTGGTACGGCAGAAAGTAACTAACGTTGCGGTAAATTGAAAATAAATCAAGGAGAATGAGTAACGAGAATGTAACACATTCCTGGGCATCCTTATGATCTGATTAAATTTTTTTGATAATTTTTTCAGCAACGGTTAGCTGAAAATCGCGGCTTTTTTCAATCATCGGAGCGGATGCTGCATTCAGTTCCGGAGATTCTGTCAGAATTTATCATCGTAGGTCCATTCAGATACGGTCAAGCATGTTCCCAAAAATTACCTAAACAAATTATTCAATTGCAATGGAGAAACATTTGCTGTAGTCGAGTTAACTTCAACTTCATATTTATAATCCTAAGAATTTTCCAAGCTGTGATAATTACAATTATCATAATTATGATGGGATTATCATAATATTGCCGTATAATTATCGCAGTTGCAATCATAAAGATGAAGTTGGATTCACTTGCGTTCACACTTCGTTTTCCTCTCACTGCCGACAATCTGAGCAGACCAATGATAAAAAAAAAAAAAAAAAAAAAAAATTTAATCAAAACGAATAACCGCAATTTGGGACAATTTCCCTTTCGTCCACTCAATAATTCAGTTAAGATAGCTGATTGCGCAACATGATAACATAACACCTTGGCGCCATGCATACCGTTGTCCATTCGCTGCTAAAATTTTTTTTTTCTTTAAAAAAAAATCTAGGCAACTATTCTGAAAATTGTAGGCAACTATTCACCTAAAATGTCAATGGAAAAAAATTCTGTGACAGAAATTTCCTCCTACAGTGTATATGCAGATAAATTGTGCAAATACTAATCACCAGTGGAATTTAAACACAGGAATTGTGGATAAAATTCTGCGAAAGGACCTTTGTAAGCACTGCCCTGCCCCCATATTGAGCGTCCGCGCTGGTAGCGCATCTTGCGGTACCACTGGCGGCATCCGTCGTCCGCCGCACCACTCACGCACCCTTCAGAGCTAACGGTGGCACCATCTACCGACACAACCACCGCACCCTACCCCCAACACTGGGAAATTGTTGACCGGGTTTATTCATACGAAAATGTAGCTCTTCCTTATCTCCTCGTATATCTGTTGCTGATTCTGCGAGGTGAGAAAATAATTATCCTTTCGACGGAGAATGAAAATATGAGCCTACCACACGCATGGGTAAATGTTAATTATCTGTCGCATGAGTGAATTACGGTAATAACGATTTTCGTAAATCATTATGTGTCACTTGAAATGTGCGGGAAAAAATAATACACTTTTGTCCAATATAATTTCGTATCAGGTTGTGGTATATTAACAATATTCTGAAGATTGGATATACGTATTTTGTATATATATATATATATATGTATATTTCATTTTGTATTTAATTGAATTTATTTACTGCTCTAAAATTACACACATCTTATTCTAAGTGGAATTTAATATTTTTTTGAAGAAAAAAAAATTGGTTATCGTTATTATTTATTTACACTGATTTGACTTTTCTGAGCTTTCAGAATTTTTTTTTCTATCGGGCCTAATTCTTTTCTTCAAGTTTTAAACTTCCTGAAATTTTTGAGATTTTTTTTTCTGATGCGAGTTTTTTCAAGTTATTGAATCTTTTAAATTTCACGATTTTCAAAATTTTCTTCCATTACTCTACAACATGAATCGTAGAAAATTGACCGTGTTATTAAGCAATTTGCCTCACGTTCATTGCCAATGAGTGCAATGCACTTGACCAATAAACCCGAGATTATCTGAAAACAATTATTCAATCACTATTAAAGGTGCACAAAAAACAGGTGTTAAGATTTAATTGACTGCAATCATAGTTTTACTTGTTAGAATATATATATGTTTACTATACTATCTACTATATACTATATATATACCATAAAGTTTACTGTATGGTATAGCTATATATATCTCATATGATTCCTAATATATGTATATATTTTTCCGCGGAAAATCAAACTTTTGCGAACTTGATATATATATATAGGTATATTATATATATGATATAACACGTTTGACATATGATAACATTTCGGTTTTGGAGATGAAATATCCCAATTTAGGACATCCCTGAATGCAGTATCTCCAATTCACGGATATGAAATTTAAAAAAAAAATTCAAAACCCTAAAATTTTTTTTGCGAGAATCCCAGATGCAATCGAAGCGGCGATTTAATCCGCGAGTACTCAGCTCATATCTCCAAATTAGACATATCCATTTCTCCAAGTCCCATATTTTTCCCCCCATCTAAACATCGCCTATTGATTTTTGGATAATAGTTGGATTATTTGTTAAATGCAACGATTCGCACGTACTAGTTGGCAATTAACGTGAGGCAAACTGCTTAATAACATAACGGTCAATTTACTACGATTAGTCCGGTGGGGTAATGATACCTCGGCGGGATCATTTGTTGTTAATTATTCCTCCAGAGGCAGTGGGCAACCCCCTTTTGGTTTAACGTTCATCAGGCGCCGACAACTAAATTGACAACTAATTGAAATATTACCGCCACGTCGAAAGCGAACGCTTGGATATTACCGTGTCTCGGCTGAAAATTATGTCGCTATTGGGTCTGTTTGTATGAAACTTTGCGGTTACTTCTCCTGTCAAGTTCAGTCGTTTATTTTTAGATCGATTTTAATTGATTCTGACTGCACAGCCATTCTCATTACGGCTAATTATGAGCGATATTGAGATGTTATTCTGAGGCTCATTAAATACAGAGGGATTTGCATGCGTGTCTGCGTCTGCGCATGCGTGTATGTGTATGTGTATGTGTATGCGTCGGTGTTACTGTAAGCATATGTGTAGGTGTATGTGTATGTGTATGTGTATGTGTATGTGTATGTGTATGTGTATGTGTATGTGTATGTGTATGTGTATATGTATGTGTATGTGTATGTGTATGTGTGTGCATGTGTGTGTGTGTGTGTGTGTATGTGCTCCGCCCGTGCGAAAACCGCGTTCAAAATTTCGGTCACAAACTCACACACACACACACACATCAAAAACGTCCCAAGCGGCTTCAAGGGATCACGAAACGTGAAGATATTCTAAATTTCGGACTTAACAGTGTCAAAAGCATTGCACTAACTTCCCCCATCGGACAGTTAGAAATTTCAAAGTGTCACTACTCTCATACTTCCATACTGCCCACACACTACTCATTCCCGTTACCAGCATTTGTAATTTACACCCAATGTTATCGCTCGATTATCGCTCCACCCTGAATGACTTCTTACAATATAAATCTTACATTAATTGTTCCTCCGTTAGCACAGGACTGGTGATAAATCTCGATTGCCTGTCACTCAGTGATTGTGTAATTAAGGATCATAAATATTTTCTTAATTGAGTGCTTTCATCGATTGAGTGTCAACGGGAGTTTCACAATTGCACTTTATTGACTACCTATTTTCCGTACAAGAAGCATCGATGATGTGCAGTATTTCAGCTGAGTTTCATGTTTGCTCTGCACATCTAGCAAATTAGTGCAACTGTTTTTTGATCCATGAAGTCATCGTTCCACAATAATTTTGTTTCAATTTTTTTTTAGCTTTTCGGAATAGGTATGGTGGAAAAAAACCATTTGCAGCTTGCACTTTTTTCGTATCAATAATTGCCTGAAGTGGTCCAAAAATGAGAAATTGAGAGATTACTATACGAAAAGTTGAATAATTCCATTATCAATATTTACAGTGCAAATTCATTTTAATGTCAATAATTCTGTTCCGTTACCGCGCAACGGTATGCTACATGCAAAGGTTAAATGATTCGTACGTAATGTACTGAACACATCGTTATCGTTCACAACTTTGTTCCTTCATTTCTCAGGTGTATAACTTGGTGCTCGTGATGTGGCCCAAGAGCTCGTTCCCTCTAAGCCTATATTTACCGTCAACGGCATGATCTAACCCAGGCTCACTCTCGTGATCCCTTGGCAGCCTGTCTTTTCCATGCCGCACAACCTTTTACCATTCAGGAAAAAGAAGATGGAATTCATTTTTTTTTTAAGCTGAAGTGGCACAATTGTTTTATTATTTGTAACATCCCGAGAGGGGAAGATATTCCTTGACCCCGAAGATTGATAGTAATTTGTGCCATTCTGGCGCAGAGACCGCGACGGTAAGCTCGCGATGTTTTCGCGGTTTTTCGCGGACGGTGCAACAAATTTTCTGGCGAAAGTGACTTTATCGATCGATTGGGGAAGACACTGGTTGACCCCGAAAATTGATAACAATTTACGCGGTTCTAGCGCGAAAAGTGCGCGCAACCTCGCGAGGTTAGCTTCGCGATTTTCGCGCCAAGATTTTCTGGCGAAAGTCGCTTTATGGCCCGCGCTGGAGGCAAGGTCTATAATCTTACTCGCTAGAAAATCGGCGTCGACCAGAATATCATGCAATAGTGGGTGAGTTTGAGCTGAAAAACGGACTTCGCGGCCGAGTGATGGGGACGCATTTTCGGCGAATCGGGCTTTCCAACTCGTGTCTCAATTTCCCTACGTCATTTAATATTTTTTTTCCAAGTTTACAAATTTACAAATAAAGAAGTTTTGTCAATTTTTTTTTTTCATTTAAAAAAAATTGAATGTTGCAATTTTTTCATTTTTCGACATTTGAAAAAATCTGCAAAATTTCGTAATATCTGAAAATTTTTCGGCGAATTTCTGTGGCCTGAACGCCGCCTGTAGTAATCAAGTGTTCATAGAGGCGAACAAAGCAGACAGACCGGAATAAATCAAAGAGGAATATTTTTTCTGAAGGTAGGACTGCTAAAAAAAAAAGTGCGCTCCCTCCGCCAATGGGAGTCGAACGTGGGTGGTTAACATTTCTTGCTGGAGTTTCTTATGTGCGTGGGTGTTGGCTGCACTTCGACTCCCCGCAGAATCCATATGTTTTTTCAAAATGGTGGACATCTGGCCTCTCACAGTTCACTCATTGTGAATGCATTCTTCAATACATTCCGATGTGATGTTATACGATTACCACATATGTTTGTCAAATTACTTGGCTGTTGAATCATAATGCCGATAAGGTTACACCAGTGTGTGCAAAGTATTTGGTGCGATAAATGAAATAATGAAATGAAAAAATGAAATGGAATAATGAAATGAAATAACGAAATGAAATGAAATAATGAAATGAAATAATGAAATGAAATAATGAAATGAAATAATGAAATGAAATAATGAAATGAAATAATGAAATGAAATAATGAAATGAAATAATGAAATGAAATAATGAAATGAAATAATGAAATGAAATAATGAAATGAAATAATGAAATGAAATAATGAAATGAAATAATGAAATGAAATAATGAAATGAAATAATGAAATGAAATAATGAAATGAAATAATGAAATGAAATAATGAAATGAAATAATGAAATGAAATAATGAAATGAAATAATGAAATGAAATAATGAAATGAAATAATGAAATGAAATAATGAAATGAAATAATGAAATGAAATAATGAAATGAAATAATGAAATGAAATAATGAAATGAAATAATGAAATGAAATAATGAAATGAAATAATGAAATGAAATAATGAAATGAAATAATGAAATGAAATAATGAAATGAAATAATGAAATGAAATAATGAAATGAAATAATGAAATGAAATAATGAAATGAAATAATGAAATGAAATAATGAAATGAAATAATGAAATGAAATAATGAAATGAAATGAAATGAAATGAAATGAAATGAAATGAAACGAAACGAAATGAAATGAAATGAAACGAAATGAAATGCAATGAAACGAAATGCAATGAAACGAAATACAATGCAATGAACCCGCCACCGGCCCATATTTCTCCTTCCCATGAATAATATCAAACAATAGATAAGGGAATCAGAGCAACAAGATAGCATGACAGAAAATGTGTGTTGAAGGGGTTTTAAAACGTGAAAAGTACACAAAGTAATTATGATTAACATCGGTGAATGGGAAAACTCGGGTTTTATATCGCCTCAAATCTCTTTACCATTATTATGATGAAATTTTTATCATATATATATATGTTGTTTTTTCTTTCACGGGAAAACAAGCCTAGGGTCCTTGGCCGCAATCGTTGGTACGTGATCAAAGCTCATGTTCAACTCAATAAGATAATCCGAGTGAGCAATTATAAAAAAAACGATTATCCAGATAGTAACCCCTCGCGACCACCCCAGTGGTAATATATATCAGACGCGTCCTCCAATACGCGTAATGTCGCGGGGGATATATCTGACGTTCTAGGCGTTCAAACAGGTTTCAGTTATTGTTTTTTTATACATAATTCTGATTGCGTATCAAGCAGCGGTACATACAAATTGTTAAGTGTGAATCGCAGAGGCTTGACACTGCTCACAGAATTTTTGCTTATAGTTTAACTTCTCGACTTCGCGGAGTTTCTTATAATGACTGGTAAAAAGTTTGGGTTCACTTCCTCTATTTCTGAATTCTACATAATTTTTGAAAATCTTGATCTGCTCCAATCGCAACTAACACACCATTAATTTCAAGCGTTTATATCGACTTTAAGATTATGAATATATCAGTAGTGCATGGGTCAATGGAGTTAAGCCGCTTTTGGCCTGATGTAAGTTTCTGGCAATTATCTCAAAATCTAAGAAACATAGCGGAATTTGCATTATAACAAATTTGTAGATATCACTATACTCTACAGGAAAGGTCCTTATCAAGTTGTCGCTGGGTTTCTTAGATTTTGAGATATTTATCTAAAACTTGGGCGAGGCCAAAACAGACTTGACTCGATAGCACCACTTAGCTACTGATATACCCTCTTTGGTAGCAGCTAAGTGGTGATGTGGTTCTGTTTGCAATCTCAAAGTCGATATAAACGCTTGAAATCAATGATCTGGGAGTTCCAATCGGAGCGAACCGAGATTTTTGTACATTATGTTGAATTCAAAAATGATGGAACTCAACTCAATATTTTGACCGGTTGCATATATTTCTACAGATATAGCAGCATAATGCATTAGGAGGAAAATCACATATAACTTTTTTGTTGTAAATACAATTCTCTACAAAAAACCATGTACAACATTTTTACATAAAACCTCTTGTTAACGAGATAATCCATTTTTTCATGTTTTTCATTGGTCAACAGTTAATGGATAGAAATTGATAATCAATATAATCAGCATCAATATAATCAGCAACAATGTAAGAAAAATTATTAAGATATTGAAATGAGTGTAGGGAAAGTCAGACACGAACATGACCAGGTATTATTTACATATTTTTCCTCTAGATACTACGTGATATCGCGGTGGAGGGGGGGGGGGGGGGGGGGGGGTAGGTATCTGTCGCGGTCGCGACAGCGGAACAGGTTCTCTCTGAATTTTTTTCTACAATTTTGATTGCATCTCAAAGAGACTCGGTAGGCGGGCAATTACTGATAGCAAATACTGTGTATACTGGTATCTAAGCAATAGCGGGAGATAACACGGATCTGTGTGTCGCGGGGCGTAATCGATGGTCGTTTATGATCAAACTTGTTTGTGTGCATTTGTGTGTGTGTGTGTGTGTTTCCGTGTCCGTGGGTGGGTAGATGTGGGTGTGGGTGGGTGGATGTGGGTAAGTGGGTGTGGATGGGTGGGTGGGTGGATGTGGGTAAGTGGGTGTGGATGGGTGGGTGGGTGTGAATCGGTGGGTGGATGGGGATGGGTGGGTGGGTGGGTGGGTGGATGGGGATGCCTGGGTGGGTGGGTGGGTGGATGTGGATTAGTGGGTGAGTGGGTGTGGATGGGTGGGGGGGTGTGGATGGGTGGGTGGGTGCTGAGGGGGGTGTGTGGGTGTGGGTGGGTGCGAAAAAACAAAAAATAATAATTTCGCAAAAATGAAAATGAAAAATCTATTAGGAAAAGGCGTATATTCCGTTAGTGCAAAAAGACCTATTCCCATTGACCTGAAAAATACAAAAGGCTGATTGATTAGAGAGCCCGTGAGATACGTGTGTATCATTATTTAACAATGTCTTTGGCCTATGGATGTGTAACTGTAGCCCGAGCATGGCACGACATTTGACGTGCCAGTCGTGACTGACGGTAATATCGTTGTAACGCCCCGTAAGGTTGGTAACACCTCGGCAGTTCCCAGGCAAGGTCCCCGGGCGCGTCGAGGCTTCCTTGGAAACAATTATCCACGAGGATATAATAACAAAGTATATACGCTCTCTGGCAATAGTCATATACAATTGCCAACGTACACACAAATCATCCTATATTTTCATCCACTCGTGTGTCTGTGCTAGCCACGTATGTGGCTTTTCGTAACCCAGCTACGAAGACGTATGGCCTCGTAAATCTATCGCCTACTGCGCTCGCAATGCAATTTCGCCGTCTCATTTTCTTGAAAATATAATTTTTCTGTTTTTTTTTCCAATTTTTTTCTCCACGCCATTTAAAATTTTTATCGCTACATCGTTTAAGACGAGACGCCGTGAAGATTAAAAATTCCTGAGCTTTACTTACTCAAAAGTTGGAAGTGATTTCCTTCATTTTTGAATTCTACGCAATGTTCGAAAATACCGGTTCGCTCCAATTGAAACTAGCGCATCATTAATTTCAAGCGTTTATATCGACTTTAAGATTGCAAACAGAACCACTTCACCACTTATCTGCGACCAAAGAGTGTGCATCAGTAGCGAAGTGGTGCTATCGAGTTAAGTCTGTTTTGGCCTCGCCCAAGTTTTAGATAAATATCTCAAAATCTAAGAAACCCAGCGACAACTTGATAAGGACCTTTCCTGTAGAGTATAGTGATATCTACAAATTTGTTACAATGCAAATTGCGCTATGTTTCTTAGATTTTGAGATAATTGCCAGAAACTTACCTCAGGCCAAAAGCGGCTTAACTCTATTGACCCATGCACTACTAATATATTCATAATCTTAAAGTCGATATAATCGCTTGAAATTAATGGTATGCTAGTTGCGATTGGAGCGGACCAAGATTATCAAAAATCATGTAGAATTAAAAAATGAAGGAAGTGAACCCAAAAGTTTTGACCGGTTGTCTATCGGTGATAGATAACATTGTAAAACGTTCCGTTCCACTCGTAATCCGCAACTTCATGCTAAATTTGAACTCCATATTTTCGATAGTCATAAAAATTGAAATAGCTATCATTTTCTCGGTGATGACCTGCGATTTTTGTCATTACATCCGATCGATACCGTGAAGCAGAACATTTGAAAATAAAAATAGTCTCAACCATGGACGAAACTATTCAAAAACCAATAGCTAAACAAAATTATATTCATTAAGAACTCACAGAATAAATCTATTTATTTATCCATTTAATGGTATTGAGATGCAGGCCTGCAGCATCCCTAATCCCCAATTCCTTCTCATTCCTTATCACGATACTACGAATGTGATGTTGGCTTCACGTGTATTTTATGAAACCAAAATGGAAGAAGAATTTGAAGAAAATACACAAGATCCTGAAGGAGTTTCACCAAAATTTCACAAAACAAAAATGAGAAAAATTTCTCCAGGAGAGATGCACTTGGGCTCTCGGTCCCTCGGCAAAATCCTCCTCCTCTCCCTACCCCTATACCACCCAATGAATTGTCATCTACTTCAAATTTCAAAATAAATTCCCCAGCATCCGAAATATATCCGCTGGATCCATACACCATAGTATATCTTCATGGCTCACCATGGTATCCCCGGTAATAACCCAATAAATCAGAGTGCCCTGGTGCAGTGCAATTACCGTTTGGCGATGGTGAACTGCGCGAAAGACCCGAAGAGACCGGCCCTACTCGTAAATATTGCCCATGTTGTGCCGAGAGCTTGGCGCTCTTCTCGTCCACCATCTTTCGTACCTTTTATTTTCCATTTTTATTTTATCTTCATTTATTTTTTTAACCTCGCCGTAGCCTCTCACGAGCCTCTCTTTATTCTTCCTTCTCTGGAGCCGTCCAAAAAAAAAAATTTGTGGGAAAAACAAAACAAAAATTTTGATTTTTTTGCCCCACGCGCAGGGTTGCACCGTGTGTACGTCCTCCCCCTGCAACGTTCCGCCTTCCTTCTCCATCAGACTCTGCACGATTTTATTTACGAAGGTGAAAAAATAGAATAAAAAAAACAGCATCATGGGAACCAGCCTCACTTGCTCTCTCCACCCTCCTCCCCCCCTCCCGCCGCCCTGCCCCGCCGCACTTTCGGGGGTTTAATTGCCAAGTTCAACCGTCTGTTAATTCGAGAGTGTCAGCCTGAGAAACAGTCGAGGGAATAATTCAATATTTTAGTCTTACTTTTAAGCTCATAGGGGCGCGTTTAACGCACCCCTATTATTATTATTTTTTTGTGAGTGAGATATGGAGCATATCCATGAAACAGATTTTTGGGAAGGTCCTGCGCACTGGGAAAAGCCGAGAGATGAGTGGCATATCATTCAATTGGAGAACATTTGCAATCAGTACAATTTCACGATTTCTTCAGGCGAGAGACTTCTATATGCGCTTGGCTCCTCTAATGCTCAGCATCCAGAATTTTACACTTGGAAATTATCGAGACACGAATTTCCTGGCGCAAGGAACTCTTATTCGACAATTGCCATTTCTGAATAACGAATTAGGGTGTAGATATATTTCAATAAATTCACTAGTTACCGAAAAAATCTGTCCCAAAAAATCGAAGGGTGGACCTTTCAGCCAAATGACATCCGCGCCAAATAACATTCGCGCCAAAAAAAAAAAATTGGCAATTTTCTGAAAAACTTTGCGGAAACGTTTGACCCCCTATTAATCACGCGCATGAAGCTCATGGACTACTGAATGTTAAATTGAAAGCCTCTGAAAGCTCTTCTTTCAACATTTTGATCATTCACTCGAATAAACATCATAATTATCTACCCGGCAATTTCCCCCGGAATACAATAATTTCCTCCAAGTTTTATTATTCTCCACTTTTCGCAAAATTGCCGCAACTTAGGCACCCGAAAAAACTCCATTCACTGGATTTTACTTATTCGCGAATGGCGTAAACGCTTACGTAAATTAATAAAGAGGGGGAGTCTGTTCATTTGCTATTTTTTTTTAAGTTCACGGTGTAATTTGCCTTAAGTATGTTTGAACGTTACGGTGAAAAAAAGTCGGAAAATTTTCGGAAAAATTAGGCAGGTGAAATAGGGAAACGAAAAAAAATTACAAATTTCTATTTTGCGAAATTTTCAAAACTTACAGATTCAAAAAAAACATTTTATTTTTTTTTTATTTTAGAATTTTTGATTTTTAATTTTTGACAAAATGTGGAGAAGGGTGAAAGAGAATTACGAATTACGAAAATTACAGAATTACAGAAAAAATTACAGAAAATTACAGACGAAAAAATTTCGCAATTTGATAAATTTCGATGAGAAGAAATTAAATTTTTTTGCAAAATTATAAAATGAGAAAAAACAAGAGAAAATCCAATCATAAGCGATTCATCGTCGCTATTTTTTGGCTATTTTTTGGCACAAACGAAAAACCGTAGTCGACACGAGATTACAACGTATAGATGGCATTGATGTATGGGGCGAGCGCGTTTTGATCGCGGAGAGGAGCCCCGGGGGTCCGTCGTACCATGTAATTGACGCTTCAAGTCATCCACATCCCTTTTTTTTATTCCGGCTCTCCCCCATACTCCCTCCCCCTCCCCCCTCCCTTCCTCATCTCGTGTCTACCGCGCATTCTCCATTTTGATTTTACCACGAGGGAATCAACGCGTTTTCATACCCATTTTCTCCATCGACTGGGAGTCGTCGAAAGGCCTGGTTAACCCGAGAAAGGCGATATCATTATCTGGAAACACTTTGGAGTTCTATTACGTGAATCAGGAAGCCATTACTGTTGATACTCACGCTGGGGCTGCGGAATCAGCGGCGATTTACAACAATTCAACACTTGCCGTGAATTGTTTTTTTTTCCTTTCGTCGCTGATGGGAATTTTTTTCAATTTCGATTTTTTTTGAATAATATGGGAATTTCACCATTTATTTTTCATTTTGAAAATCATCAAAATTTTGGATATTGGAATTTTTAACACTTTCCAGGTGTTCAGAATTTCATTTCCAGATTTCTTAGAGCATCCTCAAGGTCACATGTCTGTGTGTGTGTATGTGTGTGTGTGTGTGTGTGTATGTGTGCGTGTTTTGAAGAAGAAGGTGATCAAGATGTTTCTAATATCTCTGGAGGATTTGCAATTCGTGTGTGTGTGTGTGTGTGTGTGTGTGTGTGTGTGTGTGTGTGTGTATGTGTGTGGGGGGGATGAGTGAGTGGGTGAATAGGTGGGTATTGCGTGTGGACGAGTGGGCGAATGGGTGGAAGTTGTGTGTGTGTGTGTGTGTGTGTGAGTGTGTGTGGGCCAGATGTTGCTGCTGGATTTCTCCCAAATCAGAGATACCATTAAAGTCATCGATTTCGATATCCCAGCATCTTCATGTCCCTCAAAGACGATGCAATGTTGAAGCAAATATTGTAATCCACAAACTGTCTGATAGCTTTCTCGTTTCTTGGAAAAAAAATTAAAATCTTGGGAATTTGGAATTTATTGTCCAAATCTTTAGAGGAGTAAAATATTTTCTTTTGCATATTCTTATTTATGCGGACCCTTTATACTATACTAAAAAAAATGTACAGATTTCAACAACTTGATGTTTTTCTACCAAATTTATTAATTACAACATTTCGATAATTAACATTTTTTCATCTAAAAGTCTGTGCGATTCTCGAGGAAAAAACGGGTGCCGATTATCTCGAGTTCTTCCGCCTCTCCAACAATTTAGCCCAATCTCTTTTTCACGCAACGATTTTTATTTGCGAATGTTGTTAATTATGAAGATGAAGGGGAACAAAATTAGGAACCAATAGTTCCGGACTGTAATCAAAGTACGCGCCAAGAATTTAACCGCTCGAAAAATGGCGAGAAAAAAGTGGTACCAGGCATCATATTTCACCAGGACATATATATACTACACATCTTCCATAAAAAATTGCCGATTTTAGGGGACCAATAATATAGAACAGATCTCTCACGGGACGAAACGATGTCTTCAAAACCGAGAGAAATGCTTTGGTGGGTCCACTGAAAGATCGTATAATGGAAGAAGTCAAGTGATGTGGAGGCGAGGGCGCGGGAGATTTTGGCGCGGAATATAAATCTCATCGCAGACAGATGCGCCGCCTCCGCAATGTTCTTCCAACCAACCAAACTCGCGCGGAATGTTTCAGGGCAACGCCCTCGAAATCGGCACCGAGAAGGTCCTCTTTCTGCATTGTACTGAATGAGAACCTTCCACATCTGAACTGGATCCACATGTCGATTTTCAAAAGGTTCAATCGTGGATGTGCGATGGTCCAAAAAAGCATTGGTCCTCCAGCAAAGGTCCAGAATTATGATAATTTGAAGCTTGGTCAATCTGTAACATGCATGCAGCCCAGATTCACCAGATTCATTACAACGTATTAAGTACTAGTTCCCATGAAATTGATGGCAATCCTTCCTCAACATTGTGAGACATAAAATTTGAGCATATATTTTTGCGCATGGCTAAGAGCAATCCTCCAAATTTCCAGGCACCCTGCCAATCCCATTCTCCAGATGTACATCATTCAGCATTGTCAATGGACCATAAAACGAGTTCTTGACGTTGTATATGTTGAAACATGAAGTGGAAAATAACATTAAAATTCTGACGATCTTCTTGGTACATGCGCAAGGACATATAATCCAAGTTTGGTGACGGTGAATCATCGTAAAGTGTCTCCAATCTTTCTACATGAAGCGAACGCTGCGGCCGCACGTTAAAAGACCAATGGAGAACTTGCATGCAGCCCAGATTCACGAAGTAACCCCATTAACAGATTCATTACAGCCTATCAAGTACTACTTCCCATGAAGTTCATGGCAAACCTTCCTCAATACTTTTAAATCAACAATAGAACATTCGTCAATTTCAAACAGCAAATTTGTCGTTTGTGTCGTCACAAGAGTTGCGCTGGCGTTTCTATACTTTCCATTGGATGCTTCCGCTCGAGTCATGGTAAAGACGGCCTGTGATTGGCTGTCGCGGGCAGAGGCACTCTCGTGACGCGGTAGCTCTTCTCAGGTGGTCTGAGAACCACTCATTTCAAGTATTCTATCATTGAAGAAAAACAGCGGAAAAAATTGTTTACTAGTATTTTTTCTCATTGTAGAGTATATACTTTCGAAGAGAAAAATTTAAAAAAAATTGAAGAATATTTCGCCATGAATATTGAGAAATCCATTTAATTTAATTTTTTTCTTATCATTCGTAGAGCGCGCAAATTTATTTTAATTTGAATTATATAATCGTGATCGTGTGTAAAGGTGATATTTGATGAGTGTTGCAATGGTTAATTACAGTTTGATCAACGCCGAACGCGCTCATTCATCCATTTATCTCACAACAAAATGATTACAAATTATTACATATATACATCATGATATATGATCAATTTGATATATATGTGAGCTTATATATCTATGTGAGGGATGCATATATGTATATGACTCACATTAAGGATGTCAAAGACTTTGAAGAACTTTGTATTTTCTTTTAGTAACAAGTCTTCAACATTAAAAAAAAAATTTCACATTTCGCACTTTGAAGACCTTGCCAAAAAGTTCACAATTTACACGCAAACTTCAACTCCAAAAAGCTTCGAGATTTGGAACAGTTAAACATCTTTTGCGAATTTTGAATTATTAAAAAAACTTAGGACCAAGTTTAGGCACAGTGGCAAAATTGAAAATTTGAATTCGCAAAAAATTTGAAAATTCCAAATTTCGATCAAAATTTTGTGGAGCACAAAAAATCGACAAACTCTCAAAAATTTGTAAGTTCCTTAAAAAATGAAAATGTGCAAAACTTTTCGAAAAATTTCAAAATGCCAGAGTTTCCAACGGTCCAAAATTTCCAAAAAAATATCCAAAAATTTTCAAAATTTCCAAAACCTCATCAAACTTGTTAAACTGTCAAATATTTCCAAAAATTTCAAGAAGCGCCCAAAGTAGTGTACCCGACCTTTTTCCATATGTGCCTGCCTTTCTCATCAAAAATATTATTTGTTGATTCCCCGGGTAAAAATATCTGATGAAATTTCTTCAGGTCGATGTAAAACAGGAGAAAAAATGCCCGCGGTACACACGCTATAGCGAGTAAATCGCGTGTTACAATCGCATCTGAGCCCTAGCCTCGCATAGGTCGCGAGTGAAATCGTGGGCGCGAGAGGGGGGGGGGGGTCGGTGGGGGTGGGGCGGGGTGGAACTCGTAATGGCGTTTCCCCCAACACCAGTTTGAACTAAAAACACACACGGAAGATCCCACGTTCGGGGTAAACACGCATACGCACCTCCCCCGCCACCATTCGCGAGGTTTCACCTCTTCTCTCTCAGAAGACCCCATTATGCCCCCATACATATATAGTAAACTGGCTCCACACGAACCCATCGAGGGGGGCCAAAGTGAGAGCCCAGTTTACATATATATAATAGTTTGGGTGCAGGGCCAGTGCCAGGCCGCAGGGAATTGGCGAATCACGCAATCGCATTGGCTCGAGGTTAACCTCGTCGCACCTACACTAATTCCATTAATCCAGGGCAGAATTGTCTACGAGTTTTTAGAAACACTTCTTTCGACAACTTTGGGGAAAGGGGGAAGCCCTAGAGTAATTTATTGATACAAATAAAAATGGAAAATTGTAATGAGAATGATGATGAATTTGGCGGAAATCGTTATCATTCGTTATCAACGGGTCGAATCTATAACCTACTCATGTGTATGTGTGGGCGTGTGGGTGGGTAGGTGGGTGGGTGGAGAGGTATGAGTCTGGGTATGTGTGCGGGTGGGCTGTCTGGGTGGGTGGGTGGGTGGGTGGGTGGTTGAGTGAGTGGGTGAGTGAGTGGGTGTGTGGGTGGGTGATGGGGTGGGTGTGCGTCCGGGTGGGCGGGTGGGTGTCTGGGTTAGTGGGTGGGTGGGTGTCTGGGTAGATGGTTGGATGGGTGGGTGGGTGGGTGGGTGGATGTCTGGGTGAGTGGGTGTCTGAACTTCGAACAATCTGAGAAAAGCAAAAACTTTGAAATTTAACGAAGTGTTAGAACTGTGAGCAACATCAACTCCGATAAAAAATTTGAGATATGCTGGAAAAATCTAAGGAATTCCCTGCTCTCCGTCTCTCATCAAGCCAGTCATTAAATCATGAAGCAAAAAAAACAAGATCCCCACGATATGTAAACTCGAGCAAAAATTATGAAAATCCCTTTGGCATTGCAAATGGCGATGAATATTCAAGCCGGCGCAACACGATCGCTCTTCTCTCACTGTGTGACGTGACTGAGATTTTTCATCGATGCCTCCCGTATTTTTATTCTCTTTTTTCAACATTTTTTTTTTACAACCCGAGGATACAATATATAGTTCACCGTAATAATTCTTCGATGGACAGAATAATAAATTCTTTTGGCCCCGAATCGAACGCGTTTTATAATAAATGCTGAGTCAACCGCGTCGATTTCTTCGGAATCACCACAAATCACTCGGGATTTCGATCGAAGATAAAGCCCTTCAGTTGCGAAATCCAGCCAGATATTTTTTTATGATAAACAAGACATAGTCTGAGGATTTTTTATTACCTAGTTCTATATAGTAGTCGTTCTAAAAACTTTTGCAATGCTTCGAATTTTTAACATTTTGTAAATTTCGATAATTTTGGAATTTTTGGAAATTTTCCGATTTTTTGCAATTTTTCAAGTTTTTGAAATTTTTTGAAATCTTTAAAATTTTAAAAATTTCTAAAATTCTTGACATTCTTGAAATTTTTGATAATTTTTGAAATTTCCTAAACTTTGGGAATTTTTATGATTTTAAAATTTCCAGAATTCTTAAAAAGTAAGATTCTGAATTCAATTTTTCCATGACAAACCACGAATGATAACATCGCTAATAATAACAATCAGCGAAATATCCCCTCCTCCATGACACTTTTCAATCCATTTCGTTTTATCGCAGAAAGAGTCTGCGGTTTTCGGGCGAAGGGCGGGCGTACGCTCGGCATGTGCATTTAGCGCATTTTTTACGTCTGGAGATGTGGAATTTCTTTATCTCTCGCCCCCCCCCCCCCCCCCCCCGCTTCCCCAGCCGCAAGTGGTCCAACTGAGGGCCCGGACTGGAGGTCGTGCATCACACGAGTCTGGCAGGATAATAGCCGACCTTCGGCCAATCTTCTGCCCGGACCAGCGGACGTTGATTGATAGACGCCGAAATGTATAACTTGTACTCGTCCAAATTCACTTAAAGAAAAAAAGAAAAAAATTATTTTTAATTCCTTAAAAATCGATGAAAACCCGAGCACTATTTCATGGAAAATCGCAAAATGATAACGCTACTTCCTTGAATTCCTCTAATTGTGCTTTCCGACCCGGCGGGCGCATTCTCGCGTTTTCCTCCCGCTGAGTGGGAGAATCTCTCTTTGCGCCTGCGCCTGAACGGAGTCCGCTGTCCTAATCAAGGGGATGGAATGAAGAATTCTCAGCCGAATGCACTGATAGAAAAAAATCGTGGGAGCGCAACATCAGTTTACTGAAAGAAGCGACTAGTTTCAAAAAATTGTATTTGCTGCGGCGTTTATTTCAAGGTGATAAAAGTGAAATTGGAAGCAATTTTTTTTTGTCATTTATCTTTCAATGCCGTTGATCAGTAGGATATGGAGGCATGAAAACCACCATAAACCTATGTCACTGCAGGCGGCTGCTCTATGAGCAACCTCCCGCTCAGACAATCCGAAGAAATTCTCGCCCTGTCGGAGATTTGAACTAAGAAAGCTAAGTGCGCTAAGCATTCGCAATTGGTATCGCCTATATATATTCTTCCAGAAATCAATCTTCAACAAATTATATTCCATATCGAAAAACATAATGCCCTAGAATTTAGAATCCACTCTTTCCGTCACTAAATTACCAAACCCAACTTTGCTATTCTCGCTACTGAACCAAAAATTTTTTTTGCAAAAATAATCGAGCAATTGAATTTTGTAATAATCTTTACCTGTCGTCAAATTGGCGCCGGTCGATGCACAGGTCCGGATCATCTGAAAAGCCTTACACATTGCTTCTAAAAATTGCGACGCGTTTGCCTCAGATGGCGCCAGCTCGCGGAGCCGCTCATCTTCCTAGCGTTTCGGGCCCCTCGGGTCCATGAGTACAAAATTGCGAAATAAAGAACTCCGACGAGGCGACGGACCGTCCGAACCAACTGCAAGTAAGGACGAAACCAGAGGAGAAATATATATGATTTGGACTAATTTCGTATATTTCATGATATATTGTTATGTCCCAAAATATGATATGAATATTTTGTCGGAACTTCGAGTGGAAAAGTAGAAGAACTAGACGAGGCTGGATGCGGAACCTGACAGTATGAGTGAATGGGTGGGTGGGTGGTTCGAGTGGGTTGGCGCGGTGGGTGGGTGGCTTGAGTGGGTGGTGTGTGGGCTGGGTGCATTGAGTGGACGGGCGGGTGGGTGCATTAAGTTGGTTGGCTGGGTGGTGGGTGGATCGAGTAGGTGGGTGGGTGGGTGGACTGGCTAGGTGGGTGGGTGGGCTGACTAGGTGGGTGGGTGGGTGGGTGGGCGGGGGGGGGGGTGGATTGAGTGAATGGATGGATTGAGTGAATGGATGGATTGAGTGGGTGGGTGGGTGGATTGAGTGGGTGGGCCGATTGAGTGGGTGAGTGGGTATACTTTTGAAATCTATCACGATTACCACTATTTTCAAAATCCAAATTTCTCCGGCCATGTGCACTTCCTTCTGCAAAATCATGTTTATTCTTTCAGTGCGGGAGAACTTACAGGAATTCCGAATTTGGGGACAGCCAAAAAAATCTAATATCCAACAAGTGAAATGAATTCAAGTTTCAGAATTTTTAGAAACATCAAAAGCAATAGAAAAAAATTGAAAAAGTACGTAACTCAATAAATCCGAAACCTAATATCTCTAAATGTCTAAACCGAATTACAAGAAATTGAGAATAGTTGTTTTTATACGTAGTATTATTAATGAAAGCTTTTTTCCAGTGTTTTCATAGGTTTTTTTTTATTTACCGCAGTTTTTTTAGATGTGCATATCATTACCGAAGATTGGGACTTGTAAGGTGTAGCCGTTGAGTACCAGTTTTCATGCTGTACAGCAGAATTACGCCCTATGTATCACAAGCAAAAACAGATAAAGAAACCATAAATAGCGCGAGAAACGAGAATAAGTGGTTGTTGATGTTATTTCATTCGTATTTTACGTCTGAACGAGAGTTGCAACAAGAGTTTTCAACTGTAGTTGTTCGAATCGCGAATACGAAATAACACACCCAGGGGCACTTTAATTGGCGTAAAATTTTATGTTCAAGGATATAATAGCGTTGACAAAAAAAAATCGAAGAGCCCTTGTTAAAAAGCATTATTTTTTTGAAATCCCCGATTTTCCGAAAGTTATTGGAATCACTCCGAAATTGGGCTATTTTTTTTGCTTCGGAATCCTTGGATATGTGGGCGCCGGTGTGTGTGTGTGGCTATGTGTATCTGCGTGCGTGTGCGTGTGTGGGTGGATAGGTGTGAGTGGGTGGGTGGGTGAATGGGGGTATGGGAGGGTGGGCGTATGTGGGTGAATAGGCGTGTGTGTGTGTGTGTGTGGGTGTGTGTGTGTGTGGGTGTGGGTGTGGGTGTGGATGTCGGTGTGGGTGTGGATGTGGCTGTGGGTGTGGGTCGCCGGATGGGTGTGGGTGTGGATGCGTGGGCGGGTGGACGGGTGTGGGTGGGCGAGGCTGGGTGGGTGGGTTTGAGTGGGACTGAGTGGGTGGGTGGGTGTGTAACTACCATTACTACATTGGTAAACAGCTTTCCCATTGTTGATATCGATCTATTGCCTAAACGCCTGGAGATAGCGAAATAATCGTAATAACCAAAGGTGTTCCTCACAGAAAAATGCACATTTTATGTTAAATAAGTTTTCTTCTCATCGCCATAATTAAGGGAGTATCACAGGTTCAAGAGCGAAGGCCCTGTTAACTCACGCTATTTGCGGCATTCGAAAGGTTTCACTCTAATATTTTAATTTTCGTGCATAAAAAATTCAATGGAAAACTTGAAAATTTTTGTGAGTGTTTCAGTATGCGACTACTCACGGGTTATCTAATATTCCATCAAAGGCACCTGGTATATATAAGAAAATCCTTCTATCAGTGCAAATGACGCGGTTTGAAATTGACGTTTCTGGGGAGTACTACGTGAAAGGGGTCTGTAAATCGAGGCGTGTGTTGGGTTGAAGGGGGTGGTGGGGTGGAAGGGGGTACATGTGGTGTTTTACGAGTGTTACGAGTAGTAGGAATAGTGAGCGGGGTATATGGGACTCGACCGGAAACCATTCCTTCACCAACCACCCTCTTGTGCCCTTTCCGGTGCAGCTAGAAGTAAATCTTACCTCGACACGCCAACCGGGCTTACTCTTCCATTTCAACTTCTTTTTTTTTCGCGGAACACAAACGCATTTCGAGATTGGACTAGTGAGATATTTTGTTGGAAAAGAACTATTCGAATAGTAGTAATTTTTTTAAATTTAACTTATGATCGCTGGGGACAGTAATCAAATTCAATTGACATAATCTGTAAATAATAAGAATGTGTTTCCATTTAAGCGCAATGGAAAAACATATATTATAGTGATGAACTAGTGAATGCTCAATTTCAAGTCGCAATTTTTAACCAAACTTTTGTATGGGTGTGTCTGTGTGTGTTCGTCTGTTGTCAAAAACTTTCCAAAATTTCCAAAAAAATTTCAAAAGTTTTCAAAAATTTTTCTAATTTTCAAAATTTCCAAAATTTCCAAAATGTTTAAAATTCCCAAAATTTTCAAAGATTTCAAAACTTGCACAATTTCCAAAATTTCCAAAATTTCCAAAATTTTCAAAATTTCCAAAATTTCCAAAATTTTCAAAATTCCCAAAATTTTCAAAATTCCCAAAATTTCCAAAATTCCCAAAATTTTCAAAATTCCCAAAATTTCCCAAATTTCCCCAATTTTCGTTACATTCCAAGTTCTTCAATTTCGGAACTCCACCATGTTTTCCCAGTCCAATTTTTTTCCCAAGAACTCCAAATGACCATCTTCGAGTTTTTTGTCCGATCCAAGCAGTCAAAAAAAACGAAACTTTAAAATTCTTTTTTCATCCTCATTTTTGGTACATTCCAGTGGTAAAATCATTGAATCCTAGGCGAATGCCTCAGACATTGGCGATAATAACACAGTTGAGGGCGACTCCATCACGAAACAAACCAAGGAATTAGGGTAGGCACTTGGAGTTCTCCGAAGCGAGCTATGGAGCACTGGACAGACTCGAGTATTTCTTCATTCTTTTATTTGCGAAAAATGGGGAAAAATAAAAGAAGTGGAGGAGTGAGTGAGAGTGCTCTTTTGATCGTCCACCAACTCTTTCGTTGGTCTTTCTCGTGGAAAAGAGAGAGCCCGGGCCGCCTCTTTCGTGCAATTACGGGGGGGCCCCAAAGGCCCTGCACGCCAAACCCCGCATTATCCCCAATTATCCGCGTACGTCCGAGCTTAGGTTTTCGGGCCTCGGGGGCCCCGCGTCGCGCGCGAGCTCTCGCACACACTCAACATACTCAAAAATTTGGGTTTATATATAGGCAAAATGCACAATATAGCTCACACAAAATATCACCCTCGGTTAACGATTCAAAGGATTATTCACTAGCCCACAAAACTAAACGACTTTGTAAGACCAATGCAACAATTTCTCTGTCTCTCGTTGAGAACAATAATTCATTAAAAAATTATTTTAAAAAAATTGGTAAAATTTTCCCGCCGAATTTTTGAACGGGAAATTTCTTTCCAGAAGGAAAATTGTGCAACGGAAAAACTCGGGGAATTTTTTTTTTTTTGCATAAAAAATCGAATGTCCAGATTTTCAAAAGTGAAAAAGAAAATTAATAAAAAACAAAAAGAAAACAGTCTGCATTTTAATTGTCGCGAAATGTTACTGGGTGGTCCTCCCGACAATTTTCCTCCCGTAAACCATGAAACGGAAAATAGCCACCGAGACACGAGCGCAGGAGTTGCGCATTTTATGTGCGCTATAATACAAGCAAGAGTTGTTGGACGTGTATGCTTGTTTCACTGTTGCCATGTTCAGCCAAGTTTTGCGTGAAAGTATGAAAAATTTGTGTGATTTATGGTGTAGTGTGTCAGACGTGAATTTTTTTTTCGGGATGCCAAATGAGCTGCGCTTTTTGTTTTGAAGACCTCGTGTACATTCTCCTGGACCCTGTCACGGAAAATCCATGTTAATAAATGGCTAAAAGTATATATACATTTTATGGGCTGACGTAAGTGCGGCATACAAAAACAGCTGTCAGTGATAGTTGCACAAATAAACACAAAACTACACCGATTTTGTTGAAACCAAAAATTCCAATTGAATGACATAAATTATCCCTCAACTCGCATAATGAGCATAGCGCCGCCTTTTTGGTTTTTCCTGATTTTACCCACTGCGAAAGAAAAACGAAATAAAAAAATTGCAATACATTCTATTTCAACAACAAAATGATAGAGCGGCGCGCCGCCGCCCGGTGCGAATAATGGAGTCCAATATTATACATTCGCCGTTATACATGAACAGCTCAGCACGGTGGACAGCAACCTGCGAGGCAGGCAGTGCAGGCGGCGCCCCGCTCGCCATGCGAGTAAACGCATTTTTTTTTTCAATTTGCAGTAGTTTGATTTTTGAGTTTTCAAATTATTCAAAAGCGAACAACTTTTTATAATTTTGATACAATTTCGGCAAAACCCCACTCATACTAATTTTATTTTATCTATTTATTTTTTTTTTACAATTTAAATACCTGACAATTTTCTAATTGCACCAGGATAAGCAATAATGCACTACAAAAAAAGTCAACGTCACCAGGGGACGTTACAAATTAGCAGATAATCAATTAGCGGTAACTTCCGGCGGTGGGTGGTGAACAAACAAATGACACTGAGACCTATGTCGAACTGCGGGCCTCGTAAAATTTTTGGTAATTAGAGGCCGGCTAGGGTTCCACCAAGGGGGCGGGTTTTTCTGTGGGGGCAGTCAACGTTAAAAACCGGTGAAAAAGGACAATTCTTTCGGCAGCCGCGGGCCCCGACAAAAACTAGATTCGCCTTACTTTTCATCTGAAATTCATATTTCTCGAGTCTCAAAACTCGTTCATTTTTTAAATAAAAATCGAAGACTTCCAAAATTATCATTTCCGTTTATATTCTTGCCTCCGGGTGGCGTGGCTTATCCACCTCAAGGTTCATTGACCTTTACGTAGTGATACCACATCAAAAAATTTCCAACGTAACATACCAGTCTGCCAGTACCGTTCTCCACCGTTCGCCAAGTGGTCCCGCGCACTGGCGATAGGTCACCCAAATTTGTCCGAGACTTTTCCCTCCGCCTAAGCACCCCAAAACCGGTAAACAGATTTCCACAATTACAATAACTCCAGGACAATTTTTTTTAGTTTTTGCATTGAGTGAGAATTAATCCCTATTCGGATTATGTACATCGATAGGTTCTGTTCAATATACAGTCCATTTCTCCTTATATTTATACATTTCAATGATATGACAGTGCTTCATAATCTACCGAATGCTCTCTAAATTTCGCTATTGTTGATTTTGAGAAACTCGTCAATGACATGAAGAGGCGCCAGATTGTTTTTACCTAGAGCGAGGAAGGAGGCTATGATGAATGGTCTGAGACACTTGAGTTCGCCCAATCCGTCTACCATTTCTGGTCTGCCCTTTGTATACGAAGTACAGTACCATAAGACGTGATCAGGGTCCTGCACCTCAGCGTGGTCACCACAACTACATTCAGGGTTGTTCACTACATTTATCCGAAATAGGGGTTTGTTAAGGTGATAGTGGTTGGATCCCTGTTCATCCAGAAGACAAAGTTCCTGGGAAGTTTGTGTCCGTAGAACCAAGGTCGAGCTTTGTTGTTCCAGTAATAATCGAAATAAAATTTGCCCGAGGGGGAGATTGGCCCATTGGATTCACTTTTGGCCTCATCAAATGAGTGAAGAAAGCTCTATTTTTTAGATAACTCCTCAAAGCCGGGAGGAACTAAGTAAGGATTCTGGCTGGAGCTCCAAGACAGTTATCCGCGGATAATCCAGGATGTAACCATCGACGGAGAACCCACAAAATCCTCACCTCTTTTCTCATCTCCACCCAGCACATGCTGGTACCAGCGACGACCAATAACTCTTTCTGTATCCGCCACCAGCTGAAGACATCACACCTTCACCGTAATAATAGGTCTAGTCCCCAGGCCGGAAATGACCCGCACCGCGTCCTTAATCCACCCGAAATCGGGAAATCCGAGAATCAATTGGAATAAATCATTTGCGTTCCCTCTGATATGACCCGCGGGCCTCCCGCAGCTGTAGAAATATACTCGGGCCTTCCTAACCCCAATAGAACAGACCCGTGGCGCCAGTTTCTGTCCTAGGGCCCTCGTTTCGAGGGACAAAGAGGTCGTTCTGTAGAAGCCGGACACATCGCGCGCATCCGGGCTATCATTATCCACATCTGCCGACTGCCGGGGATTCACGTCCATAATTAGACCCCTAAACGACCTATATACCTAGTATATGTCTATCTGACGATAAGCCCACACATTTCTGAAAAAAGCCTACCTTTGTCTTTCTAACCTACCCGCGGGCCATCGAATTCCACCAAAACATAAGCTCGAAATTGTCCGATCAGATTCCTCTCATCTCCATAGTCTTCTGCGCATCTCAACATTTTTTTTTAACACGCGTCGCACACGCGTCGGCTTTGCACTACCATTATGTACGTTTTTTTTAAAAATTGCATTATCTACTGAGATGTATTCATAACATATTTCGGTAATGGGGTATGAGTTTATGCTGGTATATCGAAAATGCGAAAGTCCTCAATTGTCATGGGAGTTTCAGTCGATGGAGCAATGGGAATTTCCATCGGGGACATATGCCTTGTTTAGGAACACACACACACACGCGCGGGCGCACATTGGAACCAGGCTCCGGTACACACTGAGCATTCGGAATATGTCAATTTGTAATGTGATTCCCACATCTGGAACTAGCATCGTTCGACATCAATGTTGTAAGACAATGCATCAATCGGGTGCTCCCATACTGAATATGTGACACGGAATTTTATGAGTTGGTCAGATATTTCACAGTCGGTTGAATAACCTGACGAGTTCAACATCACACTCGCCAGCAGTACAGGATCTTACTCGGACAAACAATAATATAGATTTTCTGTTTTTATTAATTATTAAGATATTTTGTTAATACCCCTCAGAAAGCAACATGATATCGCATCGATTGACCATTTCACCGTAGCGAACTTCTATTGGACACGTTCAATTTTGTGTGTGTGTGTGTGAGTGGGTGAATGTGGTTGGTGGGTGAATGGGTGGATCTGGGTAGGTGGTGGATGGTTAGGTTAATGTGGATGGGTGGCTCGGGTCGTGTGGATGGATGGGTGGGTGGTTTGTCTGGCGTGGGCGGATGGGTGGTTTGGCTGGCGTGGGCGGGTGAGTGGCTTGATTAGTGTAGGTGGGTGGCGTGGTTAGTGTGGATGGGTGGGTGACTCGGTTGGTGTGGATGGGTGGGTGGCTTGGCTGCCATGGGCGGGTGGGTGGCTTGGCTGCCATGGGCGGGTGGGTGGCTTGACTAGTGTGGGTAGGTGAGTGACTTGGTTAGTGTGGGTGGGCGGGTGAGTGGCTTGGTTATTGTGGGTGGGTGGCTTGGTTAGTGTGGGTGGGTGGCTTGGTTAGTTTGGGTGGGTGGATGGGTGGCTTGATTAGTGTGGATGGATGGGTGACTCGGTTGGTGTGGATGGGTGGGTGGCTTGGCTGCCATGGGCGGGTGGGTGGCTTGACTAGTGTGGGTAGGTGAGTGACTTGGTTAGTGTGGGTGGGCGGGTGAGTGGCTTGGTTATTGTGGGTGGGTGGCTTGGTTAGTGTGGGTGGGTGGCTTGGTTAGTTTGGGTGGGTGAATGGGTGGCTTGATTAGGGTGGGTGGGTGGGTGGTCTGGCTGGCGTGGGCGGGTGGGTGGCTTGACTGGTGTGGGTGGGTGGGTGACTTGGTTAGTGTGGCTGGGGGGGTGGGTGGGTTGGTTATTGTGGGTGGGTGGGTTGGTTCGTGTGGGTGGGTGAATCGGTGACTTGGTTAGTGTGAGTGGGTGGGTGGCTTGGTTAGCGTGGGTGGCTTCGCGATTTCCAAAAATTGTATCATGTGCTCTGAAATCAATGAATGACTTCAGAAATCTTCGATGCTTCACAATCCAGCATCCAATGTCGATTGAATTCTTCACTGATTATCTCCGCGCAAAAATTCCCCACATACATTTGCCTGTCTAACCCACCCTCGAGCCATCGAATTCCAGGAAAATAAAGCCCTAGAGTCAGTGGATTCAATTCCCTTCATCTCCATATTTCCAACAAATCTGAACATTTTTTTTTATTTCCAAAAACACGCGTCGCACACGCGCCGGGTATGAATTATTGTCGTGTAACCTGTCATTTAGCCTTCTCGTTTTCTCGTGCACAGTCGATGGAGAAAAACATATCCATATGCAATAATCATCGAGCGAAAGGCCGACGCTGTTTCCTTGACTCAGTGCAATGCAATTGAGGAAAAAATGAGGGAAAAACGAGGTACGGGAGCTGGCGATGGCGTCGGTATACGTTCACCCGCCGACGGCAGAAAATCCAGTGGAATGTCTACGCGGGGTCGAGGGACTCATGGCGACTCATGTGCATATGTCTAAGTGTGTGCGTGTGCGTAAGTATATATATGTGAGTGGCTATATCGTGTGTGTGTGTGTGTGTCCACAATATCCGAAGTAGGTACTTCGTATACTACACCGAATTTCTTCACATAAAAAATGTGACTGTAAATGATTTTACGAAAAATTTTTACTTTAGTTAGGAATTTTTTTTCATGTTTTGAATAAATTTTTCACCTGTCATCCCGTCTTCATTTTATTTTTTTTATTCTTGGAAAAATTCAGCAATGTCCATCTCTGAAAATTTCATTCATAGTTTCATATTGAAAAAAGGCCCGGCAGAAATTAATTTCTTCAACCCTTTTTTTCCATCCTTTCACAAAATATTTTCTAAAAATCTAAGATATCATTTTAGGGCATTTATAAAGTTTCGCTTATTTTGCGACCCTCTCGGAATAAATATAGCATACATTGGATGTACGGGACCCAAAACATGATGGCGGAATAATTTCGTTGGCATTTTCAATTTTTGTAAATTTATAATTATTGCATGTTTATATCATTCCAAAGGAACGATGAAAGGAAAATTTGGGTCCTGTGCATGAGGGTACCGCCAGTTCGGTGTTCCCGCGGCCGTCGCTCGCGGAAAATCTCAAAGTCGAGGTCCTCGACTTTTCACAGGAAAAAAAGTCCAATATCGTTTTTTATAATTAAAATCAAAACACTTGAACACGATTTTTATTTTGTCACATGAGCCTTCTGCCTTCTTTTTTGTGAGTTAATATGTTTATTTATTTATTTCTCTTTCATTTTAACACACCTCGATAACAATTGAATACACTTGTAAATTAAACCGAATTGCACAGAACAATATAAAAAAACACTCAATTGTAAATTTGGTTTGATTAAATTGTGAAAGGATGTTAACGTTCTCGCATCTACAAGCAGACTGTCTGGTCTCAGTCAAAAATTTTCTGGTTACCACAACGAATTTTACTTCTCACTCGAGATAAAATGAAGTGTTTCTTAGAAGTATATGCTAGAAAAGGATAAATACAAAACTGAGTGAAAGATATAACAAAAATAGGTCACCATTGCCATTCGTAGACTTGAGTTTTCCGGTGTTTTCTGAACATGCGTTGGTCATAAAATTGTGACGGGTTCCAAAGGCCCACACTGGAATAAAGAGTACTCTGTAAATTTTTGAAAGCGTTATTTGAAAATACCTTCAGTAATATTTCTCTCGTATTTTATCAAGTATTCTTTTGTAGAAATATTTGCAAAATGGAGACCAAGGCTCAAAATTTTCTGAATAAATTAAACGATAGAAAAATTTTACACACCCGAAAAAAATAATTGCGGCGCATAAGTGACTTAATTATATTGGAGAACTTTAATTGAGAAAAATGTGAGAAGTGTGAGCGAATTTCGTTGAACACAATACTATTGAAGGAAAGTCCAAAAATTATTGGCGCAGCCCTCCTGGGTCTCCAATTTTTTTCCAGGGCTCAAGCCCAACATTTCCATCCTCATTAGCATCTTCATTACCCCCGATAAAATCATCAAATTACCCGAAGATTTTAGAAGCGTCGAGAGTTCTGCACAGGAGTCAGTGCGATAACTAGGAGGATCTTATCTAAGTGCTCCCAGTTTCATCATTTTATTCCCAATCTCACCGGCCGCATTTAGGGAGCCATGTCCTACCTTCGGGGAAGGATCGCGGGCTTTTGTCGAGGGCGCCATATACCCGCCAACCACGCCCACTTGGGCATTATTTACCATCCTCCTCTTGCAGGATTTTTTTATAGCGCGAGAGACCTCAAACTACTTGCACTATACGCATTTTTATTTTTTCACTGGCCCGCTGCAGTCCATTTTTACGTTTTGTCCACAGATTTTTGAAGGATCCGACGCCCAAGAGCCGACACCAAGCCCGGGAGCGATAGATCTTGGCATCAATAACAAACTCTACCGACGGATACGCAGTCAAGTCTGGTCAAGCCCTTTTTGTAGGCCTTATAATGGATCTTGCTCGAGGTACTTTCAGTTTTATGGGCTCGAGCAGTTGCGGGAGGACTCACCACCCCACCCACCCCCGGGGGGGGGGGGGGGGGGGAGGGGGGGGTAGTAGCATTTTGCGGGTATTCTCGGGAAGGACCTTTCGAAAAGGCGACCTTTACCAACTGAAATCATTTTTGCAAATTTATGGATCTATTTTTAATAGCAAACTGCGCATGCGCTCTAATGGATAGGTGTTACGGGTTTCAATCGGCCGCGCAGGATGAATAGGTTGAGACGTTAACGGCCAGATGTGACGGATAGAACCCATAACTTCCGCATAACTATTGCAGATACCATCAAAACAGAATTTGAGATTGTAAAAAAAAAACTTTTTCAATGGAATCCAAAATTTCGAAAACTTTAAATTCTGCAAAAATTAAAAAAACTGAATTTAATAAAGTTTGGTGACATTTGAATTTTTTTTTGCGGGTATTATTTTTGTTGTGAATTTTATAAGGACCCCTCGCATGTGTTCTCCAAACGTTCACCACTTCGCCGCCCGTCTAAGTCCTAGCGCCAAACCTGAAATTAACAAAAAAAAACATATATAGTGTTACAGGCATTGATAAGTGAAATTCCTTCAGCACATTCCATTCGTCGTCGATTAAATTTAGTTGATCGACTATTCTGCAGATTCCTTTCCCAAAATAAAACACTCTGTGCCCTGGAGACATGTACGAAAGGGGTTGTGGTGTAACGCCCAATGCCGCTTTGGCTTTTGCCAAAGTACCATGGTTGGAGTTGAAAAAAAAAAATACGGGAGAATAAAAAACGTATCTGCTGCACGTTAGGTAGCGTATTAATCTTTCGGGACATTGACGCTTATGTGGCTGCACCCCTCGGGCGTAGGTACAAAATCATGACGTAGGATCCACCAGTAGAGGTGGGCCTCCATCAGTGGGCTTCTGATCTTTTGGTTGTTACCCACCAGCTACCAATTAAAACGCATTCTCAGACGACGAGTCGTTTGTCATAAAAAACAAAAAAGTACCAATAAATCAGTTAAGGAACCAATTAAACTGACAAGTTTAATGGTGCTCTAATCTGTAGGGTGACACGTTTTTAAGTTACACTTTTGCATTAGGTTGAATTGATTGATTGATCCACTCATTGATCCATTGGTCCATTGATCCGTTGATTTATTGGTCCATTGATTGATTGATCCATCCATCCATTGATCCTTTGATCCATTAATTTATTGATCCACCAATTGATTGATCCATCCATTCATTGATCCTTTAATCCATCCATTCATTGGTCCATTGATCCGGTAATTTATTGATTGATTGATTGATCCATCCCTTCATTGATCCTTTGATCCATCCATTCATTGGTCCATTGATCCATTGATTCCCCCCAAAAAAAATCGCGAAATTAACTTGCTTCTTAAGTTAGGAACGCCCATGTGAACAGAACACCATTTGGATCAATTCGGAATGATCCTACACAACTACAGGCTGCTCACTACATAGCGACATGAACACCGAACATCATGACGTTCCATTTTGCCCCGGCCCTCCATTTCGCTCACGCCTCCCCAACTTCAAATCAATGAATCCTAAGCGGACATTAGTATCTGCCAGGTACCCCATATCGCTCCTATCAGACGTAAGTAGATCATAGACTAGCACGAAAAAAAATCTCAACTGCTAATCTGATACACACATACGCAATTCTATAGGAAAAGGAGAGCCGAAAGGAACTATCGATAACTCAGAACATTTTATTGACATTTCCGTCCTCAAACATTGGAACAATAGACACCATTGATCCAGCTAGGAAAAGTTGATTTCTATTGGTCCATATGACGGCACCGAGTCTCATTACACTCAACTTTGGCTCTGAGAGCACGGAACGTTTTTGCGTCACGCCACTTCACTGGCAAATCGGGGAAGCCCCGAGCGTACAAAATGGCGGCGCGCCAGTGAGTCACACTGACTTCCTCAATTGGCGCTACACATACACACACTGGATACTCGTAGACCATTCAAGTCTTATTACTTTATTGCCACGCTGCGCCTGACGGCCACACACTGTACCTCCTCGTATCATTACACCCTCTGAATTATGTATTCCATTACGTAAATAACGTACTAGCGATGCCACTGCGAGTACTAATAACCAAAACTGGTATGCTACGATATTTTAACCAGCTTTGGATTGGTCGGTAGCGGCATCGTTGCTTCAAGGTTACGCGCGCTGAGGTTAGACCCGCGGTTTAGCGGAGCGCGCGACATAACCTAATAATTTCTAACCCTCAATTTTTCTCTTACAATACTTCGACGGAGCGCAGGTGTAACGCGTGTCAGCAGTAGGCACCAACTGATCTCACATAACAACGGCCGATAAAATTGTTGCGTTTCCACCAAAAATTATCCCTTCGCGTTAGTGCAGTTTGTCTCGTTGTTTTACGTTGTGGTTGTTTTGTTTTTACGTTCATTTTAAGCAGTGGTTTTCATGGATGTGTATGCAGCTGTCTCACTTCAACTCATGGGCATTGATGGGGGGGATAAAAAGTACAAAATTGTGGTAATTTAGAGGAGCCCCCCCCCCCCCGCTCCCACTTGGGCCTTCGAGTGTGATGGCGCGGCACATCAGGGGGCGCCTGTGGGGAGGAGGGCGGAGCGTGGGCTTCGACTCTTTACATTTGGCTGTACAAAGTCAAATTATTGAAGCAATTGTCGTGGAGGGTGAGGGAGGGAATAAGAGGTGAGTTGTTTTGTGAGCAACAAGTAGCTGCACATTGGAGGTCTTACATCGATCCATTTATTAACCATTATGAATCACCTCAGTTGACGCAGTACACATTTTTTTTCAGCTCCCGTTGTTCCAATTTGAAGCAACTATGGTGACAGGAAGTCCCAAAAAATTCAGCGCGCTAGCTCAATATTTAGGGGATGCTGATCAAGTTTGATGTTCTACCATTTGATTAACACGTGGAATAGAAATGATTGATGGTAACATCGTGACTACCTTTTACAAATGTCGTGGAAACTCTATCTCTGTGGCTGATTAGTTATATATATATATATATATATATATATATATATATATATATATATATATAGTGTAGACCTAATTTTTGCGAGCGTTAGTTGATATCGACTAACTTTCCGATCTAGAAGTTATCTTCATTGACCTGAAGGTGAATGATCACAATGTGGATAGGACTCCGAGACACCTTCTTCCTTTGAACTCTCCAGAACCCCATTTCCCGATAAATCATTTGGCATTGGCAAGTGATGACCCAGTTCCACCTGAAATTGGCAGTCTGCCATATCGCCTCAGCCTTCGTCCTGGTCTCCATGGCACCGCTGATACCTCCGGGCCTTATTCGTCCTTCGAGATATCTCGAACGGTAGACACTAACTCGTGGAATACAGCCAAAGCCCTGAAAAATGAAGAAATAGGAAGGAAAAAAAAACACAAAAACCTACTCACGAAAGGGGAAAAAGTCGGTATATCGGCATATTCACCCGGGGCACGAATACGAATGAGGTGCGGGGGCTACGGCACTCGCAGGGGCAGCGGGGAGAGGGGGCTCGATTTTGAGTAACCTGGTGCCCCGCGGGCACCCAGCGGGTTTGCCTTGCAGTTTTGCGTCTAGCCACTGCTCTCGGCTCTCCTCTCGTCTGTAATTATATGTGGCGTGTAGCACAACCCCTCGCATCTCCTCACAGCCCTGGGCTTTGTCCCCCTTTCCGCGGATTCCCTCAGTGCGACTCGGGGGGGGGGGGGGGGAGGGTGGCAACTGGAGACGAAAGTTTTGCCAGGAGATTAGTTTGTCTTTGATTTTTTTGGGGGCAATTATTAGCCCCAAAGGGACCACTGACGCCTCGTATTAGACTGGTCTTGGATTTAAAGGGTCTCCCGCTGACTATAAATCGAGGAAAAAATACCAACTTAACTTGGAATGTAGAAAGAGTGGAGCTGGAAAAATTCACATTTAATTAAATTGAATTTACTTTGGGAAATGAAACCAAAAAGGCCAAGTCTCTCTACCACTGGTTATGCAAGGTGAGCGTTTAAAATTTTCTAAAAATGCACCTCTCTAAAATAGTAAATGTCACTAAGTGCGGAACCAGGGCACATAACTTTTGGCATAATGTACACAATCGTTTTATGAGCTAATGAAGGCGCAGTAAGGCAGAACTAGCGCTATAGTCGATACTCCAGATACCGACGGCCAACACACGGCAGCCGTTTGTCGTAAAATATATTGCCAGTTGACACGAAGCACGACCCCACTGTGACAATTACATTCCTTCATAAAAAAAACATGTTTTCGTTAATCTGTAATAAAAGTTTCGATTGCCATCGACTGACAGTTGCAACGAAAAATGTAGCTCAGTTACACGGAAAAAAAAATTTACATCGAATTACCCTTTACTCCGGTGATAGTCCAGTTCGCGCCATATTTTTACCAGGAGATGCAGGAACCGTTGCGAAACAATCCAAAAGAAAACTGTTTTGCAATTCCGTCGAATACTCACTTCGTCAGTAGCAACGCCAATTATTCCCTCAGCCTCTTTCTCAGCTCGACGGTCAACTTCAGCATCAACATCCTGATCAACCTCCGCATCAACATCCTCATCCACATCCTCATCAACCTCTGCATCCACGTCCTTATCAACCTTTTAATCAACCTCCCCATCAACATCCTCATCAACCTCCACATCAACCTCCTCATCAACCTCCGCATCAACATCCTCATCAACATCCGCATCACCCTCTGCACCCACGTCCTCATCAAGCTCCCCATCCACATCTGCATCAACATCCTCATCAACCTCCACATCAACGTCTGCATCAACATCTGCATCAACATCTGCATCAACATCTGCATCAACATCTGCATCAACCTCTGCATCAACATCTGCATCAACATCTGCATCAACATCTGCATCAACATCTGCATCAACATCTATATACAGTATTCCATGGTGATTCAAAAAATAATCAGTCCTATACTACCTCGTAATTGTTGATTACTGTTGAATAGTATTCCCATTTACGATATGTGAACAAAATTTTCACAATACAAAACTTATCTGCCTGTTCCCAATCCGCCATACCAAAAAATTCCCGAGCCTAATTTATTCTCCAAAAAAAAAAAAAAACTTACTCATTTTAACACTTCCCCCCATCATGATCTTTGGGGAGCAGGGGCTGAGAGTTTCGCAAAGCACGCGACTAAAGTACACATGGAATCACGTTATACAGCCATAACTGTATACCAAAACTACCTCTACGAAGTGAAAAAAAACTTTGCGGATCTGGTATGTTCCATCCCCCAATTGGAAACTTTCCATCCCCAAATTGCAGATATTTAATCCCCAAATTGGGATTATTTTATCCCAAAATCTGTACTATTTTATCCCCAGATCGGAGATATTTTATCCCCAAATCGAGTGTTTTATCCCCAAATCGAGACTCAAAACAGTGAGATTTTATCCCCTATTCCAGATTACTCTGTCCCCATATCGGGAATATTGCTCCCCAACTTGCAGATATTTTATCCTTAAATCGGGCATATTTATCCCCAATCCGGGGATATTTATCAGGGAATTTTCTCGTCAAGACCGCGATATTTTTTCCTAAAATCCCCGCATCGGGGATTGCTCATCCCCGAATCGCGTATTTCTTTCCACCCAACTCTATCAACCAGAAGGGGAATCTTCATCAATTCTTCCTCAAGGATCATCCTGACACCTTTTTCCTCAACTTTTATTCCCATTTTGCTACAATTTTTCCCTCCAATTCGGCCTTTCTCTAGACCACCCCCTCCCCCCTCCCGGTTCTGGATTTTTTTTCGTTTTTCTGTCCCGCAGCTGAACGCCTCTATGGAATGAAGGGATGGGAAGGTGCACGAAAGCCACAAGGTGGTGGACACGCGAGTGCACGATGTATTCTGCGAAACGTTCGAAAACGCGTTACCGTTCCGACTCCTAACTTTGGTATCGCATGGGTCATCGCCTTTTTTTTTCTCTTTTATTTTGAGGTTTCAAAGGCCTTTGGGCTTGTTCCGGGAATAGCGCGGAATGTACTAGGGTGTATATCAGTTTATGAAATGGGGTGGAAAATTCACGCCAATGTGCTATGAACATTGTCCGAATTTTCAAACATTTTTTTCACACATATTTCCATATTCTGACTCCTTTGGAATTTTTAGAAATTTTCAATTTGAATTTTTTGGCTTTTTGAATTTTCTAACATTTGTAGGATTTCTCGGATTTTTTTTTTTTTTTATTATCAACATTTTTGAAGAGACATATTTTTTTCCCTTCAAATTTAGAACAATTCTTACTGAAATTTTTTTTTATTTTTCCGAAGTGTATGCTACATAATTTTCAAAATTCAAGATACGTAAGGAAAATTCCATAAAATTCAATGAAACATCATATATAATTATTTCCAACTTCAAATGTTTTCCCTATGAGTATTTTCTCGGAGCTAAACCACTTGTTAAACTTTGGTGAATATTATTTTTCTTTTCAGTTTATTAAGGTGAGCAAGCACACCTTGTCCATTGATTTCCCATTAGCCTAGCTTTCTTATATCGTCGATACTCCCCGTCTTGCCCTCCCTCCTGCGCTTACTTCGGAAAGGGGCAGGAAAGGGGTCGAAAGAGGGTGCAAACACGCAAAGTCAACCGCAATATTGAATTAATGGCTGACGCACCTTCCGAAAGTTCTCAATTGAAAAAAAGCACTTCTGCAAATTCCTCAATGCACCTCTAACCTCGACTATTTTTATCGACGCCGAAGAGGAAGTTTCGGGGTAAATACAGTAGTATCCAAAAATTAACAATCAATTGATTTTGATTAATTTTGATGAAACTTACGGAAAACGCTGTATTATGATGGCGAATCTCCCCCCCCCCCCCCCCCCCCCCCCCCCCCACATCGGGTACGGTTCCCGTCCGCCCTGCGACCTCACTCAACGAGCACGCACTTGATCATTTTCTATAATACGCTCTTCAGCATTTTCCGGTAAGGGACTACCGGACACCCATCCATATAACTGAGGCCAACTTTTGCCACTTAGCCCATCGTATTTCTAACCACAGGGTAAAGCCCCGGAAACCTCTATGCCACGATGGCGGGCACCAATTACGAAACCCACCGCCCGTGTCGGGTTAGGTTCCCGCCCGGCCTCGCGCTCTCATTTCATGGGGACGACCAATGTTTTCCCTAAAAATTTTTTTTCTCGATGTAGATTTTTTCTACATATATGTATGATTGTCCAGAGATGGCAACCGGACACGATACGCCACATACGGCGCCATAAACAACCTCGATGATGGGCCTCCGATCTTCTTATCTCACTTCACTCCCACCCCTCCCCCACCCCACCCCCCACAACCACGGCATTCGGTAGTCTTATGCTAATGTAATACGCCCGTAAGTATATTATAATTATAAGGCCCGTACCTACGGGATCGATGGGCCGAGGGGCCTAAAATGTATAAGACACCTTCTATTCCGCCCTGCTGGGATCAGCGCAACTTGCGCATAATAATCCCCTAAAAATGGCCCGTTTTGCCCCAGGAGCCAAAATAGACCAGCTGATTTTTTTTCCGAAAATTGAAGAAAAAAAAATAATTTTCTAAATTCACACATTTAGCAATTTTTTTTTCATACATTTGTCGTTTGTTCTGAAAAAAAAATTTTGACATAATTGAATATGTTGGTAATTATGAGTGATTCTTTTTTATGCACATAATTTTTGGAGCACGATTGGATCATGAAATATTTATCATGAAGTCATGAATTCGTGATAAATTCAGAGATGGAAATTGCCGAGTAAATCATTAATATCCGAATGAAGTAAAATGTATTGTATTTCGCGTGGTTTGAAAACTGTATGCAGAAAAAATAATTATAAAAATTACAGTTACGTTCGGTCGTTTACGTTGTTTCCGATATTTCTTATACAGCAATCGAACAATAGTTATTAAATGCAAAGTATGTTTTATTCTTCCATGGATTAATTCGGTTCTGGAGTTCACTCAACTTCAATTGAAAATTGAAAATTGAAATGAGACCGCTAAGACGGACGGGAACCGAACCCAGCGCGGAGGGGGGAGACGCCTGCTATAATATGACATCGATTTTCTGGGTGTTTTACTCTGTGATCCGAACATATGATAGCTTGGATGGTAAAAGTCGAGCCCGCTCGCGTTGCGGGCCTAAAGAACCTTTCAATTATGAATGTCAATGACAATTACGGATCTCCCTGGTAACGTTTTCGCGACCGTTGTCCCTCTGGAGGGACGCTTCGGTAGTACACTTGGCGTGAACATCCACAGAGCAAGAATTTCGGAAATATAGGGAAACCATAACCTAAACGAAGCACACACATGACATATTCTGTGGAAAATGGTCCCAAAACTGTGAAACTATTTAGAAACCCGCAGATATGCGAGAGAATCCATTTTTCATTTGAAGGTCCAAAACGATGACTTCCCAGGAAGTTTATAATTTTTTTTCTGAAAAAATCAAAGAATAAAAATGGAAACAAACATGATCGCGATAAGGGAAACGCGGCGTCGGTTGACAAAGGGCCGAAGGAACGCCCCTCTAGATCAGACGGGCAACCGCTTGCGAGGGCGTCCATATTAAAATCCCACCTCCCCCCCCCTCTCTCTCCCCCCGCCAGCCGCACGGTTTTACTCTCCTTCCTCGGAGCTCTTGCGTCGTTCATTCATCGCCCGGGGATCTTGTTTATTGCCCCAGCATAACATCGACTACGTATTTCATGGGGAAATATTGCGTAATGGTTAGGCGAGGGACAAGGGACAAATTGTTCAATTTTAAAAATTTGTTTTCCAATGTTTCAAGTTTCTACAATTTTCTTCAAGGTTTTCAAGGTTTTTCCAATTTCCAAAGTTTTACTAATGTTTGCAATTTTTTGGGTTTAGAATTTTCTTTTGTTACTTTTCACTTTTATCGACGTTTCACATGCTTCTGACAAATTTTCCAAGAGAGTTTTACGTGTGTGTGTGTTTCCACCATCAGGCTTTTTTGTACTCCCGACAGTGGCTGCTCTCCAGCATTTCTTCGATAGGGAGTACTGGTCACCCGCCCATGCGGCTGGGGCCGACTTTTGCCTTTTAGGCTATCGTATTTCTAAACACATGGTAAACCTCCAAAACCCCCTGAACCACGGTGGAGGGCGCCTATGATGAGCCCCCCCCCCCCGGGTCGGAATAGGTCTCCGGCCATCCTTGCGGTATCATGTTATGCGTGTGTGTGCGCATATGAGCATTTTCACCGGCTCCTCGTAAACCACTCGACCGAATACAGGTGCAGCCAATTCAGCACTTCCGAATTTCTCCTGTAAAAAATCGGAAAATCAGAACAATATTAAAAATATCTAAAAATAGCAAATGCTCTTCTGACGTGGAGAAGGAAACCTCAAAACATTACACCACAAAATGGGCGTTTTGGTTAATCCCAAAATCCCGCCATCAACGTTCTTCTATGAATCGTAAAAACTCGAGCCGAATTTTCTCACAAAAAGTGACAGTTGTCAGAACAAAATTCCCATGGCGGTAAACAACAAAGTACTGACAAACATTGAAAACTAATTGTAAAACGACGTGCCGCCCACGAATAAATAATTACAAAAGCCATTACAGAGTTTTCCATTCGCCAAAACGTTCAACAAAAAGTCGATTTTTATGGTCAATATTTAAAAAACACCCGCCAAAATGTTGATGGCAGTGCTGCCGGGTATTAGCCATATATTAAAATTAGAAAAGTGATAAACAACTGAAACAAGTATCCCATTCGAATGACGCAGAGCGCCCGGTAGCGTCTTCTCCATAACCAAAAACTTCCCCAAAAACATGGAACATGGAACGCAAAACTTACCAAAGTTTAAACCCAGCCTGTAAAAAAAACTCGAAAAAGAATTTGAACTCATTAGTTTTACTGAAAAAAAGTTCCGAATTTTGAAAAAACTTGAAAAGTATCTAGAACGTCAAAAACTTCTTAACTTGGCAAAAAATTCCATTCGTTCTTCCGGGTTTTCCATAAAGTCGCGAACCACGTGACTCGTTTTCCCGCCATTTTCGCGCCTGTTTTACCAACCCAAACTCTCCGCCATCTTTTTTTTCTGTATTATTCCAAGAGTTTAAAAACAGCGCGATCTTTCGCTGAATCTACGAACCTGCAGCAGCTGCCAGCGTTCTCCGCTCGATCAAATCACTCATGTTTACATTTTCCCGCAAAAAGTTCACCCGCGGACCAACAACATAAACAAATTAGCGCATAACAACTGGTAAATAACGTTCAAAATGTTTGCGTCAAGCACTCAGAAGAAACACTGGATGTACTCTGATGAAAGCGATCTCATGACCTTGAGGGAAGAGACAAACGCTCAATATATTAAAAAGTATGGGAGTCACATGCAGGTAACCAAAAAAGGACCAATGATTTTCTATACTAACAATATCTTCCCCAACCAATCTCTATTTCTTTCAATTATTGCAGAATTATTTTCACATCATTCCTGGCAATGTCACATTTTTTCCATTAGCTAAGTATTGCGATTAGGTTAAAAACAAGTCACATCCCCACTAACAATTCACCCGCAAATTGTGGAAATTTTGGCGACCTTGTATAAGAACTTTATATGGCTAAAAATTGCTACTGGGGTCATGAATTGTTGGATAATGTGAAAAATCTAAGACTATGACACAATGTCAAATCGCCAAAATGTGTGGAAAAATGTTAAGCTGTGATTACATTTGTGAAAAAACAAAAGTCAGAGTATAAAATATTTTGATTGTAAAAAATTTCAAGCCACCCTACAAATTTTAAAATAAAACCAATGAATGTGTACAGCGATTTTTTAAAATTAATTTTATTTTACGACTTATGAATATTTATGAATTCAAGGCAGACCAACGAGAAGATTTCTTCCTATCAGACATCGAGGAACGAATTCTTGTTCGATTTTACGAACTCCAATTGCGAGACTTTTGCAAGAGATTTTCACCGCCAATGCCGAGAGCAACGATAGCTACTGCACTTCACTACTTCAAACGTTTTTACCTGAGGAATAGTGTCATGGATTATCATCCCAAGGAGATTCTTGTCACGTGTGTTTACCTAGCCTGCAAGGTGATGCTTCCATTACAAAAGTTTATTATGAGCCGAAGGAAGCCCTTCATTCATTTCATGGCAAAAATATATTTTTGGTAATTTATTATGTAGTAATTATATACACAATTACTACAGAAATTATGTGCACAACTGATCAAAATTTACAGTTCAATTTTTGTATTTTTAAGTGCTGCATAATTTCGCAAATTCCGGAATTTGGCACATTATCAATTCCAAAAGCCAAGAGAAATAGTAAAGAGCCACTTCACTATTTCTCACTGAATAAAAAGTGTATGTCAGTAGCAAATGGGTCAATAGAATTAAGCCTCTTTTGGCATAATGCAAGTTTCTGGTAATTATCGTAAAACCTAAGAAACATAGCGCAATTTGCATTATAACAAATTTGTAGATATCACTATACTCTACAGGAAAGGTCCTCATCAAGTTGTCGCTGGGTTTCTTAGATTTTGAGATATTTATCTAAAACTTGGGCGAGGCCAAGACAGACTTGACTCGATAGCACCACATCGCTACTGATATACACTTTTTGGTCACAGCTAAGTGGTGAAGTAGTTTTGTTTGCAATATTAAAGTCGATATAAACGCTTGAAATTAATCGTGCACTGGTTTCAATTGGAGCAAACCTGGATTTTGGGAACATTGTGCAAAATTATTTCTTGAAAATGGAGGAAATGAAATTGAAAATTTGATGGGGAGTGTAAATCTCCCCAAAAAATGTGTCAGGATGTTAAAAAGATGTCTTAATATTTAATATATCCGTTTATTTCTAGGTTGAAGAATTCAACGTTTCCATTTCCCAATTCGTTGCAAATCTCAAAGGAGACAGGGAAAAGGCTTCAGATATTGTTTTGAACAACGAGCTACTATTGATGCAGCAGTTGAATTATAACTTGACTGTTCACAATCCATTTAGGCCCGTGGAGGGACTCATGATTGATATCAAGGTAAGTGTTTCAAGAATTCGGCTATGTTCCAATATTTAATAATAACTGTTTTTGTAATTTAGGCCCCACTTTTTAATTTGTTTTCAAGCTATCGTAATCATTAACGGTTTTTCGTAATTTGGAGTATTTCATATTTTCAACTTTCGTCATTTTTGACGTCTGTAAATATTTGGAAATATTGAAGATATTGGCACTTTTGAAATTATTAGGATCTCGAAAAAATTGTTCTAAAATCATTTCGTCAAATTTGGAATCATTATAGAATTTTGGAATTTCACAGTTTAATAAATGATAAAATCCTTTGAAATTGTTTCTTGGTTCTAAAATTAAATATTCCTAAATATGTGGACTTTTTTTTAACTTTTACACCTTCTTGGATTTCCAAATTTTTTACAGGTCAAACATGGTCAATATTTAATTTGGTACTATTTTTTACATATTAGGAGTTTTCAATTTATGTGCAACCTTCAAATGAAATTTGAAATTTTTAGAATAGAAGATTTCAAAGAGGGTTCGAATTTTTCAAATTTTCGACCTTTCTGAAATTTTCTATACACAATCTGCCATGTGATTTCCCTATATCCTAGCTTGCCACAAAGCTGAACAATATAATGATTATACTTCTTATTCTAGACACGTTACTCAGCCCTGGAGAATCCCGAGAGATTGAGGCCTCACATAGACGACTTCCTAGAAAAAGTTTTCCTCACAGACAGTGTACTTTTATACGCCCCAAGTCAAATAGCTCTTGCAGCTGTTCTCTCTGCAGCTTCGAAAATTTCCGCCAATTTGGACAATTACGTAACGCAAATTCTGTTCTCTGGAGAGCACTTAGCAGGGATTATTGAAGCTGTTAGAAGTAAGCAAACAAGCAGTCCATTAAAATTTGATGGGCCTCAACTATATTTCTAATGCCAAAAAATTGATCAGCCATTTCATTAAATTAATTCAATGGAGACATTTTCTTTCTTCACTTTTTATTTACAACAAAATCATTCCAATTTCCATGCAAATGATTCTACGAAAAGTTCCCAAACGTTATCCAAAAAAATACAACAAAATTTGTTAATAAAATATTCAAAGTTGTGGAAGGAGTCAATTCAAAAATTGCTGATTTAAATAATTCAAAAAACTTGTTAATATTTTCGTTAAAAAATTGGGGATTAAATTGAAATGTCTATTTCGTCAATATCAAATAAAGATAATATAAGAAAATAGAATTATGATTGCTTAATATTTCTAAAGTTTTGGGACTATCTCATGTAATTTAATTCGAAATTTTATTTTGCAGAAATTAGGTCCATGGCGCGGATGTTGATTGAGCTACCAAGTAAAGACGTCATTAAGTCTATTGAGAAGAAATTGGAGAAATGCAGAAATCAGGAGAACAATCCTGACAGTGATATTTATAAGAGGAGAATGCAGGAGATGCTGGATGAGGATGATCTCCCTGATAACGAAAAATATGCCAAGATCATTCAGGATCAGGCAGATCATGATGAGAAGATTCTCGGTGTCAGGGGCTTAGGGTCGCCCTCTCTATAGCAAGCAGTTGTGGAAGTCATTGATCTCACTTGAAATGCAATTACTTCCTCTCAGGTTAAGGATGAATCGACGGCTTCACGACTAAAAAATCGCATTTATTTTACGTTCATTTTACGTTTTGTAAAGTCACTGCCAACACTTTTGATATTTTCTATCCACCCTTTTCGTTCTCTGGAATCTAATTGATTTTTATTTTACTTTATTTTATCCAAGTGTCACACTTTACCAGATAAATTCCCAATTTTTCTGTGCCCAAACTCATTTAATTTTTCGTAAAATCTGTCCACCAAAATACTTTTCAATTTATTTATTTTCTTACTCCACTATTATTTCTTACATTCGTAATTATCAATTATTTGGCAGTTCTGTTCTTTACTGAAAATGCAAGTATAAAATCTTACGATAACATTTATTTATTCTATGATTAATTGTTTCTTAGTTATTCAGGTATCTTGTCTTCTGAATTCGACTCTTTGGGTGAGGGAATGAAGGGGGGACGGTGAGATATTGGGGAAAATTGAGTGTTGTGTTCCTGGGGATAAGTTGCTGGCAAGGGGTTGGACTATGGGCAATCCTGGGCCTAGGGGCACGTGGCCCATGTGGGGTGGGAGGAGAGGGGGTGTGGCAGGCTGGGGCTGGCCAGGATAATTGAAGAACCTGCAACAGAAAATATTGTCACATTAATCACCGTGAATGCCTCTTTGAAATTATACGTAAGAAACTCATTTTGTGAATTTTTGTACACGTGGGGGACCTACACAAAAATGAACATCGTCAGAGTCAAAGGTCGCAAGACCATTCCTCATTGGTCTGTCATAATTTATTTTCCAATCGTGATTCATTTATTGCTTGATCAGATTAGTCAGATAACATCGTGAAGTTGGTTGGCAATCGCCTTTGCGTCGATAAACATCGATATTTGGGATATCGATTCGAGTTTAGTTTTCAAAAGTATGACAATTGTTCAAGTTGTCATAACTTATGTAGTTATTGAAAATCATATACACAGAATATTTTTTGAGCTTCTGTTAATTTATTAAGTCTCGAGTATTTTACATATTTTGTTCACTGGTGAAAATTTTAAATGCACGCGACAATTACAGAAAATACAAAAGATGCTTGCTCCAAATTGGAAAATTGAAAGCTCTCATTTTTTTCGGTATCAATCATTAACAGTGTCTTCAGCTTCGGAAAAGATATTGTTACTTCAAATTTCAGATTATAATTCAGGGCGCGAAGTGCGCATTCGGGATTGTACAATGACGAATTTGGAATGAGCACAAATTGAATGTAAAATTGTTTTTGCTCCACAAGACCAACAGCAATTTAGCGAATTTTTCGAATCTATTATTTGTCAAGTAGTTGTTCAATCAATCCTCCAATATGTATAGTAATGTATAATTGAAAAAATAATTGTGATGACTAGGAAGACATACCACAAACGATCTCCAACAAATATTGGCCTTGGCGCTGGAATTCCAAGACTAGAATAGTACTGTTGGGCCAATAATTCCACATCATTTGTGTACTTCCGCTTCCACTTGGTTCTCCTGTTTTGGAACCAGATTTTTATCTGAAAAATGACAAATCCCAATGAGGACATGAGCAAGATATAGATTAGTATAATACTGAATCATGGTAAAACTACGACAGTTCACGTCACTCTAGATGCTTAGATCATCTCGAAAGTCTTTTCCGATTGGTTCCTTTAGATTTCTAATTTAAAATACCTTCCCATTGTAACAGGGAGTTGTTTAATTATCACACTACAATTGTAAAACTCTTGTACTCGTAACAAATATTTATATTTATATAAATTCACTTAAGAATGAGCTGAACAAATCCAGCAATTTGAATATAACTTGACTTGAAAATTGTTTATTAAACATTTGTCATATATACACACTATATATAGTATTAATATCTTAAATGCTTGGCCCTAGATCCCCAGCCATTGACTTCGTATCTAATTTGAACAGAGTTTAACAGAATTTCTCACTATTTCATATGATTGTGATTATTTACAGTATGATTCGATGTGAGGAAAAATGACTTCTAAAAAGTCTTATAATTAAAGGGTACAAGTGGGTGGTGGGTAGAAGAGTGGCTGGGGGGGGGGCGGAATATATGGAGAGGTGGGAATATTTGAATATAATCAAGTGGAGAATACTAAAAAAAGACAAAAAAAATTGTTGAATATTAAATGAAATTGATATAAAAAAATATGCCCCGGGTGAGGATCGAACTCACGACCTTAAGATTATGAGACTTACGCGCTGCCATCTGCGCTACCGAGGCAATGGATGTTATGAAACGTCCGTGCTATATCAACCACGTGGGCCGGTAAAATAGGGAATTGCAGAATTGCATATCCAACAAAATGTATGATACAAAAATTTTGCCTGGTGCACCAGAACCAGGCGATAATTTTGTATTAACTCGCTCGTATTGCTCCCTCCAGTTATATTTCCTCCCATCACGTCTCTCATATTTAATGTCACGAGATCGGTGGCGCGTGCTGCGCACGCGCACTTCCTTTTTCCGCCACACTGACTGTTGTGGCGTTAGTTTCGGTCTTACGGTTTTCGATAACTTCGATATATATCGATAATTTCTTTCGTCTCTCCTTTTTACTATAGGAAAGACAGAGAGCGATAGAGACTACAACTGTCAACGGAGCGGTTGCGCGCGCATTGCAGCGTGACAGACTTTCGATATAATCGATACATATCGCACATTGTCCTTTTTACAATAGGATTTTTATTTTTCTTATATCCTTTTTTCTGTTCTTTCTTTTTTTTTTTGGTGTTCTCTAGTTTGGGTCATCTGCCGGCTCCTGCTTCTGCTCATGCGCTATTGCCTGGCGTCTAATATTCTTTCTTATTATTGCTATTTGTATTTTCACTACTACGTCTATTGTCACTTTGCTTTCAGCTTTGCTGTTAATGAATCACTCAATCTCTCGCTATTGCTATTATTGATATGTGGACTTTGATGCAATTCTTTTGTACAACATAATGTACAGTAATAAACCATCAATCAATCAATCAATCCCTTGCCGTGCCATGGAGACCGGCCTACCATTTTTCTTTCGAGCCAATTTTTTTGGTGTTCAAGACGATACTACAACCGTATTGGTCACATGAAAGCATACCATTCATTTCATATCTGAACAGTGCGACCGCATTTATAGAGGAATTAGTATATTATGCTACAAGGGCGCTAAGCGGCGCTTTATAATGAGTGTGAAACTCAGTTGCGCAAGCGTCGGTGAGTCGCGGCCGGGACTGACCGACGTGAGGATATAGAACAAAAATTAATTCAGAATAGAATAAAAAGAATCCAATTTACTTTCTCCATCACTCTCATCACTGTCAGAATGAGTCCAAATGAGTCCGACGGACCCACCATATAAATGCTACTGTCATTTGGATTCTACTCGACGAAATGACTCAAAATTTGAACTGAAGTTAGTTTAAGATCTGTTTTATGTAATGCAATAAATATTGTAAGTTAATTAAAATTTGTTTTCTTCACTCACAAAGTATAATACTTTGGTGAAAACAGTAGTTTTGCGAAGAACTTTTCAAAAAGTATATTCATTCCGGAGTTTGAAGTTCGATAAATGTATAGTTTAGAAGGTAGACTGGAGCATGCAAATTGGAGTTTCTAGTGATTGTAATCGATTTCTATAAGTTCGTGCGGTAGAAAAATATCGAGGCTTGAATCTTGCCCTGGGTCCTTTTGACCACAATCATCAACAATCACAGTGAGAAGAGCCAGCGACAAAACCTACTCTAGCATTCTCCAACTTCGTTTTATCACGGGAATAGTCCACAGAAAACAGAATGGCGAGTGAATGAGTGAAGTAGCGAGCGTGGCTCGTTAACTCCGGAGAAATATTGTGACATTTATGTTTGCAGCACGACTCAGTCCCTCGCCATCCCTCTGATCTGTCGTAATACGCCATGTCGCGGCTACTTCTATATCCAACGGATTTGAGACAATTATCCCCCGGGCTTTCCCTGACAATTCCATCTCCGCCCAATTATCCCTGACAGCTGAGACGCCCAAAAACGAGTACATCGTTCACAAAAAGTGTCAACTCCAAATTGCTCAATAAAGCGGGGAGAAAAACACAAATTTGAGTCGAGAAATTCGTCTCGATCGAATGAAGGTATACTCGAGAGTTCAAAGGCCTACAAGCTACCAACTATGTTCTTCTCTCGTATACTTTTCTCCCCTTTTTTTTATTGCTTTTTATTATGAACTGTATTGTCAATCTCCGTTCATCCGTTCAGCAAATGATTGTTGAATGATTCGATGAATTAATGAGGGATTCAACATCCGCAGCTTCGTCCTCCATTGAACTTGTGTCATGGACCACTCAGCATCTCATATTGCGAACTCTCATCCGGAGTCCTGGACCATGCTGAGCATCAGTACAAGCTGGTACTATGAACGTCATTAGGTTCGAATGGATGCTATGGTCTATTTTAGGATTTTGCCCCAGCATCCACAATAGGTCATCTTCATATCATCCGGACGTATCTCTGGATATTTTGGAATTTTTTTTTGCAAAATTGAAAAAACTTGGGACATGTCAAAAAACCTCAAAAATTCTGGAAATTCAAAAAAAAAAAAAATATTCAAAATCACCTCAAAATTTTAAGTTTATCAGCCGTATAGAAAATAGTACATTTGATTGAGATTGACTTGTGTCCATTCCACTTATCTTAAATTGGGGGTGATTAATAATCTTTTTTTTTTTTTTTGGATCCTTAGGTGCTAATTGGTGCTGTGCATCGACCCTAACGCAACCGGCGCCACGGACCGGCGCCTCCACATGTGGTGAACGTTGAAGCCCGAAAGCCATAATTCAAATTGGGACTTGACCTCGTGACCCCCAAAAATTTGAAAAACAGAGGCAATCCTCTGGGTCAGGTGGTAAATTCCACTGCTGCGGAAGCATCACGATTTATCGGAACTTTAGACATTTCCGATGTGAACTAATAATTTTGGAAAATTATTACTACACGTGGCATCATTATATTTAATGGTAAACAGTCTAATGACTGCGACGGAATTTTTACCATGAGTTTTCCATGTTTTTCCTGCCGGATATCATATATGATGTTTGAAAATTAAATTGAGAGGACCTCAACTGTATATCACCTTCTCTTTTCTTTTCTTCCCTTCTCCCCGAATTGCCACTAATAGGAGTAGTGTTACCGCCTTAGACGAGAGAATCGAGACAGCACGAGATAGTTATGACTCGATACAATACAAGAGAGCAATTCCATGATAATCGCCAAGTCGAGACGATACGAGAGATATATGACAAGAGACGAGATGTCTCGACAAGAATTCGAAAAAAAATCGTTTTAAACCAATCAATTTCCCTCACAAACTAACGATTTTTTCGTCAACTTATGGGATCCTATGAAATCATAATGATGATAATAAATTGTTCACACATTTATAAAATTTCATTTACCCAATAGTGTAAAACTTTGAAGATATATTTCTGTCGATATAACTACCAACATGAACACCCACTTATTGCCAATACTATCTTTTCCAATTATTACAACGGATATTTGATGGGCCTTTCCATTTTTGATGTTAATGAACACTGGAACCAAGAATGAAAGCACAGAAGCATTTCAGCATGAATACCACTCAATCGATTCCCGCGTTTTCGTATTAATAACCCAGCCTTTGAGAAGAGTCGTTCTAAAGCAGCACTTGAAAAATGAAAAAAAAAATCGAGACAAGACGAGACAACACGACATTGGATTGCATTCTCGACCCCCGAGACGAGACGTGATAACAATTGGTTTTATCATTTCGATACAAGCCAAGAGAGTTGAAATTCTCGCCTCATCTCGTAGCGCGACAACGCCAATCTCTCATTATCTTCACAATTGTCCAAATTTTTGCAATTTTTTTCAATCATTGAATTTGCTTTTTTCGGTTGCAAAATTAAAAAGAATATCTAAATTTGGATTAATGTGGCCATGATCGATCTTCCTCAACTATAATTTGACACTAACGACATGAGAAAGCCGAGAAATTAACCCGATTGATTTTCTCTCATCCCCGCATGTTCGCTACATTTTTATACATTCCGTTCTTTCACAACTCTTTCCTCATGACACGTGGTCCAAGCAGGAGAGTATTATATCGCCAATTTGCCAGTATCTCCCAGGACAACGACCTAATGGCCCCGGCGATCTTGCCCCGGGGCTGATAGTGTACAGTGAACTGTCCATTTCCGGTCAATATCATGAGTCCCTGTCATGCAGTTGATAGATTCTTCATTAGTGAAAGTATTATATTAGCATTTGCTTTTTTCTCCCATTATAATTATGTTTATGGTATCGTAAAAGTCATTCCCATTGGACCAACTCTATGGGTCAAGGGATAGAGTTGAGTGCAATGTGGCGCCTGACTTCCGATAACATATTTTTTCCATGTCTATCTATTGCACATTAGGATAATTAGGGAGAATACCATCATGTGCAGGCGAGACCCTTTCCTCTCTGACTGTCGCCTATCGCCGTCTGCGTTGTAACATGTTTTTCAACCCTTTCGACTGATCGAGAACAGTTGAAATGCAGTCACCAGTCATTAATTTGGTTTTGACATACCAGTGATTTTTACCACCAATTTTTGTCAGATGAAAACATCAAAAGTTTTCAGACAAAATTTTGACTGAAAATTCTCAAATAATTCAATCTAGTACTCTCAAGTCTCATCTTTCGATTGCAAAAAACTGTTTGCAAATTGGATAATTATTGCTATTATTATAAACAAAATTGATACGGGAGATCATCTCGGTAACGACAGAACGAATATTATTCAAATTTATTCTGATTATTGCGGAAATAAAAAAAACGAGTATTAAAAAAAATTGAACTAAAGAAGCAAATACAAATCAAGAATATATCGTCAAAAGTTTCGTCTAATTGTACTGTTTTACTATGAGAATTATCCTCACCTGCGTTTCGGTGAGTTTGAGACTCTTACTCAGCTGCAAGCGTTTCGCAACACTGAGGTACTTATTTCTCTCGAACTCCATTTCCAGGGACTTGATTTGTGCAGCTGTGAAAGCTGTGCGCGGCCGTTTTTTTCTGTCATCGTCGCTGGTCACGCTGGAGCTACCCTCGTGGAGGTCTTTATCACTGCAATCAATTTCCACCCCGCAGCTCCCGGTGCTCGTGCACGCCTCTGTAATAAAGCGAATTCTTCATGAGCAAAGTCAACAGCGGGTTCTCCTTACGTATGATCCTCGACGGGTCGCACCATGTGTTAGTCTGTGTGTGTGTGTGTGTGTGTTGAAAATTTGGAATAAATTAAACGCTATCGCCTTAATTATGAGTGTTACAAAAAAATTCATACAACAAAAAATGTTTGTTTCTACATGGGGAACAACTTCTATTCACAACTTCTCCATCTAACTCTTACCGTTCGTGTAATAGAGCAATATCAGCAATTAAAATTGTTAACCAGTGATATGTCCTGAGACATGAAAGTTATGAAAAAAGTCATTGAACATTATGTGTGTAATTTTGTATAAGGAATAACATTCATCATACACTTTTTCTCCTATCTCCAACCGTTCTTGCGATATCGTGTTTTAAATAATTAAAATTGTTAATAACAATTGATGGAAATGTCTTTCAAGATTGACACTCCTTTGCCGCCTGGACATCAGTGAGCGGTGGTTTTTGGTCAAAGGAGAAATAAATCGATGGAGCCGTTTACGAGAAATCGTTCAGCGATTCGAAGATGTGGGTCCTGGTACCACTGGCGAACAGCATCACTCCGCATTCAGAAGTGGTCCGTTCGTCTAACTTCACCTGCATCAACTTTCTACATTTTACGGCATAATCCAACCCAATCCGACCATCCGATTTTCAAAAATATTTACCGACATGTTACTCATGTTTGTAAAAGTAAAAATCTGAATTGATCTCTCAATGTTGTTAATTAAAGCAACGAGATGATTTTTTAAAACAAAAAATCCGATCTATACAACGAGAACTGTCAGAAACAGAAGTCCAATTACTCCGCGAGTTCTTTATATTCTTCTCACTCTTTTTTTTCCAGTACTTACGACAGTTGTTTATGTATATATTTATCCCTCGCCTTCAAAACGTATGTGCAAGACGTCGCGCGACGGTAAGCGCGCATGAGAAATGTGCCGAGGGCTCCTTTTAGTTACGTTGAAAATGGGATGAGGCAAGGGAGAGAGCATCTGAGCGACGGGTATCATCTTCTAATTATCCGCTCATTAATCATCTCAGTGAGGGAAAAAGCAGCGGCTGGTTCATTCTTTTCCCGGGGTGATACATGCGATGACACGTGGGGGCCACGCCTGACTTGAGCGCGTCGAGTCAAATGTTTGAAATTTAAAAGGTTTTGAGGATTTAGTTTTGTCATCAGTAATTGCTCATTTACCATTGGCGATGATTTATAGTTCATATATTTTTTTCCGACCCAATCAGCTGCATCCCAGGTAGGAGTGCCCAAGGCTGACTACGAGAGCAGCCCTGTTCCCCCGAGCCCGACTCAGCCAAGCCTGTGCCAGGCTCAATCTCATCTTCCAAAGCAGCCTTAAACTCAGGATAGCAAATAAGGCCATTGCTGAGGCTGGGTTCAGCCTTGCCTCAGGCTGAAGCTCTCGAGGCTGAAAATACCTACGCTTAGCACAGGATAGTTCAATGGATACGATGGTCGCCAGAATTATTCATTGGAGGCGCTGATGTCTGCTGATGGAGGTTGGGCTAACCAATTTCCTCAATGCATACTCCCTGATCCTCGGCCTATTGATACGGTTCCTTCCTCAGTTCCTCGAAAAATTGTATGACATAATCGACCGTGACATATCAATAATAACCGCGTCAATTAGTCGATTTTAGTCAATGGCGATGAGCCCCAGTTAAACCCTCTTACCAATGTGGTGCTCTCTTTGAGAACAATGCCTATCGAGGCTTGTCTCAGGCCGTGCTCGTTGGGATTTCAAGGCTCCGTTGAGGCTCCCCGTGAACCCTGAGCTAAGGCTTGGTCTACGTGACTCAAACGGCGTTATCATTTCGAGGCTGAAAGAGGCCTGAATCAGGGTTGGCACTCAGCCTCAATCCAAGATTTCCCAGACCTCCTTGAGGACTGAGGCAGCCCTGATCTGATCGGCAATTCCATTTCCAGCTGCATAAGAAAGACCAAGACGGCCTGTGCTGATCATTTGCACCGATTTCACCATGAGCTCATTCCCCCGTTGCCTTCATGGGCATGTAACAAATTTTATCAACTTTTTTTTCTTCCGTCTAGGAATTTTCTCCTGGAGAGACAAATTTTGAAGCACAAAGTCTAGAGTGAGGATTCTCCGTTGTCTTGAAGGTGGAGCTCACTTGCCTCCGACAATCTTCAGCGCGATAAATATTCCGGGGAACTATTCGTAGCGGTGGGAAGTCACGTACAAGAGTGAGAAGAAACGTTTACCAGCTACTAATTGTCATGTGGCAACTTAATTGTCCCGTTTATTTTCATTCTTTGAATAAGTCACGGGTTAATTTCTTGGCTTTCTCATGTCGTTAGTGTCAAATTATAGTTGAGGAAGATCGATCATGGCCAGATTAATGCAAATTTGGATGTTCTTTTTAATTTTGCAACCAAAAAAAGCAAATTCAATGATTGAACAACATTGCAAAAATTTGGACAATTGTGAAGATAATGAGAGATTGGCGTTGCCGCGCTACGAGATGAGGCGAGAATTTCAACTCTCTTGTCTTGTATCGAAATGATAAAACCAATTGTTATCACGTCTCGTCTCGGGGGTCGAGAATGCAATCCAATGTCGTGTTGTCTCGTCTTGTCTCGATTTTTTTTTTCATTTTTCAAGTGCTGCTTTAGAACGACTCTTCTCAAAGGCTGGGTTATTAATACGAAAACGCGGGAATCGATTGAGTGGTATTCATGCTGAAATGCTTCTGTGCCTTCATTCTTGGTTCCAGTGTTCATTAACATCAAAATTGAAAAGTGCCATCACATATTCGTTGTAATTATTGGAAAAGATAGTATTGGCAATAAGTGGGTGTTCATGTTGGTAGTTATATTGACAGAAATATATCTTCAAAGTTTTACACTATTGGGTAAATGAAATGTTCTAAATGTGAGAACAATTTATTATCATCATTATTATTTCTTAGGATCACCATGAATTGACGAAAAAGTCATTAGTTGGTGAGGGAAATTGATTGGTTTGAAACGATTTTTTTTCGAATTCTTGTCGAGACATCTCGTCTCTCGTCACATCTCTCTCGTATTGTATCGACTTGGCGATTATCATGAAATTGCTCTCTCGTATTGTATCAAGTCATAATTGTCTCGCCTTGTCTCGATTCTCTCGCCTATTGTGGCAACACTACTTGATTTCCAATTCTCAAATTCTCCTGATTGTTTGTTTGCCAATTGGCCTTGCTATCAGCTCCATTTTCCCAGTCCCCAAAACCGTAAGAACAGTAGTCAGAAGAATGAGAATAACAAATGCATGAGATGTAAGATTTGCTTCTTAAGAAAATAAAAAAAAAAGGATAGAAAAATGAAAGATCGAAAAAGTCTATTGCCATAGACAGTAAAATTTAAACTGGTTGTCAAAAATTTGATGCAAATATATCTTTTCTTTTCAACTCGTTTTGCTCCAAGGTAGCTGCTATAGCGCGTGTACATTTTTGTTGGCTTCAGGAATAGCACAAACGACTACTAGTTCCTCTAATTGTCCCTCGCACTAAACTTCTCCGCTAATTATTCGCTGATTAATGCCGTCACAGTCGCACTCAAGATCAAGTAGCCGCGATAAACTTCGCCACTAATTTACCACCTGTCCATTGCGAAATTCTAGTCATATTAGCGGTTATTTATCGTCACACGAATTAAATGTTGGTTTAATGAAGATCTAAATGAATTGCGATTGCGCCAAAATCCGACTAATTAAGGATGTAGCAGATAAATCTCAAACGTATCAACGAAATTACCATCTTTTCTCTATGTCAATACTATACAATCACAATTTTGATCAATATAACGGCCAAGACTAATTATCCAGAGACCATTAACACACAACAAAGTGTTCCATATCAAATTTTAACCCAGACAAATGGCAAATACCTTCGCAAATCACAAATGCGCGTGGCACTTTCGGGAGCAAGCGGCCTTCGGGCGCAGCCGCCCGCGCTCGGCAGTCTTCGGCCGGCGGAGTGGGGGATATGGCGGGAAAAAAGCGCGGGCTTTCGCGCGTCCCATATTTCGTTAGTTTCTGCGAGATATCTCGAAATCTAAAAGACGAATCAAAATTCTGATGGACCGTATGAGATTCTGTGTGAGAGATTTGTTCAGGGTTCACAAAAAATGTATGTAGAAAAATGATTGTTCGCTATTCAGTACGTGAAACAGAATTTCGCGCGCGCTTCGCGGCTTTCCATGGTGTCTGCTCCTGATTTCCGTGACAAACAGGACAAATGGGTGCGAACGGACAGAAATCGAAACGGACTAAAATGCTTCATCTTACGTATATAATGAAGATATAAATGAATTGCAACTGCGCCATCCTTAACTAATTAAGGGATCTAAAGAGCGTCGTCAAGGAGACTTGGAAATAGCGGGCCAAAACGTTGCGCTGATGGCTTTGTAGTTTGCACGTGAAAATCCCCTGACGTTGGGGAGAAAATGCCGCGAATAAATTCCGTTCACTCCCCTTCGCCATCCCGTCCATGTGTAATATATTTATCGCTACGTACGTCGTTCGATGCAATGTAAATCCAAGGGGCGGCAACCTAGCTGTAAATTAGTACTCATACCACACGTCGTAATTCTCACTAAAGACGAAATTCGGAAAGTCAACCCTACAATTAGTCCCACTATTTTATGAGATTTTTAGATTTTCGTTTATTTTTGGTGGGCTTGGGGGAAAATTATGTTTCGCAGTTGGGGGGGGGGGGGGGGAGAGGGGGGGCTTCATTTATTGTGGAAGGCGTTGGGCTTCCAGAAATTGTCTACAGAAAATATTTTAAAAGTCGTGTAGAAAAATGGAAACTTTTTTCCTACCGAACAGGTACATCCGATTCCACCCACACCGCATGAAAAATCGACCCCTCCTCACCCATTAAAGCATCGATTAATTTCCAACGAAATATCATTTCCTCCGACGAGTCATGAGAATAAGGCACTTCGGTGATTTTCATGGCAGAATTAGCAGTAGACAGATAAATAGTGGACGTAGAGCTGAGAACATTGAGTGGGCGTGGATCCTTGCAGGAAGCAATGGATCAACTTATGGAGGGCCAAGTAGTCCACGCAACGCGGGGTGCACACTTGTAGCGCTGTACTTGAGGAAAGGGAGAGGCGAAAAAAAGGTATGTTTGAGGGAGCACGATTCAGCGATAATTACTCGCGAGTGCCCGTGCACGATTGCGGGGGGGGTGGGGGGGTTATTGGCTTGTCCACTCACCGTAACCGATTTCCGGCTCTGGGGTGGTGGAGCCCACCAGGCTGGACCCTTCCAGTGCCTCGATCTCCTCAACCGATGACATCGAGGAATCTGGTACCACTGTCAATCTTCTTTCTTGATCGTATACTGGAAAATAAATGGATTCATTTATCTACTGATTAATGTCATGAAAAACTAACTGAAAAATGTCCCTCGAGAAGGAGTTTTATTTACATGGTTTTGAAGGTGAGCTTATCGACCACCATATTATCAACCACTTATCGATAAAATTACTGGAGAATTGTTCCTCAAAAAAATTTCCCGGAAGGAATTTTCCCTTGGAAATTTTAGCGCGGAACACGTACCCCCGAGAAATTTTTCCCTCGGGAAAAACCTCCCCGGGCAAATCATTTCCGCGGTCAAAAAAAATCTGAGGGGAGTTCGATCGGGAAACATTTTCGTGGGGAAGTTCCCCCAGTGAAAGTCCCCCGGTAGGGTGTCCCCAGCCCCCTCCTCCTCGCCCCGTCCTCGAGAGCAGTTAATACGTCGAGAAGAGTGGGGAAAGTCGGAACTTCCGACTCCAAGAGAGACTTCTTCCGGATAACTTTCAGGAACTTTTTATCCAGGGGAATTGTTTCCCGCAATTTCTCTCTAGGAGGAAAGGAGGCCCAGGGAGGAATTATCCGTGGATAAAATGTCAGTAATAAACGAAGTTCACGGAGGGAACACAAAAATTACCGGGTGAATGCTACTTCGTCAGCCTCGGCTAGGGCGATAATCGCATTCGCCAGATAATTTTTCTGGACCCGCGCAGCAAATTGTATACAGTGGCCTTTCCGTAACTCTGAGCGCCAGCGAGCGCAGGGGAAGGTGTCCCCCACTCCGCGTGACTTTTGAAGGGCGCCTGAGGGGTACGGCCGTTTCATTGGATGCCGTCGCGCGTGGGTTCATGAACCATGTGATATAAACGTTTTGGAGAAATTAGGACTCAAAAGAAACATGCAGGCTCTCACTCCAGTCATCATATTATCTTTATTTTTCTGTGGCCACGCTATTGCCAGTGTGGAGGGGGTAATCTGTAACTCTTCGTGCGCCGAAACTTCAACCCCCGAAAATGAAGAAGTCGGGAAGACACTGTATCTCAATGGCAAATTTGCGATATTGACGTAATTAAAATTCTTATTTCATTCGGCTTCGAAAAGCTATCTTTTTTGTTGAAGATTTTTAGTAATATGATCAATAATTTGGCCATGAGAGACATTTGAACAACTAAATTGTTGATGACCTTGAATTTTATTTTTGGTTCGCATCGTTTTTCGTAAGAAAAAAACGATTCAAAGTCGGATTTTGCACCCGAAAAATCATAACAAATGAATAGGTGCACTCTTCCTTTTCGACAAATGATTTCAGAAATTCGTAAAATTTAAAAATTGATAGGAAATTATAGCCCGCGAATGAGCAACTATTCCGTGGATGAGAAAATGGGGGAAAAATTTATAAAAATTTTTTGCACTTCTTCTAATTTGGCAAAATTAAAAATTGAACGAATTAATGTTCCAGGAAATATACAGAAATCATTTTTAGAGAAAGGAAAATTACGGAAATTTAAGAAAAAGAAAACATTTTTTACACATTTTAAGTTTCGGAATCAGCCAAAATTGAGGGGATTTATGAAGTTACGAAAAATTTTAAATTCGCGATTTCATGATTTTAGTTAGTTTGGAAGAATAGGTGTGATTCGATTAATTTATTTCCTCTAATGACGACGAAAATTGGGAGACAATAGTGACTTCGTTCATTTTATACTAATTACAGGACAATACTAATGAATTTTAATTAACTAGCTCTACAGAAAAATAAACAACCGAACAATCTGTAGGAATTCAATTCTCTATAAAAATAAAATTGACAAAATAATCAGGTTTCGAACAAATTGCAGATGCACCTTTTCCATTACGATACATCATAGAAATTTCTTAATTATAATTGTTTCTTTAATTTGTAAATTTCAAAACTTTTTAAAATCTTCAAAATTTGTTAAATTTTCGGAATTTCCAAAATGCGTGAAATTATGAAATTTTTTGAAATTCTCATTTTAGTTTTCAAATTTTTGAAATTGCTGAACGTTCAGATTTTTTATATAATTCCATATTTTGCATTGTTTTTAATTCTCCGAATCATTTGAATTATTTGAATTTTTGAATATATCAAAATCTTTCAAATTTTTCCCAGATTTTTCTTCATGAGATATTTTCAATTTTTTATGTACAAAATGTTTACAATTTCCCATTGATTCCCGCCTGTCCTCTTCCCAATGGTAAATCAAAATCGGAAGAGAAAAAAAAATTCTAAAAAAAATTCTTACATTCATCTGACGGTGAGGTTCTCACTTTGGCCTGAAATATCGAGTGAGGATCGACTGTTGGCTCCTCATTAGGTGCTAGAAGTCGCTCGATGCTAAAAACCGTGGATTTTTTCTCCATCACCTCTTTTTCAGAGACACTCTGATGATCCTGGGACATGTTCCCCCAGAACTCCAAAAATCACCAGAAAAATTCACCTCACAATTTTTCCACAACACTCCTCATAAAAAAAAAAAAAAACCAATGAATAAATTGATGGACCAATGTGCTTCCGAAATTTCTGCCACTTTAACATTCAAACACATTCAAACCAAATTTATCAAAAGGAAACTTCGTTTCAAACTTTACGTAATTATCCGAAAATGTAATTTATGTAACATAATATTGCACAAAGATTCCCCATCCAAAAATAGAAGAAGAAAATAAATTGAAAAGAACTAAAAATCTCGTCAATTGCTGAAGCACAGAATGCTCTACTTGTTTACAGATGTGATCTCCCGTCGTCACTGTCCCAGAGCCTGGACTCAGCCCCAAAATCATTTTTCTCTCCTCTTTTTTTTCACTTTTTCTCGCACGTCCAAAGTCAAATTCCCCGGTACGGGCAAGAGGGCGGAGAGGAGGCGTACCCCCGAAAATCCCACATGTTGGTGGTGTCGCGAGGTGCTGGACCAATGAGCCGGGAGGCTGGGCGTAACTTGGCAAGCAGCACGTGGACGATTTTGAAACCGGCAAGACCTGAGTGAAAAAAATCATGAGTGTTTCTTTGGTGGGAGAATTACAATAGTGTTTAGATTGATATCATACACATTTTGAAGATTCTTGGATTGACCCTGGGATGTACAGTCAATTGATTATTATTGGGAGGGCATCTTGATAAATCTTGAAGATGTTGCACACACACACACACCCATCCAATTTATGTTCATTGCCTTTCCTCTATCTCCATTACTGTTTCAAATTGTGTTCGATTTTTTTCGATTTTTTCAATACAATAAGTAAGCCTCTTCCCTGAAGCCATCTTCCACTGATTTTATCGAAAGAGATTGGATATTTGGAACTCAATATTCGAATTTAACAGAGTACAAGGGATAGTATCCCTTTCACAATTCTAGATATAGGACCTTCAATAAACCCGAGGTTCTTACTAAGCGAAAAATTCTCGTGGATAATTCACGTATGTTCTATTAGTAATTTTTAAAAATTAACGAATCAGTCTTCTTGCAGACATGAGACTGAACAAATTGAGTAAGTAAAAATTACGACTCAAGTTTACAAATGAGTCAGAGGAAATTGGGGTCAAAGGAGAACCAGATCGGTCGAGCCGTTTCTCAAAAAATCCCTCACATACGAACACACACACACACAGAACCCTCGTCTAAAATTTGTCAGAATGCTGTGAAACGTCGAGAAAAGTGAAAGTTTTCGATTTCTGAGACACTTCATTATCGGAGTCATTACAATAACTTCCCTAAATCCGGAAGTTAAAAATTAATTCACGTTCTACAAGAGTTAAATGCCTCCCTTAACCCTTAGCTGCCACACCTCAGTCCGGCCACGTAGCTGCCGCACCCGGGTGACTTCTCACCCCACGTGAAAAAAAATGAGTTGTAAAATACGTATGAGTGTTTTAAGACTTTCAATCGATTGGGTCATGTTTATTGAACATATCTTCAACATTTCTAAAGATTTACATCAATAAATTTATAGATGGCGCTTTAAAAAGTGGTCATATATGTGAAAATTCAAAATGAGGTTTTTCAGAAGAACATTAATTACTCCGCCATTTTGTAATATTAAGGGCTAAAATTTTAGGATTGTACGCCCAAGAGACACCACTATCATAACCAATTAACAGTATACGTCAATCTTTCGAAAAGTTGAAAAAACAAAATTGCCAAGCAACGGATGCTGCCACACCGGGGTGACTTGCTATGACTTGCTGTCATGGAATCACATCTTACATCTATCTACTAATGAAAGATACCGATATTTGTAGGGATTTCAACGATCGTAGACCTCTAATTCCACTTTTCCCCAGCCTGGGGTGATAAATCACCCTCAGTGGCAGCTAAGGGTTAAAATCTTAAAATTAATGTGTCTCCTACAAAAGTTACTTGACACTGTTTCATAGCGAACCAAATTGTACATTTCTGTTTGTTAATTATGATGAAAATAGGGGCAAGGATATCTAATAGTGATAAACATTTCCACTAGAAATAAAGAAACTCAAAAAATAAAAGACAGATTGCATTTTTTTGTACAATGTCTCCTGTTGCTTCATGAGGAGAAGCTGGAAGACCTTCCCTTGTCCTGTGGTTTTAAACGAGACTGTGCCATCGCTTGTGCTCTCAATTCACATGAACAACCCTAACACCTGCTATTACGTAGTCTGATGCCCCTGAAATTCTGTTCGAATGTCCAATGACACCACTGGAAGTGCCCTCTCCCACAACAAACCTTATGCAGCGCCTAAGCGTTTGACAGTGGTCGGTTCTGTTGCCCCCACTCATTCGCCCCCTCCCCTCGCTATACTCCCTCCAATGCCCTTCGACAGCGAAGGAGTGGGAGTGTTCCTTAATTCAGATTTCGCTCAAGGATAAGCCCCAAGTCGGGCGGATTGAGGGAACTCTACTGTACAAGCTTGACATCACTACTATCACCAAAAGAAGAACAACGCATAGATTGGGTAATCACAATTTATTAGAACTACAACAATCAAGTAAAGAATGAGTTCTCCAGCCTCGCAATAAACAATTTCCCTTGCATTGCAGTGAATTAAAAAGGTTAAAATATTCTGAATTAAATGTCAGAAAAAATGCAGTTTTGCAATGAAAAATCTTTCATCGTCTGTCTCCTCTCTTCCATTGCATAACAAAGTATTCCATAATTTTTGCACCCCCCCCCCCCCCCGAAAAAAGGTTAAGTGGAACGAATTTCAATGCAATGAACTCACAAAATTCACATATTTTTCAAGTAATTCGTTGATGAATAACTCAGAACTAAAACAATTTGGTTACATCTGTTGCGTCGAGTTTCCGTTCCATGTGTTGTTTTCGTCGTTATCGTCACTATCAGTGTGCAGCCTGTGAATGTTACCTCTAGACCTGATGGTGGTACTTGGTCCCCCAAAGTTCCTGCCAAAAAGACTGCAATGTAAGAAATAATTTCTTAGGAATTCAGTTGATTGTATTCAAATCAGGCATGGACGATGTTTATGAAAATTGGTATTTACGAATCTGAATAATTATCTGATGAATTGGAACGTTCAGAACTAATTGGTTTTCAGAATCTACCCATTACAGAGTGAAAGTGTGATATACAATTGAGATGAATTTCGTTTACATCGAAGTGGTCAATTCAAGTCAATTCAGGAGTTTGTAAATTTTCTTGATAAAGTTTCGTTTCACATTTTTGGAATTTCTGAGATTCCCAAATGTTTAAAACTTTTTCAATTTCTGGAGTTTTCCCAAAATTTGGTCTTTTAATATTTTTTTTTCAAGTTCGAAATTTTTTTGAGTAATCCCAATTTCGAATATATATTTTATTATATTTTTATATATATTTTGAAATACTTACATTCCTATTCAAATTGTTTTCACTTAACAATTTTACAGAAATTTTCTTCGAAAAATTTCAGATTAAAGAACTGATTTTTTCGTATACATGCAATTTGTATTTGTGTATACATCCTTGTATGTTCAAAGTCAACCCAAGTGCGTCCCATTTTCGATAATGGAGGAGCAATGTAGAAGAAAATAATTTTTCTGACAGGTTTTTGTAATGTGCAAGACTTTTGGCAACAATTAGAAAATTTCGAAAAATTGCACTGAGATTGTAGAGCGACCTCTCGCGAGTTCGTCATTAACTACTCAATCAATCAACCAATCATGTTGAAGTATTTGAGTGATAGAATAACATCGCCCACCCTAAATTCTCACCTGAAAACAGGTGAATTTGCAGCTCGAGGGGGAGCCAAAGCTTACCCTGAGGGTTGGCCCACGGGACGAGGAGGTGTGGCACGTGGTGCAACACCTGGGGGACTTGGATCGTTGTTGGAGTCACTAGTTGGCCTTCGCCCTGGCGTGCCCGAAAAATAGCCAACTACGTAGTTATAGACGGAAATTATAGGTGAGAAAATAGTCCACATGAAACGCGAGAGGAAACCTCCCTCCTCCCGAGCAGCTACAGTCGTCGTCGTTGTTGCCTGAAATAAATTTTCGGTCAATCAATCAATCAATGACACTTATACTCATTAAGAGAAATTGATAATTTTCCTAAAAGAACAAGTAGATGGAAAAGCTTTCCTGCTAGTTAGCAAACACTTGAGTAGAGAATCGATATGTGTGTACATAATGCTACCATCAAAATGAGAACACTAATACTCACGTTCTTAAGCGGCAAAATGAGAATGACAGCAGTGGGCACTAATTGCAACTCCACAAGTGTCCTAGCATCGTCCTCAGCCGTGAGGTCCTGTCTTGGGAACGATGTGGACATTGAAAAACTGCGGAATGGTAACTCGATATTACTGGTGACGTAGGAGCGTATATCACGTAGTGTGCTCGTCAGTTCAAATTTGCCCATGTGGGAACTGCCCGAGGGCAATTTGAATTGGATCCGCACAACGCCATCTGCAGGTGGCACTACAGCTTGGGGTGGACGCTCCTGAGATTGTTGTGACCGGTTTTGCTGGAAAAATCGAAACATTAAATTATAAGAAGATTGCTTTTGGGAAGACAATCGGATAGAATTATAACCTTCTAATGCACAAACATAGAAATGATTTCATTAACCCCTCACGTACGGCGGCCCAGCGCCACATTCTGTCCCACCGGCCGGGAGGCTTGCGACGACCACATGCGAATTTTTGCTTTACAACGTTTATTAATAAAGATAAAATATTCCAATCTTGAGTAAAAAATAAAAACCTGTCATATCAGAGGTACTTCCATAATCTTTACGAATGATTTTTCAGAATTTCGATATGTCAATAAGTACTTGAGTAAACAAATTTTTTCTTTCGGCGGAAAGCGTCGATGCCTGGCATCGACCCCGGCCGGAGGGACAAGCTTGTGGGTTGATACCTGGCACCGATGCCGTACGTGAGAACTTAAAAGCAAGTAATACTGGTTTCAAATCTTCGGGTAAATTATCTCCAATTGAGATGTTACAGCGTTGGCAAGGTGCGCGGGAAAGCGACGCTTGGGTTCATATGGGGCACAGTGCTGCCACATCACTTGCCTCATTGCGCATGCGCAGTGGATCATTTGAATTTAACCGTTGCACGTTGTCCCCATTTTTATTACAAAATTGGTGTTTTCTTTGGTGAATTAGACCAGGCAATTGTGGTAGCTTGAAGAAACCATTTTTACGAACAGCTCAATGTGCCTCCATCAGTGCGATGGGCGTATGGCAACTCAAGGCAATTGGAGGACAAGACAGCATGAGAAAATCGATTTTACACATGCAATTACACGCATGGTTACAATTTTATCGGACAGTATTATTGATTAATGTGTTTCACTGAAAGTTTCCGGGTGTACAATTCCACAGTGTTCCGTTCGACGTATTATTGCTTGCCATCAGGAAATCGAATTTGTATCAATATTATCCTACAAGAACGTCGATTCCAATTGAATAAATTGTGGACAAAACAGGGTTCCATACAAAAAGAGATTTTAACACGCATTGCATGCAGTTTAACTTTGTCAACCAAAAACGGGTGAAGGAAAATTTCGATATGAAATTGGGTTTATTCTTCGTGTTGATTGCGATGATGGTCGCAACCATTTCTGCAAAATGCAGAGAACAGGGAAAGCCGGTAAGCTGACCATATACATTATCAATGCGGACTATATTAAACTATAAGTGGTGGACGAATAATTCATGTGGTTATAATCGAAGTCCAACTCCAAACTCATCATTGCTTCTGACTGAATGCGCTCCGAGCGTCGGGTCCACAGTATAGCGCTCGCCGCGGTTGGCGGCCGAACTATGACAGGTGCCATAATCCCACGACCCGACTCACGACTTTCAACAGCGATGCAGTGTTAATTATTGATTATAAATTATTCGAACCGCTTGTAAATCATTAGCACCATTTGATCATTCACTATAAATCATAGACAAGCCGGTTATGAAGAAATTTATCACACCTGGGCTTCATACAAAGTGCCTATTCTATCTTTACGTTTAAACATGGCGACATTAATTTCAAATTCCCTAATATGTTCCAAGCAAATACGCTTTTATGCTTTCATATATGATTTCATAATTATAGTGTCGGAAAACCAGCCAATGTTGCGTAGGCCGTTGTCGGGGTCTGAGAACTCAGCCAATCTGTATTTGTAAGTAGAGATTACTTTGCGATAGAAATTGACCGATAGGATGAATCGACAGGTGTTCGAAGGAATCTACACAAAAACCAATGCCCAAGTCAGAGACATCTCAACTCCTTAGTCCCATTTTTTTACGAGACACTGAAGTCGGCATGGTCTTCCACCCAACACCAGTTGGTTCAGCCTATGTTGAACAATCTCAGATGGTGCTTAATTGATTTTTATTTGAATGTTTTTTCCGCAGAGATGAACCTGCGTTGGAACTGTGTATATGTGATGCTGAATCCACTCAACGTTCTCATCACTCGAATTTGTCACTAGATCTTCTTGAGGTTGTCGCTGAACTATAATAACACACAGGCTTTCTCTACCTATGCTCACAGTAATAGATGAGTGTTTATTGATCCCCTAAGGGTTACAAACGACTTCCGTTCCATTCCGACTTTCTTCTTCACATTCCTTACATCTCCTTTTCTCTTCTCATTCCTTTGCATTCCTCCATCCTTATATTAGTCCTTCCGTCCTTCCTAACTTAATTACTTTCTCTATTATACTTTAACTGATCTTACATTTATGTGACCTGTGACCTGAGCTTGAGTGGGCCTCTGTTTCCGACGATTTCTAATCAGAATAAAAATTCGTTAATGGGCTTTCTGAGCCTGTATGTTTGAAAAAGCTCAAATAAAATAAATAACAATTAGCAAATTGTGTTTGCCTCAACCAAATTTTTTATCACTGTGGTTACTCTGCCATAATCTTCCTCATCTAAGGATAATTTCTCGAAGATTATATCCTTCAAAACGTTTTGCAACAATCGCTCCTAAATATTGTCGTGAAAAAAATCAATACTACCAAGAAAACCTTTCTGTTGATGAGAGACACAAAGTGAATAATAGATCTCAAACTCCTTTATTCTCCTGCTAACATTTACCTACGAAAAAAATTATCATTTGCATAAACAGGCCGGAACAATCGTTATATAGAAAGGTTCTTCGTATCACTCATTACTCGCTCGCAAATTGGCTCAGTCTTTCAATTCACAACACGACAAATACGAAATGAAAGTTGCATCAATTGTCGTGTTAATTGTTGTTGTTTTTGAAGTTGTTTCTGGACAATGTCTACGACGCAAAGCTTGGGTAAGTTAAATATAAGCAGTAGTTTTTGAAGCAAATTCTGCAAGTTATTGCAATGCAAATAAAATGAAAATTTTGTTTTTACATTTGGACCGCGATTGAAAAACAGAGTCAATTGTTTCACATTTTTCTGAATTAGACAGATGATACTGTGAAATAAAGAAGATGGCTGCCAGAATATACAGACGGTTATGCAGTGCACTCCCCATAATCCTCCAGTTTGGGGGCTGAGCTTTCCGTGTGCGGGGAATTACAGATTACCCCCTCCACGCGCGCAATAGGCGTGGCGGCAGGAAGAGAGGGAGAGATAATACGGTAGTCCATGAGCCGAAGCGCGGCGGCATGCAACGAGATTGGCTGTACCCCTCAAGTGCAGTCCTAACGTCACGTAGAGTGGGGGACGCATTCCCCTCTGCTCGCTGGCGCGGAGAGAATTACGAGGAGTCCACCGCATATTCCATATAAATATACATTATATTTATTCATTGAATTGAGTCGTGAAAGATTTTGCATTGGAATTACCGGACCGATTAAGAACATGAAAATTTTACCCCAAGTAATATACCATTTTATACTATGTTTCATATACATCTAGTGTTTGAATAGCGACCAATGTTGCTCACTCGTATGCCGTAGAACGACTTCGAAATGCGGTTGTAAGTAAAAATTGTATTTCATCCCACAACAATATGACATAATTACGAAGAATTTTTTTTTGCCTAGAATGAAATCGTACCTGGTCGTGGAAAACTGTCTCCTAACGAAAGCTCTAAGTGATATTGAGGAAAGCATAAATGAAGAAAACCAGAAAAATCTTGTCTTTTTATCCTACCGGTGAGCGTAACTAATCAGATTTATATAAGAACATTTTGTTTTAAAATTTTTTTAGGAAGACGGGGCAATGGTGATTAAATGTTATCGTGGAAAAAACAATACGCGAAGCAAACATTCATGTTCATGACATACACGCAAAAAAGCAAGCATGCCAGATTTCTTTATCTGTTCACAATATTTTCGTACGGAAAAATTATTTGCCATTGAACAAACGAGTTGTAAAAACGGAGCTATATGAGAAACTGCGAAATCGGGTAGTCCTTGCTGTCGATTAGCTTCACCCCTCGAGACGAAACAAATCCAAATTCGACATGAAAGTCGCTGTAATATTTTTGATGATCACTATGGCCTTTGTCACTGTTATTGGACAGGCCGTACAGAGCGGAGGCTGGGTAAGTTAAACATAATAGCCAGGAATTTGGAACGACTAATACACATTCTTACGATCTGTGTAATTGAAACAATCGAGAATATACAAAAACTAAGTGCATTTTTTTTCATAACAGAGTTCTAAAAAGCTTCCCATTCGAATACTGCAATCACATTTTTTATCTAGCAGAGCTCCCTTCATAGCACGACTCCTTAATGGCAGGAATTTCCCCTTGCGGCTCATTGCCCCGCCTAAAGGTCCCCCCCACTCCCTACCGTTCTATTCTGCCTGATGCGCTGTAAAGTGCGCAGTTCATAGAGGGGGTCGAGTACTGTTCCGACCTCCTCTCCCCCCCCCCTCCTTCAACACCAAGCACTATCTCTCCTCTTTCCCAACCAACTAGCAGAGTAGAGCGTAGAAAGAGACTACGAACGCCTCCGAAAATTTCAACTGCCAAAAAATTGTTACAAAATTCGTAATACATTTTGTCTTTTTAGTGTAGTAGAGACGGTCAATGTGCATCACGAAAATGCCATTGGTTCACTCAGAAATGCTTGTGTAAGTATAAATTTTTTTTTTTACTAAACGTCACCCGTTGAACAATCGCAAAGGCAACCTAACTGGCTTTCATTCTAATCATTTTTCTCCAGAAATGGAAACCTACCGGCGTTGTCTCACGGACCAAAGTGGCATGACTATCTAGGGTAGGTGAGCAATCCAGGGCAAAAGGGAACGTCTCATTTTCATCAATTCTCGATTTATGTGAGGCACGACTAGAGTTAACGAAAAATGTGACAACTCCTTCTAGTACAAGTGAAATTTCCTGTCATATAATTTTAGATAATAATTTTTTTGAAGAACATAATAAAAGTTTTAGGAGAATGCAAAAACATCAAATAACTTTTTCTTTATAATATACCTGAAGCATCTTGATATTGTACATTTGCAAAAATCTTACGAAAAAATTATACGGAGCGAGACATCTCTAACCGATCATTAATAAATCGGATCGTGAAAAAAAATCAATACTTCGACAAAAACATTGAAATATTTTTATTGATGTGGCAAAGATAAATAGAACGATAATGAACGATAAATTCCAAATTCCCTCATCTCATCAGTGCAATACATATAAATATTTTCCTACAGACAACTTAATTGCAATTGAATCAATAGATCGAAAAATGCAAACGGTATAAATAGCTCGCAAAAGGCATTACTTGTCGGTATTTGCCTTTCCAATTCAAAAAGAAAGAAAAAAATCATTCAGGATGAGAATCAGTTCGATCTTCGTCGTCATCGCTATGGTCTTGGTAGCGGTTTCTGGGTGCAGACGAAAGGGGGAGTTTGTGAGTAAAATAGGAGAGCAATAAATATGGTGGAGATCTCCCTAATTTTTTTTCAACCAAAACGTTCTAATTTGCTCCTCCAAAAAAGTTTTCTTGATTTTGCGGACCACAAAAATTTTAAAGAGACACATTCCAAATTTTCAATACGCTTTATGTGAATTTCAGTGTACCTACGGCGGTAACTGCTGCTCAAAGAGGTGTACGATCTTCAATAAATGCCGTTGTAAGTACAATTTAACTTTCACTAAAAACTCTATCATTCGCTATGGCTATCATACATCGCTATTGCTGTTCAACATATGTGCATTAAAATTGTTTTACTCGGAAAATAGGAACGAAATTTCACCAGCTGATCTCCAGGGTGGCGTCAAAAAAAAAACTGACTTCAGAACTTATCAAATGTGCTTTGATTGCATTGCAATAACATACAAATTTATTGTACCCATATTCAATAGAGGGATGTAATAAAGTGTACGCATTAAAGATCATGATGTGTCGCCAGCATTTTCATCCATTAGATATAGACAATTCATCGAAGAATCCACGATTGGTCATACCCATTTACATGAGTATCAATTAAAGATTCAAAAAAAAAACAAACAAACAAAAAAAATTGACGATTCACAGTTTTAAGAGAAGACATAGGGCTCAAAGCTAGATATTTGTAGAAAAGAAAACCAAATTGAGGGAACTTACAAGTAATTCCTGTTCCCTTTGCCTTCGCTCCAGCTGATCCTGGGCAATCTGTTGCCTCACCCTTTCCCTGGCTGCTGCCTCAGCAGCCTTCTCCTTTTTTCTCTCCTCCTGGGCTAGTTTAATTTCTAGCTCCTGGTTACGCTGTCTTGCTGACTGCACGTCCTTACCCATCTTCCGTCGCTCAATTTCCCGAAGCCTCTCCGCCTCACGCTCCTTCTCAATCTTATGCTGCTTCTCGAGCTCAATCAGCTTTTTGGCGCGCTCAACTTTCTCCTAGAAATATTCAAATTTCAATCAGTTTTGTTTCCATCCAATATTCTTGCAGGTCACTTTATGCACTTATATTATAGCAAAATATACTGCATTTTGTGCACACAAGCATAATTTTTAGATACACTGTAGAACCACTACGATTTTTCTATACTCTGTCGTTAGCAAAGCCCGAATGGGCGCTTCGCGCGCTGAATTACAGTTTGAAAATTGAAGTAACAGCAGCTTTTCCGAAACTGGAGATACTGTTAATCATTGATTCCGAAAAAACGAGAGCTTTCAATTTTCCAATTTGGAGCAAGCATCTTTGGTTTCTTCTGCAATTATCGTGTGCATATAAAATTTTCAACACTGAACAGAATATGTGAAACACTCGAAACTTAATAAATTAACAGAAGCTCAAAAAATATTCTGTGTATATGATTTTCAATAACTACATAAGTTATGACAACTTGAACAATTGTCATACTTTTGAAAACTAAACTCGAATCGATATCCCAAATATCGATGTTTGTCGACGCAAACGCGATTACCAACCAACTTCACGATGTTATCTGACTAATCTGATCAAGCAATAAATGCATCACGATTGAAAAATAAATTATGACGGACCAATGAGGGATGGTCTTGCGTCTTTCGACTCTGACGATGTTCAGTTTTGTGTATGCGGTGTCTTGAATAGGATTGGAGATGCTGTTTTCAAAAAATCGTATCGATATTCTTAGTGACATTGTACCTCATGCGTTAATTCTGCTGGCTTTGTCTCGGTATTTTCCACCTGAGCAGGTTTTTCCGTGGAACTTGGCGCTGCTGTAGCCCCTGCTGAACTCGTCGTCTGCTCACTCTGAGCTCCTGCACTCTGTTCACCCCTAATAAAATCACTGGAACCTCCATTTTTCGTCTTCTGCACTTTCTCAAGGACACTATCAATTCTTTCCCGGAGAACTGGTACGATAGCTCTGCCAACAACGATCTCTATAGGATGTCCATTGTCGCCAATGAAGTAGAGAGAGGGGACGAACACCAGTTGGTAAATCTGTGTGAAAAATGTGTAGGACTCACTGTCAATTTCTAGTCTAATTGCAACGAAATCATCTTGCTCAAGGCGTGAGGATATCTCCAAGGAGTCGATGGCGTTAGCAGTCTCTGTGGAATCTTCATCCTTACCTAGGTTCAACATAAAGAACAGACAATACAAAATTTTGCGAATTAGACAGTATTTGTAGAAAAGAGACAATTTTTCAATTAACTTAAAATTTTAGGTCCACTAATTTCGGGTGAAAACACATAATACATCTTCATTATATGATGAGATATTCTCACAAAAAAGTGTAAAATAAACTTTCCACTCTTCAAATTGAGTGGTTCTCAATTTTGACAACTGTCAAAAAATTGGAAACGAAAAATTGTCCGAATAAAATTGACACGTGTTTGTACATTTTGACATCGTTAAAAACATTGATTAAAAAAAAATTGATTCACCCGAATAAAATTAACACTCTCAGTGAAGTGCATGTAGGTCAAGGCCATGAGGTGGACGATGATATGCAATAAAGAAAAATGGAGCGCAAATGGCTGATTAATTTTTCTTGAAAATTTGAATTTGTTGTGGGTATGGAAAAAACGGTGGAAAATCTGAGGGGCGTGTTTTAGGAAAGGTATAAATTGGTCGAATGAGTAACTAACGTAACTAATGTAATTGGCATCACCATAACCTAAGCGTAAATAGTCATACCTGCAACGAAAACGACAAAAACCGCTTTTCGTGATTTTGAAGCAGCCACTGCTTCGTTTATACTTCCGGAAAACCACTTCATTGTTCCGCAAAGTTTATGCCACTTGAGTTAAGCCTAATTTTAGGAATAATTACACACAGCTACTAGGTGCCGGATGACGTAATTAAGAAAATTGCGGTATTATTCAGAAGATAACGAGAATTTGACATACGTCGAAAAACGAACTAGACGTCCATCATGGCGTGTCATACACGGGCTCCGCTCTGATTGGTTATTGAAGTTTCCCGGGTTTGGTTAGGTCCGTTATGAAAAAATAGGGTGATAACTGGCATGTGAAGTCTCGGGCATTTTTTTTAAATTCTCTCTCAGAAGTTTCACAATATTTGAGGAACATCACAAATTTTCAAACATTTGAAATTTCAGAATTTTTAAAATCTCAACTGATTGAACAATTTTAACAGTTTGAAGGGTTTCCATAATTGGTTGAACTTGGATTGATTTTGCAAATTCTCGAATTTCTCTGCCAACAAATTTTTAACATCTCTTTGAACTATTTACAAACCTTCGAAATTTTTTACGTTTGAGGAATGCCGATTTACGAAAAAATCAAACACCTTGGAAATTGAATATATATATATATATATATATATATATATATATATACTATAGTTGAAAAGAATGACGAATTGTCATAACATTATTTTGAAAAATCTCAGCGGTTTTAGGAGCGTTTTAAATTCTTCAAGCATGACCAATTATCAAAACTTTTTTGAAAATTTTGAAGAGTACAAAACTTCATAACAAAATGTACAGATGTAAAATGTCAAAACTGTCCAAAACGAGAAAGACAGAGAGAGAGAGCGGTAGAGAGAGATAGAACTAGTTGACAAACATGGTGGACGTTATGTTTACGACAGTTCACTGTGCGTCGTCGAACTAAAAGTTTCCGGAGTTTTGCATTTTTTTGGACACTAAGAATTGAGGGGTCGGTGTCACTTGATTTTAATTCTCAATTTAATAAAACATTTGATTTCAAGGTAAAACAATTTTTTAAGGTTATGCGAACTTGGTGTATAGATCAGGCCTAACCTCTTCAGTGGCTGTCACAAATAGAAAAGAAATCGTAAATGTGTAGTTCCATTTTTCTGCAGTCACCTCAGCATTAATTTTTAACAAACTTATATAGTTCCAGTTAAATTTTCACTTCGAACTTTTCAAACTAGATTCTCCTAGCAATTTGATGAATTCAATCACATTTGAACATATAACAATAACAAATACTGACAATTGTTTGAATAAACGTGATCGTAAAATTCCTGATTTGTCAAATTTTTTGGTTGTATAAATTTCGAATATGTAAATTGTTGATTCTTTCTAAAATTTTTTAAAATTTTATTTGGAAACCAAGTTTGCAAGCCACTAGAACTTGCGAAACAGCTGTTTTTCAATTGTGTATATTACTCCAACTTCCATGTAGTCGATTTAAACTCAAGATCTAACAGTGAAAGCAAGAAAATAGTATAAGCTCTATGGGATCCCTCGCAAAAATTTAATTTCCCAAATACAATCATTATCACTCATTGCTTTATCTATTCCAGCCTGGTTCATCTTGCAAAATTAATAATACGACAATCATAGAGTGAACGATGGGGAAACACGAGCCTGGAACTCCTAAGTACATAGCCAATAAAATCAAGTCCAAAGGCCTTCAGAAGCTACGATGGTACTGTCAGATGTGCGAGAAACAGTGTCGAGACGAGAATGGCTTCAAGTGTCACACACTATCCGAGTCCCATCACAGACAACTTCTATTATTTGCAGATAATGCTCACAAATATATGGACGAATTTTCCCAGGAATTCTCCCACGGTTTTTTACACCTACTGAAACGCCAATTTGGCACACGACGTGTACCAGCAAATCGAGTTTACCAGGACTATATATCAGATAAGGGCCATATACACATGAATGCCACCATTTGGCTCAGCTTAACAGCCTTCGTCAAGTGGCTAGGAAGATCCGGAAAATGCGTCGTTGACGAGACTGAAAAAGGTGATAATTTCAATAAAACCGTCTGATAACGACCTTGTCTCTCCCTACTTAAAACGTCTAAAAAACGATCAACATTCGTGAAATCACCAATGATATGACCAATACTTGATTATTAAAATTCTTCACTAAAATTTTTAGTGAAGTAACTAGAATAGTTAACTACCATAAAAAGAAACAGTCAAAATTTTCTGAAAAATTGGATTAGCTTCTCTGTGAGTGGTTGCAAGGGAAAATCCTATAAGACATTTTTTGTAAATAATTTTATTTCCAACAAAAAAGTTATGTATGAAATTTCTCTACATCGACTCACTCTCGAGATTTATATGACATTTTGTTAAAGATGGCGTAGGAATAGTTTTCACAAAATGCTTAATACTTCAATTAATTTCTCCCACGTGCTAATGCCTACCCGATGTTTTCTTATTCCAGGATGGTTCATCACGTACATAGATCGCGACCCAGAGACCCTCGCACTTCAAGAAAAGAAGGCGAAAAAGGAAAAAATGGACAAGGACGATGAGGAGCGAATGATGGAGTTTATTGAGAAGCAAGTTGAGCAGGGACGTCATGAGACCTCCGACCCATCCGAAGACACTGCAACGCCACTTTTGCGTTCTGAAGAAGACGGGCCCCTTATCCTAGAACTCAAATTGATGAAACCTAAACCAAAACTCATGGGTCCACCACTAGCTCTTCCTCCAAGACTCGGCGTACCTTCCACCTCAAAAACCTCAAAAATCAAGGAAGAACCTCAATCCGAGGAGGAAGCAGAAGAAGAAGCTCGACGAAGTCCTACTCCTGGTGAATCTAGGGGACATTATGGGTAATTTAATTTCAGTTTAGTTGATGCTGGCCATGAAGTGATAAACTAGGATAACTTAGCTTGACCTCAGCTTCAGGTTTTCGCAAATATTTCGAAATCTGTTTTTAAAAATCCCAATTCTCTCAAGCTAGTTGCAGGGTCAACTCAACATGATGTATAAGACATTCTTCATCAATTTAGTTACTCTGCATCGTTTGATTCCTAATGCAGGCTTTGTGGTCTTTACGAAAAAAAATAAATCGTTGTTTCGATTTGCTTTAAAGTTATGTAGAATGATATGAAACGTAAAAATACGAAGTTTGGGTATACAGTCTGTGAGGACTAATACACTCTCATATTTTTTCACAGAAATTCTAAGGAATCCTCATCAAAGTCACATACAAAAAGGCTTGCTTCGAACCCTCCCAAAGATGACCACCTTTCAAAAAAACGGAAACGAGAGAAAGACTCCAAAAAACACGAAAGTGAATCCTCATCCTCGGGAGGATGGCTTCAAGAGGGGCTAGTCGTGAAAATCATCACAAAAACTCTAGGACAAAAATACTATAAAGCCAAGGGCGTAATTCAGGGTGCAGTCATGGAATCTGGCTACCTGGGGAAAGTAAAACTAAATTCACCAGAGGAAGTCGAGGGCCACGTTGTTAAACTCGATCAAGAACATCTGGAGACTGTGATACCAGCCATTGGGAGGGAAGTTTTGATTATTCAGGGAAAGCATAAAGGCGAAAGGGCGATAATTAAGAGGGTCAGGGTTGACGAGTACAGTGTAGATGTGGAAGTTCTGAGAGACGAAAGGTATCTCAGAAAATTACCTTATGAATTTGTTTGTAAATACGCGGCGAGTAACTCGTAATGAAATGTATTTTTTAGGAAATTGTGTATTTAATTGGTGTTTTGGTGAATATAGAAAAATTATTCTTGTATTTGATTTTCGAAAGAAAAATAATCACTGTGCAGTCCTTGGAGGTTCAAAGGAGTCGTGGCTCCCAACGTCATATTGTATAGAACAACATCTGTTCATATTTTTCATTCTATTTGTGATTTTTTTTTTTATAGGCGAAAGTTTGATTTGACCGTACGCTTTCCTTAAGCTCCTCAATTTAAGATGCATCTCGATAAATTGTTAGCAAGTTGAGGATTCAATTGCATCTAGCAGAGGTAGATATTTCGTGAATAGTTTTGGTTGATTTATCGAGGGATTACGAATGCGAGAAGCAGCTGCAATTGGGTATTTGCATGATTTTTATATTCATAAACATTGGATATCTTTACATTCTATATAAGTTTTAAAATTTTTTGAAAAAAAAAAATTCGATTTTGTTCAAAAAATTTTAATAATTTAATAAATGAAAAAAAAACAATATTTAAATGAATAAGTAGCCCCATCTCGCGTATGTGACGTCACGATGCCTATTTCATTTGAAATTTTCAGCGCCAATCTCGTAAGCACGTAGCAAGTGGGAAACACTCGTGTTGAGTTGTGCTTGATGAAAAATACATCTGATAGTGTTCTTTATACTAAAATACAATTATTTATGACCACTTTTGGTCATTAAATTGTTTAAATTTTTAGGAACAAAATCAATTTTTTTTTCTTTCAAATTTTTTGAAAAATTATATAGAATGTAAAAATATTCACAGTTTATGAATATAAAAATCATGCAAATACCCAATTCAATCGGCGAATCCATCTGCGGGATTAGAAAGCAGTCTCAATGGATATAGAGGCTGGTGGAGCACATTACTTTGGGTAAAATGTTTGGGGAATCCAAGGATTTCTATCAAAAGATGGAGAGAATTGAAAAGGCGTTTGTGACGACGAGGTTTCACCACTGAGACGACTGGGTTCGTGAAATCTTACGAGCTTTTCATGGAGACTTAAATTCCCTCGAAATCTAACTCTGTTTTTTTATTTAGTTATAGAGATTTCATGAAAATATTTCGATATTCCAAGAACATTTTAAATTGCACACGAAAATGTGAAAACCCTTTTTGAAGGATTTAATGCATCTGAAAAAATTAACAAATCTCGACTTCATTTTGCCAAACTGCTCTTTCCAGAAAATCTCAGCACTGGAATTTTTTTATCAATTGATGGTATTAATAAATTAACACGTTTGTGATTAAAAACATGTATTTCCAACCTCTTACTTGAAAATACTATTGCTATGATACTAATCAGAATCATCAACCTCATCAGTGTACCCCATCATAGTCTGATAATCCATTGGGTTTCTAAAGTCAACTGATGCGATGTTGTACAGTCTGCTCCCGTGCTTGTGTTTCGCCTCTTGGAAGGCATTTGTAGGATACCGGTGCTTCCTCGTGATGTCTCCTGCCTTAAACGTAATATACCTCTTGAATGGTGGCATGTTCCCAATGAGGACCATCCTGTACTCTCGCTTGCCAGCGTCATTCCATATTCGCAGAGGTGTCCTCCGCAGAATGAATAGAGTAAATATGTTCATCGCTAAATAACCTAGGTAGGTAATATGAAGCTCACGTTCCTTTTTGTAACCAATTGGACTGAGGCCTCCGGTAAAAATCTGCGGAGAATTTCAAGTTCTTCATGAATATGAGATAATGACATCAATCGAAATTTTTTAAGGATGCTCTGGCAAGATTGAGGGTTACTAAAAATGCGGCTAGAAAGTGCATCCAGTTTTTTTATATACTATCCAATACATTTAGAAACGATGTGCAAAATATCACGTCATGCGATCGACCGAGAATAATAACAATTTGTATTTTCAGTTTTGGTCAAATTTGTACCAAAAAAAAAAACGAATAAATTCATACTTATTTCGATAGAACCTGTAAATTTTGTTCGAAATTTATAAAAACTGTTTTATGACTTTTGTTTAGAATTGTCCAGTTAAGTATTTGGAAAACTATGAATTTGATAAAAGTTTAAGAAATGAAATTTCTGAATTTGTGCAGATTTTTGAACGTTCTTTCAACTTTAGTATTTTTTTTATTATTATAATAATTAAATTTCCGAAAAATATTGATCGTTTCATTGGATGATAGACACCACTGTAGAAGTATCTTAAATCCATTGAAGTACAAACAATATCCTTCATCATTTCTAGTATTTAGATATTTAGATATATATATATATATATAGTATGTACGTCAAATGCCATTACACACCATTGGATAACTTGCTATAGGTTGTATATGGAATATGAAGTATAAGTATGCAGAGCCCATCATAACGAGGGAGACGATGCTTAGAGGATAGAAGACGTAGATGTACTTGGTCAAATTGCTGCGGTAGATTAACTCAAAGGAAGGTGGAACATTGTCCGAATTGCGAAATTTCACTTCAGTTCGCAGACTCGTATGTTTTTGAACGGGTCTGCCAGCATCATGGTGCATGAGAGTTCGGAAGTGGAGGTTGGGCCTTGACATTGGTGTGGCATTTTTTTGGATGCATTGCGAGACAAATCTAAGGAGCTTTATCATATTCAGGGCTGGAAGTAGAAAAAAATTATATGAAACCTAGCAAAATATAATACAATTTTGGTGTTCAAGAAAACGTAAATTTTTTTTTCAAAAATCCCATTTATGAATTCTAAAAATGCGAAATTTTGACAAACTCGACTGATTTAATATTTTATGCAGATTACTTCAATAGTTGCCCATGGGCATATATCCATATTGAGTTCTTAGACTGAGAAGAACATTAGAACTCTTATTAGGATGAACCAAAACATTTGTATATCTTCCGGAAAAATCAACTGACGGCTATAATTTGCACTCTATCTAGTAACTAATATTTATGATTTTTGCAAATATTGTGTCAACGTGTCTCGGGATTCCATTACAATATTTTGTTAAAAACAAAGTAGTTATCGCTCCATTGAAACTTACCATCCGTTACATTCCAATGTTCATTAAAAGTTGCTCTTTTTCATTGCGTCAAAATTGGCAAGTGATTCACGATTATATGATTTTTGTTCCTTAATTAATTGACTATCAATTGATTATGGGAATTGAAAATATTGACCATTTTTAATGTAGTTTTAACTGTCACAAATCGTGAAAGGAAATAACATCGACTTTTGGAGAAAAAATATGTTTTCTTATACATATATAGGGCTTATGAATTTAAGAAAGTCCCTGAATAATTGTGAGGTAGCAGGAACATTGTTGTTGTTATTATTTTTAGGGGTACTTACCGTTGATTTGTATTGGTTAAGAGTATTGTTGTTGTTTTCACACGTTTTCAATCATTGTTTTTCTCGGTTTCAAAGTGCTTTGAAGTCTCACGTGTATTGAGGGGTGCACAGCGACTTGAAGTTAGGTTTAACACGTTCCAAGCTGGAAAAAACCACTAGTTTTTAAATTGTTGGAGAACCGCATGATTTTTTTTCATACGGAAGAAATTAGTACATTCATTGGTTTGTAAGGAAATAAATGATTATTGCTTCCTTTCATTGCAAGAACAATATTGTAATTTCAAAGTTCAAAAAAACAGGGGAAATTGTTCCCTCAACATTTGAAAAACCTTTGACGTTCACTGTCAGCGAAAACCTTTTCAAATTTTTCTTACAATATTACCTCGGAATTTCCAATTAAATATTCAGTTTTGAAGATTCTAACATCGGCAGAAATCTTGACCGATGTGTATTCAAAAACTCCGAAAAATCCAAAAATTTGCATGTACGAGACACGCTTGAATAGAATAAAAATACGGAAATATTTGGAAAGTTTCAATAAATGTAGGAAGAGGTTTGAAGGTGTCTCCAATATCTCAACTCCCCAGAATTCCCTAGAAATCCCCTATAGAACGCGTGCCCTTTCCCAATGCATGTTTAGTACCGTTCAAAAATGGCCGCAAGTGTGAACGGTGTGTTTGGCAAAGATTTGCAGGATGCAATTTTACAGAGTAAAATCTTGGTTATCGGTGCCGGAGGCATCGGTTGCGAGATCCTCAAGAATCTCGTGATGACCGGTTTCAGAGATATCGAAATTGTATGTATAAAACTTCCATTTTTACATGAAATAATTAAGCCGCGTCCCAGACGCGCATCTCCCCATTTTCCGCCTTATTCCCCTGATTGTTGAGTGTTTCTCATTTGAATTACTATTGTTTCAGCTCGATCTGGATACAATTGACGTCAGTAACTTGAATCGTCAATTTTTGTTCCAAAAACAACATGTTGGAAAGTCCAAGTCAGCTGTGGCACGTGAAACCGCCTTGACGTTCAATCCAGACGTTAAAATTGTATCTTATCATGATAATATTACAACGTGAGTATCTTATTACTTTACCAAAATTGTGAAAGCAATCATTGAGGTGAGAGAGCTTTTTTTCTAGATGAGAGAGCTTTTGGAGAATGGTTGTGAAAAGAGGTTGTGCTATTTACGCCAAAAAATTATCTTGTCATTTTATATTTGAACTGAAATGAACATTGGGTGGACGTAAATATATGTTAATTTCTCTCGAAGAATTAAATAGGAAAAATGCACGAAAGTTTCTCAATGTTTCATGACCTTCGACTTTGAAATTTATATATATTTCTATACATATATATTTTCATCTACATATATCTGGGTGTGTTTCCCTCGCATAACTATACCTTCAAGATTATTCGATCAGCTTGAACTGTTTTCTTTGATTGCGAGAGTGGAATAAACAATAAGGAAGAAGTAGGAAATACAAGAAGAAAATTTTTGAGAAGTGAAATATTGGAGTTGACGAGGCTGTCGACAAATAATAGGATGAGAGTGGGGTAATGAAATGTTTGCAAGTACATGTACCACAAAGTGGAAACTGAGAGTTTTCATTAAAAGTTTCATAGGTAATTGCAATGAAAATTGATGGATGGTATAAACAAAAACAAGAGGGAATAAAGTTCAGAGCTGAGTTACATTTTTTAATGGTATGTAAATTTTTCAAACAACTCTCTTGATGGCAACTTGTGCAAAAGGTACTTTTGCTTTAAAAAAATCTGTCTTTTTATTTTTGTAATACCTCCAGGGAGAGAAAAGCCCAATTAAATCAACATATTTTGAGGTCGGTGAATTTTCCCGATTATCGTATAACTAAAGTTTACTGCATCGAACTTTATAAAAGGAACAAAAAAATTGAAAATAGAGTAAAAGATAATTCTCAACTTTATGAAAATGTTTGCAAACTATGCTCAATTTCATCTCGCGTATAGAGACCTGCACGTGATTGAATATTTGTTAATTCTAATGAAAATTTCAAGAAGTTACTCACCAACTAAAACTTGTACTCCTCGTATTTCTCAGCGAAAATTACTTCCTAAAATTTCTAAAAGCGCCGCTGATGGCGTACAGTATAATGATCTGATGAACCTTATATCGAATTTAATTTCCTCGTTCGACCTTCCTGATAAATGGAACCATGGCGTGGGAAGCTATTGGTAATTATTTTGGCTTCTCATCTCATCAGACTTTGCTATTCTTCCCTCGAAATTACTATTAGAATATTCTTGAAGGTTCTAAATATACTTACAAAACTCCGTAGACAAGTTCATCTGATCTACATTAATTTTTCTTCTCATTCTTTTCAGATCAGACTACGGTCTCTCCTTCTTCAAGCGTTTCTCCCTGGTGCTCAACGCCCTGGATAACCGTGCGGCTCGCAACCACGTGAATCGCATGTGTCTCGCTGCTGACATTCCCCTGGTCGAGTCAGGCACTTCCGGTTACGACGGCCAAGTAGAGCTCATAAAAAAGGGCTTGAGCCTCTGTTACGAATGTCTTCCCAAGCCTGCCCAGAAAACCTTTCCAGGCTGCACAATTCGCAATACACCAAGCGAGCCAATTCACTGTATTGTCTGGTCGAAACACCTCTTCAACCAGCTCTTCGGTGAAGAGGACCCAGACCAGGATGTCTCACCGGATACAGCTGATCCTGAGGCCGCTGGAGATAAGGCTGGTGCTGAAGCCCTGAATTCCGAATCCAACGAAAAAGGAAATGTCGAAAGAGTTTCCACTCGTCTCTGGGCACAAAATTGTGGCTACGATCCAGAGAAGCTCTTCACAAAGCTCTTCCACGACGACATCAAGTACCTGCTTTCCATGGACAATCTATGGAAAAACAGACGACCTCCAACGCCTTTAGATTGGAAAAACCTTCCCGATGTGGTAGCCGGCTGCAGTAAAGAGACAGAATCGGAGAATGGTCTCAAGGATCAACAGAAGTGGTCAATATCAAAGTGCTTCGACATATTCTCCAACGCCTTGAAGAACCTGAAACATAATCTTGAAGCTCTACGAGAGAAGTCACCAAGTGATCACTTGGTATGGGACAAGGATGACCAAGATGCTATGGATTTCGTTGCAGCTTGTGCTAATATCAGAGCTCACATATTTGGAATTGCCCAAAAATCTAGATTCGATGTTAAGTCAATGGCTGGGAATATTATTCCGGCTATTGCTACGACTAATGCTATTGTTGCTGGTGTTGTGGTACTACATGCATTCCGAGTACTGAAGGGCTTGCTAGAGGAGTGCAAATCTGTATACCTGAGGCCACAGCCCAATCATAGGGGACACTTGTTGGTGCCTGAGAGGTGTGTTAATCCACCAAATCCTAAGTGTTATGTTTGTGCACCAACACCATCAGCTGTGCTCTCTTGTGACACCACCAAGATGACGATTGCGGAGTTGAATGAGGTGGTGTTGAAGGGACGACTGAATATGCTGGAGCCTGATGTGATGGTCGATGGCAAGGGAGTCGTGCTGATCAGCTCCGAGGAGGGAGAGACGGAGGAGAATAACGAAAAGGTAGAAATTTCATTTTATGTGAAGTGTGAAAATAAAACGAAAATTGAATGAATGAGAAGGGTATAGGTTAATTACGTTTTGATTAATTACAGATTTTGGAGGAACTTGGTGTCAAGGATGGAACGATCCTGAAGGTAGACGACTTCCATCAGAACTACTCCCTAACTGTGACAGTTGTTCACAGAGACAAGCCATCTTCTAGGGTAGATGAGCCCGACTTTTTGGTTGTAGCCGATGAGAAGGATTTGAAGCCCAAGGAGGAAGAGACTCCTGCAGGAGAGGGTGAAAAACCATCGACGTCGAATGGCCAGGTTGGGGATTCGGATGACGATTGTGTCGAGGTTGATGCCGATATGGAGACAGAGACATCTGAAATTCCACGTGATATTCCTGCTAAGAAACGGAAGAGTGGATTTGGGAAAGAAGTCCCCAGCCCGAAGAAAAGAAGGACAGAGGCACCGAAGGATGATGCTGATGATGTTGATGATGACTGCTGTATTGTAGATCATGACGAAAATGTGAGTAAATTTCGGGGTGACGAAGACTAAGGGCATGACATTGACAACTCACAGAGTTCAATTGCATACATGTTCTCTGTGATATTCATATTTTTGTAGCAAAATACTTGATAAAAATTCAAACATAATCGTGAGGAAATTTCTTGAGTGTACAATATTTTTCAGAATTTTTCAAAACCATTGGAAATAATAAAATCTATTCTTTTAAAAATTCGCAGGGTGGACAGAATGACAATCACAAAACATCGCCGAAGAAACCACCCCAGAAAAGAGTGAGGAACTCGACGGACGACGAATGTCAAATAGTGTTTGAGGAAGGAGATAATGTCATCGTTTCACCCATGAAGAAACTAAATTCTGCTAATTAAGAGGTAGAAGGTCAACCCTAGACTGGTCATCTCATTTCGACATTTTTCTATTTCTGTCATCGTAACAATATATTACAAATAAGTACCTAATTTTTTATTCTCCAATTTTCCCGACCTATTTCAGAAATAAAATGATAATTTTTCTGTTTTCGAACGGGTTATTTAATCACTGTAATAATATGAGAAACAAACCATTGGGAAATTGCATGAGAGGTGATCAATTTAGAGGTAAGATCCTCATTAGTAAATACTTCTTGTTCTTGGTACCGAAACCCTGTGTTTCAAAATTATTGAAAATATCGCACAATTTTATGTTGAACATTTTATTTCTTCACAGAAACATTTTGTGATTTTTTTTCCTTAATGTTTGAAGCAACAGGGAGTGCTTCACTTCATCTGAACTCAATGAGGATTTATACTGTACTTTAGTAGGGAAATGGTCAATTGAGTTGAGTTTGGTTTTAGCTTGACGTCAGTTGTTGCTCATTATCTCAAAACCTAAAGTACATTTCGAAATTTGCACTCGATAGAAATTTATAGCTCGCCTTGTGGGCTACAATAAAGGTGGATATGGAAATATCCCTATCTTGTGTCAGTTTTGAGATATTTGCTGACAAGACAGCAAATGGCTCTAGCTGCATTATTTATTCATATCACAGGTTCATTCCAACAAAATTATTTTCAAAAATATTCTACCACCGCTGTACCGAACAATAATGACTATTTTATTCCTTTTTATTAACGTTCAGATGAGGAAAATTGGCTGCTCAGTTCATTAGGAGTTTCTTATTCTTGCATATGACATGTGACATGTGACGATTGCAGAAGATTTGTATGGAGAGCAGACGAGATAATAAATAACTTCCATTTCTATGGAACCAGATTCTTTTTTATAGTTGATGATGTTTTATGAAAATTCGATATTTGTGGAGTAAACGTACAATGAGATCATTTTTTTATTGCTTATTAAGAGCACAAAACTTAGCAACAATTTTTTTTTATTACTTATTTCAGAATTATGAAGTTTTAAAAATTTTCCACCGGCTTCGAAACTTTGTTACATTTTGGGCTGATATTTCTTATATGTTCCTGAATTTTGCAATTTTAAAAAAATTTCCAATTGCACATTTTTTTCCATTTTTAAAACTTTCAAAATATTCAAAATTTCCACGAATTAAAAAATCCTGTAAATGTAAAAATGTAATTATGTGACTATTCTACCCATTTAACCGTGAAAATTTCTACGCCGCAAAAATCGATGGTAACCGACTCGTAGAATCTCAGTTGAGATTGTCATCATCTCTCAACTAATTTAAACTTTTCTTATTTAATACCAGGAGAACTAAGATTCTAATTCATGCAGGATCTCCCCATTACCGTTTTGCCCCAATAGCAGTAGTTTCCATTGAAAGATGTTTTCAGACTTGAATGAGCACTCTAGTGACTTTCCAACTGTTTCATCGTGTGGTCCACTTGTGACGTGTTTCGTTCTCACACTTTGTACAATTTTTCCGATTTCCTGAACTTGAAAAAAATTTCTATTCCTCTTCTGAAGTTTCAGTTCTCTGGCGCGTCAGGAACTACCCGCCTATATTTTTTTTCGAAATTTTTTCTAATTTCAAATTCTATGTAACGCTTTCAAGGGAAGCGCTGCAGCGCGAGTGGTGGAGGGGGCGTTACGAAACCGCCGACATGTCACAGCGCTGTAGCGGAATGGTGAGAAGAGCGTGAACGGAGGGTATTGCTAGTGTCAATCATGGGGAAAACCAATGCAGAACGTTGCAAAGAATGCTTTAAAACCAAAAAAAACAAAAACAGTATCCAAAAATGCCAGCGAACGAGGGATGTCTCGGTCCAGAGCAAAAGCAAACACAGTTTGCGACCTGAAAGAAAGGAGTAATCGAAAAAAAAATCAATACTCCATGTACTTGCGAGGGACTGCAATATTTCATTTTTCCTCTATTTTTCTACATGCCTCATACGCGCTCACGTTATAATCAAACATCTCAAAGTCAACTCTATACCGCTCGTATAATTTTTTCAACGTAGCCGTTGTCAGTGTCGATAAATAATTGCATGTTCGATGAAAATTCGTGGCGCCACCGCGTGTTTGTCCCACTTTCCTCAAGTTCCATCTCATTGCTTTGGAGTTGAGCTTCGTGAAAATATGCCGGAATTCATGAATATGTTCATCATCAACTTTTAAAACATAATCAAAATTCATTTGACATATTGAACAGTGCGAGTGATACTGACTCCAGTGCTCGTCATCGTTGTCTTCCGGTTGCGACAAGAGCCACAGAACAAATTCTTCGAACGATGGAATGAGTTTCAATCTGAAAAGTTCGAGATCAAGATATTTTAACTGAAGAATGTTTCTTATAGTTTTGGTTTTCATTGCAGTTGAAAATATGTATCATAAGTCAAAATGGTTTTCAGATTGTTTTGGAAGTCCCTCTTCTGTTAGGATATATATAGATATATCGTTACCTTAAAAAAGAAAAAAAACAATGAGAGGGAAAAATTAAAGAATGAAATTCAATCTTCAGTCCGTAATTTTTCCGAATGAGCGAACAGGGAAAATGGCTCCTATTGGATTTTTCTCCATGTAATCACTGACAAACGCAGTTAGTATTTACCGTCTATTGTTGTAGAATATTCGTTGCATTGGACTCGGCACGGTCTCGTTGAAATGAAACAATTCTGGCCGCGTTAGGTGAAATATTCGCGGTGCGTAGATCCATGCCTGGTCACTATATTTGGAATTATCCTCAATTCGACTTCTGTAGGTGGATACCAAGCGCTCGAACGGGTGTCGCACTGCTAGGAATTTGAAGACTCCCATGTCATCGATGAGATTCAGGAATTCTTCGATGCTCACTGGTGATAAAGCTGCACTCTCTCTAAGCGAAACGTGAACTCATCTCAATTTTAAGGTTGCAAAAAAATTCAACATGCCCGAATGCGCGCTTCGCGGGCTGAATTGCAATTTGGAAATTGAAGTAACAGTATCTTTTCCGAAGCTGGAGATACTGTTAATCATTGATTCCGAAAAAATGAGAGCTCTCAATTTTCCAATTTGGAGCAAGCATCTTTTGTATTTTCTGTAATTATCGCGTGCATATAAAATTTTCAACACTGAACAGAATATGTGAAACACTCGAAACTTGATAAATTAACAGAAGCTCAAAAAATATTCTGTGTATATGATTTTCAATAACTACATAAGTTATGACAACTTGAACAATTGTCATACTTTTGAAAAGTAAACTCGAATCGATATCCCAAATATCGATGTTTATCGACGCAAACGCGATTACCAACCAACTTCACGATGTTATCTGACTAATCTGATCAAGCAATAAATGCATCACGATTGAAAAATAAATTATGACGGACCAATGAGGAATGGTCTTACGACTTTCGACTCTGACGATGTTCATTTTTGTGCGTGCGCTTTCTTGAATAGGATCCAAAAAATCAAAAATAAAAAAAAAGGCAACTTACTTGTAATAATTGCGTTGTATTACAATTCCCCGGAGTTCAGCGAAAAACTTAGTAAAACTTGAAGACGCAACTTTGCGAATCCAGCAAAAGAGCGCATTGTGCGTTGGTGCATGGAAAAAATGCGTTCTCTCCAAGCTTGTAGTTTTATTGTATTTTTCACACACCATAGCAATTTTCTGGAGGGAAGATTCAATTTTTTGTGCATTGATTGGTGTTTCGGATGCGTCTATCACCGGGTCCATCGTCGGTGAGGCTGGATGGCTAAAATTGCGCGATTCATGCGCCACTGATTTGGCGCGAATCGAACGATTAATCCTCACGAGCAGCAACAATAGACAAATTGATATATATAGAAGGAGATAGAGGGCATATTTTGGTATGTGCTTTTTCGAGCCCATAGTGACAACTGACAACGCTAATGTGGGATGGATCCTCCGAGATAATCGACACTTCCGCTCGGTTCAGATTCAACTTTTCTGATTGCCCTATCGGGACAATTGTTAACTTCAAACAACTTCGTCGGGTTTTTTTTGTTGGGGGAGTTATCAGAGTTTTGAAAGTTCGAAATTTTCGGAGCATTTTGGAGATAATTTTTTGAAAAATTTATTAGGTCAGTTGCAAAATTGAGAAATTATCAAATTTGAAAATAGCCAAATTTTTAAGATTATAAAATGGAAAAAAATAGTACCTGTCAAAAGGTGTTGAAACAAATTTTTGAATGCAAAAATAACTGAAATTAGAAATTTTGAAACTTCACTGTACGTACAAAAATTTTGCATGCAAAATTTTAACAATATTTTCTTTGAACTTCACAAATTTCCTAAAGATGGAAAAAAAATATTCTCTGTAATTAAAATTTTCAGTAATATGGAAACTTGTAACCCTTCGAAAGTAAAACAGTATAAAAAAAAATCAGAAGATTAGAAAAAAATTGTGGATGCTGGGTCCAATAAGGTGATCTCCGCTCTACCCCGATTCAATTTCTCCAATGATACTATCTGGGAAAATATCAGCAAAAAACAACACCTTACTTTTGTATTATTCGGTATATTAACTGATACATAATTAATAATACATTGCACTAGGTTAATAAATAAACAAGAAACAACTTCAGTAGGAAAACATTGAGTGAGACTCGGTCAACTGTACTCTGGGTCTGAGGTTTCTTAAACTTGGGAACTTGCTTAATCACGTTAGTTGAGCTTGACAGGTAAATTCCAAAGGCGAAGACCATGAAGACATTTCGGGGCCGCCAGAAATTTGAAAATAGTTACAAACTCGATAAGATGTTCTGTACAAAATCCCTTCCGATGCCAGCTCGGGATTTTGATTCGCCCAACCCTACACCTATGGTGCTCCACAAACAACCCAGCAGAAGCTAACCCGACAATTTCGTAGTGCTCGTGGTATTTCCCCTGAATACATCTCACGCTCAAAACTAGTAGGAATTATGCCGTAATAAAATCCGTGACAAGTGTCCTGAAAATTTCTAGCTTCCAAAACCGCTCCTCCCACTTGCTCCTTCATCTCCACCAACTGCTCGATGTCCTCGAAATACCCAGTGACAAAGTACAGTTGACTCATGTCACCTAAATAGATTTCCGCCTGAATAATAATAATAATGTCAGTCAATTTTTCCTTTTATCGTTTGTCCACTGCGTGCGGCTCTTCGCGGCAGCATGCGAAACCCCTGAATAAACAATGCTAAAGCAGCAACATAGAAAGCCAATACATCGATCGAGTAATATCTGGTGACTCCCATGTGCCTGTGGAGAGGAAGATTGAAAATTAATAATTTGAGATTACGCAGAAGAAGGGGACTCTTGAATCATTGGACTTACCTGGTGGAGCTTTTCATGTGCTCGGCCCCGCGATGTCTTGCTATGTATTCCACCCACCAAATCGCCAATTCCCTTGAGCTCAACGGCTGATCCTTCAACAATGCACTACGTCGTTTGGCAGCTTCTTTGTATGGATTATCTCGGGTGGATGCCACTTTGAGGATTGCTTCCCGTAGTCCATTTATTGACAAGCTCTCGAGATTGATTACACGAGCGTATCCCAGTTTCTCTGATGGTCAAGACAGAATTTAAGTTTGTAGACAGGGTACAAAGTAATAAGGCAAAGATTGTTAAGCCTTCTAACCGTTCAGCCCAGGAATAAACCAAAGTGGTATAATTCCTTTTTTTTCAACTTCCCAATTTTTCGAGAAGTTATCGTAATAACCTTTGAATCGATTTTTTTTATCGGAACCGTTCAAACCTTGCGGCTTATTAGTGACAATGTGTACATTAGTTGATGTCAAGTTTACATCGGCACGGGGTGCCGGTTTTTGGTTAGTTACCGCCATTTTGAATCTTCGAGACATCGGATTGGTCGAACATTCAAGCGCAACCAATCACAAGACTCCACTTATCGCGGCTAACTTCACGGCTGCTAACGGATGCAATTGTCATTTATTTGTATAGATATAGATACACAGAGATAGAGAATCCCTAACCAAAATGTGTAATGCGTTTCATCAGATGTTTGTCTAATTTTATCTCCACCATTATCTCCGAAAATTGACGATTGTAGATATACCCTGAGTTCATTCAATTTGATATTCATTCATTAGAAAGAGCATAACACCTCTGAATATTCTGTTCATTTTGTGGTAATAATTTGAGGTCCATGGAGATCAATGGTACTTGCGGTATTCACAGTTGAACTAGAGTTAACTATTGGGTGGGGACGAGGGGGGCGGGGAGGAATCCGGAATGAGATGGTCCACTTGTGAATGGAGTTTCAACTTCTGTGATTCAATTCGAGGAAGATGGAGATATGAGAGGCAGATTTACGTGAAATTTACGAACTTACATTTTACTCCGATCGCGGGAGTCTATGTGGGACGATGATTTTCAAACTCAAATGAGTATTTTATCCACTTTATAACTGTTTGATCTGTGAGGTGGTCTCCACTAATATACCAATGTAATTACAGGGAATTTGACGGATCAATATTGAGCCCTACGCTATCAGAGAATGTTTCGCGGTTAACATCCATCATCGTGTTTTACCAATATCGACAGATGCTTAAAATGTGAATAGATGAGGAAACAAATTGGAAAAGCTGCGAGTATGATTTTTGCCTTCAACCGGAAGCTGTACTTTAGTTTAAGAGTTGATTTTTTTAGGTCATTGTTTTTTGGTTGGAAACGACGCACAGTGGGGAGTAAAAGAGAGAGGGAGGGAAACACATACTCACCCACCCTCCTACCGACCTACCTACCCACCCACTCACCTACCCACTTACCCATCTACCCACTCACTCACCCACCCATCCACTCATCTACTTATCCACCCACCCCCTACCCATCCACCCACCCACCCACTTACTCACCTACCCATCCACCCACTCACCTGCCCTCCCACCTACCCACTCCCTACCCACCCACCCACTCACCCACCTACCCATCCACCCACTCACCTGCCCACCCCCTAGCCACACACACACAGAGGGACATGCATACAGACACACACATATGCCGTTTATTATAACTTAATTTCTGCGACACATGTATTTTGTAAAGCAAAGCTTATTCATGGACATATGAGGGCTCACCTTTTGCCCTCTAGCATACAGACGCCTAGGAATTTTATGAGGCTACCAACGTATTCAATTAGATGAATTCCACAAGTGCAGAAGACAGTACATAATTTACATGCAAGCATCCACTGGGTAAGTACATTCAATCTGTCTCCTTGTCAAGTTTGCAACACAAGAGTCCACATTGCACGAAAAATGTTCTACTCGAATCACACTGCTCACTGAATTTCATGAAAAGTTTCTTGTACCATAGAAATATTCATTTTTTTCTCCTCTCCCTCCTCCCCCACCCCCCTGCCTCTCTGACGAATCGACCCAGTACGCGCATACTTTAAAATTTTTTTTTGTTCATGCGAAAATTACGGAAGGGAGAGGAGCTTTCAACAAGGAGACTGGAGTAAAATACACAGGGGATGAATCTCTCATGTCTTGCTGAATATTGAATGTATTCGGAAAATGGGTCAGGTGACATTTTTTTTTTTCGCTGAGAATTTCATCAACATTCTTTTTTCCCCTCCACCGGAAACACATTTTCACGTCCACTCCAGCTACTTTCAACAGGTTCTCTCTCCGGTACACAACGGAGTCCTCAGGAAGTTGCGATGGGCTCTCGAGATCCAGCAGTGAGTGATCATTGACTTCAGCGTGGACCACCACGCATATTGTTGAAATCTTTCTCTCGTCTTCAAATCTGCGGATAATATACAGTGTTCCTCATGGGCGCACCCAAAGGTCTCATCCAATTCTTATGCTTCCTGCGCAGTCTGAACTTTCTTGCATCTTCCTTGAGTATGAATTACCGGCTTAAACTTGTGAACTGCATTTTTTCCGGAAACTACGGGGGCTACCTTCGTAAATTAATAATCCCCGGGTGCAAACTTTTTCATCGTTGCATGAGACCTCTAGGACAATGTATGGTCCATAATTTCCCACCATCTTTATATTTGTGTAGGTCTTCTTCATTGTGCAAGTCTGGGGATAGCTCATAAATCAATTTAATGAGGAATGCCGGGTAATTAGAGTGAAATGGGGATTCTTGGTGAAAAGTGGGATCATAAAGGTGGCAGTCAAGGGAGGACCACTTGCTTTGTTATACACAGAGGGAAACAAATGTTCAAACGAACATGCGCGTCCTCTCCAACAAGGCGGAAACTCTATGTAGTGCTACGTTTTATATTAATGAAGTGTGATGTATTGCTTTCAAAGTTCTAGCCACTTTGGATTACGCCGCTCAGTTGATTATCCCGGAACAATTGATGGAAATTAAAGGGCTGATTTGATTATGTTATAACGCACATTGCGACATGCTCTGCTGATTTATTGATGCAGCTTTCCAGAGAATTTTCATACGCGCTTTTTCATGTTCAGACAAAGTTTGACGGGCAAACCTTCATTGGAAAAAAATTCAAGTATTAGCACTTTCAATTACAGGCTTCCCATCCTGACTCCTACTAGTTTAATCCAGAATAACCGAGCTCTGTTTCACATTAATGTAATATGTTATACATTACACATTACAAGATAAATAGTATTTTGGAATAGCATTAACGTGAAGAAACCCAGCGGGGCGAGGACAGCAATGACCCGGGACTAGCCACCTCATGTGGGAGCGCTTCAATTTCTCATTTTCTAATGCAAACTATTGTTACCAAAAATTGGAGAAAAACTGTCTTGATGCTGGAAACCTTGCAGAAATTATTCATATTTTTTTAAAATTAATTGAAGGTGTCTGAGCGATGGAAAGAATAGAACGGTAGGACGGCGAGCGCTTGCCGCGTGAAGTGACCAGATACCCTCGCGGCGTAACGTGCAACGTTGCCGCGCATGCGCGTCTGCCCCCACTCGCTCCTTTGAACTCGGGGGTAGATAAGAAGCGGGTGTACACAAATCAAAGTTTCCTGAATTAGAATGCTTCCGCGCACGCGCGCAGGATAAGGCAAACGATATGCAAGAAGAAAAATATAATAGAGAAGAAAAATTTTATCTGCGAGTACCTTCTGATGACTCCCTGAAAAAGTTATGCCTTACTAAAATTGACTTTACGTGATTGATCATTCGTCTCCTCAACTTGCCAGCTAGGTCGCATAATGCCGACAGGTTTATGATGATGAATCGCGACATTGATGAGATAATTCGTCAAGTGAGAGCAACGAATGGAAAATCGAATACGTATGACGTTATAGGTCATAAGTTACTGTTTCACTGAAGGTAAATTAGGTAAATGAGGTCCCCATAATCAATCCTCCCCGTCCCAGATTCCTTCTATTTTCTTTCCTCATTCTCCTGAAAATCTTACATCAAGTCAGCCATGTCTGAGTGGTAATTGAAAGGAAAAAACGCCTGCATGAACATTCAGCAATTTAAAGTTGAGTGTATAGAGCGTCTATATCGACTTTAAGATTGCAAACAGAACCACTTCACCACTTAGCTGCGACCAAAGAGTGTATATCAGTAGCGAAGTGGTGCTATCGAGTTAAGTCTGTTTTGGCCTCGCCCAAGTTTTAGATAAATATCTCAAAATCTAAGAAACCCAGCGACAACTTGATAAAAACCTTTCCTGTAGAGTATAGTGATATCTACAAATTTGTTATAATGCAAATTGCGCTATGTTTCTTAGATTTTAAGATAATTACCAGAAACTTACATCAGGCCAAAAGCGGCTTAACTCTATTGATCCATTCACTACTGATATATTCATAATCTTAAAGTCGATATAAATGCTGAAATTAATGGTGTGCTAGTTGCGATTGGAGCATACCAAGATATTCAAAAATTATGTAGAATTGGAGAATGAAGGAAGTGAACTCATAGGTTTGATCATTACTGCATGCGCATTCTCTTTTGAGCAGATACGCGCCACTGTTTGCTCTGTCTACACGGAAAGGAAAATCAAGAAGTTACATCGCGAGACAGGTGTGTCAATCCAGTGTAAGGGAAACATAATGTTGGTAGTTTTGTAGAAGATAGAAAATTCTCAGTGCCTAGTTTGTTTTCGGTAAATATAGCTGAATGCAATCGCACTTGACGTTGACACTGACATTGAAATCTGTGTGGCTACATTCAAGCCGCGTTGACATAACAAGATGTCCGGTTACATCATATTATCATCCTATTGAAATTGTTTCACTGAAAAAAAATTGAAACATCCACAAATTTCGCATTTTTGAAATTTCTATGAAGAAAGAGTTTTTTGAATTTCTTGCGGAAAAAATTGATGATATTTAGCATTTGGTAAACCGGCCGTTGTTGGCGGTGCGGCGTCGGTAGGATTCTCCGCGCCTCTCATTTGTACTCCCCAAAGTAGCCCATCCGCAGAGAAAAATTCAGGTTCGTTCCGGATTTCCGGAGATTTTTTTTTCTAAACCACATTTCAATTGGGAATTACGTAACTTTTCGCGTAATTTTTCTCGAACTTGTCTCCGTTCCGTACATATTCAGAAATTTCACAGAAAATGCAATACTCTCCATCCACACGAAGTGCGAACTTGCGAGCCTCCTCCCATCATTCAAATCCGCCAAAAACAGCTGTCCTTTATTGAAAAAAGGAGAACAACGTTTTTTCTCCGCTGGAAAATCCTCTGGTTTTCGACTTCATTTTTGGTAAATACAGATGAGTGGCAGCTCGGCTGACGTTGGCATTGACAAAATTTACACAAGACTTTTTTTATGTAGCAGCATAATAGAATCCTCACGTTATGTGATATCAAAGACGTGCGGATAACTGTTCCTACTGAAAAGAGTTCCCATCACGAAATGGCTTTTGGCGTCGAGTGGCGCTAGCAAAGGAGTGTGCTTTCAAAGAAGTACGCCGATGAAAATTACAACTTTCAGAGTTTTATATCTACTGTGAGGATTGAGGAAACGTTCCAAGAAAAATCCTCAATTTTTTCAATTGGAAAATTCGTTCCAATGTCGTTTGGATAAACGGAAGCTGTATGAACCATTTGTGAAGATTGCAGGGTCCTGGCTCGAACTTTAACCTTCGAGTCGTCGCGTCATGGCACCAGTGCATTCAATTTTCTTATTTCGGTGATAAACACTAAAATATCATGAATTACGACATGGCAATTCAGGAATACCTCAAATAAGTTTTCCTCTTCGCATAGAACTCGGTTTCATATTGTTACATTCACTGCATATTTTTTTATTAATTTTTGAACGGAGTGCGGTCGAGAGAAAACTGCGCATGCGCTCGTGGTGCGGCCAGTTACGTTAGAGAATTTTGCCATGCGACGTTGCCACGTCTCGCGTTGTTTTTTGTTTGGAATTAAACAATTCCAGAATAAACCATAATTCTTTTAATTGATCATGCTTCCGATTATTAGTTATATATATGATGAGTTTCAAGTCATTCAACTTTGCGTGTATTTGAATTTGGCGGGCCTTCAATTGGGTACTGCGAAGCACTCTGGCAACATTGCACTCAAGAAGATACGGACTGCGCTGCGCTTAACACGCGACTAGATACGTCCTCCGTATTTTCATTTAGTTGAATCACAAATGTACAGAAACGTACTCCGCAATCCTCTATACTCCGCGGGCAATCAAATCGATATTATGAAAAAAAAACTACGCAAACACCAGCATCAGTAACTGCCTGGTAACCTTCGTCAAACTTTTCAAAACCCATTTTCTGGTGTTTTCGCCTTAAGTTTATTCTTCCATGCTGGTGACCAGAGGTTCATGGTCAGTAGGACCAATCGCCCTTGACTCCCTATGCACCTAATGACCTAATGTACTGGATGAAGCAGCCGATTGGAAAGATATTGATGCCTGGCTCCAAGGAAATCCCTAAGTCCCACATCTAGGATACTTCAGAGACAACTTTCATCTCGGTCCTGAACTCTGCATCACTTCCAAAAATACCAGGTCGCTCCACTTGAAACTAGCGCATCATCAATTCCAAGCGTTTATATCGACTTTAAGATTGCAAACAGAACCACTTCACCACTTAGCTGCGACCAAAGAGAGTACATCAGTAGCGAAGTGGTGCTATCGAGTTGAGTCTGTTTTGGCCTCGCCCAAGTTTTAGATAAATATCTCAAAATCTAAGAAACCCAGCGACAACTTGATAAGGACCTTTCCTGTAGAGTATAGTGGTATCTACAAAATTTGTTATAATGCAAATTGCGCTATGTTTCTTAGATTTTGAGATAATTACCAGAAACTTGCATCAGGCCAAAAGCGACTTGACTCTATTGAGCCACTCGCTACTGCCCCCGGCTATGTGGTCACGGCAATTTGACTCTCGAATCTCACATTGGGAGGTGCTTTGTATTTCTAATGAGTCGCATTGGCATTCAGCCACTCATTATCGGCTTATTTCATCCCAGCGTGAATTCAACGTGGGAAATGAACGGGATGTACCTGTGACCCTCGACGGGTCGCATCATGAACTTCCCGATATGTTAGTCTCTGTGTGTATTTGTGTGTGCGTGTGTTGAAAATTTGGAATAAATTGAACGCTATCGCCTCAATTATGAGTGCTACAAAAAAATTGATATAACAAAAAAAGTTTGTTTCTACATGGGGCACAACTTTTATTTGAAACTTTTCCATCTAACTCTTACCGTTCCGGTAATAGAGCGATATAAACAATTAAAATTGTTAACCAGTGATATGTCCTGAACTATGAAAGTTATGAAAAAAAGTCATAAAATATTATGTGTGTATTTTTGTATAAGGAATAACATTCATTATATACTTTTTCTCCTATCTCCAACCGTTCTTGCGATAGCGTGATTTAAATAATTAAAATTGTTAATAACAATTGATGGAAATGTCTTTCAAGATTGACACTCCTTTCCCGCCTGGACATCACAGTGAGAGGTGGTTTTTGGTACAAGGAGAGGCAAATCGATCGAGCCGTTTACGAGGAACCGTTCACTAAAAAATCAGTCACATACGAACACACACACACACACAACCCTCATCTCAAATTTGTCAGAATGATGTAAAACGCGGAGGAAAGTGAAAATTGTCCATTTCTGAGACTCTTCATTAAAAATGGGGACCAAAAAAAAACTTACCAGCTTGAGCAGCATTTCCGTCATGATCGCAGAAGACTGGCAGGGCGAGGGTCGGTGCCGCATGATAGGCAGCTTCGTGCAGTGATAACAGCCCACCGTGTGACACAAAAGCACGTAATTCATTATGGCCCAGTAGCTCTTGCTGTGGCCACCAAGCACCAGTTCTGACATTACTCGGTAAATTTTCAATTTTTCCACCTTCCCATTTCCATACAACATTGAATGGCAAAGTGGCAAAGGCCGCGACAAACAATTCACGAAGGCCGTCAGGCATCCCCGCAGCCCTCACTGATGAACCCATGGAGACAAATATAAATCCTACCAACATAAACATTTTTCTCGCTTACCACTAGCTAACACCACATGTATTTCCATTATCCAGATCAATATTTACAGACTGTACACTCTTGGTTTTACATTAGTCATACTGAGAGAAAAATGTTGTAAATTGTGCGGAAGAGATGTTGGTGAATGGCGATGTCTATAGGAAGAGACAATCCATTAATTTCAGATTTTTTTGGAGGCCAGGGCCAATATAGGATTTAAGAACGGGAAAATTTTTTTTTCCCCGCCAAAAATTTGAGCATTCAAAAATGAAGAATTAAGGCGGGAAAATCATAAAACAAATTTCGCTTCGCACGCGCATTTCCTTTTCCCGCCGCGCTGACTGGTGTCGCGTCGGTTCCGGTCTCACGTCGTTCGATAATTTCGATATACATCGATATTTTCTTCGGTCTATCCTTGTTACTATAGATAGAGAGAAAGAGAGAGGGAGAATGCACTGCGAGTGTGTTAACCGAAGCGTGGTTGCGCGCGCATTTCAGCGTGACACAACTTCGAGATATTGCGAGATAATCGATATATTCTGGGATTGTTCCTTTTACAATGGGAATAGGATAGTGCGGGTTTATTTTGCGTGCAGCAAATTTTTTTTGGAGAGTTTGCAGTATGAAGAACCTTGAATCGTTTCAGTAAATAATTATTTCGCTCATATATTACAACATTTTTCTCAGTCTATATACCTTAGAGAACATACGCGGAAAATGGTAGGTTGCACAATTTATTATGCAAAAGTGGAGAGCTCGGAGCTTTACCTTTACGCAGAAATGATTCTAAATCGGGACTGAGGCCCATTGGTGGACGACAATGAAGGCAGGCGACGTTTACAACATTTGACAGATACGGGAGAGAGTCGGCCACGGCGTAATGACTGTTCTGAAGGGTCACGGGCACTTCCGAAACCAGCTCTCTGACGTCCGGTACTTGATCACCTGAAAATTAATTGTCATTTAATTTATAATATCGAGGAAAACAAAAATTAATAAATTTTGTTGATTTTTTTTTTTAGAAAAAATTGGCAATATCTCACTAATTACGCGAGCTAGCGTGAAAAGCCATATGACCTAAAATGTGCAATTTGATATGTGGAGCAACTTTTGGTAAACATTTTTTTTTGTAAGTTCGACGGTTCTCTCGGAAAAGGCATTATAAACGATCAAAACGGTTTATAACAATTGATGACGCAGCGATTGCGACCTTAATTGTCCCAACCGCGCTCGAAATTTCGGGCACAAACATACAGGCACACACACAGACATCTTAAACAGCACAAGAGTTATGTAGAAAACTTTGAAGAATCAGCCGATCTTGGGACACATTAGGTGACGACATAACATTAGAGCATTCATTAGAAACTGTCGCCCGGGGGCTCGGTAATCAGAAAGTTCGGAATTAAAATTTGACGAATGTCACGCTGACCGCTCAGGTGTCCTGATACAGCGATTTTAGGTGAAAGCGAATGACGATGTTGAACTAAAAATTAACACACATTAGTAGTGGATCAATCACCTGAATGGAGCTGGTTCTCACCTAGCGTAAGTGTCTCTATAGTAAAAAGGAGAGACTACAGAAAATATCGGCATATATCGAAATTATCGAAGAGCGTAAGATCGAAACTGACGCGACACCAGTCAGAGCGGCGGAAAGAGGAAATGCGCGTGCGCAGCACGCGCGGCGGGACCGTCAGTAAGGAGGAGAGACCAAAAAAATATCGATATACTATACATATATATATATATCGAAATTATCGAAACCGACGCAACAATCGACCCTAGTACCCATCCATGCGGCTGGAGCCGACTTCCGCCATTGAGGCCATCGTATTTCTAAACACAGGGTAAACCTCCAGAAACCTCTGTGCTACCATAGTGGGCACCTATGCTGGACCTCCCCCCTGTGTCAGGTTAGGTTCCCGCCCGGCCTTGCGGTCCCATTTTGCGGGTACCACCGATAGCAGACACGGAATGCTCCTGCTATCCGTCGGAATGAGAAAATATTCCATCATGCCAAACATTCTCCGAAAACCGGATGCTGCATGTACAGAACTCGGTGTTCACACTCAATACGCAAATAACAAAAAATATGTTTATCAAGACGGCAATATACTTCAGAATAGCTACTGTGGTACAAGCTGTAAATACATCACGAGAGAAGATTTTTCCATCCCCTCTACAGGTGAAGAATTCTATATCTATCGGCGATCAACTTGAACGACAATTTATTACTTGAACGTGACTGGTTAGCAGTTCCTCAAAAGCCCAGGATTAATGCTCCCATCGCTGGGAAAATTGAATTGCGGTTCATTCCCCCGATAATCCCACAGGGTTTGTATGTAACACACGCTCCTTTTTTTGCGCCATGTCCTTCATATCAACTGAAATTAGAGGAGGCAGGAGGCAGGAAATTGACCCGTAGACCGGGCTACACCAGCAATTTCCCGATAGCTCTCGATTGTACCCCATTCAATTATTTTGTCTACTCATTTTGCAGATCGGCTCTTGATCAATAATTTGGAATATCTCATTAACAATGCGAGATAGCGTGAAAAGTCATTAGACCTAAAATATGCATTTTTGCAAGTGGAGCAACTTTTGTTATACACATTTTTTTGTGCCTCCAACGGTTCTCCTGGGAGAGCGTTATAAACAATTAAAACTGTTTATAACAATTGATGCAATGGACCGATTTCAACCAAAATCTAATCAGCGCGACAGTTCTCGGGGACGCCTCGACTGCGACTTTAATCCTCCCATTCGTGAGAAAAACGCGCTCAAAATTTGGGTCACAAACATACACACACACACACACACATGCCATCCCAAAAATGTCCCAAAATGATTCAGGGGGTCACGAAACGTACAATTATGATGAATTTGAACATCATTACACCCCTATCCCATAATGCCCCACTCTCCTCTATACTCGTTAAAATCGCAACAAATGTTACCATCGAAAAATCCAAGGATTACGCGAACTCGGATTAAAAATCCTTAATCCCCAAGAGTTTCCCCAAAATTGCGTAAGAACTGTTATGCAAGGCTTATGCTCTGGCATTTGATGCGGATGCATTGAGTATTTTCCACTGTGTTACACGCGCCGAACTCTCGCTTGCCTGCGTGTTTTCCCTACTTCCGCTTCCTGCGTTTTCATGAGTCGGACGTGCGCTTGATTATGTAATGGCATTTCGCGCGGGAATCAACTTGCCTAAATGTTTACGAAGCGTTGGCTGGAGATAACCCGTGGTCATAATCCAGTACATGCCCTCGAGAATGGCAAGGTAGCCAACATTGATGATTCTCTCGAAGTAGTTCATATCCTGTGTAAATCCTTTACCAAAGTACGGCGTAATGGACCAAGGCGCGGGATTCCCCTGGCGCGCTATTGAGCCACCATACAGCGCCACCTGTACGCAGAAAAGTTGCAACGTTTAGGATGGTTGAAAATCTCGGTCTGCTCCAATCGCAACTAGCACACCATTAATTTCAAGCGTTTATATCGACTTTAAGATTATGAATATATCAGTAGTGTATGGATCAATAGAGTTAAGCCGCTTTTGGCCTGATGTAAGTTTCTGGCAATTATCTCAAAATCTAAGAAACATAGCGCAATTTGCATTACAACAAATTTGTAGATATCACTATACTCTACAGGAAAGGTCCTTATCAAGTTGTCGCTGGGTTTCTTAGATTTTGAGATATTTATCTAAAACTTGGGCGAGGCCAAAACAGACTTAACTCGATAGCACCACTTCGCTACTGATATACACTCTTTGGTCGCAGCTAAGTGGTGATGTGGTTCTGTTTGCAATCTTAAAGTCGATGTAAACCCTTGAAATTAATGACGCGCTAGTTTCAATTGGCGCGAACCGGGGTTTTCGAAAATTATGTACAATCGAAAAAAAATATGAAGTAATACATTCGTTTCGTAATTATTTAACGTTTCATCTGATCGTTGATATACTGATCAGAATTAATAATCTTTTGCGGCCGTAAACTGGCACACCCGACCAATATTAATGAGAAGAGAGAAGCGACCGGAGAGCATAGCGCCACCGATAGAGCGCTGCTAGTCGATGGAAGGACTATTAATTGCGCTACCGGGAGAAAAAGTATAATGAAAATGCAATAACTGTTATCTTCATTACCGCCATAATTCATATTGAAAACTTAGCAACCACAAAAGCAGTTTTTATCCACGAGTGAAGCGATTTAGGTGTCATTAACGATCATCGTTAACTGTTAACGAATGACACAGTTGGAGATGGTCAAACGAGTATTCGTTGATGGTTAGCGAATGGTCCAGTGATTCGTAAATCACGGTCGGACGCTTGAGACCGGTCAATTTGTCAGATATTGATGGATGGGCATTTGAGGGAACCGAATCACTCCAATCCTCCAACCGAATTCATCAACAACTGACCTGGTCCGTGAACTGCTGGTTGCGACTGGACATGCTAGGGACGCTCTATCTTGAAAACGGTTGAACTTAGAAGAAAAAGCCTCAAACAAATCTTGTTCCGCTCATGAAAATGCACATTTGATCCTTTATCACTTTTTCTCCTATCTCTAACCGTTCTTGTGCTACAGCGCTGCAAAGCGATTAATGTGGTCTTGTGGCGAATGTCGGGAAATCATTGGTTCGACCCGTCGCGGGCTCTCGGAAAATCTGTCATATTTTTCTCTTTGAACAATTTTTGTTCGATCCGCCGATTGACTCACCGTGTTCAGCATCATGGTGGGTATGTTTTCCCCGTGAATAACAGCCAGTAGGCACTCGGGAAAGGCACCGTCGAGCACAGCTATATCCCACCGCTCTCCAGAATCATCAGCGGAAAATTCGGGTCTTCTCAATCCCGCAATTGAACTCGCATCTCTCAATAGCGCTTCACAAGACTCCCAACCGTATCGCATTGCATCCCATGGTGAAAGTGGCAACTCGTTTCTGTATCGCGAGCCTACGAGATCCCACTCTGATGTGTAGTTGCCGACGTAAGCCTTTTAGAACATCGTAAACATTTTATTTGGCATTATTCACGTTATATATATATATATACATATATATATATTTTATGGGGAATTTATGGGGTTATAGTTTATGGGGGAAAAATGGGAGGCGAATTTCGTTGGCGTCAGCAATCACTCAGCTGGACCCTTTCGGATGCTGCGACGCTATTTATTCAGGGTACATGTGCCAAAGTGTATGAGCGTGTGGAAACAAGTATGGGTAATTTCTTTTATCTGGAGAATTGTATGGGTGGTTTGGTTAAGAAAATCATTTTGGGAAGTTGAAAATGTTCCAAAATTTCCAGTTTTAAAAAATTTCCAAAATTCCCCAAATTTCTGAAATTTCCAGAAATTTGTAAAATTTGCCAAAATTGTAAAATTTGCAAAATTTGCAGAATTGGTAAAATTTTTGAAATTTGCAAAAAATGTAAAATTTGCAAAATTTGCAAAATTTGTAAAATTTGTAAAATTTGTAAAATTTGTAAAATTTGTAAAATTTGTAAAATTTGTAAAATTTGTAAAATTTGTAAAATTTGTAAAATTGGCAATAGAAAAAATAATGTGTCTATTAACGCGGTTCCTAAAATCCCTCAAAGGCGCTTTTATTCCCGACCTTTTCATATTCACATTCGTTACAGAGATAGTCCGATCTGCATTGTATCATTTTTTGCATGAAACCACTGCTAATTATCTCAGTAATGAGTGTCGGAGAATAAAATTCCGTAAATCCGTTTTGGGGGGGAGGGGGGTTAGGATTGAACCATAACCCGCAACAACATGATATGTTTTCACATATCATGTTAAAAATTCTCATTACCGAGCTAATTACCTATTGACTGAACGAGTTCTCGACAAAATGCAGCCACCAACAATAAGGGTCTCGTTAAGTCTGGATTTCACTATGCTTTAATAATTAAAATCATCAATATCCTGATTTTATATGTCGTTAAAAATTTTACAGGTGTCCCATGAAAATTCCATGAAAAATTGGGAACTGTTTCATAGGATTTAAATGTCCCATTCCCATCGGTCCCTGATGGGATATCCCATATAGGATAACCCATTCTCCCGGAAATTCCATAGATAAAATTTACGGAAAATCCCATACGATCTTCTATGGGAAGTTCCATAGGATTTTCTATGGAGTACCCCATCGCATATTGTGAGGAAAATGCCATGGCAGTTTCGATATGAAATCCCATGGAATTTTTTATGTCTTATCTCCTCGGATATCCTTTGACATTTGATGGGAAATTCCTGTCAAACTGTCAAAATTTCAACCATCATGTCAATCCAAAATCTTGACATAATATGATATGATTTGATATAATATTTTTCATGAAATCTGTCAACTGTCAGCCGTCAGCCGTCAACTGTCAACTGTCAACTGTCAACTGTCAACTGTCAGCCGTCAGCCGTCAGCCGTCAACTGTCAACTGTCAACTGTCAGCTGTCAACTGTCAACTGTCAACCGTCAACTGTCAACTGTCAACTGTCAACTGTCAACTGTCAACTGTCAACTGTCAACTGTCAGCGGTCAACTGTCAACTGTCAAAATTACATACTTTATAACATAAGACAGAAATTCTTTAGAAATTAAAAAAGGAATATTTTGTCATTAATATTGAATCTGCCATATTCTGTCATAATTTGCATGAAGTGGTCAAACGCTGTCAAACTTGACATCTGTCATCATGGGACCAAGTATGTCCATCTTCGCGGCACTATGCTGCTCTTATTCCGAGGTATTTTCACTTTAATCATTAAAAAGTTATCCAATACTGGGCAATTTAAACAAGAAAAAGTTTTACGATTATTTCATAATTATGTTGTATGTAAGATGCGTGTAATTACTCTTCGTTAATCATAAAAAAGTCCACAACTATATTAGCCCCGTAGATATAGTTATTCAGCAAGCAACTACTTGTCGCAAAAAACTTTATCACAAACTTCTTGCCCATCAGAAACTTGTACTTCCGTTATTTTCTTAACATCATTGTTATAAATTTCTCCAATTTTTTTTTTTCATTCAACAATTTCACCGCAACCACCACTGACCGGAAACCCATAGAAAAGACAGCATTTCGTGATTCAATGGAAACTGGAGTATATGCTCATTAAATCCACGAAACAAGATGAGTCGTGTTTTTTTTAATGAAATTCCTTTCGTTTTTAGTGGAAAAAAGTGAATATCAAAGGACGTGAAATTGTTAGGTCTCAGATGAATCTAATTAAGTTGCGAGTGGTAATTAAGGACAATTACAAAATTTGAGAACGTTCTTATCATCTTCGAGGATTTTGATTTTTTTGCTAATTTTTGAAATTAAAAAATACTTTACGAATCTAAAAATTTTTTTTCCATAAAAGTTTTTTTTCATCAATTTTATTATTATTATTTTTTTAATTAATCAACACCTAATCGAATTTCATTTATCTTAAAAATAATCAGGATCTCCCATCTTCAATATCTATTCCCAGATTCGCCTCGAAGGTACTTCTGTGATGAAATTTCCCCTCACCCCCCCCCCACCACCACCCCCCACCCACCCACCCACCCCCCGCCCGAAAATAAGAAAGAATTGTCAAAAAACCTCGAGAATAGATGGCACCATCTCCCTTAGGCCATTGTTGGCTGCTGGACCAGGAAAAGCGCTGACCAATGTGACATTGTGTCCTCGGGCTCTCAATGCTGTGCCGAGTGCAACAAATGGTACTGTGTGTGACTTTGTGCCGCCCATCGTAGCCAAAAGTACATTGTAACCACTGGTAGATCCAGCGATTGAGCCCAAGATTATAATCAGAGCTATTGACATTTTATCCCAAGGTAGATGCTGAATGGCCGAGCAATAATCCTCTGCTCGACGTATTTATAATTATCCTGATGAAAGACGAAACAAAGTCCAACGTACTCTTGTGCTAATCACCTTGGATTCCTTATCATGCTAAAATCGCCAGAATCACTGAAATAATCGAAATGGTAATTCGAAAATGACAGATAATCATTCACTAATTTGTCACACGTAATCATTCATTTATTCTCTTGTTATTGCGATTGCTTCATTTGTTAAAGATGAAATTTGCGTAGGATGGTCAAACACTTACTTGGCTTATACACTACCGCGTCTCTCATGAATTGGTCAAATGAATGTTTTCATTTTTTTAATGCATTGGGATGCCTAAAAAAATTTATTCCGACGCGATTGTCATCTCACCATTTTCCTAAATTAATTAAACTACAATTCTACAATTTTTTTATGAATAAATAAATAAATAAATAAAAAAATTTTAAACCGAAACGACACACTTTTGAATAAGTAGGATCGATTGCAGAACCCTCCTGAATCCGCGTACCTGTTTCATCCGAGTTCACTCGCATGGCGAGCGAGCCGCCGCCCGTCCTTATTCGTGCGCGCGAATTCCAATTATTTCAGTTTGGGAAAAAATCGGCTTCCATGGACGTCGCATGTATTGATTCGCATACCCAAAAGGGTAAATGAATGGACAACATAAATAATCGTATACGTATTGCTATTGAACAAGCTCAGCTTGAATGAAAATGTCTACTGCACCGATGCACTACCGCGTCACTTAGATAAGATAAGATAACAACAGTCCAACCGCAACATGTACTTGGCCGATTCACTACCGCGCATCTCAAAAAACCGTGGAAATCCCATTGAATTAAATCGTATACTTAATTGAGGACTTCCCGCATCACAGGGATTAAACTTTTAAGCCATTAATAGGTCCTACAGATCGATATTTGAATGGAGTGAAAATGCTTACTTGGCTGATACACTACCGCCCAACCCATGCGCCTCCAGAATGAATTAAATGAAATTGAAACTTCGCCGATACACAAGCAGAACAAACAATATCACAAACTTGTGCTTATCGTTATTTTACTACTTCAGTAACCTTCATTTGACTATGAACAATCAAAGTTTCATCGTCTTCGGTGATTCAATCAATGAGTGTTAAATTTCATCAATCGGAATCGATTTTTCAACTTGAACTACCGGTCAACAGTTTGGGTACAGTTCCTTGATTTTTCAATTCTAAGTAATTTTTGAAAATCTTGGTCTGCTCCAATCGCACCTTGCACACCATTAATATCAAGCGTTTATATCGACTTTAAGACTGATATATCAGTAGCGAATGGATCAATAGAGTTAAGCCGCTTTAGGCCTGATGCAAGTTTTTGGTAATTATCTCAAAATCTAAGAAACATAGCGCAATTTGCATTATAACAAATTTGTAGATATCACTATACTCTACAGGAAAGGTCCTTATCAAGTTCTCGCTGGGTTTCTTAGATTTTGAGATATTTATCTAAAACTTGGGCGAGGCCAAAACAGACTTAAGTCCATAGCACCACTTCGCTACTGATATACACTCTTAGGTTGCATCTAAATGGTGAAGTGGTTCTATTACAAATTTTCGAAAAAAATCTATTTTCGAAATTTGTAATGTTAGTATTTTTTTCTCAAATCTTTTTTATTTATTCCTTTCTCAATTATTTCCCTTTTTCACATCTTCATAATTTTCGATTTTTTTTTAAATCCAGAAATTTTTTTCAATTCACCCAATTATTTTCAGAAGTCTTATTTCAAGGAATTATTTGAAAAAGAAAAAGAGAAGAAGAAAATGCGCAGATCAAATTGTGAAATTATTGAACATCAACAATATCACCGACAAATTCTGTATTTAATTATTCAATATATTTTCTATACCCGATTCGGGTGCATTTTTCTTTCGCGCATCACCATAACAAGCGCACAATTAAAACCCCCATCAACTCAAAATTTCCCACTTATAATAACCAAAACAATACCTTTTCCAAAGAAAAAAGAAAAGATAACAATTCCTCCTCACAATCAGTCTTTAATATTCCTTGCACATAAATATTTCGTCAATACTGTATTTAAATAATAGTTTAGGGCGATCATCACAACTTCTCCACATTTCACATCTCCACAAATCAATTCGTATCACGTTTAAGACACTTATAAAGCCGGGCTCCTCGATGATTTATTATTATAAAATATACATTGTATTATCTATTAGTTTAAGCTCAGTTGATGAGATTATGCTCGATTGAATTTCACTTTGTTTCAGGTGAAATTAATTTATTCCATCATTGTGGTGAATTTTTTTGGGGGGAAATTTTATCGAAACATTTGCAAGGCTCAGGTGGCAATTGCTCGGGGAAATGAGAAAAATTCAACGATCGAGAGTTTTGCTTTGAAATATTCACACCGAGTGTGAAAGTTTGACTGACCACTACGCGATTGCCATTGGACAGACGGGAGAGACAGAGAGAGTTTTGCCTCCCACCAGGTGTTTTTTTTTATTTGTTTATTAAGTCGTTATTTTACTTCCGAAAGGAAACATTGTATTCTATTAAAAGTTATAGTTTTGGGAATATATATGTATATATATATATATATATATAAAATGTCATATATATGTTACATATATCATCCATAAATGTTGTTATATATATATTTGTATATATATATATATATATATATATGTTGTATGTACATGTTGTATATATGTGTTGCATATATGTGTTGTACATATGTGTTGCATATATGATCTATGTTCTGAGAGAAATTGGGCAGTGTATTGAATTTTTTTTTTTTCGGAAAATAGTGGGGTATTTGTATTATGATTTTGTGTTTCTCTTCTTAATGGATATGTCAACAATTAGCACCGAACGATTGCTTTGCAAATTTATTAATTTAATTTTTTCTCATTGATTATTTTTTTTTATTTAACGCAAGTGCAGGCATTTTTTCATTCATATGCATTACGATTTTGTGGGGTAGAGGCATCGATTATAGTTTTTTTTTCACGCCATTAATTAATTTTCAGTAGAATACAAAATATAGATATCGGATATAGATTCACGACTGATTAATAGGCTTCTACGCGGATAAAAAATGAGAAATAAATGCCATCAGTTAATTGCCTGAAATAGTATCATAAAAAAATGTTCCCGGAAAAATTGCAATGTTTTTACCCGAAATGTGCGTCGTAAAACAACCACAAATATAAATTTAAGATTTGATTGCAGCCCTCCATTTTGGTTTTTGCCAACTCAATTTTTCGTTCGGAAAATTTCGAAAGTTTTCCATGGAAAATTTGTCGGAAAATTAGCCGAAAACTCGAATACAAATAAAGAGCACTTATTTGCTCATCTTAGGACTTTACTCGACTTTTGGACGAATTTTGGGTGAACAGAAAATTTCGAAACGAGATTTCCCATGAATTTTTCCGACGGAAAATTCTGGCTTTTCCGAACAACAATATAGTGATGATGAAGGTTCAACGTTGTATTTCCCTATTTTCATGCCATCCATGGCAAAATTCCTGTCATTGAATTAATTATCTTTTAATTAGATCTCCATTAATTTTAATTTCATTTCATTTTTCCCAAAATTCAGAAATTTTTCATCAACTTTTTTTTTCTTTTTATATTCGAGAATTTGAACTGCGAAATTCAACTTAATGAGAACTCGGTTAATTAGCCGGCAAGTTTTGGCCACATTTTTTCCAGTGCCCTCAATTTTGACAGAACATCCTTTAAAAAATTTCGATGTTCGCATTTGGAACGATGTGCGGGGGCGGGAGGGAGGGGGAGGGGGGGAGGCAATGGAAAACAAACGGACTTCGCGGGGAAAAGAAAGGGAATTTATGTGATGGGGGAAAATGAGGCGGTGGGGACAGATCGGGAGGAGGCGGATGTGAAAGAAGAAATTGACGGAGAAAGGATATCGGTGGCTGGAGCGGGTTTCCAGATGCGACATTCGGGCATTTCTTCGAGTTTTAAACGAATTTCTGTAATTATGGAAATTTTTCTCCCGTCGACTTTTTACCTTTTGAATATTTTAAAAGCTCGGAAAAAATGTAATTTTTCGGCATCGTCGGAATCTTCCAAAAGGATTTTTCAATTTTTTTTTTTACATTTTGGGAATTTTGTGTTTTTTTTTATGGTGTAATTAAATTTCTAAAATTGTACAAATATTGTAGAATTTTCTGGAAAATACCAAAACAATTTTGAAAATGTAATTTTTTTGAAAACAATTGTTTGGAATTTTTCTCACACTTTTGAATTATTGAATGTACCTTTTTAGGTTTTCAATTTCAGGTTTTTAATTTTAATTTTTTTCATTCATTTTTTTTTTCTTTTTCATTCATAATTTAAGTCACCTTTCCAGATGAGCGGCAGTTTCACTTAGACAATCTAATTTATTCATGTTGTTGCCTAAAATGGATATCTTAACCGGTTAACTCTATTATCCAATATCCTTACACTTTCCATAATCTTCAATTTCCACATTTTCCACTCTCGAGTAGTCCATTGAGATCAGCCAATCCATTGATCCCAAAAAAATAGTAAGCCGGAAAATGGTAACTTTTTATTGAAAGATTGACTTTTTTTCAACCGATTTCAGGTTTCTGCAATTTCAATTTGTTGAAACTTTCAAATTTTTGGAAATTTTGGCAGTTTTGAAATTTTTGAAATTTTTGAAATTTTTGAAATTTTTGAAATTTTTGAAATTTTTGAAATTTTTGAAATTTTTGAAATTTTTGAAATTTTTGAAATTTTTGAAATTTTTGAAATTTTTGAAATTTTTGAAATTTTTGAAATTTTTGAAATTTTTGAAATTTTTGAAATTTTTGAAATTTTTGAAATTTTTGAAATCTTTGAAGTTTTTGAAATTTTTGAAATTTTTGAAATTTGTAAAATTTTTAATAATTTGAAACTCTCAAAATTTTCCAATTACTCTCATATTGGATCTGAACACTATAAATCAACCAATGAATTCGCTCATCCAAAACTCCTAAAGATTTCATGCTCTTCAATTTACAAATTTTCCATTCCCCAATAGTCAATAGTGGGTGAGCGATCTTCGAACTCGTTGATCCGAAAAAATAACGGTAAACCGTGTTTGGCCAAGCGGCATTATTACGAGATGGCATCGTCGCCATCGAGATGCCCGCAATTTCACTCTTGAGCACACCAGGTGTTCCTTTATATAGGTCCACGAGCTCTGCTCTACTGTCTCCATTGGCCAAGCCTTGTTTGTCATACCAATTGCTATTTTCCCTTTTGCAAATACCATCAGTACTAATTAGTATTTCACACACATAGCCAACACAATAACGCAACCAGCGAAATCTTCGGAATACTAAATGATGATTTGTTTATTTCGTAAAAAGAAATAAAAGCCAAGCAATTGATTGCATTTGACCTGACAAAGAATGTCTCGATGCAATATTCCCGATTAAGAATGTTCTGACAAGATTGAGAGTACTTAAAAAATCCAGGTGTGGAATTCGGATGTTCACGGATACACTTCAATTAAGTCTCATAGAAGCTTGCGCAAAAATTGAAGGAGGTATGGTCAAGAAAATTGGTTGTATGCACACACACACACACACATTTCGTTTACAATAGAGTACTCACCCACCCACCCTTCCTCCCACCCGCCCACCCACCCACCCTTCCTCCCACCCACCCACCCACCCACCCTCCCGCCCACCCACCCTCCCGCCCACCCACCCACCCACCCTCCCACCCACCTTCCCTCCCTCCCCCCCCCCACCCACACCCACCCACACCCATCCTCCCACCCACACCCACTCAAACACCCAGCCACCCACCCGCCTACACATACACACATACTCTCTCTGTCTCTCTCACACCCACACACACACCAACCCACACATGCCTTGTAATGAAACTGAGAAATCGTACAAATACTCGGAAAAGTCAAATTCTTCTAGAATCATTAATGTTGACTTTCGAGTGCATCAAAAGTATTTCCTTATCCGGGAAATTAAAAAGATTTCAATCATTTCTTTATAAAATTACACTGAGTGGCTCATAAAGCTGATGGTAAAATATCACAATTAATATTTTCCTACCTCGTTGTTACATAGCATTATAATCGCATTACTATCATCATCGGCATTTATCACAATTAAAAGAATATTAGGTGTGTAACTTTCGTATTTTAAGGTAGGTTAATTATTTCCGCGATTTCAAGATTGGTTAAACGTGAAATTGTCAGAGGAATTTATTATATAATTCATACGACCGCGATGTGTGGAGATTGTGGGCAGAATTGAGGGACCATTTTTTCCGGTCAATTCTCACAGTACTATATAGTGCTGATGTGACCCAATGGTGGGACTTCACCAGGAGGTCATGCTCAGGTCTCAACTTTTATGCAACGAATATACATAAAAGTACACAAAAAAAAAAATTATGACGTCAGTGATCATTTCTTTTTCACCTACCACATGGGGGCAAAACGGGTCCTCTCTGTCTTCTGGTATCCATTTCCCATAATTTTTTTATTTTTCATTTTTGAAAATTTCATACAATTTTTCCGTTTTTTTGTGTTCTTCCAAAATATCGTCGAGATATTTTCGAGGTATCGCAAATTTGTGGGATATCGAAAGTTCTAAGTTCGAAAAAAAATTGAAAAAAAATAGGATAAGCCAAGAAAAAATTTCAAAAATTTCGCGCGGGTAGCACTATATATAGGTCTTGCTCCTAACGCATCCCTCCGCGGTCAGTCAAACCAAGTGCTCTCCATTGAAAAAAAAATGATCATTCTAATGGCTGAAACATAACTCTCATCATGAGAATTAATATTTTCCACCACCATTAAAATCGCTCAATTTTTCTCATTTCTCGTTCGCAATACAATGCCAGTCGTCTGGCTACTTATCGCGGTTTTACTCCTGCTGCTCGTGGCCTCCTTGAAACCCAGTAATTTTCTCACCGACTGGGAGAACTGGGCATTCAGTCCAGCGTAAATAATTGGATTATAACATATCGATGATTTTGCAAGTAGACTCGGCAATACACCAACCAACGCCGATGGCTGCCACTGAAATAAATCATACACTCAGCAAATTATCACTCACCCCTCCTCCCCCCCCCCCCCGGCTAAATTTCACTAAAGTTTTCAGCAAAGTTTCTCCAACTGACTTCAATCATGACAATCTTATGACGTTATATTTTGACTGAAGATCTTCACTTCTTTAGTAAAACAAGCAAGGAAAAAAATCGGTTTCTCCATATCTTCAAACATTCATTTATTTAGTGTTTTTTGGGGCAGAGAAATTTTTTCATTAAACAATTGGAAGGTGGCAAAAAATGGAGAGCCCCAGAAAATAAAAGTCAAATAATAAAAAAATTGCGGACAATACAATCAGCTTGAATCAAAAAGTGTGGGACGAGAAAAAACCGGGAACTTTAATGAATAGAAGTAATTTACAGACTATGGAGAAAGTTGAGTTTTCAGAAAACGGGTTTTGGTAATTAAATCTGTTCAAATGATCGAATTACATTGAATAATATTTCTATAGTTCATTTGGATAAATGAGTATGATTGCTTTACAACAAAAATCCAGTGTAATTTTTATTGCAATATCAAAGAACGGAGAAATAATGGTAATTAGAATTTATGATAAGACTATCGCAGTAATGGATCAATTATCTGCTAATTCACTTACGTAGAAATATTGAGCTGCCAGTGCTACTATTGCATAGGGTGTCCATGCAAAGAGAAATGCTAGAATCATTAGAGCAACCATTTTCGTCACTTTTACCTCACGTCTTCGTGTGCCTCCTGTCAATAAAGATTAATGGACAAATTTACAATGATGTAAAAGCGAGAAAAAAAAAATACATTTTGCAATTCTACATAATGTTTGAAAATCCTGGTCTGCTCCAATCGCAACTGGCACACCATTAATTTCAAGCGTTTATATCGACTTTAAGATTACGAATACATCAGTAGTGAATGGATCAATAGAGTTAAGCCGCTTTTGGCCTGATGTAAGTTTCTGGCAATTATCTCAAAATCTAAGAAACATAGCGCAATTTGCATTATAACAAATTTGTAGATATCACTATACTCTACAGGAAAGGTCCTTATCAAGTTGTCGCTGGGTTTCTTAGATTTTGAGATATTTATCTAAAACTTGGGCGAGGCCAAAACAGACTTAACTCGATAGCACCACTTCGCTACTGATATACACTCTTTGGTCGCAGCTAAGTGGTGAAGTGGTTCTGTTTACGATCTTAAAGTCGATATAAACGCTTGAAATTAATGATGCGCTAGTTTCAATTGGAGCGAACCGGGATTTTTGACAATACAGCCTGGTTGCTTATGATTGAGGTATAGGGACCCGCCAGTTCACCCGGCCGCGTATCTAGTCCCTCTGTATATGAAAAGAAATAGCCGGCACTATTTTTATTAAAAAAAAAAAAAAAAAAATGACGATAATGTTGAAAAATTGTATCCAAGGGGGGGGGGCAAATTATACCCCCCGGGGGAAACACCCTATTATCATGTCAAATGATAAATGAAAGACTTCTTACATTTTATGTTAAACGGATAATTAAATAATTAACTCCGTTCAACTTCCGAAACTTCTGCAATAGATCGGGGTAATTCACGGCTATTAAATCAAACCTGATTTTGAAACCATTTTGGAAGCATATGAAAAGGCACACCACAACAAAATACAACTTGGGGTTTTTGGACCAGAATGGCAATCCACTGAATACAGAAACATCGAAATTGAAGTGGATTAATTGTGTGGAATTTAATGTAACGTGAAATATAGTAGGATTGAGGTTGAAATGTTATAGAATAAATCTACATTATTCGAGTATATATTTTCCATGAACAAGTCTATGGACAAAATTGAATGGTCGATTGTTTTAAAAGCGTTCGTTCAGCGACGGAATCCATTTTACGCTTGAGGTATAAGATCATATAGAAAAAGGTTGGCCTTCCGAATCAGATCGATCATCAGTTGATCTTCCCCAGCGCATCAATTATCAATAGATCTTTTTAATTGAATCGATCATCAACCGATCTTTCTGATCGGATCAATCAGTAGTTGATCTTCGCAATCGGATTACAATTGATCTTCCCGATTGGATCAATCAACTCATCTTCCCTATCGGTTCGATCATCAACCGATTTTCCGGATCGGATTGATTATCCATTGATCTTCTTAATCGCATCGATCATCAACCGATCTTTCCAATTGGTTCGATTATCAATTGATCTACCTAATCACACCGATCATCAACCGATTTTTTCAATCGGCTCGATCATCCATTGATCTACCTTCCTGTTCGCACTCATCATCAACCGGTCTTCTCGATCAGATCGATCGTCAACTGACCTCCTCTATAGGATCGATGATGGATTGATCTTCCCGAACGGATTGATCCCCAATTGATCGATGACTGGTTTTTGGGGCCCACGATGACCCGATCGGCAATGGATCTCCAACTCACAGGTCCTGAGCTCAAATCCACTTCACGCCGATTGATATGGGCACCGATGCAATTTATTTACAAGCGCCTTGTTTACAAACACATCGTAAAGCTTCGATGAATAGCACTCAAAACTAGCATTAATATAGCGACGTTAAATAACAATTAAACAACACACATTGTTGGCAATGAATTCTGAATTATTTGGCCAGTTACTTCGCATATTTTCATAGCTGGTAAAATGACCAAATGGCAACAGGTTTTAGTGAAATCGAAACTTGCGGCAATTGATTGATTTATGTCGGGATGATCACGAGAGTGCGAGTTACATCATGAACCTGCGGGCTGCGTGCATATCCATTAGAATTTATTAATTTATGATTATACTCTGAAGTCGGGTGTCAATACTTTTTTTTTTCGAATGTGAAATTTCGCATAATTTATTCGTGGAAAAACGTAATGTGTTGCACTTTAAATATAACGCGTGAATTTTTTTGGCGAGTTATTATAATATTATTCATAAGTTCCACTTTTACTTTACGTAAAAATGAGAATTGAATTTTTGAGAAGCATGTCCTGGTGACCGGACTTCTCTACCGGAACGGGAATTCATGGCGCTGAAAAATTGGTACCTATATCATTTTTGGCGCCAATTTTTTTTCTGCTTTTTTTTGTTCATCAATTTTATTGAATGCCAATTTTCACTGACTTTTCGTTATATTGGAATTTCAACAAATCAACATCAATATCCCTTTGAATCATTGACGAGTAATCCGCCAATGCAGAATGACCAATCCATAGAATTCCCCATCCGAAAATTAGTTGAATTCCTGGACCCCCAACGCGCATTGATTGGCGAATTAAATAAACACACACCATCGAGTTCAATAAAAAAAGAACCTGCGAAATTATCGAATGCAGTGGAAACCCGCAAATATATATATTTGATTCATTAGCATTATTGAATGCATTCGCTCAAACTTTGACAGGGGGAAGATCAATATAACGAGAAATTGCGCGGTCAATCCTGCAAAATAATAACGACTAAACATATAATTTGGATGATTAAAAGGAATTTTTCTAAATGAAATTTAATTAAAAATATACAAATATGTCAATACCTATTCGTAATTTCACTTTTTTTAAAGTTGAAATTATGCCAAAATAGCTCGCCGATATTATTATCACTGGCACAATCATCCCAAAGAAAAATATAAATGCGATATACGTATCGCTGTGTGTTGTAGGATTGTGCACTTCCCAGGAGACACTGCATGAGATGTTGCCAGGTTCATATCCGTAACTACCCCAGCCGAAGAAAGGTGGCAGACTGAGGCTCACAGCATATCCCCACACAAAGCCATTCAGCACAATTGCGGTTCTTGAAGCATGAAGAAAAGCAGTTGAATTAATGGACCTCATAGTCGACCACTTATTGCAACTCATGTGATTTTAACCCTCGATTGGTCGGACCTCTCCACCGAACGTATCTAGTCGCGTGTTAAGCGCAGCGCAGTCCGTATCTTCTTGAGTACAATGTTGCCAGAGCGCTTCGCAGTACCCAATTCAAGGCCCGCCAAATTCAAATACACGCAAAGTTGAATAACTTGAAACTCATCATATATATAACTAATAATCGGAAGCATGATCAATTAAAAGAATTATGGTTTATTCTGGAATTTTTTAATTCCAAACAAAAAACAACGCGAGACGTGGCAACGTCGCATGGCAAAATTTTCTAACGTAACTGGCCGCACCACGAGCGCATGCGCAGTTTTCTCTCGACCGCACTCCATTCAAAAATTAATAAAATAAATATGCAGTGAATGTAACAATATGAAACCGAGTTCTATGCGAAGAGGAAAACTTATTTGAGGTATTCCTGAATTGCCATGTCGTGATTCATGATATTTTAGTGTTTATCACGAAAATAAGAAAATTGACTGTGCTGGTGCCATGACGTGGCCATTCGAGGGTTAAAACTTGCAGCAATCGCACTTATCCGCCCGAACGTCATCAGTCGTACGGTAAGCGCCGCAGCATGGCAAGCATCTGGTATCTCCGTGCAGGTATATTTTACCTCTATATATGAGAGTTTCGCCTTATAATGCGTGACTTGGGTGAGTACCTTGAATATTACCGGTTTGAGGATGCCGCAAAGTTTATTTTACATGGAAGTGCAAACGATCACACATAAATCATAAATGCCATCCAGCAACACCGCATTGCCTGCGCAACGTCCGTCACGTGACCTGTTACGTTCGGCGGAAAGGCGCGAGCTCTTAGGAGCTGGGGACTCCTAGACAACTGATCCCAAATATTTTTATTCAATTCCTTCCGACTTTAGCCGTGAACCACATAAGTATAAAGTACTGGTAAATTTGACCAAAATACGATATTAAAAAAAGAAAGGTAAATTCCGCGTTGCGTCACGTTAGAATTGTTTTTTCTTCTTACATGGAGACTCCTACATCACGAGGCTAAAAGTTTCCCCTGCAATTTTGAAATTTCTCCCATACCGTCCGAGATATTTCACTCTTCTGTCGAACACAAATTAGCTGATCTACTTATACGTTTTTCAATATCTAACTTACAAAATAACACTGACCACGAGAATTTTTTCTGTAAAATTTCTCTCCATGTACATTAATGGACACGAAATTTATCAAAATGACAACCCACTTGATGCTCAAACTCAACATTGGCCTGACCACGTACAAATATCTCTCGAGCGCCATCATCGTGAGATTGCCAATACTTGCGTAGCCAAGTGTAGACATGATCCAAGCGTACCTAGGAAATTTTACATCACTTGAATAATTGGAAACAATAGATTCCGCAGGAATTCAATATTGCACTTTAATGAACACCAGTTCGTATTTCCCGGGGGGCTTTCAATGCTTCTCCATGGCTCAGAAAAGTGCGACAAGTTGATATCGAATTTGCAATGTATCAGGTTAGAATTTCCTCCACAATGCTCCAATGTCTACAACCTGCGAAAAATAATCATAATCTTCTACTGCTTTAATACTCGCTTTTATTATAATTTCACATGGATAACACATTGGAAAAAAAATTCTGAAGATGAAACACTGATTTCGATTCGAAATTCAGAATTTCGGAAGCATAAACCTGATTGGTCGCGCCTTTCCGACTTCAGCCAATAGGAGCGCAGCCTTTGCGGTCACGTGGTCGGGACGGGAAGCATCATGGCGGTTCGGTCTCGCTCACTTCGCCGACTGTTACCAGCTGGTATCAACGATACAAGATCAGCCAAACGTATTGTATGTAAAAACCGACTGACCACGATGGTACCTTTCGCCAGAAAATTTTTTTCGGCCAATTGGAGCACTTGTTTTTGTCACCCGCTCCGACAAAGTACGATCTAACCAAGCGAGGACCTGGCTGTACCACGTGATGTCAAATGCCCCGCTCCTATTGGTTGCTCCTATGCAGGTATTGAAAAAATACTCTCCCACACTCACACATAAGACAATGTCTCAACCATGGAGAATCATTGCCCTCAGAATCCGAAAATCCCCTATTTTTCCACCCGAAAAATCCACATTTACCATAAACACACGCTGTTGCTCCAGTACCAACCGCCCTTGAACGCCGACATGAGGGCCAGGGGATTGCCGAGGAGGGCAACCAACAAATCACCAAACTACAAATACGAAAACATCACTTTTCTCTGCATCAAGGCCTCTAAAAAGCTCAATTTTCCACACCTAAAAAAAAACAAAGTATTTTAACGCGTGGAGAGCCTGGAAGGTGTTCCAGTGTCCTACAGTGGAAAATTGAGCTTTCATTGGACTATGACTGTTACATCTAAACAAATCAGAAACTATTAGCTGATCATCAGCCAATGTGCTCTGAGGATTCATCCATTCGCTTAATTTTTACCAAGCTCATCCTTCGCAATCTCGGATTGTCTCGTCTTATCTCGATTTTTGTGTGCTGCTTCAGAACGACTCTTTTCAAAGGCTTTTCAAAATCAATACGAAAATACAGGAATCGATTGAGTGATATTCATGGTGAAATACTTCTGTGCCTTCATTCTTGGTACCAGTGTTCATTAACACCAAAATTTGATCGCACTCTCTCACAAATGAATCGAACACTCCATGATATGCAAAGTAGGAGAAGGTCTTCGGTCACGTGACTGTTCTCCAAATGGAGTGGTAACCGCATATATATGTTGTATAAAGTTTCAACGATCTCCATGCAATATGTCATATAATCTATGTGAGATGTATCTTATATATACATGTATATTATCAGTATTCACATTTCTCCATAACTCGGAAATTTTTGCTGGCTCATGTTATATGTATCGCTGCCGACTTGTGGTGGCACATCATTAAATCTCGGTGCCATTTATGCTCTGAAAAACACTACGCATGTTGCCATTTAATCCTAATTAAAATTATCCTGACGAATATGATCCTAAGATATATGTATGGTGCGGAAACCAGATGCCAAAGGCCCTGCAAAATTTCGACTAAAAACAAATTTTTGCCCACAAACATGACGCCAACCCAAGCATATGCTACATCCGCCAAATTATTGATTGGATTGACAGAGAAAATATGGAAAATACGGAAAATTCAGCCCACAATGGAGAGCGAAATTATTTATGCTCCAATGAAAAATGATTAGCACTCAAAAAGTAGCATGAATATAGTTACATTAAATAACAAAAAAAAAACAAGCACCTACGGACTCCAAAATGAAATTGCAAGAAGATGATTACATATTTAAAAAACTCCTTTCAATCAAAGGCACCTCTGACCGACATCCTGACTTTCAATCAGAGCTGAAACTTGAAACGTATATCTGGGTGATATCATTGGAATAATGACCTCGATTGTCTATATCAACGTGCTTATCATTGACGGATATTAAAAACTCTAGGGCATGAAAATGCTTTGTAGTAGCGTATCGATTATTGAGAAGTAGAATGCTATCGTGAGTTCGCCACCAATTGTGAAGTGAAATTAATTTTTCCTTTGAAACAAAATGAAAGAGTGAAATTTTCGTTTAATTTCCAGTGTTCCCGACATTTTATCCTGACACTCTTTGATACGTGTTGGCGAATTGAGGAATGGGGGGGGGGGGGGGGCTCCGACGCGCAGCATTCAATACCAGCCCTATTTGGATAACAACTGATGAGAACTAATTTTTTTTTTTTTTTCAATTCAAATATTCACAATTTACATTTAATTATCACCAGTCAATTTCAAATTTTGTTCTCTATAAATTTCATAAAACCTCCCTCGAGGTTCTGATGTGAGCATGTAGGGCACTTGTAGGCCCTCCAGTTTCATGAATTAGAGTTTTCAATACATATATGCCACATATAGTTCACATATATAATAATAGATGTGCTTGTATACATGCAAAATATGTGTTATATATGCTTATGTGCTATATGTGCATATATGTGTACATACATCACATCGAATATTTATATATTCCATTTAAATTTCGCTATATATTATTGACATATATAATTTTACGCGCAGGTGCGTAGCATATTCATGACGACGGAATACAAAATCCGTGCAAAATGCTGCCCAACATTGTTGGAATATCTATAAAAATATATTTCTCAAGACATCGGAAAACGTATGGTAATAAAAAGTGTTCAGATAGAGAGATTCTTTCTTTAATCACTTTCAGGTAAATAGAAGTGCATCCCTTCGCACTTTTTGCTTTTGGCATAGCAGGCCCAGCGGCTAAGACTGTTTCTTATAGACACCTCTACAAAATAAGTTTAGTTCAGTTTTGTACGAGTGTTAACCGTGTAAAGACCTTCCTCTCAGTACACCTTATCTATATAAAGAATTTAGAAGTTATCTGCTGTTTTGTTCATTTACGTTTAACCATATCCTATATATTCTAATAAACATTTTTGAATCATTGATCAGAACATCCATCAATGACAAATCCAGTTTTTGCACGTATGACGTCCCAGACGCGCAAGCGCTACCAACTATTTCCACTGCGCCTCCCGAGAATAAGAACTCGCAGGAGTATACTGCGTGCTCTTAGACGGACGTCGATTGGAATTCCCAGAACAACCGGAAATAAACTCCGTAAATTTGACGTATATAGCACCGAGCTTTGGAAAATATTGAACTTCGCGATATGATTCCGTTACTTAGTATGTTAAATGAGAAGTAAAAAGTTACTCAATGAATATTTTCAGCAGTTGCCCCCTCAAGAGTCCAAATGACATTCGGAACTTTTTCATTTGCACGATAATCATTGAGCGCCGCTGACATATGGGAAGAGTATCGTCGAGAATAAAATTGCGCGGAGGAGTTCATTAAAAAATGCTCCTGCCCCTCAGGTATCATCCAAGGTAGAGAGTATTAAAACAAAAAATGGAATTTTCCATGTCCCTCGAAACTTTTCATTCCTGCACACAATTTCCGACAAAAAATGTGGAATATACATTTGTTTTTCTCTTCTCTGCTACATGATATACCAGGATATAGGTGATGATGATGAAATGTCTAATCCAAATAACTATCTACTTCAATTTGTTGATGACACAGTTTTCATATGCCATATAGTCAATCATGGGATTCAGTTAACACCTTCAGGACCTGACTAGTGAAGTGCCATGATAGTCAGACAAACGGAGACTCCATCTCGTTCCTTCCAAATCCCAATACGTGCAATCCCATAGCAACCCTCAATCTTTCAAATTCCAGCATCATGTCCATGTCCCCAAACTCTGAATAGTCGAACCTGCATCTACGCCGCTACGTGGGGGTTTGCTTTCTCCGAAGCTGCATTAATGGAGGCCCCCACCACTGCGCGCCAGCGAGTGAGGGACGCAGGGGGAAGAGTCTCCCTGGCGGGGCGCGCACGCGTGTTGGTGGGTGAGGGAGAGCCGCGAGGTGGTGGGGGTAAGCTGATGCGAGGTGGTGGGGGCACCGCTTCTGGCAGACAATCTACTGAACGCTTATATACAGGGTCAACTTTACTTCGGTCGCGATGTCGACTACGATATCAATTCTAGGTGTCACATTGGACTAATAGAAGGATTTAGTTGTCATTAATGAGGCTGGTTATCTATTATTTAATGTTCATTTGCAGGAACTGAGTCACTTCAACCTGTCAACCGATTTCAATCGTCCACAATACCTTAATATTTTTTAAAAATTTCTGAAGGCTGCTCCAAGGCGTAGTATCCAAACACAATGTCTTGAAAATGTAGGACCCGAGACATTCTCGTTTTTCCACGACAATAATGAAATTCAGCATTACAAATTTAAAGCAATTCATGTAACTGAAGTTACACTGGATAGGTAATGCCCTGCCTTAGTTTTCCGGACCACTCGAGAACAATTCCACTCAAATCGTGAGGAAATCAGAAGAGCTTTGTAATAAGAGTCTATGCCAACAACACTCTTGAACACCAACTTCATTAACCATAAAAGTTTCGTCAACTAACTTCATTAGAAAAACGGTATTGGAAAAGCTCCCTCTAAATGTGCAGAAAAAAAGTCGCATGCGGTACAGGACTTCGGTGTCTTTCCCTTTTTTATTTGAAGATTCGGAGGAGTTATTGAACATTCTGAAAAAAAATTAGGATGCCTCTACTGAGCTATGTGAAAGCACTAAAGTTACACGGATTAGTTACCGAAGCTGTCAAGGACCGCCGAAGTTCAATCCTTGCAGGGACTACCAGTATCAGTTAATGAATTAAAGTTGATCAATCGGACGCGAAAATAAAATGTCACAACCATCATGGGAGTAAGCTGGAATGGGAAACCTATCAACTACTACTTCACATGAAATTCATGGCAATGCTTCCTCAATATTTTTAAATCTACATTTCAAATTTCATTTCAAACTCCAAATCATTTAAATAAGAAAAAAGGTCATTTAAAAGACTGGTCAACATCCCGGCCGCTTGGGACCGGGGTAGCGCTAGCAGGGGCTAGTATGACTGGATACCGTCAGCTCCCCCACTAGTGCACTTCCCACAAGTTGATGGATCCCTATAGTGACTATCGCCATGACCCCACCACTCACTATCTCTTCAAGCGCCGCCTCCCCACCACTGTGCAAATAGTCCCACGTGACTTTGAAAGCTACCTCACTGCGCTTACTAGCATCCGGGAGTGGGAGAAGTAGGGGAGGGTTACTTGTGGGACAGGGCGGCGCAGCGTCTGGCCCCGCGCAGTCCACTAGTGGGAGAGTCAACTGTGGCTGATCCCTATACCCCCACCACACTAAAAGTGAGGCGGGTTGAAGCGCCGCCGTATTGTTGCAAGAGCAATAAAGATGACGTCAGTGCGCATGCGCGGCGCAATAGTAGGGCGCTCGGTAAATTGCAATGAAATATTCTATGTTAACACAAGTGTATAGAGATAAGTCGTTCTCTTTAATGTAGCGTTCTTCAATTATTTACGAGACTAATGAATTGAAATGCCCCATTTGCAATAAAGTGCTCGAATACAGAGTATTGAAAGTGCAGATCACTCTATTTTTTTCCATATTTTCATTCCGTTTTTCTTTTACGAATTCCGCGGCGCGTGCTGCGCACGCGCATTTCCTTCTTCGGCCGCACTGACAGGTGGCGCGTCTGTTTCGGTCTTCCGCATTTCGATAATTTTGATATATATCGATAGTTCCTTTCGTCTCTCCTTTCTACTATAGGATATTGAGTGATTTGGGGGTGCGCGAACTGCTCTTAACTGCCAGATAATTGGATTTTTATCGGCATTCGTTAACGGCAGTTCAATTGTAAGGTGCATTACGCTTTGATGTAATTAATCAGATTGAAGCATAGAAAAAAATATGTAATTACGTCAAGACAAATACCGGCATTTTTGAAACTGAAAACTTGGGCAATCATCGAAATTCCGATCGGACTCAGTCAATTGAAATTCTCCACAAGTGGCGGGGACAACCCGCGGTTCTGGCGGTTCCCAGTGTACGCCTTATCACGCCTGGTCTGTCTCCCACCTCCATACCATGACCCACCACCTTGCTTTGCTGAACTATCTGCTCTTGTCAGTTATGTTCGCCTTTCAGAACATAATACTTGCGCGCGTCTGCTTTATTGAACAATCCAATTTTGCAGAAAAACATTCAACAGGGCTTGAACATTTGGTTCTAAATTCCGCGGGATATTCCCAAATAACGATGGATTAATTTCAAACCCTGAATTGTTGAGTGCATTTTCAAGGCTCAAGTTTTTTTTTATTGATGTTGAAGTGGGTGGTGATGTGGAAACCAGTATGTTCCGAATCCTGGAATGTCATACTTGTTGAAATGCTCTGAGTCGCCTCTGCTCGTCGAAACTTGCACGTCCGCAAAATGTCCTTTTCCGTGCCGGCGGGCGCGAACTATACTTTTAGGCACCGGCGGGCGCGAAATATACTTTTAGGTCCCGGCGGGCGCGAAATATCCTTTTACATCCCGGAGGGCGCGAATTATACTTTTAGGTCCCGGCGGGCGCAAAATATACTTTTAGGTCCCGGTGGGCGCGAAATATCCTTTTACATCCCGGAGGGCGCAAACTATACTTTTAGGTCCCGGTGGGCGCGAACTATCCTTTTACATCCCGGAGGGCGCGAATTATACTTTTAGGTCCCGGAGGGCACGAACCATACTTTTAGGTCCCGGCGGGCCTAAAAAACACAAAGTAAGCTTTCCTCATGATCAAACAGCAACTTTTTCATGAGCAGACAGGATATAAAAATATTATTGTTAATTTTTCTCACTAAAAATTGAGCTTCCCGCATTATTACAAACTCAATTTTTTTTTTTAATTATAAGGATAGAGCAGTAAAAGTTGAGCGGAAGTTGCATGTTCAAATGACAAAATTATAATTATAAATACCACAAATGGTTACATACATATTTACCCCTCCCCCTCCCCCCCCCCCTCCAAATGAATCCTCAGAGCACGTGTTTCTTCGCTGAAAAAAAATCCGAATCCACCACTCGAAGACTGAGAAAACTTTGATGCTAAAACACACTTTTTTCTCTCTTGACGTGACGTACCGCCAAATTCCAAAGTATCATGTTAACAGGGGTCCAGAGATGATGTCGATCGCTAATGATAACAGTTACCACAAGTGAATTGAAGGAGAAGCCACAAAATCCAATAACACTTAAAACAACAGCCACCCCGGTGCACGCTTCCCTACTGAGTTCTTTGGAATAAACTTCAACGGATGTTTCGTTGTTCATTCTGATTATTATTTTATTTTTTTATTTTTATTTAATCACTTGTTATTTCATAAAAATATGTAGGAAAATAATTTTCGGACTGTATCAGGATTTCGGGCCGCGCGCGCGACGGCGTTTATCTGCCGATTGAAGACTTTGAAAGTTTCTACCCCTTTTATACGAGATTTGAAGGCCTGGGGGTGGCTCGCGAGGCGCATGCGCAGAAATGGGTTTGAATGTTTTCTGGGGAAATGAAAATGTTGGGTGATTATGAAAACGATTTTGATTGATTTGCGGAAGCATTTGGGACTTGAAAAATTGCTCTATCGATTAGTGAGCAATTTTATGATTATCGCCAAGTCGAGACAATACGAGAGAGATGTGACGAGAGACGAAAAAAAAAATCGTTTTAAACCAATCAATTTCACTCACAAACTAAAGATTTTTTCGTCAATTTATGGTGGTCCTGAGAAATAATAATGATGATAATAAATTGTTGACACATTTAGAAAATTTCATTTATTCAGCAGTGTAAAAATTTGAAGATATATTTCTGTCAATATAACTACCAACGTGAACATCCAATTTTTGAAAATATTTTCTTTCCCAATAACTACAACGGATATTTGATGGCACTTTTCAATTTTGGTGTCAATGAACACTGGAAAAGACGACACGATACGAGATTTGACAGAAAATACAGGTCCACGTACTATCCACCAAACGTGCACAGAAATCGTTTTTGCTAGAAAAAAAATTCCTGCTTTAAGATACGGATCACTTCCAATTTTTTTAAATAAATATTTTGGCTTCATGCAAAATCTAACGAAAAAAAATCGTGGTAAAAAAATCAATTATCTGGCGCACCTTGTCTGCCTAAATGGTAGACCTTACTACTTCATCTACCATGTGCTTTAGCAAGCTTCTGGACGCTTCACTTCTTATCGAAAAGCAACGAATGATCATCACGCAGAAACGTCAATTTTTCAAATTGCAAACTTAAATGTTCATTCTCAACATCGGCACAGCCTTGGCCCCGAATAAAATTCGAGAGCCAACGCTCCCCATTGATTAATCAAAATAACGTAATCCAATTATTTCATCGGAAATAGTTGCATCAGAGGATGAACAATGAGAGGACTTTAATTCCCGTTAACGAACATAGAGAGGGATTCATCAGTCTCGTTACATTGAGAAAATACGTCATTTTCGTTTTCCATTTGTTTTCGTATGGAGTTTTTACCAAATCCCTGACAATTATGAGCATTTTTTCCCTCCCTCACTGTGGAAACTTCCACTGAGGTTTTACGGACAATATTTGAACTAACGAACGGGCAATATTTGAACTATGAATCTCAAATTTTCTTCATAAAACCCCCATCGATTTGGATTTTCCTGCTAAATTGCAAGGCATTCCCCGAAAATATTGCAAATACAAATTGGTTTTTTTTTCACGCTTTGACCAGATTTAGGATCGCGAGCCGTCCCGGCGGTGTCAGTGAAGCCGACTTTTTCCCAAACTGTACAGCACTCACACAGTTTAAACCAATGGGCACAATGCCCAATGCACATTATATTACTGGATTTATCCAATAATTGAAGGAAAAACATGAAAAACGCCAATTTGTGCAGCCGTTCCTACAGGAAACAAGTCCGGTCGCATGCGCAGTCCCGTTTTCCGCCGCATTGGCTAGTGGCGCGTCGGTTTCCGTCTTACGTTCTTCGATACTTGCGATGTACATCGATATTTTCTCTGGTGTATGCTTTTTAATAGAGAAAACTCGTGTTCGCCGATGAAGGCGTATGGCTTAGAGCCTGGACAATTCCACTCTACTATACAGAAAGGGGAATCCCCGGACCAGGATTCCATCCTTGGACCTCGTGGGCCAAAGGCCAGCACTCCAATCACACGCTCATTGCCCTCGCAAAAAACTACCTGAATGTTTTTTTGTTTATCGAAATTGGAGAGGTTTGCCACCATGGGGCAAAACGGGTTGAAAATTTGCAGTGGGCGCTATGTGCCCACAAAATGCTACAGGGCTTCCAAATTACTAATTTTGCACCCTGAATGGAACAAAAAACGATGACAATAATTTAGTCTTTATTTACTTACTCAATTAATGTAATCCATAATAATTAGTATGTAGATTTTCACTGTATTGCAGTGCAATATTGAACTTGAATAAATAAACACCTGTTTAAGTTCATTGGGTAAGAAAAAAGTGCTCGTAGAAACGATGGATGTCGTGACGCGTGCGGAATCGAAGATTCAGAGAGCAATGAGGGTAGACAGAGATCATCCGATATGGAGTCGATGCAACACTCGAGGGATTGAAGCCAGAGGTATCTCAACTGACGGAGAGTCGACCGAAGATTTCCGTTATAAAACTCGATCCATTCGAGAATACAGAGTGTTACCAGTACTTGATAATCGTTCTTTCCCCTTCCGGATGTGTTACGTCATATGACCTGGCTAGGGTATTAGCGCCGGCTCAGAACGCTTTCTTGTCGTTAGAAGCTTACGACTAATTCTTCTTATAACTGTTTAGATTACAGAACTAAACTGAACTCCAACTTATTGCACAAAAAATTGCATCCTCCTTTACAACGCTTCGAAAGCTCTGGGCTTTCTTCATCGGGTAAACAAATTCTATCTAAAAAATTGCATGTTTAATACTAAATTGAAAACACTTTAGGGTTGACTTTTAAATGAAACTTGTTTGCTTGATGAATAAAGCCCAGAGCTTTCGAAACGTTGCAAAGACTGATTTAATTTTTCGGCAAGCAAACTGAAGTCCTGAGTTGTTTATATGGCGGGAAAATTTGAATCATCAGAGGACAGAAAATGTAGATGAAGCAGTACAAAAAATGATAAAAAATCAATCTCGACTGCACATTAAAACCCTAAATGAAACCTTTTCCATTCATTTAATCCTCCAAAAAATTCTTTACATTAGTTATATAAAAAAAAAACCATTAGTTAGCCATCTACATGTCTTCCGTATCACTGTCCGAATCCTCAGCCATGGCCTGCCTAGCCTTGGCCTCTGCCTCGGCCTTGATCTCCTGAGGTATGCGCTCGTGTTTACCGCGAGTGTGGGCTCCCACCCAGCTCATCTCAAGCTCAAATTGCTTGTCCTTGAGCTCGTCATGAACCAGGTAGATGATCCTTGCGGCTTCCTTCACCAGCTCCCTGCATGTCATATCTGCGAGCTTCAATTTTTCAATCTCAGTTTTCGCTGACTGCTTCGCTTTGCCAACAGCACAGCCAAAGTATCCATAGGACACTCCTGAGGGGTCGATCATGTACATTGCGGGTCCATCTGCTTCATTGGCTCCGAGGATCACGGAACAACCTGTGGTAATTTAAAAGAGCAGTGAGAGGAAGAAGAATTGCTTTCTCACGTTTTTCATTTCAAATTTTCAAATTTTCGATTTTTAAGACCAATGTGAAATTCGTCGATCATGAGTTATGGCAAATCAGTACAAACCGTAGGGCCTCACTGCAGAGTAGAGTGTGTAAGCGTGCATATACATGGCGACTCTCTCATTGAGATATTTGACTGGGATTCCCACACCGTATTGTGCACGGTAACTCGCCGCCTCGGATCTTGCAATCTCCACAATCTGGCGAGCATCGGAGATGAGGCCCGAGACCGACATTCCTATGTGCTCATCAATGTTGAAGATGCGCTTGTTAGCACCGGGCTCATAGAGTTTAGATGTCACCAGCTTCTCCACTGCGAATACCACGCCATCTTTGCCGCGAAGGCCGATAACCGTTCTGGGGAAGAGGGAAGAAAATTATGCATTGGTTCCCAAGGTAATGTTGAGAGGAAATTGGTCCACATGCACGGACACACTGACATACGCCCCAAAGACGTCTTAGAACCAATCTAACAATTCAGAATATTCATAAAAATGTCAATTTATTTCCGAGGTGATTTCAATAAATTTCCCTATCGGGAAACCGAAAATTCCAAAACGAAAAATTCTTAACCCTCGAGTGGTCGCGTCATGGCACCAGCGCAGTCAATTTTCTTATTTTCGTGATAAACACTAACATATCATGAATTACGACATGGCAATTCAGGAATGCCTGAAATAAGTTTTCCTCTTCGCATAGAACTCGGTTTCATATTGTTACATTCACTGCATATTTATTTTATTAATTTTTGAATGGAGTGCGGTCGAGAGAAAACTGCGCATGCGCTCGTGGTGCGGCCAGTTACGTTAGAGAATTTTGCCATGCGACGTTGCCACGTCTCGCGTAGTTTTTTGTTTGGAATTAAAAAATTCCAGAATAAAACATAATTCTTTTAATTGATCATGCTTCCGATTATTAGTTATATATATGATGAGTTTCAAGTTATTCAACTTTGCGTGTATTTGAATTTGGCGGGCCTTGAATTGGGTACTGCGAAATGCTCTGGCAACATTGTACTCAAGAAGATACGGACTGCGCTACGCTTAACACGCGACTAGATACGTTCGGTGGAGAGGTGCGACCACTCGAGGGTTAATTTTTGTTAAAATATTCGGTGGCTAATTCTGTATAGCACTAGTTCACATTACTATTGCGGGTAGTAATTATATTAGATGGAAATATTGAAAAATTGGACATTTGGGATGCGTGTTTTAATTTTTTCTTCAATTTGCTATTGAAATTTGTCATTTTTCTTTCACTGTACTTTCAATTTCAAGGTACTTCAATTAAGAGCGATTATGGGACAAATGAGAAAACATTTTCTGTGGTGAATGCATTTCTCGGTAAAAGAGGTCATTCGACATTTTCTTTCAAATTGAGGTATTTGCAAGATAATGAATAATTAACAAAAGCGTGAAATTGACTCTCTGTGAAACGCTACTCTGTAAATTCTAACGGAAAATGTCACAAGATTTTATAGGGAAACGTTCCTCGTCTGCAGAAAGAGTTCTTGACATTTCCCCTGAATCTAATCATTACTTCTTTAATTAGATAAGTCATAAATAGGAAGCAAAACGGATTCCAACTAAGTTTTGTTAATTTTTTGTCTCATTATTTATTTATTTTTTCAATTTGTGAAAGTTTCATTTTCCGAAAAAAAATTCGAAAAGTTTGGAATTTTTAAAAGTTGAAAATTTTAACGTTTTTATTTTTATTTTGGGATCTTTGATGGCAATAAAGAAAATTACTATTAACCATGCAAAGTTCCTATTGTGAGGAAACCCCTGGAATTGAACTATTTCATTCACAACTTTTGCAATTGGTAATTAAATTTCGACTGATTTCTCAACAACATTTCCACCCCAATAATTCCTGGCGGGGTGTGCGGAGGGGGTGATTTTCCACGCTTAAAACTCGAGGTCCAACATTTTCGTCGCGTCAGTTGAACTTCCAGGAATTGAGTTTATTCCGCTCCAGAGCGACAGAATTACGGATATTCGTGGGAAAAGATGTATTCGCTTTGGGGCACAGAGAGTTTAACACTGGCATCCTACATTAATGGCTTTAATTACCCGCTATTTTCAACTGCTTTCTGCGCGTATTCCACCTGGAAAACTCGACCATCTGGGGAGAATTGAGAGGCCGATAGATCGTACTGAAAAAAGATTAAGCAAAAAATTAAGAAACTTTTATTGGATGGAAAGAAGATGTGAGGATATTTAAACATACAGGGCGTTCCTAAACCACCCACTTTTTTAGGTTTAGGTTTAGGAACCCCCTGTATACTTACTTTAATTGCGACGATACAGCTGAATTAAATAACTTTCCAACTCGTAATTTGGCGAAAATCCTTTAGAAATATAGACATAGATATATATATATATATATATATATATATATATATATATATATATATGAATCCTTTAGAAAAAGTTATTGAAAAAATTGAGAATCCCATTCATTTAATTTATTCAATGTAATTTCTTCAATTTATCAAAAACTGCGGCGGCGCCTCCGGCCACCATTGCTCTTAAAGTACAAACGTTAGGAAAAAATTGTATCCAATATAAAATGTGTAGCTATACACAGTATATACATAATGCTTATACTTAATGAGTTTGAGTTAGTCTGAAGAAAAAAACTGCGGAAACTCTTTTGACTAGTTTGTTCTATTAATTTATTGATTTATTAATTTCATTGAGCATCCAAATATTGGATTTAGACCGGAATACTATTTCATTTGATAATATATAGTAATAAATCAGTTCCATTATTTTTATGAATTCAATGTAATGCTGTCAATAAATGGTATATTGCGAAGCAAATTTCCTGTAATCAATTTCTCATCATTCCGTAATCTTTCAAACTCTTTTTTTATCCAAGAATTGTCAAATAAATTCAAAAACTTATGAGTACAAAATTCTGAAATTTGTGTTTTGTCACAGAAATTTCAGAGAAATCATCTAAAACAATGTTTGTACAAAAACTTATATATATATATATATATATATATATATGTTTTTAATTTGATGAAAATAAAAATTGAAACCGACTCGTCTACCAAAATTGTAATAAGTTAACTCATTGCGTGACAGGTTAAGGCAACACTTTTCCAAGAGAAATCGAAAAAACTCAGTTGTATAGCAACATTAGACAAACTTCATGAACCGCAATTAATTGAAATACTTACCCCAGTGCCAATGGAGCTCATCTTGTTTTACAACTTAAATGAAATTCGTAGTAACTACAAAATCAGCGGCGAGCGTGAATTAGCGAAAAATCAAACAGTGTTGTCACTACTTTTTGAGGTTAAACTTCCCTCGAGACACTTTTACATTTTTCCCGCAGATGGAGTCTTCGATGACAGAAATGTCGACTTTACCGACAAATTTAAAATGTTAAATCGTTAAACCAACTAAGCAAATAGAAGAAATCATGGAGTTGAGATAAATAAAATACTACTTTATAATGCGAAACAAAAAAATAGCCTTACATATTTGTGATTCCAAAAAAATGAGAGTTTTCAATTTTCCAATTTGGAGCAAGCATCTTTTGTGTTTTCTGTAATTATCGCGTGCATATAAAATTTTCAATCCCAAATTTTTAATATAAAAAATTGATCCAATCTTCATAAAATTACTGAAATCCATTCCTACCATTTTTGTTAAATACACTTGTAATATGAATAGCAATTTTAGAAATTAATATACTCCTAGATGAGATGAAATAAACTTGTAAAAAAATCTAAAAATCATACAATTTCAACTATTGGACGAAAAATATCGGATAAGTATCCTTAAAACTAACAATAGTGCTTTATTCAACTTTTTACATGATGTTCCAACCGTGTCTGTGCCTCTATTTCTCCCTCAATTCTCTTTTTCCTGAAACAATACCATGGTTGATGGAGCTCATAGGCAGCAGGCTGTGTCTGAAGATCATTTTCCATAGCAGGAACATGCCAACCATTCTCATCTTGCTGTGCTACAGGAAGATAACTGGGTGGATAGATCAAGAATATGGTTTTATTTTGCAGCTGGCCCTTAACAGTATGATGAATTCGATGTGTTAATAGCCAGAGCTTGAAGGTCCTCTGAAGTTCTGGATCCGATAGAATGAATTTGTGCTGGCGCATTAGATCTTTAGATACAATGTACGTGTGTAGACCACCACTTAGGGCTGCATATAGTAGGTATGGATCGTCCTCAGATCTAAATGATAATGAAAATATTTACAAGGTGCGAAGACATTTTTGAAAAATTTTAATTTTTAATACTTACGTATTATTAGCAACGAAAAAACGCGTATTATTCTGAAGAAACTCCATGTGCTCCTTTTTCCATCTCATCATGTGTTTTCGGCCGAGGACCATGACTTTTTTATTCTGATTTAGGAGCATTCGCACCACATGGGCCAACTAGGATCAAAACAATTTCCGTTAATTTCCTTTTTTTATTTTTCATCTTTTCTTTCAACTGCTCAAATCGTTTTCTATCTCTGTCAATTTTTAACGAGACCCATCGAGTTAATTTAGGAAGAGAATGTTAGGAAGAAAAATACATGGTAAACCCGTTACCTTCTCTCCTGTCACCTGACGTGTCTTATTATTCCATAGTGAGTACTCGACATTGAGACCGTCGATAACAATGTCGTAAGGCTTTGAAGCTTTAATGAACTTTTTGAACTTGGCAAGCTCGTATGGAGTTGTGTTCTCATAAACGTCCTTGCCAACGAGGGCTCTCCGCAGGAAGGACTTCTCTAAATACTTGAAATCCTTTTCATTGATGTCCATTTGTGTGAGGGCATGACCACAATTCGAGCACACACCACTGCAAAATATTTATAAAAATGAATCATCATTTCCGTCTATAACACTATCATGCAGTGTTATTTGTAACTTCAGGATAGAGGAAGTTATTGGTTTGACTCCCAAAAATGAAAATTTAATTTCGAATTTCAAATTTTAAATTTCAAATTTCAAATTTCAAATTTCAAATTTCAAATTTCAAATTTCAAATTCCAATTTCATTTCCAAAATTCAAATCCCCATTCTGTCAAATCAGAGCAAAAGCTGAAAATCTTAAGAATCAGAATGTTGACGCGTAACTGCAGATCATATTGTTATTCATCTGAAGAACATTTTCTTCTCGTTTTGGGAAACTTTTCTTCTTGGACTTGTTATATTTTAATCATCTTTATGTTTTTATTCTGAATATTTTCGCGTTGGATTTTCCGAGCATTTATTATCGCCTAATTGATAAGACGTGCGACAGCAAAAATCTCACCTCGTTCTAATCGAACACTGGTTTGCACTCCACCCAACCGTTTGAAGTGCCTTTCCGAATTCTTCCAACGCACTTAACATGGGATAAATATCCCACTGACCAAGCGCTTCGAACAGTCGGCTGATATGGCCCTCGAACTCTTCTTTCGTCTTTGATGCTCTCGTGTAATACGCTAAGAAGCTCTTGTATACCTCTCGATCTGGAGGTAAAATGGATCCAATTTTGTTGAGGAATTCCCAAGCTAATTCGGGGTCGTCGTTATTGAAAGCTGCGAAGATGATACATCTGTAACTTGTGAAACAGGGCCTCTCGCTCTCGCCAATAGCTTTCAGCAGCTCTAATCCATCCCTCCACCTGTGATAAAATCGAAGTTTATTCTCATTTGGGATATAGTGAAATTCAACATTGAAGATCTTTTAGCTAATTCATAATTAATGTATAGTCATTTGATGGCAAGATTTCATGAGTGTTTCTTATATTATATATCCGAAATTTGGGATTAATGCTTGATTCCAAAGACATGAGAGCTTTCGGTTTTCCAATTTGGAGCAAGCATCTTTTGTTTTTTCTGTAATTATCGCGTGCATATAATTTTCAGCACTGGACATCATATGTAAAACACTTGAGACTTGATAAATTAACAGAACCTCAACAAATATTCTGTGTATATGATTTTCAATGACTACATAAGTTATGACAACTTGAACAATTGCCACACTTTTGAAAACTAAACTCGAATCGATATCCCAACCAACTTCACGATGCTATCTGACTAATCTGATCAACCAATAAATGAATCACGATTCAAAAAGAAATTATGGCAAATCAATGAGGAATGACCTTACGACTTTCGACTCTGACGATGTTCATTTGTGTTTACGCGCTTTCTTGAATAGGATGCGTTGTCCTATCTCTTCTTTTCCTCATTTGTTTTCAACTTCTAAAGTTTCTTTCCCTTCAATATGCTGGAATTATATTCTCGTCCAATCATCATAATTTTCGCCTGACATTCGCTCGATTAGAAACTAAGGCTCCGTAACTTGAAATCAAATGAAAAAGCAGGAGACTTTCTTGCATTATGAACTTGAGAATTGTCCTGAGATATGCTCAATATACACTTCAAATTTAAAGACTGATACATTGCAAAGTTTTTACAAATTCTCTTCACGAAATGATTGCTGAGGAGGTGCCTTAGACCTTAAAAGATTTTCTCTGTCCCAAGCTCGGCACATTAGAGAAATTTTAGTTAAAACAATTTTGGCCACTGAAAAAAACAATTTGTGTCCAAAAGTTGGGGCAAAACTCACACCTTCGCGTTCGCGAAAGTCCTATGATACAAGCTTCCATGGTAGCTGCATCTAGCAGAGGATAGTCCTCGCGCAGTTCGTCGTAAATTTTGATAATATCCTCCTGCTCGTCCTTGGTGATAGACTCATTCTTGTCCGTCAATAGTTTGAAGTACCTCGCAGTTGTTGCCAGATTAAATTTGCAATTTTGACTCTTTAGGTATTTACAATAATCAAAGGCAGTGTCGAACTGACCGAAAACTCGACACGTGTCCAAAATTATAGCGTCAATGTTGACTTTGGTTATAGCGATGAGTTTAGAGGACAACATCTCATGCCGAATCTTCGCCCACTTATCGTGGTCAATTTTTTCGCTGTTCTCCAGGCATTTGTGCAGGAGGAGATCAGGGTGGTTTCGGGTCTGGACCAGGTATTGCTTATTGCGGTAGTCTACACGAGCCTCCATCGTTGAGTAACGCGCGAGTGCACGAAGAGGCTGCCATCGAAATAACGTCATTGTGGAAGAATCCAGTGGTTACTCTGTTGGAAAGAATTGATTTGAATGAGATCGTTTTTAGCTGAGCAATGGTATATGGATGCGGTCTTCGGTTGATGGGTTTCAGATTCAATAGATGGGGTTCAACTTAATACGGCAGGCTGATTTATGGTAGGTCTGGAGGGAGACGACTTAGATTAAAGTATGCAAAGTTGCGAAATCAGGTTTAGGAAGAAATGGCTAAGCTCTTGGAAAACTTATTGCAGGATTCAAGACGTCTAGGAGACCCAGTTTAGGCATATGAAGGGTCCAACTTGGAAGACTTTAGCACCAACAATTTTCGAAAGCTTCAAATGATTTCGAAAAATTTCAAAACCTTCGAAAACTGAAAAAAATTCCCAATTTGTAAAATTTGTGAATTTTGAAAAATTTGGAAAAAAAATTGAAAAAATTGAAAGATTTGATAAATTTGAAAAATTTCCAAATTTGCAAAAATTTCAAAATTTTCAAAAACTTCAAAAACCCAAAAAAACGCGCCAATTTAGAAATTTCAAGAGGTCAAATATCCCCAAAACTTCAGAAGTTTCAGAGAGCTGTATAAATCATAAGATTTGATGCTTTAATAAAAAAAAAAAGTAGTTTCAGAAATTTCGAAAATCTCAAAAATTTCATAAATGTTTAATTTATGACATTCTTAATGTCCCCAAACATTTCGAAAACAATAATAAGTGCAACGAGCAAAACTGTTCCTTCTGCCACCTTCCCAAAAAGTATCAACATTTCTCCAAAAGAGTGAAAAAAAAAACAACCTCCTACTCCTGAATTATCAATTGCCTAAACAAGACCTTATTTCACCATATTCAATTGCCCGTCCCCTATTACCACTAAATGAATTTCCTATTTCCCATGATCTTCATACATATAACCTCAAACTCACATTATCGTCGCATCAATAATCTATCAATTTCTCACTGACGTCACAATCATAAAAACCTCAATAAAAAAAAAATAAAAAAAAACTCCGGTAAATTGTTCGCAGACGTTTTTCAACATAGAAATTCTCATAAACGCTCGAAAAAAAAAGTTCGTTTATTCTGATATCCCACTGCCATCTGATCCTGACTGCAGCACGTGTTCAAGACTCCCCAGTAGCGAACCAAGTCGTTGGAAAACCCCGCGAATTTCAAAAAATTCCGCCCCAGCCAATAAAGTTCTACCCACCCCGAACCAACAGATTTTTCTGGCCCCCAAAATTATCCAGCAATCATAACAACTCAATCACCGTTTACAAATATCTACGATCTAATCCGGAAAATGGAGAAAAATCAATCGATCGCTGGATCCGCTACTGCTGCACGATGATTGGGAAAAAGAACTGATATGAGAAGTTATAAGAGACGATAATTTCCGATTCGCTCTATAAAACAAGTTCGACATTGTTCATCGCGTCTGCTTTATCATCGCAATTCGATGAGTGCAATTGTTAATTGAAATAAGTTTTTGCGCTCGACACAAGTTTTGCAAATTATATGCGGATCCTGCTGAAGAGGAAAACCCCCCAAAATAACACTAGGTGAGTTCAGGGAATACGTTAGCGCATCGTGAAATAAGCAGCGGAAATATTCCGCGTTTATTTTTCAAATCATCAGTCTCCGTTAGGAATGTCAGTGAAGCAAAGTACTTTTCAATGTTGCGAAACATATCTATATATGGAATGGAACCGGTAACCGCAAAATTAGCGAAAAAGGCCACGGAGCTACCAATTAAGTGTCTCCAAGATCTGTTAAAAATCATAGATTCAATGAACAAAAATTCCGACCTCCATAGAATTCTTTGTCATTCCTGTACAATGTCCCGCAGGAACTGCTATATATAGTCACTATAAGTCGATCTCACACATACTTCTGTCCTCAGATTCCCCAACAATCATGGAGAACTACACATCGGACTCGAGTGATTCAGACTCCTACACAAAAAGCCTGGACTTCTCATACCTGATGCTGAATGCGACTCTCCTAGATCAGCAGTTTCACTCGGTGAAGGATATCGAGAGTATCGAAACCCTGCTGCTGCACCACAACCCAATCCATTCAGTTCCCCAAACGATCGCAATATTCAAGAACCTGCACACCTTGGACCTTTCTAACTGCAACCTAGTCCGCCTACCTGAATGCCTCGGCGCATCCCCGCTGACCTGTTTAATCGCAAAGAACAATTGCCTCACCAACGATTCCCTGCCAAAGACCTTCGACAAAATTTTGAATCTTCGAGAGCTGAATTTGAGTGGAAACAGACTGACTGACTTTCCTGATCAGGTATTGGAGCTGGTTGAGCTCAAGTATCTCTACCTCGGGGGCAATATGATCAGCGAAATCAGGAAGGAGATATGGAAAATGCAGAGACTCCAAGTGCTCTCCATGGGGGGTAATCGTCTGACGGAAGTGCCAAGTACAGTAGGTCGACTTACTGCTCTCCAGGGTCTCATCCTCTGTGACAACATGCTGGAAAGCTTGCCCTCCACTGTCGCCAATTTGAAGAACCTGAAGTCGCTTCTGTTGCATCACAATAGGTTGAGGACACTGCCAACGGAGATCATTACGTTGAAGGGCCTCACTGAGGTGAGAGATTCCAGCCAGCTGCTACAGCAAAATCATGCAAAACGTGTCCTGAATTAATCTGGTTACGTTCCCAGTGGAACAGTTCGTTTTCATAATGATTCAGTCCGTTTCCGCATTGATTCAGTCCGTTTCCACATTGACTCAGTCCATTTTCATAGCGATTCCATCTGGGATTCCCCTGATTCAATCTATTTGATGGATAGACTAGAAGACTATTTCCAAGTCAGTGTGATCCACTGGTGTTGTCTTCAGGGTTCCAAACAATACAATTTATGATATATCTTGCAATTCGTCAATTCCTCGAATTTCGTTTTTGCTCAATGCAAAATCTGGAATAATATTTGCACGCATTTTATGGCACACAATTTAAATAATTTTTTTTTTCATGCAGTATTGGTTCTCTAATCAACTAATTAATGACTCTTATCTTCAGCTATCCCTGAGAGACAACCCCCTGGTCGTACGATTTGTCTCAGATATGACCCACAATACACCATCATTACTCGAAATTGCAGCAAGAGTCGTAAAAACGTCAAACATTAATTACGATGAATTAACACTACCAAAAACGTTGATTGATTATCTGAATTGTGGCCACCGATGTGTCAATCCCAAGTGTCAAGGTAACGGAAAAAAAACAATATCCAAATATCTCTCAGCACGTGTTATGTACGATACAACATAAATTATGTTTAATCATATTGCAGGGGTTTTTTTTGATAATCGAGTGGAGCACGTGAAGTTTGTTGATTTCTGTGGGAAATACCGGCTTCCGTTGTTGCAATACTTGTGCAGTAGCAAATGCATTGGACCCAGAGATGGAGATGAAGAAGTGGTCAGCGGGGCAATGATAAGAAAAGTGCTCCTCGGTTGAGGAAACTATGTGTGTGATAAAATTGGAGATTGTGTCATTAGGCCTGAGAAGTATTTTTGTGACACATTTTATGGGATAAGATTGTCAATTGAATTTTCAATTGAAGCGAGGTTTTTACGCAAAACGAAAATTACTTGGGAATTTTTGTTTATGGTCCTTATGTGATTTTTCCACCGAAATCAGATTTGTTCAGCTTTACTTAAACATTGACGATTTGTCAGGAGCATGTGAAACGTCGAGAAAAGTGAAAATTTCATGATTCTTAGACCCTACATTTTCGGTGTGATTACATTTTTTTCTTATGGGAAAGTTAATACGAAGAACAAATTTGAGACGGGACGAGTGAGATAAAATTAATGTGTGGGGTATCATATGCCTATCGAGAGAGCAAGAAATTTTTAGTTCTTCAGACAATTAGGCATAGTTCCTATAGTATATTTTATTAAAATAATTACAATTTACTGAGAAATTATGCAACTATGTGATAGGAATTTTAGATAGAAATTTTGCAAAAATATCAATTGCAAATAATTTTTACTGAATAGATCTTATGCTTTGATCAATCGATGACTTGTTCGTATACAGGGTGTCCCAAAACTGACAGTTTTTTTTCCAGAGCGATGAGCGCTGGAATCCAAAGCTTGAAGTTCCTTTTCCATTTTCGAAAGTTTCTGCTTCACATTTTAGATAATTAATGAATTCAGAACAATTAATTGAAATCGTAGTGATATTATAATTCAACCAGCGTTTCTGTTTGGCTCAATTAATATATGTCGATATAATATATAGACGGTTAGTTTTAGGACATAAGAATAAAAATCGTATTAATTACACCGTATTCTCACTTCGTTTATATTTTTCACCCGACCTGTAAATTGGAATGTAATAATTGAACAGTTTAAAAACAAAAACAAACCAAAATTCCACCTAAAAGTGTGCAAAAACATGAAGGCCCGAATTCAAGTTTGCCCGCGTAATTCAAATTTCCCGCAGAGGTCACTCTACGAAAATTCAAAATGGCGGATTACGTCAACCATCGCCAACTTCCGGCAATCTGACGTGTACATAAACGATTTCCCGCAACAGCTGTAGGTTATCACTACGACATACATCACAATAACAGATAGACGAATAAACATAAATATTATTGTGAAAAAAGAAATAAAAATAGTGCTTATTAATAATGTTGGATTTATTTACAATATTTAGTAAAGGTGGAATTGTACTGTGGTGCTTCCAGAGTACATCACAGATATTCAAACCAAGTGTTAATGCACTCATAAGAAGTGTTATTTTGCAGGTGAGATATTTAACCATTGTCATTGGCTATGAATATTCATAAATAGCAGTAGTGTTTTTAGGGATTAATGGAATTTTCTCACAAAATGCAGTTTTGATTCAACGTTTTTTGGGGGGCAATTTTATGAACTAACATATGTGGACATAGTGACAATTTTTTGCAGAGGCTTTTGCCTATTAACATTTTTTAAGGAACCTACAATACTCATCGCATTACATAAAACAGACCTTAAACTAACAGCACGACGCTTGTGTGATTACTTCTAAAACAAAATATTTCAACATTGGAAAAGTTGAAAAAAAAAAAAATTATTTTTCAAATTGAAAAACTAATACAATATTTTTTTTCTTTTTCAGGAACGAACTGGAGTATCTGCATATGATCATGATTCCTTGCGCCTCCAGTATAAACTTGACAATGAATTTGAACTGGTGTTCGTTGTTGCATACCAGAAGATTCTGCAACTGTCCTATGTGGATAAATTTCTGAATGATATACATCTGGAGTTTCGCGACAGATTCAAAAATCAGCTGGAGCAATCTCAATGGCTATTCGATTATGGAAAATTTTCGGGTGACTACCAGAGCATTCTCTTGGCTGCTGAGCAATGGGGCAAACAGCAGGCAAAATTGCCAAAGCAAATGCGTACTTTTGATGAAAGTGCTAAATCGAAGAAAACTGTTGCCAGTATGATTGAACGGAAGGATGATAAGGATGAGAAGAAATCAGGTGAGTCGAATATTTCGGCCAAGTCCAGAGCACGTACAAATGTTCAAGATATTTGCTTTTTTTGTTTCTTTTTCTTTTTATATGAGATGATGATTTTTTTTTTTCAGGAAAAAGTAAGAAGAAAGCTGCTAGTGTTGCTGTTGAGGAAAACGAACGTGAGTATTTACACACACCTACCCACCCACTCACCCACACACACCAGCTCCTTATAATCCACGAGTGGATATGAAACGTAATTCTATTGGTTGAATATAATATCCAGAAAATACTTTTGTTGAATACAAAACAATTAAAAGTTCCTTCAATTTTCAGCGTCTGTACAAGAAAATGGAAAAGATCAGCTGATAGCGAATGGAGAACCAGATGTAGACTCTGGGGAGACCAGCATGGAGTTGAACCTCAAGAAACTGAGTCAGCGACTCGCAAAGAAAAAAATCGACAAACAGTGAGTTGAGATTTTCATATCTCTCGAGATAAACTAATCATTTAATGAGCAATTTCTCCAAGGGAGGTCGAATATTTTTAATGTCACATAACATTTTGTATGAAACACTGGTCGTAACTGTTTACAGAAGAAAAAGCCCAGGAAGGAGAAAATAAGAGGTTCCCATGAAATTACTGTGAGATGAAAAATCGAGGTGTTGTCCAATTTTTCATTGCATTTTTCGTTGTTGATTTTTCAACTCACAGTAATTTTAGCGAGTTGTTCAGAGCCTTTCGCTGTTTGCCTTTTCTTTCAATGGATCGTGATATTGCAATCCGGACAAATGTAGTGCTACTTCACGATTTTGTCAGACAGTCATGTGTACCTCATAAATCCATTAAATTTTTTTCCTGAAAAAGAAAATTGTTCCACAAAAGATTAAAAGATCGTCAAAAATTCGCGTACATGGTTGAAAAAATGGCAAAAACTCTCCAATTTATTTTCTTATTATTTCTGTCAATTTAGAAAAAGTCCGAACGGTGAAAAAGCTAGGAAGAAGCCACGAGTGTGGGAACTTGGAGGTACCAACAAGGATCTGGCTAATTTAGAGCGTACCAGAGACAAACCTGCAGAGGATGGCGAACGAATCCAGGCCAATACTGCCGTAAGTGGCTATTGAGAGAATTGAATGTGAATTTAGAATTTACTGAGCCCACCTTGTCTATGTAATAGTTTCAAACTTGCTGGGTAGCCTCCTCTAGAGTGTGTCCGCTCATCTCCAATATCTTACACATCCCATTTTTTCTCCCCAGCTCATTGGCCAGATGAAGGGCGGCATTCGTGACCTCGAGGTTGACTCCGACTCGGACGAGGATTCCGAAGAAGAGATCGTAGTCACTTCCAAGGCAAAACCTGAGAAGAAAACCACTGGCGGAATGTTCTCCGTCCTCAAGGGCCTCGTCAGCAACAAACAACTAACTTCCGCTGATCTAGATCCCGTTTTGGACAAGATGAAGGACCATCTAATCGCCAAAAATGTCGCTTCGGATATCTCCGTGAAACTGTGCAGCTCAATGAGAACTAAACTCGAGGGAAAGATTCTTGGGACCTTCGAGAGTGTTGCTAGCACTGTCAAAACAACTCTCACCGAGGCCCTAGTGCAAATTTTATCACCCAAGCGCCGAGTTGATATTCTTCGTGATGCTTATGAAGCTAAGAAAAATGGCAGACCTTATGTTATGTCATTTTGCGGTGTCAACGGTGTAGGCAAATCCACAAATCTTGCCAAAATTTGCTTCTGGCTTATTGAGAACAACTTTCGAGTGCTCATTGCAGCTTGTGACACTTTTCGGTAGGTCCAAATCAGGGAATTTAATTTCCAATTTTGATTTTTTTTTCAATTTGTTTCAATCACAGTTCGTTCCATTTTATTCCCCTCGATTTAATTTCTTTGCATTTTCAAGTATCGAAATTTGGGGTTTTCGATCTCTCCTCAGATATGTTAATTAAAATGTCATGACAAAATTTTCCACGAAAAATCAGGAAGTTTAAAAAATCGATCACCAGTTTATTTTTTTTATTTTTTTCATTTATACTTTAGAAACCCGTAGAGGGTTTATTAGCTCAAAAAAAATTTACAGCCTTAATATTTACACTTAGTTGAGTATATCTTTACAAGATTGCTTACATCAATGGTTACATTTCAACACCTTAAATTTTCAGGTCGCAGTCTTTCAAAAACTTAACTATTGCTATGATAACTGGTAATTTTAGGGTGTTCAAGATATCATTAATGTCTACTGGAAGTTGGGCATATTTTTGAATCGTCTGTTACATTCGTACTCTACTATCATCATATTCCGACCATTCACTGATTTTGGAAATAATATGAAGCAAAAAGCTGCAAATACAACAGCTCAGGGCATTAGATGAGGGCCAAGCAAAGGGCAAGAACTATTTTCGAATGTTCTACCACTTTATTTATCTGCAAATAATCATAATAACAAAGTAATAAGCAGAAGATGAGCCAAGTCCATAATGCAAAATTTCACTTAAAATACTATATTATCATTCGCATTTCAAAAGACGTTTATTCAGCTTGATCCATGAATAAAACATTTAATACACTGAGCGAGCAATATGCTTCAACACAAACTGAGAAGGATCTATTGGAGACTACGTGTTCCTAACAGATTATGCTGCATAAGGATATACCGAGAGACAGGCACCCAGTGCACACTTCGCGCTTGTAAATTTACTGCTTGCGTAATAAATTCGAAGCCATGAATACTACTTGTTCACACTTCCGGTTTTCACTGCGAATGGAACGAACAGTTCTCAAGCCGAATCAATCTATTTTCGTAGTAATTTATCAATACATTCGGCCTAGAAGCATCATCAACTCTGAATATTCAATTTTCGAGCGGCAAAGCGCATTTTTCTTCCTCGGTGCAAATATGTTGCCCGAAAGATGCTTGTAAAGTGAAATGCTACTTTAAAGCAAATTTCAGTAGAAACCCCTGGGATATTTCTTGCACAAGGACAGAGTTTGGAATAATCATGAAATTTTACAAAACTATATATTCAAATTCAGGAAAACAAATGATCATGATTATAATCGTTAATAGCTCCAATGTGATGCTGAACGTCAGTTGTCCTCTATTAGCCCCCCATGATCCAATTTTTTGTTCCTTCTAGCGCTGGAGCAGTGGAACAGTTGCGCACCCATACTAGACATCTGAATGCCCTTCACCCAGCTGAGAAGCACGGTAATTTCAGTATGGTACAACTATTTGAAAAAGGTTATGGTAAGGACGCAGCTGGTATAGCCATGGAGGCCATTCGCTACGCCAAGGAATCACACATTGACATTGTTCTCATCGATACTGCTGGCAGAATGCAGGACAATGAGCCCCTGATGCGTGCCCTTGCCAAGTTGATAAAAGTTAATCAACCAGATCTGGTACTATTTGTTGGTGAAGCACTTGTTGGTAATGAAGCAGTTGATCAGCTTGTGAAGTTCAATCGCGCACTTGAGGACTTCAGCAATTCGGATAATCCTCGCACCATTGATGGAATTGTCCTGACCAAATTTGATACTATCGATGATAAGGTAGGTGCAAAATGCAAACGGTTGATTAAGGAAGTTTTCCTACGAAAATGATAGCACGCCCCCCCCCCCCTACGCGCGACGGCCCTACCCCTCAAGCGCTGTTGCTAACGTTACGGGTGGTGGGGAACGCATTCCCCTCAGCTCGCTAGCGCTGGAAGAGTTACACATGCATTCGTTCGGCTCATTGACTTTATCCATATTTTCAGGTTGGCGCTGCCATATCCATGACTTACATAACAGGTCAGCCGATAGTCTTCGTGGGCACTGGACAAACTTACACCGATCTCAAGACCCTAAATGCCAAGGCGGTCGTCCATGCCCTTATGAAATGAATTTAACGAATTTACAGCGCATCGAGATATTTCGACCGTTTCGTGTCATTTGTATATTTATATCAGATTAATAATGATGTTATCAATAAATCCGGTTGTTTCAAAAAACAATGTAGTTACATGGTTTATCATTTTGATTTTTGCCTGCCGCTCGACGCGCCAATCCACAACGCGAACAATGTCTATTGACCTATTGCTTACTCTGGGACTTTATGTTTTGTGCTCGCTAAAATCGAAGAAGCGACAATCACTTCGGCGAAATACAATGGCACATTGGGAGTCGAGGGCAGGTATGGGCAAACGCTGCTCTCAGAGCAAACGGAGCTTCGAGATCCAATTAGGTAGAACAAATCGAATATTCATTCGCCGGGTCATATTGTGGTGAGGGTCAGTCTTTCGTACTTGAGTCCCCGCCGCCTGAACTACTCCGCCGCACGTAGAGCAGTGTCAACATGTAATTAAAAATCGACCTAACACATCATTGGTGTCGCCGAAAGAACCACTCTCCGGAAAATGACTTCACAATCCTTCGAACACTTTATTATACGAATGTACCCAAATTGAGTGTATCCTCAACAGATACAGAAACTTGATGACAACATTTGCACTGAACAAGCTGGAGCATATTCTTGATGTCTGATGCAAAGGGAACCGAAATGTCAGAGCACGTTACAAATACCCTCCACTAACCTTACTTGAAAACTTGAAAGCAATTCGTATTGAACAATATGGTAATGACTCCTGGGAAGGCCGGGCAGACTTATAGCTGTAATGACTGCTATGTATGCTTCCTACCCATTACATTTTCAATAGTACCACCATCAACTCATCATCAATAATGTAAACTCATACAAAACTCTTGATCATCCTCGGTATATTATGCAAGTATAACGTCATAGGCACACTGATAGAGTAAATATCTGACACGAAGAATCCACTCTCTTGAGACCAGAGATTTTCTTTGCAAAAGCCAAATTCTCCAAATGTTTATACAGGAAAAAGTGAAAATTTAAGTTAATAACGAAAATATCATTTTGAAAAGAAACATTCAATAAATTGATATGTAACATACTCATCCTCAAATATCTAACCATCGTAAAGCATAAGAATTATAATAGACGGCATGAGGTACAAACGCTCCGATTTGAGTGTTCGAAAGCAAATCTCTTGTCTCAAGAGAATGGATGCTTCGTGTCAGAGTTTTTTTCTATCAGCGCCTGTTATGCTAATTTTCTCTTTTGGTTCTTATTATGTATTCATAGATTATATAAAAATGTTCATATTGTAGATACTTGGCTGAAGGCCAAAATTGTAATAAATTTTTGGATTTTTTTTTGTGCCATTAAACCTTGAAACCTTGAAAGTTTACTTAATGAAAAATCGATTTCGTTTTTGGAAACCGGAAATCGCGTGATGCCATTTAGACACCTCAGGGCCAGCTGAGAAGGACAATGCCAAAAGATTCGCTCAAGTTTTTATTACACCCGAAAACTTAATGTTTACATAATTTCATCTTAGTTTCCACCCATGCGCTTAATTAAATATGACTCATGGATATTTGCTCGACCATTCGACTGGAATTTCCCTCCGGTATTTTCATGGGCAGCTCTTGTTCCCCGTCGTCGTCCAGCTCGAAGTGAACGGCATCATCGAATCTACTCACTTCCGGTACACTGCCGCAGACATCCGTTCGCAGAATTATCCCTGGACGAGCAGTTTCCATAAATTTGAAAGGATATTCTAGGCTGGTCATCCATTTACGGACAAAGTATCTATACTTCCGGCGCTTTTCTAATTCTTTCAGAGTTATCAAGATTTTTTAGCTGAGATAATTTCGTCAATAAAATTTCCAAAATTTCACGATTTAAAAAATTTTTTTTCTAAATAAAAATTTTTTTTAATCGGCAAGATTTTAAAGAAATCAAAATTGCGGAATATCCAAAATTCCACACGTTGGAAAAAAAATACGAAAAATTTGAATTTTTTGATAATCAGTTCTAAAAGCGTTTTTAGTTAGTGATATTGTTTAAAAGCGAAATATTTAAAAATATAATTCTGGAAAATAATATAGACATTTAACTAGATATAGCAGTATTCTACTAAAGGAGAATTCTCCTCACTGTTTATAAAAACAGTGCATTAGCTATAGAGTTATCTGAAAAGTGAAAGTCATGGCCTGTAACTGGTTGACCAAAATGTGAAATTACCCGTGATTACACCAGCGACGAGTGCATTGGCTAGGGTAATGATGAGGGCCAGCAGTTGATATGCCGCCTGCTGTCCAGCTGTTCTGTCATGACCCGCGTAAATTCCCAATTCCGGGAGTTCCTCCTCAGTGCTGGGCGCCCGAGCCGGAAACACCTGTAAGATTATATTTGCTGTAATCACTTTCAAAGAGGTTCCCCAACTTTGTAAAGTTGGAAGTGGGTGAACAATCTCAATCGCATAATTTGTTTGTGAGAAGTCGTTGGCTATCCAAAAATTTCGACACCCCTGTGCGCACACACACACACACACACACCACTTGGGGCCTTGCTTTTGTACAACCGAATAGATCACAGAAACACTCCGTGTGTGCTATCGGCGGTACCCATCAAATGAAACTGTAGAGCCACCCACGAGGAAGGGGGGTGGGGTGGGGGTGGGTTCCATCGAAGGCGCCTGCCATCGTAGCGCAGTTGTTTCTGAAGCTTTACCCTGTGTTTAGAAATGCGGTAACCTAAATGGCAAAAGTCGGCCCCAGTCGCCTGGATGGGTGCCCAGTAGGACCTTTCGAAGAAATACAGAAGAGCAGTGGGGAGTACGTGAGCAGTGGGCATCCCGTCGGGAGTACAAGCGAGAGGGACGAAGGAACTTCTATAGCTACTATTCAGAGGAAGGATTCCCATGAATTTCATGGGAAGGAGTACTTGATAAGCTGTAATGAATCTGTTAATCGGGTTATTTCATGAATCTGTCATGTCACTCCACAGATCATAATTCCAGAAGGGAATTTCTTGAAGTTTAAATCTTGTGACTGACAGTTAAAAATGTTGGATATTCCATGGGCAATTCACAATCAGTTGCAGAAATAGTAATTTGTGCTATAAGGGCGATAAGCGGCGGTTTGTGAGGAGTGTGAAGTTTGCAGTACGAGGTATGACAAGTCGGAACCGAGGCTCGCCGAAGGCATTACATAAAACAGACCGTAAACTAAATTCAATTCAAATTTCAAGTCATTGTGTCAACTAGAAGCGAAACGGCAGCAGTATTTCTGCGGCGGGTCCTGCGGACCCAGCATGACGCTTATGGGATTATGTCGGAGCGTGACGGTTGCGTCACGACCTCAGCATGGCGCGCATAAAATATTCAAACAGCCTGAGATTACCTGGTACAGGGACTCTTTGTAGGTCACTTCCGTGGCCATTCCCGCCATGAGTGCACCGAAGATACCAGCAAGAACTCCCGGCATTCCGTGCAAATTGTGCACTCCGCAGGTGTCGTGCACCCTCAATCGCTCCTGAATCATTGGCTATGGGGAAATCAATAATCATTATTATTAGAGCAGTATTGGAGAACATATGGCAACTTGGCAAGTGATCGATTCATTTCCGGAAGGATCCTCGATAACCCAACGATTTGTTGAAAATTATTATTATTATTATTATTATTTAACGTCGCTATATATATATATATATATACATGTATATTTGTGCTACTTTTCGGGGCTAAGCAGCGACGGATTTCCACGATGCGTTTGTAAATAAAATACTTAAAATGACATATTAGCCTGCGAGTAATCAAATTTAGATTTAAAATGAATAGATTGAATTTTCTAAATGTCCCGATAGGGGAAGTTATTGTTTTTCCCCCGAAAATAAAAAATCGATTTTCCATCAGATCTCCACGTTTCACGGTATTTCTGACCCTTCTAGACTATTTAAAACAAAATATCTGTGTGTGTGTGTGTGTGTCGATGTACGTATGTAACCGAAAGTTTCCCGGAACGATTTCTCGTGGACAAATTATCCGATCCAGGTCCTGACCAATCGACGCGTCTTGCCATAACTTAGAGCTGATTAATTTTTGGTCCATATATGTCTGCTGGTTCCTATTGTTATTAACAATTTCAATTGTTTATAACTCTGTATCTCACGAAATGTTATAGATACGCAAAAATCGGTCGTATAAATGTTGTTCCTTATAAAAAAAATACATATTTTGTGTCCTCTGACTTTTTTCGTATCTTTAACAGCTTCGGCGTTAGAGCGTTATAAACAATTGAAATCAGACACACACACGCAGACATCGCGAAGTCGTCAAACACAAGATAATTTTTTTATAAATCGTCCAAATAATTCGTCCAATAATTTGTAATTTGCTGAAATTATTGTTTTAAAAATTGTAATAATATAATTAATTTTGCTTAAATTTGGATGAGAAAATCAATCATTTCAATTTTACTGTTAAAATACGGAAATTAGATTCCCTGTATTTTAAATCGGAAAATGATTGTTGTAACGAAACTGGAAAATCGGTTGGTCCAGTCACGTTTTAGTTTCTTATTTCTCAACTCGGTTTATGTTTCAAAAAGGCTTCTGTACTCGAATGAGTTATAGGGGAAAAACAATCAGAATGAAACAATCGCGGCACGTTCCACCTTTTTCCCCGTTGTGTGGATGAAATGCGAGATGCAATTTTGTTGAAAGAGCATGAATTCATTAAATGCATTACCGTAAGGTACTTATATCCCACCACGCTGATAATACCAGCAATCGATCCAACAGCAAGTGCTCCAACGGGCTCGCACATCATATCTGCAAAGCATTTTGCAAAGGAAATCAGTCGACTTCCGGTTTAATGCGGATCCCTTAGCATGAAATACAATGGCTTTGTGAGCCACTCTACTTCGGCAACAATCGAGGAATCTAACCAGACGAAAAAAAATTAGAAAACCTTTTTTTTTATCACTCCCCTAGATAGCCAGTAAGTTAAAAAATATCGAATTATCACCCAGGAAACGTTTCACTTTCCTAAAAAAAAATTTCATATAGACCCCTCAAAACACTACAGACATCACAGCGCACTTTCCGCAACTGTCCGGTTGCCGGGCTGAGATTTCCGCGTAAGCAGCGCTATCGAGTACCCCTTCCACGCGCGCAATAGGCGTGGCCACAGCGCGGGAGGGGGAGAAGCGCGTGGGGGGCGCACTCCCCTCGGCTCGTATCCTCTTTCTCCCGCCTCTTATAACATTTTTTGATGTGTAAACATCTTAGCGCCCGCTAGGGCACCACTTTAGACTGGGTGTAATTTTCTGAAAGCGTAAACAACATTAGCGTGTGTCCGTGTGAGCTCAACAGTTACTTGCTTCGCCTGAAGATGGCCCTTCCAACGCAATCGCAGGATGTTTACGCATAAATTCCGAGTTCAGGGGGCTAGCTTGCTACTTTTTTTTGACATCAAACAAAACTCATAATTTAGGAAATTCAGTTAAACACGCATAGAGAAAATTCCATACGCATTTGCCATTCGCACAATCCCGAAATGCGGTAAGAAAAAGGTAAATTAATTGGCTTACTAGAGGCAGTGCCGATGGCCACCCCTCCGGCTAATGTTGAATTCTGCACATGAACCATGTTGAATTTGCTCTCGTCCGACACGAGGGCGGACACAGCAAATGAGACAACACAACTCGCTGCAATTGCCAGTAACGTATTAATTATCGCTCGTTGCTGATCGTTGCCCTGAAGTGCCGCGGCGTTAAATGACGGCCAAAAAAGCCATAAAAATATTGTGCCTGTAGACATAAAAAATAGCGTCACCACAAATAAATTTTCACAATTTACGATTATTTTGACAATTTTCCAGTTTTTGAAATTTTTGAAAATGGTCAATTTTAAATTTCCGAAGCTTGGAGTTCACTTCAATTTTCCACAATCAAATTGTAATCACGATGGTGATTTTTTTAGTGCCACTGAAAAATATGTTTAATATTGATTTTACATATTTCCCATGATTGAAAAGGGAATTAAATTACGGCACATTGAAATTTCCCAACCATGAAAGTACTTCAGTCCCAAGCATTGGTAAAAATGCGAAATCCAGGGAAATAACAGAAATATATGTTTCACATTTTTATTAACAAAATATTGACAGATGTTTTTATTCCAAATTAAGATTTTTATTAATACTAAAAATTAACACCCTCCACGGAACCAGTGTCATTCCGGAAATGAAAACGTAAAAAAAACACTACAAACTACAAAGTTGGTGTGTTGAACAAAATTTATATTAAGAGCGCATGACTTTAAGTTTTTTCAGTTTCCCAATTTTGCATTTTTCACTTTCACAGTTGCACCTGAAGAATTTTGGGGTGAAGAACAGCTAAGATCGACATATTGGGCCCTTTTCATAGAGACGTTAACAGATACGTTCACAATAAATAATTTTCAAACTGTATTTCACCGAAGTCATTTGAATAATTCGCGCCACACCGGGGCATGCGCAGACACGTTGCGCAGACGCGAACAAAGTGGGGCGCGACTAGCGGCTCGCGTCGCCTGAAAAGTCAACGCCTCAGTTACATTCCTATGCACCGGAGGAATCCGCTCTAAACAATTTCATAAATAATTTTAATGAAGATGATCGAAAGATATTGAAATACAGACTGCAGCGCTTCTCCATCTCCTTTTCAGTATTCACTACGTCTAGGGCCTTGCTGTGCGCATGCGCGAGCCTCTAGCTTCACGTAGATGTGTTCATAGGTTTACTTAGATGTTAGGAGCGACGCGAGCAACACGTGGACGACTCAATAAACCAAAGTTACTTTCATATTGTGTATTTAGGCCCTCAATAACCACAAATATCTAACAAAAGAAGAATTGACGCAACCTGGTGAAAGGTTAGGCTTGAAAAAAAAACGAGCTTACCGATCATAGCGAAGATATCGGACTGATATGACGATCCCTCTAGATGGTGCTCCTTGGGCCGGTGTCTTCTGCCGAAGGCGAAACTAACGGCGAGACCAAAATAAGCGCCAAAAACGTGAACGTACATACTGCCACCAGCATCAACTGCCTGAGAATACAAAATAAAAATATGGTGAGCTTCGACAAGAAAAAAAGGGCAGATGATGATCCTAAGGTTTGCTTTCAACACGACTTTTGAAGAACTTTCGGTAATTGGGATGCGCTTGTGGTATTACAAGCAATAATTTTACGCATATTCGTTGGGAGTTATAAAGTAGTGGGGGAGAGCAATCACCATGAAATACTCCTCGCCGATATACTTATTAACAGAGAACACAACGAGCTCGATGATGCCCATGAAAATGAGCTGCATGTACGTGGTTTTACCCAGGACGGCTCCCATGGAGATGAGGGGCGCTGCAACCGCCACATCTGCATTTAATAAACTGAAACCCAAGTTCATGGTATTATTGTTAACTCCCAAAAGGGCGGAGTTACTGTCATTGATCCGGAAATAATTAGCATAGTCCTAACTTGTTGTAGTGGAAGAAACTTTCAAAAATTTACCAAAATTCAAGAGCTGTAAAAATGATTAAATGCCGAAAATGTTATAATGAAAAAAAAATTTACTCAGAAAACGCAAAAAATTGTAAGAAATTATATAAATTTTTCGCTATTATTGGCCAAATTTTGATAATTTCGAAAAAGCAAAGAATATAACGAAGTTGAAAAATTTATTTGGCGTAGTAAGATCAATTCAATTTGAGTGTGAAAAATGTTTTGTTCGAGCTAGGCCGAAAAAAGTGATTTACCTCATTAACGACAGCGGAGCTTTACCAGTTTTGGTGACGTTGATAACGCCCTCGCAAAGCATAGCCACTTGAATCAAAATAGCACCCACCAGGAATGTCAGTCCAAGAGCGCTTTGGCCATAGCGCTTGGGGAAGGTCATGAGGAAGCCGAAACCGATCCATATCATCACATGTACGTCCTGGTACACTTTAATCAAATTGTGAGGTAAAAAATATTGATAAATTTATTAGTAGTTTGCGAAATGTTTATACGCACACACACACACACACACAGAGTCACACTACACCCCCCCCCCGACACACACACACACACAGGCACACCACACCTGGTGAAGTGAAGGAGTGTATGCCCTCTACTGGTCACATATATAGTACTTCTCACAAAATAGACGCAGTTATAATCGTGCCACTCAAATCTTCGACTTAATTGATATGTGAGGGAAATGCTACCGAAAAACGAAATCCGCCAGGTGGGAATTACAGCTAGGTCGGCAATTTTTTTTAGACCCAGCGATGAACTGTCGCTAGTTGCAGACTATACAGTTTCACGCAGTACATCTCTGGGTGACTGTCAGTTATTGGCTATGCACTCTTTAACTCTGCGATAGTGGAATGTTATTATCTTGCACTCACGCGTGAAGAATGGATTTTCGATTAGATCTTCACGTTTGGAACTATTTGCAATATTTCGTGTGTGTGTGTGTGCAGTCCTTATAGAATTTAGAGTTGATGACATTTTGGTAGAGATGGGTCAGGGAGCTTTCGCGGTATTTCCAAATAAATAATTGAAAAATGCGAATTTGAGAAATTTTGGAAGTTTGAGAAATTTGAGAAAGTTGAGAAATTTTAGGAATTTTAGAAATTTCACAATTTCATAAATTTGAGAAATTTCAAAATTTTGGAAATTATTTTTACCTCCTCATCTTTCCCAGAAGATTTGAAACACTTGAAGTCCTCAGAATTATTTCACCCTTGCAATTTTCAAGATTAATAAGAACTATTTTCCATTCCCCTTTCTCCGCGGATTTCTAGATAACTCGTTCACTTTTTATTAAATTTTTCCCTCCAAAGTTTTATAAACTCGGGAATCTCATCCGGCGATTCCGCCTTTTACCAAACACTTAAAAACGTTTGAATAATGAGTTTGCAAATGCAGCATTAAGATCATTTCCCGTGGAAAAAACGGGGAAAATCCAATGTTTCGTGTACCATAGGATAAGGGCAATGACTAAAAGTAAAAATAAAATGGGGTGCAACTGAAGATAGAAGAGTGCACCGTCGATTAACTCAAGAATTCTACAAATGGGATGTGCCTTATGCCTGTGTGTGTCACATATGTGTGTGTTCTTTGCCCTCCCTCCGTCTCTCTCATACTCCCCAAGGTAGCCGCTTTCCAGCATTTTTTTCGATAGGGCCTACTGGACACCCATCCATGTGTCTGGGGCCGACGTTCGCCACTTAGGTCATCGCATTTCTAAACACAGGGTAAACCTCCAGAAACCCCTAAGATCGACCCCCCCCCGAATCATTTTAGGTTCCCGCCCGGCCTTGCGCTCTCATTTTATGGGTACCTCAGATAGCACGCACGGAATGTTAGTGTGTGTGTCTGTATCTGTGCTATCGAGCGTCAACGAATTCTCCGCTTAAAATGCTGTATCAATGTCTCATCACCTAACGACGCTCGGCCACTTGTAAAGCGCCTCGCAAAAATAAATCGTTAAAAAGCCCGAAAATATGGTTCGTATTCTTGGGAGCAAATACCTTACTTTGAGCTTCACCAATGTCCTCCTTTAAGTGCTGCTGAAACTTAATTTAAAGCATGGAGACTTTAAGACATTCCAAGAGTTCAAATTGAGGTAAATCAATATCTTACGTCAAACTTTCCGAAACTAAGTTCGGGCGTCCCAAATTCAATTTCAGATAGCAAAAGTTAAGTCGCTCTCGGATTCCTTAATTCAAATCCCAAAGTTCTAATCTTTTGAAGGCTTATCACTATACTTCAATTAAAATTTATATCTATGGAAAAAAAAATGTAAGAAATTTGTTCTAAGATAATGTTCTAAAATTGTAAAACCACTTTTATTTGTGGGTTACAGGAAGATCAGGGAAATTTTTGCGTCAAAAGCACATTCCATAAACCAAAAAAGGCAAAGAATAAGTTGCGAGAATGGCCCATAATCCAAACTTGCGACTCTACTGAATGGAATTTCTTCGATGAACAGTTTACATCAATGAACTCTTCACCTGGCACCAACTATTACATACGAGTTCAATTCGAATTCCGGTACAATTGACGTCTGGATTAGAATACAGTGGACTTCTCGCAACCCTCCAACTCTCCGAGCGCCAGTGAGCAGAGGGGAACGCGTCGCCACTCCCTATTCCCCCCCTCTTGCCGTGGGCACGCCCACTGCGCGCGTGGTGGGGGTCACCTGTAGCTCTCCGCAAGCGGAAACTTCAGCCCGCGAAGTGCAGACTCGCATTCTTTTCACACTGCTCGACAAATTCAACCAGTTAACAACTAATATACTTCCGACCACATAAATGGGCGCCAGAAAATGATTTTAATATCCACTTAACTGAACTGAGAGGGTCACTCGAAGTATTGAAAGTTTTCCTCAATTCAATTTTTGAACATAGATTTGATAAAAAATTTTTTGTGAAAGACTCACAGACGACCGATCCGTTTAAAAAACAGGGTAGACTTACGCATATATGAATGCGGCAGTTCCATGGTTTTACCGGTTAAATACGTATTGCTCTGATCAGAGCAATACGAGCAAGTGGCAGTGGCCTCGGGGCTGTACTCAAATACAGCTAAAAATCCACAGACGAGAAAGGCCTGTAAAAAACACAGTGCAGTACCATGAGCGCTGCCCCGGCTCATGATAACCAACCAGACCCTCAATTTCCCTCTGTCAACGAGAAGAATTTTCTGTTATTCCGGGAGTTGTCAGTATGGCCTCGCGATTCAAACTGCGACCCGCGTCCATTCCATAAGTAAAATCTTTCAGTTGAATTGTTATCGCTAGGTAGCATCGAAAAATATGCGGACCAAAATAGCCGAGAAATCTAAGCGAGAGAATAAATACATACGTGGTACGGGCAGAGGCATGTGATTATCATTTCTCAAAAAAAAACATGGGATGTCTAAAAAAAAAAAGTGTAGTTTTTGCCAATAAGTCGTCGGCTGAATTTTATCGATTAACCAATTTTTGGAGATACAGAAAAATGTTATCGTATTTTACGATTTTGAAAGCGCGAATTACGATCGTAAAATTATCAATCGTGTGGCATTTCTTAATGGGGAAATATAAGTCACGATTTTTTAATCATACATTACGATTGCACAAATCGTATATTATGATTGTACAAACCCTAAACTATAATTGTGAAAATCGTAAATTACAATGTTAAGCATCGTAAAGTACGAGTTTGTAAATCGTAAATTACGATTTTGCAGAATCGTAAATTAGGTATTCACGAATCGTACATCACAAATTTACGAATCGTAAATTACGATTTTACGAATTGTAAATTGCGGTTTCAAGAACCGTAAATTACGATTTTAAGAACCGTAAATTATGATTTCGAGAATTTTAAATTACGATTTCCAAATTGGTGTTCGATCAATTGCACGTACACACACACACACACACATCGAAATCAGGAAAATTTTTCCATAAATAATTTTTTTCTTTTCTGGAAATAAAGCTAGTTCCAAAAACCCAAAAACAAAATGAAATAAAAAAATTTTACTCGTCACCTAAGCACATGTTTTGCTTGATTCAAATACATCGAAGCTTCCAATATTTCAATGACTATGAACTTACAATGGCCCATGAATAAGTTAAAAATTAGTAATTTACATACTTGGGTACACTCCGTTGGAGTTCTTCGTTGCATCCTTGCCACCAGAGTGGCTTCCAGCATCGGGCCCGTAGCCCACGAATAACCCCATGAGTACCATGACAATCACTTCCACAGCAATGAGGTGGAAAATCTGGCGCTTCCCCGCCCACTCGTACGTCGACTGTAAGAATTAAAATTAAATTTAATATGAGTTGAACTATTGAATTTGTTATGAAGATTAGTTTCGTGATCGGCGAGTTCTCCCCCTCAATCTTACTCATTTTGAACATCCCTATAAATGATATTTAAATGTTTTAAATTATCAGAAATGGTATATGGCACTGCAGTTAATTTACTCCATTATTCATTGGCATTGAATAAGGAATTTTTATGCAAACCAGTTTCACGAATTAAACCCGAAATTCATGGCAATGCTTCGTGAAACATTTTCCAACCAATGGTAGGAAATCCGTCGATTTCAATAGTGCAAATTTATCGGTGCGTGACGTCACAGGAGTCACCCTGGCGTTTCTATAGTTTCTGGATACCCCCCCCCCCTCGAATCATGTTAGAGCCGGCCTGTGATTGGCTGCCGCGGGAAGCGGCACTCTTGTGACGCCATTTTTAAAAAATAATTTGCGATTTCAAAATCTTAATTCAGATGGTTGGAAATGTAATTTACGATTTTGAAACCATAAGTTACGATTTTGTCATCGTAATTTACGATTTTGACATCGTAATTTACGATTTTGAAACCGTAATTTACGATTTTGATATCGTAATTTACGATTTTGAAACGGTAATTTACGAATTTGAAATCGTAATTTACTATTTTGACATCGTAATTTACGATTTTGAAACCGTAATTTACGATTTTGATATCGTAATTTACGATTTTGAAACGGTAATTTACGATTTTGAAACGGTAATTTACGAATTTGAAGTCGTAAGTTCTGATTTTGAAATCGTAATTTACTATTTTGACATCGTAATTTACGATTTTGAGACCGTCATTTACGGTTTTAGCATGGTAATTTACGATTTTGGAATCGTCCCTTACAATTATGGAATCGTACTTTACGATTACGAAATCGATATTTATAACGTTCAAATTGTAATTTACGACCTTTAAATGATGACGTACGATTTTTGACAACTATCAAAAACGTACATAACAATTTTCCATATATACATTACGAGAATTGATATCGCTTACCTTCGCCATGACCAATACTGGACTATCTTGGACTTATATGACAAGTTAAAAGTCCCCGTATAACTTGCAGCTTCTCTTGCAATTCGCTGGTGAAAAAAATCGCCCCAGCGGATATACTCGATTCGTTTAATACTCCGGCTTCCTATCCCAGACCCTCGGTTTTACTTCACTTTTGTGCACACATTCAGTCATCCACTGAATATATTACAGATAATCCAGATACAATATTTGCGTCCTTGCAATGCTTACTTTGATTTTCCAATTAACAAACAAGTGTTTTCCGTTATCCTCAGGTTCCGCACTGGATATTCCGGAAGTGCACGAAATAGAAAATTCAATAAAAATTACGAGGAAAATTTGTGAGATCCAATCACAAAAAAAATGTCAAACGAATCTTAATTATTCCTCGACATTCACGTTTTTTTTTAAATAAAAATTCAGTTCGCTTTGCTAATAATTTTTATTGAATTGTCCTTTCCCCACTTCTAGAACGGAAACATTGATTATTTACCAATATTATCAATCTAAAGAAATTCGCGTTATTTTATTCTCGACGCAGGTCAGTGGTCACGACAAAATTTTTCAGTGGAAAAGTACAAAACTTATTACCACCTTATTTGACAACTCCCATTGCACAACTCTGATAAGCAATCAAATTATCACCACGTCAGATACGAAACTCTGAGATTTTTCGCACTTCCTTTCAATCGACGAATTGTCTCAATTTTCCTGAAAGAAAGACTCAATGACCAAGTTGGTAATGAGTCCAAAATTAAATTTCTAAATTTCATTATTAACTTCCTGATCAGGAAGTTATCGGAATCACCCGAAAATGAAGTGTCTCAGAATCATGTTTTCACTTTTCTCGACGTACCACGCGCGCCTGATAAATTTTTAATGAGACCAATGTGTGTGTGTGTGGATTTCTTGATGCCCAATTTGAATTTGTTTTTTCCAAAAAAAAATTGAAAATTAAATTTTTTTAATTCTCGTCGAAAACCACCCTTAACCCGGATTGCAATAAGACATTTAGTAGAGTGGCTCTTACACACAATTTTTTAGGTAAAATCACTCCTCGTGAATGTGGGTCGTGTCTATTACCGCCGCGATTTCCACTGGGGACACTCACGTGGACCACTGAGTTGCGGTGACACGCGAGGAACGTCCGCAAGCCACTGGAACCGATCAAAACATATGCATTAATCAGTTGTGGACGTTTTCAATAATCGAGACGAGCATCCATCGGGTCGTTATTTCGAGGTTGCGAGGTAGATAATCGGCTCTTTTGTTTATAAATCGTGGTTACCATTATCTGGGGATTGGTGTATTACGTCTTCCGGTATGATCTCTGAAGCAACACAGGAACAATAATTTTTATGCATAACAGACGGAATTGAATTACGTGAAGCGTGCCCCATCGCGGTACCGTTGAGGACTATTCGTAACCCGGGATTGAGATGCCGCATCTCATGCATTTTTTAAGCTCCCGATAGGGGAAGGTATTGTTTTGCCCCCGAAAATGAAAAATTGATTTTCCATCAGATCTCCACGTGTCATAGTGGTTGATAAGAAATGAAGGAATTGAATATGCATTTCCACTCACAGAGCAAGTTCCACTTAATAGTTTTGTTGTATGTCTTATCTTTTTTGGAATAGAGCATGGTGAACAATCCAATTGCTAATAACAAAAAGTGCTCGTTCAAGTTAAACCAAAAACTAATAAGACGTCGATGACCCTGACCGGTCGACCCGTACGTCAGAAATTCCACTTTAAAAAAATTAAGTTTGCCTTCCCATAAGACCCCAATGTTAAATTTGACCAAAATCGAAAAAAATTAATTTCAATTTTTCGACCCAAAATCGACAGAAATATCTTCTAGGCGTCCCTATTGGATAGTATCAACGCACACGGGGCCAAAAATTCAATTTTAAAAAATTTAAGTTTGCCTCCCCATAAGGTCCCAATGTTAAATTTGGCCAAAATCGAAAAAAATTAATTTGACTTTTTCGACCCAAAATCGACGGAAATATCTTCTAGGGGTTCCTATTGGATAGTATCAACGCACACGCTGCCAAAAATTCAATTTTAAAAAATTTAAGTTTGCCTCCCCATAAGGTCCCAATGTTAAATTTGGCCAAAATCGAAAAAAATTAATTTGACTTTTTCGACCCAAAATCGACGGAAATATCTTCTAGGGGTTCCTATTGGATAGTATCAACGCACACGCTGCCAAAAATTCAATTTTAAAAAATTTAAGTTTGCCTCCCCATAAGGTCCCAATGTTAAATTTGGCCAAAATCGAAAAAAATTAATTTGACTTTTTCGACCCAAAATCGACGGAAATATCTTCTAGGGGTTCCTATTGGATAGTATCAACGCACACGCTGCCAAAAATTCAATTTTAAAAAATTTAAGTTTGCCTCCCCATAAGGTCCCAATGTTAAATTTGGCCAAAATCGAAAAAAATTAATTTGACTTTTTCGATCCAAAATCGACGGAAATACCTTCTAGGGGTTCCTATTGGATAGTATCAACGCACACGGGGCCAAAAATTCAATTTTAAAAAATTTAAGTTTGCCTCCCCATAAGGTCCCAATGTTAAATTTGGCCAAAATCGAAAAAAATTAATTTGACTTTTTCGACCCAAAATCGACGGAAATACCTTCTAGGGGTTTCTATTGGATAGTATCAACGCACACGGGGCCAAAAATTCAATTTTAAAAAATTTAAGTTTGCCTCCCCATAAGGTCCCAATGTTAAATTTGGCCAAAATCTAAAAAAATTAAATTGAATTTTTCGAGCCAAAATCGACGGAAATACCTTCTAGGGGTTCCTATTGGATAGTATCAACGCACACGGGGCCAAAAATTCAATTTTAAAAAATTTAGGTTTGCCTCCCCATAAGGTCCCAATGTTAAATTTGGCCAAAATCGAAAAAAATTAATTTGACTTTTTCGACCCAAAATCGACGGAAATATCTTCTAGGGGTTCCTATTGGATAGTATCAACGCACACGCTGCCAAAAATTCAATTTTAAAAAATTTAAGTTTGCCTCCCCATAAGGTCCCAATGTTAAATTTGGCCAAAATCGAAAAAAATTAATTTGACTTTTTCGACCCAAAATCGACGGAAATATCTTCTAGGGGTTCCTATTGGATAGTATCAACGCACACGCTGCCAAAAATTCAATTTTAAAAAATTTAAGTTTGCCTCCCCATAAGGTCCCAATGTTAAATTTGGCCAAAATCGAAAAAAATTAATTTGACTTTTTCGATCCAAAATCGACGGAAATACCTTCTAGGGGTTCCTATTGGATAGTATCAACGCACACGGGGCCAAAAATTCAATTTTAAAAAATTTAAGTTTGCCTCCCCATAAGGTCCCAATGTTAAATTTGGCCAAAATCTAAAAAAATTAAATTGAATTTTTCGAGCCAAAATCGACGGAAATACCTTCTAGGGGTTCCTATTGGATAGTATCAACGCACACGGGGCCAAAAATTCAATTTTAAAAAATTTAAGTTTGCCTCCCCATAAGGTCCCAATGTTAAATTTGGCCAAAATCTAAAAAAATTAATTTGACTTTTTCGACCCAAAATCGACGGAAATATCTTCTAGGGGTTCCTATTGGATAGTATCAACGCACACGCTGCCAAAAATTCAATTTTAAAAAATTTAAGTTTGCCTCCCCATAAGGTCCCAATGTTAAATTTGGCCAAAATCGAAAAAAATTAATTTGACTTTTTCGACCCAAAATCGACGGAAATATCTTCTAGGGGTTCCTATTGGATAGTATCAACGCACACGCTGCCAAAAATTCAATTTTAAAAAATTTAAGTTTGCCTCCCCATAAGGTCCCAATGTTAAATTTGGCCAAAATCGAAAAAAATTAATTTGACTTTTTCGATCCAAAATCGACGGAAATACCTTCTAGGGGTTCCTATTGGATAGTATCAACGCACACGGGGCCAAAAATTCAATTTTAAAAAATTTAAGTTTGCCTCCCCATAAGGTCCCAATGTTAAATTTGGCCAAAATCGAAAAAAATTAATTTGACTTTTTCGACCCAAAATCGACGGAAATACCTTCTAGGGGTTTCTATTGGATAGTATCAACGCACACGGGGCCAAAAATTCAATTTTAAAAAATTTAAGTTTGCCTCCCCATAAGGTCCCAATGTTAAATTTGGCCAAAATCTAAAAAAATTAAATTGAATTTTTCGAGCCAAAATCGACGGAAATACCTTCTAGGGGTTCCTATTGGATAGTATCAACGCACACGGGGCCAAAAATTCAATTTTAAAAAATTTAAGTTTGCCTCCCCATAAGGTCCCAATGTTAAATTTGGCCAAAATCTAAAAAAATTAAATTGAATTTTTCGAGCCAAAATCGACGGAAATACCTTCTAGGGGTTCCTATTGGATAGTATCAACGCACACGGGGCCAAAAATTCAATTTTAAAAAATTTAGGTTTGCCTCCCCATAAGGTCCCAATGTTAAATTTGGCCAAAATCGAAAAAAATTAATTTGACTTTTTCGACCCAAAATCGACGGAAATATCTTCTAGGGGTTCCTATTGGATAGTATCAACGCACACGCTGCCAAAAATTCAATTTTAAAAAATTTAAGTTTGCCTCCCCATAAGGTCCCAATGTTAAATTTGGCCAAAATCGAAAAAAATTAATTTGACTTTTTCGACCCAAAATCGACGGAAATACATTCTAGGGGTTCCTATTGGATAGTATCAACGCACACGGGGCCAAAAATTCAATTTTAAAAAATTTAAGTTTGCCTCCCCATAAGGTCCCAATGTTAAATTTGGCCAAAATCGAAAAAAATTAATTTGACTTTTTCGACCCAAAATCGACGGAAATATCTTCTAGGGGTTCCTATTGGATAGTATCAACGCACACGCTGCCAAAAATTCAATTTTAAAAAATTTAAGTTTGCCTCCCCATAAGGTCCCAATGTTAAATTTGGCCAAAATCGAAAAAAATTAATTTGACTTTTTCGACCCAAAATCGACGGAAATATCTTCTAGGGGTTCCTATTGGATAGTATCAACGCACACGCTGCCAAAAATTCAATTTTAAAAAATTTAAGTTTGCCTCCCCATAAGGTCCCAATGTTAAATTTGGCCAAAATCGAAAAAAATTAATTTGACTTTTTCGACCCAAAATCGACGGAAATATCTTCTAGGGGTTCCTATTGGATAGTATCAACGCACACGCTGCCAAAAATTCAATTTTAAAAAATTTAAGTTTGCCTCCCCATAAGGTCCCAATGTTAAATTTGGCCAAAATCGAAAAAAATTAATTTGACTTTTTCGACCCAAAATCGACGGAAATATCTTCTAGGGGTTCCTATTGGATAGTATCAACGCACACGCTGCCAAAAATTCAATTTTAAAAAATTTAAGTTTGCCTCCCCATAAGGTCCCAATGTTAAATTTGGCCAAAATCGAAAAAAATTAATTTGACTTTTTCGATCCAAAATCGACGGAAATACCTTCTAGGGGTTCCTATTGGATAGTATCAACGCACACGGGGCCAAAAATTCAATTTTAAAAAATTTAAGTTTGCCTCCCCATAAGGTCCCAATGTTAAATTTGGCCAAAATCGAAAAAAATTAATTTGACTTTTTCGACCCAAAATCGACGGAAATACCTTCTAGGGGTTTCTATTGGATAGTATCAACGCACACGGGGCCAAAAATTCAATTTTAAAAAATTTAAGTTTGCCTCCCCATAAGGTCCCAATGTTAAATTTGGCCAAAATCTAAAAAAATTAAATTGAATTTTTCGAGCCAAAATCGACGGAAATACCTTCTAGGGGTTCCTATTGGATAGTATCAACGCACACGGGGCCAAAAATTCAATTTTAAAAAATTTAGGTTTGCCTCCCCATAAGGTCCCAATGTTAAATTTGGCCAAAATCGAAAAAAATTAATTTGACTTTTTCGACCCAAAATCGACGGAAATATCTTCTAGGGGTTCCTATTGGATAGTATCAACGCACACGCTGCCAAAAATTCAATTTTAAAAAATTTAAGTTTGCCTCCCCATAAGGTCCCAATGTTAAATTTGGCCAAAATCGAAAAAAATTAATTTGACTTTTTCGACCCAAAATCGACGGAAATACATTCTAGGGGTTCCTATTGGATAGTATCAACGCACACGGGGCCAAAAATTCAATTTTAAAAAATTTAAGTTTGCCTCCCCATAAGGTCCCAATGTTAAATTTGGCCAAAATCGAAAAAAATTAATTTGACTTTTTCGACCCAAAATCGACGGAAATATCTTCTAGGGGTTCCTATTGGATAGTATCAACGCACACGCTGCCAAAAATTCAATTTTAAAAAATTTAAGTTTGCCTCCCCATAAGGTCCCAATGTTAAATTTGGCCAAAATCGAAAAAAATTAATTTGACTTTTTCGACCCAAAATCGACGGAAATATCTTCTAGGGGTTCCTATTGGATAGTATCAACGCACACGCTGCCAAAAATTCAATTTTAAAAAATTTAAGTTTGCCTCCCCATAAGGTCCCAATGTTAAATTTGGCCAAAATCGAAAAAAATTAATTTGACTTTTTCGACCCAAAATCGACGGAAATATCTTCTAGGGGTTCCTATTGGATAGTATCAACGCACACGCTGCCAAAAATTCAATTTTAAAAAATTTAAGTTTGCCTCCCCATAAGGTCCCAATGTTAAATTTGGCCAAAATCGAAAAAAATTAATTTGACTTTTTCGACCCAAAATCGACGGAAATATCTTCTAGGGGTTCCTATTGGATAGTATCAACGCACACGCTGCCAAAAATTCAATTTTAAAAAATTTAAGTTTGCCTCCCCATAAGGTCCCAATGTTAAATTTGGCCAAAATCGAAAAAAATTAATTTGACTTTTTCGATCCAAAATCGACGGAAATACCTTCTAGGGGTTCCTATTGGATAGTATCAACGCACACGGGGCCAAAAATTCAATTTTAAAAAATTTAAGTTTGCCTCCCCATAAGGTCCCAATGTTAAATTTGGCCAAAATCGAAAAAAATTAATTTGACTTTTTCGACCCAAAATCGACGGAAATACCTTCTAGGGGTTTCTATTGGATAGTATCAACGCACACGGGGCCAAAAATTCAATTTTAAAAAATTTAAGTTTGCCTCCCCATAAGGTCCCAATGTTAAATTTGGCCAAAATCTAAAAAAATTAAATTGAATTTTTCGAGCCAAAATCGACGGAAATACCTTCTAGGGGTTCCTATTGGATAGTATCAACGCACACGGGGCCAAAAATTCAATTTTAAAAAATTTAGGTTTGCCTCCCCATAAGGTCCCAATGTTAAATTTGGCCAAAATCGAAAAAAATTAATTTGACTTTTTCGACCCAAAATCGACGGAAATATCTTCTAGGGGTTCCTATTGGATAGTATCAACGCACACGCTGCCAAAAATTCAATTTTAAAAAATTTAAGTTTGCCTCCCCATAAGGTCCCAATGTTAAATTTGGCCAAAATCGAAAAAAATTAATTTGACTTTTTCGACCCAAAATCGACGGAAATACATTCTAGGGGTTCCTATTGGATAGTATCAACGCACACGGGGCCAAAAATTCAATTTTAAAAAATTTAAGTTTGCCTCCCCATAAGGTCCCAATGTTAAATTTGGCCAAAATCGAAAAAAATTAATTTGACTTTTTCGACCCAAAATCGACGGAAATATCTTCTAGGGGTTCCTATTGGATAGTATCAACGCACACGCTGCCAAAAATTCAATTTTAAAAAATTTAAGTTTGCCTCCCCATAAGGTCCCAATGTTAAATTTGGCCAAAATCGAAAAAAATTAATTTGACTTTTTCGACCCAAAATCGACGGAAATATCTTCTAGGGGTTCCTATTGGATAGTATCAACGCACACGCTGCCAAAAATTCAATTTTAAAAAATTTAAGTTTGCCTCCCCATAAGGTCCCAATGTTAAATTTGGCCAAAATCGAAAAAAATTAATTTGACTTTTTCGACCCAAAATCGACGGAAATATCTTCTAGGGGTTCCTATTGGATAGTATCAACGCACACGCTGCCAAAAATTCAATTTTAAAAAATTTAAGTTTGCCTCCCCATAAGGTCCCAATGTTAAATTTGGCCAAAATCGAAAAAAATTAATTTGACTTTTTCGACCCAAAATCGACGGAAATATCTTCTAGGGGTTCCTATTGGATAGTATCAACGCACACGCTGCCAAAAATTCAATTTTAAAAAATTTAAGTTTGCCTCCCCATAAGGTCCCAATGTTAAATTTGGCCAAAATCGAAAAAAATTAATTTGACTTTTTCGATCCAAAATCGACGGAAATACCTTCTAGGGGTTCCTATTGGATAGTATCAACGCACACGGGGCCAAAAATTCAATTTTAAAAAATTTAAGTTTGCCTCCCCATAAGGTCCCAATGTTAAATTTGGCCAAAATCTAAAAAAATTAAATTGAATTTTTCGAGCCAAAATCGACGGAAATACCTTCTAGGGGTTCCTATTGGATAGTATCAACGCACACGGGGCCAAAAATTCAATTTTAAAAAATTTAGGTTTGCCTCCCCATAAGGTCCCAATGTTAAATTTGGCCAAAATCGAAAAAAATTAATTTGACTTTTTCGACCCAAAATCGACGGAAATATCTTCTAGGGGTTCCTATTGGATAGTATCAACGCACACGCTGCCAAAAATTCAATTTTAAAAAATTTAAGTTTGCCTCCCCATAAGGTCCCAATGTTAAATTTGGCCAAAATCGAAAAAAATTAATTTGACTTTTTCGACCCAAAATCGACGGAAATACATTCTAGGGGTTCCTATTGGATAGTATCAACGCACACGGGGCCAAAAATTCAATTTTAAAAAATTTAAGTTTGCCTCCCCATAAGGTCCCAATGTTAAATTTGGCCAAAATCGAAAAAAATTAATTTGACTTTTTCGACCCAAAATCGACGGAAATATCTTCTAGGGGTTCCTATTGGATAGTATCAACGCACACGCTGCCAAAAATTCAATTTTAAAAAATTTAAGTTTGCCTCCCCATAAGGTCCCAATGTTAAATTTGGCCAAAATCGAAAAAAATTAATTTGACTTTTTCGACCCAAAATCGACGGAAATATCTTCTAGGGGATCCTATTGGATAGTATCAACGCACACGCTGCCAAAAATTCAATTTTAAAAAATTTAAGTTTGCCTCCCCATAAGGTCCCAATGTTAAATTTGGCCAAAATCGAAAAAAATTAATTTGACTTTTTCGACCCAAAATCGACGGAAATACCTTCTAGGGGTTCCTATTGGATAGTATCAACGCACACGGGGCCAAAAATTCAATTTTAAAAAATTTAAGTTTGCCTCCCCATAAGGTCCCAATGTTAAATTTGGCCAAAAACGAAAGAAAACAATTCGACTTGTTCGACCCAAAATCGACATACTCCATTCTTCCTATTTCTAACCGATATCATCACTTTGCGGATGGCCTCTATCATTCTCTAGAACCTACAAATTTCATCGTTCTGGCCCCCTAACCAACTAAAATCACTCTCACTTCTCGTGGACAAGTAGATTTCAACAAACCTTCTAAGACCTTCTTCCTATCAGAAATGAAATTCTCGACATGAATTATCTAATCAAATTTATCGGTTTACTCCAAAATTTCTACAAGGAAGTTATACTCTGTTTAGCACCCACATTCCTCTTATTGTCTGTATCCTCGGACAGGAAGTCTGGATGAATTACTGAATTGCCTCGATGATTGACTTTTAATGAAATTACTGAGATAACGACAGAGATGAAATTATAGAGAAAAACTTTTGCTCGCGAAATTCAATTTTCTAGTACAATAACGTGACAATTTTCTCTGAAGCTCTTTATTTTTAATATATATGAACTTTTAGAGAGAAAAAGAATGAAAGTTTCATCGTTAATGTTATCCCATTACCCCCCCCCCCCCCAGGTCGGCGGTCATGTAGTACAAGAACTCACGCGCCAACAGGCAACTCTTTTCAAAGTATAATATCCAGTAAAATATATACACTGAAATTCCGCCTACACTGTACGAGATTGTATAGTTTGCATATAGAATTTTTGCATCAAATGTTAGCGACATCCACCGATACTTAGCGATCGCCGAACACTTTTTTTTCGCGATTTCAGGAATTTCAGTACTCGTAACTACAAGGAGAAGAAACTAGAGCGCTGAATGTGTTCCTGCAACGAGAAAATAACCTTTAGCATTCGTAATTCTCGTCTGACATTTTATGTTTAAGACTTTCGAGGCTTCAAATACCCGCGCGTTTCGCGGCGGACTGCGCGCGCAACTTCTAGCGCGCCAGCGCCATCCGTAAACTCTGCCTCCAATTACGCCCTCTTTCTGCAAGTTACGAAAAAACGTCAGGAGACATAAAATCTGTATTTTTATGTGAGCCACATTTTTTGTCTTATACATTTTTCTCTATCTGTAACGGTTCTTGAGATAGGGATAATCACCGGGCTTTGATTTATCACTTATTTCGCAAACGGCTTAATTTACGAAAAAAACACAGAAAGGTTTTTTGTTGAAAATCACATTCTCAAAAAAATATCTATCTTACTATTTTTTCATGAACCCATTGGTTAACCAGATAATTACCACTTTTTTACCAAAGTCTTACGATGCCATTTTCAACGTCCCGCTAGAAGAGTTATAATAATCACCACAAAAACGAAATGTGTCGGTGTATATCGAGAAAGTAATGATGTATTTACCTAGTAGAGAACATTATATAAATTTATCGGAATTTCAATGTAGCAATGAGCTTAATATTGCAAAATTAAATACGGAAAATAGCAAGGACCGCACCTAGTACAGGTCTCGAAAACAGGGAAACGCGGAAAATTTGAGGGACTCGAATATTTATCCTGAACCTACACATTGTTCGCTGCGCTCGCATTCACCTCATTTGTCTTATCTTTTTTTCAGTGTTATTTAACTATATTTATGCTACATTGCTTTTGGTTTTTAGTACCCGCTAATTTGCCAAAGTTTTAGGGATATCTAAAGAGTATACAACAGCCTTGACTATATTATTTCACATTAGTCTATGTATTAATTAGGCGGATATTGAGTGCTTTTCTCAAATGTCAGGCTCCTTTCGTTATAAAAAAAATTTCACAATTTTTAGCATTTTTGACCAGTTCAACATGTAGGGAAATTTTCAACAATTGAAATTTTGATAATGGTCAACATTTCGGGGCCAGGAAATTCCAATTTTTTTTTCTCTAAATTAGAGAAAATTTGTCGAGCTTCAAGTTTCTCGAAATGGTCTAAATTTGAAAATTATTTGGAGTTGTTAAAACGTTTTTGAGGTATTTAAAAATACCTTCGAAATAAAAATGACTACCCTGGACTTTTCCCATCTTTATTAATTAATTTACCAATAAATTATTCATCAATAATGTTACAAAAGTCGTCGCACAAGTGCAACCGTGTTTTTTTTCGAGTATCATATCCTCTGTGTGATTGTTCAAGTACTCTAAAATGATCAGAAAAAAAAGTAATGAGCGTAGAAAAGGCGGAGTTTGATACAAAGTGAACTTACTTGGTAATTACTCTTTAGACTTAATAGTACATGACACAAATAAGGTTTTGGCAACTCTCGTGGGTGGGAGAAGGAGGGAGGGGGAGGAGTGGGAACAATTGATAAATACTGTTTGTCCTGTGTCGTCTGTAACGTTTCACTGTTTACAAGGCAGCCAGTATGAGGAGAATTGCGATAATGTGCGCGCAACCTAAGGAAACCATGTGGCTAGCTGATCCTATCATATTCGGCGCATTTTCCTGACGACTCGACGATTGGCCTGATCCCAGGGGCTCCTGCTCGGGACATGGAAGATCATCGAATTTCAACTCCGATATCCGCTTGATGTAGCCCAGCTTTCCATCAACCTTCTGCAACTGTTACAGAAATGGGATCGATATAGAGCAAATATCTTGAAAAGCGAAATCACGATTTTGTAATCGTAAAGTATGATTCCAAAATCGTAAGTTACGATTCCAAAATCGTAAGTTACGATTCGAAAAGCATAAATTACGATTTTAAAATCGTAAATTAAGATGTTAAAACCGTAAATTACGGTTTCGAGGACGCAAAATTACCGGTTCAAAATCGTAAATTACGGTTTCAAAATCATAACTTACGATTTTAAAATCGTAAATTACGGTTTCAAAATCGTAAATTACGTTTCCAACCATCTGAATTAAGATTTTGAAATCGTAAATTATTTTTCAAAAAAGCGAAAAGAGTTTTTGTGGCTCGATGCGGAAACATAAGAAAAATTCTCAAATTGTGGAATCTATAGAAAAATATTGAGAACTTTGAATTACAAGAAACTTTTTTTTCATTACACTGATACTGTTAATCATTAACTCCGAAAAATGAAAGCTTTCAATTTTCCAATTTGGAGCAAGCATCTTTTTTTTCTGTAATTATCGCGTCCATATAAAACTTTCAACACTGGACAGAATATGTGAAACACTCGAAACTTAATAAATTACCAGAAGCTCAACAAATCTTCGTGTATATGATTTTCAATAACAACATAAGTTATGACAACTTAAACAATTGCCATACTTTTAAAAACTAAACTCGAATAGATATACCAAATATCGATGTTTATCGACGCAGACGCGATTACCAACCAACTTCACGATGTTATCTGACTAATCTCATCAAGCAATAAATAAATCACGATTGAAAAATAAATTATCATAGACCAATGAGGAATTGTCTTACGACTTTCGTCTCTGCCGATGTTCATTTTTGTGTATACGCTTTCTCAAAAGGGACTAAAAAATAATCGTGAAAAAAATATGGTGTTTTTTCCACTTAATTTTTTTTTTTTTTTAATTTCCGGGTATTGGAATTGGTGGAAGCTTGGTACCTTTTATTTTCTGATTATTTTTTTCAAGGAGATTATCATGACCATTGCAAATTGAATGTAGTATTGTGAGCTGATTAACCACTACGCTACTACGTCAATAAAGTGCGTTAATTATTCATCACAATCAATTATTTGCGGTAGTTTGAGTGGGTGAAAAGTGGCCGCTAGGGACACTCACCTTTCCAGTCTCGATTCTTGGGGTAGAGGTGGGATTATCGTAGTCGTACTCCTCCTCATCTTCGTCCGCCGCGGGGTCCTTCACCTTGCTGACTTCGTATGATTCACCTTTAAATCGTGAAAGAATAGGTATAAAAATACACTTACTTTAGTTATCAGCATATAGCTAGTTGAGGCACAAATAGAGAGGCTCAGGTGAGGAGTTTCATTAAGGCTGGCAGGTAGATAGAAGTGCATCCCTCAACATGTGTTTGGGCCCTGGTACCATCGGCAGTGATGCACTTGAGAGAGGGAGCGAGAGAAAGAGAGAGAGAGGGATGACGAAAAGAACCACCAGAAATGAGACTGTACCTTCTTCCGGTACCTCTAGGTGCAGTAGTCTCGATTATCCGAGGCACCGTGGGCAAAGGCTTACGCGAATAAGCGAGAGCTCGGATAACACGGAGGGAATAGGGAATTCGAAAAATTTCAGGGCCAATTCGATCTCGCGGATGACGCGGTAGGCCGGCTAATCGAGACTCTACTGTAATATGTTTTTTTAGTCAGTTGGCCATAGGCAGGTTTAATACAAGGATGAAATTAATCGATATTAAGGGACAGAATTATAAACGGTTTCAGGTATTTTCTGTCAACCTCGAATTATTCAATAAATTGAAATTATTATTGGACATGTGTGGGTGGTAAGAGTGAGATCGGGTTTTAAAAAAAATACAAGATTGGCATTACGATCTTGAGACTCAGCAGGTTACTGAATAATTGGAGAGCTATATTGTGATTTTATTACTGTACAGGGCAAAAGAGCTGACAGTGGTGCTCAAGAAAGCTAGTATTATTTTGCATTTTTACAAACTTCTGGAGAAATAAATGGAAACAACGCATTTCGTTTCGACGAGTAGAATTTTTTTTTTTTTTTTTTTTTTTTTTTATTATAGTAGAAAAAAATGGCAAATTGAAAAAGTTTCTAGGATTTGGAAGAAAATCTCGAAAATTTAATGACGAATAAAATCCACTAAATTAAATAATGAGAAAATCGACCAGGATGAAATTAATTACTAACTTCCCCCCCCCCTCCCCCTCCCCCCGACACGAATATAATTGAATACTTATGAAGACCTGAAAATTGACAATTTCGTAATATTTCAGCACTTGACTCATCGAGTCACTTGATTTAATTGTAGAATGGCTGAGAAGATGAAGAAAAATATGGGGCGAGAGTTTGTCGGGGGGGGGGGGGGGGGGGGGGCCACTTGGATTTATGCATTTGTAAATTGGTGACATCACGTCAATTAGGGGAAGTGGATCTGTTACGACCTATGGTTTTGACTCATGGGCATAAACGGGTAGGAATTTAATAAAGAGTTATTTCTGAAGGAAATCGATATTGCATTCATTAATTAAGGAGTGCATTACCTCTCAGCAGGGTCAAAAAACTTACAATAACGAAATTCCGACACGCGCATCTATTTGATCTGACGAAAGACTAAATTAATTAAAACTCTTCTGATTATCAAAAATTAATTTAACACGTCAGTAATTTCAAGGGAATAATCAACAACGATCTAAAAATTTTGTGTTTTTTTTCGCTTTTTTTCGTTTTTGCTTCAAATCGATCACTCCAAAAAAAATACAAAAAAAAAAATCTTTATATTTTTTAAAAAGTGAGATTTTTCTAACTTTTCCGTACAAAGAAGTTACAGACCGAAGCGATGCCGAAGAATGCATCCAAAATCGCATGAACAACTGTTAATGCAATTTTTTTTCTGACAATTCGGTTATGTCATTGTTGCTTTTTTTTTAGAAAACCCGTTCTGCCCCATGAATCAATTATCGATTTTTTTACTGCAAAACAATTAGTTTATATATCTTTGTTGGTTATAATTACGGGATAAATAAGTCCGGGAAAAATCTCGTGATAATTTGCTCCGGGGATGGAAAAAAAAAATATGGATTGTATTCATAGCTCGAACTAACAGGAGCTCCCTATTTCATTATTTAAAAAATCTACAAATCCTCATATTTTACTTAAATTCAACTACACCCATAGGACGGCACTGAGCCCGTCATTTTGTGGCATATCACCAGTGATATTTCAAGAATTCTCCCCTACTTTCCGCACTCATGCAATATTCAATGAAGCCCCGAAGACGTGAACAGAAGTTGTTAGAAAATTCATGCAATTCGTTGGAAACAAAATTTGCTCAAAAATTTTGAGATAAATTCCCCGCGTGACTCAGTTAGAACGGAATGCCCTAGGATAAACCCATGGAGCACAAGCTGCGTTGATCCATATGTCTAGCAATATTCCATGCCTTCGGAGAATGCTGATGGCAACGACTAGTCTGTCATACATGGTGATTAAAAAGATAAACGAGAAACATATTATAAGAATCCCCACCCGGCAAATCGCACATGTTCGCTATCCGGAGTGCGTTTTTTTTCTCAACCGTAAAAGACTCGGGGGAGCGGAAAAGACAAATATGGGGATGAGGATGTGGAGGCTTGAGCGAATAATTATCTTTCGTTGCAGTAATTTGCACACTAATAGATAATAATGGTAATAGTGCTGATTTTCTAAAAACTACAGAATTTTATGGAAAAAAATTTTCGAAGAAAAATTCCGAAAATAATCTAATTGGTGTAAAAAAAATTCTATCTTGGAAATATATTTTTAAACTGTCCATCGATAATAATTTGCTAGTTCCATTTAGTGACGTTGCAAAGTTTAAGTCCTCCGGAAGCGTAGTCTGGCAATGCAATTCATAGATACAACATAATAATGCAGCAACGCGTGCACTGATCGTCTGTTTGGTGAGATATGAAAGCGTCAACAAATTAAAATTATTGATATCAGTAGTGATGTGCATCATCGTATATTGAGTCAATTACGTGGTCGGCTCGGGTTGTGGGAAATATAGGCTTTTTCGGAAAACCTATCTAGTTCTGTGAACAACTTCACATGTCTGTTTCACACCTATCAAAATTTCCAAAAATTGCCAAAATTTACAAAACTTGGATGATTAAAATTTTAAAAATTCATTGACTTTTCCAATTTGCGAAAAAAATTCAAAGTATACTAAATTGTCGAAAGCTTTAAAAGTTTTCAGAAGGAATTTTGGGGGGAATAAAATATTGAAATTTGGATTTTAGATAGTATTAATTCGATGTATGCAGTGAATTTCCCGTAACTCTCTAGGCGCCAGCGAGCAGAGGGGAATGGGCCCCCACTACACGTGACGTTAGTAACAGCGCTTGAGGGGTATGGCCGTATCGTTGCCTGGCAACTTGCGTAGGCTCGTGAGCAAACGTAAATGTTGTGGAGGGGGTAGGGCTCAAAGCAACATGCATGGTTCTCACTCAAGTGATCGTCGTATCTCTCTCTCTGTGTGGGCACGCCTACTGCGCGCGTGGAAGGGGTATTCTGTAGCTCTCCGTATGCAGAAACCACAGCCCACAAACTGTCATGAGAAGTGCAATACCCACAAGTACTGTTAGGTAAAAGTACTTGGCCCTATCTTGATATACTCCTTCTACATTCTCAATTGTCGTTCTTTATATTGAATGGCTTAATGAGGCAGATTATAATTGATTAAGAATGGACATAATTCCGGAGTAAAAAACCTCAGATGGGGAAATTTCACAGAAGATGCCCCGCATTAAAAAAAGTGACGCCGTTCACGATTAAAAAACAATAAAATCGTGCGGATCAAGCTTTTATTCAAATTTTTCAAAAGTTTCAGTTGGATTTATGATTTGAGAATGCCATAAAAAAATTATAACAAATCTGATTTGTCCTCGCGGATTTACCATTGTCATGGCTCAGCTCGGAACCAACACAGATTCATTTTTTTTTATAATTCGTGTATTGTTGGCATGGTAAAATCAGTGCGTTGGAATTAACAAATTCCACGCCCTCTGGCATTTTTCGTTTACCATTGGAATACCACGAGTTTGAAAATTTATCGGGTCTTCCGCGAAAGTTTCTTTATCGAGAAGCGTATGTGAAGTTTGGAAATATGAAAATACAGCGAATGTTTGCCAAAGGGATTTTATGCCAAACTGCACCCACATGTTTCAGAATGGTGGAAATCCGGGGGAAATACCCGATTAATTTTTGAAATATGACTGGCATTCAGAGGATTATTTTTGCGTTTCGGGTATTATAATGTCTGGATGTTATATTTTTTGTGGAATGATGAATTTATTTTACCATTGTTTCATTATTTCCAGTCATCTGATTTTCAGTGAAATATTGTCACTGCAATTTACGATTGGAGGACGAATGCGGGTTATTTATTTTCAAGGCAAACTTGGCGTAGTGGATTGACCAAAAAATTTTGACATTCAAAATCGTCAATTTCATATTTTTGCGATAATTTGATAAACTTGGGAATCCCACAATTTTTGATAATTCAAGTTGCTCTTAAAATGCAGAAAACTTAGAAAAAAATCAGGATTTTCCTCAATTTTGGGTTAGATATTAGACTAGAAATATCAAATAGCGGTGGGCATAATATTTCTGAAAGTAAAGCTGATGGCAGAGACATGAACATACTCACCAAAATCACGTTTGAGTTCAATCCCCGTTTCATTATTCTCCACTTCGTACTCATCAATACTCGCGCTCTGGCTCTCGAGGAAACAAGTCAGCGAGCCGAGAGATTCCCGGATAGTTTTGACCGTAGTGTCATTCCTCATGCCGAAAATCCAGGCGAGTTTGCAGTCGCAGATGAATTTGTTATCTGAAATTTATATGTACAAAATGAAAAACCATATAACATATTCGGTAGAAATAGAATGGTTAACAATCAACGAAACCGAGGCAAAGCACACCCACCCACCCTTCCCCTCCCCGCCCACCCACCCTACCCCCCCCCCCCACCTCCCTCCACACACACACACACACACGTGTTGGGACTTTGACGCAGTGCCTACTACGTTAAAGGTCCAAGGTTCGCGCCCAGCCTCCGGAGACTGTTTCACACGATGACACAGGAGACCGCAAGACCGGACGAGAACCTAACGCAGGGGAGGGAGGTAACATTCATCATAGGCGCCCGCCATCGTAGTACAGGGGTTTCTGGAGGTTTACCCTGTCTTTAAAAATACGATGGCCTAAATGGTGGAAATCGGCCCCAGCCGCCTGGATGGGTGTCCAGTAGTCCCTCCCAAAAATATAATGAAAAGCTACCTCGGGGAGTACAAGAAAGAGGGACGGAGGAAAAAAAATTGGAAAAAAGTAGCTCCAAGTTCTACAACAATCGTCGATATATGCGATGCATACATTTTCCTCCCATCTAAAAAAAGTTTCCAAAAGTATGACGTGTACTGTCAAAGTTCGAGCCATCAAGATGCTTTTTGCTTAAGGTTGCACACGCCGCCTGTGACTACAATAGCTCGATCAATCGAACTTATGTCAATAGGTTCCATGGTAGGCCAGTCTACTCTTCTGGTGTCCTACCTCTTAAAACTACTCGCATTGCCACTATTTGAAAAACTCATTTATCTATATTTTGGTCGTTTCGAATTATATATTTTGTTCTCGACATTCTCTCTTGTCTTGATGATAACATATAGAAATGTGCACCAAAAATTTGTACATTGAAGATTTTTGGTAAGTTGATTTTCCGGTGTTAAAAGTCGCACCCCAACAGCCAAAAAAAAAATCTAAAGATTTTCCCCTTCAAGTCGCACACGCCAGTCGAGACTAAAAAAAAAACTCGATCCATCCAACTTATTTCAATAACTCTCATGGCAGCCCATTGCGCTTTTCTGGTACTTCCCCTCACTTCCCAATAATCGCATTGTCCCTTTCGGCTGTTCGACTCCCAGTGCGCGTGTTATTGCCTCTGATGCCGCCCCCTGCTGCTAAACAAGGGGAAGGTTCCGGGGGTCGACTAGATAACTCGTGTACCTTTTTCCCTCAGGTAGCAGCAGCCCGTACCATTGTCCCATACTAAAAAAGTGAGCCAGGTGTACCCAGTGGACAGATCTCCAAAGCTTCAAACCCCCCCCCCCCCCCCCCCCCCCCCCAAAGTAACTAAAACACCCAAAATATCGGAGCCTGGAGCCTTCGGAAAAACCCAAATGTGAAACATGCGGGTAAAAATCGATAAGGCCGGAACCGAAATTTTTCCCATAACAAACGCTCACTTTGGTACAGAGAAATTATTTTTTCTTAAATGTCCTTTTGCTGCATAATTTATTTTACTATATTTTTAGGTGGTCCCCATTAGGGACCAATCATAACTTTCAATATTTTTGCAGATAATAATTTTGCAGTGCTACATTATGCTGTATTTATGTTAATGAAACTTGATGAAACGGCAAATTGCCGGCGAAAATATCAAAACGATTTTTTCCATTCATAAACTAAATCTGATGTGTGTGTGTGTCGCCGCAAATTTTCCTCAGGTAACACAAGTCCATACCATTGTCCACTAGTGAAATTGTATGCCAGGTGTGCCCAGTGGGCAGATCTCCAAAGCTCTCCCTCCTAAACTATCTGCCTTTAACACCTAAAATATCAGAAGCATCTCCCCCAACCCATGGAAAAACCTAAATGCGAAACATCCGGTAAAAATCGATAAGGTCAAAACCGAAAATTTTCCCATGAAATTTTTCCGAAAATTAAAATTACGAGAGCACATATCTGCCCTGAATTCTTGTCATATTTTTCGCAAATATATATTCAGTTAAACAAGCATGCACGTTTAATTAATTCAAAATTCCCCAGTATTGTCTGATCCAAATTAAATCCCAACTATGAGCTCTAATTTTTATTCATCACTTATTCATTCCAGAAACGTAATTTGGACGCTACTTTCGATGCTGATTGATCTCAAAATCAAGAGCAGACAAATGCTTGTATCGGTCAGTGTCGTATGAAAAAAAAATAAATAAATAAATAAATGAAAAATGATGAAAAAGGGACATTGCACGATCTATAGAGCGCCACGCGAAATTCAAATAAATTTAGTTTGAAAAAAAAAAAAACCAATGTCAATAACATCCGATTTTTTTCCACCGGCCTACAGTAACTTACATAGCGCTACAAAATTTACCCCACAATTTCCAAATTTTTCCCCAGTACTGAAATGACAGAGTGTATACTAGCCCCCGGGGGCATTTTTTTTCGAGGGTCACGAGGTGTACCAGAACCTAGGGAAAAAAGAGGGAATATAGCAGACAGGGTAGACAGGAAGGGGTGTTACCCCCGGCTGAGGGAAGCAGACGTACCACGCCTTCGTCCCTGAAATTTCATCCCCTAAATGATTAAAACCTAATATAGGGGCACGCCTACCCGAAGCGAATGGCACATTGCGAATATTCCCTGCACCTTCCACCAGTGCCTTCTGATTATTCATTTTTATTTTTTTTCGCCGACTATGATTTATCCGATAAAATTCGGGGCAAATTAACTAGATAGGATGAATCATAATATTTGAGAAGAGATTCGCTTTGGTTTTTTTTTTACTTTCGCGGGGGGGCTTTTTTGACTGTTGAAGCGTAGTGGGCGCGTGGCAGGGGGATTATGAAGACCAAGAATGGGAAGTAGGCGAAAAGGGTTTGTGAATTCGATATCCCTTGGGCTGACCCTCTGTTTTGCGAGAGTAAAATCAACGGTTATTGTACCGAACTCGAGATGGAAGTGCATTAGGAACCAGTGGGGAGGGGGATGGGGGGGGGGGAGGAGGCTTTTTGGGAGACCGGTTTATTATCGATGATGCTTATGCACGTTTAGGGGACTTGGGAAACAAGCTGAGGGTTGGTGACGCGGAATAAACGGCGCTTGAGTCCGGTTACAACGGGTAGATGTGTGCTTTACACGGTAATCAAGTGGAATACGAGGAGGGATGGGCGGAACTGCATGCGCGATTTTCGATGAGGCTAAATGACAGAGTATGATTTACAGAAGTACTGTAGCTATTGCTGGTGCTTTTTTTTTTCTTGCTTCTATTCGTGGAAATTGTGTCAATTGGGTCGAGTCAAAACATGGGTAGCGATGTCTTTAAACAGAGATGGAGCATGGTATGCGACCCCTGCATGCTCGAGAAATGGGTGTGCACATCTTTTATAAGGTTCGAGGGGATGGCATTCAAACGTTTGAATCTTTGAATTCTAAAGAATTATACAAATTTGGAGTGTTAGAATTTTACAAATCTATGAAATTTCAAAAACTTCAAGAATAGAAAATGTCACAAATATTCGAAATTATAATGCTAAAGTGATTTCAGAAAGCCAAAATATTTCGGCATTAACTCGGGAATCACGAAAAATTTATTCCTATATTTTGTGTTTTATGTTGTTATGCGCAAAACAGTGGACTTGACATAGCTCTCCAGTTTGCGGGCTGAAATTGCCGCGTACGCAGAGCTACAGATCACCCCTTCCACGCGCGCAATGGGCGTGCCCGCAGGAAGAGAGGGGTGAATACGGGTGGGGACGCATTCCCCTCTACTACCGAGTGCGGGGAGCCAGTACACATTGGATAGTTACGAGAAGTCTACTGCAATAGCTTTCTTCTGAATATTTCGGGCAATAATATTTTTTCCCCCATAATCATTGCTTGATAGCCTGCGGTTCTGCTTTCTACGTCCAGTATTTTTTTTGATATGTGCCCTTAAAGTTCTCACCATAAAATGAACATCGAATTGGAAATCTGTTTCATTATTACAACAATTTCTATTTGAGACAGTTGCACTCTTGAAATTCATTTCATGTACTATCAATTTCCAAATACCACTCACCGACTCGATTTTCATTCTATTATTCATTGCGAAAAATCTAGTATTAGATTCAAGGAGATTGCTTCCATCCAAAGTTTGGTACTAGAATACACCACGAACAAAATTCAAGTCAATTAGAAAATTTCGCGAATTATTTTGAAATCAGCATGGATCCATCTATAGAAATGGAGCCTTTGACGTCGCAATTTTATATAATCGTAAAGTTTACTCTCCCCGTCAGTTGATAAAGTTGGTACATTAATATCCCCAACTAGTTCAATATTCATAATAGACCAAAAAATTCAGATATCCGTGGCGAAATAGACCACCACTAAAAACCTGAAACTCACTTGCAGTAGAGAGAATTGTGGAGTTAATTATGGAAATTGAAAGAGATGTTTTAGCGAGTGAAATGTAGAAACGGACATGGTAAACATATGAAATTCACGGCAAAATTTTGGATCATATCTGATACTTCAGTGGAAACTATTGTGCCCGAGCAAGCCTGAGGTACTAATGTTCCAAGCTCGAGTCAATAATTCCGGTAGGGGGGGGGGGGGGGGGAAATAGTTAGTTTGTTCAGTTGTTCATCGACCAGAATTGTTATAGTTATTCGAAAATTCCTGAGGGATGCACGTATGGAGTTTCAGGAATTTCCAAACAGAGTTTGATGGACGATATCTATCAAGGGTGATGGAAAGTTAGTTCATTACATGGTACGTGAAACGGACGTATTTTCGGCGAGATCGTTTTCGAAAAGCGTGTTTTGAAAATAATTGGCAATTTGCGATTTTCGCTATTTACCTGACGATGGGTAACAACTACTGGAGGTCATGAGTGTCTGCCCTCATTTGGGTTGAGAGGAGGGGCGGGGGGGTTGCAAAAACTTCCCTGTTACACTTTAAAAAAGTCCACATTTTCTTGAAAAATCAAAGCAGTCGTCGATAGCGCAACCTCTACCCGTGATTACTCCTTAACAGTGCAAGTAAGGGAGAAAAGTTATACAAGATAAAACGTGCATTTTATCATGGGGAATAATTTGTTGTAAATACTTAAGCCTCCATTTCTAACCGTCCTGTCAGTATAGTGTTGATAGTTCAAAATGGTTATAACAATATACTGAATGAACCAATTTCCTCCAAAAACTAATGCAATCTAAGTTACATGAAGACTCGTAGATTCTGCTCTTAATGAACTTGATCGTGTATTTCGTTCGTGAAAGATTATTGGACAGAATTTTAAAAAATTGGTCAGAAATTGCAGAACAAGTAGATTGGGCTTTTATACTTAACAAGTTATGCATAAGAGAAATATTATTTATCTAAAACCAAAGGATCGTGGATGCAAAGAGCGGCCTTGGATGATATCTAAACTCATAATAATCATTGCTTTGCTCCTCTTTTTTTTCTTATGAAACTTAATTGATTGGACTTTCGTTGACTAGTGACACTTCATTCTTATTAGACCATACTAGGCGCACCAATTTCTGCTAATGCTTCCATTACCATTGGTGTTCGCACCCTGTCTCGGCTTACGACCACCAAAAATTATTAACAGTCATTAAACGAAACGACGAATCATAACGACTCCCAAAATTTCTGTTTTTTTTTTCTTATTTAAAGTAGAATCACCTTTTGATGTTCATTCATTATAGAGATATTACAAATCTAATTTTCTTCGTTTTTTTTATTTTATACTTGTTCGATGATTTCAATATTTTTTAATTCAGAAAATGAAATAACCCAAAAATACTTGTCTCACATCTAATAAATTTCTCTGAAAATGTATCACAGGTTTCACAAAATGTTTAATTTGACATAATTGAACTACCTTAAACAGTTTTATGCAGAATTAAATAATCCAAGTGACCACTTTGAAACTAGTCACTATACTAACTATATATTTGGGAATTGTACGACCCTTTGGTTTTAGATGGACTATATATATAAAGTGTTCAGAACTTACCCTCCAAGTATAATTGGCTCTTGGCCTGATACAAGTCCGGTACAATTCCTTTGACAAGATCGAAAGTTATCGTTTGAAGTGCATTACTCCTGAGATCGAGGAAATTAAGTGATGATGTAGCAGATAAAACGTTCATTCCAAGACTGACGAGTTTATTATCACTCAGGCTCAATTTTCGTAGGTTTCTCAAGCCAGCAAATGCACTATCTTCAATAAGCTCAATGCGATTTTGATCCAGCTGGAGCTCTTGGAGCTCTGGAATCTCGATAAATGTCTTATCACCAATCATCTCTATCGCATTATCACGGAGATTGAGGGATTTCAAGCTTTTCAATCCCGCAAATGTGTCACTGGTTATTACGTTTATCTTATTCTCACTCAAGTCAAGGGTCTCCAGAGTAGTTAAGTGTTTTAAGGCATGATCGTGAACTAGTGTCAAATTGTTGTGCTTTATCACGAGGCTCTTCAGCGATGGCAGATTCACAAATACGTCTCTGAAAAAAATTAGTTGAACATGAAATTTGCAAATTTTGTACAGAAAAAAAGAACACCACTCAATTGTGGTCCAGATGTCTTGAAATAATTTTTTGCCAATTTTTTACTATACTAAAAAAACTTTATTTTCACTTGTCCAAAGTAGCCAACTTTTAACGTGTCGAGATTTTCATATCTAAGAAATTTCAGAATTTTTTAAATTATCGAAATTCAAATCATGAACTTTTACTATTTTTTATATATATATTTTCAAATCCGAATTTTCAAAATATTGAGATTTTTCGGGTGACTTTTGACGTATTCTAAACTCCTTTAATTAGTCTCAAGTTTCATGTGAATTACCACGCTTTTGCGCTAACATGTCATTTTCACCAAGTGAATACAGTAATTCAAATTTCCCGCCTTTTTCAACTTCCATCACCCACCCCTAAAATTCAAAAATACAAAAGAACAAATTCACCAAAAGAAATTACCTATTAATCTCATGAATACGATTGTCATTCAGATGTATAGAATTGAGTCTCGTCATATTTCCAAACGCATACTTTCCCAAATGCACAATTGAACACCGTGTGGCATGTATTTCAATGAGACTTGGAATATCACTGAATGCCTTTTCAACAAGCGCCTCGATGCTCGCATCTTTGAGATCAATGTGGGTCAAATTCTTGAATTCCCGGAGTGTCTTTGTGGGTACATAACTCATATTGACTCTTGCAACGATATCGAGCCTCTCGAGTTTGGGTTGAGTGACAGACATATCCTTCCAAAAGGGATCATCTTCTTTGAGTACATTTAGCATTACACAGTGACTTGTTGTTGCTGTATACGTGTTGATATTGTCACAGTGGCAATAGAACGGTGGATCTCTCATTCGTAAATCACAGATGTTTATCTCAGTTTTATTCTTCACTGAGCGAATCCTCGACACAGCTGATACTGTGGCAGCTTGCAGTGACGCTTGACTAGACGGCTGCACCACTAGCCAATACATCAATAGTTGGAGGGCAGTTGTCGTTAACTTTCTCATTTTTGTCACCTTTTCACGTCAGTACTGCAACAGAAATAAATCAAAATTGTATTATAGAGGGAGAGCTTCATATTTTTGGGCCGTGCTTATGAATGGAGGGAAAGGTGGGTAGGCTGCATCGAAAAAAAAGTGGACCAAATGGTTGTAATTGCCGAGCAGCAATTCCACTCGTGAAGACTTGATTTTTCCCGAAATTTCTAAAATGTTCTTTTCATGTTAAATGTATCATTAAAGTTCTACAAATTGAAAGGCCATCAAGGTAATAAGCTCAATATTTTCTTTTTATGCTCACGGATGGATGGTAGGAAGCGAGACGATATTGGAAACCGAATAATTTGGACGTTTTGACGGGAGAGAGTGAATGGGAGAGTCGCCCTGATGGTTGAGGGCCGATCGGCGCTTCATATTCGGATTACATGAAAACGATTAATTAACACCAGTTTCGGTAATGAGTGGTCTCCCGGTGGGCGCTCGAGTGGCCAACGATTTCTTTTTCAATTTCCGATAATAGATAAACATTTTCCCGGTGTGGGTGTGTAGGTGGGTTGGGGTGGGTGGGTTGGGGTGGGTGGGGTGGGTGGGTTGGGTTGGGTTGGGTGGGTTGGTTGGTTTGGGGTGGGTGGGTGGGTGGGTTGCGCTGGGTGGGTTGCGCTGGGTGGGTGGGTGGGTGGCTTGTGCTGGGTGGGTGGGTGGGGCGGGATGTTGTGGGTGGGTGGGTGGAGCGGGATGTTGTGGGTGGGTGTGTGTGTGTAGGTAGGTGGATGGGTGGGTAATTTTTACCAGTATGTCTTTCCGAGGGAGAAATAAATTCCCGTCACTTAGATTTTCCCTTAAGTGAGCTGTAATGTCCTCATCTCCCCTAGTCTTTCACGTATTTTTGGAGAAATCGAGGGCTATACTTGGATTGTCATGGTAATTAGATTTACCGAGGGGGGGGGGGGCGAATACTATTGAGCAGCTGGCCTAATTTTTTTTCCTTCGACGATGGAACATTCAAATTTTTTGAATCATCAGCAGTTGGATATTACAATGGAAAGGTCAACAAGCACACGCCGTTGCTTATTGACATTGAATTAAAGTAATTTGGGTAATAGGTGTTTACGTAGCGGTTAAATGAAATGGGGAAGTGCAGGTTTGCAAAGGTGGGGGGTTGTTCCGGTGGGTCACATAATAAATAATTGTTTTTTTCCCGCAATTTTACGAATACACGAAAATGAGAAAAGCCCCAAAAATACTTTTTACTATTGTAATCCAATTTATGATTTTTTGTTAGGTCATTTGGTCTGTCAGCATTCAACTGCTCAATTCAATGGCAGTACTTCCATCTACAATTTTAAATTTCAGCCCGCAAATTTGGCGGTCGTGACGTCACAAGACTCACGCTGGAGTTTCAATATTTTCTATTGGACGTGTGCGCTCAAATTATGTTAAAGACGGCCTGTAATTGGTTGTCGCGGGCAGAGGCACTTTCGTGACGCCACAGCTCTTCTCAGGTGGTTTGGAGAACACTCGCTTTCAATAACCCATGACAAAAAAAAAAAACAACGAAATAAATTGTTGACTACTATTTTTCCCCATTGTATCAAATATTATATTAATAAAACTATTTATATAAAAATATTATATGAATAAAACTATTTAAAAAAAAAAAAAAAAACTGGAAATTCCCTATCGCGCGATATTGACCATAGACTAAACTCACTTTACGCTCTTGAGTAAATACACTTATAGTCATACCTCATAACTCAAGAATCCTGTTTTAATCCCTTGCAATCTCATCTCAAGGAGTTGAGATTATTTCAAGCCAAGAGCCACACAATATCACCCATTATTAATAGAATGCTCTGGAAAATTATTTCCGAAAACTAGTTTCGCCGTTTTGTGAGAAACCTTGGGGAATTCCATCAATTTGCACCCTCCCCAAAAAACACATTCCCCAAAAAAAAATAAAAAAACCATCCAAAATTCCCGCCCTCGAGCTATGCCCACCCCCCTGCTTTCCCCATGTTCTTTTTTAGCGCATCTAAAAATACTCGCTAACAAAAAGGCTGAAGAAAGAAAGCGACTGAGCGACCAAGTTTTATAGAAAGAGGGTGCAAGCGGGGGAAGAGCAGACACAAAGACGCCTATGACGACGATCAAGGCAATTGCTTTGGAAAAGAACTGAAAGACTGTAATACAACGGTATGTAGCTGGCTAACTGGTGTTGAGCTTTGAAAAATTACTCATCTCCCTGGAAAAACACTGTGCTTGACCCTCGCCCCTCTCTCTCTCTCACTCTCTCTCTCTCTCGACCCTCGACGAGAGTTTAATATGCCCAACCGAGGGAATCAATTTCTTTGAATAATTAAGACCCTGGAGTGGCATGCGCTTCTGCAACTCCATGAGCTACTTCATCTAGACTAGAGATATCTTTTCCGCGGGATTCTAGGAGTAAGTACTGTGTACATTATCTGGTAAATGAGTAAACCCAATGCTACGAGTCTCTCAAGGATGTGCTAATTAGATTGGGTATGATGCTCCAGCAATTTTTGTTTTGTTTCATTTTTGATTATGCAGGATTCAAAACAAGTTCAAACCACCTGGCAACAGCCGCGCCGCGGCGAAAGTGGCGCGCGCCGCGACAGCCAATCGGCTACCGCTTTTAACGTGATTCGACCGGAGACAGCCAATAGAAACGACAGCGCATTTCCTTTTCCCGCCGCACTGACTGGTGGCGCGTCGGTTTCGGTCTTACGGTTTTCGATAATTGCGATATATCGATATTTTCTATGGTCTCTCCCTTCTACTATTTCAAGGATTGGTTTGAAGATATTGGAGGTCTCTCCCGGAATCTACTGGAAATTTTTTATCGGTTTCCCGTCAATAAATCCAATAAATTCAGCCTCTTCAATGGATCGTACCAATGGCTGGTAAAAATTTGATCTAAAGTACAGTGGAACTAATCAAATTCTAAGAAAATTCTAAGAAAAAGTTGTTTCAATTACAACAGACTGAACAAAATTCACTGCAATTTTTATAGGTGCATCATGCATATAGTGAAATTCTTCTCCACTCCTATTTCTTTTACTATTCAATCTGGGAAAAAAACCTGATTGGATAATTTGACACTTAAAGTGTTGGAGCGGTGGATAAAAATTAACACTTCACTCTCAGTTCATTTCAAAGTAGAATTCACTGTCGGTGAAAATAATTGAAACAAACTTTTCATCAATATTCACAAATTGGAAAACTTTGTGAATTTCACTTTGGAATAATTTCCGAGTGGAAGGTTAGAGTAATGGGGTTTCTCTCAATTTCGCCTAATCGGTGAAAACTTGGTAGGAAATTTCAACTTAATGCTTTCAGTTTTTACGGATTGAAAATCTGTCCCGATTTTTCTCTGACAAATCTTTCCGGTATCAATTTTTTCTTCACTAAATTTCGACGCCCGCCCCCCCTCCACTCTTCTCCAAAATTTTTTGGCCGCTCAAATTATTTCCTCACGTATTTTTGAATTCAAAATATCCAATTGCAACATTTGGGCATTGAAGCTGAACTACTCACCCATCTAGCTCCCCCCACCCACCTACCACTCCCCCACCCACCCACCTACCACTCCCCCACCCACCCACCTACCACTCCCCCACCCACCCACCCACCCACACCCCCAAACACACACACACACACACATACACACGCGATGCATAAACCTACAAGGGAAACTTTCCAGCAAGTCAGATAGACTCAAACCAAGACGCCTAAGCTTTTAACTCGTAAAAGCATCAAATGACATCCAGAGCATGATGTCATCCGCGGATGACTCCTTGTTTCTTGTTCACCCGTATCCGACTGAGATTTTTAGCCCCATCTATTCGTCATCCCCGCATTATCCGACCGACTAGAGGTGCATTGGAATAAAAATAATTCATTGCCACGGGGGGGGGGTCACACACGAGAACAATAACATATATATATCTCCCTCCCTCTGGTGCTGATGATGCTGGGTCCATACGCTCCCACGATGACACGATGATCTCTTCTATGTGAATTCAAAGAGCTAATGTGATATACTGTGGACCATGGAACAGGGGTGGGGGTAAATTGATCTCAAGTGAAGTTTTTTTTTTCTTTTGAACTTGAAGATTGGAGAAGGTAATTCAATTGAGTGGACAAAATGCGTTTTTGTGGGGTAATATCACATCATCGGACACTTCCAAATGAAAGATTTCCAATCTTTGAGAGGACTTTTTTTTTCTACAAAAAAATTGCCACGCAAATAACGTAAAGCAGTGTAGAACGTTAGGTCCGTCGATATTTCTTCTCTACAAGCACGTTCATTTTACGGGGCGAACGTGGTGATAGAGAAGCTTACACATCCACAATTCAATACGTATAGAATATAGTGGATAGCTTACTGATAAAGATTGGAGAGATTACTAATTTATTATTGAAACGTTCGGCGAGCGCGCCGAAGTTTCGCGGAATTATCGAGATATTTGATACTGAATAATTCGCAGTTATGCGAAAAGTCAATGAGCATTAGTTTGTAACAAAAAAAATGGTAGCAAGAAGATCTGTATGAAAAATTGTTGTTAACATTGCAGCATTCGTCCATAATTTTCAGTGATTCTTTAGTATTCTATAAAAATTTTCCGGAATTTTTTGGAACTATCCTCTGCATCAGACATTGTAGCGAACTTTGTAGGGAGTCCCCGTCATGGACGCCCCCCTCCCCCCAAATCCTAGCATAGGGGGTTTCTGTTGGTTTACCTAGTGTTTAGGAATGCGATGAGGTCAATGGCGGAGGTCGGGCCCAGTTGCATGGATGGGTGTCCAGTGGGCCCTTCGGAGGAATGCTCAAGAGACGCTATCGTGGGGAGTACAAGCGAACGACACACACACACACACACACACACACACACACACACACACACACACACACCTGCATACTGTCCACAGTCGGGATGCTAACAGCTCCATTTTTTTTCCATTTCCTGAGTATGAATGGACCCACAATCACGGCCACAGAATCCAAATGTTATTTTAAATGTCATAGCCCAGTGTACAATGACCGTTCATTCAAAACGCCAATAATAAACATTGAGAACAATGATCCATTCACAATTCTCACATTGACACCTCCCCCATACTCCCAGTGACGAAAATCAAAAGCCAGAGACTTTGGTCCCATCACTCACAATGCCGCGGAGTCGACAAAATGAACACGTGGAGGAGGAAAAAAAATATATGGAGCCCAATAAACAACTCAAGTGGTCGTTCGAACTTATGGCTGAAATGCTCAATAATCTTTGCTTTACACCTTTCAATGAAATAGAAAGCGGTAATTTTTTTATCCTCGCAAAATATGTTGTTTGTTATATCTATAGCTATCTATAGTATCTATCTATATCTATAGTATCTTCTATTCATATGAAATATTATTCAAGCATTCCCAAGTTTTCCCTCACTGTGCTTGAAAAAAAAAACTCCTTTTAATATCTCAGCATTTGATGAAAAAAATGTTGTTTTAATGAAAAAAAATACATAATTCCTGTTAGGTGTCATTACGCTCATGTTTATGCGACTGCGATCACTTTGGCTTCATTTCCAAAGTGACTTTGTCCTTTTCTGTTGCCCTCTCAATCGCCCAATGCCCGGTTATGGGATCAAACTGATGGGGTGCTGCCCAAATTGAAAAAAGAGAAGAAGAAAAAACCCCATTGTTGTTACAACACAGCTGCTCAAGTGAGCATGTAAGGTATAAAACATGACGGCGCCCTTTTTGTCCAGCCTAGGCATACTCCAATGGTACTCAAATACCATTCAGTGACACCCCAAATTGGATACTCGAATGTGTTTTTTTTCCCTTTCATTAGGTGCGCCTTTTAGTTACAATGGAGTTGGGATAATTCAATCCATTAGGGGGTAATGACTGGTATCGAGAGGCGCATGATGTATGGACCGCGCAGCATCCACTGGACACTGTACCAAACACCTGATCTGTTGTACAAATTTTGTTCTCAAACACCGTGGTGTTATTGACTTTTCAGCGGAAATTGTTTAAGCAATTGGAAAATGAAATGTGAACCGCGAAATTTTCACTTTTCTCCATGGCTTTTCAGCCCCGCAGCTTCCATCATTCATACAGGCACAGTAGATTGGAATGAATCTCCCATGATTTATCCCATAACCCATCGCGGGCTCCTCAAAACGCTCCTTTTTACCCTCGCTTATCTTTATCCTCTTCACACCCGCCACGGCTAATTTTACCACTTTGGATTTACCGTGGATGCACGGTAAATCTGGTGCGGCCACGGAGAAACTTACCACGTCGCGCGTGTGAACAGACCTTTCCCTACGTTCATACCGGCCGATAAATTCGATAAAAAAGTTTTGACTAACTAAAAATTTTCAAAATTCCCGCGCTCTTACAAATTATCTTCAAATAATTAAATTTCGGAAAATTTTATGCTTGCAAAAAGTGTGACCAGGAGAGAGTGGGGGGGGGGGGGGAGAGAGAGAGAGAGAGAGAAAAATGAATCCACAGAAAATTTCCAATTTTTCTTTTCCAAACTAGTCCTCGTAAAACTGTCTTCGAGGTTTCTGAAAACCATGCGAAACGGAAGATTTAGGGCCTTGACCTGCCCCCCCCCCCCCCCTGCACCCGGGGCCAATTGAAAAGCACATGGCCTGTCCCAAAGCAACGTCACAAAAATTTAACGCCAACGCCATATAGTTGGGCATTATTTTTTTGTCCCACTTTTTTTCTTCTTTTTCCTTTTTTTTTTTTTTTACTGCCAGTCTGCACATGCGAGGGAGCATATGAATGAATTATTTCCGATGAAAATTGAAGATTCACATTGAAATTCTCGGGTTGAAAAGGATTACCATCGCTCTCTCTGGGGGTACTTAAAAAGGAGTTATTTACGTCCCTGTGGAATTCCCTGAATTGAATGCCGCCGACAAAAAAAAAAAGAAAGAAAATATTTTTTAGCACGCATTCTTCCTTTGTGCGGCCGTCGAAACATTGCGACGAAATGTGGTTTATCTGGCGTAACGGAGGAGTAAGTGAAGTATTTAAGAATGTAATGTATAAATCCAAAGAAATATCGAAGTTAGATTTGCCCTTCAGTTGAAAAAAAAAGATTTTTCAAGTCCCCGTTTTGAAGCATCAACAATATTGACTATACTCAAAGATGCGCGCGCAACTTTTGACTTTCGTCGCCCGCGCTAGGGTGAGGGAGGGAGGGGGAAGGTGTCAATGTGGGAATTGAAGACGAAACTTTGTTCTCAATGTTTATTATTGGATTTTTGTCCTGAGTTTTGGGTGAGTCGTAATTGTATACCGAGATATCAGAATGAAAATAACGTTTTGATACCGCGGTGGTGATTACGGGACTTTTTATAAACAGGACGCCGGAGATGTAAACAATTTAGAGATGTTATTAAGTTGGCCATGGGAACAGTAAATGACTCACTGTCATCAACAATTCTGCAAGTTCCAATATTTGAAATGTTTTTTTCGTAAAGTCAAAAGGACGGAAGTAATTTGCTGAGTTATTCAACAAGGATATCATGAAACACTATTTTTTTCCCGCCACTTTCATCACAGCTCGCCGAGAAGATGGCGACCGAAAATGTGTGAAACATTTTTTAATCTAACCTGATATCATGTTCCACAACATTGTTGTAAAAAAACATAGAAGTTCTCCCAACATAGCACTCAAACTTTATTAATTAAAAAGAAAAAAGTACGCAAATTTACGCGATGAATATTACCAAATTTACCAAACTTTTCGAAGTTTAAAATATTGCAATTTTCGAAGCATGTGAAATTGTTTTGACGCATTTGACGTTTTTGCACGATTCAAAATGCATAACATTTTTTTCTCTAAACTTTTGATAATCCCATTTTTTTTCGATATTTGAAATTGTTTGTTACGATTTTTGGAATTCATGGTTCTATAAATTTTTCCGATTTCTAAAAGTGTTAAAATATCTTCTATGGAATTTTAGTTTTTCCCAGGTTGTAAAAGTTTTCGAATGTCTTTGAAATGTAAATACCTAAGGTCCAATATCTCCTAAGCTGTGCAAACCAATAGGTTTTGTGCTAAAAAAAAAACGACAGTATCTCGCTTCCCAAGAGCGCGTCCATTCAATGAGCGACCTTTAGAAAATCCGTTGAGTGTTTCCTCACTTTTTCAATTCCCTTAAATAGACTTTCTAAATTTCTTTTTTTTTTGCACCGATGGAGCCCAAAATGTTCCATTCAACTTTTAATAACTTGCAATTTTTATCTGACATATATACCTCATTCAAACGCGCGCAATCGTTAACAAATATCTAACTATTCTCTCTAACACCTCAATATGTGAAACATAAATTTTTTTAAGAGACTGCAACTCCGCACATGAAACATTTCTTCCCATGTCCCCCAAAACCCGCGTAATTCCTTAAAAACCCATTTGCAACATCCCGCTTCCATTTCTCGCGTCCATTCAATAACCGACCTTCACAAAATTTTCCACTACCCAAATTACCTGATCTTCGAAATTCCTCAAGCCCCTCATCCAACAAGCGCAAATATCCCGAAAAGCCCTGACCCTATGGACCCGAAATTGTTTGGGCCCCGTTCAATAGACATTTTACCTGAGTACATTCGAGCAGGTAGTTTCACGAGCGCGGGAGGGCAGCGGCAGGGGGAGGGGGAGTGTTGAATGCGAAAAACGTGCTGTGCCGACGCACAACGGGATACCGGTTACATCGAGAAAATGCAGGTGAGGATTTTGAAGATTTTGTCAGATAATACTGAGAGAAAATTCTCATCCGCAAATTCCCGCTTTTTTTTTTACGGTCAAATTTCTTTTTTTTTTTAGCCCCCTTCCACTTTTTTCCATCTTTTTGCAGTAAAATCGGCCGAATAAAATTTCCGATTTCGTATTTTTATTTATCCCAACTTCAACGGGCTTGTGCGTCGTATCCCAAACATTGCATATATATGTTGTTCTTATAATTCTGTTTTTTTTTTTGTTCGAATTTCGTGGGTCTCGGGGATCGCCAATATCAACCAAGAAATTCTTTTTTTTTTTAATGTATTTTCAAGGGGAGAAAAGCCCAACGCAGTAGGAAAATGCAAAAGCCGCGGGAAAATGAATCGATAGAGAACAGTAGGATTATTAATTATTTAGTACTCACCCGTTCGGATAATTAACAAACTTTTATTGTCACTTTTAGCGTTATTTCTAGAATATTATAGGGTGCACTCAAGGTCACACTGAATCCATAGATGCGCGATAAGTTGTTAGGTAAACAATTGGGGGTACGGGAGAATCCGCGTTGGGGATTCTGGCGGGACACAAATCGAGTTGATGCGTAGCGCGTGCCTTCCAAACTACAACTTCGAACGAAGGCCCGCGCTTCTTCGGACGAGCGTGAGAAAGTTGAGATCAAGGGCCGCGCGGGATTTCTATGGTGCAAGCGGCATTGGACAGATGGCGCGGCTGTCTTTAGTGGCGGTCGGTAATGGGGGCATTGGAAAAATCAACGCTCGATTATTTTTCACAATTCGGTAACACTTGGGCAGATAATGTCAGCAGAATTATACGCTGAGCAAATGTCCAAATGTTAGCATTGACAGCCACATACATTAACTTAACAATTTAATAGAAGAAATTACAATAACTGAGACGACAACTTTTGGGTATGTATACATTGACTAAAATTCGTGAACAGGTTTTTGAACATCAATGCTACGTTCATCGTTAATATTCTTTCATTTGTAACACTGTAGCTCCGAAGATCTTCCGCTGGGAAAGGCGGGAAAATACTACAAGACAGTGAGCTTCAATTTATCAGGACACTTCGTGAGAGCACTTTTGGGGTACTGCGCTATTGTCTGGTCTCCTTATACGCGTCAGCATCCACACTGCCATGCATTGGGGGATGAGGGAATCCTTGTAATTGATGATGAATGGAATAATGGCATAAATGACACCCGATGAAGTTCCATTTGAAATCGCTATAGAGATCATCGGTTCTTCTCAATGCAGAGGATATCTCCTTTCGTTGCAACTCTATGAAGATATCAAGATAGTGTACGCTGTCAATGTGTTTTCCCGAAAGTCCATGGGTGATTAGTTTTTGGTTAAATTTGGTCTAGTGGTTCCTTTTAGTTTGTTTTAAAAGAAAACCAAAATTGGGAATTTCGAATTTATAGTAAAACACTTTTCCGGGCTGGAGTTTCCTACGACGAAATTAAACAAAATGTTTCCGCAAAATCACTCAGTCCGGAAAATACTAAATCATGGAATTAGCGATAGCCCTGAGTCAGTAGGCCCAGTTATTACGCTTTAAACTTTTAGTATCAATTTGCGAACCTTCAACTCACTATCCTTCTTACGGTTCTAAAACATTCTATTGTATAGTATCTATTTTTTCTATAAATATTTCTGTGGTTACATGAGTGTATCTATAAACACTAAGCTCCATTGCAACAAGGCCGCTGTTACTATGCATGTTGAAGTTTAAATAGAAAAACCACGGGATAGTTGAACAAATTCGTTAATTTTCCTTTTGAGGCGTGAATTATGGTTCTAAAGGCGTAAACACAGATTTGAAAGCGGGGAATTTTTAGTTAATTGAAATTAGGTGCGATTTCAAATTTGTGAATTATGATGTTGCCATCATTAACTATGATACAAAAATGAAGAAAAAAAAATGTTTAATTGCAAAAGATTTAAAAGAACATTAAGATGAAAAAAAATCGTCCAACATAATTTAAAGCAGGTAAGTTACGATTATGAAAATCGTAATTTACGATTTGTTAATAGTAAATCAGGATCTTCGAAGCGTCATTTGTAAAGTGGAAGGTGGAAAGGGTAATTTACGATTTACGAATCGTAAATGATGATTGAAAGATCTGTCTTCGCCTCAGTGGCGCCCTCCCACTTCACGAACTCATCGATAATTGAAATTAAATTCGAAGATAATTGGCCATATCTCAATTGCATCATTTATTGATTGGCATTATCAATATTTCACGACCTAGTCTTCAATCTTTCTCAATCATTTTATCGAATGAAAGAAGATAAAAATATATTCTGCCGAAAAAATCGCTTCTTTGATTAACTGCAGTTAATCATTCCTGAGTCCGTCATGAGCAAAATTTATGAATATTTTTCAGAAATCCAAGATTTTTTTTTTTTACATTTTCCGTTTTTTAAAATTTTTCATACCTATTTCAGTTGTCTCATTTCCATGCCGTTTGGGGAAATTTGCGCACGTTCAGTTGGCGGATTTTTCGCATAACTTGAGCGGAAAAAGTACTACACACCTGCGGCTGGCGCCACCCTTCGTCATTGAGGCCATCATATTTCTAAACACAGGGTAAACCTCCAGAAACCCCTGCACTACGAAGGCGGGCGCCTATGATGGACGCCCCCCCCCCTGCGCCAGGTTAGGTTTTGTAATTATACCAAATCAAATAATGTGTATGAATTCCGAACATTTGAAGAATCTAAACCGTTCAAAAGCTGCAATGATGGATGCAATTATGAAAAAATGGTTTATCGATGATAATGTTAGTTTTGTAAGTGTTCAATGTGTGTGTAGTTGAAAAAAATTGTATGCAATATTACTACTGTGTATTACTTTCGCTTGTTGCCAATTCTTCCTTCGACAAAGCAAAATGCCCCGACAATTTTTGGTTGACTTTATTCATGTTAACTTCTGCCCTCCCGCCCTAAAGTGGCGCCATCTCCCGCTTTTACTTTTCGAGCCAATGGGATCGCTCGCTTGGCGACAGTTCCTATACTCGAGCCATCTAAAGAGTTCTCCTTATATCCCACTGCGTCTCTCACCAATCTATCAGCCTACATATACATGACGGTCTTGTGACCGGTCAATTTAACGTACATTGACAATCGGTACTCGGGCAATTGATAAAAAAAAGTAATAGCCCGAATGTGACACAAAAAAATTGTCATTGTAATCATTGTCTCCTATGTTTTTCTTCCAGAATTGCTCCAAACCTGCGGGTCATTTAGCCGAGTGCGCATCAAGTGCCATCCGTAGATTCTACTTGCAGTTGTGCTTTGATTAAGGTAGTTAGTGAAAAGAATAATTGAAGCAACATATTTCTCTTCATATAGATCTATATGGAAGCTAGTCACCACTAAGCTACTGGAAGACTCGAAGATTCCAACCGAAGTGGTATAACTTTGTTAGTTCGTACGTCGTCGTTTGGCTAAAGTTGCCATTAAACCTGTACATGAACCCGGCAGGGAACATTTGAGCTCCCTTAAAGCACTAGCGAAAGACTGTAGTGAAGTAACTTCTCGAAATGGGGAAGTTAAGAACCTGACTGACACAATGCGCCACCATTAGCGCCTCACAACAAACTTGCGAGTTTAAAACTTGCGCTCAAAATCATTCGTTTCCCGATTATGCGAAGTTATTCTAACAACTCCGATTCGACAAATCGTATTTTCGCTTAGTAATTAATCTTTTCACTATACTCAAATGGTCCTCAACAAACATACATTTTGTCGTTGTTTGTATGTGTAATTTTTCTATAGTCGTATTCACCCACGGGATCCACCGCGCAAAGTGTTGTATTGGTGCGAATCCAGTTTGACCATCTGAGCTTTCATACTTTCTAATTGCAACGTCCCATACCTTAAAAAGCATGGGGATTCGATAGCTGGTGCTTATGAAGGAGCCCCCACCCCACCGCGACGGGCTGGGTTCTCGTCCGGCCTGGCGGTCTTATGTAATGTTCGCTCTACTGAGCGAAAAGTACTACTGGAGGTAAAGTTATCAGAATACAATGCATTGGACCAAATGGTTCCTATAGTAAACAGCAGAGACGAAACCAATTATCGATATATATCGAAATTATCGAAAACCGTAAGATCGAAACCGACGCGCCACCAATACCTGCGGCGAAAAGTGGAAATGCGCATGCGCAGCAACCGCCACTGGACTCGTGTAGACAAAAAGTATACCACACCCGTTTCCAGTTATTTCTAACATTTCAAGTCCATTATCATGGTCAACGATTTTGGAAGACCTCCATAAACTCTTGAGTTGATGATTCTACAGATGAAAGTTGTCTGTTAGTTTTCAAAATTTCTGCAGAATAATGAATATATTATAGTGTAAGAACTTGTTTTGTAGGAGAAAATGTCCCTTATAAAAGAAGTTTTCATCAAATATTCTATATATTAGTCAATTATTTCTGACTTATGCGTCGAACATCACCCTGAAAACCAAATGCAGAATTCAAATTTACCGCTCTACTCTCAGCAAGCTTTGCGTTATTAAATTATCGCTGCAATATTACAAAAATTGCATTACTCGGCAACTTGGGTAGTTCATAATTTCCATTGCATAAATGACCGTCATTTAGCATTTCAAGTCTCCCATTTCTATCCGGAATGGCCATAAAAATCTCCATCTTTTTCCAGGTACACCCTACTATTCGCCTTGACGTCACAATCGTGTACGTACGCCATCGCTCGGCTCTACCGATTTTGCCCGAACGGGTCAATGTCTGAGGAGCGGAGGCATCGAAAAATCTGTGGCCTGCGGTGTGCTGGTGTTCCCGTGGACGAGGAATAAAGTTCGGTCAAAGGACACAATCGAGTGATCGCCATTTCCCACCGGGAAAACTCCCCCCACCCCAAAGAAGAGAAAAAAAAAAAAAGTGGTCCCACCCCAATTTCCGGGGGCCAATTTCATGACCTCCAATGGCCAATTCCAACAGAGTCCACCATTCAGTCCTCAAGTGAAGTGAAAAAAAAAAATCCCCCCCCCAATTTTCCGTAATAATAATAATAAGTAGAGGAAGGGGGTAAAAATTGTAACTAAAAGCCAGTGAAATTAATTTTCCGTGATTGAATTGTCTCACCACTCCCAACTCCGTGACGCCGCCCACACGCGGGAAAATGGTCTCTACCTAATCCCTAATCCCATTTTCCCATAAAAAAAAAAGCTCCAAAACCCCCAAAAAATCCCCACCTCCGCCTCCAATCACAGCAAAAGTTCGCCATCGGCAGAAAAAAAATAGCAAAAAAAAATCCCCTAGACCGTGGTAAAAAAAAAAACTCAATAAAAAAAAGTTCGGGGAAAATTCGGTAAAAGTGGTATACATTGAAAACAGTGAAAAAAAATTCCATTTACATTAACCCACATTGAAATTCCCCGTTCAATTCCTGGACACGTTTAGTGAAGATCGTCGACTGGTTGTGTGCTATATAATCCCCAATCGTGTCGTATTGCCCGTGCGCGTTTCATCCACTACAAACCGTTTCGAAAACATCGCTCCTAGGGGACGTTGGTTCATTTCTTTTTCCTCAAAAAAAAAAAAAAAGGAAAAGAAAAAAAAAAGAGGTGAAATGGTTTAATTCCCTGGGCCTGTGGACAGCCCCAGTACACCAATTTTTTTTCCACCCATTTTATGAATTGACAAAAAGGAAAACAAAAACAAATCAGTGATTTTGTGGTTAAATTTTGTGAGTTATTGTCCATGAAGAAAAATAGGGGGGGGGCCGAGTGATTCTAGGGGCGGAATAACAGTAAATTACGGATAAGACAACGAGGAAGCGGAACGCATCAGTGCCCCGTCAACATCTAGGGGAAATTATTCAAAAAGTTTATGGAAATTCTATAATTAACACGAAAAATCATTGAGCAATCGATAGTCCAGACGTTTTCCGTGAATACTGGAAAATCTGCGTGAGCGGAAAAGCAAAATACCAAAGGGATTTTTCATAATTTTCTGTCCCCACCAAAACTCCATATTTTTGGATTTTTGAGGGCAATTTTTCCACGTTTTTTTTTACCGACTGAGCCTTTTGGATAATTGGAGATTGGTGCGGTAATTGAACGATTGGAGTGATTGAAGTGATGTGATATTGTCATTGATGTTTGTGACGTTTATGACAGGGGGTAGGGGGATCTAGGGTTTTTTTTTTCCTGGGCGGGAAAATTTGAAAACGAGAAATTCAATCACCGAAGAGGAACATTTGGAGGATTTTTCCTGGGGATCAATCTGACAGAGGAAAATTGGCAAAATTTTCAGGTCCTAAGTTGTCTAGGGGGAGGATAGGGGAAGATTAAGGTGGTGGCGGTTAAGGTGGCGGCTAAGGTGGAGTGGCTGGGGATTAATTATGAGCGGACGTCCGAGGACCACTTCATTTGCCGAGGGCACAAAACCCCCCGCTAATCCACCCCTTGGTGGAATGAAAATTAGCAGTGAGTAGTGTCATTGATTTTTCAATTTAGATTAATAAGAAAAAATGGCATTTTTACGCGAATATATTTAACACAATTGTCATGTTTTTGATAAGAAACTTTGTGTGTTTTTCTCGGAAGACGTGTGTAGAAAATTTTGCAATGGTTTAGTGATGACATTTTGGGTATGGTTTCGGGCTTGATTAATTGTCAAATTTTTTGGGACAATTTTACATAGCAATTTTTAGATATACATCATCAAAACTTGTCGATAGGCGACAGAACGAGTTTCTGATGTATATCACAGGTCACGTGGGCACCTGTCTTCAAATTTAGAGAATAGTTTTGGGACATGTATATATATATATTATCATTGAAATTTGGTGACTAAATCATTGTAAAGTTCTTTCCAATCTTCCTTAATTAAGTCAATGCTGAGCACGTTGAAGTAGTAAACGCAGAGATTTAACTCCAAATAAATACCACTTTGCCAAATGTCAATTCTTCTTGGCGAAATATCTTCCTGTTTCCATGATGATATAATCTTGGATACCTTCTTGGATACCTTGGAGACAGTATGTCTAGGGAATCATAGTTCAGTTTATGCATCTTAGTTTGAATTTGATATACATACTTAACTTTCATAACTTTTCGGCCGACATCTCAAAATCTACGAGAGATATCAAACTTTCACTAACTACCTTTCTTGTGGAGTATTATAAGATCTACAAGAAACAATATCACCTAAATGTCGCTATCTCTTCAAGTTTTTGAGATTTTGGACAAAAATCGCGGAAAGAGACTCTGCTATATTCAATTGGGATAAATTCAGTGATCATTCTGGTTTTTGGGGAAAATCTCGAAATCTATGGGAGATGGTGAATTTTTTATAGGGACAAATTTGTAGCTCTCGTTGGGCTCTACAAAAAAGATGCTAATCAAAATGCTATTATCTTTTATAGATTTCGAGATATTTAGCAAAAACAGCAGAAAGTTTATATCACAATTTTCTGCCCAGTATCAATACACAAATGCAAATATTAATTATTTAAAGTAATTGCAGAGCTAAGGAGGAATGCTCCAGAATTTTCCATCTTTATACTTACTTTGCATAAAAGATAATAGTACTGAAGAAGTATTTCTAGGTTCCTTTGAGGTAATTAGCTCTCACGATAAAAATGAATACACTTTTCCTTTAATTTGTCCTCCCAAGTAGTAAACCGCTTTTAATACTCCATGATTTCTTCCCATGGGTATTTCTATAAATAGTTACTCCCAAGATTTTCAAATCTGTGTGGGACGCCGGTTCCTTTGATAAGTAATTCATGATTTACAGTTTCCTTGAGCCACATTAATTCAATGCATAATTTATAATTACTTGTACAAAGAGAATTAATGTGGGTAAAAATACATTTTTGAGCTATTTTTTATATTATATATTATTTATTTAAGGCCTCAGTTGAATTTTACCAATTTTTTAAGTCCTAGTCCCAACATTTGTCATCAAAACTTCATGTTTTGGCTTTCATGTTATTCTCCCATTGAGTTATAAAAATCTTGGAAATTTGTTTTTGAACAAAATTGGGGTTTTAGGTTTTTAATAAATCGACTTGACACTTTATTTCTATTTTGATAAATTGCACAACAGAACTTTTAATAATTCAATTCAAATCGTAAAACACAGAGTTTAATTTTTTTTTATTTGATCTTTTTTTTATTATTTTTTTTTCTAGGCATTATTGTGCATGTGGAATGGAAAATGTTAAGTCAATGCAGTAAGAAATGTAGGACGAGGACGATTTTCAAGATTTCATACTACGATACCCACAATGTGTCAATTGACATTGCCAAAACTGGGCGCAATAACAATTGTTGAAGATTAAATACAAGTATTGAATTTATTGTCGTATCAAATTCAATTTTGTCTTGGGATATTCAAAATTTCAATTTTGTCCTAACTAAGATACTTTTCCAACCACGTCTCCCAGATTGAAAATTTCGACAAACTCAATTCCTATCTTAAATGAATTTCAAAATTGAACTATATCCCTAAGTGTAAAAAAGGTAGAAAAAAAAATCTAATAAAATATTAAGTTCAATTTTCATCTAGCAATGTTCTCCACCAAATATCTCAAAATCGAACCAAGATAGCGATATTTTCGCCTAAACCTTTTTTGCAGAGTAAAACGAGAGCTTTAAATTTGTCCTCAAGCAAATCTGGATATTGCTTACAGTTTTCGTGATATTTAGCAAAAACTAACATCAGGGTTAACAGAACTCGACTGACTCAACTTTTGTGTCTTCTGCGCAAAAATTTATCACATATTTCTTCGTGAAGTATATACACGTTGCTTAGTGCACTTGAGTGCAGTGTGAAGTTTTGATAAAGAAAAATGTGCGAAACTTGATAATGGTGAGAAGACCCACAATCTCCATCACATTTTGTTGGCTACATTGTAAATTGATATTCAAAATTTCAAAAATTTAGACACTAATTAAAAACGTAATCCTCTTTTTGTGTTTAATATTTTTACACTGGAAATTTAAAAAAATACTGAATTCTTTGAAATTTTGAAAATTGTCTTCTGATGCTGACAACAATATATGTAATTAAGATGTTCTGATTAACTTAGGAGATGGAATCCGTAGCAATAACACTTTCATCCTGGAATATCTTCTTAATGACCGCTGCTGGAGACCAAAGTCATATAACATCAAATGTGTATTTTTGAATCATGCACAATATTTATTACAATCATTTTTTCCTATCTTCAATGGTTTTCACGCGAGAACAGTACAGAACGAAATAACTCCAGATGCAATTAAAGAAAACGTTAGAAATGTGTGAATACCCTTGGTGGAACTATCTACAGCAACACACACACACACACACACCTGTGAGAATATTGGAAAAGCCATGACACATCAAGGAGATCCGATAAAAACGAGTCATTATTCTCTCAAAGGTCCTGGGTTTCGCGTCCAGCCTCCGAAAAATCTTTTCCGGCATGAAAAATGTTCTCATCATGCCAGCCAATACCTAGAGCAGGAACATTGTGTGGGTCCTATCCGCGATACCATTAAACGGAGAGCGAAGCTGGACGCGAACCCAACCTGTCGCGGGGGGGGGGGGGAGGAAGGACCCGCTATCGTGCCACAGAAATTCCCTGGGCGTTTCACTTTGTAATTGGAAAATATGATAGCCTGAATGGCGAAAGTCAACCCCAGTGGGGTGGACTCGCGCTTCCGTAGTATTGCCCACAAAGCAAGACCTTGCGGCGGTTCCTGTGGGTGAATTCGAATAGGGAAAAAAAGGGACAAAAAACAGGGTCTATCTAGAAGTGTCAGGCCATGCATTGATTTTATTTTTCCCAAAATTCAAAAATACTTGGCGCGGCGCGGCGCTGATCAAATGATCGCGCCAAGCGGACAGACGCGTTGAAAAAAAGAAAAATCAATTTTGAAATAACTTTTGAGATATAAAAAAAAAATTATAATAATGATACTGTGATTGATGATTGATGATGAAGGGATAAATTTTCTAAAAAAAAATCTTTTCAAAAACGTCAGAATTACTCCGCATAGCAATTGTATTTTCAATACGAAATAGAATCACCGCAAAGCAATTATCCACTATTTGCTGGAATGTCTAATATTTGTTATTAAAAATACGAACAATCATTAAGAGTTCATGAGGGCTGAACTGGCCCCCCACTCAACGCCCCCTTGGCAAACCCACGTCCCTGAACTGGTGCGCCAACGTCACTCACTTAACTCTTACGACACTTTATAAATAAATCTTTTTTTATTTTTGAGTGCAACGAGTCACTCCATTGGACGATGTTCATTGCGTATCGATGGATCGGACAGTGGCCCTAAATTTTTATCGTACAATTCTCATTTTAAAACTGAACGCAAAAAACCCGTGACCCCCCCCCCCCCCCCCCCCCCGCCACCCACCAATTACAAAACTAAAACCTACATGAAGAATGATTTGCAATCTTCAAATTTCCTGTTAGAGCTTCTCCAATTTGCGAAATTTTCACTTTTGAAATTACTGTTTTCGCATATATAGATAGTCAACATGCGCTCGCGCATGCGCATTACCTCATTTTACAATTCACTTGACGACTGTGAAAAAAAATTTGCACGTCTCATCGTAGCCGATTATTATGATAATGAAATTCCCGTGTAATTGTGAAATTACGCACTTGAAATACCAGAAAACTACTGAATCATTTAATTCACAAATTTTCCCACACATTGATCCCATTATTTATCGATCCACTGGTGGGATGCCGTAGGTTTTATTGCTATTGATCACGTGAGCTTGGCCTGTCGGTGGTTTCAGCATTTTGTGATTGTATGGGGGAGAAAAATGGAGAAATTTTTTTTGAAATTACGATGGTCTTTTTTGTGACTTTTTTGAACATTTATTTTTAACTTTTAACGGTCTTTATTGCGAGAAACGTTAAATGGCCATTGCCCGATTTTTTTATGATTTTGAATAGTTTTGGAAGGACCGGGCAAGAAACGTCGGAGTAATTTGCTGTGAAAATTTCTATAAAAATTCCAACTTTTATCGTTGTGTCAGAAAGGAACGAGTTTACCGGCCAAACGTATAAGAACTTATACATCGGAAATTCAAAGCTCTACAAATAATGTCTCAATATATTTTCCCTAAATTCACTCTCCATCCAGATAATTCAGTTCGAAGATAAATCAATTAGAATTGACAGAGCATTGAAAACCCTGAGGAAGGTCGGTCATGTTCAAGACTTTGATGTGCTTCACCCGTAATCATCTGAATCCTTATAAATTGTCACACAAACATTCCATTTAAATCTCCTCAAATTCCCTTATTAATATTTGTCATTATTTCGTCATACTGTGCCAAAACAAAAAATATACAGATTTTTTTCATTTCCATAGTCCTCAATTTTGGAGATGCAAATTGAAGTTTGAAATGATGAAATTCTATTTTTTTTTCTAATAATGAAGAAGATTTTCTATATGTCAAAATTCTTGTCAGTACCTAAACTGCGCCTAATTATATAGATAGTAAATCCACTTGTTTACCATAAACACTTATGAGAAAATCCATTAAAACAGAAAATTCATCAATCTGACATATCAACACAAATCATAAAAGTAGGTAAAAAATGTAAAGAAAAGTCACTGATTTATTCCACCAGACAAGGCGGTGTTAATAACAGAGATATATCGATGTTTGCATCCAATTTCCGGTGTGATTAAAAAGATAATTCATGATTGCAGCGACGAAGTCAAATGAACAGTAAACCGCTGTTTTTATTACACCAAGTTTTGTTATTTTTTTTTATCTATTATTACGCGTAACATATATATATATATATATATATATATATATATATATATATATATATATATATATATATATATATATATATATATATATATATATATCATCGACTTGAAAAACTTTGAAATTTACTTGAAAGAACCAAACAATGTTTTCTTTTTAATCACTTTCCCTCCGCAAATGTCGACCAATGACATTCTACTACATGACGTCACGTGGTACGATCGCGACAGTTTTCAACTTATAACATACAACCGCGTTTGTAAATTTGAATATTGTTCATGTAAAATAAAAATAAAAACAAGTGTTTAAATTCAATTACCATTAAAAGTTACTTATCATATGTTATTGTGCGGGTAATCGAATTTGAATTGAAAATAAGTACTTTTCAATTATGGAATTTGAGTGAATTACTAAATTCGCAAATTTTGTTTTGTCCTCGTGATGAAGTTGGTTGTAACTTGAACGGAAACATGTCCTAAACATTACTCGAGCTCCAAAATTTTGCCGAGATGCTCATTAAGGTTCTCCGCAAACGAATGAACTCGATCATTTCTTTTTTCTTACAAATTCGCGCTTTTCTAACCTAGAAAACTTGACACGTTTATTCGTTTGCATCGAACGCATCGAACCTCTCATGTCCGATAAATTTTAGCGTTTTACGCTTCAATTACATTTGTGGACGATTTAACTCATGCCATCGATTCGTTTATCACCAAATTTGATGGGTCGACCTGTTTCATTTAACTGTAATTTGAAGTTATGCATTTGTGGGATTTGCGCGCGAAAAGTGCGATCCTAACCTCGTCCGGTTGGATTGCACTTTTCGCGCGTTCCGGTTTAACTCAAAAATTGTCCAGAAAATTTTGTTCCCCACTTGTGTCATAGGTTTTTCTCTCTACTTCTTTCTTTTTCTTCTATACTTTATGCTTTTCTTTGATATAAAAATTTACCTGGCAATGAACACACACCCTCATATACCCTCATAATGAATATTTTTTCTCATAATTTATTAGTGTCCTACATTTTTGGATAAAAAAAAAATTAAAACAACTGTCACAGCTGTGTCAAAGGGAAAGGTAATTCTAGAAAAATTTTTAACAATTCATTTCGTTTAAATTTTCGAGAAAGTTATTGTAATCACTTTGAGAAAGAAATGTGGGAGATCCAGGGATCCATGACCCTTCTGAGACTTTAGATAAGGCGTGGGGGGGGGGGGGGATTTCAATCTATGGAAACTATTTTCTGGCGGTCCACCAAAGCACATTGCTGAAAGGAGTCTAGAGACAAGTGGCAAAATGGTTGTTTATCTATTAAAAGTTTGTCTATTTTTAGAATCGATAACTTTCTATCGTAGAAATCGATGGAGATAGGGGAAAAATTTTGTAATTAATTTTGTTCATAATTCAAAAATATTTTGTCTTATAAACTTGATCAGCACCTGTAAGAAGATAGTACAGGTACAACAAAAAAAAACGTGTGATTCTTTTTTCAATTTTCTGGTCATATATCTTGTGAGCAGGTCAGTTTAGAAGAAAATTACATAAACGATTTGATGTTGGAAACTGCATTAAATTTTTCAATTTAATCATTTATTTATCTATATTTTTTTCTATTTATCTTGCAATTTCGTTTTTTTAAATAAGATTTTTTTTATTTCTCTCGAACATTATTTTCTATGGGTGGTACCATGTACACTACAGGTCGGGATGGAAGTAAAGTGACAACAGTGGTGGCCACACCAGGTGCTAGGCCAGATCATCCACAGGAAGTTGCCTATACTGATACCAAGGTCATTGGAAATGGCAGCTTCGGTGTTGTTTATCAGGCCAAACTCTGCGACACTGGTGAGATGGTGGCGATTAAGAAAGTTCTTCAGGATAAGAGGTTCAAGGTTCGTAGAAATATCGTTTATTCAGTTGAAATCAATTAAGATATGCATCACTTTACATTCAAAGAAAAATGGCTTATCATGATACGTACGCTGAAAATAATACACGTGATTTCAGTAAGTTCGTTATTTGATTCTAGTATATCCATATACTCAATTTTAGTACAGCAGTAGATTGCCAGGGTATCCAGTCTGTGTGGATACCTGGAACATCTTGAAGCATCAGGAAATTTAAGCAGTCTGAAAAAGTGGAGAACAATCTCGAAATTTTTTTTGGAATTCCTCCATTTTGGAATTTTATAAGACGAAAATGGGAATTTATTTTCTCCATGGGAAAAATGTCTACATTTTAAGTTTTCAAAAAACACAGTTTTAAAGGTTTTGGAATTTTTGTTTGGAAATTTTAAAGAATTTCTGGAATGTACGGTAAGACTTTTTTAATAAATTTGGGAATGTTTAACAAATTAGATTCGCAGCAAAATAACTAAAGAAACAATATTTGGAGAAATTATGTACAATTTTTTCTTTTAATCTCATTTTTGTAAATTCAATATTGAATTTCAGTATTCCCCCGTTAGTGCTAATTCAATCGATTATTTTTCCGGGCGCTTAGTTGGCCTCACCTTGATCCTCATTCAACTATAACTTGTTACTAACTAGTTCAACGTCTCTTAAAACTGCATTTTTAAAACTAAAAGTGAATTAAACCTGTTGTTTTATCATTACAGAATAGAGAGCTCCAAATAATGCGGCGACTCGAGCATTGTAACATCGTAAAGCTCAAATACTTCTTCTACTCGAGCGGTGATAAGGTAATTCAACCCCATTAATCCTATTATCACGGCAAAAAAAAAACAACGTTTTATTGTTGTTGGACATGATCGGTAATTCGCGATTGTTCGGCTCTCGCGCACAATCGTCCGTACGCGAATGATCAATTGATGTTTGTTTCAATTGATCCGTACGAAATAGTTATGATTAAAGGGAGACCGTAGGTAAATTAGAAAAATTACTCTTATCATTCTGATAATTCCCCCACTTTTGGTTGCATATACCTAAGTGATATTTTCTTTTTTTTCTGAAGGCTTTCCCGATTTTTTCTTCAACAATTCGATTTCTGAAATTAAATTTTTCCTCAATTAGATTTTTGAGGTTTCATTAAAAAACGATTAAAAACAATTTGTTTTTGAAAATTAACATATATTTATTTTTAGATATATCAGTTTCATACGTTAAAAATTATCGAAAAATAAGCAAAATTTTCTGCATTTTTTCATTAATATTTTTACGAAAAAAATCAGTACATCCTTTAAAAAAAAGTAATTAACTAAGTTGTCAGATCGATAGATATACCAGTGAAAGGAATTCAAATTTTTCTGCGCTCTCCCTTTAAGGGGCAACACCACTGTAACGGCCCCAAAAAGCATTTTCTGACCTTTCTTTTTCAATGGAAGGAAAGAAGATAATGCTGGAAAGTTAAGGAGCCTATGTTTAAGTATTCACTACCCAACTTTCCGCGAAAGATTTTTGAAATTAGCGGCCACAAATATGCTCCCGAGCCGTCTTAAATTCCCGGTGTCCGGAACATAAATTTGTAGGTAAGTTTCGAAAGCCTTAGGTGCTTATCATGAATTTCGCGAGCTCATTCAGCGATTCTTCATACATTCGGAAATACCAAATGTAACATTCGACGAGCTAGCTTGCAAACCTGTAACGAACTGACCCTAAAGCTGTGTAAGTTTTTCCATCGAGAAACGAGTCAAATTTTCTTTCATATACAAATTTGGGGATGACGAATGGAAGAAAAGTGGGACACTACTCTTGTGGACCAAAGAAATTTCATGCAATCATTCCTAAATTGATACGAAAAAATACGAAAATTGTATGCAAGTGAACTTTTAGACAAAAAAAAAATGCTTCAAAAATTTGAATGTCCCATTTGAAATATATATATTCTTTATATTCTTCAGATCGAATCTATACAAGGGGTTTTACAGTGGTGTTTCGCCTAATTATCTATGGAACTATTAGATTAATGCATGAACTGTTATTGTTTTCCTCTTGTAGAACGTCTTAAATGCGACTAATCCAGAATTTCATGTATCCGTAAGTTGGAGACGTACCCAGTGATAGTTTATTTATTATGAGTGATTTATTTTTCGTCATTCCCCTTACCAATGATCATCTTATGACAGCCGCAGAGCGCTTGATTTGTTCATTTTTTGGTTTGTGGGTGAGGGAAGTAGAAAGCTCAGCTTTTTTTCCGGGGTAAAAAAAAAATGAAAAATTTGAGACTATATGAATGGCCAAGAGCACATGGCGAGGGAGTGGCTTTGTTTAGAGTTTATTTATAGGCATAGTTTGTTCAGGAGTCGCGAGCGTTGACTATCAGATATATCACATTTATCATGATTTCCTCATCGTAATGCAGTTGGATTATTCAGTTGTGGAGTTTGAAAAATCGCAATTTTGAAACTTTTTTTCTCTTACTTTCGACGATTATCTCGAGAACTAACAGTCCTATCGACAAATGTCAGTAATCTTTTCTATAGAGAATTTTGCACTCTACAAATAATATTCTTTTGAGTTTTTCGATTCGATGAGTCGTTATCGAGATATTTCGATTTTTAGTGAACCGTTTTTTTTAATTTTGAGAAAATCGAAAATTGGGGTTCAGGTGAATTCGTTTAGTGCTGAGTATCTCGTAAATGAGGACTTCTTACAGAAAATGTTAAGAGACACTTTTTGTGCGGAATTTAATTTCCTGCGGAAAAGTATTTGGGTATTTTTTCGCTAAAGTGACTCGTTATCGAGATTTTCCGATATTTAGTGGATATGAAACTCCACTACTGAATTTGTTGGTTTTGTTGAATAATTTCATTCATTAATTTGTATTTGTCTGGATTTTCTATTTTAGAAAGATGAAGTGTATCTCAATCTTGTGCTGGAATACATACCTGAGACGGTGTACAAAGTGGCACGGCATTACAGCAAGAGTAAGCAGACGATACCGATGAGTTTCATCAAAGTGAGTATTTCAAAAAGTTTGTCGAAGAATTTTTCCAGTTTTCCTTCAATCCTTAAATCAAATTCTGCATTCTTGTTCACAACCGTAAATTCGAATAACTGATGTTTCCCAAATTTGAAAATTATACATATTTCAGAAATTGGATTACTGACAAAATTTTCAGAAACGTTTGACAATTTAAATAAATTTTAATTTCCACCAATAGAAAATTTTTACAAGTTTCGACAAATTTTGGAAATTTTAGCATACATAAATTATGGATACTTCCAAAATCATCGATATTTCAAATGAAATCTGAAACTCGTAAATAAATTCAAATTAAGAGTCTGGCCCGGCCCGCGTGCTTCGCACGCGCATTTCCTTTTTCCGCCGCGCTGGCTGGTGTCGCGTCGGTTTCGGTCTTACGCGTTTCGATAACTCCGAGATATAGTGATATTTTCCTTGGCCTCTCCTTTTTACTATACAGATAGAGAATTGTAAATTCATTAGTGAAGAATGAATTTACAATTTTCTCGCAGAAACTCTAATTATTCTTTCTAAAAAAAAACCCTCGTAGCATCTTTCTTTACACCCCCTCGATTACTCGAAAAAACGAGAATTCATTATTAAAGTTGTGAAGAACAGTTCAATCACTGTACAATTTAAATTAAGTTAAGTTCCTCTCAAATTACGCAAGATAGGCAAATATTGACAACCAATTTCTCAAAATGTTCTCATTAAAATAGTCCTGCCTACCTTCACTTTCGAAATATTCCCCCGGTTAAATTCCCTTTTTCTTTTTTCTAGATCAATTTCGTGCGCGACAAAAACTAAAAAAATGATTTTATTATTGCAGCTATACATGTACCAACTGTTCCGTTCCCTGGCATACATTCACTCGCTGGGCATCTGTCACAGGGACATTAAGCCACAAAATCTACTTCTCGATCCCGAAACTGGTGTTTTAAAACTCTGTGATTTTGGATCGGCAAAACATCTAATTCGTGGTGAACCAAATGTATCCTACATATGCAGTCGCTATTATAGGGCGCCTGAGCTCATCTTCGGGGCCATTGATTACACTACTAAAATTGGTGAGACTCTACTTGATCATCTACTACAGAAATTCAGAGCAGGCCACTATGAAATGATTACACTACGAATATTGAAAACTTCATGGACAATACAACCCGAATTTTCATAAATGTGAAACTGAAGGCCATTGAAAGGAAAAAAAATTCCAATAATTTTTTCCCAAAATATTCCAGAAAAATTTTGAATTTTTTTTTGCCTCTCAAAATGCACTTAGTAGAACCCTAGAAAATATTCTGAAGTTTCCTAAAATTGAAAACTAGATTAGATTCAAATCTTTTTTTCGAAGCGAGAATGGGGAGAGACCGAGAAAAAAAACTGCTGTCTCTCGCCAAAAATTTCCAAAAAAAAATTTAACAAAGTACATATCAAAGTATTACCATGAAAGTAATTTCAAAAAATATAAATAACGCAATCGAATTGAAGTTTCATATTTCTGGCGTTTGAAAACAATCGTCAATTTTTCAAACAGCTATTTTGAAATACAGAAGAAGAAAAATAGAACTAAAAATGAAACGACCTGCGAATGTTAAATGATACACACTGTATGAACTAATCATGAGCATCACGGGAATTAGTTATTTATGAATTATTGATTATTGACAGATGTGTGGAGTGCCGGCTGTGTATTGGCTGAACTGCTACTTGGACAGCCTATATTCCCGGGAGACAGCGGTGTTGATCAGCTTGTGGAGATTATCAAAGTACTGGGGACGCCCACACGTGATCAGATCAGGGAAATGAATCCTAATTACACGGAGTTTAAATTTCCACAGATCAAGTCACATCCCTGGCAAAAGGTATATTTTGTTTTGGTGTATTGTGAGGGAGATCAATATGATGAGATTAATTGAATAATTTTTTTATTATAAATTGGATGTTTGGTTCATGTGGGTAAGGGAAAGCAAAATGTGGATCAAATTTTGCGTCTCAAAGGAGGTCTAAAAAATCTCTAATTTTCATTCAAGTATCCACCAAGCTCGAAAATTCAGATTATGTCAAAATGAAAAATAAATTTCGGTACTGAAGCAGTGAAACGACATAAGTTAGTCGACATCCAGGCTCGTTGCTTGATGTTTATTAAACGAAAAAGTAGGGAGAGACGTGAGAAATTTATGATAACCAAAAAAAACATCACATGAAATTTTTAGAAAATTTACCTGGTAAATGATTACTATCTCAAAGCTATATACAAAATTTCTATTTGATTGATATACTTATGTATCAGCTATTCCATCTGTCATTTTATGGGAAGTGATATTTTGCCGTGAAAGCCATAAAAATGAAAGCGTGATAAAAATTTGACATAGTGTAATTCATAATCCTTTATGTCATACACACATAGTGCAGACATCAGAATTTTTCGAAAGCTTTTTTTAATTGGTTAATTGATTTTTTTTAATGAAAACAAACCAACGTTTGGTGTAATCATAAAAGTTTGATCTCTTTAGAAGGAAGAGCTTGCAAAACTTTAATGTTGACCCTAGAGTTTAATATTTAAAAAAAAAAGTTTTAAAAAAATTTTTATCGTCGAACTATATAGTTATAGAACGTCAAAAAATTATGGCCAAATTTCAAGCTTGTATCACTTTCGCTTATGGTTTTTGTGGTGAAATAGCACATTTTGTCATGAGAGCCCATTAATTTTCCGAAATTAAATTGTTATGGTCAAAAGATGGAGTATTTTACACAGAACCTTTTTTGTAGAACACATTTTTCTCTACAGAAGAAGTTCTTAACAAATTTTTGTCATCTGTCTTTGATCACACGTTATTCTGTAAAAGAGGTAGTCCAAAAACTATCCTAGTTCAGGATTTTGCTACTGCTTTCCCCTCAAAAATGAGTTCTCTACAATCGACCACGAATTGAAGATAACATTTCACTCCTCAATAACGAAAAACTTACTACCAAGCATTTTTATCCACATGACCAAAACGCTATAGTCTGGATTCTTAAAATTCGCCAATTGTTTTTTAATTCGAAATGTTGCAAAATTTTCCATGCATCTGTACACTCTTCTAAAAAAATCGCCTGATTTAAAATGTCAAAAAATGGAACATGCAGGCATCAAAATTTATGAGTTGATTTGCACTCGGAAACGATAAACGTATTGTCAGTTGGAAAATCGATTAATCTCTTCACTTCACTCTCTCTACGTCTCATCATAAATTCCACTTTATAAACTCGTCATTACCGAAGAGCTGATGGTAGCACCGACCCTTTTTCTCTCCATTTTTCTAAATTTTTCACAACTTCTACAACGTTCAATCCATTCGCATATTCTTCTCGTGATTGCAGTTTATGCTCCAACGAATGAGCTCAGCAAAGTGTACCACAAAGCACCAAAAAATTAGAGTAAGTGATTTCTCTTGGAAGATGTGCTGCAAATTGCTGTCTCGGATTTTTCTATCCTTGTTTACCTTTTTTTTTCACAATTGTCATTTTTATTTTTATTTATTTTTACCCCATCGCGAACTAACGAGAGTCCATTCTGGGAATGAAAAAGAATTTTCCAAAGCAATTGATCCCCCGAAAAAAAACAATTACGGATTTTTTTTCGAAATGAGAAAAAAAGTTGCAAATGTTAAAGATTTTTGGAAGAAAAAAATTTTGGTAAAAAATCTGAACTTTTGGAAACTTTTCAACTTTATTCGAAATTAATATTGCATTAATTCCCATTGAATGGACTATATGCGGAATTTCATTTTCTTTCTCAATAATGATGAAGCCTTTTTGGAAACAAAATCCAGTTTTATCTAGCTCGCTAAATTGATCATACCCTTAACACGACTAACAATCACCATAATTTATTTTTTTTTCCACCATTTTTTCATGGCAAGATTGACCCGAGAGCCTTTGCAGAGACAATCACTTACTCTAATTAATTGAACTGAGACAATGACAATCAATTATCCAAGAGAGTTCACCAAAATATATCAAAAGTTGTATGAACGTTTTTGAAATATCATTGAGCTTTAAACTCATATAATGCACATTATCATCATTACCAGCCAATTATTTGAGTGGGTTTAGCTGTGTCCATGGATTACATCAAGGAGATCCTAGTCATTTTTTTAATCCCTAAAATTCCCTTAAATTTACTCTTTCACCAGCTTCCAATCGAATAAACGATTTTCCCGAGTGTTTTGCACAAAATATTGAAATCTAAAATTGCCTATTTTTTCTTATATCCTGATATGCAAAAACGCATGAAGGGAAAAATGTCGAGGCGAAAAGTTCTTTAGTAGAAAGTGGATAAAAAAATTTGAAATATTCGATATTCCATAAATATTGGAAAAGAATGTTCAGTCAATTGCGGAAATTCCGAAAATTTTAAAATATCCAAAGTACATAATTTCCAAATTTCGATTTACCAAATTGAGAAATTTGAAAAATGTCCAAGCGTTCCTGAAATTTCCAGATGTTTGAAAATCGGAAAAATGAAAAGATTCCTCAGTCAATGATCATTCGAAAAAATCACGGTTCGATTATTGATTGATTCTGAGTTGATGAGTTGATTATACAAGTTCATTACATTTCAGTTAATTCGTTACAAATTTCTCAGTAACTGGCCAATAATTTTCTCCAATTAGTTCCATCATTCCGGAAGTACAACTAGTCAAAAATGTATCGTGAGTATTTTTATAGGAATAAACGTAATGTTATCCTTGAAAAAGTTGAGAAAAGACAAAGTCCCTAAGAATTCCTTGCAAAATGATTATCTCGTTAACAAGTGGTTTAACGCAAAAATGTCATAACGTCTTTTGAATCTGGGATTCCATTACCAACAAAAAATTATTTGTGTCATTTTCCTATGAACCGACTCACTCACGAGATACGTTGCAAAAAAGTCTCGAAAAATCAATTTTTTTTTTCCCTAATAATTGAATGAATGCGAAGTGTCAGGAGACACAAAATGAAATTATCGCGCACAAAATTTATCGTTATCTAATGACACATAGAAACATTTAATGGCATAGATTCACGAGGACTTCAAAATTACGAACGGGTTAATTTAAAAGATTCTCCACATGCTTTAATATTTATGGAAAAGTAGAGATGACAACAAACTTACCGAAAAAAAAAACCGAAAATTCTACACTTAAGAAAAAAACCTCGAAAGTGATTTAAAAAATACTCTGATACTAAATGCACATAAACGTGTATTCCGACCATTCATTTCCCTTAGAATATTGTTCTGGAAGTTTCACAACATCGCACCAGAGTATGCACAAAATATTTTGCATGTAACCTCTGTCAAATATTTTTTTTACAAAAAAAATCGAATCCCTAGGAACAGAATGTTTTCCCTGTGGACTACTTTTACCCGAAACAAAAACCCCTGAACCCCTAGGAACAGAATGATTTGTTCTGTCGACAACTGTGTTTCTCAAAAAAAAAAAAAAAACAAAAATAAAAACAAAAACAAAAAACAGAAAAAAAACAAAAACAAAAAAAAATCCCACCCTAGGATCTCCTAATAATCTGTCCCAATCAACCCGATAAAAAAATTGATTTAAGCAATGTAAACTGCAGGTATTCCGTGCGCGAACACCGCCAGAAGCAATGGAATTAGTAGCTCGTCTTCTTGAGTACACACCGCCCCTACGAATAACTCCATTGGCTGCTTGTGCTCATCCCTTCTTCAACGAGCTCAGAGAACAGGGTACCCTACTGCCCAGTGGTCGTGAATTGCCACCCTTATTCAACTTCACCGAGCACGAGTTGCGCATACAGCCAAATTTAAACGCAATCCTAATTCCCAAATACCTACAAACAGCTGAGACAACCGCCGAGGGCCAATCGACGGAGACGACGAGTACAGCTGGAGCAAGTGGAAATACCACTGATAGTAACGTTAATACAACATCACCATCGGCAACACAAAATGCCGATCCCAATCAGTCGACCATGGCCTAAATTTGCTGATTCAGGCGCCAGATTAGAATGAAGGAAACTGAGGGGAGATGCAAATTTTTTCTCTGGGAATTAATGTAAGACCAGTAGATGGTGAATATCAGTAGCTGGATGGTTCGCCAACATTCGAGGTCTCAATTAAAGGGTCACCTCAGTGGAGCACAGGAGGAAAATTCAAAAAGTTATCAAAGAAGATCGTTCTGTGAACTGAACCATACTCCGTTCACCATTCAGCACGTGGTGAACTGGCTGAGCTTTCGGTGAATATCTCGAAATCTAGGAGAGATAGCGAAATTAGTGTAGGAACAAATTTGCAGATCTCGGTGAGTTCTACAAAAAAGCTTTCATCGCAATTCTCCTATCTTTCTTAGATTTGGATATATTTGCTGAAAACTGCTGGTAGCTACTCTCATATGTTGAACGTTTAGATTTTTGGCCTAGTGAAGAATTTTGAATTTTATCGTGGTGACGCGTTCAAGGTGAAACTTTCGTTGTGTTATTTTTAATTAGTGCAATTATTTGAAATTTAAAGGGAAGGGTTTTTCTATGGGGAGATTTACAGAGTTGCAAATTGATGTTGGAATTGTCCACCTATTGAAGGGGTTCATCTACTGGTGATGATACATTATTCAGCTTGTGGAGGAAAATGAGGGGAGATGCGATTTTTTTTTTATTGTTTGGAAAGTGGGGTAAGGAGAACAGTAGATGGACAGTCAAGTCCAGTACCCTGGACACTTTTCTAACGCAAAAGCTCGATTGATTCAACGGAAAATTTCAGTTTTTAATTAGTGCAATTATTGACGACTCAAGTGAAAACTTTTTTATACTGGGATTTATACAGTAGCAAATTAAAGTTTTAATTATTCAGTCAATGGAGTGTCCGTCTATTGGTATTGTTACGAAAGATGAATGAAGACTTTGGGACGTCGTTTCGTGGAATGGGTCGAAGTGTCGAAAATGGAATTTCAAGAATTATTCTTGGGAAATTTGTTATGGTTAAGAGTTGTACGAAAATTTCCCTTTTCTCTTTCCCCAAATTGCAAATTTGTAGATCATTCTGAAAATTTTAAAGTTGCGAAAAATTGTAGGAAATGTGTGGATTTTTTTTTTTTTTTTTGGAACATTTCAAATTTTTTTAATAGAAATTTAGAAATTTCTGAATGTCTGGGAAAAGTTCGAGAATTTTTTGCCAAATTTTGGAAATTTCGATTTCTTACAGGAATTTACTTCTATCCCATTTTCGATGCATCCATTTCGCCTTAGAAAAAAATTGGATTGCAATTTTTATTCTCATATCAAGTTCCAAAAAAAAATTGATTTATTGGACTTCGAAAAGGTGCGAAAGTCGAGGACTCGTCTAGCATTTCTTTGCGCATGGAAAATGAACTTAAATTCATTCACAAATGAATGAATTCTCAATTAAATTTTCAGAACAATTTTTTAAATAATTTGCGACAAAAGATATCGTAAATTTTTTTTCTGAATTCATTTGGTTTCTCGAGTTTATTCTAAATTCTTTCCTCCAAAATTGTCCTCTTTGCTCGCACAAATCCAATGAAATTCGTCGCCAGAGGCAAATCGATTTTTGAACCTCAGATATCACTCAGAATCCTACAGAATTTTTTTTCATAAATTCTAGAAATTTCCCATAGAAATCTTCTAAGATTGCCATAGAATGTCTGCTAAAATCCTATAGGAGGCCTATGGGGAAAAATATGAAAAATAAATTCTGGAGGAATAAATCAACTGATGAAGATCGTATGTCCCCTGACTTTATTCCATTCTTTCACTCCGAATGCAATGACCAAATCCTATAGGATTTCCCATAGGATATTGCAATCCTATAGATTCCTATAGAATATATAAGAAACATAATTTGAAAGATTTCAATCCTATAGGAAAGGTCCCAATAATCCATAGATTTTCTATAGGAATTACATCGAATTGCTCTAAACGTGCCTCCCCTCCAAAAAGTTTTCCTCGTTGCAAAAAATATCAACGAAACCTCAATTTGGAAAGAAGCAAAAAGCCCATAATTTTGCAACAAAAAACTCGTTGTAAATTGGAGTCAACTGCCTAGATCCTTCTTCCTGAAATGATCGATTCGAGGCAACAAAAAACTATGCAAAAAAAAAAATAGTAAAACCCTCAAGAACATGAAACTAATCGATCGATAAATTTCAGTTGAGATCAAAGTATTGATTCCAGTGTATATACTAGAAAGAACTGGTGTGTAGGCCTCTGATTGGCCATCGAATCCCTCGGGAGTCTCGGTTAAAGATGTGTAACGTTTAAAAATTAATGAAAAAATTGTGTGGTAGCGATTTAGGATTCGCTTGCATCGTCTTTTTATCGAATTTAGCTTACGACAAATGTGGGGATATGATGCATAGGTAATTATCATTGTCCCTATGATTAACCATAGCCCCCAAGACGTTCAAAAAAAAAATCGCTATTATTTCTGTTATAGTCGAGTGTATTATTATTAATATTATATTGATTATTTTATTATAATTTTCCCCCCCATACCCACCCCCATTTTCCTTGTAATAAATGTGAGAATCTAGAGGTCACGGATTATTTTTCTAATTGCCCAATGTTTTATGGGTAATTAACGTGGAATTTTGTTGTCTGAAAAAATAAGCTAGATGAAAAAAAAGAAACAATTGATGGAAAAATTTATTCAGAAAAATTGCCACCTAGAGTGTCACAGTTGAGGAACAAAATTGAAAATCGAAAATATTAAAGAGTTTAATAATAATAACTTCGATATATCGAAGAAAACAGATAATTATTTGAGTGAACGGTAATTATTTTACTGACTGAGATAGTGTGTACACAGTGGGTGTGATAATTAATTGCGAATCTATTGGTAATCGCATAATTGTTATTTTTTTTCCCTCCCCCCTCCCCACCTTCAATTATGCTCGTAATGTTTATTTTCAATATCCTGGACGTAATGTGCTGTTATTTTGAAACGTAACAGGACAACAATTAGCTCGATTTAAATAAATGCCTTTAACATTAATTATTTGTATATTTAAATATTAATTATTGACAAAATGCAAAATTTAATGGTAATAACAACAGTTGTAAGTTGATAAGTGACTTCTCATTTTATTTGTTAGTGTTTTTCATTTATTTTTCTTTTCTTTTCTATCCACGACAATTTATCCTCATCCAAGTGAATTGAAAGGGTAGGAGAGAGCGAAACAGTTTTCATATGTGAGAAAATTTTGATCTGTGAGTTCTCGGTATTGAAATCCTTTTGTGATTTTTTTTTATTGACACCTTTTTTTTTCATTTGATTACAAAACGTTATTTTTTTTTAATTCAATTTTCCAAAATTACTGATTTTTTTTTAAACTGTTTAAAATGGTTAAATCTTTGGAAAATGTTCGCAAATTTTGAAAATTTTAATTTATTTGCAATTTCTGGCTATTTTCACTTTTCTGAATTTTCGTTTGTTTTTTTGTTTTGATTAAAATAATTTTCCAATCTTCAATTTTTTGTTTTTCAAATGGTTTTTCAACTTGTTGGATTTTTCTATTTGTTCTTTGACCGATTGCTGAGGATTCATGCACCAAAAATTCCACATGTGTACATTCGTTCACCCGCATGCTCGACTGATTAATCAACTCACTAATTGATTAATTAATTGTAGCGTGGGGGATTGCAAAAGACATATCATCGAGTTTATTTCATGTGGAAATGGCTTTTTTGGTACTTTACGTCTCATGTGAATATTTATCACTGGTAATACACAATAACTGAATAACGCTTAGGTGAAACACTATAATCTTTTCTAAGATTTTTTTTTAGGTGCAATTCTTATGTTGACGAGAGATAAAAGGACGATGCAATTAGCTAAATTAGAGGAGAGAAATTGTGTACAAATAATGGAGTTGATGGAGATGCTGCGATACCATCCACATCCCAATGTTGTATGTATGAGCGGTAAATGGAGTTGGGTAATGCGAAGTGAGGGGATGAAACGAGGGCTCAATTTACTTATCAAAATTTTATTTTCCAGACCGTGACAACCCTAGTGCAGTGATTAATTACAGCTCTCTTTGCCTATCGTCAGTTTTTCACAAGTATCTCGAATTCTAAGGGTGACAGCGAAAACTGTATGGGAAGAAATTTGTAGCCCTGATTATTCTCTACCAAAAAGGTGATCAACAACATGCCACTATCTTCTTTAGTTTCCGAGATATTCACCAAAAACCGAAGTCACGTGAAAATTGACTCAGCCCATTTGATGAAATTTAGGCATGCCAAGTTGACTTAAAAAATCCTTACAAAATCGGTTATATTAATTTGTGTTCACCGGAAAATAGTCTTGGAATTTTTTTTTTTTTTTAGTATTAAAACATATATATGTCTAGGCCCGCAAAGTAGATTTCTCATTTTATGATTAAGTTGCTAAAACTTTACTGGGATTTTTTGAATAAATTTGTCACAGATTTTGGGTAAGAAAATTTTCATCGATAAAGTCTAAAGTTGAGAAAAATCCTGCAATAATTGACAATTGAAATACCTCGTTTCATCATTTCACAATCGCAACAATTGTGCCCGGGTGATTGGAGGGAATAGCAGAGTGCTAGGGATTTTATTGAGGATATAATAATTGCGTCTTGTGCTCGGGAACTAAGTACAGATAACCCAGAAAAATACTTCGCATAAAGAGAACTTAATTCGTTTTTCCTCCAGTCTTCACTTAACATGAACTATGTCGATAGCAACTGGTTAGGTGTCCTCCTGAAAAACCATTAGTTACTGAAATGAAACTACAGTTACCAAAAGTGTCGGATTGCCCTTCGCATTATTTATAAACACTGAATTTTTGAGTCGTCAATTAACTCGGTAAAACCCATCATTCGTTTCCAAATTTCTCTTTTGGACAGTTGTCAAATTTTTTCATGTTTTGTTATAAAATGTTCATACATGACATCTATCAATCAATTGACATCTGTCATGAATTACAGATCTTGGGGACTTATGTTATACAATGTTAGCTTATTACTATGTCGAAATTGTAAAACTTCTGAGGAATTATGTCGCACTTCCGGTACTTGCAAAGAAGATGAGACACGATTTGCCATGATCAATCTTAGTCCATCTTGATGGTACAAAATATGGCAGATGATGTCATTTTGTGATTTGAAAATAATATTAGAGATTTTGGTAGGAAATCCAAATTTTGGCCTCATTTTATAACTTTGACATGGTCTTGAGTATTTCGTCGAATTAACAAACTTTTTTTTTGGCCACTTAGATGGGGAGGTTGGGGGGGGGGCAAGAGGGTGGGTGGGTGGGGTGGGAAGAGGGTGGGTGGGTGGGAGGGGAGGTGGGGATGGGATGGTTGAGTGCGAGTGGGGTGGGAAGAGGGTGGGTGGGGGGTGGGAGTAGGATGGGCTGGGTGGGAGTGGGGTGGAGTAGGTGGGTGGGTGGACCTTAAAAGGAACCCATTATCTGTCAATTTGCACCAAAGTTATGACGGCTCAAAAGTCCAGCATTTGATTTGCGAGTCAGAGCACAATATTGTCTCACCCTTTCATTCAAATTCTGTCTCTTCCTCAAAAGTACTACCCCAATTTCATAAAAGAACAAATCGTCCCACGGGCACTGGCTTTTCACATAAACAAGAGGAAAAAAAAAATAAAACAATTCCGAAATCCCGTCGATATGTGAAACAAGACGGAAGCTTCGTTTTCCCCAGAAAAAAAGAAAATATCGGAGAGCGTTTTTACACTTCTAGACAGGCAATGTAATTCGAAAAACGCACGCTTTCATAGTTTTCACTTTTTCATAAATCCAAAAAGCTAGAGAATATTAATATATATATATAAATATATATATATATATAACGTTGTATTAAAGAGAACAAAAATATTGATACGAAAATTGTTTATACGGTACATTTCAATCTTGTACATTTGGCGATTGTGCCTGAGGTAAACGCATTAACGAAAAAAAAAAACAAAAACAAAAAATGAAAAAAAAAGACAAACAAATTGAGAGAAAATTCCACTTGCAAATGGGGAAATATCGGAAGTTTGATTTTGGGTAGAAGTGTGGAGTAACATGCTCATTTTCTCACGTCATTAATGAGCCCGCTGACTTGAAATAACTATTGAATTCGAATGACTGTTACGGTTGAAGGAATTCAGGTGGAAAATTCGCTTTTTCTTTGAGGTTTTTAAGTAAATCAAAGGCGAATTCTGGGTAACTGGGATTAAGCGTCAAGTTAATGAAGCAACAGAAAATAAGACATCGAGTTAACGTTTATTATTTGTCGACAGTGTTTAAATCAAGTTTTTAAGAGTTGCAAAGTTTCAATTTTGAATTGACACTCGATCAGAATAAGAAAAAGAAAACTTGGCTGCATGAATTCGAGATGTATGAAAAATATTGTAAAACGTCCATTGATTCCACGTTCACAGCAGAAATGCAATTTAACGTGGTCTCTGAAGATAAGTAATGGATAGACGAATATGGCAGCCAGTTGATAGGTTCGCGTGCCGCCATTTTGTTTGAATACTCCTTCCACAAAATGGCGGCACGACTAATCGTCCATCACTTCACATTTTCGAAACTTTTTCCCTATTGCTGATCCTCCTCAAACCGATTACAACTTGTTTCTTTCGGTAATACAAAAATGAACCATTATTTTGAGGTATTTTCCATGCTAATTCGCTCGAGAATTCATGGAGTAGAACTCTCCTCGCATTTCCATAATTCTTTTTTTACTGTCAACAAATTTCCTGCCCCCAAATTTAAAAGAGAAAAAAAAAGATAAGAAAAATCAAAAAAACTTTCCACTTGAATACCCTCAAATGCAATGAATAATCTTCTCATTTAGAAGCTCACATGCAATTGTGCGCTTTCCAACGCATTTGCCCTCCTAACCAAACCGTAGATTAAAGCCGCAATTGACTTATTGCCCTAAAAAAAATTCAACAATCCACACCCCCATCCCCATATTCCCTAAACAAAAACTACTGTAATTACCCTCGTCTCGGCCCAGCCACAAAAAGACCTAACTTGTCCAAAAACCTCTGAAACCCCACGGCCGTTGATTTGTGAATGTACTATAATAGGAAGAATTGATTAAAAATTGCACTGCACTATCATTACGGCGCAGGCATTTTCGGTAATAACTTCTGGTATACGGAAAGGCAACTTTTATGGAAACTACCCTCCCTTTCAACAAAGCCCCAATATAAGCCATTAATATTTTTTATCCTTAAGTTCAGTAAATATCACCGGATGAAGAACAAATTTTATTCCGCTATGGGTAATCTTAACTGTACAAAAAGTCCAATTCTATGTAACAATTTGCGCGCACCTAAATAGCGCGCTCTGCGCATCCCAATGATTTCAAATTTCGCGCGTGAGAAACAACTTCAGATCTATCGCAGTAGCCAATGAGAGATGGTCTTATCCGTTTCGAGATATTTCGACTCTGGCGATGTTCAGTCGAGTATATGAAATTTTTTGCATCGAATTTTGGTGAGTACGAAGTTTCATCGTGATAGAACAACACTTGTTATTCAAATCTTAGAATATTGTAAAATAAAAAAACATTTTTTGAGAATATGTCAAAATTGACCAATAGCAAAATTTTTGAAAATGTTGAAAAATGTGCAGAAAATTGCGATTGGCCCATCCAATGGAGAATAAAATTTGATCGTCGTCCAGTAATTTTTCCTACACTTCTGCATAGAAAACAAAAAACAAAACAAAAAATGACTGATATTAGAGTTTTGCTGAGGAGAAGAAATAATTTTCATTAACCTTTTTTCCGCACACCAGAATATGGCGACATGAAACACTAGGCATAATGCTAATATCTAAAAACCTAAGTCTATGGAAACCCTAAACTGCGAAAGCCAATTTTTTTCGCTGGTGCATAAAAAAAAAAATAATGAAATAATTGAGTAAACGAGACTTTCTGTGGATGTGTGAGTGGCACTAGATGCTCATTTCCAATAAAAAAAAAAAAAAGTAAAAGAAGAAAAAAAATATTGAGCATTACGATTAAAGTGCGTATTATGCAAAAGAATTACCTAAAATTAATAAATGAATGAGGTCGCATATACATACATATATGTATGTATTATATGATTACACTAAATGAAAAACACGTGTATATGAATATGTATATGTATGTATAATTATATGATTACACATAATACGGTAAATTGTAGCAATTATATCATCATATTATTAAAATTATTATAAATGTATTGAACACGAGAGCTGGCCGTTCTTAAACAAATATTAATTGAGGCAACTGGTGATTAACGAGTCCCGGACGCGCCATATTATATTACTGTACATTTTTGTGGTTTATTTAACAATAAAAACATTAACAACTAACACTGCTTTTCGTGCTCATGCTTTCTCACCGTTTGTGATTAACATTTGACCTATATTATGGCGCGCTTTTCTTCCAACCTGACTTCGGCGCACATTGAGAGAATCTCTCGCCTATTTTGTATTGGAATCGCATATTGAAACCGGTGATAGCTTCCATTGACGAGTCGAGATGGACTGAACTTCTGTTCTCCAATGAAGACAAGTATCTTTCGATAGCTCGATCGGCTCTAGTCGGTACGGGATGGGTGCCCGCTAGCCCTATCCACTCAATTTGACAGATTGCAGAGCGGGAGGCGCGCTGGCGGAGATGGGACCGCCTCTAGTTCGATTGGCTCCAGAACTCTTCATTATTCCTATCCTATAGTCAAAAGGAGAGGCGAAAGAAACTATCGATATATATCGAAATTATCGAAAGGCGTAAGACCGAAACCGACGCACCACCAGTCCGTGTGGTGGCAAAAGGAAATGCGCGTGCGAGGCACGCGCTACCGGACTCGTTCATGAAAAAATTGATTCAGTTCATTAGACATAGGTGTAAAAGTGAAAGTGATTAATTCTAGTCGTTTCACGCATATGTGAATAATTTGAATTGAAGGTACCAAGCTTTGGTACGAGTTCGTTCTGAAACTTCTTGACATCCTCAAAAGAAAGGAACAATAAATGTCTTTTCATTTAGTTAGATCGGTCTCTCTATCGTCATTCTCTACCGGTTCAGCACAAACAGAAATGCGAATGGGACATTAACAGATACATTACAACTTGTCAAGTATTAGTTCACATGGCAATGCTTCCTCAGTATTTTTAAATCAATCACCAAAATTTCACCAATTTTAAACCTCAAATTTGTCGCGCGTAACGTCACGAAAGTCGAGCGGGCGTTTATAAGCTTTCTATTGGATGCATCCGCTCCTATCGTGTTGCAGACGGCCTGTGATTGGTGGGCGCGGGTGGCGCTTTCGTGACGCCACAGCTGTTGTCAGGTGGTTTGAAAAAGAGTCGTTTTTATGATTCGGTAATTAAAAACGACAATAATTGTTGACTAGTATTTTTCCGCATTGTAGACCGCATACTTCCGGAAAGCATGTAAGGTCCCCATCGCGGTATAATTCCGGAATAAAAAGTACATCGTTTCTTGTGTACAACAGTTTTTTGTGGCAAGGTGTACTATATATCACTGCAAACGAATTGTTTTTTTTCCATTGCCTCAAGTCTTTCTCGTTACAATATTCTTGCACATAAAAAGCACTAAAGTCTGTTGCATTGAAAATTGAAATAATTTCTTTTTTTTCCGTGTACGGAACCCGGAAACGCAAGAAATATAAAAGAATTTTAGATTTTCTATAGAACGTGTTCCATCATATTTTTCCACAAAACTACTTGTTCCCATGGCATTTAACTTTTCATCAACGTTTTATAAAAAACATAATCGTGGCTGCAGATTATAAACTCGACGTTTTTGTGTGACCCCGATAGGCCGCATGCAGTGATTTACTGTCAATAGCTGTCGAAATTTTACCTGTTTGAATTTTCTTAACCACCTAACAATTGTTTTAATATAATTAGTACGACTTAATTTTAAAGTAATCATGATTAAATTTGTACGAGATGACCCAGATATGTTGAGTATGTGTCGTTAATTTGAATTTTCGGAGCAGTTACGTGACCGCATAAAATAAACAAGGTACATTTAATATTGAAGTTGGCGCATGCGCAGTAGCATTACGCGGAGAGGCTATTTTCAATATTCTGGGCAACGTCTCGGTTTCTCCCCTACAACTTACCCTGACATTGAGAAACAACAATTCGAGCTAATACGAGGATTTATATTTTGTGACGATAATAATAGGGTCAAAATGGGCATATTAATCTCAAGATTTCGGGTAAGTTTTGCCCATGTATTCAATTACACATTCATTACTCCATTTTTGGTTATAATAGAAAAGCATTTTCCGGTTTTTTTTTTCACTGACTTTAAGGTTAGATCGCTGGTTTTTATGTTTATTTTGAGGTTTAAAAAAATGGACAATTAATTTGTTTTGAGATTGTGATGCAATTGCTCTGGTTTTATGTATTTTGAGGGGGAAAAATACTTTTTGGGACAACTGAGTTGAGTCGCAAAATCAGTAGGTTAAGCGCGCCTTTTTTTGAAAGAATTTGAATGGAATTTTTTGCATTTTTGAATGCTGCTTGCCATAGTGCAAGCACTTTACATATGTAGGCAATTTTAGAGGCTATTGGTGGGAGATTTTTAAGCCGATGAGTCTTCGAAATTAATGGATTACGGTTGACTCACCTATGCTAATATATTCGAGGACATTATTGCAGTTTGAATCCAAGATTGTCGCTCAATGACACAGCAAACCGATCCACCCGGTCATGTAATTCTGTCTCGAGGAATATTTTTGCACGGGTCAAAGTTTATATTTGTATTTTGAGGAAATTAATCGGAGTTTGAGTCAAATTTTTCAATCATCAAAATGCCATATGGGAAAATTGTTGACAAAAATCTCTTTCATGCAGTATTTTATTACTATGTCACTTAGACTGTAACGACTGCTCTGTAAAATTGCTAATAAAAAAATTGGACTTTTTGTTTCAATTGTGCAAACCAATGAATGAAGCTCTATGATAAAATTTTGCACAGCCCCTGGACTTAAGCATGGACCTAAGAATTTCCAAAGTTAATACAGAAATTGAAAAAAAACCGTGCATTAAATTACATATTTTTCATATTTTTTTTATACAAATTTTCACCGATATTTTGATAGCCCGTAACGTTCAATGTAGTATTTTGTATACTTTTTTATTTGTATATGTATGTTTGTGTACAATGTATAATTTATAACTGCAGAGTAGGGTATATATATATACCTGCAATGAGTATTGTAGGTTCATTTTGAAATTTTAATGGTAAAAACCTTTTGCAAAAAATTCGCAATTTTGACATAATAATTCATAAAAAACGTAATTAGTTTTTAAAATTTTTAAATCCAACAGGATTGTACTTACAAAGTACGATAATTTTAAGAAAAAAATAGTTTTGCCATGAACTTTTCAAAAAGTGTATTCACTCCGGAGTTTGAAGTTTGCTAAATGACGTAGAATTTAGAAGGTAAATGGGAGAATGCAAATTGGAGTTTCTAGTGATTGTAAACGATTTTTATAAGTACCAGCCCTAGTTAGAAAGTACACCTCGTCATAGAAAAAAATCTGAAAAAATTGTCCATGCACAAGTTTAATTGATTTCCATTTATTGTTACAGAAAAAGAAGACCACCATCCAAATTCTGGAAGATTTGGACTCGGTAACTATCCGTATGCATTTTCTCTTATCTAAGATGGACTCTGTGATAATATTTGTTCGTTATGTTTAATGCAGAAAATTAAGGAGATTCAGCAGTATGGACAGACGACAGAGCAGAGACATAAGCAAATTGTGGGAACACTTATTATTTATAGTGTCATTCTTTATGTTGTGACAGCCATTCTATTCTACTTTTATTTCTTCCCTGCATCGTTATACGATCAGCTGTTCTACATCATTCCACTCCTCATCTTTCCACTGCTGTAAGTTGAAATCCAAATACAATTTCAGGAGTTTCCCAACAGGGAAAAAATGAAACCTGTTACGGTCACATCCTGTTTATTTTACGGGATTTCGAGAGCTGGGAAAAATCCATTGATTTTGGGAATGGGCTATTATTAAGTGATAAAAATTCAGATAGTAAAATGGCAATTTTATTGTCTCCCAAAGTCATCACTTGAATTATGTTTTTTTTTTCTATGATCCAGTATCGTCTTCACTAAAAAATTGGTGACATGGTACTACAAGAGAAAGATATCGAGGAATCAAGTCAAATTGACAGAGATGCAGGAGCAGAAGAAAAAAATTATAGAGGATGTTACAGACACAGAAACGTACAAAAAGGCGAAAGAGATTTTACTTAAATTTGCCCCGGACCAGCTGAGGATGACTCCAGTAAGATTACCTTTTTGTTCATTTTTTACCATAATTTTTTCTAATCATTTTTCAAAAGCGCTCTTGAAGTTGGCGAAACAAAATTGCTAATCTACTTTTTATTTTATTTTCCAGCTATCGCCACAGGTTTGTCCCCTCATTTATTTTTTATATTCCTTGAAAAATCGAAGTAGAAAATGTTCTAACTGCTTCATCTCTTCAGTAGTAAACGAGTATTAAGAATTCTTAAGGAACATTATAACAATTTTTTCTAGAGGAATCAATTTCCTTGAAACTATTTTTTTTTTAATTTCGTACTAAACTTCAGTTTTCATTTCACTCCTGTCGTATCACATTTGACAATTTTACGTTCAATGATCTTCGCATAATATAGATCAATTTGTCAGAAAATTACATGAAGTGTTTAGCAAAAATGGCCATTATATATCACACATATTTCCTAAAGTCTAAGAATATCTGTCGTTTTTCCACAAAATATTCAATGTCAACTCACGAGTGATTTTTCCAAAAATTGAGGAGATAAAAAAATGTCAAAAATGTAAAAAACTCAAGAATTGAGTACTTCGGTTTGCTTCAATTTCTTTTCTTCTGCACTCAATAAATAAATGGGTCACGAATTCTAGCCCCCTGCTAAGGTCACACCAATTACCAGTCCAATAACAACACCAAGGCGTCCTAGCACACCCCAGGCAGTAGTTCAGCCCTTGCCAGGTGCTGGTGAGCTCAGAAGACGTGCACTAACGTTGACAAGCCCGCCGGAGGTGTCCTCATTAGGTAGGAGCTTTTCTGGTCAAATTCCAGTTGGAGTGGCCCCTGCAAGCTCGCCACCTCCCATGTTTGCATCCGCCCAACCGAGTAGACCTCAGAACGCTGGAATGATGAGCCCTCGTCAGTAACCTAGTCGCTTTTTATTTTTTTTTGTCGACTTTTCTGTCGGCAGCATTGTGTGTAATAATGCTGCAGGGAAATGGTGAACTTGGACAAGGACTTTTTCGGGAAATGGGTCTAGCATGTAAATCGCATTTTCTGACATTTCGAAAAAATGAACAAGTTCATGCAAATATCTAATTTTACCAATTCGCTCCAGATGATTTTTTTGTTATATTTGATTATTCATCACTTAACGTCATCGACAGTCGAACTCCTCGAATTTCGATCTGAAAAATTTTCATGAAAAATTAATTGCTCGTTAACGTTTGGTTCCTGTAGAAAATTTCATAAGACATTTTTGTAGAAAAAGTGATGCCTGACAAAAAACGTATTGAGCATTTTCCTCTAAATCCACACATTCTCGAGATAATCCTTGTTCATTTCCCCAGATAGTTCAAATTTTAGGAGCCGCAAAAATTGAAGAACCCATCAGATAAACAATTAACGCTGATTTGCAAACAGAATGTTTGTCCATTTTGCTTGGAGGGAGAATTCAAATTTGTGTACAATTTAAATTTCTGCATGACATGTAATTTAATTTCCAGAGCTATTTCAAAATGTTCCCATTTGTGATTAACAATTTTTGATTCGTGAATTAAAAAAAAGAGCTTTCAATGTTCTCCTATACTTTTTCTGTGTGTGCACAAAAAAAATATGTTTAATCTGGAATATTTGGAAAACCATATCTAGTTATGTCGCACAAACAAGCGTTATTTAATAATTTGAGACATTTTTGGTGCTGGACTAATGATGTGTTTTTGGGTGAATGCTAATCGAATTTTGGGGATGACACAGGTTCCCCTTTGCCACGTCCTATTCTCCCACAGCAGAGGAGCTATTTGGATCGTTTGGTGGAGTATCTAGTCGGCGATGGGCCAGCCAATCGTTATGCCCTCATTTGTCACCAATGTGACTCGCACAATGGTATGGCGCTCAAAGAGGAATTTGAATATTTCGGTAAATATGTATCTGAATTTATCAATATCAAGTATATTTCTATATGGCTTATATAGGTTGATAGCATAGTTAGCCTCCACTCCTCAATTTTTTGTTACTTTTTTTTTTCGTTTTTTGTTCGTTTATTTTTTTTCGTATACCCTCTCAAGTTTTTATGATTTGTTCCCTTCCTTTGCGTAAATCTTCCTTTGCTTGGAACTTGAGGGAAACCATGGAAAACCTCAAATTGTACAATTTTTTGCACATCTTTAAGATGGTAGGACCAAAAAATTGGGCAACCAAAAGAATGAGCAAAAATATGGCGTTTGATAAAACTGTAATTTTTACTTTACTTTTAATAAGACGTGATGATAAAACCGCAAATAATTGGTTTTGATATCGATTTCTCACTGAGGACCTCCATCATTTTTCCCCCCCAGGTTTTCGCTGCTGTTACTGCAATTACTGGAATCCAGCGCGTAAGCAGAAGCCCTCAGCTCCAAAGCTTGAAAATGAGAGTGGATACCCTATAGGACTAGTCTCCCCAAAATTGACCGACGTCGAGGCCTCGAGCTCGTCGGGCACCGACTCCGATATCGAAGTTGTGGAGAAACCCGAGACCCCCGTCGACGAGAAACCAGAAAAAATTGAGGAGTTAATCTCTCAAAAGGAAGGTGAAACAAGTGCTCAAAAGGAGGAGACGATAGAGAAAAAAACAGTCGATCCAGAAAGTGAACAGATGGACATCGATGACTCTGCTCGTGAATAATCTCAATGTTTGACGACTGAAGAGGAAAAATAAAAATATTACCTCGAGGAATCAGAAACATCACCACAAGTGGCTTTGCATAATTAGTAGATCAATCAATTTTTCAGGGAAGTGGTAAATCACTAAAGAAAAATCGTAATTTTGGTCATTTTGAGACATCTACAAAAAATTTTTTGCACAACCATATTGCACTTTTTCATTCCTTTTTTTCTTGATTAGAAGGAGAAAAAAATCGTCTACTTTTGACGCACTGTCTCTGCCAGTAATGAACGTAATGGAAAAGACAAGTGGTGAGAAATTTTTGATTATGAGGAAATGATGGCGCAAAAAAAATGGAAGATACATTTTTTACTTGAATTGTTTTTTTTACTTCTGCGTTTGTTGGACGATGGAATTTAACTCCAGGGAAGAAAATGTGTAAATTGTCAGTTTCATGTTCTTGTTCATGTACTACAATCTAAGTTGTCCAATAACAAGTGGAAAGAAAATAATTTAAGAAATAGTGAAAACAATTTATTAATGACTAAGTTGAGTTTAAGGAGGTTGATATTTGACGAGTATATTTTTTTGTTAAAAATTTATCAATCCTCGATGATGTATCTTTTAATTTTTCTAGTGCTGATTGCTCATTAAAAATTTCTCAATTTTTCTCAGGAATTGTAAAGATAAAAAAAAACTTTTGTTGCGATAAGAGTGCGTCCTCAAAATGAAGAAAAAAGGAGAATAGAGGCCAATGGATGCTGCAACCTTTTGTGGAATGTCTTATTTGTTTTGACAACGCTTGACTAAAAAATAATGTCCAATACTTTTTCTACAAAATTGAAGGGCCCATCTCAAAAGGGCCATTTCACTTTTTTTCTGACGAAGCATTCTCAAAGTAATCCACAATGGAAAAGGTTTCAGCGAAATTGGGGTAATAAAAAAATGCAACTAGGAAAAAATTGTATATATATACCAAAATAAAGAGAATTAATTTTAAAGTTGATAACATACATTACAATTTTTGCGTCATGTATGGACAGCACTTTCGAAGTTTTCTCGATTATTTGAACTATTATAAAAATTGAAATTTAGGAAATTAGAAAAAAAAATTGAACCCTGACTGCATTTTTTGAGCTTCTCCAATCTCTCCAAAACCTTTTCCAGGTACTTTGGCAATTTAAAAAAAAAAGAAAAATCTTGGGGGTAAATCCTAAAAATATCGTGTTCTTGCAATTTTCTCCAAGAAAAAATGGGCTTGTCTTTTTTTTGTTATGACAAAAAAAGTATCCTTTAATATTTTTTTCATTTCGATTAAAACTGAAATTTTTCTTCGAAATTTGTTAATCATGTCAACAATTAGATTTCCTTTTTTCACGTTTTAGTGAGGAAGTGCCGTCAACATTTAAAAAAATCTACTGAATACTTTTTTTTGTTAATTAACGTCTGTCCTTAGAAATGAGTGGATTAAAAAAAAACATGATTTTTTTCGTGGAAAATTTACTCACGGAAAAAATCATATTTTTTTAAAATTATTACAATACTCGGATTGGTGAGAAAAAAATCATATTTAAACAATAATCAAAAGTCAAGATTGATGTCAGTTTTTCGTTAATATGTCGAAATCTGAGAATGACAACGTAATTTTGATGGAAATATATTTTATGAAGAATTTCAAGCGCTACAAAAAATATAATTATCAAAATTTCTCCATCTTCCCCAGATACGATGTATTCTCAAAAAACGCATTTTGTATAAAACAAATTAACTCAATAGACTTTGCCACTTCAAAAATTTGTGTTCACCGCCACTACAGAAATAAAAATGAACTAAAATGACACACATTTCCTAATACTAACTCTCAAATGTTGATCATCTAGCCGTAAAGTTAATGTTTAATGTTATACGTACAGTTCGGGGTTTTTTTCTGGTAATTCAAGTTGTGATCGACTCTTCAAAAAATAATTGCGTTATCAAGTCAAACTGATGGAACCCCAAATGAACCATTTTCATAATTCATTTTGAGAGCCATGAAGAAGAGAAAATTGATTAAAAAAAATATATATATTCACTCTCTGTTTGACAACAAAAATTGTTATGAGACTGTGTCATTAAAAAGTGTGTTTTTTTTCTGACTGTTTCTCCTATCAATTGATCAATGAAAATATCTGTTAGACTCATCTCCACACGCTGTATATAAATTTCTCAACATCCGTTTTACAGTTTTACAAATGTTGGAGTTTCTGCACTTATTTATAATAGTAAAATGTTAATGGTGGAATATTTGAAGGCACATGACTTACCAGTCAAGGAAGCTTATGTACAAAGATTTAAGAAAGAATTTGTGAATTTTTTTTGGGGGGGGGGGGAATATTGAATTTTGCTCGTTTGATGAGACAGTTTTTACATTTCCTTAGACTAGAGGTACTCGTAATTTATTTAACAGTGTATTTTGTTTTCTTTTCTATTTGTACCAATGAGTGATGCAGAAATGTGAGGAAATATAGTTTATAGTAAAATTGAAAAAAAATGTCTTATTCTTCTTTTTCAAGGTATGATTTTTTTCTATTGGCTTTTGGGTTATAGAATTGCAAATTTTGGGTTGAAAAAAAAAATCCCAATATCTGGAATTCCATATGAACCCCACAAAACTCCAGTTCCAGCATCACACTCCAAAACACACGAATCCTTCCATGCTGCGGATATCTCGGCGTTAAAGTCGACTACAGCTTCAATTTCAAATTCTAGTGTTGAGTGTCGAGACTTATCCTATAGTAAAAAGGAGAGACGAAAGAAACGATCGATATATATCGAAATTATCGAAAAGCGTAAGACTGAAACCGACGCGACACCTGTCGGTGCGGCGGAAGAAGATATGCGCGTGCGCAGCACGCGCCACCGGACCCACCGGACTCATCATATAAAAACAAGGGACACGAAACAATTCGAGTTGAACAATGCGGCAACGACTCCTGGGGAGGACAATTGCATAGTATCAATAACTGCTTGATATTTCTTCTTAAATATTACATCATCCGTCAATTCATCATTTCTGCTTGATAAATAACTATGTAAAAACAGCCTGAAACATTGCAAAAAAATCATGTAAATATATTATTATTATTATTATTATTATTAATATCCCTACAAAAAATGTGCAATAAGAGATTTTTCAAAAAATCACTTATTCAGTCAGCTTTTGTTTCCGAAAAAACAATACTGGAAATCATTGGTGTAACTCTGCTGACTCAAGCTCACTCCATGCACTTTCAAATTCTCAAATTTTCCCGCCTCCCCGTAAGTACTCACAAAAACGCGCTGAGCCGCATTCACATTTGCCGCCACCCATGTAAACCGCTCCTCAGTTTACATCTCTCGGAAAGACACCCACGACCATTGAGTTTCACAAGCGAGGTAAATCCACATATATCATTAACATCATTCATAATAACTCCCAAAAAACATGCAAATACTGTTCGCGATAAATCAGCTCGAATTTTCAAGATAATATCCAGACAAGACTGTGTCTATTGTCACTGACTGCCGTCAAAAACCGCCGATAATTTTTTCTCGCCTGCGCGTCACATAAAACACTTTTTTTTTCATAGTAAAAAAAGTTCTACATGCCAGTCAAAGTTGAAGGCTGTTGCGATAATTTTTACTTTATTTATAGCGATTCGTTTGGCAATTAGCGTTATCAGAAACGATTATGTTCCCGGGTTTTTTTCGGCGCATCTGCGGGCGCCATTCCTCTCCGGGGGACCTTGATCCAAAAATGGCTAACCCGGCTAATTATTGTTATCCTTATTAGGAATGAATTTCCAGTTTTCCAGCGTCAGAATTTGTTGAGTATGATTCTATCTTAAAAATCCTTGTGCCCGAAAATATTTTCAGTCAAAGAGTTTTTTAAATTCTGGCAATGCTGTGTACCGTAAAAATTTATAATTCCCAATCATCTTTCCGGGTTTTAGGTCACGTGACTTAGTTATTCGCGTGTGGAAAAATTTACATTAATTGTGTGATAAATGGAACATATGAATTTTTGGGAAAGAAGTGACATGTAAGAGTGTATTTCTGTCAATTGCCAATTTAATAACTACATTTACTGTATCTATATATACTGAAGAATCAAGTCACGTTGGCTGAAATTTACAAATTACTAAAACAAAAAAAAAAGTCATCAGAGTTTTTCTTCAAAATTTTTTAAAGATGCAAAAATTATTACAAAATTTGACAAAAAGTACTTCGTAATTCTTAATGTACACATAAAAAAAAAAACAACTTAAAAAGAAAATCCCAAACTCAATTCTCTTTTTTAAATTCAATCATGGGAATTCGATGATGAAACATGTGAAGGTTTCGCTTATTATTTCACAGTCAGATAATAATTGTTGAAAATCTTGGCAGCCTGAAAATTCCCAAAGTAAATAATTTTGATAATTTTCACTGAACTTTTTTCTACACTTTGTATTGGCCAGAAGCACTAAAAAAAAACAAAAATTTCAAAAAAAAAAAAAAAATCAAAAGAAAAATAAAAAAACATTTACTAATTAACAACTTGTTTCAGCTGCAAAATGCCAGAATTAACTGAACTCGATAAAGCTGCAAGCTCCGAGCCCTCGAAAGTGGAAGTAGAGGCTGCAGGCTCTGGTACAGACTCAGACTCTGATGATTCAATTCCGGATCTCGAGGATCCAATTGCAGCCGGTGGAGTCGGCTTCTCTGGTACCAATGTCAGTGGGCTCCCCATGGACGTTATCTCCAAGGCCAAGCAGAGCCGAAGTGAGAAGAAAGCCAGAAAGCTCATGAGCAAATTGGGACTCAAGCTCGTTCAGGGTGTCAACAGGGTGACCATCCGCAAATCCAAGAACATTCTCTTCGTCATCAACAAGCCTGATGTACTGAAGAATCCAGCTTCCGACACTTACATTATCTTCGGAGAGGCCAAGGTGATTTATCCGATTAGTTATAGGCCCAATGATTTTCGTAGTCACGTGGTTCTTGTGGGGATGTCCTGGGGGGATCAAATATGCGAATTAATAAATATAGTCTGAGCTGAATTTACAGAAGAAAAATCAACGTTTCCAAAATTCGGGGCTTCATAATGTTTTTTATTTCTTTGCAATTATTACAATTTAATTTTTTGCTAATTCCAAAAATCGTTGCTTTGATTTTTTTTTAAATTTTAATGTGTGAAACATTGGAAATATTTCAAATTTTTGAATTATCCACCACTTCACCAATTTTGCAAATTCATGAAATTTTAAAAAATTAAAATGTAATTTCTCAATTTTTCATAATTTGCACTTTCTATTTTTAGAAATGCCAATTTATTTACATTAAATTAAGATTTATATGTTGAAATTAATTTTCCGTTTTGGGAAAGGCAATTTTGGACCTGGCTTTTGCAATTTTACGTTGAAAAGATTCATTAAAAAACCGGTGGAATTAAATATCTTTTGAGTGGAAGAGGAAGAAATAATACTAGGAATGCTTTTCACAGAATATAATACAAAAATTATTCTGTTTTTAATCCTGGGAATTTAATGATGATACACGTGAAGGTTTCGCTTATTATTTCACAGTCAGATGACACTTGTTGAAAAACTTGGCAGCCTGAGAATTCCCGGATAAATAATTAAATTATTAATCAGCTTGAATAGTGTTTAACATAAACCAACTTGTCAGAAGAAATATGAGATGTATATCCTTTTCTGGTGTAAAAAAAATTGGTCTCTAACACCAAAAGTAAAATCAAAAGTTACAGAAACAAGTGTGAAAATTTTAAAATTCCTATAACTTTCAAATTAAAAATTTTTTGAACAATTGCAAATTTTACATCCTTCAAAAATTTCTAAAAAAAAAAAAAAGGTCTAACATTTAAAAAGTTTCGAAGAAGTTTGAAAATTCAGAAGTTCCAAGAAAATAAGAATGGCTAATTTAATTAAAATTTTTGTTTTGTTGCAGATTGAGGATCTCAGCCAGCAAGCCCAAGTTGCAGCTGCTGAGAAGTTCAAGGAGCCCCCAATAATGTCTACAGCCGAGGCTGGTGGTAGCACAACGGTAAATGATTGATTAAACAGTAATTGTACTGCACACATTGAGTTGCTTTTGAAAACATTTGCTGATTTCCCCAAGATTGAGTATTTCCACGTGTAAAAGTGAAGACACTTTCTGAGTGATGAAATTTTCCACAAAAAAAATCACCTTCCCAATTGCGCACACCATCTAATAAAATGACGACAAATTCAAAGGTTTCTATGTAGCGATTAAAATATTGCAAGAATGCGTTTGAATTTTGAATCTTGCAAAAGAAAATATGTCAGACAAGAATTATGATCGTGGAGTTCATTCGTGTTACCCATTCTGGAACCAAAAAATATAACGTAAAAAGTCAATTATGTTGTCAAAAAAAAATTGAGAAATATTTCTGATCCCTCGTTTAATGAAATTGTGATTTTAAATTTCACGTACTTTTTACAGGTTGTGGCGCCAATTCAGGAAGAATCTGAAGATGAGGTGGATGAAACGGGTGTCGAGGACAAGGACGTGGAACTCGTGATGAACCAAGCCAATGTTTCGCGAGGGAAAGCCATTAGAGCCCTCAAAAATAATCAGAATGACATCGTTAACGCCATTATGGTAAGAATGCTATCAATAATTTTTCTAAGACCAATTGTTCTAGATTTAAAGCATATAATAATCAATGCAAAATTTTTAGAAATTTAAAAATTTAGAAATATCACTATTTTAAAGAATTAAAGAAATTGTAGAATTTTTAAAAAATGTATATGAAAAAAAAATTATTTTTTTTAGATTTTGCATCTTCCAACATTTCAGAAATTTCAATCAGAACCCAATTCATTTTTCGTTATCGCCATCAATTCGTTCGGGATATATGGGCTTGTCGACCATACATGCACTGCATTCACATGATAAGACACAAGAAACCACATAAACCAATTCCCAAATTGAAAATAAAAATGAGCTATGAAATAAACATCAACCCTGAGAATTTAATGATGAAACACGTGAAGGTTTCGCTAATTATTTCACAGTCAGAAGACATTTGTTGAAAATCTTGGCAGACTGAAAATTCTCAGAACAAGTCCCCAATCAATCAATGAGTCTACTCAGTATTTTTTCCAATTTTCCATATGAATTTTAATTCAACGAAGTATGAATAGTAATCCCAAACGGTAGTGAGTGAATAAGGAAAAATTCAAAAACCCAGACGTAACGAAATATTTTATGTCGTTTCAGGAATTGACAATGTGATGAATGAGACTAGGATTTAAGGTCCAGCAGTTGCAACTGTTGAAAGTCACAATTAATCATCGTTTCGATTCAGTCATCGTTTTATGCAATTTGTCTCTGTTTTCTAATTTCGACTGTAAAGAACTAAAACAACTGATCACGGAGCATTGACGTTTGAGTTGAATAAAATTCATGGGGATGGCTCATCCCGTTGGCACGGCAATCACGTCAATAATGTCAAATATCTACATGTATATACATCAATGACACAAAAAAAAAATAAACACGCTATCACGAATGATTTTATAAATTATTTTTGACATTTTTCTGTGAATATTTTTAGGCAATCCAGACTCAATCTGTGCATGATCACAATAATATGGATCTTGCATGAGTAATTACTATTTTTTTTATAAACAACATTTCAATAAATGAATTTTCATGAAATAAGTTTTAAGAAATGGTTCATTAGCCCTACAAGGTGTTTCTCCCACTTGGCTCGCCGGGCGCTCTCACACGTGGCAGCGCACATGTATGCACAGCATTCAATAGGGAACTTATGGATTTTTTTATCGGAGCGTCATCCGAGTTTCAAAATTCCAATAATCTCATGAATTTCGCCAAAACTGAAACTTCTAAAAATTTGAAAAAAAACAACGTTAAAAAACTTAATGTATGCCCTTAAGGTTGTGGTCGCGAGATAGTCACGTGGAACATTTCACAAATTTTGGGTTGGTATACGTTATACGTAAAATCTCAAGTTCAGCCCGAAAGTTTTGGCAAAGTACAGTTCCACACAGTGCACGCACACATGAATGCACTATGCACAGATGCGGTTAACGCCGAGCATAGTAGATGGTGGCAGCCGTGCACAGCCTGTCACTCACTCGTTTCGCCGAATCCCTACCCTCGAATCACCCCGAATAGTCTCGGAGTGGATGGGCAGAGGTTATTGTCAGTGTTCCGTAATAATTATCACAAATGTCCAATCAGTTCAAGCACAGAGGCAAAAAAAAAGTAATTTTCTTTCAAAGATGGCATGTGCGAAATAAAACAAAAAACTTATAGACGCCGTTGCGAATACAAGTGAAGTTGAACGAGAGAATGACAAGCCGGAGATTTGTTCAGCAAGGAGGATTGTTTTGTCAATCCTTGGCAAGATTTAAAATGTTGTAAAGAAATACTATCATTAGAAAATGTTGAGAGTGAAAAACGAAGGGGCCTTCTAACAGTTAAATGTGTCAAGTGCCTCAAAATGACACTGGGTTTCAACATGAAAAACACATAGTACAGGGGAATCTCAGGAGCATGCTGATGTGCATACTAAAACCTGGGTACGAGATCATATACTATTTCATTTCACTCAATAAATAAGAGTTATTGATACTATATCGTTTTTACAGAGTCACGAATGAAACTATGACTATTTTATTTTATTCTACTCTTTTCAATGTTCGATAATTATTATAGTGTTTACAAAAAATAAATAAAAAAAATCGCTCCATTCCTGAAGTTTACTCATTGTAACCCAACCATTTCAAATGTATTCGCGCCACAGTGTTGCCGCGGCGCGCGCATCGAAACCAATCCCCCCACCCATTTGCAAAATAATTAGACTTTATCTAATAATATCTTGACAACTAGACGCAATATTTGTCTGATTTTTTTTTAGTATATTCCTTAATAGTATTCCTACACTGTGTATTTTCTTTATCAAAAGTTGTCGAGTCGTTTTTTTATTTTAATTATACATGACAAAATTGCATTTATAGGCGTGTAAAAGCGGGGAAAACTTAAAGAAATTGTCTCCAGTTTGAGACGCATGCTTTTTATTATCCTGGGCTCATGCTCAAGATCATTTTTGGGGCTATTGACCATAAAAAAAATGAAAAAAGTTGTCAAAAGAAAATCTACACGACAGTCTTAATTTTTTTAATTGTTCCGTGCACTTTCACTTTTTCAAAATTGTTCCTTCAATAGGGTAGAAGTTGCTGACACAATCGGTGCCTTATCAACCGAGTCGACGTCTCTCCCTGCAGGTGCTTTTGCGAACCGTCAGCCTCTTCTGCCCCATGTAACACTATGTACATATATATATCTATATATATAAGGCTGAAACACAACTGAGATAGCGTTTATAACGATTTTCTACCGTCACGGTGCGCGACAGCGGCCACTTCTGGATAAGACGATACAATAAAAATAGAAAATTTGTTCGATTACCATTATGGGGGACGTTGTGGACTGCAATTTTCCCGTGTGGGGACTATTACCCAAAAAGGAGACTGGAGTTAATCAGTATCTTATTAAATATCCCGAATACGATGGCAGAGGTACCGTTATTGCCATCTTTGATTCTGGAGTCGATCCTGGTGCTCCTGGATTACAGGTGATTTATTATTCAGTTTGTGCTGTGTCATTTTCCAATTGTTTACATGCCAATTGTTTTTCAACTTTATTGTCCAAGTGCTTTTGTGAATTCATTTGCAATTTATGGGCATTTATTTTGAGTTGTTGAGGTTTTTTATGGAAAATATTTTCAATGCAAGTCAGTAGTGAATTTGTCAATTGCATCAAATTGTTTTTTACGTTTTGGGGATTTTATCTTTAATTTGTTCGGGATATCGAATATCTTATAAGTCCGACATTTGTTCAAAGTTTTTGGGAATTCGATGAAGTTTATAAAGTTTGATGATGCTTCCGAAATTTCGAATTTTACTGCAAAATTTTAGAATTTTTCAAGTTTCGAAAAATTGCAAATGTTAACAATTTCGAAAAATTAAATGAATAGAATTTTAAAGGTTTTAGAAAAGCTAAAAATTTTGACTATTTTAAAATCTCCAAAAATGGTCGGAATTTGAAAATTTCAATATATTCATCTGTGAACCTTTTTTCGATACGATCCCTTTTGGATTTTTGTAAATATTTTTGCGAATATCTCATTTCCTAAGAGAGATAGCGAATTTTTTACAAAACAATTTTTGGCAACAAATTAAATTACTGACGAAAAATGTCCTCGTAAAAGATTCGCTATGAACATTCGATTGTGAGCTATTCATCAAATAATTCACAGAAGACAAACCGCTTGTGCGATTGGCCAGTGCTAAATTCTATTACTAATAATTCTTTGGTTTCGGCGATTTAGGTGACGAGCGATGGAAAACCAAAAATGATAGCACGGTTTGACTGCAGTGGAAGTGGTGACGTCGATACTAGCACAATTGTACATTCTGAGGAGGGATATATCTTTGGAATTACTGGTCGCAAGCTCAAAGTAACATTTCTCCTCTATTCAATATTTCAACATTATTTTTATACACTAAAATAAGGAAAAGTTGCTTAGAATAGAATGCTTCTATGTTTTATTTTTAATTGTCAAAGAAAAATATAGTTCCTCTGAGCATTTGTTTACATTTGAATTTCAATTAAAAACTGGAAAATTGCTATATTAAACATTTTTGTAATTAAAAGAATATTCTCCACGTCTGAAAAACATTTCAGATTTAGTGCAGTTTACCAATTCATTTTCGATCTATGAACATTAGAAAAAAATACAGGTTTGATTCAACGCGAGAACGTATTAGATAGTTAACCAGCACAAACTTACATTGAACGACCTATGTTTTTTAACAAGCTTTAACAAATTTGTATACACAGTTTTAGGTACGAGAATTGGTCTTTCCATTTAATGGAACCCAATAATCAATTTCTGTTGAACAGGAATTTTGTTTTCAGATCTTTTTAACAGATTTGTGCAAATAGGAAATTTTCAATACGAAATATATGTATTTGTATACCCATTGGTATTTTATAACGGTTTAAGATTGTCGACACAAAATAGATTTTAATTAGTAGAAGTTAATTTGTTGGTAATTTAGTGCTTCATGGTCCATTGACCTTTCGTCAACTTACTTTTCCCAAATCTATATTTAGGTTTAATACTGCTTTTATTCCTTGCTTTAGCTGCCATTCAACTGGAAAAATCCATCTGGCGAGTACCACGTTGGTGTAAAGGAGGCCTACCGTCTTTATCCGGCAAAATTGCGTGAAAAAATAATCGCCGAGCGGAAGAAAAAATACTGGGACGATGGCCACAAAGCAGCACTTGCAGAAGCCACAAGGAAACTTCAGGTGATATTTTAATTGTGATAATTTAATTATGTTAAAAATAATTCTATCCAACTCAAAAGCGCTCAACTAAAATCCAGACTATTTTTCTTCGATGGAAATTACTTACTATCTATCTTGAACCTTCCCTGAACTCAGAATAATTTTCCAAAAAATATTCATGACAAGCAAAATAATTTTTATCCAGTCAAAATAATTTTCTGTCAATCGAAGAATTTTATGGTTCATCGAAAAAAAAATGCTTCAGTTGTATGCATGGTGATTGAAAAAAAGTAGAATTTGAAACCAAGTCATCCAAAGATAGGGCTGTCGTAGGTACGTTGACACTAGAGTATTGTTAATTAGGACATTGCGTATTTTTATCGCTTCGACGCCACTCTATATTTGTCATTGGCAATGTTTGATTCATTAAGAGTTTCAGAATTTAAGTATTATGTAATGATTGCTATCGATGAGAGATTCGCCCAGCTTCACTAACAAGGTGTATGTTGTTTTTACAGGATTTTGAGGCGAAAAATCCAAATCCGACTAGTGTTCAGGATAAATTGACAAAGGAGGAATTGGAGGCTCGGGTTGAGGTACTCCAGAATGCCGAGAAAAAGTATCACGATGCGGGCCCCACTTATGACTGTGTTGTCTACCATGATGGTGACAATTGGAGGTAAATGGCTTGCAAAGAGGTCAAATAACTAACATTAACAGCAATCAGATAATTTACGATTAAAAAAAAAATTTAATCCGAATTATTGTCGCTCGTTAATTGATGAAAACTTTTTACAAGTATTCCGTACAATTGTTTTTCACTACAAAATTTAATAGCCTCTATTTTTGTAAAAATTTTGGAACGTAGCTTTTTGAAGAAATTGAGTCGGCTCAGTCTTAAAAAAATACTCCAAAAAAAGGATACTCCAAATTAATTATTTTTTTTAAATAAGATCCATCTTTAAAATTTCAAAAATTGCAAAGTCAGTAAATACTGCTGTGGAACAAGTCCGGTAAAAGATTATATTTTTTAGGACATACTAATACAAAGTATTAAGGCCATTATTGATAAATTGTTAACCCAAGTTCTTTATGAATATAACGAAACAAATATTTTTGAGCAGAGCTTGCATTGATACTTCTGAAGAGGGAAATCTTGAAGCTGGAATACATCTTGGGGAGTACTCCCTTACCCAGGAATATGCACCTCTGACTCAACAAGACCAGTTGAACGTCTCTGTTAATATCCACAACAATGGAAATACTCTGGAAATTGTTGGAGTATGCGGTAATTATTCTTCTTGTTTCTCGATATTCAATTCATTTAAATAGACAATCAACTGATAGTCAAATCCCTTAAGATAGGACCTTATGGGAAGGTCAAATTGGATTTTATACAAAATTTTTTTTTGGTCCCAAGTTGATCGATACTATCCAATTGGACCCCCAGGCGGATATTTCCATCAATTTGAATCAAAAAACGTTTTTTTTTCCGAATCCGGGCCAAGTTAACATTGGGACCTTATGGGGAGGCAGAATTAAATTTTTTACAGATTCAATTTCTATCCCCCAAATGGTAGAAACTATTCAATTGGATCCTCATAAGGATATCTTTCATCCACTTTGGAGCAAAAAATGCAAAATTATTTTTGGCTTACTTTTCCCGAACATAAGCCGTCAATTTTAACGTGATATCCTTTCGTATAATAATAGATCAAAATAATCTCGGGCAGGTATTCCCAATCCACAGGTCTTTTGTGGGTTCAAACAAATCACAATCCTCCAATCCATTACATTCATTATGCGCCCGGAATACATTAACTCAAACATGCTTGGAAAATTCTCTTAGCAAGCCACGGGACGCACGTAGCCTCCATAGCCGCTGCCAATTTCCCGGACAATAAGGAATTGAATGGTGTAGCTCCAGGAGCTCAAATAATTTCCTTGACAATTGGGGATAATCGAATAGACCCCATGGAAACGGGCACCGGTCTCGTTCGCGCAATGATCTGGATAATGAAGAATAACAAGAAAGTGGATATCATCAATATGAGCTACGGCGAAGAATCCAATTGGTCAAACAATGGTAGAATAATCGAACTGATGAGTGAAGTTGTTGATAAGTATGGAGTTACTTGGGTTGCGGCTGCTGGAAACTTCGGACCTGCCCTTTGCACTATTGGCACGCCCCCAGATATCAACACCATGAACATAATTAGTGTTGGCGCCTATGTATCACCAGACATGATGATAGCCGAATATTCTCTGCGTGAAAAAATGCCGGGGATGCCGTATACTTGGACATCTCGAGGTCCTATGACCGATGGAGGAACAGGTGTCACCGTTTGTGCACCAGGTGGCGCCATAACCAGTGTTCCAAACTTCACACTTCGTCAGGTATTCCCACAAATATATCCTAGTGTATTTTCGGATTCCAGGTCTACATTGGGGGTTTTGCAATAGTTTACTATGTCCTTTGGTTAATGGTAGGTTTTATAGATACAATACAACCCCTAGGATCTCCCCTATTTTGAAGAGCAGGAGGTGGAACGGGGCGGGGGGGGGGGGCACAGCCAAGCCTTTTTTGAGAAACTTTCTACCATCATAGCACAAAATTAATTAGTAAAATAATTGTTGTGAACTTCTGCCCTCCCATTAGAGTCAATTGATGAATGGCACTAGTATGGCAAGCCCCCATGTCGCTGGTGCAATTGCCCTCCTCATCTGTGGTATGCGAGACAAGTCCTGTCCCTTCTCTCCCTTCAGCCTAAAACGAGCCCTGGAGAACTCAGCACTGTACATAGACTCCTTGGACTCATTCGCCCAGGGCTCTGGACTGCTTCAGGTGGAGAAAGCCTTCGAGAATTTAGTGGCCAATTGTCAAGCGATCGAACGAGACGTGAGGTGTGTATCATTTGATCCCTGATGCCTTGCCAACAGATGAAAATCCGCTCTCACTTTTGCAATATATACAATATACATTGTGGATATGTAATATGATTGCAGGTTCTCCATAAACTGTGGTAGCAATAATTCTAAAGGTATACACCTGCGAACTGGCGTCATCGATCGTCCCAAAGACTGTGCGATAAACGTTGAGCCCGTCTTTCTGGACAGTGAAAACGTTGAGGCTTCACGAAAGATCAATTTCAACCTTCGATTATCACTCGTGTGCGATGCCTCCTGGGTCCAATTCCCATCGCACTTTGAGCTCATGCACATGGCTCGGGCATTCACGGTTAGAATTGACGCTGTCAAGCTGAGCGATGGTGTCCATTCAACCAATATACGAGCCTATGACGTCACCAATGTGGAAAAAGGGCCAGTTTTCACAGTTCCTGTTACCGTGGTTCAGCCCTTGTCAATTTCAAAATCGATTAATCTACCGGATCTACACTATAATCGAGTGCTGTTCAAGCCGAATACCATCAATCGTCACTTTGTGGTTGTTCCCGAAGATGCCACGTGGGCTGTTATCAAACTCAGGAGCAATGATAAGGAGAAGACAGGAAGGTTTGTACTATGTTCGCTATTTATTTATATGATTTAATTTTTTTTCTTTGTCAACATTAGGTTTATCCGGCAAATGGAAACTCTATGAATACAGAAATTTCTATGCATTATAGATTTGCAGTGCAAGCTGTGCAGCTGAAGCCGCGGATGGCGGCGCGTACTCTGCAAATCAACAAGATGATCAATATAACATCTCAGTCAGAAACAGTTCAGGGTTTCGCTGTTCAAGGGGGATTGATCCTCGAGGTCGTGGTAGCCAAGTATTGGGCAAATCTTGGAGAAATCTACATCGATTACTCCATAGAGTTCCATGGAATTCATGTGATCGAAGGAAATCTTACAATGCAATCAGGAGATGGAATTCACAGAATGGAGCTGCGTAGTTCTTTGAGAAACGAGGAGATTGTGCCAAGTATAACACTTAAGTCGATGGTGCAGGTCAGTGGGTTTAATTATTTTTTCACTTTCTCGTATACCCTTTCGAGTTTTTACGATTTGTTCCGATCCCAACCCCTTTTCCACCTTTAAATACCCTGTACCGCATTTGCCGAGGGACGAGGAAAAATCTCACTCGAGGAAATTTCCCTAAATTTTCTAATTTGTGGGATCTCTGTTGCAGGTCCTCAGGCCAATTGAGTCCAAGATTGTGCCACTTGGTGAGAGAGATATTATACCACCAGCGCGTCAAATTTATGAACTCCAATTGACGTATACATTCCACATTGCTAAGGCGACTGAAGTCACGCCAAATGCTGCGTTCTTGAGTGATTTGCTCTATGAGAGTGAATACGAGAGCCAGCTGTGGATGCTTTACGATTCCAATAAGCATCTATTGCATTGTGGTGATGCTTTCCCATGGAAATACACCATTAAAAAATTAGAGAAGGGAGATTATACACTTAGGATGCATGTGAGACACGAGAAAAAGGATTTACTTGAAAAACTTACTGACATGGCAATTCTACTTAATCAAAAATTGGCAAGTGTTGTCAATCTTGATGTGTATGCCAATCACTCACAGGCGATTATCTCGGGGAAGAAAATGGTTGCAGCTACTGTACCTCCTGGACATATTCTGCCCGTTTATGTAGCACCGATGAACAATGAGAACAAGTGAGTAATAGGTTACTTTATTTATTGTATTTTTTATAATGTACAGAAGGATATGGCAAATGGGTGCAATAGAGTCTTATTTATTTTTATCAGTAGCGAAATATTTACATCTTATACAGTGTTGTTAAACACATCTTTATTATAGACGAATTCTTCCTGTGCTTCCACCTTTTAATGCGATTCATTTTGTGTTTTTGGAAAAGAAAATATTTGCAATGAGAAAATATAAATCTAAGGACGTTAGGCAATTTCAGAGAAAAATTTTCTTAGACAAACCAAATTGAGTCTTTGAAGGGAAATTTCAAAACCCCTTTTCAATTTCAATTTCCCTTTTTGGATTCCTTTAACTATCGGTACTGCAAGGCGCGTTGTTCATTCACGAAAATGGCAAGCTCTACAATTCCAGTGATCTCAAAAAAATCAACGGCAACAATATTTGCTGTGGAGCTCCACTCCTCATAATACCATTTCAGAATGTAAGGATTGAGTTGATCGGCCCAGTTGCGAATACTATTATCCCCAGTCAATCTCAGAGCATCGCCTAAAACACTTTTCCAGGTATGGGTAAATTGCACCATGTCCGCAGACGGCTCTGTCCGAGTCCTGTACAAAATTAAACAGAGAATTGGGATAGAGTGACTTATTATTTACACTTGTGAATTACCATGGACGAACATGATGGCGATCAAGGCAGTCGTGTAGCTCCGTTACGTCCCTCTTATCGCACCAATTTTGTTGAATGGGCAGCCACAATGAAAACGTAATACTATGCTCATGGTTGTAGGAAATTATAAGAGTCTGATTCACGGCCCAAAGTGCCGATAGAGGTGTCATCCAACCTAGCTCAGGTCGTAGAAAGACATGCGATCGAAATTCGTGCCGGAGGTATTTCAACAAATTTTGATGGTCCCATTCGTTATCAAATCCGCTTGTGAATTCTTTGAAGGAGAGTATCACTATTTCTTGAGTTTGATCCAGGAAGTCATTCACCTCGTCCACGAGAACCTGCAGGGGTATCATCTCAATTCCTCCATGATCGACATAGTAATACTCACATCGATCATTTTTTCTTGCGCATGAAACCCTGACGTCGAGATAACGAATACCGTTGGATAGTTGTTCAAAGATCGTTGTGTTCTATGCAAATTGTGTCTGTTAATATTTATAGGTTTGTTTTTGAAATATAGTGTGACAACGAACCTGACAAATAACCCATCTTTCGGCTAAAGCTTTGACAGACCAAGGTGTATCTACTTCGGGGCGTAGGTAAGATCCTGATTGGTGAGTGCCAGGAATGAAGAGATCGGGAATTGTGAAATGTTCTAATGAAGACCGTAGCCGTTCCATCCAATTATGAGAACTTCTGGATCTGGCAGACGCCATAATTTTTCCGTCTCGATAAATCGATGCATGAAATGTTGGGAAAACCATGGAAGAATGCTCTCTATGTAGATTCGCTGGAAAAGAAACAGTGAAGGATTGGCTGCACTTCATTCACTGTCATGGACACTATGTCGCTATCGTTCGGAGATGATTGAGATATGGAGAAATTCATAATTACTGGATTTGTAAGTCGTAGGTATAAGGTTGGTGTCCACGAGATCGCGGACCTGATTGATGGGGTGGAAAAAGGTTTTCGCTATTGACTTTTCGTACACAATCAGGTAATCACCACACCGACATTCCGGGCAGTCATAATACACATGTATTGCGTTCCGTGGTGGTCTATCAATTGTGCGGGTATTTCTTGACGCCAAAACGCCTATCGTAGAGGTGAGGAAGATGTAGGTGTCCATGAAAGCATCTTCCTTGTCTGTAACACTACGGAAATGTGGACAATCAATTAGAGATGGTTAAATTGTAGTTTCGCGGTTTAATGAAAGGTATATGAAGCTGACAATGTCGCAGGGAATGCACTTTTTCTATCGATAAATATTGGGTGAAAGCTCATGTGACTTTGGAGTCTTGAAATGATAGCAACTTGAGAAACTTTTATTCAATTTCTGTAAGAATCTAATCAAAATTTTTTTGCAAGTAAATAGAGATTATTTTTAGTAGTTTTTATAAACAAATGAGCGTATCGTTGGAACTACGGATATTACAGTAAAAATATACAATACAAAAATGTTCCCCAGTAAATTTTGCATAAAAAATGTATACATTTGTTTTTTATTGGAAGAATAGATTCATAAGCACAACAGATTGTGTCCAATGGTTCCTGCTTCGATATACTGAAAAGTATTATGGTCATAAAAAATGTATATATTTTTTTTGAAAAATTCGGTAAGGCACGTTTTCGTGTTCCATATGTTTTCTTATAATATCAGTAATCTCAGAGATATGTTCATTTTTTTATAAAAATAATTAAAATATTGTTTATTTGTTTGAAAAATATTTACCTTGATTAGATTTTTACGTAAATTCAAAATTTTCAGAGGGAATAATAAAAAAGGAGAAACGAAAGAAACTATCGATATATATCGAAATTATCGAAAAGCGTAAGACCGAAACCGAGGCGACACGAGCCAGTGTGGCGGAAAAGGGAAGTGCGCGTGCGCAGCACGCCCCGCCGGACTCGTTAGGTAAAAAAGGGAAATACATCCCAAATTTCTCGATTATGGAACTTGCATACACTAGCTGGCAACACACATACACATCCAACGACTTATTAATTAATACTTTCTCACCTTGTCCAATTAGAAACGAAGCTTGGACGACGCAATATGATTTCTACCTCCGACCTTACCAAGTCTATACCTACAATAGAACCTTCACTTTTTCTATCCACGCTTTCTTCAGCTGCGCCTTTGAAGGGTTCCTCGTAGTCCACTGAAGGCTTCCATTCTACATCTTCATCCGTGCGATCTTCTTCAAGCTTCTGCCACAACTTGTTGATCTTATCTATTACATCTTGCGGTAATTTTCGCGAGCGCGATCTGTGCAGAATGAGGCGGGGTGCTGATTCTTTTGCGAGCACAGTGCGGTTGGCTTGTTCCCCTTGGGAAGTCGACTGCTCCACAAGAAGTGCTCTATCCCTAAACTCCTCTGCCTTCAGGCCATGCCATTCGTCATCAGTTGCTAGGAAGTATTCTTTTTTATGTTTCCATACTTCCTTGCAAAATTCACGCATCTGGAATTACAACAAATTTTTCGAATAACTTTTGGTGACTAATTAGCAATTGTCAGATTTACCTGGCATATTTCGGCGCTAACATTATTGAAGCACCAGTAATTCGACGACAATCCGCAACAGTTGAAACCGGGAATCTACGATAAAATTTTAAGTTAAAAAAAACAAATTGTGAAGTTTTTTATACGAAGGGTTTACCGAAATAACGAGTTCTACAGTTGTCACAGCTAAAACACTGATTGCAACTGAAAGTTTTAATTTCTTCATCCTGGACAACTATAAACGACGTTTTGAGTAAAATGTGGGAAGACTATGGTCGTGCAGAGATAATGTTAACGACTTTGAATCGCCAATGATAAAGATAGTTCTACATCAAATTCGAAATTTATTTAAGTGCTGGTTAGCACAACTGATAAGAATTATTTGAATAACGGCACAAAAAAAAATTAATACAGGCTGTTAGCAGTGCTTGTAATTAGACAGGGTTTTGATAACGTAATTGACAGTTTGCGTCTCTTATCTTCCTGAAGTTCTGATTGAGGGACACTTAGGTAGACGTAAAAGTACAACGATTAAAGTTCTTTATCTGTTTTCAGAGAAAAACAGGTGAAATTTGGGGAATTTTGTCGTCTCCAAACTCTACATTCGTACTCGCTTGACGCTTGATTCATTTGCGTAAAATATTTTCTCGTGGAGTCCGACCGATGGCAGAAACATTCCGTGTGTGCTATCGGTGGTACCCAAAGGTGAGACTGCGAGGCCGGGCGGGAACCTAACGTGGGGGGGGGGGGGGGGGGGGGGTCATCGTAGGCGCTCGTTTCTGGAGGTTTACCCTCTGTTTAGAAATGGTTAAACGTCCACTTATGGAGCGAAGATACTGGTCCCCGAATCGGACCCATTTCCAGGGAGAGGTCTCTCCCTGGAAATGGGTCCGATTTGGGGACCCAGGAAGTTTAAAAATGGAAGACACTTTTTCACCCACTTGCCACATATCTTATATGAGAGAAAAATTATTGATTAATCGATCCAATTTTCTTTCGGTTTATTGTTTATCGCGAAGCAGCTCAGAGTGCAAGTGAGTTTCACATTCGTTTAAGTCATTTTGAGCCTCGCATATCTTTTAACTTAACGCTTCTGCAGTGTTTCATTTGCTGTGTCATCCTTGCGCTAAAGTGCACGGCTTAGTTCAGTTTAAAGTGTAAATTTGTTTATTTATGATTTCTGGTTTTATGAAGATCATTTATTTAGGAGCGGAGGTGTGCAATGAGATGAATCAATCTGAATTTGGAAAGTACAATTTTCAGTAATTGCCATTTGATTTGGTAAATTCACCAATTCGCTTCATTGGCCTGTTATAATTTTTGGGAGATAGGGGAGGGTGGGGCAGAACGGGTTTTTTTTTTTTTTTTTTTTTAATAATTGAGCAGAAAAAAATTAATCTCATTGTATATGTTCGCTGGTGAACCCCATGGCAGAGGAAAACATTAATCAATATTTTATTTTTACCCTGAAGATTGTCAAAGGGCGCAACACTGGGAACGTATCTTCAGGGTTCAGTGACCTTCTGCAAAGACGAGGCGAGAAAAAAAGTCGACTGTTACACGTTCAAATATGTCTTATCAGAGGCGGCTAAAAAAGTACCACAGGTGGTGAAGTCTGATGATGAAAAGGTCAGCAAATGGGAGGAATACCAGGATACACTGAGAGACATGAAGTGCACTTGGCTAGCAAAATTAGGTAAATCATTAAGATTATTTTTTTCAAAATGAGGTGACAAATATCAGACTTTTACCATTTTTTTTGAAACATTTCATTCACTCTGAAGGACTTTTAACTGAAATTGCTGTGAGACATTGTGCAAAATCTTATCATGGCAAAATAATAATTTAATTGCAAAATCAGTGGAAAACTGACCCAATTCTTACTTTTTAACTATAACAACTCAGCTTGATTCAGTATAAACCCACCATGCTTTAATTGAAACCAAATTTTGGTTTTTATAATTAAGAAAAAAACGCGTCTAGTTTTATCAAAAAAATTATTTAACTCACGCTTTATTTTTATTTTTCCCAGCTCCATCGATCAGTAAGTCTATTCGTCGATTGCAGTTTTTTTGTGACTAGTCCCACGTTCTAATTGGGGGTACCCCAAAACTCCCACCCTCCAAAATATCAAATCCATAACACCCTACTGCAATATGTAAAAAAATAGAAGATCACATAAAAAATTATCCCTTGTCATTACGATTACAATTGTCCATAACAATCAAGTAACGGATTGGTTGAAGCCTGTGACATTTTGAAATATGATATTCTGGGGTGTGATATAGTGATTACGATGTAATGCCCTGGACCCCCTAATTCTCTCCCTAACTTCGTTATTTCATCACTGATGACACCGCCATTTCGTCTGAACCGGGATGCTCCGCCAGACACGAGAGATTAATGATCTTCCCCTATTTCAGAGGCAACGGAACACGCAACAGCTCTGTACAATGAGCTTCGCACAACTTATCCAGAGCATTTACCCGTCCACACTGCCATGTTAACCTCTCTGGACTCGCCGGAAGCCAGGCGAGTACTGCCCCACGATGATCTCAGCGAAAGTGCAATAAGCTTCGCCGATCAAATTATCGACGTCGCTGACAAAGTCATCTCCGCCATTGATCAAGATAAATTATTAGCTTTTTACGGTATGAAACACGATCAAAGACCCGATGCAACTAAGATCAAATCGACGATGGACAAACAGAGGAACCTCCTGATTGAGGCGCTCGTTAAGAAGGGCTGTGCTTACTCGAGACTGTATATTCATACTCGCAAGAGGGGCGAGACCGAAGCTGCCATGCATCTGTCCACTGTCACGCAAATCTGGAATGATGTACAGAAGTATGCAGAAGCGACTGATAACAAGGTATTGCTAGCTGATAGAACTAGTTTGTGATTTTTTGGCAATTTTTAAAAATTTTCTGTTGCCATACTCATGTGTAATTTGAATTTTCAAAGGTCCTCATCCTGTCCATGTGGCACGCACACATCAATAAACACTATGGACGTTATCTGAAACTCCTTGCGCGTTATTACGACGACAAACCACTCAGGGATATTGATGAGAAAATTGTGGAAATAACGAAAGTCGTGGGCTGGGATCATTGGTCAAGGCATACAAGTGGAAGTATACCAACGCGTCATTGTAAGGCATACAGGCCATTTTGAAATGTGATTTACTAATATATATCATCCATATTTTCTAAAGGAACCAACGATGAGAGTACGTTTCTCGTTTTGTTGAAGTGAAAATCTTTGGCTGATTGTCAAGACGAACACTTTGCAGAGTGGTGAAATACATTGACGCAAATGAACTGTCAATTACAAATTCTATCATTGAAGAAGACGATTATGAGAATTCAAGTTTGACTTCAGCAATGTGAAAACGTACTTTCTATCTGACGACGAGATATCTTGTTGCGATGTGCAATTGCTTTGACAAAATCACTCACAAGTGCCTATTGCAATGACCCACGAACGATCCTGTGAATTTTAACAATTGGAAGTGAAATTTTGTAATCAATTTTATCATATTAATACGGACATTTTCGGTAGATGAAATTATTTCGCAGTTCCGCTTTATCGACTTGAGGTGAATAAAATTTTAATGGCAAGTATACTGGATTTTTTCAATTGAGCTAGATACCCTTCATGCTCCAGGCATTATACTCCTGTGGAAAATTTTGGATAATCAGCGATTAATTTTTTTTTTTTTTATTATACCGATTGAATTAATGGTCAAAATAGTTCAAAAGCATGGCAAAAATCGGTGAGTTTCCCTATCGGCTGATGGTCAATAAAAAACAAATGGGAAATTGACGAAATTAATAGATGTTTAGTAAGTAAAAAATATGTTTATTCTCCTCATTCATGTCATGACATCATGCGAGTACCTACCAAGATACATTATGAACAAAAAATACTATGCATATTGATGTCAATCACATTGATAATTCCCTCTACAGTTATTTTCACTTTAATCTTCTTTGTAATTATGCATAACTTGTTTAATGGTACGAAGTATTTTCCGTGAATAAATCCCTCGTAGATTCATGAAAACACCATTGAAAATTTTTCCCTTATGAATCTCCAAGGCCGTTTTTACATGTGCAAATGTGCAACACTTCAAACAAATTTACATGTCTCAATTCATAATTTTGTACTAAATTTCTCTCATGTTTTCTTTTCTCCCCAATATATTTATTTTTTTCAATCACAAGACAATTTTGGATCTCAAGCTATGCCGTTGCCAATTAACAATCATAATAATAAATTTACAATTTTCAGGTTGATAATTCAAAGGCTACACGAGGTTCAAAGTGCATTATCCAAATAGTTTGTAAGCAGTGAAATGGTCAATTTGTTGCAAACAATTTTAGTTGTTGTCAATATTCTGTTGAATATGTCATGGTGGAAAAGAGAAGGTCTTATGATTTTTTTTTTGAGTCTCCATTGCTCTTGACGAAGTTGTGCCACCCAATGAATACATCAAGAAATCCACATAAAGCAAATTGACCAATTCGCAACATATTTCGCCCTAAACCAATCTAGTTGGTTCGAGTGCAATGATTTACAGTGTTGGTGAAAAATGAATCCTCTACACAGGATTATCTCAACATTAGTGCAATGCAAAAACAAAATTATGAATGAATTTTCCCCATGAAAATATACATGAAGATTTAATAGCAGGTGACTTGACATTTTTGTTGATCGCCTGGTTATTTATAAAGATCCATTTTTATATGGATGTCTAAAAAAAAAAGGGTTTTTTTGAGATTTTTGTAATTCAATATTCAACGAAGGAATCGACTCGCAGAAATCTTGAGTGAATTGGTAGACTACGATGAGGGCACTAAAAGAAAGAAAAATAACTCGAATTGACAATATACTCAAACATCACACTTTTGAGTTTCCCTTAAAAATGCCCATTTTCCCACAGATCCCAATGTACCCCTTCCCTATAAAAATTTCAGACAAATCGATATTCCATCGTTGATTATTGCCTCCTAATATATTTCTCCCAATTACATATCCAGAATGGTCTGGCCTATTTGCTCCCCACAGAAAATCGCAGTAATCAGAAAATAAAGTGATAAAGTAGTAGCTTATAGCATGAGATAAAATTGTACAAAAAATCTAAAAATTCTTACAATAAACTACTTAAAAAATTATCCAACCACACACGCCCTATGATTACACACTTTTACACTTTATACAAATTTTACGCTCCCCAAAAAATTATCTCATAATCAATAACTTTCATAAACCTAATTGTAACACTGATTCGATACAATCCAAGGTTATTTTGTTTGTTTTTTTCAATAATTGAATTGATGATTAAAATTCGATAAACGCTTAATTGCGCTATCGATTGCGTTGTCAGACATCAATTTGTATATCACTATCGTCAGCTTCACTTTCCGTACTTACAATTGCATCTTCTCCAACGAGCAATGCTGCAGGAAGATTTTGGGGAACATTGTCAATGTCCAAACGAGGTGTTGAGTAAACATTTAAAACTTGAATTGTCGTTGGTGATGTGGCAAGATGAGGAACTGTGCTCAGTGGATCAGATGTCAACGTGTCGCAATCCAAGGGTGTTGAGAGTTGCAATTGAAGATTGTGAAGTTCTGGGATGTGAGGTCGTATCTGAAAACCACAAGGGAGAATCTGTTGGCGAGCCGTATTAATATTCATTCTTTCTTTGGTTCCCAATTTAGAAATGATGATAATTGATCATTCAAAGTAGTATGGCAGAGTAATGATCAAAGAAAATATGTCCGACGAGTGGACCTGAAATTAGATTTCACCGATTTACTGTCCATTGGTGTTCGAAATGTATATTGAAACAAATTGTGTGTATCGAATGAACGAAGAATTTGTTGTTTCGAATCCATTCGTCCCCGTCAACAGCTAACTACCGTAGCGCCACACCACACCTGCGCGCGCAGCCTATTTTGATTGCTACAACTTTTACTTCATCAAACGATCAATTCGTAATATCTCAAAATTTGACTCTTCCCCAAGGGTTGGGCTGTTAGTGATCGTGAAACGATGATTTGATGAAGCTTAAGGGTCTCGCCACTTGATAATTTTTTGATCATTTGATCATGCCCAGCGCGTCGATGGGAGTGAACTGCGCGCGCATCAATTGTGTGGCGCTGCGATCATCAGCTTTCGTCAGTTCTGTCACGAAGTGGTATAAGCATTTAAGTCGCGTTACCTTGTCATTGAAAATTAGGTAACGAAGTTTAATTTCTATACGCGTTGCTGAACAGTGGAAAACTTTAGTATTCAACTCAGCTAAGCTGAGTAAACATACAATTCTTGGTTTTTTTTATGTTTTGTTGTTCGAAAACCTGCAATCAAAAGGATTTCATTCAAACTGAACAGTTGCATTTTTGTTTCTCTTCTAATGAGCTAGTTACATTTCGCAGATAATAGTTATTACTCTAATCTACATTAAACTGATCTACGTACATTATATTAGTATAGTAGATTATTGTTACGCTTGACTGAAATCGGAGAAAAAATCTCCGCTTTCAGATGAGCTATGTCCATACTACTTTGAAGAAGCAAAAATAAAAAAATAAAAAATGAGGCGCAATTAGAAGAAGAGGCGACATGCATCGTCTCAACAAAATTTCAATGCGTTAATCTATTATTGGTCAGCTGATTTTCGTGCTTTCAAGTTATATTACTGTGATTTTCAAAATTTCAGTAAAAACCCGGCGACAAAATTTGGAAATTTTGAGTCAACTTAGAAAAGCAAAATAAATATTTTTCCAGATTTCTCTGTCGACTAGTTTGATAGTTAGTAAAATGGGGACGAGGACTATACACACAAAGTTTAGAGAGTTCCAGATTTTCACAAAGAAAATAAATTAGCGACAAAATGGTGACAGTACCCAAATACCAGAGTCTATGGGAAGCGTATTCTGAAGAAATTTGAAGACTCTAGAGTTTTTTAAAAATTTGGTGCTCCTCTGCAGCCAAGAAAACAATTTATCAATTATGTACAACTACCTTGAGCCCATCAGCTGTATGCGGATTTCTGCATCCCCTGCATCTGCACTCTATACACGGTTTACTCTCTACATAACACGGGCACCTTTGCCCGCAGCAAGTTAGCTTCCCAGGTATTGCAGTTGCATTACCACATCGGCATCCTTTCCGTTTACTCCGCGTGGAGCTGGATCGTGGCTTTTTGAAACTTGCAGAAGACTATCAAAATAGAATGAAAAATTAATTTCTATGAATAACAGTGAAAAAAAAATTTCAGCAATTCCCTCATATGAGACATTTTACAAAAGCCCTGCACAATCTGGCCTCTATATTTCTGTTCTCTCCAATTGCTTCATAATTAAATGAAAGTGAATTAGGAATAGATGATACAGATTTTAAAAAATCCTAAAAATTTGGTTCATTTTCTATAGAAAATGTGAGGTTCGACTTCTTCGAGAAATACTTCCTCATGAAAAGATCATGTCAAATTGTTTGTAGCAAAACACTTTGTGAATTTATGTTTGTTAGTCGTAAAGATAACAGACGAACAACTTAAAACGAGATTTTTCATTTTAATAAAATTGGGAAGAACGACAAGTAGGGGCAAACTGCGCTACAACTTTTTTTGAAATGTCCTATATACGGTGCAAATCAGTAGTAACATTGAGGATCGAATGCAGCCCACTTATATATATAGCTGAGTTTTTTGTGAATATCTCGCGATATTCAAGACGTATCGAAATTTCCGAAAAGACTCTTTCATAAGGCTAAGCGAGATCTTTACAAAAGTCTGTATAAAAATTTCAAGTTCTAAATGGACTTGCTACGATCTATCACGTCACTACTAAAATGTCAATTGTGCATACATAAAATTCGGCGCAAAATGTGACCAAATATACTTTGTATATGGAGCATTCTATGCTAAAGGAGACACCATACCTTCACGCCTTGGGGGGCTATTCTGACGAAAGTAGGCACTGTTATATCCAAATTTATCCAATCATCAAAATTGGTATTCTCAACTCAAAGTAGAATTAATAAGTAGTATCTAGTTATTAGTAACCAAATAATAAAATATTAGAAATATTAGCACTCAATTTAGTTCATTCCACATCGACTCATCACTCATCGCAAAAGTTGCGACACTATTGTGACATTAACTCCTACCTTCACAAATAAAATTCTGAAGAGAATGTCTGGTTTAGCAGAGAATCCCTATACGTTCCCCATATGTTTTTTTTTGCACCAGATAATAAGCTATATGTTTAAAGTGTGCATGCAGCCATGTCACGTGAAAAATCTACTCATAACAGTGAAATGAAGGGCATTAGTTTCAACAAGTATTGGGAGCAAAATGTGACACGGTGGTTAAGCTATTAATACAAATGCCAAATATTAATTTGATGATTCTGTGGGGATAGAATTACTTTGCTGCCCTTCGAAGACTTTTTTGGAGAAGTAGTTCCGTATGAAAGATGTGAAGATGGAATGCATTTTACCCCTCCTACATTTGTCCTTGTTCCGTCATTCTGCTGGCTCATATCAATGTCCTCAACTGCTGCTGCTTTACGCTTTATTGTTATTTTATTACCCGAGCCAGCATACATCACAGAGTATATGGATGAGCCATTTGAGACGGTTCTAATTGCAGGTGATTCTAGAGGAAGAGAAATTTTAGATTAATTAATTGGGTAATTAAAAAAAAAAGTGGGTTATAAGGTTTAGTCATTCTGAAAAAAACTGTTGAGGCTTGTTTTATCATGAGTCTCTGAGAAAAACGTTGTTATTGTAATTCTATAAGATTTCAAGGTCCTCTATTTCTTGGTCACAAAGTCGAAGGGTCGTATCTTTTTCATTCCGAAAATGTCAATTATTTTTAAATGTCAATTTATTGCATATGTCAATAAATGAAATGTAACGAGTTTGGCAAAATCGTTACTAGCTATTCCTTAGATTGTAATTGTTTTATTTGTTTTTTTTCCTATATATTAGTCGAAGGGAATACCTCTATATTCATGATCAATACCATTCTTGAATGAGAAGAATGAGAAGAAAAAATAAGTTTACAATTTTGCCGAGTGTGGGAGAGATGTAGAAAAAATTAAAATAGCTGAAAACGAAATTTCCATAGTTTGGTATATTTAACAAAAATTCCGGAATTTTCAAGAATAGCCGACATGCAAAGTTCAGCATTGAGCTAACCTCAAAATGTAATTTCAAACAATTCGTCTCTTAAAAAACGACTAGGGCCCTCGAAATTTTAACATTCTTTCTTAAATGTATTGAATAACAAATTACCCACAATTTATGGATTCAAATAAAAGTGAAATCTTCCATATAAATAACTGACTTTAAAATTCTAAAAGCCCTAAAAAAACAGTGTTCAATTATATAAATTTATAAAAAGAATAACGAAAGGTATCCAAAAAGTCCTCAAACTTTCTGAAGGTACTCAAAAATTTATCAAAAAAAAAAAAAAAAAAAAAAAAAAAAAACCCGACAACGTCAAATCATAATGATCTATAAAAAAAATAATGAGAAATTATTTGACGTAACTCCCGAAACTTGAGTCAAAAATTTCTCCCAGCCATTCAACAATAATTCCTCCCATCCAAAAAAATAATGGACAATTACCAGGTACACTTTGTGAAAGGGTTTCACCAGTTTGAATAGTATTGCCCTGTGTCTGTGTGGACGTAGTGCTTGTGTAAACAAATGGTAATATGCTATAAGCAGACTTTGATAATCCGGCATTGCTCTTAAATTCATCTTTAAAACCACTGCCCTCCTGAATGAGCTCCATGAGACTTCCAGCTCCAACACTTGACGCTCCATTAGTGGTAACATTGGAAGACACCGAAACTATGAGATTCCTGTAAATACTAGTGCTTGTAAGATATTCGCACAGTTTTTTATAGCACTGCAATAGTATCCTCAGTTGTACATTCTCCACATATTTGTCATAATCTTTGCACCAACCGCACGAGGGTTTTAATTTTTTTCGCAAACCACGACAGCAACGGCACACGTGATGTTGACAATTTGTTTCAGTTGGTGTATGTGGCTCAATAAGTAAATTTGAACAAACTGTACAGCTCAAACTTTGTCGTAAATATGGAACAAGTCTGTACAAATCTGTCCAGGAATTTGGGTCCTCAGAGTCGGCTTGCAACACTAGACGACACGTAGACACATAAAGACTTGTTGCATTCATTTTTGGGCTTACTAATCACTGTATTACGTTAAATTTTAACCAACATTGCGCTAATCTAAAGTCTAAACAAAGTGTTAGGAATTAAATAAACAATTACGAAATAATTGGCCCTAAACATTTTACCCAACGGTATAACCATCCTCTCGCACAAACAAAACATCCGCCATATTTGAAAGTTTTTTTTTGCGGAGTATTATTTCCATGGAACTGTGGTGCGACAGGAGTGGGGGTAACGGGGGAGCCAATGGGAGAGGAGGTGGCAGGGCAAGGTGGGTTTTCAAACATTTTTAGAGTCAAATAATCGACTTTCTATTTGTGAAATTATATCGATGTTTTGAATTCGACGAGGGTGCATACCGTTGAAATTTCCCGCGCGGCCCTCGGCGGAGAATTCAGATAATTTTGCAATGTAATTTATGAGACAAATATTGATGTGTCAGCGTAGTGAAACGTCTCTCGTCAGCCATACTTTAATGACTTTCAAATAGTCGCTGCAAAATGGGGGGGGGGGGGGGGGTCCCTGACTGTTTTGTTCCCTTTTCCGCACTCAAAGTAAAGTGTATGGTATGTCACGTGACAAGCTGTGTGCGCTACAGCTACACACGTGTACGTTCCCGTGTATAGGATGGAAGCCATACATGGCAGACACTATCTAAAAATCCATATGCGCTAACATTGTTTGAAAACACGGTTTATAATTTTGTATCACGTGGTAAAGGTTCGACTTCATTCGATTAATAATATCGACGGTAAGACAAATATTCCAATATGGTGGACTCCAATATGAGTTATCCGAAAAAAAGTGAATTATTTTGGGAAAAATGTCAAGTGTCCCCCATGCCCATTTTCCGAATCACTCTTCCTTCACTACTTTTTGAATTCATTGAATGCCATGCCGCCGATACATGTCGATTCGCATAATAAATATCGATATTGATACCTATCGATAGTGGCAGAGAACCCACGTGTGCCCGGTGAGGCCCGCAAACCTGCAAAATAATAACAGCAAATCTATCTAGTTTTGTGGATCAATGTGCAAACTTATGTAATAACAATAACGACTGGTTAGCAATTGGAATTATTGGTTATTAAATACAGATCCAGAAATGTGGCCGAGAACTTTGTTGAAAATGGGAGTAACTACTTCAAAACGAATAGGATGGAGCCGATACGTATTTCTCCGGAGATACGCAACAGGAGGAGCTGGGGACGATGGGCAAAAAGCTTCAGAGGCGGCTTCAAAGGTGACAGTTTTGAAATTGTGGATTAGCGTCTAGCATCGAGAAAAAAATATATGAACTGAATTAGGCTACATCAGGTTTCAAAGTGGTAAATTTGGCGTGGAATGCCCCATATATATATATATATATATATATATGGAACGTACAGTGTTTGTGTTTTACTTATGCACGGGTTTAAACACCTGATGCTGCATCCCCAAACAGAGATTTGACAGATATTGGATACGAAAAAAACCGAAAGATTGCACTGAAATGTAACTTTGCCAAGTATAGATTTTTTTCCAAAGATCCACTGTAAGAAAAGAGTGAGCAAATTTTTGTAAAAAAAAAATACGCAATTTGCACTTCTGAAAGATTATTAATGGTATTTACAGGTGACAGAGATGTTAGATGATGCAGCGAGTTTCAATGAGATGCAGGACCCGTCCTGGCAAACGTCCCCGTACCCCCAAACCGCAGTTATTCCAGGAACAGAGAAGAGAGTTCCGCAAGACCCCACCGAGTTTTCGGTTGTCATGTTCCCGGGTCAGGGTACGGTGAAAGTTGGCCACGTTGACGACTATCTGCGCTTCCCGAGGGTTCGTTATGATTCATGTTGATCCCCAAGTTAATTATAATTATTTGATCTACCGGGTCTCACTGCAGGAAAATGAGGGAGGCCAAGTTACCGTATTTTCACTCAATTCAACTACCTTAATTATTTCCTATTCTATAAACGTCAATTGATATATGCAGAATTGACTACGACAAAATTGAAAAATTCCTGTAGATTTGTGTAGCCTCATAATCACTTGTCCTTTTGAAATTCTTGATAAAACCTCAAATTTTAAAACATCTTGTTGGTGAATTAATAAATGCACTTTTTATTTTTTTTTATTTTCAATTTGATTTGTAATAAATGAAATTGAATGACCAAAAAGTGATGGTAAAATGCAATAGGAAACTTGCATGTTTTCAGTTAAAACCCCCCAAAAAAAAATCCACCCATCAAATGCTCCATCTACATGTCCTTTATTTTCAATTTAATCCTCATTACAGGTCAAGGAGATATTCGAGATTGCCAATGAAATTCTGTCTTACGATGTGCTGAAGATCCTGCAATATGGGCCTAAAGAAAAATTGAATAGATGCGAATTCAATCAAACAGCGACATTGGCATTATCGCTGGCAGCAATAGAGAAACTGTGGGAGGAAAGGCCTAGAGCTGTTGAGAATTGCAAGGCTGTGGCGGGTTACAGCATTGGGGAAATTGCTGCGCTTGTCTTCTCGGGATGCATCAGCATGGAGGACGGTTTGAGATTGGCGGCTGTCAGGGGTGCTGCTATGCAAACTGCTTGTGATAAGGAGCCGCAGGGCATGCTTTCCGTTTACTGCAAGCCAGTTTGCAAAATTGGAGAGGCTTGTGATGCAGCAAAAAATTATGCCATGGATCTGGGAGTTTCCGAACCGATTTGCAGGTGTGTTTTTGGGGGGAAATATTTTGCAAGGATGTAACTAGTAACAAGTAATTTTGCAGCAAATACACTGGGCCATATTCATGGTCTGTTACAAACGAGCAATTCAATTAAATCTGATCATGACCTGTAATATCAAAAGCTAAATTATGACTACTGCAGACATCTGATGTGTTTTCATTTCTTTCAGCGTTGCAATTTATCTTCATCCGCAAACAAAAATCTTAGCTGGCCATCTTCAAGCTCTTGACTACATCGAGAAAAACAGCGTTCAGTTGGGATTCCGTCATTTGCGAAGATTGCCAGTGTCCGGGGCATTCCACACTGAGCTAATGCAACCTGCAGTGAAGTCATTCAAAAAAGCACTGGACAAGGTCGACATAGACAATCCACGAGTGAAAACATTCTCTAACGTCACTGGCAAGCCTTACCATTCCGCTATGGACATCAGAAAACAGCTTCCAAAGCAAATATTCAAACCTGTTAAATGGGAGCAAATTCTTCATGAAATTTTCTCGAGGGAGCAGGGAGCCAGTTTTCCTAGGGGCTTCGACATGGCTAGTCCTGGAATTATGAAGGGAATTTTGGCTAAAGTTAATGGCAAAGCTGCAGAGTCCTGTTTCGTCATTTGAACCGTCGATGAAAAAGACCCTATAATAAAACATGGAAAATGTTGGACATAATATAAAAAAAAAAATAATTGAGAAATTTCATTCCGAGGTAAAGAAAGGTCCAATTATTGTACTCTGAATTTTAAATACAGATTTATTAGTGAGTGTGTATTGATGCAAACAAAAATGGCTCTGCGTGACAATATTATGGCATTGGAACATTTATCATATTTTTTTATAGTTTCTAAAAGTTCGTTCGTAACTGCAAAACTTTTATAGACTAGTTATGCAATTATGTTTCAATATTTGTGCTGTAAAGAGAGAGAGAGAGAGAAAAACATAGTGTTAAGGCGTCAGAGAAATTCGTGTGAGAAATGTTCATAGAGCGCCCGCTGACGAATTATATTTCTATCAATTAAAAAATCATCTATTGGACTTGAATAAAATTGTAATTGTAATTTAAAAATGAAATTCATTTGGAAATTTGTCTTTTACTCTCCGTATACCTATAATTATTGAATACAGTGTAAAAGCTGTTGATTAAAAATGAATAAAAATACTCTGATAAATACAAATCTGAAATAGCTGTCGTAGAGACATTGATAATAAAAAAAATTGTTGGCTAAATTACATGATTATAGTCATTTGATATTTTGGCAAGTATTGTTATTATGATTGGAATTGACAACCAGTCGAAATGAGCAAAAGCATTATTTCGGTAAATGTATTGTATAACTTGCTCAGTCTACGGCTATTCAATATATTAATCTCTCGTGTATATACTTCTTTCATCCATGATATTTAATATCAAATATATTAAAACTCTCAAATATCGTAATTGCATGTACGGAAATCAATTTGAAATACAGGATTTTTTCCTCGTGGGTCGTGTAAACGCGACATTTTTATCTTAGTTTCAGTTCCGCAAAACTGAAATATTTGTTAATATTTTTTTTTGTGAATGTCGAGTTGTCATTCTGAACGGCTATTTTTTTCATACGGTAGTGAAATAGTCAATAGGCTTAAATCGATTTTTACAAATTTTTGTACGATTGACATATATATAATTTCGGAAATTTGCAGAACCTTTAGATATTGAAAAACTAACAAAAAGATGAGAAAGACTTGGACAATTGGAGAATATTGAAAGTTTCAAGAAATGAAGAAATTGAAAAAAAATGTTTGATATTAAAAAAAATTGGAAAGTAAAAAAATTGAACTTTACAAATTTCCGAAATCTGATGAATTTCAGTTTTCTTTTTTTTTTTATTTTATATGGGTCATTTGTTTTATTCATCGACTTAAACCAATTCACCATTTCTCCCATTCAATAAATATCGTAAATTATTTCAGAAAAAAAAATTGAGAAAATGGAATACACTATGTGACGTTAAACGACGAGTTTGACGTTCGAAGATTTTTCAGAGGGAATGTCCTTACAAACTGCGAATGTGCTTGGGTTTGCGTACCAAGAGACAACACGAAGACAAGCCCAAGCTAAATTTCGCTAGTTGTGATAAACAAAGTGATTTCGTCGGGAATTCAATTTTCTCAGCGAAAACTTTGCTCGAGAGGGGAATCTCGTCTTCATGACGATGAATCAAAGTTCCATTCAAGTAAATCACGTTGGCTGCAAAATCCTCGGGGACCGTTAGAGTTTGGTAGGTGTATGTAGCTTCTCTCTCAATTCTCTGTAATGAAACGGAATAGAAATTAGGTTTAAAAATCCCAATCAGTGAATCAATGAATCAACAAATCAAACATTTTGCTCATATTAGAAACGGTTGTTTTTCTCTACTTCCATTAGCAACGGCTTTTGCTCTGTCTTCCATCTCCATACTTAATACTCCATATAATATAAAATAATTTAGGAACGCTGTTGGCTAGGGAGCCGAAGAGGAATTAATTTTTGGAGAAGACAAAATGACCCATCAATCAATAATGCTGTAGTAAAGTGGTGCAACGAAGTTCACCTACCCCCAGACTTTTTTATACAAATCTCAAAAGTAAGGAAAGACAGTAAAATTTTCATGAAGTTTTTATAGTCACAATTAACATGTACAAAAACGGTTTTGTGAAGATTATCTGGGGTCTGGAATTTCACAAATACTGTAAGTGCACTTTTTCAGCCTACCACTTTGCTGCAGACATATTTCGTCGGGGCATCGAGGAGCTTAATTCGGGGCAATAAAATTGTGAGGGATCACATTCGTTGAGGTAATACCTTTAATGCCTCTTGACAGTCTTTTCCAGCGCCCACACACATGACATCAGGCCCCGCCATTGTAACTAGACCCTTAAGACGCTTGCTATCAGCCACCTGAACAGAAACAATTCTATAATGTCTTTTAATTATTTTTAAATTTCATAACGTTGCTTCCCTTGAAAATCAGAAAACTTAGTAATTTTGTGTAGCTTGCAGAAGTAAAATACACGATTCTCACGAGATAACAAATCAATGGGTGATTTGTTTTAAAAATGTCAACAACTTCACAAATTAAAAAAAAACGTCTCATAACTTTATAAAGTTGAGATTTTTATGTAACATTGAAAACTCGAATATTTCCAAATCTTTGTAAATTATCAAAATTTTCAAAACTTGCATTATTTTTCCTCCGGCACCGCTAGTTTTCAATATTGAAGAAAATCCTTCGCCCTATATTCTGCTTATCGCATCTTTTTTAATACTTGTAAATGCTTCGTTTTCCACGTCAATGCTCGAGGCGTATCTAACCAAGATATACTATCTCATATAAAAGTCCAAAAAAATAATTCGTCGACATTTGGGTCATTGACGTTTTTTAAAATCGGAATAGTGTCCAGTTTACCCACTCGCTGCCCTCCTTACCTTAATAGGCACGCAAGGGTATTCGGGAAATGCCGCAGCTACTGCACGTGCCCCTGCCTCATTTGTGAACTGCGAGAGTCCCACGAAAAATTCTCTTCCTGTAAAATGAAATGGATGAATGAATAAGAAATTCATAACTCTTCATTCGTTCTCCCACATTTCTTATAGTATTTGATAGTTTCAGGCACTTCTGAATAGTTTGTCATTACTTTATCATATTACGAATGGGAAAATTTCACATTGTATTTCAATGGAATATTCTTAAACTAGAACTTCATGTAGAAGAGCAAAGCTGAAACGGCAATTTTCAGACAAATGGCAATTATTCTAGTTCAGCATTTTACTGTAATTTGTTCGGCGCAGTAAAAGTCAAACCTGTGAAGAGAACATCACCACCGTCAAGCCTAGCATTTTTATCTGCAATTTCCACCAGAGGGATTTCCAACTCCTTTTTCAAAACAGCTCTGATAGTCTCGATCTGTAAGCAGAATAAAAAACTTTCATTATTTATTTTTACTTAATTTTCAAAATTATTTTTCCAACCATTTCAGCCATTCGACACAAAATGGTGATGAATTTCAGCTAACTATTCATTTGTTACGAACCTAATTTTTTTATTTATCCATGTATTAACTTTCTGGTAGGTAAGAGGTTCATAAAATTTTCAATTTCTTATAATGCATTACTTCCCAATTTTGAGATAGTGTAATACAATCAACAATGAGGCCACTGAGGGACAGATGAATGCTTTGGAAATGTATACATAAACGAAGTTTCATCACTCTTGATACGCTTGAATTAACGTTACTTCCTATATGTGTGAATTCGCCCCATTAAATTGGCTCCAAAACAGTGTAGGAGTGACTGCATTGTGAAACTAAGCAAATTTTTTCAGTACTCGAAGTTAAAAATGGAGTAGGGTCGAATACTATGGAACTTACATTAAGGGAGCTCATTCATTGAGGAAATTCAATGGTTCCTAAAAATTGATATTCACAAAAAATTCTTACATTCCAAATTGGACTGCTTCTCCCAAAATTAAGAATTAATTTTTGTTCTCATTGATTGGTATTTTAAAAAATGTATTTTTTTTTGAAAATTAATTTTTCTCATGAAAATTCTTTTCGTTTTCAATTATCAACATACAATGTTATTCTGAATTTATCATTCGTTACAATCTCACAATAATAAAATCAGTCATTTCATTAATTTCAAAAACAGTTTTTACATAACATACTTTACAGACAGAGCTATTATATACAAGCAATGTTTATGTACATGAGCGCGTATTTTTCTGTTTACCAACATTAACAAAGTTTGAAATCCAAATTAATAATTTTGACTTGTTATTATTTACCAGAAGTTCATTGAAATTTTTCTTTTCAAAATGCAATGAGATTATCCCGCCAAAATGGCAAATTTAAATTTTGTGACTGTATTGAGATACTCACTGTAAATTGGTCCATACTAACCCTTCTGCGTTTTAATGGGCCCTTACTACTTACTTAACTATCGATTGAAGCATTGTCATATACAATTGAACAATTCATATATATATATATATATATATATATATATATGTCTTTACTCAATGAATTACGAATGTCTACCTCGCAGTTAAACTCTATGTCCAACACGCAAAATTTACGCGCGCTTGTTTACCCATTACTAAAAAGTTAACTTAAAAAATTAAGACAACTATACATGAAATGTCAAACCTCTTTAATTCTTTTGGGCTCATTGGGTATTGCAATAAGGGCAACACCGTTACAAACAACAGCAATGTCCTCAACAAATGCGCAATCAGGAGACTCTTCATCTGCCGGCATTTCCACAAAATCAATGTCAAAATCACGTAACAGTTGAGCTAAAGCTGCATGTTGATCTCTAGCTTCATCTAAAACGACCTCGCCCTTCGTCTGCAGGGAATTTGGAATTCTGCATAACACTGCGTGTGTATAACGATGCAACGGCATTTTCTTAATTAAACCTAAATCGTTAATTGAGGAATTGATAATTGCGCTCAATTTGTGGAGTGAATTGTGCGCGGAGCAATTCACGGATGTTACTTGCACCGGACCAATATAGTTTTAAACGTCTCGCGTTAGTCGCAAACAAGATGAAATACTAAATTGACGCGTCGAACTCGTCAATTACCGGAGGCTCTATTTACAATTTCGAGGAGTAGGAGTAGTCCGTGTCATATCGACTCTTTGGCCAATCGATTTTGCGCTGTTGGATGCTCGACATTTGTATCATAGAAAATTCGAATGAAGAATCGATTAGTGCGGCGTGCTATATCGATAACATTCGATGTACATAAATGCGCCTGGATGTTGGTTCTAGGATATGTTTTTTAAATTTAAATGTTGAAAATGTACAATGTTTATAAATATCCTTGATGTATTAAATGCAAGCGCTTAAATGACTAAAAACAAAAATAAAATAGATTCAATAATGATAATTATCAATTTCAGTGAGTGGAAAAAAAACACAAATTTATTGCTCGTCGAATATCAAAAACCACGTGGTCACATTATATCGCTTTCAGAGTTCGATGCTGTTCAAATATCGAAATTCTTATGGTACCTATATAGTGAATGGATTTATAGCATGATGATGGAGCCACGCTATAATTCTCAACCGCTCTTTTTGGTGCGCCATCTGTAGAAAACGAGAAATGGCGATCCACAATATGCACTGCCCTGTTTTTACAGCAAGCCAAATGCCTGCGTACCCTCAACTCATGTTTATTATGTTTTCAACATGGTCTTCGATATCGAATTTCGGTGGTAATTGCGTTGATAGGGCTTTCACAGTTACGCCGATGGTTCACAGTAAATGAGTGAGTTCACATTCTAACCAAACACTCATTTTTCATTCAAAACAATACTCATTTATCTGGTGTTGTGGGTGATTTAACATTTCTTTTTTTACAGTAAATTGTAACCGCAATGGGCGAGTGAAATTGTGGAATTTCCAATGGATTAAGTTGCGCAAAATATTCTAGTTTTGATACATGACTCGTCATTGAACACTAGTTACAACATTCATATTATTTATTGGGAATTGGGTGAACAATTAATTCCAATTTTTAAGTTGGTTTAGTTTGCCGGAGAAAATTTAGGGGTTCCTGGAATTTTGTTGGTTAATTAAGGCTTGAATTGATCATTCATTTCAATATGAGGTGAAACGAGAATAACATCGAATCTGATTAATGTTGTAAGCATAGGATATTATTAAACTCTAATAGCAACACTGTTCATATGTCAAAATGAGCGAACATACTATTATTGAGTCACGTGACGATAATATATGTTATATCTCAGAAAGTTGGAGATGTCGAGTTTGTTTTTAAGAGTTTATGCAAAGTCTAGTTTTAAGTTGAAAGCTCGTTCAATTTAAGCATTGACTAGTGTTGTTGTTGAGCCGGAAACCAGTTCCTCTTAATTTTAGTTTATTGTTATGTGTGTAATTGGATGATTATTTTAATTCCTTTTTTTTGTATTGAAATGCAGGGAGCAGAATTTATTACCTTGATTATGACTGAGAACTCTGGAAGCATGGGACTGGAGGGTGGAATGGCCATCCCTCTACATCTCCAGAGGCTCGAGCGAAGCTTGAACGTTCAACCTTTCATGAATCAAGTCAATCACTTGTTCCAGGATCACTTGAGGTAAATTCGAGGAGTACCATAAATACCTGGTATTGTTCATTACAGTGTCCAAATAATTGTATCACAATTTGGTTTCCATTTTTCAATTGTCTTCAGTGTTGCAAGCGTCTTTCATCACTGCAGGCAAACTTTTTTTTGCACCCTATATCTACATCTTCGTAATTGATAGATCGAACAATTGTTTCGTAAAGAAAAAACCATGGAAATTAATTTTTCTGGGGAGGTATTTAACAAAAATTCGAACTAAAAGATTTTTAGTCAACTTTCTTGTATCCTTGAATTTTGGTTGTTTATAAACAAGTTTTTGTCATAGTTGTTTTTCATAGTTTCTCGAAATTTGAAATGCTTTTTTACCTTTTGAGAATCATTGTATTTTCTATTGTTTCTTGTGATTTTCTTCAAAAATATCCTCGAGTGATTACACCAATTTTTCTCCAGAATTTTCGCAATAATTCCTTTTATTAGTTCCAGGAACAAAAAGGAGTTCCTGCTCAAAATTATAGTTCTGCTATTTTTCTGTATTTTTTTTTCTAAATCGTTAGAAATCCAAAACGTAAAATTTTGCATGAATATTACATTTCCTCCTGCGTGACCTCTATTTGAGTACAGGCGAATTGAATTTATGGATCTTCAGGTATTGATTCTCCATGGTATAAATTGTTTGGTCTATATATCCAAATCTATCCATCAATTTTTTTTTTAATAGTCCCCTCGATGTGATGTATTCAAATCAATGAAAGTATACCTATCCGTTGATAGCGTTCGAGATATCGCATTTGCCTGCTTTTCGTTCACACCTAAATCAGTATCTATACTCTATATATATATATATATATATGAAAGAACAAGCAAATTCATCAGCGTCATCAATCAACGCACAGCTAAAACTACTGGAGATAGAAACATGAATTTTTGACAGTAGTTTCCTTTTGTGAAGTACCCACTCACTAAGAACGGATTTTTAAAAATTCATCCCCTAAAGGGGTGAACAGGGGTTGCCTATTCGCACTATTTTTGTGCTCTCGACATCTGAAAACTTGGCAGCTCTTTCGTTGTCTCTCGCACTGATAACACTGATAAGTCCTAAAATACCAATCGCAGGCATGGTATCAATGTGACTGCTTGAAATATGAGGAAATACAGAATGATCCCCTGTTTCATTGTACATTAACTGATATTTCTGATATTCATTATTGATTTTAGTGATGATGGAAAGTCTGTATCATCAGAATCATCAGATGGGTCCACGAGTTATCCAACTCCTGTTCATTCGGAAAAAGAAGGTAAATATAAGAAAGAATAAGCCGATTGAAAATATTAATAGAGGTGACAATGGTCGAGAATGATATATTGGAAAATCACTGACTGTCATTCTAACATTACTCATCAAAATCAGTTTATTAACTTAATAAAAACCATGAAACCATTCTCAATCTTCAAATTCCGTAAGTCTGTAAATTTCTCCTTTTTATCCAGAAGAAAGAATCAACAAATTGAGGCTATACAACATGGATTGTGTGGGGGAAGAGCGTAGATGGCTGCAGGACATACTGCTTAGTGACTCCTCGGACAGTTCAGAGTCAGGGTCTGACGGAGAGGCCCCAATAACGGAAGAGGATTTTCAGGTAGGAAATAAAAAGATTGGCCATTGTTCACATGCCAATAATAACATACCACGCTTCTCACCTTCCAGGACATGTTAAAATTCCACATTCTCCGTAAGAAGTACCAAGGTCGCTTCTACCAGAAGCCCGAGAACATCCAGTATCAGTATTACGGCGCGGGTTTGCTCTCAACGACCGACAGATTTCCGGAACACCAGAAGCTCATTGTCGGTAACAAGAAGCGAAAGGAGAAGAAATCTGATAAAAAGACGATAAAGGTGAAGAAGGAGAAGGCAGCACGTCATAAGGCGTCAGACATTCATCAAGAGCATGATTATCCCGAGGAGGACTGGGACAAAGTTCCACAAGATGGTGAAATTGATGAATCCGAACTGGATTCAATGATGCGACACCAGCCAAAGGGACGTGGCAGGAAGAAACACAATGCCAAAACCCCGGAAATGATGGCTCTCAAGCGACGCAAGATATGGATTATGATGTCCAAGAAAGAGCTTGGCAAGGTCCAACGAGCCAAAACGAACAATCACAAAGAGATGCTGATAAGTTGTAAAAAAGTAGCTCAACACTGCATGAAATACTGGCGGCAGAAGGCCATGCAGTCGCAAAAAAATATGAAGGAGACAATTTGGCGGGCGAAACGATTAACCCGTGAAATGCAATCGTACTGGAAGCGCTATGATAGAGTCGAGAGAGAAACTAGGAAACGTCTTGAGAAAGAAGCGGAGGAACAGCGTAAAATGGATGTTGAATTAATCGAGGCGAAGCGCCAGCAGCGCAAGCTCAATTTCCTTATCACTCAAACCGAGTTATACGCTCACTTTATGTCTAAAAAATTAGCAAAAGTCTCCGCCGATGAACAGATTCGAATATTGAGTCAACTTGATGAGGAGAAAAATCCGCGATTGATTGGAATTGATGATTACGACAGTGAATTGATGAAGCAGAAGGCCAAGAAGAATGCAATGGAAGCTTTTGATAACGAGCGAGCTAGGACAAGGCTATTCGATTCGGCTGCATCCTCGCAAGAGCTCCGCTTGAGTGATACACCGGAGAACTTGGAACATCCACAGCCAGAGATTTTCAAGGGTAACTTGAAGGGATACCAGCTCAAGGGGATGAACTGGCTGGCGAATCTGTATGATCAGGGAATAAGTGGAATTCTTGCTGATGAAATGGGTCTAGGAAAGACCGTTCAGTCAATAGCATTTCTCTGTCACGTTGCCGAACGTTATTCTCTGTGGGGACCCTTTTTAATAATTTCCCCAGCTTCTACCCTGCACAATTGGCAACAAGAAATGGCCAGGTTTGTTCCAACGTTCAAGGTCGTACCTTACTGGGGAAATCCCCAGGAGAGGAAGATCCTTCGTCAATTCTGGGATACGAAAGATTTGCATACGAAAGAGGCATCCTTTCACGTTGTGATAACTAGCTATCAGCTTGTTATAACCGATTACAAGTACTTCAATAGAATAAAGTGGCAATATATGATTTTGGATGAAGCACAAGCAATAAAGAGCACCAGCAGTATGAGGTGGAAATTGCTACTTGGTTTCAGCTGCAGAAATCGACTATTACTGAGTGGTACACCTATTCAGAATAGCATGGCCGAACTCTGGGCACTCCTCCACTTCATAATGCCCACTCTTTTTGACTCTCACGATGAATTCAATGAGTGGTTCTCCAAGGACATCGAGAGTCATGCAGAGAATAAAACGGGAATTGATGAGAAGCATTTATCTAGGCTACACATGATACTTAAGCCATTTATGTTAAGGAGAATTAAAAAGGATGTGGAGAATGAATTGTCTGATAAAATTGAGGTGATGGTGTACTGTCCTTTGACCACAAGGCAGAAGCTTCTCTACTCTGCTCTTAAGCAGAAAATCAGAATTGAAGATCTTTTGCATTATACTGTGGGTGGAGGTGGTGATACCACAACGACGGATAAAAATTTTACCTCTAATCTTATGAATCTAGTCATGCAGTTCCGCAAGGTCTGCAATCATCCTGAGCTTTTTGAAAGGAGAGACGCTAAGTCGCCGCTGTTTGTAAATACTGTGAGCTATCAAATGCCAGTGCTGTTGTTCAGGGATGGAATTTTGGATACTGCATTGCCATCTAAGCGTCATTTGCTGTACAATAAATTTTTCATTTTTGCGACAGAGTATATTCATCGGTCTTTGGCGGGAAATTCCGCCAGTTGCTTTTCATTCTTGAGGCTCATTGGTTGTTCTCCTATGGAGTTGAATAAAGTATTTGTTGGGGGAATTTTGTGGAAACTCTGCCATGCAACGATAATGGAGCGGGCAGTGAAGAGGAGGAGGTATTGGGAGGATTGGTCAATAGATAGTATTCCCTCAATTATGCTAGTGAAAAAGTGCGACAGATTGGCGGAGACAAATCCCAATATTTTTTTCACTCGGCGGATCTTTGAGGGCGAAGCTATTTACATTCACACATCTCATACTATTCACTCTATGGCAGAGACGATGGCTCATAGGATTTTGAGAAGCAGCAAACATCCTTCCAATGTAGCTCTGAAGTTCCCGAGGTCTCATGGGGTCATCAAACCGGAACTCGGGGAAGAATCCAAGTTGGTACTTCTGCCGGAACACAAGCATCACGAAAGGGCTACGGTTACAAGGTATTACCTGAATTATGAGTTCAAGTTGAGATCTTGCAATATGATATTTTGACGTTTTTTTTATTGACGCCAACTGATACGTTTGGATTTTTTTTTAATTTTATTTATTTATTTTTTTTTTAATATATAATTTTTGAGAATTTGTAATCTTTCGAAGAATCAAATAATTTTGAAAAATTAAAAAACTTTCAAAAGCTCCAGGAAGCTTGCTATCAGGAAGTTAATAATGGGCAATACTTTGTACTAGGCTGTGTCAACTGACGTCGTTACCTGGTTTTCTATGCGATAACAATCTGAGGGTTCAGGCGAGTCCCAAAAAATTGTACGTCAGCGATTCTACTGCAGCGTGCACCTGGAGATTATATGAGCAGTGTGGTGGAGCTTTTGGACAAAAGGTCCTGAAGATTGGGTGTGAAATTGCACTTCTTTCTTCACCTGAAGTCGAGCCCATCATCGGTGTTCCTGATTTTAGGACGGCTACTATGTTTGAGTATCAAGCGCCAGGAGGACTAGCGGCATGCACTCCAGTCAACGGGTGGTCTAATATCATTATCCCAGGTGAATTTAAGTTGCTCTTTCTAAACTAAATCATTTCTAATGCAGGGCATTGTTACTAGAATATTTTTTTTCTACAAAATCCTGAACTTTTCTAAAATTTTCTTCTCGACTTCTTCCTTTAGTTCCCTTATTTGGGAATTTTTCTTCTGGGTAATGATACTCTCGCCGTTTTTGGGCATCATCAGAAATAGATTTGTAGAATTGCGAAAAAAAAATTTTTAATTTGTTTTTTTTTTTTTAAGCAGAGAATCGCAAAAATTTTATCCTACTGAAGAAAATTTTAATATGGTTTATGGGCAATTGCTCCGTATTTTACGGAACAATTGCATCGACTGTTATTTTCCAACCGATTTGAAAGTAAATTTCAATGGAATGATATTCCCTTAAAATCAGGTGAACATTGTTGCAATTTCTTTTACATTCTATTATGTAGCAACATTTTGCTTTCCCTAAAGGAATTCAATTGTATAATTTGATGCACGTGGAGTCGTTTAGTAAGCTTTGGGATTTTCCAACTTGCAGATAAACAAACTCTGGTGACGGATGCTGGTAAGCTGTCGGTACTTGATAGCCTGTTGAAGCGACTGAAGGAACAGGGTCATCGAGTTTTAATCTACTCTCAGATGACGAAAATGATTGACTTGTTGGAGGTGATTATCTAGATATAATGTTAGATATCCTACAAAATATGTTATTATTTATTTGGAAAAAACAGTAGAGTATATCTATATATATTTCTCGTGGAAAATGCCTAACGCGAGAATAATTTTTGCCCAGCACAGGTGCCACGTTAGATGTTACATATAAAAAAAAGCATAAGGAACGATTTAGAAATTATATGAACTATCTTTAAAAAAGGCTTTGCCTTTGGAATTTTTGAAATTTTTCACATCTCGATTTTTTTTCCTCAAAATCGTTCAATTTTTCTAAAATTAGTAAAATATTGTATCGAAATATTGAAATTTTTCGATGTTATGGCATTTTGCAATTTGGCAAAATTCTTTATTAATGTACGTTTTTTTCCTTGAAACAGGAGTACATGTACCATCGAAAACACACGTTTATGCGTTTGGATGGCTCATCAAAGATCTCGGATCGTCGTGACATGGTAGCGGACTTTCAGAAAAGGTAAACTGGTTATTGTCATGAAATGAAACAATTAACGGACATTGGATACGTGACAATTGAATACAATGGCTCTTCTCCAATTTCCCCATCGATGCTTGAGGAGCACCAGTTTCTCGATGAATTATAATATGGTTATTGCCATGATAATATGCAATTCTCGGTGGGTGAACGGTCGGATATCGATCAGGCTCGTATTTCCCTGGCGCTGAGTTCGGTTAGCATGACGTTTGGGTGTTGTCAGCCGGGCGTAACTGATGCACCGAATCACTAATTGGCGAAACGTAACTGCACTCGAGGAGTACTTTCATAGCTCTTTTTTTATTCCTTGGAACTTCACTGCATTTTCCCTGATTAAAATATTCTCGAAATCCTTGGAATTCCTGAGTGCAGAAATGCTCACGAGGAAGCACCCAATCATTTTATTTAATTTTTTTTTTTAACTATTTATTTTTGAACAATATGCTTAGAGAAAAACGTCAAAAACTTGCCTTTGAAAAAACTTTCCTACATGAAATTTTGATGTGACAAAACGAAGGTTCATCCATTCTTGCGTGGTGATATGTCAGATAATTTTTTCGCATCCCTGATTCTTCATCACACCATGCAGTAAGCCTTAATTACACGAGGCGACCCCTTGCCTTATTTTTTCACAATTTCATGAAAAAAAGACGTCATAAAATAATCACCCAGTTCCCATCCAAATAATTTTACAGTTACATTACGTGCGCAAGCAATAACTCACTGACATAATGAGAGAAAAAAAAATAAAAAGGAGTGAAATAAAGCGGGAGTGCCGCCGAATCTTGAGCACGATCAGGCCGGGCCTCTGGCCGCTTGCCTTCCGTACCAGGGTGGAAAACCGTCAAGTGCATGAACGGAATACCCGAATTAATTTACATACAAATATAATGCTAGTTGGGTTCGTTGCTCGCACTGAATCTGCGTTTGACTTTTTTTGTTTTTTTGTCCATGTTTCAGGACGGACATATTTGTCTTCCTACTGAGCACGAGAGCTGGTGGCTTGGGTATTAACCTCACTGCTGCTGACACGGTTCGTATATCATGTTTTATTATTTTAATCTTGGGGACGGGCTCTATTTTTCACGGGATTTTCGAGGGGGAGGGTGAGGGGGGGGGGGTGGTGCTTGGGTGCATACACAGCTACGCCCTGGATGGGGAACGTTGCAGCCAAATTAACGGAGTTTGTTGGAAATTTTCTGAATTTTGCAGTTTTACTTAATCTGTGTAAATTTCCAAGTCTTTGAAATTTTGAATGTTTTCCAGATTTTTCACATTTTTCAAATTTGGTTTTTTCTTCATTTTTTTTTATATTTTGAATCTATTGTAATTTATTAATCTTCAATAACTCATAATGTTGGACTCTTCTTCAAACTTGCATCAAGCATAAAGACGGTCTTTTCCCCAAACTTGACTTTGCGCGAAGCGATTGATGCGCAAGACGCATTATGTAGACGCCACTTGAAAAATAAAAAAAAAATGCTTATCGAGCACATGAGGACCTCGTGAACATGAAGTTTTGAGGCTTATGGGGGTTTTAACGGTATCGCTGAGGCTTCGTACGGGAAATGAAATGAATATTGTTGTTACTGGTGGGTGTGCCGTGCACCAAACCGAAACCGTACCCTTTTTTTCCATTCGGTTTAACAACAACGTTGAGGAGTCACGGATAAACTTTTCGGCATTCACATTTATCGATTCAACAAATCTTATTCATTCTTTCTCAAGTTATACCTGTAACAGTGAGGGAATTGCCTTTCATCAAGTCGATCAATGAAAATGATGATAATAACGCGCACGAGATCTTCGTGATTTCTTTCAAATTATGCAAATGTTATGTAAGTGCTTGGTGAAGTATGTCCTGGAAGTTGGCGGCTCATAACTCGCCTTATATATTGTCGTTATTTTTGTTTTCAAACTCGACTATTCCACCCACCCATCCTCCCACCCACCCATCCTCCCATCCTCCCACCCACCCACCCATCCTCCCACCCACCCACCCACCTAACCATCCTCCCGCCCACCCACCCACTTATCCTGCCACCCACCCATCCTTCCACCCACCCACCTGTCCTTCTACCTACCCACCTTCTACCTACCCACCTTCTACCTACCCACCTTCTACCTACCCACCTTCTACCTACCCACCTTCTACCTACCCACCTTCTACCTACCCACCTTCTACCTACCCATGTTCCACCCATCTACCCATCCTTCCACCCACCTACCCACCCACTCACCCACTCACACAATATATAGCTCGATGCATCCATTTAGACAATTTTTTGGCTACAACCGTTCTTTAATAAACGTATTAGATTTCTGTAAAAAGGTTACAACCCAAATGAGAGGGGATCCGCTGTATTGCGATTGAAATCTATTTCTGCCTCAGTTGAAACAATCACTATGATATGCTTTCAGGTAATTTTCTACGACAGCGATTGGAACCCAACTGTGGATCAGCAGGCCATGGACAGGGCCCATAGATTGGGCCAAACAAAGCAGGTGACCGTTTACCGGCTAATTTGCAAGGGAACAATTGAGGAAAGAATTTTGCAGAGGGCGCGTGAAAAGAGTGAAATTCAACGTATGGTAATAAGCGGTGGTAACTTCAAGCCCGACACACTGAAGCCGAAGGAAGTGGTCTCACTTCTTTTGGACGACGAGGAAATTGAGGCAAAATGTGAGCTTCATAATTTTATTAATGCAGGGGGATGACTGCGCAACCAGCTCCCGTTTCAGTTATATCTTTGGTGTTTGTGAACTTCCTATTTTTCGAAGTTTTCAAATTTATGAAAGGGAAAATTTTTACGAATTTTTTTTCTTCAAAATTTTCAAACATTTTAAAATTTGTTTTTGTACTTTTTTTATTTTAATTTTTACGATTCGTTTTTTTGAAATTCAGATTTTTCTATAAATTTCATAATTCTTTGAAAAAATACCTCACGTCTCTATCAAATTTTTGAAATACCTAGTGTAATTTTTTCGAGTGGGGACCATTTTGAGGTTCTAAATTTTTTTCCACTTTTCCAAAATCATTAAAATTCCTAAAATTTCTAAACTTCTGAAATTTCCTGTTTTATCAACTTTCAAGTTTTTGAGTTTCATTTTTTTCATCAGAAAATTTTCAGAATTTTTGATTGTTTTAAATATTTGATATTTGGGGAGTTTTGGAAGACTACGTATTTTCCCAAAATTTTTTTGGGAATTTCCCAAAATTTCTACTGGGATCTTATTCAAGCTTCATGTAACATTTTATCTATGATCCTTTCCACTCCATGGATCCATGCGTCATGGCACTTTCTTTTTTACGTGAAATAATAATTTTTGGTGATGGCATGGTTTTCGCGCGTACATAAAGAAACTGTTACCCCAATTATGCATTATGCTCGTTGGTTATGCTAATGGCCTAATGACGAATAATGATAACGCCCGAGTAACGAAACGAGGTGGGCCCCCTTTGCTGTATCGAAGGGGGTCCACGTACATATATTTCAGACAGTCAACGGAGCGAGGAAAGAAAGCAGCACGTTACTCTCGAGGATTCTCGCTTCGATTCGAGTATACAACACAAGGAAAAAGAACGGAAAAGGAAGCTAACCGCGCTTCCGGCCAAGGTAACACTCGCCGCCCTACCAATCCAATCAGTCATTCAGCTCTATTCCTGTAAATACATATCCAATTAATATTTATTTGCGGAACCATATCAAACTCAGGTACCTTGAGAACATCGTTCCGATTCTCACTCTGGACGTTTTGACTGCAAACAAATTTTTTAGTTGCTTTTTCGTAGTTTTCAAAGCTCTACAAAGTTCAGAATTATTCGTGTTTTTCAAACTTTTTTTAACTTTTGGAAATTAATTTTTCTTCCTAATTTTCAAAAACTCATTTGCAATCGAGAAATTCGATCTCCAGGTTTTTTTTCATTTTTTTTTGTGTCTAAACTTTGAAATTTTTACAATTTATGGAATTTTCAATTTTTTTAATTTCTTCAAAATTATTGGTATTAAAATTCTTGAACTTACAAATATTGTAAAAATTTTGAAAATTATTTGAACTTTCAAAAACTGCAATTTTTAATCTCAAAATTTTTGAAATAAATAAAAAAAAAAAATTGACAAAAGCAAACAAACTTTGGAAGTCGGCAATTTGTGAAAGAAACTTGAGACAAGACTTTTTAAAAAACTTCGATCTGTCTTTTTTTTTAGTTTTTTTTTAAACTTTCGAAGTCATAATATTTCAATTTTTTTAACATTTCCATTTTTGGTTAAAACAGATCCTTTCCTAAATTTTTGTCGACCTTATCTTTCAAAAATCCCATATAATTTATTGACTATCTCACTTCCCTCGTGACCCTGTTCCAATGAGTCATTCAGCATTACGCTAGTAAATATATAGGCAATTAACATTGGTTTGCAGAGCGATATCAAACGCCCGTGCTTTGATAATACTGGGGAAAAGCTGAATGAAGGCTCACCTATCAATTTCAACGAGCTGGCTAGCTCCACTCACCAAAACAATGATCAGCAGACGGTGGAGGGTAATGAGGATTATGGAGTTCCTGGCAGTCCCATTAAATCTGAGGTATTATATAATTTGAGAAAATTATAGGAGTTGGGGAGAAGTTGCGCTTCCCACGCTTCGATCATTGAGTGTGAAGTTGAAATACAATTTAGTAGTGAAGTGCAATTTACTTTTACTGGAGAGTAATGCGATTATTAATATCTTGAGTGCTGCATTATGGCCAATTCATAAGCAGTTTTTTTTTCCAAAATTTTCGAAACAAAAAATTTGAAACTTCACCACTTCATTGGATTTTTTTCTTTTTTATCTGAATTTATTGTAATGTTTCATATGAAATACGATTTTCAATATAACTTTAAGTTTTCATTTATCTTATTTATCTCCTTTTTTTTTTTTAATTTCACTTGAAGAATATAATTCTTGGGAAAAAATGCGGAAAATAAAAACGTCTTTGATGATGAAAAATATTTTAAATATAGTATGAGGAAAATTAAAAAAAATAATCCACAATTTTTAAAAAGAAATGTTTCTCATCTATATTTATTTGTAGGCAGATCAAGAAATTATTTGGAACTATTTTGTTGGGGATGAGTGGGGGGGGGGGGGGGGGGGGGGGGGGGGGGGGGGGGGGGGGGGGGGGGGGGGGGGAGGGGGTGCACGTGAAAATCTTTTGCACTTGACACAATTACAAAATTGCCGAAGCCCCTTCATATCCTCATTCATACAATTTGAATAATCTGTTAATCGTATTCCTGATGGAGTAATTAGCAGTGTAAAATGCACACTAAATATTGATGCGTCCCGTTGTTATGTTCAAGTTGCATTTCCGTTCAAGCTGCACATATTGAATGTGATAGCGTGACGTCTCAATATTGAGTTCTCATTTTACGCCGCTAATTGTCTCTATTCCGTTGTGAAAGTATAATTAATAAAGCCTTAAAAAATAGCACAAATCGCCATAAGGAGAGTTGTTTATGATTTTGGGCGTGTTGATTACAATTACAAATGCTGCGACGCTTAATTGACCCCTCGGACCTTGATTTTAAATTTGAAAAAATATGATAGCGGCGAAGTGGTCAATCGAGTTAATTCTGTAGGTCTCATTCCGCTTTTCAAAAAAGGCCTTTACCAAAATAGTGCTATATTGGTTCAATTTTGTGATATTTAACGGAAAGGGACGGTGGTGTCGACAGTTGGATTGTTGAACTAAATTGCATTAGAGGAATTTGAGAAAAAACGTATACAGCGGTCATAAATTTTACAATTTCTAATACTACTTTTATTACAAATATTCCCCTCTTATGGATGAATATTAAACAATAGTTCAAATCATTTTGTGGCAGTTGCAAAATCGGCCGATTTTATTTAATCGTTTAGTAAATTCGCATATATCAAATGAAGACCGCTAGCAGGTCCAAAAGTTCTGCGATAAAATCTTCCCCAGAAATTACTGTCAATTGTTTTTCCCCGAATGTCTCTTAACCCGTCAGTAGTCGCGTTATGATGTCTTCTTTCCCAAAAATTTTCATAATATCGAAAATGTGTTTGAAAATTGAAATATTTGAGGCAAACTTTTTTACTGCCTCAAGTAACTCTTTCAGTTTGTTTAGCTGAAGATAAAAATTGTTTATCTCACACAGTTAAGTCGATGGGAATGATATTCTTTCACTCGTTCGCAATTCTCACGTGTTACGCGTGCCGTTGGGCTCGGAGTCACGCGATCTATGGAGAAATTTTGCGGCATTAACTGCAAGCATTTTTGCCAGATATCTTTGGAACTAAGAATATTAACTAATGTTTATATGAAGCTTTATATGAATATTCTTTACTTTCAGGATGAAACGAGTAACGAGGGTCTCGTAGTTGACGTCGACGGTCCCGTGCCGAGTAGCAGTTCACCGCGTTTGGTTCGCGGTATGGGATTTCCCGAGCCCCCAAAAATCTCAAAACTCGGTCACCACTTCACTTTTGGAAATGTTCCGCGAGTCCGTACGGCAATTCGAGGTACGAGCAAGCGAGGCCGACCACGCGGCTCACGTCGAGGTGGTCCAGTTGGCAAAGGCAGAGGGATGCTCATGCAGCCGCTTCACTCTTCACCTAATTCACCTGTCTCCTCGCAATTCCAGGCGTCCACTGGCGATCCGATTGCCCACGGTAAGCATATCGCAAAAAAAAGACGTAAAATCAACTTGAACATGAAATCTAAAACGCACATGCCCCCCCCCCTCCATGCATCTGCGAATCGTTCCTCAAATTCACGTGCCATAATGTTGATGCCAATTAGTTCACTCGGATGGTCATAAAAATGATGAGTACCCCACGAATCAGGATGGTTAACACATGAACATAGTATTCCTACTTTAACTAATAGTTTTTTTTTCTATTTTTTTTTTATTCAATTAAAAAAAAATTAAAAAAAAAAATTAATTTAACTAATAGTTGAAATTCAAATTATGTTCAATGTAAAAAGAAAATAATATTTATATTTTATTTATCACATGTATACAACGTATACGATAATTTTGAAAATTGCCCGCAATCAGAGTTTTTTTAACGAAAATATGTGCATGTAATTGAAAAATCGGAGAACTCGCATTTTGAGTCTGGAGTACTTCGTTATATCAGGAGCACGTGAGAGAAAGATTTCTCAATTACATCTGCAATTGGTAATTGAACTTGCTCTATTTCTCACTACTCATGTAATTGACAATTTGCTTAGTTTCTAATATTAAAGGACTAGTACTAATCGGGAATAGTGATTGCTTCTCTAATTGTTTCTCAGGCATTAGTCGCCCATTTTATGTTCAATGAAATTACAGGCTACTCAACCTGTGTATTGAATACAAATGCAGTTTTCTTCTAAAATTACAATTTTTTGAGTAATATTCTGGCCTTTAACCAGAGTATTCTACGAATAATTATTTTGAAATACAAGTATAAATGAATTGAGGCCTCTCAATTACAACAGTAATGTAAAATTATCTTCCAAAAAACGTATTTTTGAGATTATATATGTGAAACATATATGGCATGTATATTTAAAACATAGTAAATCTTATGATATATATATTGATATATTGATATATTGATATATTGATATACTGATATATCGATATATTGATATATTGACATATTGATATATTGATATATTGATATATTCATATTCTATATATTTCGAATCTATAGTATGAAATATTTATTAATCATATCTCTGATTCGATAGTTGATATATCGACGAACTACTCAATATCTATCTAACCGATTAAATGACATATATACAAGATATATTCTACATATGTCAAATATTGGACTTTTGGGCGGCGTATATACGTAGTGATCTGCATATATCTAGGATATATACCGGCATATATTTATCCGTGCGCCACCATCTACATCATTCAATCCGTTTGAAATACATTTTCTCTCCATGTTCTCGGATTTTTCAATTAGCTATGGCGGTTTAATGGGGAAGGTATAGTTCATTAAAAACGGACATAATGCGATGCTAAATATTATCAATTCGAAGTACTTCACCGGAAGTATTTCCCTACACGGAGAATTTAAGTGCTGAGCAGTGAGAGGCCGCTTCTTTTTAAAAGAGGTTGAAGACCAAGCTTTCATCTTAGCTCCCTAAAGGTGTGAGCTTAATCCCATCGTCGATGGTGTCAAACAGTAATTAGCCTATCTCGCTAAAGATCAACAATTTCCATTGATATGAACCCATTTCCTCAACGAATCTTCAACAATGTCGTAATGACGAACTTGCACATAATTTTGTATTTGCTTTATGAAACTTCATGTGCTTGAAGCAATATATGTAAACGTAAAAGTTGAAAAAATTAATTGTCTATTCGTTCTGAATTATTGCAATTGAAGAATAATGGCACTGGAAGTGACCTCTAAACTGACGAAGTACAGAGGCAGTTTAAGATTAATTTTTAAAAATTTGAATACAATAATTTTTTCGGCGACTATTTTGAATTCTCGCTTCTCCAAACCTGGAAAAAAATTAATACGAATTTTGCGTGGGGAGTGCTTGCGACCACAACCTGCGAATAAACCCCAAACGTGAAATCTAAAACTCACCCTTTCCCCCCTCCTCCTCCTCCTCCCCCCCCCCCCATTTATGCACCTGCGAATAGTTTCGAAAATTCACGTGCCATAGAGTTAATGCCGATCATTTCGCTCGGCTGATCTCAAAAAGGGAGCGCATAAAAAAAGTCCCCACAAACACCGATGATCCTTGAGGAGGGTGAGATGGTCCGATTACTCAGATCCTGACATTTCAAAATTGATCGGTTTCATTTGCGTTTATTTCTTTTCACGTCAGTCCAGGCGGTTTCCCTTTACTGCCACTTGGCAAAATTCTCATGGGGCTCACCGTGGTCTGGGATGGGGTGGATGGGTGGGAAGGGGGCGGGGGCGCGGGGGGTCCTGCCCCTCGAATCTCCACGGAATCCACCCCAATGGGCTCCATACCACCTTTTATGTTGCAACCAAAGTCCCGGCCAAATTCCCTCGCGATCACATGTGCACAAGTGCTTTAAACAGTTGCGACTTGCTCCCCTGACGCTACTCTTGGCTCCCCGATGGATACGTAAATAAAATTGTACGTTACCATTGAGCATAAAAGGCTGAGCCCCCTTAGCTTCCCCCCCCCCCCCCCAATTTTACAACCCCTGATAAAATTTTTCGGTGACTCACTAATCCATGATAATCCCTTAAATTTTTTTCCCTGCCCGTGCCAAGTATGTAAACAGAGTGTAAAAGTGTAAAAAGGGATGGTGGGGGGGGGGGGTACGTAATTTTTATGCCCCTCCCCCCCATAATACCGACTCGCAGAAAATAGAAGATAAATATTATTTTTTCACAGATGTATTTGCTTATAAAATTGGGGGGGGGGTGAGGCGGGGGAGGGGGGGGGGCGAGGACTTTTTTTGGGGATTTTTTTTGCTTGTGCCCACTTTTTCTTCGCTCTTGTCACGTGAAGGAAATCGGGCGCAGTGTACGGGAAAAGACAGGGGGCCCCCTTTTGCACTCGGGCGTGAGTCGATAATAGCAGGTGCGTAGCGACGGGCGGCAGCTGCGATCGATGCTCCTCTCAGGTTTTGGAACTCGTTGGGCACTGCCACTCTTTTTCATCCTCCCAACACGCACCTTACCTTATCTCTTTTTCATTTCTTTATTATTTTCTTCTTCTTTTTTTTTTTTAATTTTTTGGGGTATTATTGGTGAAAACTTGGGCATTCGATGTTGATGAAGAACATGTCGAGAAATTTGGAAGCACTTTGGTGGAGATCAGATTGTTGGAGCAAGTCCAATTAAATTATCGTCAATTGTCATGTGACACTATGTTTGAAGACACTATGGTGTCTTGCCATGATAGTGTATGACAACTGGGGGAAGACAGATCTTCAGCGGAAGTGCGTGAAGGCGCTCATGTGTCAATTCCCAAGACCAGTCTTTTCAATTGTCATCGGGAAAATGGAGATATTTTCGTCAGAGTTGGGTCAATTAATTGGTCAATTTGAGGTATTTGCGGAGAGAAGATTGAGGGAATCCGAGGTGCAGTTGGGCTTTGGAGAACGCCGTCCGCGACATTCTTCATGAAGTGGGCCACCTGAAGTTTCTCATGTCTCCAAAGAATTCTGACATAATTTTGCACATGTTTTCTGATGTAAACATGACTTTGTATGTTTTTGAAGTGCAGTAATCGAGAGCACGCTACTTTTTTTGAATATTTTAGACATTTTTTTTACAGAGTTTTGGTAGAACTTTGAATTCGATGAACTCAGCAGGTCGAGAGAAAATTCGTTTACCTGATGAAGAAAGCCCAGAACTTTCGAAACTTTGTAAATACTGATTATAATTTTCGTGCAGTAAACTGGAGTTTAGACCGACATATGGGCCCCAACAACTTATTCATTGGGACCCCGTATGGGCCTCGATCCTTGGACCTCGTGCGCCAGAGGCGCCAAATCCACTGCGACTGCGCCGTTGGCGCAATAAAATTTTTCATTTTATTTTATGCAACGAGATCGATTTCTTGTAGTGGGATAGAAATTTTTCTTTACATTTTTTGTCACCAATCCGATGGCGCGTGCTGCGCACGCGCATTTCCTTTTTCCGCCGCACTGATGGGTGTCGCGTCGGTTTCGGTCTTACGCTTTTCGATCATTTCGATATATATCGATAGTTTCTTTCGTCTTTCCTCTTCACTATAGGATTTATTCCAGGAGAAAAATTTCAGCATGATCAGACTTGGAGCATGTCCTAATTTAGATTGCAGAGATGTAAACCGACGCCGAAAAAAGGTGGCCCCAAATGATTAAGAATTTCCGGAAACCTAAAGAAATTATACCTCCCCATTTTTTTGACATTTCTGTAATTTATTCAAAAATAACTCCAAACTGTCCGAGAAATGAAGATTCATGATACCCAGGAGAACGATACATACGACTTTTTACCTAAGAACACGCGACACGCTACTGTATTCCGCTCGTTAGTGGAATAAGAATATTCTCCTTTCACCGTATAAGCCATAGCTTCCGCGCGCGTTACATGGTGTTCCCCCAAAAATAATTTTTTTTTACCGATTTCGTGAGTTTACATTGTTGCCTAATTAACGATATTTGTCCTTCTGGGAGACATAAGTGGGATACAATATGGTGACCATTGGAGTCACAACAAAAACTTATCGATCCGTAATTTCATCCTCGGAATAGTATTTTTTTCCGAAGATTTCCATCAGAAGTTAATTTTTTTTCCAACATGAGGTTTCAGAAAACACACACATACACACACACACACACACGCTTTTTTAAAAATATTTTCTCATGGATTCCGACGGAAGCAGGAACGTTCCGTGTGTGCGATCAACGGTACCCCTAAAGTGGGACTGCACGACCGGGCGGGAACCTAACGGGGGGGGGGGATCCATCATACGCCCCCGCCATCTTAATATAGAGATTTCTGGAGGTTTGCCCTGTATTCATGAATACGATGGCCTAAATGGCGAAAGTCGGCCCCAGCCGCATGGATGGGTGTCCAGTAGGCCCTACCGAAAAAAATTTGAAGAGCAGCTGCCGCGGGGAGTACAAACGGAAGGGACGAAGGCAACAAAAACACCGACACACACGCACACACAAACACCCATTCAGCCCCACCCCCTACTACTTAAAGGGCAATCTATGTATTTATCTATCTGTCTAGTTATCCGCTCACCAATCCACTCATCTATCCATCTATCTAATTTGCCAACTGTTCTTTAGGTGCGTATGGAAATGCAGGGCCCGCGGATGGTGATGGTCCGAGTACGGTGGGTCCATTGGGTCATCATCAAGTGGCGCCTGGTCGAGGTATGCCTGTGGTGAGACGAGGGCCAGGCAGGCCCAGGTTGAGACCTGCTGGCCCTGGCAATCAGGGATACAGAACACCAAGTCAACACTATGGTAAAAGGATACAACGACCACTTCCGGTACCACTGAGATCTCATCAATTGTTGGCACAAACACCAAACAATTCTACTTCAAATCCAATACCAGGTGTTCCCACAGTGCAATCGACAACTTCAGGAAGTCTCACATCCGAATCTAGGCCCTTTGGATTTTATACTCAGCAAACCAAGCACCAGATGCAGTGATAAATAATGCATGTAGAAAAACAAATTAAAATTCCGTCAATTACAATCAATTTTTTTGCCCCGATTGTGATTGATATCGAGTTTCTCGATCGTTGAAATGTGAGAGAAATTGGGGCATTTTTCGAAGGATTTTCCTGAGGAAGAAAGTTTTTGGAAAGTCAACTTATTGAGCACTTCGGTATTGATTCTGTTTCCTGTCGTTCGAACATCACAAATTTTTGATTAATTGGAGGGGATTGATGGTCCTTTAGAAATCATCAATGTAATTTTTATTGTCTCGTTCTGTTGTAATGCATTTTGAATAAATTTAGGATATTTATTGGTAAGATAGTCTTCTTTGCTGGTACCCATTTTTCTACTCCTCGTTTTTGAATTTGGGACAATTTTTTGCAATTTGGAAAAAGTTCAATTTTTACAAAATTCCTGCTTTACAAACATTAGAACAATTTTTGTCGAAGTAAGTAAGTTAATTATTTCAAACTTTCTTAGATGAATTCTTGAAACATTTCAACCCACGGGGGACTTTAAAATTTTAGAGTATTTTACAAAAAATCCCAACCTCACAATTTCGAATTTTGGAAATTTCGAAAATTTGAAGATGAAAAAAATTAATCGGAACCACTTCTAATGTCATTCCCCAACACCAAAACCTCATAAAGGAAGTAATTTAAATTTCATTTGTTTCCGCGTACGAAGAGTTACAGATTACCCCCTCCACATCCGCAATAGGCGTGCCCACAGATAGAGAGAGATAATATGATAACTTTGGGTGATAACCATGCATGCTTTTTGCAGCCCTCACCTCTCCAAAACGTTTATATTACATCATCCATGAGTCCACGTGCGACGCCACGCAACGAAGAGGCCATACCCCTCAAGCGCTGTGGATAATGTTACGCGTAGTGGGGGCAGCGTTCCCCTCTGCTCGCTCGCGCTGGCCGACTTACCGAAAGTCGATCCATAATTGTCGATGTATATTGTATCATATAGGAGAAATTGTCGAAGGATATTTTGTTCGCAGATACGTACAAAAAGACACCGCAATTTGTGTCGATAATTGGCGGAATGACCCACCCAGCACTTCAATTATCCGATTATTTCTTATCTTTTTTTTGAGAGTTCGGTTTATGGGCAAGTGAGGGCTAATGAAAAAAGGCGGTTATTGATTAAAAACTGATCGAATATAGTGACACATGGTTTTCTGGGATTGGCCCATAGGCAATATAATCAACTAATGCAGCCTATTTAGGCGCTGTTGATCCCCAGAATGTTTCACGGCGGATTCGACACTTGGCCCACATGCCAAAAGTAGCAACTGTCTGGCAGCTGTTGATGATCAGTGGAAAAAAAAACCGGTGTCATTAGCGAACGTGATTGCCACTGTTGTTCTTCTACACTCCCTACCCGATGGCCATGAAAAGACAAGAACTTAATCATTATTTCACGCCTTGACTTCTGGATAATTTCATCCATCATAGATTAAGTATTATCCCAGCGGTCAGTTGAGCCCATCTCATCAATTACGAGGGATGTAGTCAAGGTGTCCAGTAGTAAAGTCGGAAAAGTGGCGGAGAGGTTTCGACAAATGTGGTAATCTGGAACTGCTGCATATTGATCGAATTTTCTTACTTCATATTTTACATCAACCTGACACGTTTCCGATCTGTGTGTATGTGTGTGTGTGTAGAAAGTTCTATAGAAAATACTGTGAGCAATTCTATAGGAAGTTCTATAAAAAGTTCTATAGAAAGCTCTATAGAAAGTTCTATAGAAAGTTCTATAGAAAGTTCTATTGAAAGTTCTATAGAAAGTTCTATAGAAAGTTCTATAGAAAGTTCTATAGAAAGTTCTATAGAAAGTTCTATAGAGAGTTCTATAGGGAGTTCTATAGAGAATTCTATAGGGAGTTCTATAGAGAATTCTATAGAAAGTTCTATAGAAAGTTCTATAGAAAGTTCTATAGAAAGTTCTATAGAAAATCCTATAGAAATTTCTATAGAAAATTCTATGGAAAATCCTATAGAAAATCCTATAGAAAATCCTATAGTCAATTTTATGACAGACTCTCCCGAAAATACTACAGGGATTCTATATTATATTTTTATATGTCAGGGTCTCTCAATGAATCCTCCATCATAATGTGTAACAGCTAGACAGTTCAACGGCCCTTCCCACTGACCAGTGTGGAAAGAGTCCTTCTCCGAAACCACCTGCTGAAATAGCCGCATTTTGATCACGATTATTTAATATCTAATTTTCATATCTAATGGGTAAGTAAGTAACTCGCAAACCGGATTTTCTGACACTTCAATATAAAATTCACAGTATATGGTATTTGCTAATATGGGAATTTGCAGTGGTGATTTTGCAATTCCATGGAAAGTTCTCAAAGTTTTCATGCTTTGGAATTTTTTTACTAAGTTGGTGAATAAATGAATAAATAAATAATTAAATTAATACATACAAACATATATATATATATATATGGGTGGGTGAATGGGTGGGTGGGTGAATTGGTGGATGGGTGGATGAATGGGTGGGTGGGTGAATGGGTGGATGGGTAGGTGGGTGGGTGGGTGAATGGGTGGGTGGGGGGTGAATGAGTGGGTGGGTGGGTGAATGGGTGAATGGGTGGGGGGTGTGGATGGGTGATTGTGTGGGTTCTTAAAATTTTCGAGCCAATGATTTTGAGCATTTGGTTGTTACAAAAGTTGAACAATTCATAAACAACATCGCACAGGTAGAAACTGTTAAGGAAAAATACATTAAAAACTGAAAGTATTAATTTATTCCATCTATTATGCGTTGTACCGACTGCACGAAAGCATTTCATTGAGCAATACGATCGTTGAATTTCAGATTTTCTGAACGGCATCGCCTTCAATTTTCAATAAAAGAAAATTGATGAATAATTGCGGCGCGTCAATGCCTCAATGATATTCTTTCATAATTTTATTATTCGCAGATTGCAAGAACTCCCCTTCACTAATTATTTTGCATCATTCATAAACGAATATTTCAATGTCTTTTATGATAATTGAAAATATATTTCGCCGGAATTGATAAGGGATTTGATAATACTGATAATAATTATCTATGGCCGTTGGAAAAAAAATCAAATTTCAATAAAAAAAATTTTCTTGGAATAATTTTAAAGGAGACAAGATTATTTTACTAGCAAAATAATATTATTTAATTCGTTTTGTTATATTTTGGTTTAGTTGAATTTTAATTTCAACGAATATACTGGCCATTTTTGAAACTGAATTTTATCAGTTCGTAAATTGGACTGTGACTCAGGAATTTCGTTTCTCTTGACATTCGTTTTTTTTCGATTAATTGAGTGCTTGTAATATATCCGGATAGATTTCAATTCTCCTCCCTACTTATTTTCCCGTTCAATATTTGAAAAATATTCCGCCAATCTCATCCGAATTAGTAAAGGGCGGCGGGAGCCGGGCCTTGCGGTCGCCAAGCAGGTGCTAGTTGTATGAACTCATGCATTTCAGGTCCAATGCCGTAAAAATATCCATAGTATACGCACGCGGGTAGCAAAATTACTCCACATACGACATTGGTAAATTCATTGATAATATCCCTTGCAGCGTATACACGAGCTACATTTCGAGGTCACATGTACATTCATACACTTTGTTTATCCACCACCAATGTGTTTTCCCTCTCACTGTGACCTCCTCCTGAGTGAATCGTGTTAGCCTCATCCGGATGCGGGTCCCCAATGTCATATTTGTTATTAAAGAATTTACAAATATCATGTGAGTGACAGTTCCCTGAAACCGTCACCGAGACATAAACCGAGAGTTGCACCTGCTTGGTTAAACTCAAAATGATGAAGCAATCGTCTGGGTTGAGAAGAACCAACACGGTGTTATTTACCAATTTTTTTCAGTTTTTACAATTTATGAATATTCATAAACTGAGCGATTGTAGAGGATGTACTTCCCAAAAAAGGCTTCGTATACTTTTTTGTATGAATTGTATTTGTGTGTGTGTGTGTGTGTGAGTGCGAGAAAGATAGTGTGTGTGTGTGTGTGTGAGTGCGAGAGAGATAGAGTGTGAGGGTGTGTGTGTGTGTGGGTGGGTTGGTGGGTGTGAGTGGGTGGGTGGGTGTGAGTGGGTGGGTTGGTGGGTGGGTGTGAGTGGGTGGGTGGGTGGTCGGGTGGGTGGGTGGATGGGTGGGTGGGTGGCTGTGGGTCTGGGTGGGTGGATGGGTGTGAATGGGTGGCTGTGGGTCTGGGTGGGTGGGTGAGTGTGTACTGGCAAAAATTCTTGCAATTACTGCTGCAAAATTTCTCCATAGATTGCGTGATTCCGAGCCCAACGGCACGCGTAACACGTGAGAATTGCGAACGAGTGAAAGAATATCATTCCCATCGACTTAACTGTGTGAGATAAACAATTTTTATCTTCAGCTAAACAAACTGAAAGAGTTACTTGAGGCAGTAAAAAAGTTTGCCTCAAATATTTCAATTTTCAAACACATTTTCGATATTATGAAAATTTTTGGGAAAGAAGACATCATAATGCGACTACTGACGGGTTAAGAGACATTCGGGGAAAAAAAATTGATAGTAATTTCTGGGGAAGATTTTGTCGCAGAATTTTTGGCCTTGCTAGCGGTCCTCATTTGATATACCCGAATCTACTAAACGATTAAATGAAATCGGCCGATTTTGCAACTGCCACAAAATGATTTGAACTATTGTTTAATTGTTTTTATTCATCCATAAGAGGGGAATATTTGTAATAAAAGTAGTATTACAAATTGTAAAATTTACGACCGCTGTATACGTTTTTTCTCAAATTCCTCTAATGCAATTTAGTTCAACAATCCAACTATTGACACCACCGTAATCCACCGTACTTATCCTAGTTTACCACTCCGTTATTGAATCGTATGTAAGTATGCTATATATAGGTAGGTTAATAAGGTGGGAAACACCAAAGCTCAGCATTAAAATCTATAATTTATTTTAAATGAAAGTTCGTGTCAATGTGAGCAAACCGGAGCAATTTGTAGGCGATTAGCCGTCTACGATACTTGCTAATAACACATTACAGATTGGAAAATTGCTCCCGCGTTTACACAGAGGCAGCGTGGTTCTTAATTATAAATATTAAAATTAAAAAAAAAATTATTAAAGATTTAAAAAAAATTGAGAGAGTACATAAAAAAAAATACACGAAAGAAATTAATAGATAAAAAACTACATAAATAAATAAATAAGAAAAAAAAATTAAAAAAAATGAAAGCAAAAAAAAAAAAAAATTAAAAAAAATTAAATAAATAAATAAACAAATCAAGAATATGAATACATGAGAAAACCTACAATCCCAAAATTAATTTCACCCCACACCAAAAAATTAAATAAAAATGGCTTAATTCTGAATGAAACATTTGATCTCGACACCATTGACTTTTTTTCAATTAGCCCTGACCGCCTCGACTGATCTCGCCGATACAACTTCAATAACTCTCAGCCACTGGGAGACAACTCCCTCCCGTCATGATCAACTCTCGTTGATCCCCATCATCCCGTCATCCGACCTACTGGTATAACACGACCATAAGAAAATCCATAATTACCGCGTCCGGCATGCTCGCACGTGCCTAATGAATAAATAAATGAGCTTAAGGGGTCGGTAAACTCCTTCGAGGAGTAATAAACTTGATGTACTCTAGCGTGAACATTTCGTGTTGGTTTCCTTCGTTATTTAATCATTTGAATAGCCCGCGCAACACAGAAGTAAAAAAAGGCAATTCAAAAATGCAAAAAAAATTGGCATTTAAAAAATGGTCCGAGGTAAAAAAAAAATTCAATAGCTTCAAAAATTGTAAAAAAAAATTGAACTGAAAATTTTCCGCTCTCCAATGTTGAAAGATCTCCGATGAAGTTGTCGGTGCCGATCTTCCACCGAAAATTGCGACAATTGAAAAAGCCTTGAACGCTCTTGCGGAAGAATATTACTCAACAGATGACATGAACTTGAGCAGGTACACTCTATTATTTTACCAACAAAATCGACGTCGTCAGCGTCTCAGGCGTCGTCGGCGTCGGGCGCCCACCGAGCGTACTTCCTGCGTTGACCGGAAGTCGCGAGTCAGAGGCTCGGCTCTACACGGCGTTACGCTTCCTTACGCGTATCTACCGTCTCGGTGGCAGTTTGCCTTCCAACTCTAACTCGTCTGAGTCGTTTCACCCCACGTACTGTCTGTTGAAAAAGAATAGACCCCTTTAAATGGTCTACAATGATAAAAAAAAATGACAATAAAACGCGACTTGTCTCATATTATTCTTCCACAAATTGTACATTTCAAAGGTTCCATTTCATCACAAATTATCGTTCCATTTTCTCTCTGAAAAACAAAATAAAAAAAAAAATTTCAACAAATTTATTGATTTTTCCAAATTTAGAGATCCACCGCGCCAAGTCTCTCGCGGCCTCACTTTTTCCTAAATATCTCAAAACCTAAGGAGAATATCAAAATTTGCTTTCTTACAAATTTATAGGTCTCTTTACGCTCTACAAAAAAGGTCTATATGAGCATGGCGATATTTTTGATAGATTTTGAGATATTCGAGAAAAACGAAATGTCAGACTAAAAAACGCGAATGTAAGGGATGCTGGGATGAGACGAGAGATAGTGGGTGACTTCACAAATTCGTTGGCAGACTTCAAAAGTGATGAAAAAAAAGTAATTAACAACACTTGGATAATGATGTCGCAATATATTAATGACATGTGACCTAGTTTCAATGATTAATTGCGATGAACAAGGATAATGTTGAAGATCGGTGGATACAACCTAGAGTTGAACTGTCACACAAGATGAGGTGAGACGGAGCGAGGATCAGAGAAGGACCGTTGCAAAATGCTCTTCGATAATTATGTTTTATAACTAATCTATATCAAAAATCGAGCGGAATTTGTTGAAAGAATATGATCCGAACATCATTTTTCACGGTGGGACATTTTTTTGTTTGGGAAGCACGTGAGTTATCGATATGGAGCACGTGCTCAAGGTGAAATCACTCAACTTGAGACTTTTCCCCGTACACCATGGACACTTTTAATCAACTCTCCCTACCGCATTAGACCGTGATAATTGGCCGAAAAATTTGATAATATAGAAACAGGCGCTCTCCTTCGCGGCGCCCTGACGATATGGGTCGAAGCACGTGGACCCTCAACCTGTCAATATAGATCACGTGAATATCTTCGATTAATTTTTTTTTTCGGTCTTTCTAGAATTGTTTGAAATGAGGGGGTCTATAGTTTTCAGACCGACAGTAGTCGGACACAGTCCAACAGAAGGGCAACTGTATGTGGGAGTGAGACCTATGGAGAAGTTGAGTTGAAAGCCAGCCTCCTTCTTCCTCGTGCCTGCCAAGCGCAACCACCCCAAGGACAACATAATACATGAGTATCTGGTAAATAGACGTGTTCCTTCTATATCACTTTTTTTTGTATTACGTCTATATTTTTTCGCATTTTTCTTTTTCTGTGGCCAAATTTTATTTCGAAAAATTTTCCCCATTTTTTGTTCGAAAAATTTTCCCCATTTTTTTTCGAAAAATTTTCCCCATTTTTTTTTCGAAAAATTTTCCCCATTTTTTTTCGAAAAATTTTCCCGATTTTTTTTTCCCCGATTAAAAAATTTTCAAAAATGGAATTGAAAGTTGAAATGCTCGATTATAGCTTGGAACTACATTTTTGAGATCCCGAGAGCAACACAATATACGTATCGGGTCAATGGACGTGCTATAGACTCTTTTTCTATACCACGTTTTTTTGAATTGCTCATACATTTACTTTTTACCATTCTCAGGATTCCCTGGGCGCATACATGAGAAAAGTGCCATCTGTCATTCGACATTTGACATGCTCTTGACAAAACAGTTTTTTAGGATTTGTCAATCATGGAAGACAGGACTTAAAAAGAGAGTGATATATTTTTTAGAGGGTGTCATTGAAAGTAAATAAGTGATTTGAGGGGTTCATGGGCGGCACTTCCTTTTTCCGCCGCGCTGACTGGTGGCGCGTCAGTTCCGGTCTTACGCTTTTCGATAATTTCGATATAGAGCGATATTCTCATTGCTATCGGCTTTTTAGTATACAGATAAAATTTATATAATTCCGGCGCGAAAACCGCGAGAAGCGCAAAAACCGCGAAAGTCGCCAAAACCGCGATTTCACACTAAACAACATAAAATAAAGTCCCGTAAAATATATTGCGGGCTCGGACTGCTCGGATGAGAAACAATTTCTCCTTTTTTCCCCCAAAATAAATATCCAAAATAGCGCGCACAACTTTACAAAGCGGGAGAATAATTTCCATCAAACTGTTCTCTCCGTATGTAAAACAAGAACCCACTACTGGTCTACAGCAATACGGGTAATTGGACCTAAATTGAACTGCATAAGTGCTCCTTTTTTTTACGGACAGTGAGAACTGAATGGCAGCTGAAGTCCACTCCACGTGATGATAATTGATATAATTTCATAACCGAATCAAGCAAATTGGACTGGAAAGGAGCGTTAAAAAAATGCAATACAAAGTTGTCCAGCTGAGTTAACTCCACCTAATATCGTTGTCATTATATCAGGGAATTTATTTCAAGATCTTAATTGAGATTTTGTTGAATATGTCAGGTGACATTGATCAATCGAAATGTCATTTCGAATCATGGCAAAATTCAATAGACTACCGAAGTATATAATTGATATTATTTCAAAATTAAATGAAGCAAATTGGGATGGAAGGAAGAAAAAAAAAATGGCAATTCAAAGCTGTCCGACTGAGTTAACCCCGCCAGGACGTCGTCGCCAGCTTAATGACCCGAGTTACGACTTTCCCTCTGCTGTTGCATGCAACACCGAGTCCTCGGGAATATTCCTCCCGTGTTTATAACCAACAAACCCTCTTATAAATTGTACTGTGTGTGCGCCCATGTTGGCCATTTGCGGCCTTTTGTACAGTCCAATATTGTTGGGCCAACGACTTTTCGGCTGATTTTTATCAATTCTCTTCCTCTTCGCATATTTTTATTGCGCCTACCAATTTTTAATCAACTGGCTATACTTATCGTTTCCATGATCACTGAATGCTCACTGTTATTATTTAATTAAGACCAAAAATTGTGGTTTCGGGGGAGAAGTCGGGAGGGAAAGTGGGTGGGAGGGGGTGGGCTAAAAGATAATTAGCCAAAAAAAATCTGTACAAGGGAACAATGTTCTTCGGTAAGACGCGGGAAAATAGTAAATTTAAATTGAAAAAAAAAATTAAGAAAAAATGAAGAAGACAGAAGTCCGCAAAAGAGGAGAAAAAAGTGGGGCGGGGGGCGGAGGGGGAGTAAGTGGCGCGTGGCAATAAGTATCGGATACCGCCAGATGGTACGGAGTCGGGCGGCAGCTGTCCCCGGGATCTTGCATCCCAGAGAGACCCATGACGGCCTACAAGGCAACCAGTGGTGTCTCGGTGCTCTTTATTTTCATTTGTTAAGAGTCGGGGACCACTGGCTTTTCCTCATCGTTTTTCAGGAAACAGAGCTCCTCCACACACCCTCTCTCCCTTGCCAACCATTCAGCAGGTAGCACACGAGCTCGTGAATAATGCCTGCACCACACCACGTGATTCTCCTTTTCGTTTGGATTTTTAGAAACCTGCGCTCCATTCTTATTCTGATTTCAAAGGGAAATTTTTGAATTTTTTTTTCTCTTTTTTGTACGTGTCCCGTATGGTGTGCATCCAAAAAAAGAAATGATTTATTGAAATCGAATGAGAAGCATTATGTGAAAAGCTATTAAAAGAATATTTATATATATATAGTATTTATATATATAGCTATATAAGTACAGTTCAATTAGGCAGACATGAGTTAGGTACACTTGGAATCCAGACATGTGTTTTGTGGAAGGTGTGTGTGTGTGTGTGTGTTTGGAAATTCCCTGCAATATCAAGATATACTATCTCCATGGTGGACAGCGGAGTCCCTGGATTTTTACTTTTATTTTATTTCCAAGAAAAAAAAAATCTCTTATTTAGGATTCACATCCACTCTGTGGTTGTTAGGGAACCACAAGCTACTGTGCTTGGTCGCTTCGAGCCATAATCATAGCCTCGCTGCATGGCGTCTGGTATTTGGAGCGTTTGACATTGATTGCTACCAGAATCACTTACCATCGTATGTTTTATATTCTCTAAAATAATGTTTTCCCTACGTCTCTAATTAATTTTTAAATTAATATAAATACAATGTTTATATAAATTGAATGACCAAAGTCAACAAATACAGACACTTTCTATCTGATAATTTTCATTTGGCTTGACACTGGGCATCATCCTGACTTTCGCTAACTTTTGTTATGCATATTTTTTTGTGCCTCCAATGGTCCTCCCGAAAGAGCATTGTACACAATTGAAATTGTTTATCACCCACTCAGCCGTTATCCACACCCACTTACCTTTGATCCACACCCAACCACCCACTCTTCCACCCACACACTCATTCACCCACCCACTCACCCACCCACTCACTCACCCACCCACCCACTCACTCACCCACCCACTCACCCACCCACCCACCCATCCACCCACCCACCCATCCACCCACCCACTCACTCAGCCCCTCACCCACCCACCCACTCATCCACCCACCCACTCACTCAGCCCCTCACCCACCCACCCACCCACTCTCCCACACGTACACACACACGCACTCGCAATCTCATAAACATCCCAAAATGATGCAGGGGCCATGAAACATGAAGATATGCTGTCCCTATCAGAAAGTTAAAAAGAAACAATTTGCTTCAAACTCCAGACCCTGAAGAATTCCCGTGAAACTGAAGTAGTTTAGACCGGGTTTGGCGAAGAATTTTATTTGAAAAATATCAATGTATATTTCGGTATTCACTAAATTCGTTAAAAAACTGTTGCATCGAAGGCGTCTAATTATATGAAAAGATTGGGGGAGATCGTCTCATTAACCTAAACTTTACTTCTACGTTTTCCCCTCGTCTTTTCTCACAATCAAGCCAATTATTTCCTCGATTTACTGCTGCAGATATTCATTCACAGTATTCTGTTGCTTTAATTTATATTGCAACAATTTTTTCATGTGTTATTCGATATTGAAGGGGCTCTTGTAAAATAATAATAAAATACTAAAACAATTCTTGAGGCGTTACGGATTTTTAAATTGATCCAACGGGAAATGGTTCCAGAACGAGTGGTTTTCATTGTCCCAGAGAAACCCTCCAGATGTTCGGAGAAATTAAGAGCCGAATTACAACCCTTCATGTCCCCACAGTTGGACGATTATTCGCTCTACTATCCGTATGAGAAGTACTTTTTGGTTGAATTCATCTAGCACGGTGAGAAAACATTGGATGCTATTGAAGGAAACATTGAAGCGCAATATAATTATTTCTGCATTAGATTCTGGTTTAAAAATACTTTTCGGTTCACCTCCAAAAAAATAATTTTGAATTATAAAAATTTTGAACGTTCACTAAATTGCAAAAACTCTAAAAAACACAAAAATTTGGAAAATTAAAAAATACGTGGACATTCGGAAAAATTCAAAATGTTTTGAAACACCTATATATATATTTTGCCAAAGAAATTTTTAAAATTTGTATAACACCGAAATACTTTACTTAGCTGAGATTAAATTGCATTTTTTTTTTCTCGAGACAAAAAATATATGGGCTGACCAACAGGTGCGTCTGTTTCATCAATCATTAGATAGACAAGGGGACGAGATCAAGAAAAGGTTCCGTAAAACTCCAAATTTTGCTCGTAACTTCACTTTGGGGAGAGCTTAATTGCAACCTCCAGTTTGATGCGCGCACGTCAGTATCAATTACAGGATTTTAAGCAAGCAAAGTTGTAAACTGAAATGTTCGACAAAATGATGATTATTTTTGTTTTGATGAGTTCCGCAATATTAGTCAATACTGACATTTTTGTCCAACGTTTCGAAGTAATTTTCGGCATAAACTTATTTCTCACGAGCAATTATGGGATTGAGATCCAATATGAGACACGCAATGCCTCTTCACGTAACCCGGATGAGATTAAACACAAGGGCGTGGTCAAAACTCCCATTTGTCAACTTCCCCAACTTCCCCCCCCACTTCTACTACTCAACATAGGGCGCGGACTGATGGTTGCGCATCAGAATTCGCAGTAGCGTCGGGCGGTTCCCGTGTGCGGCGTGGTGGGGGACTCAGGAAACAAGGGGAACTTGCCAAAACAGAGTTCATCTCTTTGGAATGATAGAAATGTTGCTAAATGGGAGGTTGCCCTAAGAGAGTTGACTGAATAACCCAAAAAAGGCCGAACAGTTTTCTTCAGCAGAACTTCACATACAATTTTTTTTAAAAAACAATTTTGTGATTCGTGTTGTTCAACTGCAATGTTAAAACGTAAAGTACGCACCAAAAACGCACATCATAGAAAATCTGGGATTTTTTTATACGCCTTGATGCTGCACTGCGAGACTAAAGACTCCATGCCTCATAGTGTCATTTCCCCTTAAAAATGTTCATTCATCCCACTACCTCCATTGAACCCCCCCACCATCCTCATGAGCTTCCCTGAGAAAACACAGGAGTCGATTGTTTAGCACCATCCTCAAAGGTGAATCTCATCCCCGTGTTATTATTTGTGCTCCTCTGGTTGAAATTATCAAGCCAGCTGTCGCAAATTTTTCGATAAACCACCGGACAAATAGCGCCGAAGTATGGAAGCAAAAGGTGAGCAAACTACCTGGGATAGGGCGTGTATACATGCCCTCCCACCTGGCGATAAGCATTTCTCCTCTTTTTTTCTCTCTCTTTTCTCTTCTCCAGTGGAAAAAAATCTGCACATGCCAAAAAAGCAAGCTGTATATAAAAAAGAATTAATGGAGCTTCAGTGGAAGTTTGCAGGTGACTCCCAGAAGGTGCTGCAGAGATTCGGTTACTTGGTATTTTTTGGGGGGCTTTTTTATACATAACTTGCATAATCCATTTTCTGCTTTTAGACTGTTGTCCCTTCTTATAGTTCAAAAGGCAGATAGATAGATATTGCAGTTTATTGTTCAGATGGTTAACCAAAGAGTATACGTGATTAGAATGCATAGAAATGATAACATAAAATGAAATAAACTATAAGTGGCCGGCAGCGATAAGCGGATGAGGTACAAGTTGTTGAGAGTATGAGCGTTACTTTACATAGAACGAAGAATGATGTGGAGTGGATCAAAGATCAGTAGAAGTAATAAATGGAGCTGTGACAATGAAAGAGAAGAGCTAAAAACTCATAATAGTGATGCAATCACTGCAATCAGGAGGCGCTGCTGAAAGCAGGAGGATCATCAAATCTCCAAAAACTGGAGCCAGAGCCTCAGATGTATTTTGAACTGGGTAAGAGTCGGAAGGTGGCGGATATGCATGGTGATGGCGGATAGCGCATCGACAATTTTGTCTCGTCTCCCCCAACGTCATTTAATAAATAATACTTCCAAGATTTCTTCTCCATCTTCTTTCCGCCTTCAAAAAAAAAATCTGCACATGCTGAAAAATCAGCAAGCCGTCTATATAGAAAAGAATTAATGGAGCTTCAGGGGAAGGTTTGCAGGTGACTCCAGAAGGTGCTGCAGAGATTCGGTTACTTGGTATTTTTTTTTCGGGTCTTTTGCCATGATAGAAACAGGACGCATCGAAGGGGATTGCAGAGGAAGTGGCTGAGGGTCGAGGGCGAATATCCTTCCTGTCGCGCCCCCTCCTTTGCTCTTTCACAATCACCTACGACTCGTTCCCCACTCGTTTGCCTCATGTATAAGCAGCTGCTAGGATTTTTCGAGCACGTGCTATACCACTATGCGTATTAACTGCCACGATGTAACACCATGAATACTTGAGGGCACTGGAGAACGCGGTAGGTGGGTCTCTGGGTATGTAGACACATTTGTAGCAAGGGGCATTCAGCAATTGATGAGGCGGACTTCAACTGTCAGGCGATGAGCACTTGGTGAGAATTTAATTTAGACGGCGGTGGTGCAAGGTGAAGCAGGGGGGCGGGCATCTAGGCTGTTGGAAGTATTGAGATTTCCGGAAACATCGAAATGGGGCGGCAAAATCTTGGAGGACAATCTGATCTCCATTCGCTGATCTTCGTCAATTGGAGCACACCATCATGAGTCAGGAATATCTTTTTCTGGACAATGTATATGTGCGTCTACTGCAGCACATGTTCATCACAATTCAGCAGATTTGCTAATAATCCGCTGGAGTGTCTGGCTCAAGGAACCGTCCAGCTGCAAAGTAGTCCAGAGGATTCCAGATTTTCCTCTGGTATATCCTAGGAAAAATCAACAACGCTTGAACAATGGCCGGCTTTCCGAACATTTCCGGGATTATCCAGATGGTTCTGCATGGGTCTTCCAATATCTACGATTTTTCCACGTGCTCTGTCATTTTTTTTTTTATGTTATGTTACAGATGGAAATTATTTTTCCTTTCAATGATTCGAGAATCATCGAATATTTCCGGCATTGTTCGGCTTGATTTGTTAGTCGGTCCAAGATAATTCAGAGTTTTGCAGTTTTACAAAGTCACCTCGCTACAGTTGTATACAACAAAAAATGTCGGGAAGAGCTCGACCTCGCGTGCTTCGCACGCGCTTTTCCTTTTTCCGCCGCGCTGACTGGTGTCGCGTCGGTCTCGGTCTTACGCTTTTCGATAACTGCGATATACATCAATATTTTCTTCGATCTCTTCTTTTTAGCGTGGAGGTAGCGACCACGACTGTCAAGAAGGTTTTAGGATCGGAACAAAATTTCGAGTTATCGTCATATTGCGAGTTATCGATATATTGCGAGTTATCGATATATTGCGAGTTATCGATATATTGCGAGTTATCGATATATGGCGAGTTATCGATGTATGGCGAGTAATCGCTATATTGCGAGTGATCGATATATTGCGAGTTATCGATATATTTCGATTTATCGATATATTGCGAGTTATCGATATATTCTGACATTGACCCTTTTAGAATAGCACTAGGTCCTTGCCGGTGGCCACATGCCTTTACTTGTCTGCATTCGAGTTCGATTTCGACTGTGTCATCGATAATCGATTGTTTTCCCGCCATTTTGCTTGCTTCCCGCCAAAACCGATACTTGCGTCTCGCGCTCAACCTAAAATCCCTCCCGCATTCTGTTATTCAACCAGTCCAACTCGAAACTTATTCTTTTCGTAGAAAATATTTTTTTTCCTCCAAGGGTGAGTGTACAAGGGTCGGACAGGCCTGTACCATGTATATAGAGCTCAACTGGTGAGCTCTTTTCGGTTCATGAGACGCGTCGTGAGCACGCGCGTGTGGCACGTGCCATGCTGGCACAAAGAGACAGAAAAGCTGGTGGTATAGGAGTGGAGGTGGAAATTGAGAAGATGCTGAGGGGCCCCTCAGGCTGCAGCATCCGTGCCCCAAAACTCGCGACCATCTGTTGCTTCATCTGACATTTTCATTTAAGCCGATGTGCGGAAGCATTTTGACGCGTATGGTTCAAACTATTATTTTCCTCTCATTCTTTCTCACAGTTTCCGACCGCAGGAAGTCCCTACGCATATGCATGTGGATTCAACTATACCCACTGGGACACTTTTTTCTCCCTCAAGCTTCCTTTTTCCTTTCATTTTTTTTTTTTCCTTTTTTTCTCTCCTTCGTTTTTGTCTCCGTCTTTGCCCAAGCTGTGGATCATGCACTCGACGCGCCATGGGATGCTGGAGTACGGAGGGGCAGGTGGCACGCGTTTTCTTCGCCACATATTTCTGAAAACACACTCTCGTCTGCCTTGATGAATATATTGAGGGCCCCATGCCACTGCCTCATCTGCACACACTGCGACAGACGGTGGATAACGAAGCCTGGAGCCGATGGTGAATTTCAAAATTGTGTCATTTGGCGCGAGAAATATGAGATATTGAAAAGAAAAATTGAGGATAATTATTGATAATAATTGGGGGGGGGGGGGGGGTTGATACACAAAAAACTTCCTCATGTTATTTTCAAATTTCAAAAAATTTTGAAATTTAGTTTCCAAAAAATAAAAATTTCTCAAGGAAGATCTTTCCTTGAGATCTTCTCTAAGTGTGGTATATATATATATCATTTTTTTGACTGGGACAAAAAAAAATCAATTTTTTTTAGTGGGCCAAAAAAAAATTTCAATTTTTTTTTTAATTGGGACAAATTTTTTTTTTTTTTTTTTTAATGAAGAGAAAAAAAAATTGAAAAGTTTTCAATGCCCGATACTGTCTTCCCACTCCAAAAATCCAAAACTGACAGTTCCCTTCAATCTTCAAGCATTCTCGAATCAAGCATAGAAAAAAAAAATCGCTCCAGTAAAGGAGCCCCCCTCCCCTAGCTCACCCTCCGTCTATTTACAATAAGAAAAGAATAATTTCTTCGAAAAGAGATTATTCCAATCGCGATTTTGAGGTCACGCTGGCTGAAAGCGTTTTTTCAGATGTAAAATAATGACAATGAGGATCGAGATCAATTGCGGAAAATATTCAAAGGCGGAAGGGAGAGAGAGAGACGGGAGAGAAGAGAACAAAACTGGAGAAAAAGGAGGGATGTATAAGACATCTGTGAAAATTTTGGGCCGATGGTACATAGGGGGGAGGGGGGGGGGGGTGTTGTGCTCCTTTGGCGCGAAAGAAAGGTGCAGATCTGGTATATGGTATATATAGATATATACAGGGTGTCTTGGTACCGATCGCTTTCCTTCGGGTACACGCAGAGATCTTACATTGAGATATATGAAGTCTCATAGTGAGTACCAGACGAGGCGAAATTTGATTTTTCAAATCGATATTCTTTTCTCAAAAACATGCTGTTGTCATCTTGGAAACTCTTTCCATGAGCGTAATTTTTGCGAAATTTTTTTCCATGTGATTGTGTAAATTTTGCCCCACCGGTTGGGTAAAAATTACCTCTTGCTCGGTAATAATTATAGCGGCAATGGTAAAAATTACCCACCCGTATATTAACATAAAAAAAATGTTCTTCAGCATAAAATTCAGTATGCATTAATATCGAAGTTATCGAATTGGCATAAATTTTAATTTTAGTATTATTAGTTTTGTAGTTTACTGGTCTTTGCGGTTAAGATGCAGACTCGCACAAGGCGGGATTATGACATTAAAATTATTCGTTACATCTGCATAGGCGTATATAGTATATACAAGTATATGAGTATCATGAGTGATCATAATCATTTGCCCAAAATGTCACCACCAATTTCAGGTCACCAATCCGGCTCCTATTTTTGCACTAATCAAAACTACAGTCCACTTTATCGAATAGCTATTTGAAGGTAAGAAGTTGTGGAGAAATTCCACTTCATTCCCAACACATTTAGTCATCTCCTGTGGCAAATATTGAAGGCAACTGAAGAAACGGATGAATCCCAAAAATTAAGAGTTGCAAAGCAATTTCAATTGATGTTTCCATGAGTCAAGTATTTGTCCATATGAATAGGAATATCCAGAAGAGATTGAGATGCTGTCCATTTTCCTGAATTCTCCATCTAATCCGCTTAAAATTGGTCCAGTAAAGTTTCCGTTAAAAAAAAACATTGAAACAATTTTGGATTCAATTAATTGGGACAAACATCCTTGAAAAATCGCATCAACATCCTCGACGCGATCGCTTGCGAGACACCCTGTAGAGGTATACCTCGGTGAAGACGCGATGCGCGCTTGCGGTGGTGGTGGGAGGGAGGGGGGGGGGGGGAGAAGCCGAAAAGATACGAAATAAGAAACTGGCACTGGGAGTCGGTGGTTCGTCTCTTGGAGCCCAGGGAGCATAGTGGCAGATGTTTCGGAGTTGTTGGCGCGTGCCCGCTGCCACTTGGCGGCAATACCGTACCATCTGCCCCTACTCCACCCGCTTTTCTTCTTCTTATTCTTTCTCATCCTCTAGTTCAACCCAAGAACTGTGTATTGACGCTTGAAAACCTCATTCAATGGCGCATATACACATTCTCACTCTCGTGAGATCTCCCGGCTCATTTTTTTCCTTGCCCCCCTCAACCATCCCCACCCCCCCCCCACCACCCACCCAGGTTTTTTGTATCATTGGAGGATCGGTGATAAATCAACGTGAATGAGATCCTGAGTGGCCCAATGATCAACACGCCCATTCAATGATGCTGACCCATGAGTCAATTAATCTACCGTTAAACATCCGAAGTGTAATTGACTCCTGGGGTATTAATTGACCGGGAGTGGGGGGGGGGGGGGAGAATTTTTTACCTCACCGGTAGGATAAAATTTAGTAAAAAAAAAGCCAAATTTTTCTTTCTACATATCCAAATTAAATGATACCAGAAAAAAAAATTATGGCTGGAGAACATTATCTGCTTTTTGGCAAAACATAGGGCGGTCCAAAGTTCTCACCTGCTTATTTTGGAGTATCATAAAACATTTGCAAAAAATGGAAAAAAAAAATAAAAAAAATTTGGAGAATTTACAAGCTTGTATTATACAGTTACCAGTTTACTCACGTATTAATCCCCGGGGATAGCCATTATAATATGATTCGTTAGGCGTCCAATCACACGATTTCCATTTAGGATATTCAGCAAGACCTTGGGCTGACTGCTTCAAAGCCCGGCAGATGTCTTTGCAACATTACAGGACGCGCTTGAGCATCAGATTTCGCACGGAAGCGCAAGCCCTACTTCATTTGCCACTAGTGTGCAGGTGATCTCCAAGAATATAGGAGGAGGGAAAAAAAGAGGAGAAGTAGGGAAAGGAGTGAAGGGAATTTGCTGATTTTCGACGCGTGACTGGGCGGTGGCATAAAAGAGGCAGAGTTAGGAGTAGCCAGCAAGTGGATAATGGCGTCTATCTGATTTATTCCTCCAATAAATTATCAATTTTGTGCCATCGGAATAATGTTTTAGTAAGAATTTGGTGTGGTCAAATTTCTGAGCAATGCACGGGAGAAATTATTGAGATTGGCGGGAGAGGGCGGTAGTAGTGGAATTTCTGGCGCAAATGGGGTCAACTGCACCAAATAGGAGAGGCTATAACCAAAAAAGGAATAAGAAGAAGAAGAGCTGCACCAAATTCGTTGCAAACATTCGTTAAACGTTAAGCGCCAAAAAGGCCTGCGCCAAAAAGGCCTGCGCCAAAAAGTCCTGCGCCCAAAAAGGCCGGCGCCAAAAAGGTCTGCGCCAAAAAGTCCTGCGCCCAAAAAGGCCGGCGCCAAAAAGGTCTGCGCCCAAAAAGGCCTGCGCCAAAATTAATGTAACATTTTTTTGGCGCGAAAAAGTGTACGCAATGGGCAGAAAACCAAAACCACGTGTTCAAGGGTTTTTCATATAGACGTTGAGATTTTGGTCAGATCCGCAAATGGGTTGGTAGACTTCAAAACTGATGAAAAAAAAGTAATAAACAACACTTGGATAATGATGCCGCAATATATTAATGACATGTGACCTAGTTTCAATGATTAATTGTGATGAACAACGATAATGTTGAAGATCGGTGGATACAACCTAGAGTTGAACTGTCACACAAGATGAGGTGAGACGGAGCGAGGATCAGAGAAGGACCGTTGCAAAATGCTCTTCGATAATTATGTTTTATAACTAATCTATACCAAAAATCGAGCGGAATTTGTTGAAAGAATATGATCCGAACATCATTTTTCACGGTGGGACATTTTTTTGTTTGGGAAGCACGTGAGTTATCGATATGGAGCACGTGCTCAAGGTGAAATCACTCAACTTGAGACTTTTCCCCGTACACCATGGACACTTTTAATCAACTCTCCCTACCGCATTAGACCGTGATAATTGGCCGAAAAATTTGATAATATAGAAACAGGCGCTCTCCTTCGCCCTGACAATATGGGCCGAAGCACGTGGACCCTCAACCTACCAATATACCTCTGGAAAAATCGTTCCACAAAAAATAGCTTCAGATGCGCACACACACAAACATAACCGAGGTCATGATAACGAGTTCCCCTATCGTGAAGTTAAAAATCATGGCGAAGATCAAGGGAAAACGAAAGGTCAAGTATGTTCAGTTTCCAGGGAGTGTGCTTCATTAATGAAGTAAGGCAGGTTTTAACTGGTAAGCCGTTGGCTGTATCAAACTTCCCGAAGTCTCTCCCTCCCCGGCCGCCCATCCACTTCCCGTGACGCCTGTGACTTCAGCCACCCAAAAGTTTCACTCGAAAAAAGATTTTTCGTCCAAACTCTTGTGGTTTCGCATCCTCAAATCATTCCAAGTGGTTAGCACAGAAAATTCCTAAATTTGAAATTCGCCGTGGACAATGCTGGCTTTCTGAAGTATAGAAGAACAAGAATGAGGAATGGCATATGAAAAGGTAAAAGCAAGGTAAATCCCAACATCTGGTGGTTCCATGGTCACCATATTGCAACCCAATGTCCAAATAGACCTTTGTCGTTTGGGTATTCCACCTCTTCACTTGACTGGTGGTCGGTTGAAAAATTCAGCAGTACTGCCAAATGCACCACCTTTTCACGGAGGGGGGACTCAATGAGAAGGTCCCAAGTGCGGGTACCTGTGTACCTTCGCAAACAACTGTACACAACCCGTTCAGGTAGGCGGCTCTCCGTCTATCCCCAGAAATTGTTTGTTGTGATATTACAATATACGGGTAGACTCCGGAAATTTCGCCTCAGGGAAAAAAAAACGACTTAAGTTGTTCAATGTTAATTCAAGTAGTACGGAAGACTGGCATCGAGCTTGGTTACCACCTTAATTTACCAAGCTTTAGTGTCTTGCAAGGTCGAATGCGCGCTTCGCGCGCTCTATTATGATGTGAAATTTGAAGTAACAATATTTTTTCCGAAGTCGAAGTCTTCATGTGAGTAATCTGCATATTATTGGGGTAGACCGGAAGCGGGAAATTAACAACGCTGGTGTCAATTTTTGTTTTCATTTCGACGAAATATCCGCTTATATGCCTCAAGATTCTCATAGATATGAGCCCTAGAGCAGCTGAAGATCCAGACGTAGTTTTCGTACATACGACCGTCTAGCAGATGTGATCTCCTGAGGACAACTACCAACAGAGTTTCGCAAGAATTGGGGAAAGAGGGGGACCATGTAGAGCTTGCCACACTAGAATCGGGTTAATCTTGCCTTCGTTTGAATCTTTCGCTCTGAAGGTTTGAATCTTCTTTTAGAAGTCATGGAAACAAAAACTTGTGCATAGCGTTTTTCAGGACTGTGAGTTTTTCAAGATTTTGAAATCTTTGAAATTTGGAAATTTTGAAAATTTTCCAAATTTTTGACATTTTTCAAGATTTTGATATTGAAAAAAATTTTGACATTTTCAAAATCTTTGACATTTTCAAAGATTTTGACATCTTTAAAATTTTGACATTTTCAAAGTTTTTGACATTTTCAAAATTTTTGATACTTTCAAAATTTTTAATATTTTCAAAATTTTTGACATTTCCAAAAATTTATATGTTCCCAAATTTTTCAAATTTTGAAAAATTTTGGGTTTTTTTTTGAGTAATTTCAAAATTTTATATCTATAAAATTTTCAAAACTTCAGAAATTTTCCTAAGTTTATTGAAATATTTAGAACCTTCATGTATTTTCTACATATCCCCGCAACCTTCATTCCGATCAATAGAATTTCCCATTTAGTCGCTTCCGTCTTCCATTTTTTTGTCACTTTTTTTTTCATCGCGCTGCATTTCCTCGCGCAGACTCCCACATGAGGAGAGCATTGCTTCCCAAGACAGCCGATTTATAACTCGCCTCACCTTTATTAACGCTTGCGATCGCTCACGAGCCTCGGGGATGGTTGTAAAAAAGAATTTTTTTAGCCTCCAACTTTCATCCACTTCCTCCATAAAGGGAAAATTCGGGTGACATCTGCTCAGGTTCCTTAACAAAAAAAAAATAGAAATAAAAAACGTTCACAAAAAATGAAACCGAGGGGAAACAACACCGGGAATCTGAAAAGGGGTTCAGTGAGCATTAAGAAGGGGAGTAAGTGGAAAATGGACGGAGGGGGGGGGGGGGAGGGGTGAAAACATTTACCCTCGTAAGCTCGTCTTTGGGATGAGCCCACGAAATCATAGGATTTGCGATATCGCCTTTATAAGTGATCGATCTATATCCGATTACTAGGATCGACTTATCGTACGTCACTTGGTCAAACGTCAGTTCCGTCAGTTAGATACAAGTCGAATGCAAAAGAAAAATGAGGGATGCAATCATTTGTATAGATGCCAAGGAACATTTTCCGGATTGAAGTATATGCGGCAAAAAAATTCGACTTCCCGAGAAATTTTCCAAAAGGTATTTTACTGATCAACTACTTGCAAATATACTCAAATAATTCCCGCCAATTTGTTTGGCATTCCTAGAATTTTAAATGGAGGCTTTTAATTTACAAACCTTATGGAATTTTGATGGAAAACATTTAATGCGGTGCATGGGATCGGAAAAATTTACTCTGGGGATAAGCAATTTCCATGACAAATGTATATAGATATACTCCACTGCGTACCCATCGCCCCCTCTCTGCCATCGACGCAAAGGCGAGGCGTACGAGTGGTATGTACATATCAAGATACGCTGCAGCGTTTCGAAAATTTTTTGAAAACAATTTCTCAAAAATTTGACAAAATTTTGAAAAAATCGGAAAAATCTTGACAAATTGTAGACAAATTTTGGAACAATTTTGCATCAATTTAGATCAAAATTAGTGTTTTCATGTTTCACACCTACCAACGTTTCATGGAAATGATATCGAGGCTAAAGGGATTCCAATTCAGGTCCCAAAATTTGCCCACATATTTCATAACTGAAAAATGGTCAACGGTGTCCTTGAGGGCTGCGTTGCCCTTGAGTGCAGCCCTAACTCGTCGAAGCATACCGCAATAGATAATACAAATACGCCATGACCTTCAAAGATGCTCAAATATAACCTTGGAATTTTCCCGAACGATAACACTTTGTTAATGTGTTTTGGTCATGGCACATGTGCAAAGTGCACACTTGTGATGAGAAGTATGCTCGTCCAAGTCTCATCTAGTCGCCTCTAAGGTTACATTGATTATATTCATTTATCGTAAGCATCACAACACACACCACCCATTCGCGCCCACTCATCACACACCCACCGCCCACCCATCCACACACACCCACCCGCCCATCCTTAGCCACCCTCCCACCCATCCATACCCACCCACCCATCCATGCACACCCACCCATCCATGCACACCCACCCATCCATGCCCACCCGCTCACCCATCCATACCCACCCACCCATCCATACCCACCCGCCCATCCATACCCACCCACCCACCCACCCACTCACACATACGCACACACACTCTCGTGGCTTCGGTATAGTGGATTGAGTGTCCGTCTGTTACGTTAAAGGTCCTGGGTTCGCTAGCAGGAATGGTGCGAGTACTCATTAAATGAGAGCGCAAGGCCGGGCGGGAACCTAACCCGTGCCAGGGGCAGGTGGGTTCCATCATAGGCGCCCGCCATCGTAGCAGAGGTTTCTGGAGTTTTTGCCCTGTGTCTAGAAATACCATCGCCTGAATGGCGAAAGTCGGCCCCATACAGGGATGGGTGTCCAGTGCTCCCTTCCGAAGTAATGCTGAAGAGCCGCTACCGTGAAGGGTACAAGAGACATGGATCGAAAACACACACACCTCTATGTCGGGCATTCGGTATAAGAGCGGACGGAAACCAACCTGCCGGAGGAGGGGGGGGGGGGTGATACGAGGTTTGTCCGATCACGTGTCTTTGGCGCTTATTGCAATATTGATTGAAAATTGCATTTTCCGAGGAACAAATCCATGCTCAATCATCTTGACATGACACTTCCATTTTACCATGATTCTTGCACATCGATTTCCGCCAATAATCGATTCGTTTTATGACCGTCCAATGACATGTAAAAAATTGGGAAAATATATTATCGCCATAGCGCCAAAAATTGCGCTCCATACGTATTGTACAAATGCTCATTGTCAACGGTCATCAATTGCGCCATGGTTGCCAGTGATATTTCCCAAACGTTTTTCATAAATCAAAAAACCAACAAGCACCCTTCCCCCCGCCCCCCTCCTCCAACCGCTTTGTAATTCCCATTTACCACGCACACGGAAATGTGCAATTTTCCCTCACGTTTCACTAATCTCCCAAAGGGAATTTCCAATGTTTGCCTTCGAGATCTTCGTCATGGTGTTAAATACAAATAAAAAAATCGTAACCTTCATCACATGGGGGAAAGTATGTACTATCTCAAAATTTAGCCTGACCTATCCCTATTATTGGCACCTCAAATCGACCGTTGTAACACAAACTCTAGCTCGTCGAATCTTTATATGCTTCAAAGATATTGAGAGGCAGAAAGTCGAAAAATATAAGGATGGAGAGAAATGGATTTTTCGGACTGGATAAACCTTGAGCACTGTGAAGACAGATGGAAAAGACGGATAGATAAAAACTCTGGGTCATGATTCAAAAGATTCTCTCCCTTGGTTTTTTGGGGTGTCTTGCAGCTGTTGTTGCCTTAAACTCCCCTCCTCTATGACCGTAGCTTCTTGAAGGGGGGCCAGGTTTAATGCTGGCGAGATACAAGGAAATTGCCAATGGAATATCGATCGCAATTCCCTTATTGATTTTTAATCGACGTCTAGATTATTCACCAGGAATTTGTGATTTTAGGAACGTTGTTTTGGGATTCTTGTAGCAGATTGTGAATTTTCTTGGGCGAATGTGGATGTACTGAAGATAAGAGTATGTTTGATGGCAATATTTGTTTGAAGAGAAATTCTTACAGCGCATAACACAAAAATTCGATGCAACGTTTTCAGGGGAGGGAGCACCGCGCGAGTGATGGAGGGGGCGTTAACGAAATTCCGACACGCTACATGGCACTGGAGCAGAGTGCGGAGGAGGCCGTGATCCCAGCGTATTGCTAGTGTCATTCATGGAGAAAACCAATGCAGAACGTTGCAAAGAATATCGTGATCGGTCACGATGCAAAAAAAAAAAATGCTGCAAAACCAAAGAAAACAAGAACAGTAGGCAAAAGTGCCGCCGACCTATGAGGGATCATCGAGCCAGGGCAAAAAGCATCAATGTCAACGTTGAGGATCATAATCTCTCACATGTGAATCAACCGAGAAGTGATCAGAATAATTGAAACAGTAGCAGAGTATGTCATTTCGAAATTCGGCCGGGACAGTTTACGGGAGAGACAAACGAAATTATCGATATATATCGAAATAATCGAAAAGCGTAAGACGGGAAACCGAGGCGACACCAGTCCGCACGGGGGAAAAAAGGAAACGCGCATGTGGCGCATGCGACGCTGGACTCGTTCCTATAGTAAAAAAGGAGAGACAAAGAAATTATCGATAGATATCGAAATTATCGATATATATCGACATATCGATATAATTCGAAATTATCTGATATATATCGAGATTATCGATATATATCGAGATTATCGATATATATCGAAATTATCGAGTAATATCGAGATTATCGATATACATCGAGATTATCGATATATATCGAGATTATCGATATATATCGAGATTATCGATATATATACATATATCGAAATTATCGATATATATATCGAAATGAATCGAAAATCGTAGGACTATTCGGACTCTCACCCAGTTCAAAATACATCTGAGACATTGCCTCCAGTCGTTTGATTGATGTTCCGCCTGCTTTCAGCAGCGCCTCCTGATTCCAGTGATTATCACTAGTAATGAGTTTTTAGTTCTCCTTTTCTATTGTCACAGCTTCATTTATTACTTCTACGATTTTGATCCCGTCCACATCACTTTTTGTTTTGTGTAAAGTAATGCTTATACTCTCAACAACCTGTACCTCGTCCGCTTATCGCTGCCAGTTACTTATGTTTTATTTTATTGTATGTTATCATTTCTATGTATTATAATCACGTATACTCTTTGTTTAACCATCTAACAATAAATTACAATATCTATCTATCTCGGAAGAGCCGAATCTGAAAATAGCGACTAATGTTCGCCTTGTAAACGTGAACCAAAAATAGCTAAGTATCGTTCAGGCCGATAGATCATTCCAAGCATCATTAGGCAACTTTTCTCCAAAAATTAACGACAACTTTGTCTCATCGAACCTGCTGGTGAAGCCCCCTCAATAAAAATGATTACAGATGCCGCTCTTCTGTACAACCACGATTGCCCCGCACTGACCTCGTTAGTCACGCTCACGTGCGGCTTTTCACGCTTTGCACAGGGGGTTGTATTAAAAATAGCCGATCGTAATGACAGGGAGAGCTCCATAACCAAAGGGTTGCATCACCCCATTAGCCGTCTCGAAAATAGCTTTTCCGTTTGACTGCCGAACAATTTTCTTTTCTTTTTCATGAAGACGGATTCTGTTCACCGCGGCGTCATAGAGGGCGCTCACTCGTCCATGGATTCCAATTTTTTTCAATGACACACACAAACACACAGGACACCCAGGACAGACAGGATGGATAAAGCTGGTCCAGGATGGGCCAATACCCGTTTGCTATTCGTTGATAGCCGACCACGCTTAGATATCATTAAATCCTGTGCCATTGTATTGAGTATTGGAATCTTTAAGGCAGCAATTTTAAAAATGAAAAAATTCAAGGATTAAATAAAAAAAATTCGGCTTGCAAGCATTAGCCATGTATAACTAACAGATTATTTGTTACATATGGAAATGATACATGAGCACGCGTCGATAGATAGCGCATTTACTCCATGCGCAGTAGTCTACTGCGCACTGCGTTCGCATTTTCGTTCCACCAAAATTTTCGATGACTCGTATTTCTCAATATATGAAAAAACATACAATCATTATTGCCGATTTATATGTTTCTTTAAACCGAAATAAATTGTGATTATTGTCATATTTCGTGTAAAAATAATCGAAATTCAATGGTTATTGAAACAGTCTTTTCAGATGTAAAAATAAAATACGTCTGGGAAAAATTGAGCGATTTAAAGATAAAACGTCCTAAATCGATTGGTGGATAATGGAAAGGATATGAGAACAGTTAGATTAATATTGACCATAATTATATCTATTATTTCTTTGGGTCTTTGGGGCTCACTCTGGGTTGCTGTTGCTTTCTCCAAAAAGATGGGGGCGGTCGAGTGTGCCTGCTGGTATCGAAGGAATCCAAGGGAGTCAGTCGCCAAGCGGGGCAAAAGCAACCACCGTCAGGCGGCTGAGCTGGCAATTTGTCTAGTGGTAACACCATGCCTTGGGTAAATCTCAGGCATCCTCACAAATTCTCCGCCAGTCCCTCTGGAATATATAAATATTTCTGAATCAAAGGGCCATTAAAATTCATTAGTTTACGGTGCAACTGTTGCAGCAAAATTTTGCCTCAAGTTTCGGGTAGATTTAGATTAGATTTCAAAGGTGAAAATACACATTTTATACTATAGAAATTTTTTACCTCTCTTTTTTTCACCAATTTTATCTGTAATATGTTTCGGAATCGCGCTCAGTATCACCGATTGGCAATTGCATGTCGATGATAACAGGAAATTTTCTATACGCAAAAAGAAGATTTGATCCAAACATACAATTCAATATCTAAATTTATGTCGAAGAAGTTTCAGAAATGTCAGGTGGTAAATAAAAATGTCGGCAAGTTTTCCTTGAAACAAGAAATTCGTTTCTTGATAATTTTCATGTATGGAACTCTTTATGCTGAATTAGAGAAGTGAAGCGTATATAGAAGTTTCTCACCTCAAGAAATCGTGCAATTGTACTGGGTGCAAACGTTCTTCCATCGAATGATATACCACTTATGCCAAAACCGAAAATAATGAAACTGATGAAACGATACCGATGACAAATATTTGACGTTTTGGCGGTAGTAACTACTAACTCGATCCGATCCCTCAGATTGCCAATCGAGATACTTTCTTCTCGAGTAAGAGCAATAATCCAGCAATCTCGTAATTCATCAAAGTAAGAATTCAGATGCTATGTGAAGTGATGATATATTTGCCTATAGAAAATGTCTAGTTGAACATAAAATATTTTCTTTTTTATCTGACTGGAAACTGAGCTGGGACAGGTAATTTGTTACTTACTACAAAGTAGCGAGTTACTTCCAATGATAACAATTTTGTATCAAACCGGTCTTAAGTTGGATTCATTAGGATGGAAATTCCGGATGAGTTTCCTGTTTCTTGGGACAAGTAAGTGCTATTTTCTTAGAGTCTCTCATGTATATTTTACACAATGACTTAATAAATTTTCGTTATCTCAAAAAACTTCCAAATACACATCTCCATAAATATTTTTCTATGCCATATCCGCATTTTTATGTATCTGAAAGTTCAGCAACAGACGCCGTTAAACGTTGACAAATGTTTACTTTAAGTTCACAATGTTTTCAACAGTTAAGCGCCATTTATCGGTATAAAGGGCTGGTCCCCCTTTCATCAGTGTTTTTCTTTTCATTGTCATTGTCATGTTATTTAAAGACTGTGAAACGGCATCATCAGGGAGGTGGAGATGTTTGCTTTCTTACAAGAAAACCGCGGTAATAATTACGACCACATGTCACGAGAGTTCAACAAATAATGCCGAAAAGACTCAATAAAGAACATACGCGTGCTCTTTTACTTCTTTATTTTCAGGGAATCCAATGATTAGATGATATTCATTGATGGCTTCAAAAGGAACGATACTATATTGCCCCTATTGGTAAATTTGTTGTATTTAAAAATGGGAAGAACAATCATCGGTTTCCGGTTGGGATACTATAGAGATGTTTCGCGGCTTAAAAATAATTTTTCATAAATATCGGGAGAAATAATTGCAATAATTTTGCGACAGGAGTAAGACCAAGCGCAGGCGTGCATGCGCATGCGCGCTCCAAAACTCAAAGATGCCAAACATTGAAGTCAAAGAAATTTTTATCAAAACTCCACTTTGGATTTTCTCATTATTTTTCTCAAGCCCTCAAAATCAGAAAAACAATAAAATTTTGGATTTTCTAAAAGACAAACAAGTTGCATTGGTGGAATGAGGCGTTCTAAGCTAGCACATGTTGGAGGAGCAATGACGAAGACGATCCCAAGAAAAACGAAGAAAAGCATCTGTTGCATTTGGGACCCAACCAACACCACCATCACCAGGTGCTAGCCACCTTCCGTGTCTTTCACCCCTCTGTCTTAAGGGAGGAGGAGGGGGTGGGGGGGGGGGGGGGGGAAGAAACCTTCTACGTACCTCTCCTGCTCCTCCTACTTGCTTTATTCCTGAGATTTCCACCATCTGCAGTCTAAACCTTTTCCCCCCCCCAATGTTATTGCCGGGACCTGGTCCTGCCATATTCCCCCCTCCCACCCCCCCCCCCCCACTCCTACCAATGGATTTATCTGAATTTGTCACTGTCACTGGAGTGTTTTTGAATGTTAGTAATTTGGTCAGATGGAATTGTAAAAGTATAATTTCATAGAGCAATTTTCATCAATAGTTTTTTTTAACAAAAATGAGATTGTGTGAACTATTTTTGTGTGCCTATACATGTGCCTGTGGATGTGTTTATTAAAAAAAATTTTTTCAAAATTTCTATTTCTCATAGATCAAGTAAAAATGCCGCAAAATTTGATATTAATTTTTTGGAAATAAATTTAAGGTCTTTTCGGGAAAAGCGAAAGTTGAGGTTTCGCAATGGGCCCAGTGTATTGAAAACCTATTGAAATCTCAATATTGATTCGTGAAAGGTGGAGCGACATGTGAATGCCAACGCCCAAAAAAATTCTCTAGACACGTGGTCGGATTTTTTCCCCGCCTCCTTCCCCTCCCCCTCCTCCAAAATCCATAAATTCGGTACAATTTTTGCGGTTGTAAAAATGAAGTAAGCAAACGATCTCTGCCATTTCCTGACCAATATGTCGAAAAGGAAGTATGGTAATTTTTTCGATACTCCACGGAGAAATTGTAAAAAAATCGTGACATCTGTCATTTTTCTCCCCTCAGATCTTCAATCATCTGAACAAGCGGATGGAATGAGAGGAACCATTTTAGGTTAGTAGAAATGTTTTCCCAATAATTCACTCCAGTGCGCTTAATGGTGAAAACGATAGTTCAATACAGTTCATATATATATATATATATACCCGACGGGAACCCAACCCACGAGGGGTGGGGGGGAGGGGGGTAGGAGTTGGTGACTCTGGCGCTAAATGGGACTAACCAGACTGCAATCGGTGAATAAATTGATTGCCCATTGAGCGCCAAAAAGTTCCGCGCCAAAAGTCGCGGCCCAAAGCTCTGCGCCAAAAACTTCCTATCAAACCATCCTGGTTAATATTCACCAATTCTTAAAGTATAGGCTATGCAACCCAGTTTGCTATATCGGGTGGTGCACCAATGTCACCTGTCTATGTATATAGTTCTCGTCAGTTTTTCGCACATTGTTCCTCTATTCTTGGATGCATCCGGTAGTATGGTCTCCATTCATAACATTTGCACAGCTCGCGGCGCGTGCAATGAAAATTATCTCGTTCTAAAATTCTTGTATACACCTCAAACAATGAGCAATTATCTTAAGAAATGCTAGCAGTCAAGAGTACTGTGTATTTTTATAAGGTGAAGGGGGGGGGGGGGGGGTGGGGGGGGGGGGTTTTGGCCCATGTAATAACAGTATTTTCCTCTTCAAATGGAATACAATTGTTCAAAGAGACACAATTGTGAATTACCACATCGATTGTTATCCATGAATTTAATTTACTTTTCACTGTCATGGGTTTAATACTCTCGCTTATGCCATTTTCCTGTCCAGGGTTCCCATTCTCTCTGTAATTGACTTTGACTTTGACCCAAACCATAACGACATTTGTGGAGGAAATGTCGACAAGTGAGACTGCCGTCACTTGGGAAACTTCTGGGCGGGTTATGTAAGAGGTATTAACAATGGCCAGATTGTGTTCGCACGTGTTTGTGCTCACCCGTATAGCAGATCGCCGCAGCGCGTCCAATGGCGAGAGCTGTCATTTTTTTATTTCTGCTATGCCGAGGTGACGATTTCATGCTCATATAATCGCAGAATAATTAGTAATCTTTATGGAGAAAGACGGCGCTGGGCTCGTGGTGCTACCAGATACGTGGTATAAAAATTCTGAAAGTGGGTAAATTATTTCAAATTCGGATTTAGGCTTTCGAAATTGTGATGGACACTTTCCGCACGGTTTGCAATTTTTTCTGGGTGAATAGTGTTTATTCGGGCGGGAAATGGGGTAAAGGGCCGATCTCTGTTGGACAGAATCAGAATATTATTACTTCCGGAAGTAGCCTCCCAGCCTCTTTACCATGTAATCCCTTGTAAATGCTGGACTTGGTGAAATTCCGGTATGCATTAAATAGGCTCAAGTAGAGGATCAGTAGGGCTTCAGGAAGTAACGCTCAACACTTTATGGAGTCACTGGTTAGCGTCTCTCCTTTTCCCGGACGAGAAGCCCTCGCAGAAGGGTTGAAAAAGGAGGGGTAAAAAAAAGCGTGCTCAATGGGCACGAGTGCAATTTGCACACAATCGCTGCAAGGGCTAAAAAATCCACGGAGAGAGATGCCCACTATAGGGCGGGCACATCAAATGCACCATGGTAAAATTTTCCTCTCCAAAATTCAGGAAATCAAAGTACTTTTTCATATTAAATTACGATTTTTGTCCTCCACTATCATTATCTGATTGCTTTCTATAATTGCTCCAATTTACGCAAATTCTTGAAATACTGCGAATTGCATATAAAAAAAATTGGCCATTTTCACTCATAACTCACCTGACAAGCGCGAATGTTCAAAACGACTTTCCCAAAATCTACACCACTGCTGCCAATTAAAAATCGTTACGCGAAAAAATACTTCATACCGTTGCGCTTCGATTCATACGCTCTCAATTAGCACTTGTTGTTTCTCCATAACATGCATACTAATTATTTTTTTTCCGTCCGAATTTCAGCCTATAACATTCGACGGAAAAAAATGTTTGATAAAAGTTACACCCTCCCTCCCACCCACTCAGCCTCGTACCGACCCACCCACCCACTCGCTTTCCCTCCTACCCAAACACCCGCGCACCCTCTTACCCACTCACCCACCTACCCACCCACTTTCCATCCTACCCACCCAACCTCCTAACCACCCGCCCACCCATCCACCCTCCTTCCCTCCCCCTCCTACCCACCCGCCCACCCACCTTTCCTCCTATCCACCCACCCACCGACCTACCCACACACCCACTTTCCATCCTACCCACCCACCCATCCGTCCTCCTAGCCACCCGCCGCCCGCCCACCTTCCCTCCTACCCACCCACCCTCCTATGCAGACACCCACCCACCCTCCTAGGCACCCACCCACCCTCCCATGCACCCGCCCTCCTATACACGCACCCACCCACCCAACCCACCCCCCTCCCTCCCACCCCCGAACCCACCTCCCTCCCCCCTCCCACCCGAACCCCCTTCCACCATCCAGACTCGTATCGGCCCACCCACCTAGTCACCCACCCACCCGTTCATCCTCTCAATCCACTCGCCCACTCATCATGCATGCATGCAATTCCCTTATCCTCTACCTCCGAATTCTAATAACTTTGTTACAATTCTGGTTTCCGAGCTATTTGACTTTTCACAAAAATGTCTAGAGAAGCACTAGTGCTGAAAGAATATACTAAATTGAGGAGTTATTGGCAGGTATGATGGATGGCATGGATGGCACTCGGTCCGTCCGCTTGTTATTTAAAAATAATGTACAGAATGCGAATAAGTGAGATCTGTCGATATTATATCCCACGGTAATTTTTGGAAGATATGCCAGAGGTTAAGGGAGACGTGGAGGAAAGCCATCAGTGGGAGCGTGGGAGAACATAAGGCAAAAGTGTGCATATTGGGAAGAAGGTCTGGCCCGCGCCCCGAACGGCAGCTGTGATCCCTCCACCCTGCGGCCACGCAACCCTTTTCCTTTTCTCAAAATTTCGTCTTCCTCTTCTTCCTTCTTACCTTATTCCTCTTCTCCACAATCTGGCGTGAGTTCCTTCCCTGAATTCAGAGCAAAATAAATGAATGCCATGTTTTGTTTTCATTCATGTCAATATGTTAGAAATAATGCCATGGTGCGAACATAATTGATTTTTTTTTCCATCAACTTGCTGACAGGGCGGGTTATTGTAGTGATGGTCAAAAAGGAAAGTGAAATTTTCATTTGTGGGTAAGCAGGTGAAATTGCTACAGAGCAATTTTTTTTGCAGACATTTGAACCCAATAGAGCCAATGAAGTCAACAGCGACACGTAACAACAAATGGAGAAGTCAACAATGTGTCCCTGACTCTTCCTCCTCTTCTTTTCCACCTACAACTGAATGAAAATGCTCGAAAACTTGTTCGTAAATTACGGTAAACATCCGCAGGATTTAATGTTCCGCGTGAACTGTACAATAGCGTTGAGGAAGTCTTCGTCGCGAGTGCAAGACGAGCCATAACGCTTTAGCAGAAATGCAGATGGACACCTGCTCATGTGTCTGAATGTAAAATGGCATGTGCCTAGAAAGAAAAGAGTACGAAAGTCCACCGTTGAATTGTCGCTGTTGTTTATTATTTTTTTTTTATTTTCCACGATGGTTTTATACTTTTTCTTCTTCTTCTTAATCCTCGTTGGCAGTGGCGTGTGGAGGACGGGGGCTTATGGGTATATATGCGCGAGTCAGGTAGTAAGGTGGGGCCGGTGCAGCAATATAGGCCCCAAGGAACCGCCAGTGTGTTAGCAGCGTGGGAAGCTACGGCAGCTGAGAACGGGCGAAAACGCCGAAGCGTCTCACCGAAAAAGAGACGGCTGCTGGGCTCTTCCTCTCCCCCGTAGGACATATATATATATATTCAATGCCTCTTGGTTTTGCAGATCGCCAAAGTATACCACTTTACAACATATTGCTACAGCCTTACACCAGCCTTTCTGCATCACAAGCCATTGTATACATGATCCATCATGTGGATCAACGTTCAATCATATGAAAGTTTAACGTTTCTCCTGACTACTTCCGACCTCTATTATGTTACGCAACTAGAGGAAATGAGGGAGCATCAAGTTATTCACTTTTTCTCTTACTTCCGATTATTTTTTTTTCGGTTGAATAAACTTAGCCTTTCAAAAATTTCAATCTCTTTTTTAATCAATTGTTATTATTATTATTAATTAAGGTGGGGGGGGGTTTAGTTGATATAAATCTGCATGTTCTAGGCGAGAAAAAAATTGTTCCGGTGTTTTATTCCATAGCCCACTTAAAATGAAACACAGAAAATTTAACCTCCCATCCATGGACTAACAACTTGAAAAACATCCTTCACTCCTTTCATTCCATTCTCAAGCCTCAAATTTTTTACATACGAAATTCTAGACTGAAATAGCCGAGTGTGACAGCGTGTGATGGGGGCGAATTAGGAGAAATTTTTTCGGCACTCACTGTTGGTACAGGAACCTGAACAATTAATAATGAGGCGAGATGCTGAAGTAATGAAGCACTACTACTTCATGCCTGGGGCATAGAATTTTCAGTTGGCAGGGGACAGGATGTAGCCCGTGGATGCCATGGTAGCACAGCATCCCACGGAACTTCCACCTATTTCATCTCTACATGAATTTTCGAACCATGTGTTTGTGCTTCCTGTCTCCGATTTCACCATACGAAGAGAGGAGTCCACAGAAAAATTTTGACCCTGAGTGGTATGACGGTTATCTTGGATTCGGTCATAATTAGGGTGTTTCTCTACTGGAAAATTCTTTAAGATATGTTCGAATTTAATTGCACTAAAAAATTGAAAATAAACCTACCCACCCTCCCTCTTACCTACCCACCCATCCTCCTCCCACTTTCCCACCCATCCACCTACCCTCCCATCCTCCCACCCACCTAGCCTCCCACCCCCCCCCCCCCAACCCTCCCATCCTCCCACCCACCTAGCCTCCCCCCCCCCAACCCTCCCATCCTCCCACCCATTCTGCCACCCAATTGAAATTGTTTATCACCCACCCACCCTTCATCTACAGACCCACCAGCCCACCCAGCCGGCCACCCACTCACTCACTCACTCACTCACCCACTCACTCACTCACTCACCCACTCACCCACCCACCCTTCCATCCTTCACCCATCCTCGCACTCACCCTCCCATCCTCCCACCACCCACCGACCTACTCCCCCCACCCAGCCATCCACCTATCCTTTCACCCACCCACCTCTCACCCTCAAATGGTCTGAAAGTTTTTGAAATATCTAAAACGTGAAAATCTAGGAAACATATGGAACGAATACATATTTTTCTTTCGACCTAGCATTCAGAAATTTCTAAAATTTTACTTTTTGTCTACTTCTTAGATACCATGGTGCCTCAGTTTCCAACAATTTCATCTCTATACATACGTTGCGCCCATGTGTTCGCGCTTCCTGCCATCAGGGATTTAGTTTTCAGTGACTCCCCTCGATCTTCTGTCTACAGCTTCGCCTCAGGAGCCTCCTTCTGATCGCATAATTCAAGAATAGTGGCTACTGTGACGAAATAATCATACCTGGCTACACATTACTCTTTGTGAGGAGGAAAATAAATATAGGGTGATAAATCACGGGGTGCCGCGGGGTCAAACAAACATACACATACGGCAGTTGTCCCTTTTGTTGGCATTCATGGCTCACAGCTTGATGTCCATGAAGATGACAACAAAATATTTATCATCCGATGAGTTTTATTGACTCAAGCATCATTCATTTTTCCCTCGTTTTTCTGTTGTGTTTTTTATCATTAAACATAGAAAAAAACCAGCGGAGAAGCGGCAATTTTGAAGAATTTTAACACTATTACTATATATATATATATATATACTCCCCCCCCCCACTACTACGCCCGGCCCCTCCCCGCTGTCGCCCCTCAAATCGTTCGGTTTTCCGTAACGCGTTACGCGCTCGCAAACCGCGGCCCTTCCATACCTCAAAACGTTTCCTTCAAACGCACTGCGATTAAAAAAATGGTCAGACAACTTAACAATAATGTCATCCATTTCTCGCAATGACACGTAACCGCAGATGGAGTACTTCCTTGAAAAAAAAAACCCCACCGAAAAAATGAAGCAATTAGTTTGATGGTTTTCTGCCCAAGAAAATTGAAAACAAATTTCTCCCCCCCCCCTCCCGCCACCCCCCAGATGTTGGTTATTCATGTATTTTAAAATATACTTTTTTTCTTATTTTTTACTCACATAGGTTGAGATGATGAGAAGAAAAGGCCTTGAAGAAGACAGGCGGAAGTGGCCCGTACAGGGAGATTGCGACCACCTTCGCTTCCGCTATATTGAGAACCCCGAAACACGACCACCACCTTCTTCCTTCTCTATTTCACTCGCACTTTACCCACGTCTCTTGCACACGTGTTGCCTCGGGCTCTCTCCTCCCACTTCTTCCGGATATAACTATACAAATGAAATCGTGTTAAAAAATTTTTTTTCTTTTTTTTTTCAAGTGAACATCGCTATACAGATTTGCCTCACACAAGTGGCAGACTGGCTAAAAATACTAGCTCCCCCCCCCCCACCCCACCCCACCCCCCCCTTGTCCCACCCCCTCCTAACTTCCTCCCCAGAATTTTTCACGTGTGTATTTCAACATTTTATTTTGTGTTTCGCTTATGAATGTGAATGGGGGGTTTATTATAACCACCTGGCATCTCTGTGATCTTAGCCAATTTTTTGGAAGATGAACAATGATGCAGGGGCTTCCTAGTGCTTACGGAAAAATTGAGGAAATGATAGTGTCATTATTTTAGACGAGATGAATTTAGATCTCTGAGGAAATTGACTGAAGCTCTATAATTTTTTTTATTTTCAGAAACCAGAAAGATTTCATAGACATTGGGAATTAAAAAATTTCACCGCAAATTACAAAAATGGTGAAGCATCGAAATATTAAAAAAAAAAAAGAAAAAAAAATCAGTTTCAAGAAAATAAAAAGTCGAGATTTTTTTTTTTTTCAACTAGAAAAATATCGAAAACTGAAAAATTTTAAAACTCACAGCAAAACAAAATAAAAAAAATTGAATAGTTTTTAAAGTGTTTACGACCACCTGTACTTCAGCTCAAAATTTCAATGTCCCCCGCATAAAAGACCGAAGCGGTGGACGTAAAGCAAAAGAAGTGGTAGCATCGTTGGTGGTTTTTTTCATCTTTTATTGCATTCAGATTTGGGTGGAAATAATGGAGGGAATAGACAGTAGCTCTGTGATTCTTTATCATGACAATAGGCCAGTCTGTGTTTCCTCCCGTGATTCGTGGCCACCGGGTGTTTCCATATACAAGTGAATGGCCACTGTACGTGAGCCGAATTTATCGCGTTAATGGGAGTGGAACGCTCGATGATGCACGTACATGCCCTCCCTCCCTCTCCCTCTCTCAGGACCTCGAGCCTGGGATTTCCTGAATAAAGCCGGATTTTTGTTGTTGCATCATGCACCTGCAACAATATACTGGAAATTGTCTTTTTGCTCCTGTCCAATAGTGAATGAGTCGGTGTTGCAATTTTTCGAACTGGATTACACTGAGGAAAAAGAAGGACTCTAAGAAAACAGCACTTTGTCCCAACAAACAGGAAATTCATCCGGAATTTCCATCCAAATGAATCCAACTTAAGACCTGTTTGATACAAAATTGTTATCATTGGAAGTGACTCGCTACTTTGTAGTAAGTAACAAATTACCTGTTCCAGCTCAGTTTCCAGTCAGTTAAAAAAGACAATATTTTATGTTCAACTAGACATTTTCTATAGCCAAATATATCATCACTTCACATAGCATCTGAATTCTTACTTTGATGAATTACGAGATTGCTGGATTATTGCTCTTACTCGAGAAGAAAGTATCTCGATTGGCAATCTGAGGGATCGGATCGAGTTAGTAGTTACTACCGCCGAAACGTCAAATATTTGTCATCGGTATCGTTTCATCAGTTTCATTATTTTCTGTTTTGGCATAAGTGGTATATCATTCGATGGAGGAACGTTTGCACCCAGTACAATTGCACGATTTCTTGAGGTGAGAAACTTCTATATACGCTTCACTCCTCTAATTCAGCATAGAGAGTTTCATACATGAAAATTATCAAGAAACGAATTTCTTGTTTCAAGGAAAACTTGCCGACATTTTTATTTACCACCTGACATTTCTGAAACTTCTTCGACATAAATTTAGATATTGAATTGTATGTTTGGATCAAATCTTCTTTTTGCGTATAGAAAATTTCCTGTTATCATCGACATGCAATTGCCAATCGGTGATACTGAGCGCGATTCCGAAACATATTACAGATAAAATTGGTTGAAAAAGAGCAGAGAGAAGAATCGTGTGAAAAATTGCTCGACAGAATCATTTCAATTTTTTGTCTCCATCTTTTTCTTGTAAACTCTCTATAGCTACAAGCAATTCAAAGGCTCAATCATGACAAAAATACAGAAACATCGATAAAAGAAAATTTTTGTGTTCTTCGTTTTCTCGGAGACAGCTCTTGTGTCCTGTGGCGAACGTGCTCAAGTGGATGTCTTCCTTGGAATGGAATCAAAGTTCAATCGAATTTTAACGACATCATATCGAGTAGTAGTGCATTGCTCCCTTGGGCGATATTTTCCGTGGGTGGAAGGAAAGATATAAAATCTTATAAATAATTCAGCGGCAATGAAAATTCATGGGACCCAATTTTGCGAGATTTGTGAGCTTTAAAAATATGACAGGGTAAACAAAGTATAAAAAAAGCCATCAAGCATGGTGCGCCACTGGATCCAGACGCTTTGAACTGATTGATATGTCAATTTGCAACATACTGTCTGGTTTTATTTATTGATTTGTTCTTTTTAGTTTTTTGAAATCGGCGCGCAAAACATGATTTATTTCATTGCGAAATTTTTTGTGTCACTTTTTTTTGAATTTCAAAAATTCCAAAATTTTCAAAAATTTCAAAAATTTCAAAAATTTCAAAAATTTCAAAAATTTCAAAAATTTCAAAAATTTCAAAAATTTCAAAAATTTCAAAAATTTCAAAAATTTCAAAAATTTCAAAAATTTCAAAAATTTCAAAAATTTCAAAAATTTCAAAAATTTCAAAAATTTCAAAAATTTCAAAAACTTTAAATTAAAAAGAAAAATTGATATTCTCCAAATTGAATTAATTAAAAAAGGAAATCGTCGGCCGACGAATAGTTGCCGTGTACCTAATTAATATAAAAAGGAGAAAGTGCCTGTAGAATCAGTTTCCGTGATTGACCGTAAGATTGACTGATATGTCAAAATTACCTGAAAAATTTCTATATCTCAAAACCAAACTTGACTGTTAATACTTAAAAAAAAAAAATTGCGAGCTCAAAACTAAGAACTGAACCTAATTTTGCCTTTCATCGATTGGCATCGGATTCCCTGAATTGAAAAAAAAATGCAACCATGAAAGATGTATTTATTCCACTGGATGCGATAACCACAATCATCCCAATATTTAACAATTGCGCGAGCCATTACTTTCACTCATCCACACCGGGCCAAAAGCGCCCATCGCATGAATGACTTTATCACCTGCAAAATATAATTTTCCGCTGCGGCGTAATATCTCAGTGGCGAATGAATAAATTTCTTCTCCGTAACTATCGTCTGCCAGAACCTCAGCCAGACCTCCACGATCAGAATACCTCTAATGTTGGCATACGATTGCAGATAAAACTAAGCTGAGATTTCATTTCATACGCGCATAGAAAAAATACATAATTCCTTGTAAAAGATTTCAATTCCTTGTGAATTTTTCTTTCAAGTGAGTATTAACCAAAATTCTTCCGAATATTTGTTTAAAAAATTAATATAAGATCAATTAACAATTGTAACATTGTAATTATTATGGATTTAACATTGCTCCTGAAGATGGTCACGCAACATGTGCCCGAAACGTTGAGCGTTCGATGCAAACAACTCAATAACAAAGTGGCCTTAGTACAAGAATATTCTCTTTTTGACGTTCGTGGCGCGCAATCTGGAATGGACGGCAGTGGTCATGTGGTTAGACCGTTGGACAGCTAATCTCAAGTGCCTTGCGCTCGAGCGAGTGACGGCGCATCGTATGCGACGATGGTAGTCATGCGGTCGGGTGCGAGCGGTTCGTAGGCAAGTAGCACTTGCGTACCGAATTCGCATTCGAAGGATTCAAAATGTTCGCACCAGAGCGAATGCCTACCACCATCTCCATGGAGACTAGACTAGCCTTTGGCCTACGACCCAGCTGGGGAATTCGAAGCTTGAACGATGAGATCAATCTTGGTCGGACCTTCGATGCCGAAGCTCGGCCTTGATATCTTCGACATAGCTTTATCCCATGTATGAGCCTAGATCAAACCAAGCTCAGTTATATCAAAGATATCCAAGCTTTGTTGGCCCAGCTTGTGCCAAGCTTGGCTCAATCTTAACGTCCCTAGCGTTGGTCCTCAGGCAGAATCCAATGTATGTCCAATATTGGATACACCCATACATCCAAGCTTACTAGAATCACCCAAACCCAAGCTTCAGACACCATGTTGTGCTAAGCTTGGTCCGAGCTCAGCTTTGTTAGCTTTGAATCTTAGCTTTAACAAGCATGAATCCTGGATTGCTCATACCATCTAAACCCAAGCTTCTGAACTAAGGTTGAACTAAGCTGGATTGAAGCATATTTTTCCTGGTTTCGATTTACCGGCTTCAGCGAAACTCTGCTTAATACTGGATACATATATAAATCCAGGATTGCTGCACCACCTAAACCCAAGCTTGGAAACGTATGTTCAACTAGGCTTGGTCCAACCTCAATGTTCCCATCTTCGAAGTTTGAACCAAGATGAATTTTGTAGCTGGGACCAAGATTAATTTCGATGCTTCGGCCACGAGACACTTTGGAACTTGGACGAAAATGAATTTCAAGGCTTGTACCAAGATAAACACCGAAGCTTGAATGAAGATAAAGTTCGAAGTTTGTATTAACCTACGTAACCAAGCGAGGACGAAGCTTATTCTCTAAGCTGGGATTGGTGTTACATTCGCATGTTCTGCACAGATTGACCGAGGCTTCGAAACACAGCTTTGACGAAGCTTAGTCAAGCCTCGTCCAAGCTTTGATCAAGCTCCATCGCATGTTCAATTTCCACCTGGGGAGGTCCAAAAGTGTAATCCCCGTACACGAATCTCCTCTCGCTCTGGTGTGGAATTGGTTCTAATTCATACGGATTCATTGTCGAGCAGGAGTAAGAGAAGCGGCTGTTGAAATTAATGTTCTCAATGGGTTTCCTCCAATTGCTAAATAAACGAAGGAATATAATCTCTATTGGGGCGTGTTACTTGGCAGTTGAGTTTGGTAACTCTCTGAATGCAGCACACTTTGGGAAAGGTCAATATTTCCTAAATCAGATGAAAGTGTAAGTGGAAAATATATATATATATATATATATATATTCTCCTATTGCCACCGATTAGCGCTAAAAAATTCTGTCTCCAAGTAAAAACACCGGAGTTCCTTATTGACATTCGGGAGTTGAAACGTTGGAAAAATCGAATGATAAGTGGCATCTCTCATACCCAAATGCCAGAATGCACTCCAATCTCTACAAAATCATCCTTACATGTGCCGCTGTTTTATGGCATTCACGTTTTCCTCTGATTCTTCTCTCCATGTGAGAAAAAAAGCCGAAAAGCGTGGATAAGAAAAACCTCGGTGAGGGAGGATGCCTTGGACTGAACAGACGCTCCTTAAAAAACGTGGAAACCATTTAACACAAAGAGAGAAAAAAAAAAACCATCCAGATTTCTATTTCCACGGTTCTCGTTTTCCCCGCATTTTCGATAGGGGCCAGATGCCCGACCACTTGGTCCTTCGCAGGTAGTTGTTAGCCCACCGTATGCTCACCGAATTATTTCCATTCGGCTACGAAATGCTTTTGCGGTTATTCAAATGAGGATCCGTGGCTAGTGTCAGTTGTGATCCAGTTTTAACAATTGAATAGCTGACAGTGGAATGAAATTGAATGAGAGATTAAGGCTAGTTCTATGCTGCAGCTTGAAATGTTGAGTATAGAGAATATTAAAATTAGAAATTTGTTTTCTTAAGGAAAAATTGTCAATGCAGAAGTAATCAACACAACGGTCATCTCCTATTTTCTGGCCATCTTTCTAGAAATAAAAGTCTCAAATGACTGGGAAATGGAACAAAAGTGATATCGAATCTATCCGAATGCTCTGCAAATTACTCCTAGTTGAAAAAGAAAAAAATCATCAACAAAATCATCCTAGAACCATCCTAAATGCCAAAAGTTTACCGAAGAAAGATGGTGAGGAAAAGCAGTGTCGTTCATTTGTGCGCAATGGGGAGGAGAGGATCAGCAGCTGCAACACTCGATACGTATCGGAGAAGCGGATGGTGGGGCGCACGGTGGTCTTCTTAAAAATTCTGAGGACATGCTACACCAACGAGGCCATGAGAGAAAAAAAATTATAACTATCGGCAGAAAAAAAAAGGAGGCGATCGGTGGACTTACCGTCCGCTCCCATCGGCCCAATTCGCCGCGTCACTTCGGGCATGATCGGTCGCGTGGCGCGCGTGCGTATCCCCACCACTTCCCTGCGATTACACAAGCGGGCCCATCGGAGCGGAACGGTCGATGCATTGGACGAGAGAATCATGTTGGAAATCATGTTTTTTGGGAAACTAATTGCACAAGGATTGCCAATATTCAAGATTCGAAGTGGGTAAGCGCCTAGAGGTATTCTGCAGCACGTAACATAACCGTTTTTCCCTCGCGGATTTTATTATTCATTGTATTTCAGCGCTGCGGGCTCATCCGCAGGACTCATTCGGCAGCACGTAAATTTGGATGAAAAAGGAATGGATGGATATCAACTGAATTTTTAAATAGGGAGGGATTTTTTTTTTGCATCAGGAATTTGAATGAAGGTGATGAGTTGATGGTTTTCGAAAATGTATGCAACTGTGTGGTGAATTCTTCCAGCCTTCCGGATAATGCGCTCCATGCGGAATAGTCGTTCCGCTTGATTTTCGGAAAACTAAAATGGTGGAGCGAAATCTATATATATGAAAGAACAAGCAAATTCATCAGTTCACTAAGAACGGATTTTTTGAAACTTTGTTGGATTATAATGACATTTAAAATCATTCTAAATAAAATCCAAGCATGATTTTTCAACGAACATCTCTGGTAGCATTCTTTAACACTATATACCAAGCATCGAGCCATTGTCCTCTCGAAGCGTACACATACGACTTTTTTTCATGCACCACGCATTTTGTTGAAATGTTAATATTTATAGTGAAAATCCTTAGCACGCGCCAGTGGTTTCTATTGAATTAGAAAGTTCCATACACCCCCGCCCCCACAATCTATTGTAATTAGAGGAATAAAGAAATGAATGATAGTCGAGTATTTTTATTTCTATTGAGCAATAGACAATTTCTGGACAGTGCTTCGAGTACGTGTTAGGTAGAAGTAGCTGGAGAGTGTGAATCACAGGACAGTTGGAGGCGGCATCACGTTGCGACTCCCTCGATTCATTGTGGGAGGTGTTGTTCAAATGCGCATAAACCACCAGTGTTTTTTTTTCAAGATTCTATGATTTATTATTACCGTAGAGCGTATACCGGAAATAAACAGTGGTGTCCATGGGAGCCGCACCGGAAAGCGAGAAGAAAAAGAGGAAAAATCGAGACGGTGGAACGTACGACGTTCACTAACTCATCAATATAGCAACCCCTTGAAGGAAAAGAACTATGCAAAATTGGAATTATCACATAAAACTACCTAGCAAAGTTGAAGTTCCCGAGTAGCCCAGCGGATTAATATTTCACTGGAAAAGTGCATATTCATATTGAGTAAATCCCGAGGGTTGCCACCGGAAGTGGTTCCATCTGGCTCCTCCCGTTTTGATCTGACCTGTTGAACCACCTCGTGACCGGAAGTATACCACACACCGCATTCACTCTCAGCTCATCCACACTAACACACGTTGCACTTTACTACACAACCACAAAGTTCTCCAGTGCTTCCTCTATTGAGTTCAAAAATCGAATGGAGACTACATGAAAAATAAGAGAGACGTCAACACAATGGCTTCTCTTTTTGCTGTGGCTTTTTATCGTCAAGGTGTTCAATGCCACACTTGTTTACCTCGATTATGACCAACGCTCTGTGTTAGTATCGTAGCGTCCCCCCCCCCCCCCCCCCCACCCTGATTCACGTGGCACCAGCTGGCGCGTGCGATAGATTACATGATTTTCCAACAACTGATTATTATGATTTTATAGTCTTTTTCGTAATGAGAATTTTTGCAGATTGGGGATTATGACATGGAGACTCCAGAACATTTTTCATGGATGTGCCAATGTATTGGGGGAGAGCCAAGATTTTTGGTCGATTAACCCTTCGTTGATTGTGCTAGAAGAGGTTATCTTAGGAACAGTTTTGAGCACATCGATCTGTTGGATTTTCAGTAAACTCATTTATGTTCAAAATTCAACGGCCTCTGGATGTAGTGTCTGCCTGGCTGTTCGGAAGAGACAGCGTCAATTGGTTTATTACTTTTCTTATAAGCAGAAAATACTTTACTGCGTCCTCCCCAAATGAGCGGATGTTGTGAACCATATTATAAGCAGAGGCTTGAGACGCAGGGAGTGGACGCTATGTTGGCACTCAGGTATAGAGTATAATTGTCAATACTTAGACTGTTAGTTGAGGGTACAACACTGTACCAAGCACACGTACCTTCTGACTGAGTAGAATCAAGTAGAAATATGTGAATAATTGAGGGATATTTTCGAGATAACTAATTCAGGTAATTGAAAAAAAATTGTCTCGCAATGGATAGGAAATACATGGAGGGCGCTTCGCTCATCATGCGAGCAAATACGTCGGGTGGAGAGGGACGAGCGAAGAAGGGTTGAACGGCATTGCCGTCAAGTGAGGTATGAACTCAGGTTCCATAGAGAATTTTGGTCTGCTGCTTTGATCTCTCAGCTATTTGGGGATTCCACGCTTCATATCAAATTGAATTTGTACCACCTTCGTTTGTGTACACGCAGAGAGTATGATTTTTTTTATATTGAAAGGCTTTGATCAGTTTCTAGTCTGATGTGGTGACGGATTAAAATCTTTTTCAGGAGGGTCAGATCTCATTAGTCGACCATGGTTTGGGTCAAGGTGTGGGACGAGAATTCTTTGATGCGAGAAAATCGTCACACGAAAGATTCGAGTATATCCATCCCGGCGATGCCAATGGAAACGGACTATTTCCCAAACTCTACAGCATTCACACAGTTCAAACCATGGAACATGATGCCTGATGGGCACAAGGTTCGGATTTGTTATACGCATACCCAGGTGGGAATTGACCATGCGATGAAGCTTGATCAAAGCTTGGACGCGGCTTGACTTAGCTTCGCCAAAGCTGTGTTTTGCAGCCTCGGTCAATCTGTGCAGAACATGCGAATGTAACACCAATCCCAGTTTAGAGCATAAGCTTCGTCCTAGCTTGGTTACGTAGGTTGATACAAGCTTCGAACTTTATCTTCACTCAAGCTTCGGAATTTATCTTGGTACAAGCCTCGAAATTCATTTTCGTTCAAGTTCCAAAGTTTCTCGTGGTCGCAGCATCGAAATTAATCTTGGTCCAAGCTACAAAATGTATCTTGGTTCAACCTTCGAAGATGGGAACATTGAGGTTGGACCAAGCCTAGTTGAACATTCGTTTCCAAGCTTGGGTTTAGGTGATGCAGCAATCCTGGATTAATATATGAATCCAATAGCAAGCAGAGTTTCGTTGAAGCCGGTAAATCGAAACTAGGAAAAATACGCTTCAATCCGGCTTAGTTCAACCTTAGTTCAGAAGCTTGGGTTGAGATGATATGAGCAATCCGGGATTCATGCTCGTTAAAGCTAAGATTCAAAGCTAACAAAGCTGAGCTCGGACCAAGCTTAGCACAACATGGTTTCTGAAGCTTGGGTTTGGATGAGTCTAGTAAGCTTGGATGTATGTGTGTATCCAATATTGGATATAGATTGGATTCTGCCTGTGGACCAACGCTAGGGACGTTAAGATTGAGCCAAGCTTGGCACAAGCTGGTCCAACTAAGCTTGGATATCTTTGATATAACTAAGCTTGGTTTGATCTAGGCTTATACATGGGATGAAGCTATGTCGAAGCTATCAAGTCCAAGCTTCGGCATCGAAGGGCGGACCAAGATTGATCTCATCGTTCAACCTACAAATTCCCCACCTGGGTAGTGTATCCGCCTGTACCTACATGGCTTCTGGGTGATTTTTCATCTCTTATCATCCGAACGCGGTGTCCACTGATAGGACTCAGTTGTTATTAACAAATGGCAAAGTGATTGGTTAACAGTTAACAACTGCATACTTGAGATCGGTCAATTCGTTAACGCTCTAATTAGTCAACCGAATTCATTCGGTAACAATAACTAATCCGTTCCATCAGCGCACCATGTTTTGCACAAGCGCATGCACCCTCAATAGATCACAAGCCTTCAATACAAAAAAAATCGATAAGACGAACATCTTTGAAGTCTTCATGGAAAAAATGTGTTGTAAAAGTAGCGGACTACGACAGTTGAGTGCACTATATATAGGTAGTCGAAAAATTATGATGGCATTATGTTAGTCTATGGAATACAATACATAATAGAACCGGTCTCGCACACTCGACCTACAGTCTACTGGGTACACTGCATGCTCCCACCCCAAAATTTTTTATTCCACCACTCGGATTCACCCCTTTGCCCCAGACTATAACAATCGGCGAACTAACGTTTTCGGTGCATGCTCACTGCTTTGACGCAGTGTCCCCGTATTATTCGTTTTTCAGCATGAAAGTGTTATGTGCCATATTGTTGACAGCAATGGAGTATACCGTTGGAAGGTGTGTTCCAGTTTTACGAATGTATTTTTATACAGCTTGAATCAGGTGAAAATGAGGGAAATTATATAACCAACTGATTGTTTTTCCCCGTCCTTCCACGACTGCTATTCTTGTACCCTTAATCCCAAAACTGTGACACCTTTCTTCATTGGAAGCTCTTCATATCCGCTGCATTTTCAATTTGAAGAATACCGAAATTTACGAATAAATGAGACCTCCCCCCCCCCCCTCAGTGGCACGCGTTGAAAAAAATCCGCGAGAATGCCTGCATGTCCTCTCCCTGCATTAACCACCACATGTTCGTGACGTCACACGTAGCCCGAAGAAAGGTGGCACGCGGCGCGTGCCTGACGCGAGCAAAGTACCCCCTCCCCTTGAGGTGGGATGACACTGTATCTATCATTAACCTGAGAGAAAAGTGTAAACTGGATGAGATTACGGGTAATTCAAACGAATAACTGGTTAGAAGAACTGAATGCATCTTCCAATCGCATGGTCCCACCATATTGATGATACAGAATTTCAAATTCAAAGTTTTGTCGCGCGGAGCTCTTGCGGATCCAATTGCTCCACTCCCAAAAAATGAAGCAGAAACATGTGCCAATACTATTCTAGAGGCGAAACTCATTGTTTCCAAAACAGAAAGAATAAAAATCCCGCGCAATCCAATTTCCTCAAAAAGAGCGCGCGCGCGCGAATACGAAAACGCGTAAATGTGCGTGCGTCGTACGTTGAGGGGTGTTTGATGCCTGGAGAAGTTAAAATGGTGGGGATGGTCAACGCGTGCAGCCGGCCTGCAGCTGCCTTGTTTCCTCCCCTCCCCCCTTCCCAGTGAAACCCCCTCATCCATCTCACTCCCACCACCGCGTTTCCCCCATAATCCCAAATGGCTTGTGCCTACCCCCGTTTCAATGCTCCATCCTTGTTTCTCTTTTTCCCGCTGGTTGGTTCCCTACGGGGCCCACTATTATAAGTAGGGGTACAAAACAGCCGCTACCTCCAGTCGAGGGTTGAACTCGTAAAAGTTAACGCACACAACGCGCACCTTTTTCTAATAAACAAACCGCGCGATAAAGCAAAATAACAAGCGGAGAAGTTTGAAAAAAAGGACCCAACAGCAAAGTATCCAGTTTATACGTAAATTCGAGACTTATTGAATCTACGGATAAATCCCGCGATACCACGTGCCTTCGACTACATTTAATTACTCAACAATTGACAAAATAACAACAACAACAACAAGAAAAACAGTGTAACGGATACTTACAATTGAACTTGTGGATAAACTGGAGTTATCAAGCGAGCTACTTGGAATACTAGTGTGTTTAATTCAGTGGTAACACAGGATTACAGTAAAGTGTCAAGTGTTGCCGTTGTGTGGCGCTAGTTGTCAACTGCCAACGGCTCGAAACGGATTATTTTGGTGGGAAAACACAAACTGTGTGGATTACTGTGCATTTTCTTCTTGGTAATTGTGTTGAACTTTGTATCACGTGACCAGCATCGATGAACATTATCTAGACACCCAAAAATTCCGATTACTAAAATTAAAAAAAAACAAAAACAACAAGTGGACTTGAAAACTCGAACATTAAACTTGCAATTTGCAAATAAAATATTCTGCGTTTTTTTTATGCAAAAGATTATAATTATTGACATAAATTGTGGATAATAGGAACGTGAGCATATATCTATCGAGCCGGCTTTTTAAAACGCGCTTTTTTCCCCCACTCCAGACACTTTAAGAACATACATAGAGGGTGGAGGGGGAAGTAGGGGACGTCCGTAGTTTGAGTTCGAGCCAAGCGGCAGACCGACGGCGGCGGCGTTCGAGTTACATCTCATCCTAGGGCCACTCTCAAGTCCTAAGTTTTTTTTTTTCGTTTTTTTGCTAATGGGGGAAAAAAGTCAAACGGGCCCCTTCCCTGTAAGCCAATACAATTGCACAGTGAATTAAGTGTTATCATTGAAAAATAACATATTCTTGTGGAGTTTTTTTTTCACCACCCCCCGAAAAATTGCAATTGAAAAAAGGCGCGCGCCATTTGAATTACAACGCAAAAATTTAGCGCGTACACTTGGAATGCCGCATTCTTAGAAATTGATCGGTTGAATAAACGCGAGTGAAACACTAAACTAAATCATCGTTTACTATCTCTTTTAATGTAAATTACGTTAATTAAACAATTGTTTCAACAAATTAATCTGACGACACCAGTGAAGAAATTCCAATTTGTACAATTTGGATTAATCAAATGTGGATTATTAGTACAAATATAATCAATGGAGTATAACAAGTGTTTCCCAGTGTTTAGTACAGTGTAATTATTGTTAAATAATTTATTGATTTAATATAAAGGAGGAATAGATAGCCGGGCCTTATGGCTGTCAATCGAGTAAATTTTTTTATTACCTCGAGGAGGTAACCCATATACGGCACAACTATTGATAACACAGGAGAGAAAAAAAAACAAATTTGGTGGATTGAACAGGGGAAATTTGGAGGAAAATAGGGGGCTCCATCACACAGGAGCTTTTTTCCATTTTCTTCCAAAATTAAATTGTTCTGTCAACAAACATGTGGACCAAGATGTTAGTGTGGACGGTGGCCGTTGTGCTTATACCGTCACCACAAGCGGTGAGTTAATGTTTATTTTCATTATTGCCCCTACTATTATCAATATTGGATCGTGTGAATTTAGGAAAATATTGGCAAAATTTTACCGTATTTTTGTTGATAGTTGAATGAGTCAGGAAAGATTTAAGACGCCCCAACAAACTATCACCCGTTTATTATTATTATTGTTTTTTTTTCATTGATAAATTTCGCGCGTTTCGTTCGGTTTTTTTTTCTCTGTAAAATTTCAATACGAGGCCAATAGATTAGACTTAGGACCAAATTTTCGTTGACAATTGTCGTAGATTTTCGATTATCTCTTAGCGAGTTGTGGCGGGAAAAAATGTTATAAGACACTTTTTGTGGAGAATTTCATATGCAACAAAAAACGTTACTTGTCATTTTGCGATATATCCAGACGGTATTGAGATAATAGCAAGTTTGTGGCATCCCCGTTGACTTGAAATCATGAAACTACTTCTAATGGGTTTCATATGTGAACAAGTAGAACAATAATACAAGTTGAATGGGGTGCACGATTGGAATGCATAGGCGTATATATATAGATATACACGTCAGGTTATTTTTTTTAGAAACAGACATATACAGTCGACCTAATAAATGTTTGTAGCTTTGCTTTTTCCGTTTGAAGTAGCTTTTTATGACAGATTTAATATTTTTGAGATGTGATTTTAGAATTTGAATGGCGGGAAGAGGTGGAAGTTTTGAATGTTGAGTATGACGTATCAAAATGTCAATTAAAAGGAAAGAACTTGCGGCGCGCTAAGAGCATCAGAAGCTTTCATTCTTCCTGGGAGACATGGAAAGAAACACAAAGGAGATGTTAAAGCCACTTCTAAATCCGTACTGCGTTCTTTTAAAAGCCCGACTTGCTAGTTTTTTTTTAATTTTCTCTCTCTCTCTCTCTCTTCCTTCAAATTACTTTTCCACGTCCGGTTATGTGTAATTTGCGTTATTTACCGATACTCATGGGTTCCTCGAGGATTCCTCGGCCTCGGCTGCTGCAAGAACAATCCTCTCACCGATGAATTAGAAATTACGGGTAATGATGGCTATTAGAAAATACGATGTATGAAAGAATAAAAATAATGGAAAAGAATAAAATAACTGGTATAAGCTAACGTCCATAAATACACGGTCGAGTCCATTGGGTTGTCCCAGGAATAGATCGAAGCATTGAATGTAGGAATTCTCCTGAAAAGACTCTAACACAAAGAAATTTAACCCTAGATTGGTCACTATTTCATGAATTGTTGGTTTGCTTTTTTTTACGAGTTCAATGTGCCAGAGCGTTCCAAGGAAAAATTTCCAAATTTTGTTTTTTGAACAAATTTTTTTTTATTTTTCAATTGCTGCTGGGAGGAGAGCTCCAAAAAATTATGAATTGATTGTCGAAGAATTTTCTTGGAGTTGCGAAAAAAAGAGAGATTAGCGAAAATCTTTACTAAAATTTAAAAATGTACACTCAAAATCACACTAAAAAAACATTATTTTTCAATGCACCAAAAGTCTTGCAGTGTATGAAATTACCTATTTTAGCTCGTATGCCTTCAAACAAATGGTCCAAATTTTTTTTCATGAACCTTAAATTAAATGCAAAAGTTGGGAACTGATTAGTATTACCAGTATATCTATATATGTTCAAATTAGAAAACAACTGTTTCTATTTTCTCGAATAAGCGATCGAACCTCGGAGAACCATCTATGAATGATTTTCGCCGCTAGAACCGATCTGCAAAATTGAAAAGTATCCCCCCCCCCCCCCCCCCCCCCGGCCGATAAAATGGCGAGGCAAATTTTTTGTGGCCCACCGCGAATTAATGTTAATTTCGTATAAATTCTATTGAAGTACCAAATCAAAATTCATTTCTCAGACATTTCCTTATTATCCTCCACCGCCAACTTGTACGATACCATTGCCAAGTTCCAGCAAAACTTGGCAGAGGATATCGTGATAGCCGTTTGAGATTTCGTGCAGCGCTTCGATTTTCCAGTTTATCGGTTGCCCTCAGCTCTTCTGGCTTCTTTTCCCTCGTTTTCTTCTTTTTCTTCCTTGAAACTCTCTCGTGAGGTTCCACCACGAATTTCCGCGGAAGTCACATTTTTATGGGGGGGGGGGGGGGGTGGGTGGGTGGGTGGGCTCTATGCGGGATAAAGCACGAGGAAAGTATGGAGAAATGGAATGGGGGTTAAAAAGGAGATTTAAAAGCGATCGATGTAAGGTTATCGCCTTGGAGCCTGGAGACAAGACAACAATGTATATAGATTCATATGGATATATGTAGATATATCATTGAACAAGTCGTTCTATCGGGCTCCTGTATAAACACCCGTTACAGATATTCTCGCCGACTCGTCGCGTGACGTCTTTATTGCACGTGCTTTTCTTTTTTTTTTTTTTTTTTTTTTTTTGCTTCAACTTTATTTTGACGAGCATGTGAATGTGCAAATAAACGATGGATTTATGGGCTTTCGTTGGATGCAATTTAAATCAGAGCCAATAGCTTCTAGGAATTGGGGTTTTATCAATTTTGGGTGGGTGGGGGGGGGGCGGAGGTCTTGGTTTTTATGTGGAAGTGGGTGGTTTCAGGGTTGAAACTTGCCAGCTTATCGGTTTTTGCTGAATATCTCCGGATCTAGGGCAGATGCGAGAATTTTCGTAAGGACATCTTTTGTAGAACGCACTTCTCTCTACAAAAAAGGACGTTATAAAAATTTCTCTGCGCCTCGTAGATTTCGACATATCCGGCAAAAACACACAGCGCAAAACATGAATATTTTGTCACACTCCTTAATGCAGTGAAAAAATGTTAAAAAATATTTGATGAAAGTGGGTAAAAAAAAATTTCATTTCACGATGAGGCAAATATAAACTACCATAAAATAGTATATCCGTAAAATTTGAAATTCCTGGCTGCATTTTTCAGCCGTTGCCAATCGCGCCAGAACATTCTTGACTATAAAAATGTTCAAAGACTTGACGGGGGTCGGGTATCACAAGCGACTCCCGCCATGACAAAATCCAATGATTGTTTTTTTTAAATCCAACTGCGAATAATTGGCGAAGTGTGAGTGCTACGACATGTGCAGCCATGGGTGGATCATGGCCAAGATGACGAAAGCGGATGAGTGCAGGATCGTGCCTGTTTCACATACCACGTGTGTGATAATCGTGTGAATGAACGAGACCCATTGTGATAATGTAATTCACTTTTTCCTCCTCAGTCATCAATGAACTTACACTAATGATTTTGTTACAGGTGAGCGCCTCAGGTGTTTTTGAGCTGCGCTTGGAATCATTTGCCAATGAGTATGGCAAGGATAACACCGGCGAGTGTTGCTCTGGCAGTAAATCAAAAACAGGCGAGTGCATTGGTGTATGCAAAACGCGATTTCGCGTATGCTTAAAGCAGTATCAAGCGAAAATTGATACAACATCACCGTGCACTTATGGCGATGTTGTAACACCTGTATTGGGTGGTAATGTTGTGAATCTCAGTCCGGATATAGCATTGCCAAGCTTCACCAATCCCATCAGGTTTCCATTCAACTTCTCCTGGCCGGTAAGTTACCCAACAAATTATTTTCATCTCGCCTTGTAAATTCATTAAAACAAATTATCGTATGGAAACAAATTATCTGTGTGCATAGGGCGAAGACCCATCTTCTTCCAAGATTTGCCCTTCTAACTCTAATCTAGAAAACCAACATATGTGTCTTCTATGCAACGAACATGCAACACAGATAGTCTGTATCGATGGACAATCACGCTCCCCAATCTAAGGCGGGAAAAATTCAAAAATCAATTCCCTAGAAATCTCGATCCCTCGATTAATTACCAAAAACAATGGCCCCGATGACAGATGGCATGGCAATGGGCACGAGCAAAGTGTAAAAGCACTTGTTTTAATTCCAACAATACCACACATGACGTCTCGGGCGCATATAACAGCAGATGGGAATACTCCTTTTGTAGACCAGCAAAGGAAAAAAGTTTAAAAAAAAACCCTCAAATAGATTCGCTCTCACTTTTCTCTGCCCCATACCCACCCACTTCCCCTATCATTCTCCAATTTTTTTTCTCCTTCCCCCCCCCCCGCCCCCCCACCCACTTTACCCGCAAAAACCCAGTGCAAATTAACTCTACCCATATGGTGCTATTTCGTTCATAGGTGCCCAATGATTGTCTACATTATGTTTTTGCTTTATTCCCCCTCCACCATTTATCCCAATATTATAGACAACGTTTACCCAGAATCCATCTCCTCCTTTTGCTCTTGATACAGGGAGTCTGTTGGTAAAAAAGCATAGGCGAAAAATATATTTCTATGTGAAACCGAGACACAGTTGATGGGTGGAGGGGGAAAAAAGAGGAGTGAGAAAAAAAAAATGAAAGAAGAGGAAGACGATGGATGGGGAGAGGGGAAAGGGGAGGATGATGAAGACTACTACACACTCCTTCTCGGAAGCGATGTTGAGTAGACTAGAAAATCCTCGGCCACATGGTCTTCTCAGTTTGGCTTGGTATGAAGTAGCATTTGAGAGAGATGCATGTATAACGTGTGCGCGATGGTGTTATTCGTGAGGAAACCTGCTCCTCTAAGAGTGTATACACTCGGCGAGATTATATAGCGAAGCAGAAAACAGATTATCCTGCCATTTTCTTAGGTGTTTCATCCTTCCATTTTTTTTTTGGTTCTTCTTCTGCTTCTCTCCGTATTCCAAAAATCGGAGCCCTGGAAAGATAAAATTATAATGAGTCCATAATTTTTTAACAAATACTTTCATTGACGTTCGCTTCATCATCATCATTGCTTTTTTGGGGGGGGGGGGGGGGGGGGGGGGGGGGGGCAAACGGATCTCACGGGCTAATCAGCTGAGAGTAATATAAAATTGAACGATACAAGGATTCTAGATAGCCATACCTCTCTTCTCGACTGACTTTTTTTTTTCTTCTTCTCTCTTCACACACAAACCGATGAATGGCCGCGGAGAAGTCTTGCGACTCTGCTCGCAAAGCACTTAGCATAAATTATCGGGTAGACCGCGTGCCCATGTATTTTTAGAGACTCCACCGTACCCACTAAACTCACCCAAACATATTTCTCGTTCTGCCATGTTCCCTCATGTCCCTTTTATTATCCTTGTTATGCATAATTCTTTTGCACCACCGCTTCTATGTTTCAAGGTCAGCCAACTATGCCCTCACCAAATTTCTTGACAAACCAGCATGATTTTTTTTTCCCTATTTCCTCCAGTCTTCATCGATGTTGGACTGGCAATATTGTATGCATGATGTCTTTGAACACTGAAGAAAATAATTGTAGTCGGGGTTTATAATGAATGGTACCGAGGAATGAGAGGGAGGGATTGGAGACAAGTAAAATGAATGGTGTTGAATATTTGTTAACATTTGTTGGAGCCTGGTTCTGTCATACTGCCACTTAATTGACAGTGAATAGATCAATTCTATCGACAATAGTATAATATAATGCAGTGGTAACACCGATGATGAAGAAAATGTAAAACATGTGATAGGTAGCAGCAAGAACTTGAGAACTTTTACTTGAACCGCCTCCACCTTGCTAGGCTATCAGCTTTTCGTCTGGTCTCGGTTGACCGTTTCGCGTGGATTAATACCACGTGTGTATTTGTGTGTGTTGATGTGTGCCTGTGTGTGTCAGCACATGTGGGTATGTGTGTGTTGTAAAGTTTGAGAGGTCTGCAGATGCTGAGCGTGTATTCGCGTTACGTGGCGGCATTGCATGTGTACGTTGAGCAAGGAGAGGGAATTGAGGAAGGTGAGTGAGATAGGGAATAAGAGGTGGAGGTATGCCGGCCACAACCCGTGGGAACCGAGCTCCCTGAGTGAGCTGCGTGCCTACCTTCTCACTCACTTGCCTCTTCTCTACTTTCCTCTACCTCATCCACTTGCTTTCTTTACCTCTTTATCTCACCAATGTTCGTATTTCATTCCCCTCCGTCTATCGCCTCTCTTACTTTTCATTCGGCTCCTCTCTAACCCCCATAGCTCGCCTCCCACCCCCCCCCCCCCCCTCCCCAACCCACTCTTTCACTTTTTCTCTCGCTTCCATTCCAATATAAAAGTCCCAACGACGTTCGCTCGTTTCCATTAAACAAAGAGAGTTTTATATAAAAGCGTGCTATATACACACACATGTGAACTGAGTACATAGTATGTTACTGGCTGGTATGTACTGGCGAGCCAAGGGGGAGGGACACCATGAGAATTGCCGAAAAAACCCCCAGCCAACATTGTTTCCCCTGTGAAATGTCGGTCTACCGTTTTTAACATTTCGATGGGTATTCTTTATCTTAGCTCTGCTCCACCATTTTATTTGACTTCTCTCATTCTCATTTTTATATTTTTTTTTTATACTTGTTCTTTTCCCTTCGTTGGCTTCAATTCCAATCTCGGTTATAAATCCAATGGGGGACCATCACGGTGGCATTTGTCGCTTCCTCGGTAATTCATCTTGCCCCCCCCCCCACCCACCCACCCACCCACCTCCCCCTCTCCAGCCCTTTTTTTGGGAGAACCGAAAAAAATAAAATACGATTCACATGTGATGTATTTATACGAGGTTGCTTTATTTGTCATTCCTCGTTTATCGATGGGAAAAAAGGGAGGAAGAATCACATCTATTGTGAATTCATGGAAATCCGCGGAATAGCGCGAAGGGAGTAATTGTACTCTTAACAATTTGTTGTCAGCGTGCACAGTGGGCTTTTTTCGTGCCTCCCGGCTGCCCACCAGCCGCATATAAACATTAATTATTCAGTGTACGTAACGGGGCCGTGTGTATGCATGTCGTTGACGTTTTAATAATTAAATGCAAACAGGAAAAAAAAATTGACTGTGGAAAACCATGTAAAAGAGTAGAACATGATATTTTACTAGTGGAGGTAGATTTCATGAGCAATATGATGCAGTGGTATTTTACAGGAAAAAGTGTTCTGTAAAAAAGTTTCCCTAAACGAAGTACAGAAAAAACTGTAAATATACCGACAATAAAATAAAATTAAAAAAAAAAATCAAGGTCTAATGTAAGACCAAGAACCAAAAAAAAAAAAAAAAAAAAAAATGATGTCCCAACACTGTAAAAATCCTTCACTTGCAGGTTCCACCCCTTTGACTTCACTTGCTCTTAATGATTGCAGCACGTGTGTTCATAGCACGCGTCTTCCCCCCCCCCCCCCCCCACCTCCTCCCCCCTCATCCTCCCCATGCCAACCACAGCGATTTATCTGACACGTTGCGGAAGTCACTTGAACGCACTCCAGCCCCTAAATACTCTCCGTTTACCCCAATTGCCATTTTTCCCCGACTACCCCTGAACAAATACTTTGATCACAGCTATAGACATTTCACCCCAATATGCACACGCATACAATTGGCTTATTTCCCCCCTCAACGCATACGCCAGGTGCAGGCAACGTTAATAACGCTATTCCAATGTCGTGACAGTGGATAGGACAAACTGCTGTGGCGTCGTTTAAATTCGGAATTAATTGGACAATTCCAGTGCACACGAGCCATGCCACATGCCATCAAACATCCCCCACCCCCACCCTCACCAATCAATTATTTATTATTCAAAGCTGATATTGATTGGCAGTGCTTAATTATTTAATTTTTCTGTTCCATGTACAGGGCACATTCTCGCTGATTGTGGAGGCGTACCATGAGGTGGACAACATCACTGGACATGCACCTGGTAAGAATTCTAGTCTAGATCAGATGATTATTATTATTTTCCTGTCAGTCCTGTTTTTGGCAAATTCATTTTTATCCAGGGTTCTCTGAGTTTCTGCGAGAATGGGAATTTTTTTATCAGACTTTATCTCTGAATCAATTTAAGTAAACTATAGTTAGAGGATGGTAGGATGGTAGGATGGATATTCCCGTGATTCAAGTATTCTCGATAATCGAGAAGAACGGAAGAACAATCTGTTTTTTTTTATTGAGGATGTTTCTGGAGATGATACCGCTTCCGTGATTACCGAAGGTGAAGTGCAACCGGGAAATTTTTTTTTTTTTCGTGATTAACCGAGGTATCTGATACCCTTTTTTAGAGGGAGCCCCCGGGGGGATTTGGCCGGGGGCATGTGCGGGGCCAGCTGGATTATATATTGAAATGCGGTATGGTACGAGGGACCAACCGAGAAGCCACTTCCTGTTGTGTGCGACAGTTAACAGACACCTATGAGCTGTTTAAAAAATAGTTGGAGATGGTCTAGTTGTAGTTTTCAAAAGGGGTGACATTGCGTTTTATATCCAGTTGGCCAGTTTCTGAGGATCAGTCCAAGGTATGGGGTGGCGGGGGGGGGGGGGGAGGCTGGGGGGTCTTCTCGAGATCTTCCGGCACAGATTTGTAAACCCAAAATTTCCTGAAAAATTGAGAGGATATCTTCGTATTATTGCGGCAAATTACCTGGTCCGTTATTCAGGCGTATCTGACTTCCTTCAACATGCCCATTTTGCCTATCGTCTTAGCGCGATATCGACTTACGACACCGACCTGCATTCAGAATCGTCCAAGTGCACAACAACGGAACCATCCGCCTGAAGATTGGGGATGTGCGTGGTGTGTGAGGTGCAGGAGGAGGAGGAGGGGGGGGGGGGTGGGTGGGAGGTGAGGGAAAATGATGAGTGTGAATGAAGCAGGACGGAGTGGGTACTCGCCAAGCCACTAGTGTTTCCTTCCTGTGTAACCGTATAGTATCTACCTCACACGCTGAGGGGGTAATGTGACACTGAACCCCATGTGCATAAGAATACGCATCTTGTCCTCACAATGTTGAATCAGACCTTTGTGCTTTGCTGTGACAAGTGAGATTTTTTTTTTCTGTTTTTTTTTTTGCCAGTTGAGTTCAATGTAACTCGCCCCTTTTCTCTTGGAGATAATCTTAAAAAAGTGGTTACACCCAGTTGTTCCATAATACCTGTATTTTCCATGTTTTTTTCGAGACTAAGCAAAAAGTACAGGGGGAAAAAAAACAACAGCCAAAAATCGCCTCTCAAGTGCTTCCGTAGAAGATCCAGGGCAATATACATACAGGGGGGGGGGGGGGGGGGGGGGTTAGAAGAACGTTTTGGCAGGGCTTTTACGTGCACAATAAAGAAAAAAAATGAAGAAGAGGAGGGAGAAAAATACTGGCACGCAACCATCACCACGAAACGAGGCCCTTCATTGCTGGGCTTACTGTTCAGATGCTGCTTTGCTTCCTTTCTCACAATCGTTTTCAGGCCCCATTTCTCTTCTTCATCCCCACACCGGGGCAGCTCTCCTCTCTTCTTCTTTTTTTTCCTCCCCGACGCTTCTCTTTTTACGTTTCTACCTGCGTTTTGTACTACACACCTGCGAGACCCAAAGGCCCGGCGAAAAAAATTCTCCTATTTTTGGTATTAGTTTGGCTTTTGGGGAATTAATAGAGTGGTTGAATCACGCGATAAAAATTATCCTCGAGATTTTTTTCCCCCGAATTCTTTTTCTTTTACTCCCATTGTTTTTTTGGTTCTGTGAGATTAGCCAGTCTGGTAGACTAGACTCTCGTTTCTAGACACATGGTGCGGCCTTTTTTCTTTCGTCATCGATTGGCCTATCGTCTCCAACTGTCACATCTTAGTGAAGGAGGAGAATGTTCGGAGAGGTAGTTGCTAGCCTTCCACGATGTTCCTGCTAGCACCGCCAAGGGATTGGCTCGGGCCAGACCTTCGACCAGAGTTTACGATGCCAAGAATGCCAACATGTCAATTGGCAAATTTTTGCTTCACCTCCAGAACTCGCTGATATCAACTTTCTCAGGCCAATCAATCACGGCAGTCTCGATCAATCACAAGAATATCCTCCACTGTTGTCCGCCTTGATTCACCCTGCAACAACGTTAAATGCCTGAGAACACAAAAGTTGTGCGTTTCTTTCACGCATCTTAAAAGAAAACCACCCAGATTGGTTGCACTCGAGCCATTACTACTGGGTATTCTTCAATTTTACACGATCATTCACCTCGAGCGGGCGTCTTCGGCTGATACTCTTCTTGAAACCGCGTCGAGACGGCCGTGAGAGCCAAATCAAGTAGCGCCAGGCGCATCATCTGCCGGTGCCGGTATAACTCTTGAGTGGCGCTCTCCCTCTACCCCCCCCCCTCCCCCCCCCACCTCACCCCTTTTACGCACAGACTGCCGTTTTCGTAGGCCATGCCACTTCCCTTCTGGGAACAAAAATACGCGGGCGATTTGAGCGGAGAAGCGAAGACTTAAGTGTCTTCGGGCACGCCATCCGGACGAAAACTGCCCACTTCACCACCCCCCGCCCCCCCCCCCCTTGATTTTTCATCCGGATTGTCGGATGAGCACTGATACTAGTTGAATCAATCTCGACAATTGTCCCACAGGAACTCCACACGACAAAATCTACCCACCTGACCCGTTCTGCCCCACCCACTGTATTCCAAAAGTGAACACAATTTATCAATGTCGCTTAATTATCCCATCAACAGCTGATGTGCTGAGGATTATTTTTATGCTCAATTATTTTTTCGATGCTATACCTATATGCAATAAATCCTCATTGATTAGACTATAACTCGAGATAATGGTCCAGATTATCTCTGTCCCCTCGCTCCAGTTACAATCTTTATCTCAATGTCTTTCCGCCAATATTCCTCCAAACTGGCGTGAACGAATGATCCTTTTACTTTCCACAAGGGGGTGGGGTGGCTGGGTGGGAGGAGGGGGGGGGGAGGGAGGGCAGAAGTGCATAACGGGGCCTACCTGCTCCCCCGGGGCCATAAAGTGAGACGAGAAATGGACGGTGATGGAGAAATAAGGTGAAGTGGATGCATAAAAAGGCGAAAAAAAAAACAGAAATGAATAGCGATAAGGAAAAAAAAAAGAGATGAAAGAGCGTTTCTTTCCCAGAGTCTACGTAATGCACTCACTCTCGGTATACTCTTCTTTCTGCCGGATGCGCAGCGTCGACGGAGCGGCAATAGCGGACGAGCGTCCGGTCTGGCCGGAGGCCGATGCACTTGAATCATTGGCAGAATCATCTTGAAATATAAAATGCCTATAAATAACAATCGATGGCTTGCAGCTTCCGAAGAGATGCATTTGGTCCATTTTGGGTTTTTTTTTTCTTGAAATTTTTTTTGGGCAGGTTAATGTAATGCAATATTTAAATTTGCAGGGTCAGTAAAAATTTAATCTCATGATAACAATTGTTAAATTGTGTTATTGCAGAAAAAGTGCTGATCCGAAGGTACATGGACCAACGTTGGCTGGATGTGGGGACCAATTGGACACCAGCTGAATATGCTGATGGCGGTACCAGAGTGACATTCGCTTTTAGGGTCACCTGCAAGCCCCATAATTATGGCAAGGGTTGTGAAAAAATTTGCAATCCTAGGAACGATGTGTTCGGCCACTACAATTGCAGTCCCACTGGCGATGTCGTCTGTTTGTCTGGATGGACAGGCGATTACTGTACAACACGTAAGTATTTGTCTTACTCATTGATTCTTCTAGTTCTTGAATGGTAGAGAAATAAGCTGCTTATTTATTGCTTCATCAGGCTCAGCTTGTTGGTCTCTTTTATTCATGGAATCATTTCAAATGGCGAATACGAAGACCGGGGACGTGACTCCTCCCCCACCCCGCGTACTACGTGAGCGGCCTCGTTTTTTTTCTTCTTTAGGGTGAAACTTTCTCAAAGTCGCGTTTTGAAAGTACGATTTCTAGGTGGGGAAAAAAACGCGGTGATAAGAAATGGGGGACATTGACGTGCAGGGGGTAATGAAGGATTATGACCCAGATCGTTCATCTCCTCTTTTGCTGAATTTCATTTGTGGGAGATGAAATATTGAACAATTTTTTTTCTTTCGAATTCCAACAAATTTCGAACATTAAAAAAAAAATATTAAATTAATTATTTATTCCATTTTTATGTTAGCACACACACACACACACACACACACACACACACACACACACACACACCCAAACACACACACGCACACACACCCACACTCAAATATACACACACACACACACACACACACATACACGAGAGTGGATAATTCTGCCATTGATACGTGGGAAAAAGCCAACTCACTTGCACTGTGCACCTCCCCACGAAAGTTTTCTCCATAAGAAAGGGTTGAAAGTGCAATCGGGGGTGGTTTATGCCTTTCCTTGGGATTATTTTGGTGATGGTAGGGTATAGCGAAAGAAGGAGGGGTGGGCGGAGGGGAAGAGGCAAAGGCCCAAAGCAGCTGCGACGCGCGAGCCCAGGGCTTCGACAGCTGCCTCTGGTTCGGGTGCTTTAACCAAACAGCTGCGCCCGACTTTGCTCTCGACTGCCTCTCCTCCACATCCATCTGTCCTTATTTTTGCTCCACCATATGAGAAGACATCCAATGGTACCTGCCCTTTTTTTCCCTCCAAAATTCTATACCTGACAAAAACCTATGCTCCTTAGCCTTGAACTTTTTCTTTTCCTACCTCCTCCGCTAGTAGTGAATGAGCAGGTAATGCATTTTACCATTTGTATTTTTCACTTTTCCCGGAGGGGTCGTGCACCCTCGCTATGCGACAGAATTGGGGAGGAAGGGGGGGGGGAGGGGGACCTGCGGAACAAAGTAGAAAGCGACATTTGTGGGGGCCCAGTGCAAAGTGTGACCGGGGGTAAAAATCGATGGTACATGACCGTTAAAACTCGTCAATGGGGGAAACCATTTAAAAGGATGCGTGTGTCGAGGTCAGGTATGTTAAGTCGGAAATTCCGTTGAGGTATTGTTCAACCGTAACTTCTTCGACTGAAAGAAAAAACAAAATTCGAAGAAATTGGAAAAACAGAAAAAAAAACTACAATTGAGAAGATGAAAAAAATCGAACGGATAATAGTTAACGAGTCCCATTCAATTCTCACCTGTTGTTTATGTCCTTGAAAAAAAAATCCTCCTAAATTTCGAAGAGAACAAAAAATTTTTTTTTACTTGGATTTTTATTTTATTTTTTTTTTTTTTTACTTGGAGTGATTTTGGAAATTTGGCATAAAGAATTTATATAAAAATTTGTCTATACATTTTGTAGAAGTGTTTGTGAATTTTTGCCAAGGGTACTGGAGGCCCTCCCACCACCACCCTCTCCCTTGTCTCCGTCTGCATGGTATCAGGATCGGTGGAATCCCTGCGATTTGGCCATTCCTTTCGGCGTCGATCCAGGGAGTCAGAGACTATAAATACCACGTCGCTTATTCGCGCACGACGTGAGCTCTTCGTGGAGGAGTGTTAGCGAGTGTGCAACTGAGACAAGCATATGTCGAGGGACATTTGCTTGGGGTTCTAAAAAATTTCCAAAAACAAATAAAAAAAAATCCAATCATGTGACAGCCTACCTAGAATAGGTGAAATAAAAATTTGCGATTGGTTGGGAAAAACTTGTAAAATTCCCAAAGTGCATCATTCAATCTTTATTTTATATATCCTTGAAGCTGTGGCAAAAGGCAGGGAGCGGTAAAGCACACCTTGGACCAACCCCCTATACCAGTAGATCGTATCGTCCTTTACCTGGACCCAAGAGCGACTATAAAATTCCCCGCGGGCATACGTCGTCGATTAATTTAAGTCCAGCAGAAGAAAGAGGTGGTGAGGGAGTTGGGACTATGTAGGTGCTAGCTAATGCTTGAGAGAGATGGATAAAAAGGCAAAAAAAAAAAAAAGTTACAGGAATGCCTTCACTCCAGCGATCCTCTGTGGCCGCAGCGGATCCGGCGTTGCTTGCACCGTGGGTTAAAACTTTTCTGCCTCTCCACTTCTTCTTCCACTCGCTCTTACTTGCACGTGTATATATAGGTACTAATGCTGAAAAAAAGAGCGGGGGGGTGGGAGGAGGGCGGGGGGGGGGGATAACACAAACACACGAGAGAACCGACCGCTACTGCTTGCCCTGTGGCTCCGAGCCAAACGCGTCGGGGGCCTCTTTAGATATTTCCGGACTGGACAAACGCCCTTTCATGTTCAGTCAAAGTCACATGTGACACAATTGTCAGGGCTAGATCTCATGGCGCGCCAACTTGCCCAATTGCCTATATATCTAGTTTTCCAGTTCATAAAAAAAAAAAAAAAAAAAAAAAAAAATTTGGTCATCCAGAGGATTTGATTAAGTTGGACCCCTGCTAATTTAGCACTGTCCTTCATTACTGTCATGCAAATTTCGAAAGGTTTGACATTGATCAAACTGCGCTCCTACCTTCTCCATGCCTGAATTAAGATATCGCGAATAACTATTTCAAGTTGTCGCGTAGAAGTGGTTCCAAGCATAAAAATGAATGAGACCAATGGTGAGCTACATGCCTAGATGGTACCATACGTAATTTTGTGGTACCGCAGCAAGTGATGGCCCCAGAGAGTCAGCAATGTTCTCCACTGCCTCCACCTGCATTTCAACTAATCAAATAATTTTTTTTTATTACAGCTCGCTGCCTGCCTGGATGTAACGAGCAGCACGGCCATTGTAAAGATCCCAACGAATGCATGTAAGTATACTAATAACAATCAATTCACTAATAACCACTCACTCATTTTCCATATCCCCCCCCCCTCCCCCCACATGAGAGAACCTTGAAACAGAAAAAAACCTTCTCCCTGGTAGAAAAATTTTATTAACGTGGAAATACGACCCACGGAGTCGGCAAAACGCCGACTCCATAACCCCGCACACTACGCTATTTCGTAACCAATGCTAAGCCACCTATTTCCTCATCTATATAAAACTTTATGTACATTCGTTACATCCTCGTTGGATTTGTCGATTGTGTACGTGTGGGTTACATGAAAATGACACGTTTATCCTAGCACTATACACATATACTATACACATACAAATGCGCTGAGCGCCTTGAACATGTAGAAAAGTGTTACCATGGTGAGATCCAGGAGAATCAAAAATCGTAAGTGATAAAAAACCAGAGAACAAAATATGCTGAAACAACGAGCAAATTCAATGAACTACAATGGGTAACAGCGACAAATTAATGAATCTCGTCAGATAGAATTTAAGCTGGGCGCACAAGTTAACTCGATCATCTAATTACTCTGCAGACCCGTCGGCTTAATTGTCACGGGTTCACTGGGGTCTCAAAAGACTGTCATTATACAATCGACTGAACCCACCCGAAAAAAAAGAAGGAAAAACAAAACAGAAGGGAGTTGGCAAAAAAATAGGTAATAGAGGTGTGCGAAACCGGGAGTCGACGCGCCCTGACGGTTCGCGGAAGACGTACTTGCCCCGTAAATTCGTCGTTGGCCGTTTAACCTGTAATACGATAGAAGGCGGAGATCGTGGGAGAAACACCGAGGCCAGTCTCTCTCCTCAGTTATGTATATACCAAATACAGGGGGCGGTGGGTTGGGGGGGGGGGGGGGGAAGGGGGGGACAGCAGAGGGATCGGTTATGCCCATGGTGTATTACGTGCAAGAATTGCAGGACTTGCGATTGAAATTTTTGGTGAGTTCTATTTCATTTGTAATACAAGGTGGGAAGGTTCCTCGAGTAGTCGAGTGAGAGTTGAATACTGATGTACCGTATACACTTGTGAATAAACGATGCACCTAATACATGTGACATACCAAATTGACTGGAAGGCTCTACAGGTGTTGAGGTGGGAAAAGAAAGAAGCAACCGGAATTCAGTATCTATCGTATTTTGAGAGCTGTAGAATATCTCCTTCAACCTCCAACCACTCGGTTTTCACACAGGTTGGCTATCGTGTGCAGCACCAGTGAGAGTTAGAGTATAGGTTTAACCGCCGTGTAAAACCAGGGATCCTGTATTTTTAAAATCCTCCTTCATCCACCTTATTCCTCATCCTCGGCGTTTTTTTGCGTTAGTTTGCACTGCGGCGCGGGGTGAAGTGGGAGGAGGGGGGGAGGGGCGCCGATTTTGGTTCGGTTGTGTTCGCCATCACCTCCACCACCCCACCATCCTCTCGGTGTACCCCCTGAAAACGAAGAGCATACGGGATTTAATGGTATAGTCATGCTGCGACAGCAGCAGCAGCATCGCCATGCAACGTTCGTGTATTCATACACACATACGTCACTCTACTGGATTATTGTATTGGTTAGAGACCAGAAGAGTTGAGCGCTGGTGCACCCATACCCACTAACACTAACAAAATATGTTTCTACCTTATAAAACTCACACATAGATATCAACACTCGCCATACACATACGCAAATGGGAGGGGGTCCGTAACCTTTCCTTGACCCGCATACTGAACGGCTGTGCCTGTGGCTCGAACCGTGGGAACACTACTCGCCGACTCATCCCCACTCGGACACCATTCTTGTCCGGCATCCCTGTTTCGAACAGCCACGATGTCTCCTCTCTTTTACTCCTTCATATCTTTTTTGCCGTTCACCTCTATCCACCACCACTACTATACCCACCATCTCGACGCCTTCATTTTTTTTCCTTCTTTTTTTTTTCGTTTCTTACCTTTTTATTTTCTTCAATTTTTCCCTCTCCCTCGCCGCCCTTCCGTCTTCGTCTCTCTATCTTTCACCCACCCGGACGCCCTTTCATCTCGCGATCCCTGCGTCTTGTATGGAACGACGTAATGGCCGACCACTACATCCTCTTCTTTCTTATAAACCAGGGAGCCCTCCTCCATTCCAGCTTTATGTATCGCTCTTCCTTCCGTTGATTCTCTCCCCCCACCCCCCACCCCTGCCATATCACCCCACAGTCCAAACATAATGTGATAACGAATGATAAAGATTGAACGAGCAAGAGTAATAAAATGAAACTAAAGAGGCCCTTTGTTGCTTTTTTTTCTCTGTTTCAACAGATGTAGTACAGGTTGGACAGGACCATATTGTGATCAATGCATGAGGTACCCAGGCTGTCTTCACGGTACTTGCCAAGAGCCATGGAAATGCGAGTGCATCGAGGGCTGGGGTGGATTATTCTGCAACCAGGATCTCAACTACTGCACCAATCACAAACCATGTCTCAACGGTGGCACCTGCTTTAACACCGGCCAGGGCTCCTACACCTGCTCATGTGCGCCTGGCTTCAATGGTACTGACTGTGAAAAGCCCATCAAGGATTGTCATTCAAAGCCCTGTGTAAATGATGGCGTTTGTATTATGATAAACAACACAACCCAGCATCATCATCATCAGGAGCGACGTGTTATCACAAGATCAAGCAACAATTCAACTGATACATCATTACAACCAATTGCTTATCGCTGTACCTGCCCGCCAGGCTGGAGTGGACGTCATTGCGAGATAAGCTCAAGATCTTGCCGTGATTCACCCTGTCTTCATGGTGGCAGTTGTCTGGATGACTCATTAAAGGGTTACACATGCCACTGTCCTGGTGGTTACAGTGGTGCTGATTGTGAAACACAGATCAACGAGTGTGCACCAAATCCATGCTACAACAATGGCACATGCTCAGATGCAATCAATGGATATCACTGCAGCTGTCGTACGGGCTTTATTGGTTCACGCTGTGAAATTGATATAAATGAGTGCGAGAGCGATCCGTGCTTGAATGGTGGTACCTGTGTGGACAAGGTGGGGGAGTATCGTTGCCACTGTGTGCCAGGCTTCACTGGACCCATTTGCCAGGACAAGGTTGATTATTGTCGGGCAAAGCCATGTGCTAATGGTGGTAAGTGTATATCGGGAACAAATGATTACACCTGCATATGCAAGCCAGGCTTCACCAATAAGGACTGCAGCATTGAGGTGGATGAGTGCAAGAGTCAGCCATGCCAGAATGGTGGTATATGCACAAATCGTGTTAATGAATTTTTGTGCGAGTGTAAGGAGGGCTGGCGTGGTGGTACTTGCAGCGAGCCTGATACTGGTATACCAAGTGAACGTGCATCACCAGTTAACAGTGGTGCATTGCCATCGGGTGCAAGTTACTGGTCTGGCAATTTGTCTAGGCCATCAGCTGAGGCGCGCGATGCTGGATTAACAACTGAGCATGTTGTTGTTATAGCAACATTATCAACAGCAGTACCGGCATTTGTTCTTGTTGCTGCACTTGCTGTTATGTGTATGAAGAGGAGGCAGAAGCGTGAGCAAGCCCGAGCTGATGAAGAAGCAAGATTGCAGAATGAGAGAAATGCTGTGCACAGTAGTTTGAGCAAGCGGAGTGTGACTAATGGCTGTGGTGGTGGCGGTGGTGGCAATGGTAATGGGGTCAGTATGGTTGGACCTGGTGGTGTTTTTCAGGGTGGTGCTGGGTGCACCAGTGGACTTGGGGTAACCAGTAATGGTGTTTGTTCACTGGGCAGTGGTGATTCACATATGATTAAAAATACATGGACAGCTAATAAGAGTGTTAATAATGCAACTGTTACGAGGGACGATCTTGACTCGTCATTTCATACTGATAGTGGTCTTGATATATCGTGCAGTGGGTATAAACCTGAGCAAGTTATGGCTGATGGTAGGTCAAGAACTCCAAAACAATTGAATACTGAAGCTGCTGCTCATCGTGCATCACATCATTTTCAAAAAGAAAAAGACATTTGTGGTAGTGTTGGTGTGCTTGATGCTAAGAGGACGTCAATGTTCTCGAGTAATACGTTGGATTCGTGTTGTGGTAACAGTGATCCATCGTTATTGAAAAGGCCAGCGTTAACGGACAGTGGTGGTGGTGGTGGTGGTGGTGGCTGTGGAAATGATGCTAGCTGTGGTGTTTATGTTATTGACGATCATTACAGACACGATGCTGCGTTAGCTGCAACGCTTGCCACTGAAGTGTAGTTGTGAATTTTAATGTAATTATTTATTAAGATAGGATTTTTTTGAGGATGAGACGGATTCAAATTTTTTTTTTCTTTTTTTTTCTTTGATTAAACAGACACAATTTATCGTTCTCTTGAGATATTATTCAGTAATGATGTATCTTAGGCTCATTTGCATCCCTTGATACTGTCGGTCATTGCCATTTTTTTTTCTCCTTTTTTCGTGGCCATTGAGAAAATTCAATTTTTTTTTCTGTCATGGACCTTTTTTTCTCGTGCTTGGTAAAATGAGGATTCCGCCAAATTTTCTTGCGAATGGATATGTATTTTTCATCGACTGAACTATATACACGGAATATACCTATATATATAATTCAGCCGATTTTTTTTCATTTGCCTATTTGGTTTTTTTTTATCTTTCGCAAAGAAGTTTTAGGAAAAATGTTTTTTTTTTTTGGTTTGGAGAAGCACGAGAAAAGAAGTCGTTTTCCATCATTTCTTTTTTTGCATCACTTAATTTATATGAATAAATATGAGCCGACTAGGCACAAATAACTGGATTATTTTGTGCTCAAGGGTAGGAAAAATGATAAATAGAGAAACGAAGTTAACAGTGAGAGATGCTGTGTCGGCATAGCTAAAAAAGCAATGGCAAAACTCCGCGATAATAACCCTCCACTCCCATTACCTCCTGTTTTTTTTTTGGCTCCTCTCCCTCCCCCCCCCCCCCCCCCCCCCACCTACCCACTTAGATGTTTAATAATTATTATGCTCGAAGCAAGAAACTCTGTACAGAATTAATTTATTATAATTGTTATCTATTATTATTAGTGGATGTCCCTCTGTATGCGTGCTGTTGATATTACTTTGTTAATGAAGTAAATGATAATGTAATATCGATTGCTTGGTTATTCGATAATAACAATAATATATGCGGATTATCATTGTTCCCAGTAAATTGTGAAAATGGTGGTTGTCATTTTCTTTTTTCTTTGTTTTTTTTTTCATTTTTGTGCGAAAAATTTATGGAGAAAAACAACAAATTTGTAAAACGTTTGTATTAAGTGAGTGTATGTATGAGTGCATTGTACATGAGTAAATATGTAATGTAAATAATTATTTTTTCATTTTTTTGTAATTTTTTTTTTCTGCGTCAACATATGGGAAAACAAAACAAGTGTCTGAATTTATATAGGAATTTCGTGGAAAAATGTTAACTTCTGCTTGTGAAAACTTCTTTGATGACCCGGTTTTTTTTGCCCCCCCCCCCCTTCCACCCCTTTTTCTTTGGTCAATGCGCGTGGTCTTTAACGGCATCTCATGAGCACTTTGGAATTCAAGCAATCCATTTTCGGAAGGCCTAAGTTAATTGTCATTAAACATTATTTGGAGGAATTCTTGACGATATTCAACTGTAGAATTTGACCGAATTTTTTTTTTTTTGCATGTCATATGAGTTTGTCTGCGCCTTGCAATTGGTGAATGGAAATTGGTGATCAATGGTTCTCCAGTTGCAAAGTGGAAAAGATGTTAATTTTGATGATGACCCGGTCGTAATTTTTCTCCCACCATTTTGCCCCCACCCTTTTTTTTGTCGTTCAAAAAATGCAGACATTAGAACAACTGGTCCATGTGACACATGTAAAAGAGAAGGGGGAGGGGGGGGGGGGGGGAAATTGCTCTCGCCAACGAACGCGCAAAATGTGACCGTCTGGTAGTTTCCAAAAATAATTTTTGTAACGTATAAAAGAAAGAAATTGCTGCGACGCCCCTCTCCCAACTCTCTTACTGTCTCTTAGGTTGACACTGAAAAAGGGGGACGCCACAGTGTATCTTTTATGAAGACGACCGTGCGTTCGTTAGCGATAGCTGAGCAACATCTAAAATTGTTGAAAAGAAAATTGATACTCATTCAATCGAAGCATGCTATTGAATGGCAAAATGGAGAAGAAATTTAAAACAGTTGGGAAAAGAAAATAAAAGATAAAACATTGATGTAGAAATTATTGTAAGACTGCGCGCTCACGTGATGAACGGGCATTTATATATATTTCTGGTGGAGTACATGATGTTGGAAAATTCCATTTTTTTTTTTATACAAATTTCTTTTTTTTCTGTTAATAGTTCATTTGACAAAATTTTTTTTTTCGGTATTTTCCTCGGATTATATTTGGAAAAAAATCAGCATCATTGGTCCATGGAAAATATAGTGAAGATATGGAGAGCGAAATTGATTGAATGGAAAATATTGTGGATAATTATGTGTTTGTTATCGCGCGATTTAATGTATAATTATTTATTTTGTGGAACTGATTTATTTACAAGCGTACAGCATTGAGTGATAATGCCGTAAAAGTGACATTGAAAAAGAAATGAAAAGAATGAAACAAGAGAACAAAAATAAAGAGAAAAACTGAAATAAAATAACATTATCAATCATGAACAATTTTTATTTTATGGACCTATGCGTTTTCATGAGTTCACGAGAGGAGGAAAAACAACGACATTCTATAATTACTTTTGCTACCAGAAAATGAATAATTAACAAGGACATAAATCACCAGGGGGTGGCAACGTGTTCCCAAACTTTTTCCTTTTTTTTTTTCGCTTTTTTTTTGCTCGCAAATTCCTACGAAACAATTTGAATACGTCGTATTTAAAGAAAGTTCTCATGAATTTCTGATTCCTCTACTCCTTGAGAAAAGTAGTCCGACCCTTCTCTCCATTGTACCTTCACCTTTTAATTAAGGATCTCGTGAATAAAAGGAAGCAGTTTTTTTCGTACTGCAGAAATTATAATTTTAATAAATGAAAAATTAAGAGCCAGTCAATTTTCAATTTTTTTTTTTTTTCAAATTATGGATTAATGGAAGAAAAATGTAAAAACAATTGCAACTTAGTTCCCCTCATCGATTTTTACAATCAACGTGATACGTATTTAATACAACTTATACTTACCGTAATTCAAATTTTTTCCCGCCAATTTTCAAAAAGCTCATCGAGCCATTTATTTCTTTTTGCAAACTTTAATTTATTTTTTTTTCTGTATAAGTTTGGAAAAAATCTACTTGATGCATTGTAATCTTACAATTAGAAAGAAAATTTTTTAAAAGAAATTGTGTAAATTTGATGTCCAATTGATAATATAATTATCGCGGCTTGATAAGATTGTAATAGATTAAGATAATTACACTAATTTAAGAATGAACTATTAATTGTCATCAATTTATTGTATTATTAATATTATTACATTCTGTAAATAGATAAACAATTGTCAATACAAATGAGACGAGGTGAGATGATCAAGTGATTAATAATGATGATTATGAATGAAGTACATGTGTTCAATTTTTTTTCTCTCTCTCTTTTTCTTTTACGTTTCCTTTTATTCTCACAAGAAGTTCCCACGTACAATGTTGCACTTTTTAAATTCAATCAAGATCAACGTTTTAATCAGCAAATTGGGCGAAATTCATGTTGCCCCACGAATCTTGCTAATTGCAGTGAATTTTTACCCCCATACTCGCGTAATCAACTACATGCGTTTGATGATGTGAACACTGTGCCATGCGGCAGTTATGCCGCCATGTTATTATAGAGTTGCAATTTGGAGAACGAAAGATCAACGAACGCTGCCTTCATTTTACTACCCCTCGTCCGTTATATTTTTGGTCATAACTTTTACGCATTCAAATGTGCGATATATCATGCGCCGGCCCATCCCTGGGGAGGGGGGGGGGGGGGGTGGAGACTATGATTTTTTGTAAAAAGCTGCAAGACTTTCAGATGCTTAGAAGATATTGTTGAAAATTGTCGGAAGCAGCTATATACCATGCGCATTGGCGGATGGGTGGCCGGGAGGTGGTGGGGTGGAGGGAGGGGGGAGACTATGATTTTTTGTAAAAAGCTGCAAGAATTTCGGATGCTTAGAAGATATTGTTGAAAATTGTCGGAAGCAGCTATATACCATGCGCATTGGCGGATGGGTGGCCGGGAGGTGGTGGGGTGGAGGGAGGGGGGAGACCATGATTTTTTGTAAAAAGCTGCAAGACTTTCAGATGCTTAAAAAATATTGTTGAAAATTGTCGGATGCAGAGATATACCATGCGCATTAGCGGAATGGGGGGCGGGGGGGGGGGGGGGGGGGGGAGAGACTATGAATGTTTCTGAAAAGCTGCGAGACTTGCGGATGCTTAGAAGATATTGTTGAAAAATTTCCGGAAGGAGGTATATACCATGCGCATTGGCGGATGGGTGGCAGGGGGGGGGGGCGAGGGGCGAGGGCGAGACTCTATGAATCTTTGTAAGAAGCTGGAACACTTCCAGATGTTTAGAAGAAATTGTTGAACAATTTTCGCAAGGAAGCATATACCATGCGCGTTGGAGGGGGGTGGGGGGTGGGGGGTGGTGGAAGGCAATGACATTTTTTAGGTTGATTTTTTTTTCAGTTTTAAAATTTTCAAGTTTTAATTTGCATTGTCAAGTCTCTACATCGCAACCCAATGATTTATTGCGAATTTGTGAATGGGACGCTCGATCTCATTAGCCATCAAAATTTCATGTACTTTTTTCATCACTCTTTGCGGTTGAACGAAACGAAGTTGATTGAAAATGTTTTCTGCTTAATTAGTCTGCGTCTCATCTTCATTTTACTGGTATGGAAACTCAATTATCGTAAAGGGAATGAACGATCAATAATTCAAATATTGCGCGCATTTTTTTATGAATATGAAACTTGGATAGATTCATTTTGCGGGCAAAAGGCAGGTCCATGTATGCGTCGTCACTAATTGATATCAGGCATAGTAGACGATAAATTCAGTCAGGATTGGGCAAGATAATTTATATTAATCTGCACCGTTAGAATGATGAAAATATTATTTATTGATGTGCACTTTAATGGAGAGAACAGATAGAGTTTTCTAGATCGTTCGGTATTTAATGACACGATCCGTAGTCAGCGAATTGAGATGAAAAAGGAAAGGGGACTAATAATTAAAAAAATGTCATGAATGATCTTCTGAAATGGATGATCCCAATTTTTTTGGAAACGCCAAAATGTTTTTTTTCACAAAAATTGAATTTAATAAAACCTTGAGAAATTTTAGAATTCTCGGATTGCCAAGTATTGCAAATAATTCCAACTTTTGAAAAAAAAACCGTGACATGGATTCCTTTTCATCTCCTCCTTAACCCTGCTAGTTTTCCATTTGCTCCAGTGCAAACACCGACCGCTAATGTGCCTACGAAATTATTCCATCACCCCACTTTCCCACGAACTCCTACATCACGAGTAATATCTACAAACCCCTCAATTTTCAATATCGTTAAAACCGTCAAAGCCCAAAATGCAGCGTATGGTCCACAAGTCCACATATCCATAATGGATCGAAGGCGTTAAAGATAAAAAAAATCCAAAATTATGAAAAAAAAAATGTCAAAAATAAGAAAAAAAATAAGAAGAAATTAAAAAAAAAAATCTGTAAATTCGAAAATTCCGAAAGCTTCGGTAACGTCGGCAGTATTTTGAAAATCACCAAAACTTCATTTTTTTTTAAATTTGTTTATGTAGCAAATTTGCGAATTTCAAAAATTTCGAATTTCGAAAATTTCGAATTTCGAAAAAAAAAATCAAACAGCTCGGAAAATTTCAGAATGTAATATATATATATATATATCAATATATATACGTTCTCAGATTTTTTTCTAGGTTCTTAGATCTTGAACCATTTCAAACATAAAAAAAAAAAAAAATGAAGAACTCACTAAACGGGATTTCTAATATTTTACGAAAGTGTCGTAAAATATTTTATGGAGCAATGTTTGTCTTCTTTGGCTTTTAACCTGTAATGTCTCGGTTGTATTTGGTAGCTCGGCACCTGATAATGTTCACACCGCCATATACATGGATGCATATGGATGGATGTGGCTAATGGATTATACGATAGACCATCATATATGATTGAAATTGTTAATAAACCGACAAACATTCGACGAATTTTCCCTACAGTTTGCTTCCGCGAGAGGCAATAACGGAAGAAAATTTTCAAATTGAATGAAAATCGTGGCACTTTTGGGCGAAAGGTTAATGAGTACAAAGCAAAGAATTATATAAAAAAAAAAAGAACAACAGGACGTGTCTCTCGAGATCTCCCTCAATATGCATAAATTACATCATTACCGGTTGGATGGCGTCACTTAATGACGATGGGCCGATGTTGAATCGAGATATATATACGAGTCCAAGTGTAACACTACCGTTCACCCATCGCGTGACTCAATTCACCTCGTCTTGTTGAGCTTAAAAATAAATTAATTTCATTTATCCCTCGAAGCAGTTTATTTAATTCAATGGGTCAACGACAATATCAATTTTTCTCCCTTCTATCGCTGCGCAGTATGACATTTTTTTTGCTCATTTTTGACGGTGAAACTTTTGGGAACGCCGCGAGCGCAAGCTGTACATGTGGTCCAGTGTGGCGGCTCTCCACAATATTCCAACAAATTAATTATTTTTTGTCTGATAAATTCAAAGAATTTAAAAAAAATGTAATTGATTTGGAAATTTTCAGGTTTTAAATAAAAATGTAAAAAATTCCATAAAATCTTGGAAAAATTAATCGGCCAAATTGTAATCCAATGAATTCGATCCAGGGATACTCGCAATTCAACCAATTTGAACAATTCTGAACTTTCAAACATTCCAATTTTACGACTAGCTCTCTACGCACTTCTTTTTTCTCAAACCACGCATCAATTAAGATGCATCATTTGCGTGCAGTATTCCACCAGTCGTAATTCCACACGAATATTATCATCATCATCATCATCATCAACATCACCACCGTCATCTCGTGTATGAAATGCTGCACATATACACGTGCTCAGCATTACTCGGCACACGGAGGTAGAGGTATACACGAAGTGAAGAAGTAAGAGGGCCCCTTTCGTGCGCATACTTGCTATGTTTTATTTCAAACTATTTTCAATTTTTTTTAATTAATACCCACCTACACACACACCCCCACCCTTGCGGCCACCCGCCCACCCACTCACCCACCCACCCGCCTACCCACCCACCCACCTACCCACCCACTCACCCACCCACCCACCCACCCGCCCATTCACCCGCCCATCCACACACCCACCCACCCACTCATCCACCCACCCCCCCATCCACCCACCCACTCACCCACCTGCCTTCTCACACACACACACCAAGCAGGCCACCCACCCACCCATGCACCCATTCGGTCACCCGCTCACCCATCTATCCACACACACACACAAACACCTTGTTGCAAATTATCTAAAATTGTCGAGAATGCGGTCCTTGAAGATCCAACAAAAAATAAATTTTCGAAATTAAGAATCAAATCAATAACTTCCACCATCCATAAAAAATTTCCAGTTTCTCCCAATTTGCAAAATTCTCAAGATTTTCATGATTTAATACGAAGTGAAGAAGTAAGAGGGGCCTCTTCGTGTGCATACTTGCCGGCGGTATATGCACGTCGTTTAGAGTGACTTTCACTTGCCCTCCGGTGAAGCGTAGATGCTGAGCAAAGTTTACGTCCCCATGATATGATCATCCTCGTCTTGCCTCTTTCTTACATGCAGCACATCATCTCCCTCTCTTTCACAATATGTAATGGTACTTTGTGTAACTACTATCACGCCAGCACCAGGAGAGGATAAATACCATTGGTATCATCCCTGTATGCATTGTGTTGGTTATAGGAAATAAGGTCGTATGTGCTTGCCACTTCCGGGGAAGCTATGGGAGTTATAGCTTCCTCTGGGAGTTTTGCAGACGTTGCTATAGGATATTTCCTATTGGATATTGCTCAGAGAATAAGCTTCGTCCTAGCTTGGTTCCGTAGGTTAATGCAAGCTTCGAACTTTATCTTCATTCAAGCTTCGGACTTTATCGTGGTGCAAGCCTCGAAATTCATTTTCGTTCAAGTTCCAAAGTTTCTCGTGGTTGAAGCATCGAAATTAATCTTGGTCCAAGCTACCAAATTTATCTTGGTTCAAGCTTCGAAGATAGGAACATTGAGGTTGGACCAAGCTTAGTCGAACATTCGTTTCCAAGCTTGGGTTTAGGTGATGCAGCAATCCTGGATTTATATATGAATCCAATATTAAACAGAGTTTCGCTGAAGCCGGTAAATCGAACCTAGGAAAAATATGCTTCAATCCAGCTTAGTTCAACCTCAGTTCAGAAGCTTGGGTTTAGATGGTATGAGCAATCCGGGATTCATGCTTGTTAAAGCTAAGATTCAAAGCTAACAAAGCTGAGCTCGGATCAAGCTTAGCACAACATGGTTTCTGAAGCTTGGGTTTGGATGACTCTAGTAAGCTTGGATGTATGTATGTATCCAATATTGGACGTAGATTGGATTCTGCCTGTGCACCAACGCTAGGGACGCTAAGACTGAGCCAAGCTTGGCACAAGCTGGGCCAACAAAGCTTGGATATCTTTGTTATAACTGAGCTTGGTGTGATGTAGGCTTATACATGGGATGACGCTATGTCGAAGCTATCAAGTTCAAGCTTCGGCATCGAAGGTTGGACCAAGATCTATCTCATCGTTCAAGCTTCGAATTCCCCACCTGGGGTATGTATACACCCCGTAGGTGTGACCTCTATTAGTGTGATAATTAAAACTTGCAGATTTGAGAATTACACAGGTAAGCTCGGATCGTCAGATGATGGGTGGCCGCTCGGCCCTACCCCGTTTGAACAAATGCTGAGCGGAAGACGCGAATTTGTCTGTGTAGGCCTTTAGGCAGTGTGACAGAGGACCAGATTCTTCGGTTACCCTCAGGTCTTCGGCCAATGCAATACAGTCTGGGTAGAAAGGTCCCCATGGGACCGCAAGGAGGGGGGGGGGGCAGCCACCCCAAAAGACCCTTGTCTCTTCACAAATTCGGAAGTAATGATGCCTCAAAATCGTCGAATTCAAGCGGAAAAGGAAGGGCTACCGAAACTCAACAAAACTGTTCTGCATCCTAATCAGGGCGTAGCGGAAAAATTAATTGCCGGATGCGAATCGGATCGATTCCCACGACTCTATCCCATGTATTATATACCGCAAGTGTACGAATGAGCCAGAGAGAGTGCCTGTGGGAGATAGGCGGTGGTTTTTATCGCGTATCATCAGTGGAAGCAGCCGATGGGTCCTCACCATTATACCTTGCCAACCACCGTTTTCATATCTTTTATACCTCTCGTCACCAATTCCCCCTACGGCACTCTACACCTGCTACGAAATTATTATCGCCCAGTATTTCTATATTGTGAAAATCACTTAAGGCGTTTCTTTACTAAAAATCAGTTTATTGGGGGCACTAATCATGGTAATGAAATGACAATGGGGTTAGTTTAACTGTGGGAACATCACATAACATAAAATTGTAACGCTAGGGCCGGACGGGACCCGGGCGCGGCGAGAGGGGGGGGGGGGGGGGTGAACAGGAGCCTGCCATCGCGGCGGGTGAGCTTCTGGAGGTTTACCCTGTGGTTAGAAGTATGATGGCTGGAATGGGGAGAGTCGGCGCCTGGTACATGGATGGGTGTCCGGTAGGGCCTTCCGAAGCAATGCTCGAGAGCCGATCAGAGGGACCATGGAATTGTTTTTTAATGACACAAACACACACAGACACACATACACACGCACACACATACACACACACACACATCGATTTTTTTGGAAATGGTCCAGAATTTTTTTGAAACTTGGATATATAGTGACAAGACTTCTGACACCTTAAATTAAGTTTGATTTTTTTTTTTTCTGTGAATGCCGTAAGTGCGAAGTGCAAGTGGGGGAGGTCTTGCTGGGAAAAACGGTATATAATATATAAATTTAGAAAACCAAGAAGCAATCAACGTTCAACGGTGTAGACAACTATCAAGCGTTATGCGGAAGATACAAGAGTGACTTCCACTCTAATAAGAATGCAGGTAGTAATATGCAAACGACCCAATGTACGTGACTTCTCACCACAGAGATGTCTGTGCGAGTGACAAAAGGCGAAAGGAGCCATTAACATTAACATTTTGTGATAAAATTGTGAAAGGCTCTTTCGGAAAAGTGGTACGTAGAAGTGATATTGGATGAAAACCAAAATTGCAATATTTCTCATTTGATAAAATACGAAAGTTGGTACATTTATTATTTTTTTTTTGCTTTTTGCAAAAGTAGAAACAAGGTCTGCTGAGTTTGAAGAGAGCAACATTTCAACATGCCAACCTGTTTTCGATTCGTCGTTGGTCACTGCAATTCTGGCTGCATAATGAGCGAAATATCGCACCTGTATCTATCGGTAGAAATGGAGTTCATTAAATAATTAAATCAGGGAATAAGTGAAGTAGGATTGACTGCATTCTGTAAAGGAACTAATTTCTAACGAAATTTACCGCCCTGAACCGCTGGTGACACACACGCAGTAGATCCTATTCGTTTGACTGTATTCAGAGTCAAAAAACGAAGCATGAAAATCATGCTTGTGCGGATTACTTGGCGCGGATTTCTTGGCGCGAATTACTTGGCGCAGATTATTTGTCGCGGATTATTTGGCGCGAACTTCTTGGCGCGCATTACTTGACGTGGATTGCTTGGCGCGGATTGCTTGGCGCGGATTGATTGGCGCGGATTGCTTGGCGCGCATTGCTTGGCGCCAATTTCTTGGCGCGCATTGCTTGGCGCCAATTTCTTGGCGCGGATTACTTGGCGCCAATTTCTTGGCGCGGATTGCTTGGCGCCAATTACTTGGCGCGGATTATTGGTGGCGGATTACTTGGTTAAATCTTCGAAGTTTTTTTTTTTTAAGAAAATGAATCGTTAGGAAAACATTGTAAATCAGCTATATATTTTTCAGTTAATATATGAACATAATACACAATTATTAGTATTATCCTTTATTGCAGAACGCGCAATAGAAAGCCTCATGTCACGGAGCTAATAGAACATCATCCAGCAGAAATAGCAATCATAATGAAAGTTTGAGTTACAAAATGAGTGCATGAATATTGGGAGATAATATTAGTGCATAGCACACATAATTTGAACAGAGACGATCGGTGTTCATAAAAAAATGTTGTTCCTGATTCAAAAAAAACATTGAGGAGGCGTTGCAGGTTGAAACCATTATTGTTATGGGTTTTAGCTCGTTAATTATAAATTTTGTCACATAAAATAATTTACATGTTTCCGTAAAAGCACTCAATTATCAGAAAAGAGTGACGTCAGAAGGGTGGCGCTGGCGCTTCGATACTTTCTATAGGCTGCCACCGCTCGAGTCTTGGTAGAGACGGCTTCTGATTGGCGGTCGCCGGCGGAGACACTTGCGTCACGTCACAGCTGCGCTCAGATGGTTTAACAAACAATCTTCTAGATACTGAATGAAAAAGAATCGCAAAAAAATGATTGCATGGAATCGGTCTTATAGTTCATTCGTTTGAAGGTAATTCATACATATGGTGGAGTACTTATTTCAGTATAAATCTATGATTTTAACACACATGGTTCATATTATATTTCAAGCTGAGTATTGCCAAAGCTCTCCCGTTCCATGCAAAAGCGGAAAAATTCGGTAAAACGATAGCGCTGCCACCGCGCAGCTCAGCATCTCAAGGGGTTAATAACTTTTCTCCCGCAACAAATTTCTCGAGTCAGGAAACTGTTTTCCAAATACAGGAATTTTTTTTTATCACCGGTAACAAGGTTTACACGTTGAATATAGGAGACAACGCTGTAGCCTATCATGTGGGTGATAGTTGATAGGGTAGTACGGATATGTACCCAGACGATGGCAATGTGCGGAACAGAACGGTAAGGTACACCGGTACATTCACCAATGACCGAGTGGCACGGATCTTCTCTTCGGGATTTCGCCTGTTCCCCCATTCTATCTCGACTATTTTCAATACATCGGCTTCTCGATTATGGTTATTTCAGATGGATGAAGAAAAAAAAATTGATACAAACGTGACTACTCCGGTGTCTACGTGTGCATGCATCCTCTTCTTCTTGGTCTTCATCTTCTTCTGCTTCTTTTTCATACGGTCCTCTTGCTCAACACATATGAAAAAATCGTATAGTGCTCCTCAAGAATCCTTATAAGATTGCGCACACCATTTTTATCCATGCCCAACATTTTGGTCTTATTTTAAGATCCGTCTTAATTCGCAGTAACCCCGATTGCGCGCCTCGCGCCCTGCATTACAATTTTACATTTGAAGTAACAATATATTTTCCGAATTTCAAGATACTGTTAATCATTGATTCCGAAAAAATGAGAGCTCTCAATTTTCCAATTAGGTGCAAGCATCTTTCGCTTTTTCTGTAATTATAGCGTACATATGAAATTTGTCAACACTGGACAGAATATGTAGAACACGATTCAAAAATGGATTATGATAGACCAATAGGAAATCGTCTTACGACATTCGACTCTGACGATGTTCATTTTTGTGTATTGCAAGGTGGTGGTGCGTGCTTGGCACGCGGAGTTCCTTTTTCCGCCGCACTGACTGGTGTCGCATCGGTTCCGGTCTTACGCATTTCGATAATTTCTTTCATCTCTCCTTTTTACTATAATCTCTCCTTTTACTATACGAGACCGGTGGCGCGTGCTTCGCACGCGCATTTCCTACTTCCGCCGTACCGGCTGGTGGCGCATCGGTTTCTGTCTTACGCTTTTCGATAATTTCGATATATATCGATAGTTTCTTTCGTCTCTCCTTTTTACTACAGAAAGTTCGTTTTGTTCTGCTTTAATACTTACGTTTTCTTTCTTACTTCATTGTAACAAAGTAAAATCCAACACATATGCTCAACAGTATCGAAATCCTGAAAATATTTTTTTTTCATTTTCATTTTTCAGACAATTTTTGCCGTTAGCTTTTTCCGAGGCGGAAAATGTCCGGGAAATTTTGTCCAGGAACAAAAAGTCCGATCCATTGGTTCGACTAATCGCAGGTCACGTTCCCATCTCGTTTATTTCACACAATTTTTCTTATACTAATATATGAGGAGATAGCTTAGCTCTGAGCTCTCCATAGCAATCCCATAGAATTTCTTTTTTTTCATATGTGAGTCTACACCGCACAAAGAAGGGATGAGACTTCCCAGTCGACGCTCCGAACAGAAAGAGACAACGCCGAGAGATGAATTCAAGTTACGCGCCGAGGCATCGTGGCCTTTGACATTCGAGATCGACCAAAATGTACATGTATTCTCAGTGTACGTTCACCGGAAGATTCAATAATATGTTTATCAAGTATCACTAGAGGATCATCTTGCATATCGAACGAGAAAGGAATTTTGAAAGTTTCTTTAACCCAAAAAGTCCAACTCTATTTGAGATACTTCTTACGCACATGAGCAATTGTGCATTTATTTATTTTTCTTTTAATCTGGAATTCATTGGTCTGTTGTTGATCATATAGAAAAACGTTTGTTAATATCAAAATTTTGATTCAGAAAAATTGCGGCGCCATACAAACAACATTTTCCACTTTGCAAGGTCTATCGCGATACCTGAAAGATGTTCCCAAAAAACACAATTAACTCCTTATCAAGTGGCGCTACGGCAAAATGTTATAAGACATGTTTTGTAGAGAATTTAATTTCTGATAAAAAAGGTTTATACAAAATTTTTCTCCCGCGCTTCGTTCTCGAGATAGATGCGAAAACTCATGGAACGGGATATGGCTGACATAGCGTACGGGCCGAACCGATAACTCTCAGATCCCCGTACGTCCCTCATTATGACACTTAGGAAGGAGAGTCATATAACATGAAATATGTATTTCTACGAGAGGAACAATATTCATTCACCACTTTTCTCTCTATCTGCCGTCGTTAGTCAACTATCGTTACAATTTTTTCCACACCCTACAAACCAATGGATAAATTAAAAGAAAGTTAAAAAATAGTAGACGTGTATTTTGGCTCATTATTCGTTGAATAATAACCCAATTTAATGACCCTAAATTTAGAAAATTATCAACGGTGAATTATTGTGGATAGTAAAAATAACTTTTCCCTGAATAGCGGTATTATTTTCGCAAGCGTATGATGAGACCATTTATTACAGTTGTGCAACTTATTTTCGTTTAATGAACTGAGCAATAAAATGTGAAATTATAAATATAGTATACTGATTATTATTCCATTGTCATTACATTAGAAAGTTTTTATTTTGCAGAAGTGAGTAGGAAATCTATTTGATCAACTGCGCTGTTATGTGTTGTTGGTACGGTAGAGAATTCAAAATTCATGAATTATCTACTGGCTGAACCACCTTTTTCATCCGGATGAGGGCACCAATGGCTAGGTCTGTTATGGGATTTGAAATTGCAAGTAGGGATTTCAAATTATTGAAAATTAAAAAAAAAATTAATTAAAAAAAAATTTGATTTTTAAAATTAATTAATATGTATTATTATTATTATTATTTTTTAATTAATTTCTTTTTTTTTTAATTTTTATTTTTCCCAATTAATTATTTAACAATAAATGAATGATGGAAGTTAGTGAAAAAATTTGTTATGAACTACAATAAATTTTCACATACCGCGACTGAAAATAATAATGAACTCAAATATTCTGAGATTGTGGTAAAATTCATTGAGTAGCTTGTAGGATATTAAATTTGTCTCCACTTATCGGTGTTTGCCGATCAAAAATCCCAGCCCCTAATACCGCGAGGAACGATAACTAATCCCACCAAATCTCGGCCGCTTATGTCGAGCTCCTAACAAGTTATCGTGGGAATACTGATTTTATCGTGAAATGACGGATGACTATTACCGAATGACTGTCCTCAGTTACGGTAGGAAACAGTGCCGAAAGTTGCCGAATTCTTGTCAATTTCAATTCCTTAAATTGTGAATGTCCAAATATTTCCGGGGACCCTCCCCATTTTTGAATATAATGTTTTCGCGGATATTACACCACTCACATCGTTTAAATGGCACAGATTTCAACGAACATTGTATGGATGGGTCCGATTTGACCATGAAACCTTTTCAATTCAGGGATAAAACACAATCAACTCGAGGAAATTCTGTTTAAGGAAGCGCGTGCACTAAACTGAACATCGTGAGAGTCGAAAATCGCAAGACGATACCCTATTGGTCCGTCATACTCCATTTTTGAATCGTGATCCATTGATTGGTTGACCAGATTAGTCACGTGACATTGTGAAGTTGGTGGGTAATCGCGTCGGCGTCGATGAACATCGATACTGGGGATATCGATTCGGGTTTAGTTTTTAAAAATATAACAATTGTTCAAGTTGTCATAACTTATGTAGTTATTGAAAATCATATACACAGAATATTTCTTACTTACAAATCTCAAATCGTTTTTCAGCGCGCGGAGCGCGCATTCAGGCTTGTATATATGTATATATAAAAAATTAAAAAAAAAATATATATATATAGAAAAATATAGAACATTCAAGATCCCCATAGTTTCCGCTCCAAATTGCTCAAGATGTGTTCACACGAAACCGCAACTCCTCATCCATATATATCTATATATACAACATTCAACTGTCCGTGAAAAGGTGCGCATGCCAATGGCCCGGAGTTCAATGTTTGATTACAAAGTACAGCGATCTTAACCTATCAGTCTGACAATGACAAACGTCATAACACTCCTACACTCAAAGTCATATTTTCGTACCTGTCGATTTACAATCTCGAACACGGGGCACAGTTAAACTATCCCGCCCGATCAGCTGTGCGCATCTAATCTAACTGAAGAAGATGATTGAGTAAAAATCAGCTACTTAAAGCATTGCCGCTACTTATCCCACACGCGATTTATAAACTATTGGTGCACTGAAGACATCCGAACATATTTTATAAACAATTCTGAAATTTCAACGATTGTTCAGTTCAATTGGGAGCGCCAATGTCTACGTCAAATGGAGTTGATGAATCCTGGGAAAAAGTTGAGGCTTGCAACTGGGACGGTCTCACCTACCTGGCAAATTCTAATAAACAATATTTTTCGTCGCATCAGGATGAGAGTGGCTTGAGAATTTGCTGCGCTCATATTGCAATTATTGATATTATCCAGGAATTGCGTCCATTGTATAAAGATATAGCTGTCATTGCACCTCTATATGATTTTGATGTGCACACACCTGGAAATGGATACAGAAGTTTTCTCTACCTCGTGGATAGGTGTCTTGCACACACAGAAGGAATTTGCCAGCAAATTCAGGATCACAGGCAATCTGTACTCTTCAGAAAAACCAATTACATGAGGTAATATCTATCGGTTGTTTATCCTATATTTTTCACATAAAATTTTTTCTGATTTTTTAAGCGATTTTGTTTTTCCTTTCGTCACTTTTTTTTCCTTTCGCAACTTTTTTTTCCTTTTGTCACGTGACAATAAACACAATAAAAATATCTTCTGGAATATAGAAATACAAACGACTCAGAGTTATTTTTTTTATTTTTTTTTAAAGAAAAAAAAATAACTCGGATGTTATGAAAAATTACAAAAAAAAAAAATAATAATAACTCAGAGTATAAAAAAATTCCAAAATTTTATGAAGAAAGTTGTTCCAAAGAACTAAAATTTTTCTCCCACCACCCACAGAGAAATCGAGTCGTGCTCACAGCTGATGGCGTCCCTGTGCACATTTCTCCACCACTTAAAAACACTCAACACCTGGAGTGAAATGGCTCTGGACAATCGTCCCTCCCTGTTCCCGTCCGAGAAGCACAGTCCCGAGGAGCTACTAAACCAAGCAGAAAACATAGACCAATACTCATTCTACGGTAGATGCTTAGCATTCCAATTCTCCGACAGTCTGAAATATGTTTTCAAAACAATACTCGTGGCCATGGCGTCCTTCAGTGCAGCCTACTACACAAACGGCTCATTTTTGGGTAGATGTGCCAATTCCGTGAAATACGTTATAGATCCAGAAGCACGTGCTCGTCGTGTTGTAAATATATCCCAAAGGGGGGACGTTTACTTCTGCAAAGCATTCTGGTACTTGCACCAGACCAATGCCATTCAATTTCTTCCCTACATGATGAGCCCAGCAATCTCCATCAATCAGCTGATTTCAATACCACCTGAAGAGCTTTATTTTCCATCGATCAATGGTCCCGACATTCAGATACCAGTGCCAAGTAGTCACATAGGAAAAAAGCCAATTCACATTAAACTATGGAGTGCTAAACGTAGAATTGGAATGGTGAGCTCTGCTTGTGGCACAGGTGAGCTCAATGAGCCATCTGATGTCCTTATTATTCATTGTCATGGAGGTGGTTTTGTTGGTGACAGTCCCAAGTCTCATGAAAGCTACTTCAGACATTGGGCGGTGGTACTGGATGTGCCAATTGTCAGTGTTGACTATAGTTTGGCACCGGAAGCACCTTATCCAAGGGCACTCGAGGAAATGGTCTATACTTATGCTTGGGTACTGAAGCACGCGAGCTCTCTTCTTGGTACTAGTGCCAAGAAAGTTGTACTTGTTGGCGACTCTGCGGGGGCGAATTTGAATCTTGGATTAGCTACCAAATGCATTCAGATGAATATTCGCAAGCCTGATGGTATATTTATGGCTTACTGTCCAGTTTTGGTGGAATTCGTGCCGTCTCCAGCGAGAATGCTGGGGCTGACTGATCCGCTTCTACCATTTGGCTTTATGATGAGGTATATTATAGTCTTATATGGATTATTATTGTCAGGGTAACCCATTTGCAGGGAGGGGAGGGGAGGAGGGGGGGGGGGGATGATCACCATTTGGCCAATGATGCTGTGTCTGGAATCTATCCTTCAACATGTGGGTCTGGTTTATCAGCCAGGCATGGGTTGATTTTCACCCCAATAGAACCTGTAAATACTATGAGCTAAATGCCTGTGATACGCTTGACCATTTCCTTATGAAATGTAAGGCAACAAAGAATCAACGGAGCGGTCTTTTCACCAAAAATTCGCACTTTTCTAACTTGTGTTTTAGTTCTATTCTGCTCAATGCAAACTTCACAGAAAACAAAGCGATTTATATTTTTGTGTTGGATTGTCTGAAAACAAGACGCTTGATACGCTTACAAAATGTCTCTATGCGATCCCGAAAATCGGCGCTCAGTTTTTCCTTGTAATCGCTATAATCTTATATCAAGTTTACACGATATGATTTTGAAAAACGTAAAACAAGAATCAATGTTTATCAAATGTTATATACGCGCTCCCCCCTGCAACGGGGCTATGTAGTCTATATGCATTGAATGAAACTACTCCTACTATTACAAATTGTTTAAGGTGCCTCAAAGCTTATGTCCTGGGAAATGGAGGCCAGAAGCCGATGGAGAATGGTAGTGACGAATCACCGCAATCGGAGACTGAGTCCTTCGCTGAAGTATCAGAAAGTGATTTGATAGCTATTGCACTGAGCCCCCATGGGGATAAGGCAGACGAGAGCCAATTGGCATCATTCCCTTCAGACTCTACCCTCAATTCTGTCAGTCTTGCTGATGCTGATAATCCACAAGCTCTGGCGACCGCTAAGAGTGAGGGGAGGAGTGAGAGCACTTCTCAGGAATATATCAACAAGTTCTTGAATCTTTATAAAAATGTTAAATTCGGGCAGGCCCCGGTATCCACGGAGACACGGGAGAACAATGATTTGGAGGAGTCTGAGGAGACAACACCTAGCTTTCTGGGATTCCCCGTGGGAAGTGTCAGAGAGTTGGATACAGCGTGTGCGCGAAGCCCCACTGAGGAATTCATATTCACTGTTCCTAAGGATCCTTATCTCAGCCCCTATCGACACTCGAATGACGTCCTTAGTCAATTACCACCGTGCAAAATTGTTGTTAGTATTTATTTTTTTTTTAATAATTGAATTGAGATTTTTTATATTCTATATATCGAATTGTGGATTTTTCGATACGGTGCAAAAAGTTTTAGTTGATTGTAGATTTGGAATCACGTTGATTTAGGTCGATTTAATATTGAAATTTCATAATAATTCGATTCAGCTTTCACCTTAAAAACCAAATAATTTGGAAGAAAAAATACAAAATTGGAAAAGTTTATAATTTTGTGAATGAGAAAGTGGATTCTGTCTAGGTCTGTAATTTCGTTGCAAATTTTGGTAAATGTTGGTTTTTTTGAAACTTCACAACGTTCTGAACCTCTCAATAGTTGACAGCTTTCGCACATTTTTGTAGAATAAAAAAGGAGAGATGATTCTCAATGTACAGTTTTCTGGTAATTTATTTTGAGATTTGTTTTGAGCCATTGTGAATCGATGGCCCATTCTGGTTTAGTTTATATCTCAAATGGAAAAAATTTGAACTATTTCAGACTGCTAATTTGGAGCCTTGTCTGGACGACTGCGTTATGTTTGCTAGGAAATTGAGAGCCCTCGGGAATAATGTCTCGTTGGATATATTGACTGGTTTACCTCATGGATTTTTAAATCTAACACCGGTGAGTCTATATTTTTTTCCAAATTCTAAATTTTAATCAATACAAATTAGAATGATGTAATGACCTACATGCTTTATTATATCTAACATCTTCAAACTGAATCTCAAAAATTTTGGAAAACATCCAAAATGATCAGAATTGCTAAAATGTTCAAAATTTTCATCAATTTAAATTTTTTTATGATTATTAAAATTTTCAGAATTTTCACAATGTTCGAAGTTTGAAATTTCGTCAATTGTATTTTTTGTTTTTTTTTTCTAGGCATCAAAGGAGGCCGCCGATGGTGCAGAGCTTTGCCTGAAAAGGGTACAGGAATTGATCGATATGTAACATTAAACAACATGGCCGTCTGATCTTGAAATGGAAGTTTTACTAAATAGTTTATTGTCAAAGTGGAAAAAAATGTAAACGCTCAAATCATGTAATTGTTGACCGCTTTTTGTTGAATGTCACTGCAGCAACGAGGCAAGATGGTCACAACGGCTTTTCGGGTTTTCGGTCAATTGTTAGTGGATTCAAATATATAGTTAAGTTATATTTCTTATTGTTATATGCCTTCGGGTATGGGGGAGTCTCTGTCGACTTGGAAAAAAAATTTCGAATTTTTTTTATATCTGACTGACTTCGAAAAATTGTTGTTTGGAAATCTTTCAATTATTTGCTCGTGAGATACACTCGAAAAAATTTGAGAAAAATCCATCGAAAATTTTGGAAACCTGAAAATTATGTGAGTTTTTTTCAGAATTTCTCGAAGTAGGTCTTTATTTTGTGAAATGCTTCAATGAACAACGCATTTATTCTGCATATTAGTGCGGCAGATTGGAGTCTCGGTGTTTGTATTTTTTCCTTGCTATTTGTCAGATACATTTTTAAAAAAATATTCATACCAAGTAACTTGAATAATCTGAAAAAAATTATAGGACAGTTTTTCGAGTGTTTTTTTTTTATCTTTAATGCTTTTTCGAGTATGAAAACCATCTAAAATCTTAAAACCAAAATTTTGAGATGAAACGTCATACTGGAGCTGAGCAAGAGCAGATGAATTGACAGAGAGCCCCTCATATACAGGTTTAATTTCATAAACGACGACACTAACAAATCAAAAATTCTGTTGATGTTTTTTACGTAAAAAAAATTGTGTCCATACATGTAGGAGAAAGATTTTTTCATAGAGTCAAGATGAATTCTTTGAAATGTTTAAAACGTTTGAAGTTCGTACAATTGTCTCCCATTGTTATTATATTTTTTTAATTTTTGAAACGTCTCTAGTTTCTGAATTTTCTGGGACTTTTCAAGTCTGGGAAACTTTGTAAGATTTTTGCGCTGCTCGAAAACCTTTTTACTTTTAACATTTTGAAAATCTCCGAACCTATAATTTTGTTCCAAGTTCTCAAAACTTTTTGAACGATGTACATTTTTCAATTTTTGGCATGCTTGAGGCACAAATTGAAACTATTTCAATTTGTAATTTTTTTGAAAATAATACATGTTATTAATTTTATAATTTGATAATTATATTTTTTTGTTTTCTAATTATTAATCCCTTGGGCGTGGTCTAATTGTAGGAACATTTTTGGAATTTCGAAATTTGTCAATTTAGATCTGCGTATGTTCAGGATTTTTTCAAGCATTATTATTTTTTACGAAATTCAAAAATTATTCAACATTATTAAAAGTATTTCTCGAATTTTTAGATTTTTCGAAACTCCAGAAATGGTGGGAAAGTTTTATCACATCCAAGATAGTTCACTCAGGACCAATTGTTCCAATATCACCAAATAATACTCTATTTATTGAACCTCAATAGCTACAAGTGATGTTTCTCTTGGTTAAAACGAATTTATTGATATTTTTATATTCAATATTAATATTAATTATCACCAGATAAATTGTCCATTATGTTTACGAAAATTCCATTAATCTGAGCAAACTGAAATTAATGAAAGGATCAATGACCAACGGAAAATAAAATAGAAAAATCAATTAATGTAATAAAATTAATGTAGAAATACAAGAAAATTTTATTGACATTTTGTACAGCAATGAATTGATATGATCAAAGATAGAACAGAGGAAAATGAAAATGGGAACGGGAGTGGGGGGGGGGGGGGGGGGGAGAAAAAAATGGGAACTGAACTTAGAAACAATGAGAGAGAAAATAGAGAAAATTTGAAGATGTAGATTTCATTTCATTTACTGACTGGTTAATTGATGATTTGTGTCAGATTGTGAATGCACTGTTTTTTGTAGTACATGTGCGTCAGCTGGTTCAATTCTCTTATAATATTGTTGCTTCGTTGCTACAATCTCAAAGCCAAACTTTTTATAGAAGCCAATGGCTCCCTCATTGTTGACCTGAACGTGTCTATAAAAACAAAACCAAAAACCACCATAAATGGAAGAAGTGAAGGAATTACAATAAAGAATGTTCAATATGTAAAAAGACAATTTGTTGTTTCACTCACAAAAATATGGAGTTGAAGTTTTCATCCTTTTTGACATAATTTAATACGTGTTGGACCATTACAGTACCGATACCGAGTCTTCTGTATGGTGATAAACAACCTAGTGTCATTATGTACAATCTTCGGGAATTTTCTGAGGTGTCTACACGGCAGCAAACGGCTCCAACCTAAAAGAGAAAAAATTTATTTGAAGGGAAAAATTTGATTGACCTTCTTTTGGAGAAAATTTTATTTCAGATAAAAAAAAAGTACTTCGTGATTTTTCTCGGAAGTCACCCACCCACCCGCCTACACCCACCCACCCGCCTACACCCACCCACCCACCTATCTAGAGCCCCCACCCACCCACCACCCACCCACCCACCTACCCACCCACCCACCTATCCACCCATCGACCTACCCTTCCAACCACATACCCACCCACAACCACACACTCTCTCGAAGTTTTAGCAGAGGAGCGTAGATGCATCTACACCCGCAGCAGCTCACCTAAGCCGAGCCCGATGAAACTGAGGAGAGAAAAACGAGACCTCAGCATTAAGCGATGGTAGCTACAGTGGGATGCCTCGAGCAAAAGATCGGTGTACTCATCGACTTATACACAAGCTGGATGTTTGGCTTTAACCGATCACATGGGCAAGTCAATTATTGCCTAACCCAGATGCTCTCAGGACACGGACCCTTTCGGGAATATCTTCACAAATTCAAGCATGAGGATTCCCCGGATTGCCAAAGTGTCAGAGAATCCTGTAGTAAAAAGGAGAGACACAAGAAACTATCGATATATCTCGAAATTATCGAAAACCGTAAGACCGAAACCGAGGCGCCACCAGTCAGCACGGCGGAAACAGGAAATGCGCGTGCGAAGCACGCGCCACCGGACTCGTTCAGGAAAATGCGAAGCGTGTTTTGTTTGCATCTCTGCGTTTCGACGTGCAGCGACTTACATGGGAAGCTAACGCAGGCAAACCCATTAACGCGGAAGAACTTGTGGAAGTTATGCTGTCATCAGAGGCAGCATCAAATGCGACAAGCGATTTTGCACTGGAGGTTCTGAGGGAGCTGCGCCGTGAGGAGCAGCTTAGGAGAAATCCAGAATAAACAGAAGATTTTGTTCTTTATTTGTAATTTTGTCCATGTCATTTTGTTGTCAATACGGAAAAAGGAAGGAGAAAGGAGGAAGTGTGAGGAAGGAGGTCTGCTTCCTTCTTTCTCTTTCTTTTCTCACCTTCCAAAAGACGTCAGAATAAATGTGGGGCCATACATAAGAAATATTTCTGGCACAAGGGCTCTCGGGGTTCATCTCCGATTAAATTAAGGATTTCCTAGCTGAAGGAGTCACCCTCGCTCTCGGTCCGGGCAATTCCACCCCTCGGCCCAAATGCCCTGTGTTTCTCCCCTCATTGCATAATCTACCACTCTCGGGAGAAAACCTTCTGTTAACTGCTTAAGGCGGATGAGAAACACGAAATTAGTCCGAAGGGTTTACCCAAATTAAAACCTAAGAACTTTCAGGAAAGTTTTTTATGCACACGAGGTGTCCTTGAAAAAACTACACACGATAAAAGAATTGTCTCAATTTGCGACATTTTTGGAAATTATTTTCAGGGCTTTTATAAATTTTTGTAACTTTCTTAGCAAGTTTCATTGCTCAAAGCTTTTTGAGATTATAAAAGAAATTCAATAAAGTTTGCAATAACAGTTCATGTTACTCAAAGAAGATCTTAGACCTTACAAGAGCGCATTACTACGACAAATATAGATCCAGTAGGATTACATTTTCATTCAGGAAATTGTGATACTCATCCTCAAGTCCCATATCAATATGTAATTTGAGGATGACCGGAAGTTCTCCCTTGCTGACCCTATTTTCAAAGGAGCAAAAAAATGTATACTGATCCCTTCGCCCCCCCCCCCCCCAACTGAATTGATCCGTTGGGAAATTTGTTATTGATTGATAGCAGGAAATATTTACATCAAATGCAATTTGAGGGAATCAATTTATCGAGTGCCATTGAAACAATATTGTTTGTGCCCATATGCATCAAATGGTTTACTGAATTTGTTGTACTGAGAATATTGCAGGCTGGAGTTAATACAAAACTGGTCGTGGAAATTGAGCGTCACTAAATAGGATCTCATTGATACTGTATGAAATAAATCTGTCGATAACGATTGTCCTTACGAAGTAACTGTAAGTCGCAACTGCGCTCTCTTTGCAAATGTCAACCATTATTGAAGTCCAGTATTCCCTGCTACGATTGAATAATTAATTACCCCCCCCCCCCCTGCCACCGACAATTTAATTAATTTGTGTGCCAAGCGCACTGGACCGCATCTAACGTTATCACAGCAAAAGGGCAAATCCTTGAACAATTTGATAAACGCTGAGGTTATTCTTTCTAATCGTCTGAATTCTGGAAATTCATTTATTGTTATTAATATACTGTATTTGGCATGCAATTTGTACATTACTTAACGTTTGATATTGTCTTTACAGGATTTTTGACACATTTGTGTGTATTAGCGTGCACGCGTATATGTGTATGCGTACATGCGTGGGTGGGTGGGTGGGTATATGTAGGTGGATAGGTGGGTGGGTCTGCGGCTGAGTGGGTGGGTGGGTGAATGAGTGGCTGTGTGTAGGTGGGTGGGTGTATGTAGGTGAGTGGGTGGGTGGGTGTATGTAGGTGAGTGGGTGGGTCGGTGTATGTAGGTAGGTGGGTATATGTAGGTGAGTGGGTGGTGCAGGCAAAAATCTATTGCCACTTAAATTTTCTTGGAAAAACGAAACATTAAAATTTCGAATTTATCTCAAGTACAAGGCAATTCGTAGAAAAAATGATAAAAGACTTTTCTTTTCTCAATAAAATTCCCAATAAAAAACTTCAATGATATTTTTTCATAAAGGTCCTTGTTTACGTGACATTTGAGCTTTTCGGAGTGAATAACTGATTGGGCTAAATAAATTTCATCAACAATTCATCAAGTATTATGGTGTATACTTCTGCCTAGTATACAAACGCTCGGATTGGGATACCCACTCAAGAGTAATTTACCCACGACCCTGAACTTTACGTATACCACGTGACGAACAAACAGCATCCTCGGTCCATAAAAACAACCCCTTTCAATTAATGTAAAAAAAGGGGGAGATCGCCTGTTTTTTGGGTTGTAGAATGATCGGTAATTTAAGCGCGATCATTCGTGTTCAAATCCATATTCTGAGTTTGATAATTGGCGAGATAATGCGAGTTTACAGAGATTACGAATTTTAGTTTGTGGAGAGGTCAACCCTCTCACCCAGTGTGATGACTCCAAAAATGGAGAGTCTAATGTTTTACGGAAAAATATTCAAGCAAATTTTATATAGAAAAAAATTTCCAATAAATAGTCGTTTTGTCATTATTTTCCAAATCGATTCTGTTTACAACGCCAATTTTCACTAAACTTTTTTTTTCTGCGGACTTTGCTACATTTGTGCAATTTTTGAACTTCGAAATTTTTCGAGCTTACGGTAATTCGGAAAAGTATTTTAGAAAATCATCCAAAAAAATTATATTAACGTCATAACGATTCAAACTCACCAAATTTTATATATATATATTTTTTTAGATATACAATGTGAAGAACTTGTTCTATCGACTATTGACAATACTTGAGGATGTATATGTAAAAAAGTTGTTGTAGAAAATGCCTCGAAATTTTGAGTTAGGTCCAGAAGGATAGTCTCGAAATTTCGAGAGGTTTACGTGTATATTTTTGGACCTGCAAATTTTTATGTTTTCATGAAAACAAAACTGTACAGGTACCTTAAAAAGAAGGTACCCACTTTATTTTCGAAGCCAATCAAACTTCACATTATACATGTTTTCCAAAGGAACTTTAAAAAAATTGGAAGTGCAACGGTTGCAAAACTTCGAACCCAAAAAGGATAATTTGCATGAGCATATTTTAAATATGCAAAAAGGATATTCTCTTTACCACAATATCATTGTAGTACGCCAGCTTGGCAAGTTCCCCAGCCTCCAGTACATCCTTGTAAAACTTCTCATTGTATGATACTGGGAACACAACTTGGTTGAGCAGCTTTAGTTGCTTTATATTGTGCGGTGTCACGTCCCCCAGTTCAATTTTTGCCCTGCAAAATTGGAAAACTTTAGTATAATTCAACATTTATGCAGGGGCTTCCATTTCATTTCAATTGAAACTTAATACTTCTTTAAAATTTGGAAAATGGTGGTCAAATCAAATTTTTATTACACTAAGCATGCGAGGAAAATATTCTTTATCATCATATTTCGATGATAAGGAAGTTTGAATTTTAAATCTCCAAATTTTACATAATGTTGGCAAAATTTTGACTAAAACTGTTAGAGATGTTATCTGCAAATATGTAAATTAATTAAATTATTTTCTTAAATTTCGTTATTATGTTTCTTAATTTTGGTAAATTTTGTATTACCTTTTTTTTTAAACCTCCCATTTTTAATATCAAATAACTTTTTAGTCAGGAAATTCAGGTGAAGAATTTGACTGAAAATTGGAGCAGTGAGAGACAACCAAAAATGGGTATGGATTAATTGTGATAACTTCACCAAAAAATTTTATGAAAATTTCAATTGCGTTTCTTGGATGTAATTAATTTTATTTATTTATGAAGAACTCATGAGGATGAAAGAAAAAATCTAACAATTTTTTTTTTTTAACCACTTGGGCAATCGCAGATGAATGAAACCATTAATGTTACGAAAGTTCATTAGCATAGAATGAATCAATTGTGAAAGAGAGAAATATTGTTTGCCCAGCACCACGTTCCCAACGAAAAATGTCCACAAATTTTCGTGTTTTTCTAACAAAGTCAGGTGATTTGCTGATGAATGACCTTGTGTCTAAAACCTTGGCAAACTTCATCTGTCACTTTCCATTTTTTTTTTCTAAACTAAGTGAACGAGAAAACAATCTGCAATACATTTTCAATGTACAATTTATAGCAACAGAAAATTTAAAAAAAATGTGCAGAGAAAATTTGGGAAAGGCGAAAATGAACGTGAAATCTACTTTTCGTATTATCGCCAACTATTGCTGAATGAAAACAACTCATTCATGCCAATTACGAGATAAAATTTAACCGCAAAATTCCCAATGTTTAAACAACCAGTTCAAGGAATAAGTGTAAATTTTTCAAAAGCAAAAATCACTTCCATGTACAAAGTTAACCTCAAAACGGAAGACACACAGAAATAACTCACCTGGTCATAATTGAATATTGTCAATTTAATGTTGATGGATTAATTTTTGACGAAGGATAATTGCGTTGAGCCTACTGCGAGGAATTGTCGAAATTATAAAGCCATCAACAATTTTTCCGGCGATCTTAGACCGCAATGAAATTTTCTTGGGTGTTAAACGGGGACGGGATAGCACACTTATTGAAAAAGTCATTCCCTCGTCGGAAAAGGGCGCCATGTTCATTGGATTTCAGCGGGAGAATTCGAATTTTTGAAATTGCCGGTACATGCAAGTTTTTGTTATTGTTGCGATAATGAAAAGTGTGATATATGTGGGGTTTTCATTTTTATTGACCTGCTCCCAAGTTGTCTTTTCAACTTGGGGGGGGGGGGGGGGGGTCTCTTCTCTGTGCGATGGATTTCTCTTTACCAGCTAGACCGATTGGGCTGCAAGTTGAAAAGCGTATTTTTGCTACGTAACTGGTTTTTCGCAACTATGGAAATGTTCTCCAATAAATGTTGATATGTTGTTTGCATTTTTAGCGTGGGTGTGTCAGTGGGTGGGCGCCGAGTGGGTGGGCGCCGAGTGGGTGGGCGGTGGGTGAGTGGGAAGGCGGTGGTTGAAAGGACGAGTGGGTGGGTGAGTGAGTGGGTGGGTGGGTGAGTGAGTGGCTGGGTGGGTGAGTGAGTGGGTGAGTCGGTGAGTGAGTGGGTGGGTGATTGAGTGGGTCGGTCGGTGAGTGAGTGGGTGGGTGAGTGGGAAGGCGGTGGTTGAAAGGACGAGTGATTGGGTAAGTGAGTGGGTGGGTAGGTGGGTGGGTGGGTAGGTGGGTGAGTGGGTGGGTGAGTGAGTGGGTGGGTGAGTGAGTGGGTGGGTGAGTGAGTGGGTGGGTGGGTGAGTGAGTGGGTGGGTGATTGAGTGGGTGGGTCGGTGAGTGAGTGGGAAGGCGGTGGTTGAGTGGGGGGGTGGGTGGCCGGTGGGTGAGTGGGAAGCGGTGGTTGAAAGTGAGTGGGTGGGTGAGTGAGTGGCTGGGTGGGTGAGTGAGTGGGTGAGTCGGTGAGTGAGTGGGTGGGTGATTGAGTGGGTCGGTCGGTGAGTGAGTGGGTGGGTGAGTGGGAAGGCGGTGGTTGAAAGGACGAGTGATTGGGTAAGTGAGTGGGTGGGTAGGTGGGTGGGTGGGTAGGTGGGTGAGTGGGTGGGTGAGTGAGTGGGTGGGTGAGTGAGTGGGTGGGTGAGTGAGTGGGTGGGTGAGTGAGTGGGTGGGTGAGTGAGTGGGTGGGTGGGTGAGTGAGTGGGTGGGTGAGTGGGTGGGTGAGTGGGTGGGTGAGTGAGTGGGTGGGTGGGTGAGTGAGTGGGTGGGTGATTGAGTGGGTGGGTCGGTGAGTGAGTGGGAAGGCGGTGGTTGAGTGGGGGGGTGGGTGGCCGGTGGGTGAGTGGGAAGCGGTGGTTGAAAGTGAGTGGGTGGGTGAGTGAGTGGCTGGGTGGGTGAGTGAGTAGGTGGGTCGGTGAGTGAGTCGGCGGGTGGGTAAGTGGGTGGGGAGGTGGGACGGGTGGGCTTTTCTCGACGTTTCACATGATTTTAGATAAGGGTTCTGGGTGTGTGTGTGCATGCGCGTTGGTATGTAAGTAATGTTTCGTTTAAAAGTCCCTCGTAAACGGCTCGATCGATTTGTTTCTCCTTCGACCAAAAATCACCTCTCACCGATATCCATGCGGGAGAGGAGTGTCAATCCTGAAAAACATTTCCTTCAATTGTTATTAACAATTTTAATTATTTGGAACGCTCTATCGCGAGAACAGTTGGTCATAGGAGAAAAAGTATATAATAAATATTATTCCTATACAAAAATACATACATAATATGTTATGACTTTTTTCCACAACTTTGATAGCTCAGAACATATCACTGGTTAACAATTTTAATTGTTCATATGGCTCTATTACACGAACGGTAAGAGTTAGATGGAAAAGTTTCAAATACAAGTTGTTCCGCATATAGAAACAAACATTTTTTGTTATATGCATTTTTTTGTAACACACATAATTAAGGCGATAGCGTTCAATTCATTCCAAATTTTCAATACTTCAAGAAGTCCCACTAACAAACAATTCCAAGATATTTCCGCAAAAAATTGGAAGATTTTTTTTACACTTTTCCGGCTTGTCGAAGATCCACAGATGGAGTCGCATATAGGATAGTAATGTAAAGTCGGCTCACGACATAATTAAGGGATTTTCATAAGCAGAAATTGCATTACGTGCCCCAGTTACTCAGATGCGGTTTAAGCGGTTGCAGCATCTTGAAAGTAGTTTCACTCAGAAATATGTCAGCCATCAGCTTTCAGAGATATGTCAGCCTTCACTACCAAGTGCTTTCGCGGTATTCTGCTTTTGAAATTATTGTGTCGCGTCAAGTGTGCTCTTCTGAATCATCTCCGGTTGAACTTCCCCAGATAAAAAATCCAGTAATGATATTGTTGGTCCACATCGCAATATAAAAGGATAGGTCTCCAATTTCGAGTTTAGAAAATTTCGTAGAAAAATTATGACCCATGGACAAGTGGACCCCCCCCCCCCCCCCTCCCGGGTCGGGTGGGGTTCCCGCCCGGCCTAGCATTCTCATCTCATGAAGCCAACTGTGTGTGTACTGACGGATCAATATAAATCAAGATTAAAAAGCGATGCATATTTCCACAAAACCAATCCCTCCAACACCTGAAAATAGACGACAATACGTAACAAATATATCTCAGTCCAACCCCTTTCGACCTCAAAAAATCTATTCTATCCTCCTGCGTGTTGAGAAAATATTCCACCTTATTCTAAATTTTACATGACCATTAACAATTGCCTCTGGGAAAAACAAACACCTTAACAATAAATCTTTATTGTATCGATTAAAAGCCCGATGAATGCGCATGTCCATCGCGTATATGGAGGAGAAACTTTTTCTTCGTCTTTGTACCACCGGCTTTTATTGTTTAACATAACAATATGTGTAGCTCTCCCGTAAGTTTATGCAGCGTTAAAAAAAATAATCAATAAACACCAACTGTCATAATAGGAAATATGCATGGGAAGATAAGGTAGGACATAAATAGCTCATAGCATGGAGCTCAACATCCACACCTGACTGGAGAGAAAAGTGGGTGTAAATGAAAGTACATAAAATTTATTTCCGCGGAGGAAACGTCTGACTTGAATTGCGTATGTGTAATAGTGAAATAAGGGGATAGGTGATTTGTAAGGATGCCAAAGGTGTAAGATTTTAAAGATAAGATAACACAGATTGTACACAAGAAAGTCATAAATAAAATATGTTGTCGAGAATTGCTGGTGTATCATTTGCTAAAGCTCTCCCCTGATAGTTAACTTCCGTTTCTTTCAGGGGTTATTGTAATGGACCTCGGGGGGGGGGGGGGGGGGAGATCCGGTCTGGAAACTGCTTCAGGTGGAACTTCAGTTCCGGAAACTGTTCCAAGAATGGTTCCACATGGAATTTGAGTTCCGAAAACTGTTCCAGGAATGGTTTCACACGGAACTTCAGTTCTGGAAACTGTTCCAGGAATGGTTCCACATGGAACTTCAGTTCCGAAAACTGTTCCAGGAATGGTTCCACATGGAACTTCAGTTCCGAAAACTGTTCCAGGAATGGTTCCACATGGAACTTCAGTTCCGGAAACTGTTTCAGGAATGGTTCCACCCGGAACTCCACTTTCGGAAACTGTTCCAGGAATGGTTCCACACCGAACTTCAGTTCCGGAAACTTTTCCGGGAATAGTTCCACACGGAACTTCCGTTCCGGGAAGCGTTCCAATAATCGCTCCAGCTGGAAGAACAGTCAGAAGATATATTCCAGATGAACTTTAAGTTCTAATGATACTTTCTCCTGGAGCCGTTCCTAGAACTTAATGCCCATCTGGAACGATTCTTCGAACCGGTTACATATTTGTTCAACAGTTCTAACAAAACTGTACGGGAAATCGTAATTTTATCGTTTTATAATTTCGTAATTTTATAATTTTTTAATAATACCAATATTATAATTAATTTTTTGAAAACTCTAATAGAGCATACTCGTTTTAATCCTCTTTCTATTCAAAGTATTGAGATTTGTATGACCACTTTTTTTGTTAAGTTGAACGCTGCAAAAGTGGAAATGAAAATAGGCATTTCCACCGGAAACTCAGTTTTCCGTAAATGCTTTAGAGTTCAAAAACAACTTGGCGAAAGGATAAAACTATTTTAACGACACTTCGCTTCAAAGTTACGAAACTTTTCCGATAATTTCCATTGATTTTTTCTCTTCGTACAGTAAAAAAAAAAAAAACAAAAAAAACACCTCTGTGAATGCCCCCGGAATTGACTGTTGAATATTTCCAAGTTGAAATGCACTTTCGTAGGAGTTAATTTCACTCCGCAACCGACGCTGATGTGATTTATTTTCATTTCGTTTGGTGTAAATTCGTTTCCATTCTGGTGTAGAAACTCATTTGTAATGCAAAGGGCAAAATGTATGTAATATATATATATATATATATAGATATACGTAATGTATATATGTATATAGATATATAACCCATTTATAGAAGTCCTGAAGTAAAGACCTCCTAAAGACCAATGAAATATATATCTATATATATCTATATATCTATATATATCTATATATATCTATATATCTATATATATCTATATATCTATATATATCTATATATCTATATATATCTATATATATCTATATATCTATATATATCTATTGATAGCAGGGCTAAATTCAGGTTACCTTAATTCACCAAAATGTATTTAATCCAGCACTACTGTTCCAGAAACGGCATTCACCAAATAATTGTTTTTATTCGCTAGAAGCGAAATAGTATGTTGTTATGCCAACAGTGTGCAGTTACGTACCTGGTGATTCTGTATTTCGATCTCCCGTGGTTTGAAAATTGTTTCCGCTCTACCGTGGAGGTAAAGAAAGATTTTCCTCCCGCGCAGCAGAAGAGACACCTACATTGCGCTCGTCAGGACGGAAATGACTACTGTAGTAGCGCCTGACCGGCCGCAAGCAGTGGGATGTTGACCAACTTTTACACATGCACTTTTTTCTTATTTAAATGATTTCGAGTTTGAAATGAAATTTGAAAGATTCTGATTTTTAATTTGTATAATTAAATCTGAGTTTAATTTGTTTTTTTTTTTTAATTGAATTTAACAAATAGATATGAATTTTTGCATTGGAATTTGAATTTGGAAAATAATTTAAATTTGAAATTGGATTTTAGAATTGGAATGTAAATTTTTTGAATTTAAAATATGAGCCCGCGCGAAGAGGAAAATGGCGGCGCACATGTTTACAGCCAATCAGACTGAGACATGAGCGAAAGCAGTATGGCGGCCCACATGGCAGCCAATGAGAATTGAAATTAGTGTAATGGCCGCGGCCATGACCTGCTCATAGCCCCAACGCTTACTTATCTCTCGTGGACTGTAAAAGAACTACCTTAGGGACGTCGTATGACATGACATAATGTCGCGTGGGCTGAAAAGTATTTTTCTACTAAATTTTATCAGTGGATTACGTCACTGAAGGTACATAAATTACTATTACAGGCTACAGCTTATAGTTAGTGGCTGCTCCAGACTGACCAGCTTTATGAAATGTCCTTGCCCGGGCCATGGGACACTGTATATAATGAGATTAGCGTCACATAACGACTGGTTGTATTTCGGCAGAATTTTATTAGCCTGTTTTGCCAAGGAGATAACAGCTCAATTTATTAACAAAAGCTGTTGTTGAGGAGCAATGCGAATAGAGTAATTTTTTATATAATTTTATTCTGACCCTTCGGGTATGTAGGGTTGATGTTTTTAATAATTTACGTACTCATAATTTATTATTGTATTTTTGATTATGCAATACGAGGGCACATGGCCCAAATCGTCCAGTTCGAACATCATTGGTACGCTTGCGTTCAGGTGGATTTGTGGCCCCACTCAAAATTAAATGGGCACAAAATTGTGGGATATCGACACTCTCTCCCCGACTGCGATCCGTACAGTCATTTCGCAACGTCTGGTTACCTGCTACGTAAAATTGTTTCATTAGCGTAAGTTCCCATCGAACAATATTGGCAATTGTCGAACAGAGTCGACACCAAAAATGCCAAATATTAACGCAAGTGAATTAATTTTTTTTTGTATTCTTGCCTGAAATATTTTGATATCTTCTTTCTGTTTTCCACTCGGGTCTTTCCGATTTGCCCAATCCCTGAGTCGCTTTCAAGATACATTGAGTTGACGTTCGAAGAAAAATTGTTATCAACGATAGAGCCCCGACGGTCCTTGACCCGGCCAACGTCAGGTGTGGATTTTATTCTTATTAAATATCATTCCAGTTGATCCAATGCGAATTGACTGAGCAAATTTTTTATTGGTAAATTGAAACATCTCGAATTATTCCGAATCTGATATTCCCGGAGCTTCTCAAAATGACAAAATTTTCGAAAATTTCGAAGTTTTCACAATTTTTTACAATTTCAAAAATGACCATTTCAATTTTCCAAAATTCTGTTAAATACCAAAAATTAAAAAAAAAATTAAAAACGTTTCAATATCAAAATTTTGTTGATTTAAAAAAAAAAATTTGGATCAAAATTTCTTCAAATTTCGGAGAAATCCGAAAACCTGAGTAATGTGGCCGCACATCGGCCACCGTGCAACCTATTACGGAAATAAGGGATGAAGCGTGCGGTGATACCCACTGTGTTAAGCTCCCCGAGCATCCCCGATTACACGCGAGAATACCCGATACCTCGGAAAGCTGCCTCGTGGCTCAACTCAACGATAACGACGGGTTATGCGGGGTGGGGGGGGGGGGGGGGGGGGGGGGAGGGGGGTGGTTGGCGGTGGGAGGGATGAGGAACAGGAGCAAAGCTGAGTAGCACACGTCCTGATGCGAATCAGCCAGTCGCACAAGAGCCGCACGACGCCGCGGTTCGCCCTCCAGTGCTTTTTTTGGCCATAAAAGCAAGATAAAAAAAAACTCGACCAAAGTCACTCCCATTTTTTTATCCCATGCACCCGACAAAAAAAATTGCCATCTCTCCGCGAATTCTTCATCGATAAATTTTTTTTTTAATTGCTAATGTTGCTATAGATAATGAGGAAATTAAATTTTTAATTGCTTTTGAATTTCATCAATTGAATGAAAAAAAATTGCGGGAAAATTCAGAAAATTTTCTTGGGATTATCTTGATTTTAAGAATATTATTTTGAAAAAATACGAGGGGGGTCACGAGAGTGCGCAATACTGGGCCTCATGACGACAACGGGAGTCTGGGTCAAACACGGGCGAATCATGACCCAAATGAACGTGTACGTCACATGGATCTACGGGATCCCGGGGCATTCAAATATTTTTTGCGCAACTAACAGCGAATGCATGTAGAAAATTTTTTTCCGGTCCAAGCACTATTTTTTTCTTTTTTTTTTGCCACTCAATTGATATTTAATCGCCGGAGGCTGGGACTAGCGTCCAAAGATCTTGTGACTCATCTCGGATCAATTAGACTAATTGCGGCTTGGCGAAGGAGGCAACAAGAAACGGGTATACAACGTTCCGAATTTGACAATCACTTTGCATAGAATTATCGAGATTATTCGCAATTTACGTGTTACATTATGAGAATTCAAGTGCCGTTCTTATATCCTGCAACTTCTTCGTAGAATTTAAGAAATTTATGGTGAGTTATCAACATTTTTATTAATTGATATTATAAAATTTATTTCAAATTATAACTGGGATTTTTGGGAGTTGTGCGTAGTTATCAGAGTTCCACGAAACCTCCGGAAAAATATTGATGATCGATAATGCTTAACAGAGTTTCAGAGGATATAATGATAATAACATTAGAAGGAGACTTAAGCTAAAATAAATTTAAAAAAATTATTTTGCCTCTCTATATCTATAACTATAAAACCTGTATATATATACGAAATCTCAAATTGATAAGTCCGCGATAATCAGGTAGACAAATTCTACTCGTACAATTTCTCCCCCATCCAGTTTTCTGGAAACCTAGAGACGTATTATTGGTGGCCCTCCCATTTCCGGATGTGCTGTTACACTGAGAAATAAATTTACTTGTAATCAGAAAATTTATCATTTCGCAAAAAAAATGCATGAGTCTAATTGCAAATTTTATCAGAACAAGAATCTTTTCTGGAATTGAGAAAAAATATTAAAACATATTAAAGGATTATAAGTGATGCTTATAATTGACTTATAATTTTTTGATCTTTTATATCCACGTAATTTATATTTCGTGTACTAATGTTTCAGATGAGAAATATAATCAGTGTCTAAGTCCAATGGATGGTCTATACTTTAAATCTATGGTACGAATCGGCAATCGGGAATATTTTATTCCACTTGCGTCTGAATGGGAGATGTTCTATTTCCGGTTCCGTCACATCTTGTAAGCGGACATTTCATCGAAGGAAATTTCAAAAATTCTGAGGAAAATCTTCCTTTGCAGAATGACCCTTCGTCTTTAAAAAAATCAAGATCAAGTGTCATACCCATCAACTTGAGTCTGTCCTACACTGCTACGTTTTGTTCGATATCGAATACATTGTCCCTGAGGTTTGTAGCGTCACCATGACGAGAATTCTCATTTTCCGTCGCTCCAGTTCTATTATTTTTTTGAGTAGTTCCTGGGTATCATTTGTTTGGATCTGAGTAGCCTTCTATGGCACTGTTCTTATGATCCATCAATGACAGTTGAATAACCCTCGGCAGGAGAGGGGACAATTCCCCCTTTGATAAATTGAAGACTTGGAGGAAAAAAAAATATGGCCCATTTTGTTCATAAATACAGTTCCTTTTGAGTACGATGAGTCGTGGGAGAAATGTAGGTCGAGGGATAAATAATAAAAATCAACAGGTTCTGATCGCAAAATGTCCAATTTTTCTATGACGGATCGCATTTGTGTGTGTGTGTGTGTGTTTGTGTGTGTGTGTGTGTGTGTGTGTATGCGTGTTTGTTTTTTCCTTCAGTCCCTCTCTTGTACTCCCGAAGGCAGATGCCCTGAACATTCCTCCGGTAGGACCTACTGGACACCCATCCGGCTGGGGCAGACTTCCCTCATTTGAGTCATCGTATTTATAGACACAGGGTAAGACGCCAGAAATCCCTGCGCTACGATGGCGGGTGCCTATTATGCGCCACCCTCCTCAGCGTCGACTTGGGTTCTCGTCCCACCTAGCGTTCCGCTTCCATGGGTACCACCAGTTACACATACGAAATAGTCCTGCGACCGGTCGGAATCCACGAGGAATTAGTTTTGATGATATTCTCCGGAGGCTGGGCGCCAACCCGGGACCTTTGTCCCAGTAAGGAGAGGGTCTAATCACCACAATGAAGACCCGATCGTGTGTGTGTGTGTGTGTGCCAGGAAATTTTTTTCATCTATCTCTAACCATCCAAAAGGTCTTAGAATGATGTCAAATGGCGGGAACAGTGAGAATTGTCGATTTTCGCCACATTACAATAATCCCAGTATCGACAAGTTGAAAATAAGACTAAATAACAGGACACTTAATTAGCAATGTTAATACTTGCTTGCCATCAATGGTTCAAGGTAAAAAAAAAACTCGTTATTTAAGTATATATATGCCTCATCATTAAACGAGTTAGCAAAGTAGCGATATAACTCGGTGAATTCACGTTTACTTCAACGGCAATTTTATGATGAATTCGAGGATATGCGGTTATTAAACATGTATGCATCCAATGCACCTTGAGGGATTCTATATTTAATTGGTATAAGAAATCGAAGTGGATCCGTAAAAAATAAGATTAAAGATTGATTCTTTGAACGACTTATATACACGTAGGTAATAAATGTTGGCTGAAGTGAATTTATAGACCGGGCTGAGCCCACCTTGTATCTTTCCATGGCCAACTCCTTTTTATCTTTTACGTCATTTTTTAATTTGCCGACTGGAGGAGATCCTGCTTTGCCCATGAAATTGTAAAATTGATTTATCGTTACATTTTCATGGTCCAAGTCAGTTATAACATTTCTAGAGCGTTTTAGATTAGGCAATTTCGATAGATACGAGTGTGTGTGTGTGTGCGTACTTTTATTCAGGCGGTCGTTTCGTTGGACGCACCCACCCACCCACACCCACCCGCCCACCCACACCCACCCACCCACACCCACCCGCCCACCCACACCCACCCACACCCACCCACGCCCACCCACCCACACACACACACACACACACACACACACACACACAGACACACCTCCTGCAAAATGCGTGACTATTATGACAAACACAGAAAAGAGAAATTTTCGTGTCTCCCATACTTTCGTTTTTCCGAATCATTACAATAAGTCTCCTGTCGAGAAAAGGAAATTAACCGAATACCATTTATCATCCACCATGTATTGTCCAATACCTGAAGTATGAACTCAGACGAGAAAATTCGCTAGAACGATTGTGCCCAATCAATCTTCAGGGAAATCCCGCATTTTGGTTTTGCACTACATTTATCAAGTTAATGAACGAAAGTGATAAGCCAGGAAGATATCGGTGTGGGCCGCAGGGTCGCACCCTCGCCACTCCAGCCTGTCAACAGATCTAAATTATTTGGAGGGCGACCAACATCGCACTTCAATCAATCAATCAATCAATCAATCAATTTGAATTACCAATATCGAATATTTTTCAAAAAGTTGACAAAAATCGATTACGAACGCGCGAATAAATCGGGTAACACGGAAAAATAGCGGAACCGTCCACTCCTCATCTGAACTTTTTCCAATCGACAAGTTCATGTAAGCGCACTTGTAGAATTTGTAAATATCGAACATTCTCGGCGTGGTAGTGCACCGCGAGGGAAACATATAATTTTTAGTTATTGTGTATTGTTCAGTAACACGCAAAAGCTATTATGGGGTAAAATATAAACACGAGGAAACTATTCCAAGGTGACTATCCACTGCAACACGTATATATGTGAATATTTATATTGAAGATCGATTTTATGATAATTGTATGTGAAAAATAGATGAAAACTTGCAGATTTGAGAATTCTAAACGGATTCATTTATGAAGCAGATAATTATGAGTATCTGAGTAGACGCATGGTGAGCATGAGGATGAGACTTATGTGCGTTACTTGAGTGGGAGTGAGACGCCAACAGGGGTGAGGCCACAATAAAGGCGATAACTTCAATATTTTACCCTGTGGAACATTATAAACAATTGCCATTATTAATAACATTGCATATACTGCACGAATGCCATCCAAAATGTAATCCACTCGATTCTGCACGGAAGCGCTGCGATTCAGACCTTCATGACAGCGCTGGGTTCATTCGTTCCCTTATTACATACATAATTGTTGGGACCGTCATACCTCCTTAATTACGCAAATTACCAAAAAAAGTCATTATACATAACATACGTATTTTTATATGCGGAACAACTTTTGTTATGCGAATTTTGCGCTAACTTTAGCAGTTTATGCAGTAGACCATTATAAACAATTGAAATTGTTAGTAATAATATATGTACTGGACCAATTCCACCCAATGGTTATGATGATTCTCATTATATAGCATTGCGCTCTATAATTTTTGTTTACGAGATCGGTAGCACGTGCTCCGCACGCGCATTTCCTTTTTCCGCCGCACTGACTGATGTCGCGTCGATTTCACCTTACAGTTTTCGAGACATTTCGTTCTACGCGATATCGAGATATCAAGTTTATGGTCATTCGATTGTATTTCGAGATTTTTCTTCGCTTCTCCTTTTTACTAGTTCCTTGCCAGTGACCGCTACGTGGCCACATGCCTTATCTGCATTCTGGTTCGATTTCGATTGTGTCTTCGATAATCGAGATTTTTTCTTCGACTTTCGAGTTTTCGAATTCGATAATCGATTTATTTTTCTGGTCATAGCTCTCAATTATTTAAATAGACTAGTTCCTTGCCGGTGGCCGCTACGCGGCCACACGCATTTCCAGATGCGATTTCGATTTCAATTTTTATCATGGTATCGATAATCGAAATTTTTCTTCGATAATTGATTTATTGCGATTCTCATTCAATTTGTGGTCGAAGCTCTCAATTGTATATAAGGATATAAATATAATAGAAAGATCATAGGATATGAACTCGGCGCAACTTGGAGTTTCCTGGGTCTTATCATGCGAATGCGGTACAGTGTCTGGGCCCTACGTCCATGTATCCATAATAGATCAGATGATTTGAGAATTAGTGATAGGTTTGTTAAATAAAAAGGCCGCGTTTATCACTCTTGGATTAGGGGCCAGTTCTCTATTAACTCTCTATTAAAATTAAATTAAGTTCCCCCACCATGCTACCTACGTGAGGGGGATCGTGCCCCTCAGGGGTGTAGGGGAAGTGATTCCCCTCACGTAGGTAGCATGGTGGGGGAACTTAATTTAATTTTAATAGAGAGTTAATCGAGATTAACATAATAGAGAACTGGCCCTAGGTCTATTTGCTTTCTTAACCTCAACAGTCGTGAGGCGTCTGTGAGGCGGAAGTGAGCAATGCCCGTGGGCCGGTGGCCCAAGTTGGAAACGTAAAAAGGGAGAGAAGAGATCGGGAGGTGGCGCCCTCTGGTACAATTCCAACAATTAGAAAACAGAAAAAAGCGCAGGTCTTTCCGGAAAACAAATTGAGCTCAGAATCACGTGTAAATTGCCACGATACGCTCTTCACGCTCTTCGAATATCATCCGTTGCGCAGTATCGCTAACAGGGGAATGGGAAAATTGGTAAAAGTGTATAATGGAAAAACGTCAATTTGATATACCTGCGGGGGCAAAACGTTTATACGCTGAAAAAAGTGACGGCTAATTAAATAAATTGAAAATGAATGTTTTGAAGCCGCACTGAGGGAGAAATAAACTACCGAATATTTCCACTCTTGAGGGAAATGGGAATTTCAAAGAATTGAGTTTTCGGTTGAATCAGCCACTCCGTTAATTTCAATCGCATCCTAATCATGACGATTATATTTCCGCAGAGCATTACTTGTTGCGTCAGACTCTGCTTCAGCATTTAATTTTTTTTTTTTTTTTTTTTTTAATGGGACAATAAAATTTGATGACCTTTGGAATATATATGAGGGCCTTGCGCTGTAAAATTGAACATTACACCCGCGAAAGACATCTCAGTTTTCATTTTGAGAAAATTCTTCTTGCATGTTTTTTTTGCGCTCAACAATGTTTGAGACTAGCAGGAATCCGAAATTCGAATTTTGAAAAAATTGGCGTATTGAAAATGTCCAACCCCTCCAGAAACCGCAGCACTACTTTTCCGATTCTGGTACACCCGCGATTATTTCCTCAACGAGTGGTTTTTTCAGAAACTTCTATAAGACCTTTTTTGTGTAGAATTGAATTCCCTACAAAAAACATTATTTCCGATATTATGCTAAAGTCAATATTTTCCGAGATAATAAGTGAAAACCCCTGAATAAGTTACTACCAAAAGCCAGAAAAAAAGTCTGCAGAAATTCCGTCAACGCAATGTGAAAAATTGGAAAAGTTGAAAGGCTTTACTGCTGCCAGCACCGAGCATCATCCAATATTCACCTAGTTTTCAACATTTCCCATTCATGCATAATCACAAGGTGCGAATTAATTTCCAGTCGAAATACCAGCAATAAACCGAATGAATATGAACTATTGTGTTAGCGAGGATATTGACAAGGAAATCTCCACGGATGAAGATAATTGCGTTAGGGTCAGTGGGCTATCATGTGTCAAACGCTGGTCAATATTGCAACCGGGTATTTCTGGGCTTAATTGGATTCTCTTCTTATCCCCCATCCATCCTAAATTGAGGGGATAACGGGGCAAGTGATGGAGAGTATGACGCAGAGCGAGCAATATACGCTTCAAACAAATGGAAAACAAGATATGTCCAAAGGACACTAGACGACATTTACGAGGGATATACAATCCGTTATACTGTACGGATGCGATAGCACTGAGAAAAAAAAAGTGAGAGGTGAGTATGATGAAGATTTCATCGAAGAAAGCGATAAGAATGGCACGATTGAAGCTTCCGACGGGTATTGAACGTCATAGTTCGTTGCAGCGAGTGAGATCTCAGGACTTGCTCCACTGAACAACACTCCCAACTCGTCTATATTACAAAATGCCATTAAATATCCCCGATGGGAGGATAAAATATACCCAACTTGGGGATAAAATAGCACGAGGTGCATTTCACCAGCGAAACTGAACGGAAAAAAATTTTCTTGGGGACATGGAGAACGTCCCACCCACACACAAAACACCCACCCACCCATCCAAAGTCACCCACCCACCCATCCAAAGCCACCCACACACCCACCCACCCACGAATCCACACCCACCCACCCATCCACACCCACCCACCCATCCACACCCACCCACCCATCCACACCCACCCACCCATCCACACCCACCCACCCACCCATGCACACACACCCACCCATCCAAACACACCCTCCCACCCATCCACACACACCCACCCACCCATCCACACACACCCACCCACCCATCCACACACACCCACCCACACCCACCCATGGTGGGAACATGGGTGGTCATGAACCTGAACGGGAAATTTTTTTTTGGGGGAACATGGAGAACGTCCACCAAGCATGTATGCCTAATCAAGTAGTAATGCTCAACGTTCGGTCAGACATACGAAAAATTGTAGATTTTGACAATACCAACCTGGTCGATTTTTTTTTTAATAGTAGTTCCTCAGATTATTGACTGGAGAATCAGAAAAGTTTTCTAAAAGTTTTTCATAACGCTTCAGTGGTTCACTTTTACTTCTACTTGTTGAAATTTATAAATAACGTATATTGGAGAACAATACTTTTAAACGTATAGAGTGCCCATCAGAACTGGTCTCCAACTCTGCTCAATAAGAAATTAAGCGAGTAAAGTGCACTCACTTTAGACCACTATTCTTCAATCACTAAAGTCAGAAAAAGAACTCCTGGACTTTGATTGATTTCAGGGAATTGCGCTGTATTCTTGTGGTGAACACAATTGCTATCTAGAAAGTAACTTGAGAAAGCTACAAGTTGGGTTTTTGTTGGAGGTAAAGTTCGAACTGAGAGTAATATACACTGATGGAAGTATTCGGTTACCATTAGGCTCGGTAATCGTTCCCAAATGGCGAAGGTCAATGTGGCCAAACTAATATTTGCTAATGGTTAACGAATGGCAAGGTTGAAAAGGGAAAGTCGAGTGGGAATGTCCGAAATTTCGTTCCCTCAACGATACAAGAACTCTGTCAGTTATCTCAGGAATGTAATAATTATTCCTCAGTTGTGAAGTGCATTGCTCACAATTACACACAAATGATTAGCCTGACTAATTCCCAGGTGGGGAATTCGAAGCTTGAACGATGAGATCAATGTTGGTCCAACCTTCGATGCGGAAGCTTGGACTTGATAGCTTCGACATAGCTTCATCCCATGTATAAGCCTAGATCAATCCAAGCTTAGTTATATCAAAGATATCCCAGTTTTGTTGGCCCAGCTTATGCCAAGCTTGGCTCAATCTTAACGTCCCTAGCGTTGGTCCACAGGCAGAATCCAATCTATGTCCAATATTGGATACACACATATATCCAAGCTTACTAGACTCATCCAAACCCAAGCTTCAGAAACCATGTTGTGCTAAGCTTGGTCCGAGCTCAGCTTTGTTAGCTTTGAATCTTAGCTTTAACAAGCACGAATCCCGGATTGCTCATACCATCTAAACCCAAGCTTCTGAACTAAGGTTGAACTAAGCTGGATTGAAGCATATTTCTCCTAGTTTCGATTTACCGCCTTCAGCGAAACTCTGCTTAATATTGGATTCATATATAAGTCCAGGATTGCTGCATCACCTAAACCCAAGCTTGGAGACGAATGATCAACTAAGCTTGGTCCAACCTCAACGTTCCCATCTTCGAAGTTTGAACCAAGATAAATTTTGTAGCTTGGACCAAGATTAATTTCGATGCTTCGGCCCCGAGAAACTTTGGAACTTGTACGAAAATGAATTTCGAGGCTTGTACCAAGATAAGGTCCGAAGCTTGAATGAAGATAAAGTTCGAAGCTTGTATTAACCTACGCAACCAAGCTAGGACGAAGCTTATTCTCTGAGCTGGGATTGGTGTTACTTTCGCATGTTCTGCACAGATTGACCGAGGCTTCAAACCACAGCTTTGATGATATGAATAGAGAATATAAGAAAAATTGTCGGAGAAAAATTACAATAAAATTTTAAAATACAAATGAAAAATTCTCATTTTGCCCAGCAAGGTGAGAGCCCGCTAATTGGTAATTACTGCTTGATAATGAGGAAATCGGAATCGTTAAACAGTTTTGGTATTTGGGTCATAGTTTCTCCAGTACAGACACATTTTCCGGGCAACCGTGGCAAACTGAGCAGCCTCGCCGCGGATGGCAAGCGGATGGGGAGACGATGATTAATTTCGCATGATGTGCCCGGAACAATATTTCTCCGGTCGAGGATCTCGGTAACCAAAATTCTCCAGGCGCTCCAAGCCTGCGTCTGGAAAAAAAATAATTAATTATCAATAAATACACCTGAAAAAGTATACAGCGGAATCCTGGGAATTATAAAAAAAAAATATTCCTGCCGAGTTGTGCTCCGCATTATGCAATAATAATCAGTTGAATAAAATATCCGAGAAAATATGATATCCGAGAAAAATGAAAGGCCCCTCAAACCAACTGAGCGTATTCGTGTCCAATAATGTTCATGTCAAGGTAAATCTACGCTATTGGATATCAAATGGATTTCGCTTGTTAAAATTCAGTCCACCATCTGTTCGTTAGAAATAAACACTAATGGGTAGCCCAATATTCCAGGATTGGTCTCAGAAATTGTTACCATCCACCGCATTTCTTGGGGCAAAAAAATGATAGTGGTGGAAATCCTGAATACGCTGGATTAATTTCGGCTGTTGGGGATGAAAATTCCCTGGAATAGACGATGGGATATCCAAGTAAAGGGCACTTCCACATCTGAGAGGCTCACTCGGGCTATCCGGGCTTCAAGGGCCAACCCTCCTAACTCCCACTTGAGTATTGTGTAGGGGGTGAGAAGAATGCAATCAGCCCCTGACTTCACACATACATCCCAATGGTCTTCATTCACAGCCAGGAAAACCCATCTACACTCTATCTAATATATTCTATATATATGCGGTGGCTAAATGGAATTGTGACAGGACATTCTTACCTCTCCATTGATGAAATCCGTTCAATTTATTAGAGGCTCCACAAAATACGCTTATCCACCAGTGAGCGACATTTTCGTTCCGAAAAACTCAGAGTCCTTTTGTAGACATGTGGAAGCTTCATGAGCAGCTATTCACCAACTCAATATATGGGAGAAGGGCCCTTCGCTTCGGGAACATTCATCGATATAGCTTTCTACGTCTTTATGACGTCATGGCACATGTGTGGATGGCATTCTAGATCAGGCGAGGAGCCCAGGGGGTTGGAACCAGTGGCGATATATTAGTTTACAAAAAGCTCGACTGGAAGAATGCAGAGTCAGGAGGGGGAGTGGCAGAACATTCCGATTACTCGCATGACGAGCAAAGCTCAATGATTAAGTGGCGAACCGCTGAGTCAGTTTCCCTCGCAATTCAAATCGATTTGAATGGAGAGCGGGGTGGGGAGGGGAGGGGGGAGGTAGGGAGGGGGAGTTTGTCCAAACTTTGGTGGTTGTCAACGACGGGTTTTTGTAATAGAATGAAATCAAGGAAGGTTTTTTAGTGGTATATAGATTTTTTTGACGTCGAAATTCTATTGTTCCGAATTGCATTGGTCCGAATTTTATCGGTCCGAATTGCATTGGTCCGAATTGTATCGATCCCAATTGCATTGGTCCGAATTATATCGGTCCCAATTGTGTTGGTACCGATTGCATTGGTCCGAATTGTATTAGTCCGAATGGTATTGATCCGAATTGCATTGATCCCAATTGTATTGGTTCCAATTGAATTGGTTCGAACTGCATTGGTCCCAATGGTATTGATCCGAATTGCATTGATCCGCATTGCATTGGTCCCAATTGTATTGGTTCCAATTGAATTGGTTCGAACTGCATTGGTCCCAATTGTATTGATCCGAATTGTATTGATCCGAATTGCATTGGTCCGAATTGCATTGATCCGAATTGCATTGGTGCCAATTGTATTGGTTCGAACTGCATTGGTCCCAATTGTATTGGTCCCATTTGTATTGGCCCGAATTGCATTGGTCCGAATTGCATTGGTCCGAATTGCATTGGTCCGAATTGCATTGATCCGAATTGCATTGGTGCCAATTGTATTGGTTCGAACTGCATTGGTCCCAATTGTATTAATCCGAATTGCATTGGTCCCAGTTGTATTGGCCCGAACTGCATTGGTCCGAATTGCATTGGTCCGAATTGCATTGGTCCAGCTGTATTGGTCCCAATTGTATTGGTCCCGATTGAAAGATGATCAATGGATGAGAATACTAATCATGCAAATTTCAAATGGGATTTTCTATGTGGGAGATACAGCGAACTATAATATAATCGCTTGAGGAAGACATGGGTTCTCCAGTGGACCCCATAACTTCCAGATTGTGTGAACACCTGTGTATGTGTGTGCATATGTGGATATGTCGATATATGCGTGTGGGTGCGGGAAGGGCAGGGGCAACTGGATGTGGGTGGGTGGACGAGTAAACATCCCATATCTTGCGAAATAAATACATTTATGTGAGTAAGTTATTCGCAAATGACTATAGTTATAACAAGGTAATCAATACTATTTTCTTGTAATTAACAGAAAAAAAGTAAAAAAAAATCCACCTGCCTCCTGTGAGGTTTGAACTCACGACCCCTGGTTTACGAGACCAGTGCTCTACCACTGAGCTAAAGAGGCGAATTCACTCATTATCCTCTTAAGTGTTCCGCCCTTTTTAAGTTTTTTTATCCACTTTCAAATTTGCGCGGTTCTTCAAATTGTCCGTATACCTATATATATCGAAATTTATTCTTTGAAACTAGAAAGGAATATCGGACTATGTATTTCGAATGTAATTGATAATACTTGCGCCAGCAACATCTTTTTATCCGCAATTCGTTTTGGCAATCACTATGACCTGTCAAACGTCAATTTTTTGAATTGTTTAAATGACACTAAAATGACAACAGAGTTGCGCACTGTGATTTTATTGAAATAAACAACAATCAAAATTTATGGGGGGAAATTATGCTGTAATCGACTATTATAGACTTCTTCGTTATCAGAGATATAGAACTAATGAGCACGTGACCCGCGCCCATCCACACTAATGGGTTATTTACGTTCACTTCAAAATGACCCTTTCATATATATATATATACATGCAGTGGGCTCGCACTCGCACCTCCGAGTTCCTTTTGACTGCCGTGGGATGGTACAAGTATTATCATAAAATATAATGTTTAACGTGGATTTTTTGTTCATATTAATGTCTGTAAGGAAGCGTAAATCCTCCCTAAAAACACAGGACGAAAGTACAACTACAGGTAGTCCATTTAATAAACATGAATTTGATAAAACAACACACAAGATGTTTGGAGGTTAGGTTTCGTAACATTGAAATTCGAATTTCAGCCTTGCCTGTCATTGACGGAATTGATTGATATTATTGTGGAGTAATAAAAAAAAATTGAAGACATGTGGGTACTGTGGGTAGACATAGACCACGTGTGTAGATGACATTTTTGGGGAAATTAATTGATGAATTTAATTCTTTGGGAAAGTTGAAAACCAGGTGTCAAGGTATCTTTGGCTTGCAATGGATATTTCCATGTCTGGGGGAGATTTAGGAATTTTTAGTGAGATCTTTTTTGAAGAATAAAAATGAGTCATTTATGAGGCGAAATTTTAAGAATTGTTATTGAAAATTTAGTAGGGATATAACTCAGACTTTGCAGAATTTGGTTTAGGGAGTTATCAGTACATGTAAACAAAAATTTTACACGATTTTATGTGAGATTTTGAGGAATTAGTAGTTGAGAGTTTTTCTCGTATTCCTGAAAATTTCAACCTGACCAATTGCACGGTTTTATTTTGCAGGTAATATTACCGCATCAGTTGGTATTTTTCGGTGAGACTAACTAAGATATGGAGGAATGGTTGAATGCATTGAGAACTGGTGAGGGTAGGACCAAGGGTGAACATGGAACTCCAGAATTTCTTGGAGGTAACCATCATTGGTATGCTACGAGTCATGCTAGGCCCACCTATTGCAATGTGTGCAGAGATGCGCTCTACGGTGAGTTTATAGGAGAAATATTATGTGACCTCTTTAAGTGGTTATGAAGGTATGACCGCTTGTCGTATCTTTCAATGTGATTTGTTCAATGCTTCAAGTGAGGCTTTTTGTTGATTTCTTCGACGCTCGAAATCACTGGCGACTTCTTTTAGTTTTTTTGAATTTCTCGAAATTTTTGGGAATTCCTGGAAGGCTTGGAATTTTTGTTTTTTTTTTTTTTAAATTTGGGGGAATTCTAAAATTTCGACATTTTTGAAATTTTTGAGATTTTGAAATTTTGAAATTTTGAAATTTTGGAATTTTTGAAATTTGAAATTTTAAAATTTTGAAATTTTGTAAGCTTAAAATTTTGAAATTTTGAAATTTGACAATTTTGAAATTTTGCAAAAGGTGGGAACTTTAAAAGAAAAAAAAATTTAATATTTAAGATTTTTGAAAATCTTTTCGAATAATTCTTTTGTAACAAAAAATGTCGTCCGAGAGTAATTTCTGATAATCTACAAATTACAACACATTTCCCTTGAAAAATGATGATAAATTATGCCAATAAATTCTTCCCCAGAAAATAGGGCAGAACATTAAATAATGTGGCAGATTTAACTCAATAAGTTCAATAAACTGGGCTATTTCAACATATTAGAGTAAGAGAAAAAGAAGAGGGCAACCCTACCTATAGACTAACACACAAAATTCAATCCTTGTATTTTCCAGATCAATTTTGTTAATTTGTGTTTTTGTAGGTGTCACTTCACACGGACTCAGTTGTGAAGTCTGTAAAAATAAAGTTCACAAGAGGTGCAGTCCCAAAGCCATCAATAACTGCAAGTGGACGACATTGGCATCGATTGGCAAAGATATCATCGAGGATCAGGATGGGGTTCGTAATTTCTCAAACGATATTGTTCAATCATTCCCGACACTTTATCATTCTTTTTCCTTTATTCAGTACCAAAACCTCTTGGTTTATACTTTTATCATTCTTTGTAAGTCAAAGAAAATGCAGTTCCTCATATTTTCCATTTAATTTTAATTTGATGAATTTCATTCATTATTAATTTATTGGATTTGATTAATAAATTATTAAATTTTTAAACAGCCTTAAATACTGTAGCTAAAACTCCTAAATCTTCAATTTTTTCTCCTTGCTATACATGATTAATAATCAATTAAATGTTGGGATTTTCAAAACTGGCTGTGAAATCCATATTCGCCAAAAAATCTATTTTACAATTTTTCTTGAAATATAAATTCTTTTGAAATAGGTTATACGTAAACTGAAGGTGACATCAAGATTTTATAATTTGTAATAATATTAGTACCAGATAGTATTGATCAGATGATTGAGCAAAAAATAGATCAAGGAATGTTGGAATAAAAAAAATAATCGAGGAATCTATTCTGGCAAATTTGAGAGTTATAGGACAAACGCGACTTGAATAATTCAATGCATTGAACTTTATGATTGCCCGACAAATTTTCAATATTAGTTTCCCCTTCTCAAAAGTCCCATGAAAGTAAATATAACTGTGGAAAATAACTCTTCACGGAATGAAAAATTTATACGACTTGCCCTTTTCTAATCATAGAATATTCAGATGCCCCACCAATGGCTGGAAGGAAACTTGCCTGTGTCTTCCAAGTGTTCAGTCTGCGACAAAACATGCGGTTCCGTTCTCAGGTAAAAGAAAGTTTAATGTGTCCAAAAGGAAAAGAAGTATCGGAGAGAACTTTTTAAAATAGAGTCCAAATACATGTAACATTTGAATTCTTGAAGAAGATATATTTGAATGTTGTCAATAAGATGGGCGTATCGCGAACCCATGTCACAAACGTTTGAGGAAGTTTGCAGAGAGGAAGAAAGTTCGGTAATTCTGAAAATAACTTCATATTTATTCAAAAGTTTTAACACGCGACAATCCACTCCTATTCCTCAAAATTTGACGGGGGATTTGATGAGTTGCTAAAAAAAATTCAGATGATCTGTATCCCACAGGCTTAACCCTCTGAAGATCGAAAAAAAAAATTGAGAGCTGTTCTTTCAGCCAGCATATACCCCAGGCGAAATTTCAGCAAACAGACGCATAGAGATACACAGCGCTCGTGCAATATTTCACAGAACTTTTCATATAGATATAGATTGTCCTAGGAAATCCTCTTCCTGCTGAGATTGTATGATTGTGGATGATAAGATGGAAATAGCTCTTTTTTAGAGATTCAAAAAAATTACATCAACAAAATACTCGCGCTTCTATCGAAAATATAAAATGCTTAAAAAACTTTAAGAAGTAATCATATCTGGGAACATTGGGAGCCTCATGTTGAAACTGACAATTATCCTAGGTTACAAGATTGGAAGTGTTTATGGTGCAGAGCGACGGTTCATACAGCTTGTCGACCATCTCTTCATCCAGAATGCCCACTGGGTCCTTCCAAACTCAGTGTGGTACCCCCAACGGCTCTGCACAGTATAGGTAAGATTTTTCATAACCATATCTGGAGTACGGCTGCCAAAAATTTCTATAGAAGGCCAGTTTGAATTATCAACTACTGTAATTATTGTTCAACAGGTAGTGATGAAGCTTGGGAGGCAGTCAGACCAATTGGATGCAGTCCTCTATTAGTCTTCGTGAACAGTAAATCGGGTGACAATCAAGGAATGAAATTCTTGAGAAGATTCAAACAATTACTGAATCCAGCACAAGTTTTCGATTTGATTAAAGGCGGTCCTGGACCAGGGTAAGTTATATGTACAACCAACTTCTTGACTCGACTTTAATTCTATTCCATGAAAGGAATTGGCGAAGTGCGAAGCAAGACGAACACCTACATCAGTTCCATTGCAGTTTAAAGCAATTGAGAATTCAATTCATCCGTGCTGTGGGCTGGGGAGATATGAGAAATTTACACGTTTCTAAGTTGTAGTTCATTTGATGATAACTTTAGTCTGATTGCAACTTCACTCCAGTAATTACCAGAAAATTGGCCTGCGAAGAAAACTGATTTTTTAGATGAAACTTGTTCCTCTCCATTTGAGGTGTTTAAATTTTGAATTTAAAAAATAATGAAGAACAAAACCTGCGAAAAAGACTTGCGAAGTATTTCTGCAATTTTAGAAAATTGCTTCCTTGAATCACTTAACCCATTTTGGTCATTAAAAAATTCAAGTCACAGTGTAATCGAGCAGCCATTAATCATTCCCGTGATCATTTAGCCCGAAATACGTGAACTTTAATGTTTATCACTTAGTATCCATATCACTGCATCTCCCATGCGTACAGAATCCCTATCAAGTACCAAGAGATAACACCAGGAATTAATTTCAACAATTTGCATGGGAATTACATATAAATTTTTCGCCCCCGATGAATACTAAACAGATGCTTAAAAATTTTATCATTAAATCTGTTAATGGATGTACAGATGTGTTTAATATCTTATGGGATATTAAGTGAAATATAATGAACAGGCTCAGGCTCTTTCGTCATTTCGACCCGTTCCGGATTCTGGTCTGCAGTGGAGATGGGTCTGTTGGTTGGGTCCTTTCAGAGATTGATCGGTTAGGAATGCACGTGAGTAACATCAGTAACTCAGCGTTGTGTTGCCCTGTGTTTTTTTTATGTCTTGTATTTAACTCTTCAAATCTTCATGCTATGCACATAAAATCATATAGATGATTCAATTTGTCTGTAACCTCACACTTCCGGACCGGATGACCAGTGAAACGCGTCCATAAAAAAAAGCGGGAGGGGGGGGGGGAATTTTTCAGGTGATTCAGTCGAATATATCGGGCAGGTTTTTCACACACACACCCCCACATACCCACCCACCCACCTATCCACACACCCACCCACCCACACTCACCCACCCACCCCCCCCCCCCCCCCACACACACACACATACCTACATACATACATTTCCGGAAAGGGACTCAGGATGATTGGATTTTTTTTTTTAGTATATATTTTCTCATAGAATGCACACGTGTACCGTAAAGGAGAAAACTTTCCTAACTTCATAACATCCTAATAATACAAAAAGGTCACATGACGTTTTCGTTAAAACATTACCCATCTTGTGAAAAGTTGATATTTGTCTACTGTGCCCTACCCTGAAAGGGGATATAGCCCAATTGAAAGCATAGTACTAATGTAATAAGTAGACGAAATGAAAGACAAATGTTTGCACTGTGAAAATTGATATATGAAGTGAGCGCTACTCTAATATGACACCTATCCTAACAGCCAAAAATCAATTCTGGAGCTCGTAACTTCCGTTTCCTGGTATCTCACTAGGATGAGTGTTTTTTTTTCTCAATGAAGTTAGAAAAAATTGCAGATCTCTCCCTACTTGCGAATTGGTTTTCAAGAAACTTTCTGTCTGGAAATCGAACTGCCGCAAAGTATGTCGATAACTGGCTGAATGACCTATATAGATATATATATCTATACATATATATGAGATGTGACATATCATTGATGTATGTGAAGTAAAAAGGGGATGCCAAATACATATATATATGTGTCTACATATGTGGTGTATATATGTACATTTTAAATATTGACTTTTTGCTCACAATATATCTGTAGATAGTGAACATATGTATCGTATATGAGACATTCCACAAAACCCTGCAGCTCAATCTGACCTCGATTTTTCGTTTTTCTTCATTTTTAGTGCACACTTTTATGGCCGTGCGATAGGCGCACTTTTCTATTTTTAGCCCTATCTCTTTCTAATGAATAAATTGTCCCGAATTCCCAGAGAAAAAACCTATTGAGTTAACTACATTTTCTCAGACTGAAATTCCATTTGTTTATAAACAAACTGTTGGGTCCAGCCAACTTATATGAATTCATAAAGTGCATATGAAGGCACACGAAAGCGAAAAAATTATAGATACATCTCAGTCCGTGCACTGTTTCATAGCATATTTATTCAAATGGCATGGACATCTTGTCACCGAAAGTCAGCCAGCAGTTTGGCTCTAATGCATCTTCAAATTGATCCAGACCAAGTCCGTTTGTTCCTTCAGACTGTTTTACCCGTAGGAGGTCTCATATGTTCTTCGTGCAGATAACGCACGCAGCGATAACATTGTACATCTGCTCCAAAGTAGCTTTTTCTTGCATGGTCTTGCGCTTTTACATTTGCTTGGCGAGCACCGCTCTTCCTGCGTAACACTTTCATTATCTTTGCACCCATTACCTCAGATAGGGAGACATAGAAATGTGATTTTAATAAAACATGCAATTTGTTCATATTAGGCCTAGTCACGAATGCTGACCAAATGTCTCGTCGAAGTCGCTATGCATTATTCATCGAGTCATCTCACCCCTCGGAATTCCTAATTCATGGGTAGGGAGCTAGGCTAGTCGAATAACGATTTCTGGGTGGGCAAAGGGAACACTTTTTAAAATATCTATATCAATGGGCTGATCAACCATAGAATTGATAGTTTTTTCCTTCTCCCGATTTTGGTTTTGAGGGAAGAGGGAAGCGCGTCGCTTCGCAATCCGAATGCAGAAGCGTTAAAGCAGTTACGGGCGGTTGAGGTTATCTCGATATCTGAGAATCATAGCGCAATTTGTGGTAATACAAATTTGTAGATGGAACTCTCCTCTACAAAAGAAGTCCTTATAAAAATACATCTATCTAAGTTCAATTACGGAATATAACTCTTGTAAGCCAGGACAACCCAAGCCAATCGTCGAATCGCTCGACACCTTCACTGTTGTTCTAAGTCCTCTGTAAACGTTCGATTGATTCCTAACAGGTGGCACTGCGAGCGCATACTCGCGTACCTCCGTATTTTATTTCTGAAGATAAATGATATTGGAAACTAACATTCTAATGATATCGACCATTCCAATTTTTCCCAAATTGTTAACACTTTTGCAAATTCAAGAATTTGTAAAAATGGACAATTTCGAAAATCTGAAGTTTCGATATAGATTTTTTGTAACAACGCTTCAACTACTTTAAAATATTAAAAATCTTCGGCACTGAAAAATTCTAACCAAAACATCACTATTCTGTACCACAGCTCTCTGTGCATTAATTCCTTTTGCTTGACCATGAATGTTACTACATACCACTAAATATTTTCATCATAACCGGTCGAAAGTTTCTCGTAGTCTAAACTTTTTTCATACCTCAAAATGCCTGTGTACCACACACGAACAATATTTCACGGACTAAACAGCTTTGATATGTGCAATATTTTATTCACAGAAACAATGTCAAGTGGGCGTACTTCCGCTTGGTACCGGAAATGATCTTGCCAGGGTGCTGGGCTGGGGTGCATCTTGTGACGATGACACGCATCTACCGCAGTTATTAGAAAAATATGAGAAGGCAGGCACTAAAATGTTGGATCGATGGAGCATTATGACCTTCCAACGGAGTATATCACTTCCGTGTCACAAAATGTCACCCAGCCAGACTAAACCAATGCTGAGTATTTCCATAGTACATCAGTATGAAGATAATGTCATATCACATTTGACTAATATGATGCAGTCAAATCAGGACACGATCATGATATCTAGTGCCAAGTAAGTGAATTCTAAATTTGTCCCCGTCTACAATCTGACCCCCCCCCCTCCCCCTCTCCACTTGACTTCGAGAATCCGAAAATTCCGAAAAGCCCTGATATCCCATTATGCACTATACCTTCATTGCTGGGACCCCGTAACAAACTTCCCATAAAAAATTGACCACTCATAAATGCCCAAAACCTTCATAAACCCATGGTAAAACACCCTATAATTTTCCAGGGTTCTCCGTGAAACGGTAAAAGACTTTGCCGGCAAATTGCTTGAGGTAAGCCTGCCAATGGGTGATCAACTATTATGTGAAAAGTGTCGAATGCTCGAACACGAAGTGGACCAATTGCTTGAAATGGTGACCAATGATGACATGTCCAATCATCACGACGACGACAGCGATGAACGTATAGTCGAAGCAGACACCTATTCACCAATAACTGAATTCGAGAAGGGCTCACTTGAGAAACCCGAGAAAGATATAACAAATCTCAAGCGGGTAAGAAAAAATCATAATTCCTTTGAGCGAGATATGATAATATCTAAAGTGAATAGCTTGAAACGCGCTGTAAGACAACTTGTTGAGCATGCTGAAGTTTTCATTGATGAGGAAAGGAATGCATCCATGAAAGTATTCAATAAAATTCCTAACATGACAGTCATTTCCGAGGATAATAGTCCTACAAGTAAAATGGAAATGGATTATTTGGATTCCAAATGCAAAACAAGTGATATGACGTTCCTTGCACCAACACCTGTCTCATCCGAAAGCAGCGATGTTTCACCTTGTGCTAGTCCTATGCCAAATTTGGTCTCTTTGAGCCCTATGCCCGATTTACGGAGGGATTCACAAGCTGAAGAAATGCTGACACTTCCGGCGCCAGATGGATTTGCGGATAGCAGAAGAAATAGCTCGAATATCAATCAGGGGTATGTTGCTTCTGAGATTGGAGGATTAGGGTAGCCATATGATAGGAATTTGTAGTGGAAATCGAATGATTTCTTTTGAGGTTTAGTTCATTAGAATTTGTACATAATAATTCAGGTCGGACATTGGGGAAAGATGGGATGTGACGGGTAAACGGAAAATTTAGTTAATTTTTCTCTACACTTTAGCATTTCTGTAATTGGCATTTGTCGTTTTTGGGGATAGCTCTATCGAGGAATGTCTGGAAAAAAACGGCTCTACAAATTGAGTTTTACCACGGTTTTGCTTCAATCACTTTCTCCATTGGGCCGTGCGATTACTGGTTTAAACAGTGTTGATGCTTTACAGTTCGCGACGGCCTGCGATGCGATTGACACACTGGTTCAAGTCAGTGGATGGGGATCTGTTGCGCTCCCCCGGCCATTCCAAAAGGAAAAAAGTCCTAGCAATACTTCACTTTTCGCCCCATTACCCATATCAACCTCTCACGTAACTGCGTGTCAAACGGACACTATGAGACCGCCGCCCCAAGGTTCCCCATGGGCGCGATGTTGATCGCCGAACCGTTACGACGTTCGAGAATTGGCGTCGCAGCAAAAGGCCTTTTGCGTTGGGAACACAAACAAAACTTCCCGATTTGTAATTTCTGTTTGCCATTCCTAGATTCTGATACGCCAATTAAATGTTTCAATCCCATTTATCACGCAGATAATTATGAGTATTTGACTAGCCGCATAGTCAGCGTGAGGACGAGAATTATGCGCGTTACTGGAGTCGGAGTGAGACGCCAATAGGGGTGCGAACGCTCGAGGGTTAAACCCGTCATACCTCCTTAATTATGATAAATATGGAAAAAAGTGATAAGAAATTAAATATGCATTTGCACTTACAGATCAAATTTTGCTGAATACTTTTTGCCGTATCTCTTACCGTTTTTTAAATAGAGCGTTGTAAACAATTCAATTCTTAATCACAAAAAACTGCTCGGTCAATTTAAACCAAAAACTAATCCGATCTAAGTTCCATGAATACGCTCCGAATGAGATCTCGATGATCCAGATCGGTCGAACTGTTCGTGAGAAATCGTTAACGGAAAATTCCGATTCCACTCATACAAACACACACACACACAGACATTTGTTCCGAATCCGACAGGAAGCATTTCCGTATATTGAAAACGCTACTTACGAATCGAAATAAACAAGGTCGATTTAGGGGTCATTATAATGACTTTCCGATTTTTCGGGAAGTTATCATAATAAAAAAAGACATTTTCCACATTATGTTGCTCATAATACAATTTCATTATGAATGACGGTAGAAAGAATTACCAATCAAATAAAATCTCGTTTATCCTGACAATAGGTCTTTCCATTTCTCAACACCTGCTGATAGTGCAACAATTCAACGGGCAATGGAGCTTGTCGTGGAGCAACAGTCTGAGCAATCACTAATAGAAACACCAACGGATAACCAAATAACAGTGACAAGTACAACATTAGATACAACTTCTAAATCCGACGACACTACAATTCAGGATGTACTGATATCACCCGATTCTGACTCACCTAACTCTACGAATATGTCGTTAGTCCACAGAACTGATCACGCAACAAAAACAGAAAACTCCAAGAGCAGTGGTAGCAATAGTATTGTCAGCTCGGATAGTATTGTATCGGACATGCTTGATTCAAAGAGTTTTACGGTGAAACACAGTGAAAGTGAAATTGGTGAGAAATTGGATCATCCTTTTAGCTGATTGACTTTTTGTTTGTAGTGTTGAATGAAACTCGTATATTCGGATAATTTTTTCTGACACTTTTCAGGGCACATAGACAGCGATATTTTGGACTCGACAAAACACTCGGAGAGCCCGGATATAGGACACATTGATTCGCCGGAAATTTCGGAGATGCAAAATTCGGAGAGTATTATTGATGATTTGAGCTCGCTGGGGCAGGATCTAATGAGTACAATGCTGGGTGAGAAGTACGATTCGGTGAGAGAGTGCATTGAAACTGTGGCGGAAAAGCCCAAGAAGTATTGCAGTTTGGCACAATTTGTGGAGGGAAATGATATTGCCAGGAGATCGTTCAAAAGACCGTGCCGATACGTTTCTTCGTTGTTGAAAGAGGTACGAGTAGATGTAGCTGAAACTGTTCCTTTACTACCATTAAAGCATTATGCCGTGGGGTATGTTAACCATTTTTCTTCCTCCCCCTGGGACTCAATTTCCGCGCCAAATCAATTTTCACCATCAATGAAACACCACCACCAAGTGTTCCCCCGTTGTTTCACCCTGAATACTCAACAATGCCCACCCCTATTTTCAGGATGAGAAGGCCAGTGACCAAAATGCGGACGGAAAGTCGGATCTATTAAGTCCAGTCTGTTGCTTCACAGTGACCTCTGACTTGAGCCACGACACCACAAAACCATCAAAGAACTTTCCCCCCGCGATAAGCGTTATAGTAGATCCACCAAGCCCGTCAATGTCAGTCCAAAGCCCGCTAGAAGATCACCCCCCAAACTTGCGAAGACTGAGTGGCTATAGCATGGAACGACTAAGCGTGGAATTGCCCGAGCTCGGTTTCTCCCCCCAAGCCACCCGCCGAATAAGCAGTGGCAGTTTACTAAAAGCCTCCGAAGTTGTTTCATTAGCTGCAACAGCAGCTAGATTTGGCGGTTCAAGTATGAGCTTGCGTCACGATCGTGCAGCATCAGTGGACAAAACTGAAGATGCAAAAAAACTACCAATAATCAATCCCCTCGTAAGACTACCAATGTGGCCAAATGTGAGCGGTGGTGCTGGATTAATAAGCCAAGCACTTTTAGCTAATGCAGACGCCTTATGCGCGGCAGTATCACCCTTAATGGATCCTGATGAAACACTCATGGAAGGTTACTTCGAGCGTTGCGTTATGAACAATTATTTTGGTATTGGTATTGATGCCAAGATTAGTCTTGATTTTCATCAAAAGCGGGAAGAGCATCCGGAAAAGTGTAGATCACGTGCCAAGAATTACATGTGGTATGGTGTGCTTGGTTCTAAACAATGGCTGCAGAAGACATACAAGAATTTGGAACAGCGAGTGCAACTTGAATGTGATGGTCAGAGAATTCCATTGCCCTCCTTGCAGGGAATTGTTGTTCTCAATATTCCAAGTTTTATGGGGGGAACAAATTTTTGGGGTGGCACGAAGGAGGGGGATTTATTTTTGGCGCCATCTTTCGATGATAGGATACTGGAAGTTGTTGCAGTTTTTGGCTCGGTGCAAATGGCCGCTTCTCGCCTCATTAATTTACAACATCATCGTATTGCCCAATGCCAGACAGTGCAAATTAATATTCTAGGTGATGAGGGTGTGCCAATTCAAGTGGATGGCGAAGCCTGGATTCAACCGCCGGGTATTATCAGAATTATTCACAAGAATCGTATGCAAATGTTGTATAGAAATCGAGCACTAGAAACATCATTGAAAACGTGGGAGGAGAAACAGAGAAGTAATCTTTCTACTATTGTGTCACAATCAACATCGAGTATAAGCAATACAACAAGGTCTCGGTCTAATTCACGAAGAATGACAATTGAAAGTAAACCGATACAATTATATGAAGAGGAATTGAATATTTTACTTGGTCTCATTGAAGTTGTTACTACGCTGGTTAAGTGGGTCAAGTTGTTAATTATTTCGCATCCGAGTTTGGAGCCAGAGCTATATCAAATTGCTGATAGGACTGCTAATAGCTTGGAGAAGGTCCATCCTGATGGAAAGATTCTTGATGGGGTGAGTTATGAATTTGGAACTTTTGAGGAACTCGATTCATTATCGTTCGATTTTTATCTGTACACTCAGTTATCCAGTGCAATCAAAATCAACAATTATGAATTCCTGATGGAGAAAATTAAAAATCTGACAAACATTTTCCAATGTTTTTCGTGTTTTTGAAAAAATGTCAGGTGTGCGTGAATAATTGATGGAAGATTGTTTTAGAAAGTTTTTACAAGTAGAACACGCAAATGGCCAAATTTTATTGAGAAATATCTTCCGCTGGTACATTTTAGCCAAGTCTTTTTTTAATCTGAAATATTTTTTGTATAGCCAAATTTGAGACCGGTCATGACCGAAGTGGTCTCCAACGCGAGACAGCTGTACGAAGAATCTTGTGAACTGCTCAGGGATAAAGCCCACAAGCTTGTAAGTGTTGAAACATTTTTCTCATGTTTGAAATTCCATTATTTAGATAATCTTTTTCAAAGTTTTTTTTATAGAGGATTCAGGAGAGTGCTTGTGTCATTATAATTTAATGAGAATTTATTATATTATATTATCCTATTATTTAGTTCATTATATCTTATATTTATTATACATTTCATATTTTATAAAAACAAGATATAATTCAATTAATCATCATTATAATTTAATTATAAGGTGTTTGTAATTGTAGAAAACTGCTTTTCGAAAACTTTCAGAAATTTGAAGTCAAAATAAGAAAACAGCATTCTGGACAAAAAATTATATCAAAGATTCAGAAACAACTTACAGCACTCTTCAAAAGACTGAATTATCAATTTCAAGGATAATTAATATTCTTTTATAATTACAGAGATTACGGGAGGATCTTGAGAACAAATTGTCCCAAGCATTGGCAACGATGGAGCAGGAATTGCGCAAATGTGTGTTCGATGAGGGTGGCACTGGCTTGGTGTATCTTCAAAATATTCCAACTGATGATCAGGTACATTATTTTTTTGATTCTGATTTAGAAGATGTTTGAATAACTACATTATTTCAACAATTTTATTCACACTTTTATAACTAAAGTAGCAAGAGTCGCATTGTGATTTACATTTAACGACATCCAATTGGACTTTTTCTATAATTGTAGAAATCCACAGCTCAAAGTTGCAAGTATGAGAAATGAAAAAATCATTAGTCGAGTATTTGTTATTGGATATCCTTGAATAATTTAGGAAGATTTTATATTCTCCAAATGCTGCATGCTTTCATAATCAAAAAAACAAGTGTTCATATGCGCAATAATCGCTAAATAAATATTATAAATTTTATATTAACCACTTATAATAATCAAGAAATATAACACCTTCCTAGTAAATCAATTATATAATTAATACAAATTGTTCTGTGCCCTGGAATTTTATTGGAATAACTGAGTACTCGATCCTACCACCGGTAATACGCTCTAAAAAACATCAGAATGCTTTGTATAGCAATATAGAATGATAGATATAGAATTAGCTTCCACTTTTCCACCATTTGTGAACACTTGATATTTTCCCCGATTTTTTAGCACGCACTAGAAAATTGAAAAAATGAAAAATTGCATTGTCTGTTGGAAAATGACCCTTGTGCTTCCTGGTAAACTCCACCGACTTCCCACATCTGCGGCAAAAATATGGACAGAACAATAAATTGTACCCATGTGACTAGCATGTTGATGTTAATGTAGGAATTGAGTAGTTAAATGCTTTAAGAAAATTCGAACAGAATGACCTCATCACAATTTACGTCAGTCGTGATGGACTGGACATTTATCAATGATTACCTTCGATCCTATAGTCCTATAGTAAAAAGGAGAGACGAAAGAAACTATCGATGTATATCGAAATTATCGAAAAGCGTAAGACCGCAACCGACACGTCACCAGTCCGCGCGGCGGAAAACGGAAGTGAGCGTGCGCTGCACGCGCCACCCGACTCGTATTACAAAATTGGTATCGAAACCTTGCATTGACACCTGGTCTCTTCACCTTTCCCCGTCTTCAGATTTCGCTCTTCCCCGGTTAGGTTGAGTAAAATTCGATCCATTTTGTGTGAATGTATTGTTGACGTTTATGTCTTGCAGTAACCGGCTACGATGTACAAACGGAGATCCCCGTAGGTCCTACCAACCTTTCGAAGTTTGATGTTTCCGCAAGGAGCATTTTAATAGCATCTGCACCCGTTCACGATTCCTAAAGGTAGTCCGCAATGAAATCGGCGGTCGTTGGCGGTCCAATGACTAATGTTTCGAGTTGCTGCCTTTAGTAGATTTGTATAGGATTCTTTTTCTCAAGCAAGTCTTGGTTGAACCAAATAAGTGAAATGAAAATTTAGCTCTCATTATTCCGGATGCAATAAGCTATAATAAGAACAATTAATGATGCTAAGCTTTTCCCTAATTAAAGAGTAATTACCAGAATATAGTTCCAGTTATAACCTGTACATAATAAGGAATTTATCATTTCCCTCCAAAAGTGACGTGACATTTTTCCGTGGTGCCATCTGCACTGAACTTTCCAACACGTCCCCGAGTATAACCTCAACTTAAGACTAAATTTCCGCACAATAATCTGAAACACACCGAACGTCCAAAAATATTGATTTGATGTAAATTAATGTCAATTCACCGCAAATTCTTACCTGAAAATTTTGCTTTAATGTAGGACCTTTCGATTCATTTATTTGCATTTAATACGACTTATTTGAAAAGGAAACCTTTTCATTATGTGTCCGATTGCTCCCCGCGCCTGAATGCAGTTTTTGCCTGGTCCCGTCGATAAGTCTTCCGTATATATGTGTTTTTGAAATTATTGCTGCCACTCGGAATGGCTGGACCACAGTCGCTAATCGATGCAAGCATTGCTTGGAATGGAGATGAGGCTAGGCCGCAGGTAACGCTCTTGAGCTAGAAGTTTGCCACTCCCAATCTTCTTTGCCCTACAGTAGTTGTTTCATATTTTCGACGTTTTAACCTATATGTTAAACCGTCCCTGTCTGACTCCCTGACTTTTCAATATTATTCTACATCGGAAAAGCTAGTGGCGGTAACAAATTCGGAAAACGTCACGACACCTGTGACGCTTGCGCAGCAACGGATGCGCATGCGTCATCTTCTGCTGCTTTCCACGATGCGCGTTTGGCAAATTGAAACAAGTTGAAAGCAATATTATGCTCAATAATTGACAATATTTTGTGCGGACTAATTGAACCTCGAATGTTATCGTTCTCCGCAAAACTGTAATATTCTACAAATGATTCTTCAAACCACATTTACGTCCCGAACACCCAAAACTATGCTAAATGATGAAGGTAGTTCGAGACATACTGGTCTCAATGATAACTGCAATTTCGCTTGCATTCCCTCGCACAGTAGTACGAATGGGAAATGCATTTGGGATTAGTTCCATACCCCGACCCCCATGCCCCTATCGAATTACAAATTCATGTATCAATCTAGTGTTATGTGGAGAAGTGTGTGTTTAGTGCCCTAATTTCCCTGATACCTCAACGTATGATCGCAATTAATTTTAAAGAAATTATTTCTTCAACACCGTTCAATTACTGAATTACTCTCCCAATAAAGCATTGGTGAGCTTAGGCCCTGATATAGAATACACTGATGGAAAAAAATAATTTTATGAAAATCATTTTGTTTGGACCAAGAATTTTCAACTCCATTCTTTAAACTAATCCAATTTAACCGCGCAAACTAGACGGCTCTCCCCACGACTCCGAGCTGACGACCGTAGCGCCACAGTGTGGATGCGCGCGCAGCCTGTCCCGCCGCGCTGCGCGGGAATGCTTGGAACCATAATTTCTAACCACACAATGAATTAAATTAGACTTGGTTCAAGCAAAACAATTTGCGCAAAATTATTTCCGTTCCATGGGTGTACTGGTAAAAGCTGTCGATTAAAGAATTATATTTTTTTTACAGGGTGATCGAAAGAATCGTCATCGAGGTTTGTTTTGGTTGAAGTTCCGCCGTTCGGGAAATAGCGGTAATCATGCAGCCCGGGACCAAGTGACAACATGGGGTGTACAAGATGTGTGTAATTGGTTGGAGAATCTTCAACTTGGCGAGTATACGGAGCAATTCGTATCCCATGATATACGTGGAAGGGAATTGCTAACTCTTGCAAGGAGAGATCTTAAGGAGCTTGGTATTATAAAAATTGGTCACGTTAAACGTATACTACAAGCTATCAACGACCTTAATAATTAAACCAACTTTTTCACTTGCGCTCTCTTCAATGTTTCTCAGTAAATAATCGAACAGTTTTGTTTTCTTTTTCAACTATTATGAAGGTCAGGGCTGTGGTTGAAAGTTCAATGGCGCTTATTGAAACTACTCAGATGAGGCTTTGCCTCTTATGAGGACCAGAAGCAGTATTAGACACTTTTGTCGATGAGAATAAAATTTTTGGTGGTAATATTTGAAAATGGCCTTGAGTGAGATAGAAACATTGATTTTTGATATTTCACAAAACGTCGTCTTCAACATCAATACGTGTTTTCCGTTTTCTAGAAAAATCCAATAACACTTTGTCCACTTGTAATCCATGAAAATCTTCCGCACCGTAAAATCATAGGATTTGAGTAGCAAAACGAAAGGAAAAAAGAAAGAAACCACTAAGACTTCCTAATTACTAGCGATCTTGCGACGCCTTTCTCTACTTCAAAAACTCGCTATTTACTATTTTCTATATCCCCTTTAAATCCTATAAGATCACGTAAATCTTTCAAATTTACGCAAAACGTGATATTTGATTATTTATGTTGTGTATAGACTACTACTGTAGGCACTGCAAAATGTTTATTATCATTTCTTGAGTAATATCGAATTGGAAGGAATGAATGTAGATATATTGCAGAGCAGTTGTTATAGACTTTAATCTTTTTTTATTACGAATCTCTAGTACTGTAATTCTCAGTAAGTTATACGAAATATAAAGTTGCTATAAGCGTGAGAGTGTGGGGAGAATGTTGAGAAAAAATGGCATAAATTTTGTGAATTAAGGAGTAACACCACTGCTGTCCCCAAAACACGTATGTTCCATTTTACACGTCTCAGGGGCAAGCTTCTTCATCCCTCTCAGTTTCGCCGTCAAACACTTCCGTGGCCATCTGTTTTCTTCCATTTTACTTAGTTCGAGCGGAAAATTCGCTGCTTCCTCAACCATCTCAATGGGAAGGAATCGTTTAACTATAATGGTTACTCCGAAACTCATAGAGCGTCGAGATGATTAGAAGTTCAGGTTTTTCTCCCTTCACATTTGACAGTGGTGTTTCCCCTTAAGACATATTCGACCAATTCATTTATCCATTGATGATTCTGAAGAATGGAAATGGGTTATTGTGAGCGATGCAATTGAAATATTCTTGCAAGTTGATATTTAAAAGTACCCCAAAATTCCCGCTGTAAATTTCAGGCATATCCCGAAGAATACTGACAACTTGCTACTAACCTCTCTAAAATAGCAGATTTCCATTTGCCAGAAAATGATCAAAAGGATAATCACAATGATCCTGCAAAAGCACAATTTGATTGTTCTATTAACCAACTAAAGTTCGGTATCGAGTGCTGATAAGACTCTACCTATGACGGAGAATTTCGTATTTTTTTATGTACTATACGAGTGGAAAAACTCGAGCATTGAACTTCTTCTCTAGCTTATAGTCAATTTACTTATTTCACTGATGATCAATTCCTCACAAGTACTTAATATCTATAATAACGACGAATACATGAAAGAAGAACAACGAATGAATGCAATTGGTGGAATTTGAGAATCAAATTCCCGCCAAATTTGAATTCCCCCAGACTACCTGTTTTGGCAACGCTAAGCACAGTAGCGTCACTTGTCACCAGTATGGCCGCGTTTGAGAGCGCCGCGCATGCGCTTTGCCATGCGCGTGGGCAAGAAGACTGGTTTCCAGCCTTCTTGCGTGTGGGTGACGTACAGCTCTCGAAGCGGTCATTAACAGGTGGCGTTGGGATCTCTAGCGTCGCCAATTTCACATAACCAGTAACGTTAACCCGGAAAAACCCTCAGAAATTCAATGTTTGACACAAACCCAGGATAGTTGTATTTTTGCAAACTGTTATAAATCTTTTACAATTTAAAACAGGAACTCTCCAATGCATAATCTTTCAGCCACTTCAAAGTGTCCTTGATTTCGTCACAGTACGGAATATTGCAAATTGGGGGGGAAGTGCCCGCCTAAATTCTAACTTCTCATTCTCTCCTTTGAGTTCCATGAAAGTTGATGAATTAGGAAAAATAAAATATTTTTTAAATTCCCCAATCAGCATCAATTAATCAACAATTATCACATATTAACTGTACCATGAAATTATTCAATTTACATTATCAAACGAATTAAATAAAGTATCTTACGGGACTCAAACATAAATAAGATCACTAACGTTTAAACGTTATCTAGCGTCAAAGTAACAATATAGGCAAAATTATCCAATTTGAAAAAAATGAAGCAGATGCAAAGTTGAAAATTAATTCTCTTGGGGCTGTTCCAATTGGATGCACATAAGCAAAAAAAGACATGAAACTTTCAAATGAAAGTTTGTTGTATGAGTATCTTCACAACCTAAATTTAATGATCCAAAATAATCCTGGAGACCACAAATATAGTGAATGAGTCGCACTCATATTCTCGATAATCATAAAGTAAAGGTTTAGGGAACGCAACATTCTATAGGAGCCGTAATAAACGGCGTTTCTTGCCTTTTCCATTGAGTAGGGAATCTGCACAATTTTTTTTTCTTCATTAGTGGTTCGTTACTTGAATGTGTTCATCATTTGACGCTATTGGCCGTTTGGTAATGAGAAATCTCAAAAAATTCGCAAGTTGTTGAATCGTATCGTTGAGAAAAAATTGCACTGTGAGCTCTATTTGCTCCTAAAAAATTGAGAAAAAATGTGCAAATTCTGTATTTTCTACAAATTAGAGTGGTAATAAAGATCGAAATCAAACAGCTCTTACAATCATGGGAGCGTAAAAATCGTTGTATATATATTTTTCGCAAATACCTTCGAGAACTGTTATGGAAGGCTTCACATGTTACATCTCCAAGGAACAAAATCCAAGATGATATGATGATACTCTGGTAGATCTGGGAAGGCGGAGGAAAGTCAAGTCTTTTATACCCGAGTTTAAAATATTTTGGTCTCGATCCGGCAATACTGATTTTTCCATATTACTTGAGACAAATATTTAAAAATAGGCAAATTCGTGACCAATGACATTGATGATGCCAATAATTTTTCCAAACGCTAATACATGCTTCAGTATTAAAGAGAATGATTTTTTAATATTGACGAAAAGGATCGGGCGATAGATAGGAACATGGATCGATCCGTGGAATCGACGCCGTATGTAAGGAGCTGTGGACTTCTCCGATCAATTCGTTATTAACTAATGAAGTAATAGTAATTTTCGATCATCATGTTGACGAAACCTGACCACGTCTTTCATTACCAAGTATCATCTGAGTCTCCTGGATGTTCGTTAATTATTATGCCCCCCTCTCCCCCCCCCCCGCCACCCCCACATGAGATTGTTACTAGTTATAGAATTTTTTCCAACTGAGAATAATAGAATTCTCAATGTTTTTAGCGTACAAGTATTAGCAGGATAAGAATAGTTTGCGTTTTTTGTTGAGTTATTGATCAGTTCGAATGAAAGAGTATTCGGAAATGTGAGCATGCAATTGCTGGGTTTCTAAAAAAATATAGATTTCATTTATTGAATGCATGGGAGGGGGGGGGGGGGGGGGGGAGGTGAACAGAAAATTTTGAAAATTCACGAAAATAGAAATTTTTGTTAGCAACAATTGTGTTCAAAATGACGATTGACCTGTAATTTGCGAGTGGTCGCGTTAAATTTTGTCATTGTAAGAAAACGGTCAAAGATCCTAATAGTTTTGTCAAAAAGTCAATTTTTACAATTTTAGAGGTTAAACATGGGAATTTCCATTCGCAGTCACTTTTGCAATTGAACCACTTTCAACTCAAGTATTATATTTTCAAAATAACATGCTGGATTACTCATTTGCAATTTTGCATAGCAATCTATGCTTTGCCACATTTTTGTTGAAGTTAGTTTAGTCAAAAGATGGGAAAGAAATCGAAATGCAATGGCGCATGCGCAGTTGCGCGACCACTTGAAAGTTACCAATTCAATTTGCCTCATTGCCGATATTGCAAAATTTCATTTTGAAAATTATATCCTCAACTATTATTATTCAAAAACACGAATAGCGTTGGGAAAAATGAAAACGGATATTCAATATTTAATATAAAAATGATAGACGACGCAGTGAATAGTGAAGAGAAAAAACTATGACGCATAAATAATAGGTATTTTAGGGTTAGAATCTCATCGTATATTAGATTGACAACATTCTCTCTATGCGATGATTTGAATTTGGAAATTCTGTGATAAACAATATTATTCCTAGTATTCAATGTTTGGTTTTTTTTTCTTATTTATGTTAGAACGATAGCGAAATTATGTATTCAGTTGAATTTTGTTCTTCATTCGTTTTGTCCTACTGTTATCATTTCTAATTAAGGGTATCATGATTCATATAATATTAATTAAATAATCAAATAATTAAATCACTGATGCACAGTACTAAGTTTAGAGGATGAAAGAAAAATGTTAATTATTAAATAAATCGACTCTTTAAAAATATGTTTATTGACTACAATCATTGAGTACTGTAATGTTTTAAACGATGGAGAATTTTTTCCTTTCCTAATATCTCCATCATTTCACCAACTCCAGGACCATGCTGTGGAACAGGTGAGATTATTAAAAAAAAAACAAATAATCATAAATTTTTAACAGGCCCATTTGAAAATTTATGCGACATATGATCATGGGTGTCATTGTGGCACATGTTATATAGAAATTGCCAACTGTCAATTACCAGTGAGCTGTTTCAAATCACATTGATTAGTATTAATGCTTTGATCCATAAATTATTACCTCTAAACCACTCAAAGCAGTTCGCAATGGCTTCATGAGAGCAGAAAATTTGAGCCCATTATCTTTGGCGAATTGCCTCAAATATTCGTTCATTTCATCTCTAGTGAAGGCTTTTATATTCCGAGCTTCTAATTCAGTATAGAGCTTTCTCAGGAGACCTGTTTGAAATAACAAATTTGTTTAGTTGGCATCGGAAAATAATTATATAATTGTTTTATAGTTAGAATCGCTATCTCTCTAAAATTATTTATTCGAAGAAATTGTTACAAATGTCTGTAATGTTTATTTTGTTTTCTGAGTTGTCTATCATTAATCATTAATCATTAAAACTCAATGAGTTATTGAGTTCAATTTATCTTTACCTAAAGTCTGTGAATCATCATTGAACGCTGTGGGTGTCACCCACAAAAAGGCTAGATCCTTTGATACTAAATCACTGAGCTTAGTTATCCGAGTTCTGGCCCATTCCAGGATTGCGATCAAATGGTCTTCGTCTAGTTGCAAACTGCCATCATGTTGTCTAAAATTGCAACAGTCGAATCATTATTGGATGCATTAGGCAAAAAGTGTCCAATATTTTATATTATTGGCTTTCAGACGGGCGCATGTTAATTTTCAAAACCCATACAGGTTCAGTAGATATAATATATATATATATCTATATATATAGGACAGTGTTGATATGTAGAATAATTTTTTAAAAATATAGCACTCATTACCTATCTGGAAATGTGTCCAATACCAGGGTCCGCACTTTTTGTACCAAATATCCCACGTTATTTGGATCATCAAGTAAATTTGAAAGTTCTAATCTGTTGAATTCCACTAATTTGTTAGCGTGGAGCCTTGAAGAGCTTGTGTTGATTCTATTGACGTCAAACTAAACACCAGTGTATCATACTTTTTGTTTTCATTCCGGACATTTCTCGTCAATCATGTGGTTCCCTAACACTTTCCCACGGCAAAATTTTGAGATAGTCGCTTTGGAAAAAAACAATTTTGAGAACTTCGAAATCTCAACTTTGGAATTTTTTTTGGAAATTTTGAAATTGTGAACATTTTAAATTCTTTTAACTTTCAACATTCTGAAATTTTGGACCTGTGCCATTTTGGAAAATCCTGACGTCGAGAAATTTCAAAAGTTTTCGAATGTCTGATTTTCAAAATGGAAAAAAAAAATTTCTGAAATTGTAAATAAAGTTTTTGAAATTGTAAAAATACAGGAATTTTGTGTATAAAATTTTGGCGGGAAACGGAGAAATACATGTTGAAACGAATCGGCCGAGGTGTCGGAAGAGACCAATGGTGTCATTGATTTTTCCCTCAAACAAGCCGTTGATTACCTGCTTAATGAGATCTGCGTATGTATGACATATACTCTGGAACCCTTCTTCGCGCTGGAAACCACCCCCAGCATAAGTAATATAATTCAATAATGCCAATGGAAAGATTCCATCCTTTCGAAACGATTCAACATTTATATCTCCCTGTCTCTTCGATAATTTTGTCCCATCGACATTTAAGATCAAAGGTAAGTGTCCAAATTGCGGAGGTGTCCATCCAAAGGCCCTGAAAAAAGATGACTTGCAATGTACATCCGCAAACACACAGGAACCAAAAAAGTTTTTTACGACCTTGTAACGAAATAGTGCTTTTTGACACACTGTGTGCAAAGCAACGTTTCCGGCACGCTGCGCGTGCGTAAAACCCTGCCCACGCCATTGCAAAAAGTATTATTCGACACACGGCAGAAGTAACTGTTCTTACTTCTAGGGGAGAAAAGTTGTTTCCGCCCTTGTGTCGAAATGTACTATTTTCATGACTAGTTCCTTGCCGGTGGCCGCTACGCGGCCACATGCGATTTCGATTTGGATTTTTATCAGGGCATCGATAATCGAGATTTTTCTTCGATAATCGATTTATTGAGATTCCCAGTAGATTTGTGGTTGAAGCTCTCAATTATATATAAGGACAGAGAGAGATAGAGATTACACTGTCAACGAAGTGGTTGCGCGCGCATTTCAGCGTGACACACTTTCGAGATAATCGATATATATCGCACATTGTCCTTTTTAGAATAGGATCCATCATATTCTACATATTGGAAACTAAAGTGCCGAAATTAAATGTTCGAGGAAACTGTTTATACAAGTTACGTAATTGATCAACTGAATTGCTGTTTTGCAAAACTGGCTAAATCATTGATGCAGCAAACTGCATTACCTTACAACAATAATTTACACTTTCATTATTTCACGAGTCCGGTGGCGCGTGCTGCGCACGCGCATTTCCTTTTTCTGCCGCGCTGACTGGTGTCGCGTCGGTTTCGGTCTTACGCTTTTCGATAATTTCGATATATATCGATGGTTTCTTTCGCCTCTCCTTTTTTACTATAGGATATATTATACCACGCTTTTGTCATTTCACAACTAAAAAACTTCTTTTGCATTATCTTACCTTTCAATCTTGTTTCTACACATTTTGTATTTGTTCCATTTTTGTTTTGAAGTAGCTCTGCAGTTTCAGAATAATTCAAGTTTTTTTTCCGAATCGCCGTTCTGTGCAGAAAACTCGGCGGCAAATGGAGCTTTTCATGGGTATTGCAAAAAATAGTGTGTGCAACACTTGCGCATGGGTCTTTTCGACTTGTGTCACTTGTGTGTCACCAAGCACTCCTGACCCGTGCAGGTACTCACAACTCCTACGAAAAAGACCTACTTTGCGCACTAGTTGCACAATGTACCATTTCGTGATAAGGCCTGAAAACTTTTCCGGCGAGGCCGAGGTATGCCATGATCGAGAAAATATCGTTTTTTAATACGGACCTGCGTGGGCAAGAGTTTGCGCACGTATAGCGCCGTAGCAGATAAACATAGTTTGACCTCTGTGATTGTCTTCCAATATAAAAACGAGGTAGTGGGAACATACCGCTAGAGCATTAGGAAAGATAGGAACATTGGGACCAAGTGCAACCAACGGACAGCTACTGTATTCTAAAAATTCAAACGGAAATCGTTTGAATCAACAACTCACTCGTATAATTCTAAATGCTTTGGTGTCGATATCTGCCACTCCACGCCTCGTAAGACATGCGATATTTCCATAAAATGATCGTCAACAACATTAGCAAAATGATATGTAGGGAATCCATCAGACTTCATGATTACTGGATCCCCTTCTGCTAGGCTCATCGATACGTCACCGTAAACCATGTCACGGAAAGTCTCCAACTTTTCTGAAACCTGAAAGATCAATTTGTTAAATAGCAAGTATCGTCAAAAACTGCATTATTCTAAATTTGTATAAAAATTGATGAATTGGAAATACATCTAGAAAGAAACAACACATTTATAAAATCCGTTTAAAACGTGTGTGTCGATAACTCACATGTTTTGTTTTTTTTTATCGTTGAAATGATTGAAATTATGAATTCTGACTTTTTTCAATCTGCATGTCGGCGAATGAAATAATAAACGTTTGTTGTTAATTATTCCTCCACGTCAAGATTAATGGGTTTCAGCACGTAATGGAAACTACGTGGCCGGAAGTAAAACAACGGCATACTTTGATTTGACTTTTTTCAAGTTTTTAGAATCGAGAAAAAAAGCAGATTAAAGAAAAATAATTGAACAAAAATTAAAATAGGAAAAAAAAATAAACTATTGTAATTCCTGAAATTTTGAAAATATTTGGAATTTTTAAAATTGTAAAAACTATTTTTTTTTATTTTTGGATATTTTAGACTTGCAGGTCTTGGAAACTTAGTACAATCACAAGAAAATAAACAGTGAACTTTTGAAGACATTTTCACTTTTATCGACGTTGCTAACCATACTGAGATGTTTTCAAATACTAAGACTTTTATATGTTCATTTGTAATTTTTAGGCGTTTCCTAAAGCATCTACACTCACAAATATTGTAATGATAATATTGAAGATGAGGTAAAAAACACTGTTCAACATGCTGAAGAGTTGAAATTTCTACATGAAGCAGTATTATAATAGAATTAGGAAAATATTTTTTTTATTTGTGTTCATATGTCATACAATACCAGGAGTCAAAAACCATAACAACCATGATGTAATAAACAACTAAAAAAGACAGACATTTGTTCAATTTTTTTGCTCTTCTTACAATTGTGTTTATCGCTAATTCAACATATATTTTTTCCCCTCTAAAAATTCCTGTCCCATCTAACTTAATCGCTGATTCTTAAATGTTCCTATATTTAAATAATCGGAAAAATTAAAAAAACGTATTCCGTAGAACAGTGAACGAATGACCGTATTAACCTCTGACATTGAATTTCAGATCAGAGAAAGCCAGTTCATTAATTCATTAACGAGTTAATTATTCAAGCACTGTTGTCTCTATGTTTCCGCTTGGTTCGTGATCAATTTTCGAATGATTCAATAGCAGGATATTTGTCTCAAAAAATCTTGAGTTTTACTCGCATGGCGAGCGGTGCGCCGTCGCCTGCAATTTTTACTTCATCCAGAAATGCGTCTTTCATCCTGGAAAATTTATTGGATTTTATATTGTGAAGTAAAAATAATTGGCAGCAAAAATGACTCTTCGATTTTATACGATCAATTGATCTTCATTAAAATTAAAATTCATATGCATGGAAAATGAACAAAAAAATTGTGATTTGAATTATGTGTTCGTTGTACATTGGAGAAAATTGCATGATTCTCATACTAAACGAATACGTTTATATGTACTCGTACATTCAATTTCATGCTTTTAGCCTATTGTGTTGTTCTATATCTATCTTCACCAAGAAAACACTGTGGGACTACCTTAAAAACATCTTGCACGCACAGTTTCATTATCCACAATGAAGTAGTAAAACTCCCATTCACGAATACATAATTATTTTAATAGCGCATGACACACTGGAAAATATCAATTCACTTCGTAAAATATTGGATTTCACACTGATAAAAGGTCTACTACCATTTTTATACCCAGTCCGATAATGCATAATCAATGTAAAAAAGGGTCAAATTAAACTTAATGGGTTTCACGTTTCAATGGGCTATCAATGAATTATCCTGTAGTAAAAAGGAGAGACGAAAGAAACTATCGATATATATATAAAAACTATCAATATATATCGAAACTATCGATATATATCGAAACTATCGAAAAGCGTAAGACCGAAACCGACGCGACACCAGTCAGCGCGGCGAAAAGAGGAAGTGCGCGTGTGCAGCAATCGCCACCGGCCTCATCCTAGTAAACGAGAGCTCATTAAATCTCGTCCCTCAATTTTCTATTTTTTCGTTCGAATTGCTCCTTCCCCAACTCTCGATCAGTTCGACCACTCTTCAGTTGCGTACTAAATTTTCTTGTAGCTTCCACTTCTAACTCCGAACCTCCATTCTTCACCAGCTCGGGGAGTGCCTGCTCAAGAGGAACCCTAGCCAAATAACCATTAAGGAAGGAGCCCAACCAAAGGTATCCATCCGCCACAAAAGCCGAAGTAATAGTGTCGATCCGACCATCCGTTGCATCAAGGAGATCCAATATTTTCCCATTCGAATCGATCCTCAACACCTGGACACTGGTATCAAACAAAAATAGGCAAGATTGCAAGTGTCCAATGGAGTAAGTAATCTTCTTTGCGTAATAATTCGAATATATATGATCCAGGATCTTAAACGGGGCCTCCACAATGCCTAAAAGCCTCAGCAGCATCTTCCGAACACGGGGATATGGACCCAAAACTTGACCCAACTGCGGATGAGACTCATCGACGCGAACAACCAAAGCTACAAGGAAATTGCCTTGACCATCGCTATGCAGGTTATCAGGAAGCCCCGGCAAAGCTTCAATGAATATCTCACTTCGTCCAGCCATTGGTCCTTTCAAATGGTACTTGACGATCCGCGACTTTCCCAAATCGTTCACGAGAACAAATGACTCGTCATCAGAAAGTTTAACACCATTAGCAAAAGCGAGTTTGTTCAGCAATACTTCATTCTGTCTTGTAGCTGCATTGTAACGGATCAGTCTTCCAGATGGATCAGCTATGGAGATGAACATGCCGTCATGTAATTTGAAATCGCTACTTGAGTCTGTCCAATACAGATCACCATTCGACGCTACATCGATACTGTTTGGTAACATGGGTCTCCGTCCGCTGATCGGTATCTCGGGATCGACTATTCTTTCGTAACTATGAGCAGTTACGTTGACTTTGTAAATACCGTAATAGGCGTCCACGGCGAACAGGTTGCCACCCTTGTCGAATCTTATCCCCAAGGGACGACCGCATGTTTCTTCGTCCCAAGATTCTGTGCACTTTTTGCCGAAGCGAACCACCTCTTCATAATGGTCTCCAATGATTTTGTATATACCCGTACAGAGACTCGTGTACAGAATGCCATCGTACGTTGCAAAGTCCTCGGGACCCTTGACTCTATCTTCGAACAACCTTTCAGCTCCGTTCAGACGACCTCTTAAGTGATTGGTGATGGCCACTGGCAATTTTAAGGTGTAAGCTGAAGTGTCTATGTTCGGAGGTAGGCCAGGAAGAAATGTTATTCCTATCAGGAATATTGTAATGTAAATGCAGGATTTGGCGAAGCACATAAGACATCTCATCATGAGGTGTTTGTTTTGATAGCACTGGAGCACTTTTTCAATTGGGGATTGCTTGGTGATAGGCTGAGCTGTTAGGATGATGGACTCAACGGCTGTTATGTTATGTACTGATCTCCACTGACACTAAAGCTCAGAAGGTTCTTTAGGCAACTTCCTCCCACCAGCGCACCACCTCTCCCACTTCGCGGAACTGCTAAAGGCACGTAATTTCGACTGATGTTACGGTATTCAATTGAGTTTCGTAACTGATATTTTTATGGTGGAATTAGAACGTTAGTTATTCGCAGCTTTTGCACTTCACATAATTCACGTAAATGTGTTTGGCAAGCGATAATCTCTCAAATTGAAGTTCGCGGGCAATTTTCGAGCTGTTACTTGAACAAGTTGTCGATCACAAGTTGTAAATGCCGAATGTTTTTCTGCAGCTACGTCAACATTTCTATGCATTAATTCATGAATGAAGGGTAGGGATGAGTAATCTTGGATTGGCGAAATTGGTAACTTAATGATATGCCGGTTCAAAGTTTTCCTGCATTCGTATTTTTGGGGAGAGATCGACCAGGAAAAAATCTACTTGTATTGAAGGTTCAATGATTAAATCACGTTTCGGAATTTTTCACTGACTCATCGACCTCGCAAACGGCAACACGCCGTGAATATAAATATGCCTTGAAATGCGGGAAAAATAAAAAATAGTTTTTTTTATGATTTGGGTCAGTATAATACGGATTCGTCTTCCGAATTGGAAAAGTGAATCAAAGGCGCTGGAGCTAAAAATATAAAAAAAGTTATTTTTGAAATATTCATACGAGGGGACCCGCCAATCATCCATTGCGTGCTTACCTTAAATCTAATGCAATGAGGCTCTCCCCTGCTCAGTTTATTGTTAATTACATTTTTCTCCCAATTTCGACAACGATTATCATACTTCGGAACTTCTCCAGCTTTTTGTGCTTCTCTTCTCAGCATTTCTAATCTTCGCTCTGAACAGAAGCAATAGTAAGCCGAACCATTGTCCAATAACTTTTTAACTTGCTCCCTGAAACATTGACAAAAGAGAATGGATATAATTAAATCATGCAATTTTCAAATTGAATTACATTTGAAAAACCGTAAATTTTAAAAAATTTTAGGGTTTTCAAATTTTTAAGCTAGAACAGATTTTGTCAAATTGCAATTTCGAACGTTTTTTGAAACCCTCAAACAATGCAAAATTGGAAAATGTGTCAGAATACATGAAATTTTAAGAGTGGATAAAATATCTGAAATGGTCAATGCTTCTAAAATTTTCAAAACTTTCAAAAAATTTAACTGCACTTTCAAACATTTTCGATATTTATGAAAAATCAGAAAGTTTCCAAACAAAAAACAAATCCTTAAAGATTTACAAAATCTAACAATATTGTGTCAATTCCAACGTCACAACAAGTAGATTCTCTTAGATAAATGAGGACAGAGGCTAATCTCAAACAATGTCTTTCTAATAAAAACTATCAGAAATTTCTGACGATTTTGGTCCTAATTTTCAATGAAATGTTTTCATTTACAGACTAATTAGTTGTTCAGTATTTTCTTGGTTCTATAATCTAATATTTGCAAATTTTTGTATTTGAACCAAAATTGAGGAGTTGTGAAATTATAAACTGACTGCAATTCCTCATAATTTTTGAGCTAGAAATGGGTCAAAAAAGATTTCGAAGATTCGAGACTATTTTCACTCAAAAATAGAAAATCCCAAATTTTGAGTATAATTATCATATATAGAATAATTGTTTCCTTTTTTATATAATTAGAAATCTTCTCTCCGAAAAATATTGAGATTTTTGTACCAAATTATCTGAAATACTGCAGGCAGTTATTCAAGTCTAGAAACTACCGAAGAAATTTTTGACAATTTTTTGAAAGCATGATGGAAACTAGTGCATTGCCAAAAATCCCCCCATCTGCTTACTGATAAAGATTCAGTCGTTTCGACTGAATGTAGGGCCCCTTAGGACCGCCAGTTAAGGGACCCTCATCTGCAATAATTCCTGTCCAAGCCAAATCTTCTTGAAGCTTCTCCATTGCTCCCTCCTCCAACCTAGTTTGATCGGTGTCTTCAATTCGTAATATGAAAGTGCCATCGTTCTTACGTGCAAATAAATAATTGTATAAAGCTGTTCGCAGTCCTCCAAGATGTAGTTTTCCTGAAAAAAAAAACAATATTAAACTACATGTCATATAAATTTAAGAATCGATTCCACAGTTTGTTGATACTTTGAGATACTCATCTCTACTCTTCATCATTGTTTTCTAGTTTTCCATTCTTGCAAATTTTACATTTTGTTTGTTCTATATAGATATAGCATCTCGCCAAGGTCAACATGGCAAATATACATGCAAAACATTTGTTTTGGATTGATTTTTGAATGTTCAGTTTTTCATAAAATTGTGTCATGTGTTGCAATGGAAAGAAACAAATGTGAATTAAAATATATATTTGCATTGGATTCTGAAAGTCCAAATTGAAATAGAGAGTACCTGTGGGACTTGGTGCAAATCTCACGCGCACAGATTGCTTTTTATAAAATCTCTTTTGTACAACTTGCGCAGTGAATACTCGAAAGAATTTAATCGTCATTATTGAGATTGATGGCAATTGCAGAGGAAGAGAAAATCATAACAACTATTCTACATGTAATGATGTAGTGCGTAAGTGTATCAAAAGTGAGGTTAACTTTTTAAAAAATTATCATTCGAGCAATGGCCACCGCAAGAGAGCGCGACAGGATGTGGTCTTTTTGTCGTGAATTTGAGAACACAAATATCGAAAGTTACGATTTTTCCGAATGCAATAGAACATTCGAAACTGTGATGGGCAATCACGATTGTTTATGATAAGAATTAATCAGTGATTACAATTTTCAAAAAAAAAACATTCAAAATAGCGCAATTCGCCCGAAGTAGAATGAGCGCGAATTTCAAAATTAACATGTGACATCATTTTGGCGCCAACGAAGCGTCAATAGAATTTCTTCCGTCTCGAATATTTGATACAGATTGATTACCAATTAAAAATAAACAGAGAGTCTTACCTGCATATTATTTTAGTGGGTGAATGTTTTAACGTATGGAAAACTAAATACTACAAAATGGGAGAACGGGTAAAAAAATTATTGGGTGATGTAACATGATTGGTTAAAATAGTTTGTGGCATTTATTAATGAAGCGAAAATATTTTTAAGAAACATATAAATTGCAAAAATGATACGCATTGCGCGGAAATTTTCTCAAAATCGAACAGCAATTTCATTAAATAATTTAATAACGATGGAAACTGTACAATTGTCAAGTTTATCCGAAGTGAGTCAGTAATAAAATAATTTATTACATATGTTGTCAATTTTCATGCGGTAGAATTTCCATTCAAGAGGTATTGGTTCCATCCGCAAAACGTCACGTTCACGTTTCAGTTTTAATGGCAATTTTGCGCGTGTACGTGCTATATTATTAATCAAGTTGATTTATCATAATTGTCGTTCTCTCTGCTCTTCTACGGATCCCGAGTCGCCGGATGTCTATTTCTAAGTTGAGGGTGCTTGTAAATATTTAATGAAATCATATATATTTTTTCCAACATTACAAAATGTGTAATGCAATTTGCAGTCGACGCATGCGCGTTAACGTTATCGTAAACTGCTTTTGATCTGTGCAAGACTATAGGAAGAAGGACTTGACTCGTTGGATGTGCCACGCGCAAAGTTCATGCATTCGTATTTCGTATTAGCCGCCATTTTTCGTAATCTAAAACCCAGAGTCAAACAGCTGACAGACTCGTGGCGGAGTACTCCAGTGGGGGAAATCATGTTTTCATGTCGAATGAGAAAGGGCCTAGCAATAGAAGCAGATGTAAACTTCACTTGAAATATATTATCAGAGGGTACATAATACACCAAAAGTATTTAATGTGTAAGTATTTCTAATTGTCATTGCGTCTATAAATACAAAAATTCAAGATAACTTCATATCAACTCGCATATACATATATATATGCGACCCACGTTTGGGTTTGCAGTGACAATAGAAGAAAATTTCATGACCGTTAGAATCCCAGGTTATTCTGTAAACAATTAAAAAAGAATTACGCACGTTTGGCAATTTTCGAATCTTTATGAGGTTTGTCGATTCAATTAGAAAAAAAAATTTGGGATTAGTCTCATCAAGTGCGAAGCTGTTTTCATGAATTAGATCATCATTGAACTCATTATTAATTTGAGTAAAATTTTTTACAAGATGCACTGTACAATGCTCATATAAAAAACATTTCAGGATATCCTAGAAAATGGATTCAACTGAAGATGAAGTCATGTCGATCAACTCACTGCCGACAGAACAATTGCAGAAAATATTTCGATATCTTCCTCTTGTCGAAAGGATCGTGATTGAGAGAGGTATTGTTTTATTTACCATTAATTTATGGGTTACGATTAGTATTAAAAATTTTATATGTAACCACTCTGTAGAATTAGAACTGTTTTTATCTGCACCACTGTTATAAAGTCATCAACTAATCTGATTTTGAAATTATGCGCAGACAAACGTATTGTGGTGATTGGATTTCGTTAAATTTTTAGCTATTTAATTCTGCAATTTGAGCTTTCAAGTATATTGTATGAACAAGTGATTATATGATAAAAATATAGAGGAATTTTTTATTCCCACAAATGGTTAATGTCTGAATATATAAATTCACGTCCATAAAATGAGGTTTATAAAAAATAATTAGGGTACCTCAGTTTACGTGGAATGATCATAGATGAATAGATGAATAATAAGAAATGGCCGTTATATATCTTAGGACATATAATGATATTCCATCAATTGTCCATACAGTTTGCAAGAGGTGGAGTGCTGTGAGTCGTGGATGTTGGTCAGACGTGACACAACTGAATTGCAAGGATTTATCAGAATTGGATATTGGACGACTTTTGAGACGTTGCGGTACTTATTTAAGATCCTTGAATATTCGCGTTGATGTGGAAGCAAGAATATTAGCTTATGTCAGTCGCTTTTGTGAGAAGGTCGAATTTTTATATATTACGCACAAAGACGGACTGAAAGGTATACAGCGATTTTCCTTTCGATATCTGGTGAGTGCTAATCCGTTAATGATGAGATGATTTTTGTTTTAATATTGAAATTGATTTATTAAGTGGTTAATTAATTAAATCATACTATACCTATTGGTTACTCTATATAAAATGTGGATATACACTGTATAAAAATTGGGAAAATTTTAAAAATGTTAAAAACTTCAACCATTTTAAAACGCAAAATTCTATTTGAAAAATTTTGAGAACGAATTTTTAGGGCAAAGCATTTTGGATTTTTTCGATTCTTTCGAAACTTTTCCCATTTTGGCTTGATACCCATCTCAGAAAACAAATTTTCGAGAGAAATTTCCAGAGGATAACTTTGGCTAGAACAAGATTTTTTTATTTTTTTTTTATTTAAGCATTCAAACCGAGTACAGTTTATTCTGCTGAAAAAGAATACAAAAACTGCTAGAACAAGATGAATCGTCTTTGTCTCTTTGTATGTAAATTAGGAATTTAAGATAATCAGAAAAATTACAAGATTACTCAAAGGACATTTACACCCAAATGTAAATATGCTCATAATTTCAACTTATATATTGAACGTTGGTTTTTCTCATCTTACAGGATTTGAGGCAATTTACGAATCTCAAGAGCCTCTCGGTAATCAACGCAAAATTAGATCAATATGTCCTGGACACAATTCCAAATCCGGAGACAATCACAGATCTTGTTCTGTATACATCGGACGCGGAACACCGTAGAAATACTCCGGATTTTTTACATCGTTTCACAAATCTAAAAACTTTGGATTTTATACGATTGACGGACCAACCTGTTGGATATGCTCATACATTTGTTCAAGAAGATTCCATCCAACCTTTGGCTGATAATTGCCCTGATATCGAGGTATTGCATTTGTTCAAATTTTGGTCACCCTCGACTTTTCGTGTAATTCCTCAATTCAGAAAACTGAAAGTATTGACTTTGGTGTGCTCTAATGTGGACGACATATTTATTGGAAAACTCAAAGACTGCTGTGAAAATATTGGAGAACTGAATTTTCAGTCGTGCTTTGAAATCACTGATGTCAGCCTAAGAGAACTTGCACGATTATCAAAATTGAGAAAATTAAAACTCGCCGACTGTAATATTACTGATAAATATTTATATATGCTTCATCAATTGGAGAGTCTAGAATGCGGTGGTTCCTATATTTATGATCCAGGTGTCATTAAATTTATTCAAGTGGCAAATAAATTGCATACACTAAAACTTACACACAATGGCATCACTACTGAGACATTGATGCAAGCTACGGAGTGGAAGACACAACACCCCGAAGACATTGAGCTGGAAATTAAAATTTTTAATCCTCTGTATTCTACCTGGAAAAATGGTAATCATGAGGAGCCGCCAAATCTAAAAATTCGGAGAATCATTCTTACCAATGTCGACTGATTCAATCTCTCCCTGATTTTTATAATAGAAAATGTAACTAAGATCTCGTGCTGGCGCATACAAATTTATATATAATGTAGATAATTGAACTCCTGAATAAACGGATGAAGTGAAGCGACAATTTATTTTCTTTTCTCTTCTATCAAACGTTAACCAATTTTCTGCTCTACGTTTCACCAACTACGCAAGTTATATGCCCACACAGAGACAGCCCGCTCAATGTTTACCCCCCCCCCCTCCTCCTCCATCCAACTCGCCGCTAATCCTATTTTCGATAGTAACAAGGAGGGACGAAACGAACTATCGATATGTATCGAAATTATCGAAAAGCGTAAGACCGACACCGACGCGCCACCCCGTTAGCCCGGCGAAGACAGGAAGCGCGCGTCTACGGACAGGAGAACTGGGACGATCAAGCTACCGTATTTTCACTTAGTGCGTTATTGTTTATCTGTGGGTTTATATTATTTCATTGCTGGAAAATAAATTTAAATGCATTGAATCATTTGACACTATCACTATATTCATCGCTAAAAAATGAACTCTATCAACTGGAGGACAGGTATATTACATTAAATCCATGTACGAAATATTGAGCAATTTAATCCAGAAATTTAGAGAATACAATCACTGATAAACTTTGTAAGGGTTCATTATAATTCAAAGGGGTGTTGTACATCCGCTGATTTATGCTCTGTTCCTCAGTACGAATCCACAACTTATCATAAATCAGACCGCTCCGTCTGACACTATTCCGGAACTTGATCCAATTTCCCCTCGGATAATAGAGTTTTCGTTTTACACTGAGAAATCATATATAACGGAATACCAGCTCCATTCGAATAATTCATTCTGTATCTCGCTTAAGTATTGGAAGGACCGTCAGAAATCTATAAATTCATTTTTCGTCGTATTTATTATTCGATGGAATGCATCATTATTACTTCGCCAAAGTCTGTCTTCTGGCTTCTCTGAAAATTCGATTTTCTACTTTTATCATCTGCATTTACTTTGAGTTAATTAGAGGTATACTGGGTGTCACCACCCGCACCGCATAGCGCAAAACAAGATTTTTTATGGTTTTTGCAGGTTTTAGTTTGATCTATAGAAATTTCTCAATTAATGCGTTGCTATCTCAGATTTTTGTATACACGAGTTCGGTAGCACGTGCTGCTCACGCGCACTTCCTTTTTCCGCCGCACGGACTGGTGGCGCGTCGGTTTCGGTCTTACGCTTTTCGATAATTGCGATATATATGGATAGTTCCTTTCGTCTCTCCTTCTTACTATAGGATATCGATTACCGCTATCAAGTGATAACAGAATGAGCTTAGTCGTCACTCCGCTACTGTATTGATCATTGATCGTAGAGTGATAAAACCAAGTCTTAGTTCCGCATTAAGACGATGCTAGGCCCTGAAAAAAACATCGGAATTTTTGTTTTTCATTTAAGTAAATTTCCATAGTTTGAGGAATATTTTAAGCCTTTCCCCATAATGGGATTTAAGTTTTAGTTGCAAAGTTATAGCGTTTAGAAGTGGGCGCGGTTTATTCGTGTACATAGTAAACGAATATCGATTGGCAATCAGAGAGCCCAGCAGGAGAGTAAAGAGACCACAACATTGTGAAGAGCAGCTCAGAAAGGATCCGAGGACATAGGGGCAGTCTTCGGAAGAGACTGCGGTCCAGGCATCGCAATTGAAATGCGTAATTGAAAAACCATCCCACCTACAAGGAATTTGAACCCATGGGCACAAAATGGTCCCAAAATTTCAAATCCCGGTTGTGCTACATCGAGCTCATTGACATCGCCACTGAAGCGTCTCCATACAACCTTACCGCAGAGGCCATTAACCGTAGCAAAAAAAACTAGTAAGATAAAAGTGTGTGTCGCCGTTGGGAACGCAAACGAAACTTCCCGATTTGTAATTTCTGTTTGTCATTCCTAGATTTTCGGATACGTCAACTAAATGTTTCAATCCCATTTATCAAGCAGATAATTATGACTATTTGACTAGCCGCATAGTCAGCGTGAGGACGAGAATTATGCGCGTTACTGGAGTGGGAGTGAGACGCCAATATGGGTGCGAACGCCCGAGGGTTAAACCCGTCATACCTCCTTAATTATGATAAATATGGAAAAAAAGTGATAAGAAATTAAATATGCATTTCCTCTTACAGAGAAAATTCTGCTAAATACTTTTTGCCGTATCTCTTACCGTTTTTGAAATAGAGCGTTGTAAACAATTCAATTGTTAATAACAAAAAAACTGCTCGGTCAATTTAAACCAAAAACTAATTCGATCTAAGTTCCATGAAGACGCTCCGAATAAGACCTCGATGACCCAGATCGTTCGACCCGTTCGTGAGACATCGTTAACGGAAAATTCCGATTCCACACCTACAAACACACACAGATATTTGTTCGGAATTCGACGGGAAGAATTTTGGTGTACTTAAAACCCTCGTTACGAATCGAAATAAACAAAATCGATTTCGGGGTCATGAGAATAACTTCCCGAAGAATCGGGAAGTTAAAAATGTCGAATGAATGTTGCAGCTTCCGTCGAAAATACATAATTCTATCGGATAATTTTTCCCGTAACTGTCACTATTCAGGAAATATGGTCCGTTGAAGCTGGAAGAATGAAATAGAAAACGTTGGGAAGTTGTTGATGCTGTTTCACGGGTCAAAACCGCATCTAATTAATCCGACTGTGCATCTGACTACTCAGTAGTTTTTTTTGCAATTAAGGTGAATTCACGGGGGCAAATCGGAAGTACCCGATAACCAAGTTGATGGTAATTTTTATTTCCCTCACCATTTAGCTACATAGTAGCTCAAAAAGTCTTCAGTGGGTGGAAATCATTATGTTACATTTATTGTGGCCGGGAGGGGATTATTCTACGGCTGAGTTCCCTGTAAAATCCAGAAGGATTTATTAGTCCTAATGTCCAACAAGTGTCTAAAACAAAATTTCAGTTTGGCTCGCTAAACCTTTCGCCCAATTCACAGTGGGACCAGTGGAACTGATCGCGAAATTCATGGTTACTAATTGACGTATCATCAACGAAACTAACATATAGCGAATGGGAGGGGTATGCGTATCAATTACATTGAATTATGTAAGAACAAGCATGAATAATACAATTCAAAATAATTGGACCATGAACAGTTCATTGTTACAATGTGCATTGTATAATTCACCTAATATCAATCAATTTTCGAACACGATAGGGCTTCAATTATCGGTACATTTGGGCCTTCATAAATGCGCTATATATAGAACAGGTGTTCAACTTAATGTAGTGCTAATGATTTCTTTATTTTGTAAGTAGGGAATACATTTTTCGAAAAGCTAACACATTGTTTAAGAAATTATAAAGTTCTACTTCATAAATTATCGTGCGCATCATGTTGAAACTCATTGTGGAGGGGTTTTAATCGTTAGATGTTCAATAACTGGGACACTGACGGTAACACGCGACATATGTGCTCTATTAACTCCTCACGTACATGGAAAGATAATGCAAAAGTTAATCTACTCACTTGGTTAGGTCTAAGTTCAACGAGATAGGAATTTGGCGGTAAATCAGTAAAAATCCGTGTTCTGTCTGGATATGAAAATCTAACTTCCGCCAAATTTCGGGCGGCCATTTTTAAAAATTTAAGATAGCGGTCAATTCAAAAATTTTAATATATTTTATATTGAATTACATATATAGATTCTTGTTTTACTATACAAGGTCTTATCACAATGACTTATCTTAACACAACCTTATCGCTCCTCCACCTCAGTGTTTCTAATAATTTCAAATTTTCCCGCCACATTAATATTGCCCTTCACCACCATCTTTTGGCCTCCCGCGCAACCCGCCAAACGATATATTTCGAGTTCGATATTTCTGTTGAACTCGACTCTGCGCTTGTCAATCCCCCGTAATTTCTCATTCCCCATTTGTGATTCCGTGTGTGTGTTTGTCAACTCGTTCGGCGCGCACCCGCGCAACAGGTGATGCGCCGTGCAATTTACTGCATGAAGGTACAACGGTTTGGTTGGAAAAACGAAAATTAAACACTCATTGGAAATAAATAAAGAGAGAATTGTGTGTCCTTGGTGCTGTGTGAAACGTTTTTCCCCAGTGACGTTTACCCTACCCTTTTTTTCACCTTTTCTCTTTCACTGGAAATTCGTCATCTCCAGCGCAAGACTGAGTTCAGTGACAAAGGGACTAGCCCGTGACGAACACTCGTTTACTGCCACTGGATTATTAAAAAAATAAGTGATTGTTACTGTGATTACCGGTAAAACGAGGAGTACAGCGAATTGTGAAAACAGGTGTTTTTTTTTTTTTGAAATATGCCAAAGGAAAAATTCGGCGCTGAAGGTAAATAAAATTCACGGATTTTTGCATAAACAAATTATCGTGTGATTTTCGTGATTCATTGGGGAATAGTCTGGAAATTTTGTATGTGTAATACAAACCTGTTATTTCCAGTTTTTTTTTTAAGCCGGATATGCTGTTTGACAAGTAGTTTTATGGCAGAATTTTATTGAGATTTTTTCGTACGGAATGTTCTTTGAGACTGAAAAAATTCGGTTGAAGCGAATCATTTTTTACGTAAATGCTTTATGTAATTGTTTATTGGCCTGTGCAAAAGATTTGCAAAGATTTCTTACATTTTAATTCCAGTTGAAGATAGATAGAACTCCATGGTTCAATCCTTTGATCCTGAAGTGAAAGTACTGGGATAACAATTTTTATCCGGATACTAAATGCCTTTTATGGAGTACATAGACGGATTTTGTTTATGCAAACTTAATGAAATATATTACACTAACATTACATATGTCTTTGCGTATGTGAAAAAATTGGAATGGAACATATATACATTCGTATGTCATTATTGGTACAAGCGCGAATGCGCGCGTCGCGCGCTGAATTACAATTTGATATTTGAAGTAACAATATATTTTCCGAACTTGAAGATCCTGTTAATCGTTGACTCCGAAAAAAGGGAGCTTTTTCATTTTCCAATTTGGTGCAAGCATCTTCTGTTTTTTATGTAATTATCGCGTACATATAAAATTGGTCGACACTGGACACAATATGTAAAACACTTGAAACTTAATATATTAACAGAACGTCAAAAAATATTCTGTGTATATGATTTTTAATAACTACATAAGTTATGACAAATGAACAATTGTCAAACTTTTGAAAACTAAACCCGAATCGATATCCCAAATATCGATGTTTATCTATGCAAAGGCGATTCCCAACCAACTTCACGATGTTATCTGATTAATCTGATCAAGCAATAAATGAATGACGATTGAAAAATAAATCGTGTCACGATTTTCGAGATATTTCGACTGTAACGATGTTCATTTATGCGCATGCGCTTTCTTGAATAGGATGGTCTATGAGGCATATTTTGTGTGGCATAGTATATATATATATAGAGGGCACTAGATCATTTGAAAATATATTGATTGATCATGGGATTAAGGTATAGGTCGGAATAGCGGAAATTATTCCAATGAATGATTTGTCATCTTTTGAGAAATATGCAATTCGATTTCTCCAATTACAAGAAAACCCTCCACGGTCAGATATTTGAATTGGCGAGATTGGCCGCGCACTTCCTCTTTCCGCCGCACTGACTTGTGTCGCGTCGGTCTCGGTCTTACGCGTTTCGATAATTGCGATATATAGCGATATTTCCTTTGGTCTCTCCTTTCTACTGTAGGGGTAAAAATTTATCCGCATCAATCCCTCATGGAAATTATGATCTCGCCGAGTATATTGCGACATTCCGTCAATGCTGAACCATCTCTGTGCGAATGGGGAACAATTTTTTTTTAATTTTTTTTTCGAAATCATCAATTGTACATATATTTTTTATTTTTATTTTTTTATTGTCTATGATGACTAAAAATACCAGTAAACAATTTTTTCGTTGTTTTTCTTTTGAATGCTGCACAGTGAAAATGTTTTTCTGAAACAGCTGTGACGTGACGAGAGTGCCTGAGCCCGCGACACCCAATCAGAGGCTGTCCAATAGAAAGTATAGAAACGTGTGACCCTTGTGACGTCACGAACGACAATTCGTGAAATTGACGGTTTTGCTATTGTTAGAGCGCAATCATTAGATAGAGCGTAACTTCCGACACAGTATATATATAAAATTCAAATCCAATAAATTTTGGGGTTAAATAACTAAAAATTTATTTGCAAAAGTTGACGCCAAACGCTTTTTATATCTCAATATATGTTTCTCCATTATTAATTATTAATTAGATCCAAACATGCGGTGAACTTTATAAACGATCCTAATCAACTTCTCAAAAGGCGAAATGTGAGATAAAAGTGTTACGTATTTTTTGCATAAACAAAAAGAAATTCTAAACAAAATGACATGATGCAAATCCCTTCATCTTGGAGTGAGTCCATAAAATCTCATTTTCCCAATTAGAGAAGGTTATTTGATCCAACGACACATGTTATCAACTATAAACCATGTAAATCACTCGTTTATTGAGCCCCATAAACATTAGTTCACAAAGATTTCTTTTGCTGTATTGAATGCACAGTGGAAAACCCATGTGCGCTTTTCGGTATAAACTGACGATTTTTCTTTTTTGTCTCTTTGATATGCGTGCAAATGCAGTTCCGCCATAATTGCATGCTTTTGTACGTTTGTAACCGCCGCGGCGCCATGTTTTCGCCATCATTGCTAACACATGTATCGAAAATGTACGCGCAATTTTTTTCGGCAGACATAATCACGTAAATAGCCGATTTTTGGCTATTTCTGTACATTGAGTTATCAAAAATGTGTTCGAATTATTTTTTCGTTGGACAGCAAAATTTTTTCTTGACAATTGCAAGTGTGCAACGGATCATGAAGTTTCCTTTTCTCAATACATAAAATTGTCGGTCTCTTAACCCTGTTGCTCGCGCGTATAGGGAATCGCCGCCCCGTGTTTTTCGATTGAATTTTTTTCTTATTAATTATTATTATTATTTTTTAATTCGATTTTTATTTTTGTGGATTTTTCATTGATGGAGTTTGTCGGTAAAAATAAAACCGAGAAGGCGAAAAAAATTAATTGCATGTTAATAACTCGTGGTAACCGTTGTTAATGGAGCCATTGACTTTATGAGGACCTTGGAAAGCAGATTCACCAATGTCGATTGGAAAATTATTTGTTCGACACGGATAGGGTCACACCCGCTTCAACCCGTTCATTTCATTTGAGGTGTGGGTGAAATGCATGTCCGGGGAGAAACGTATGGGGGAGAAACGGTGGACAGAGGTGATAACAATCATTGATGAATGGTTGATGGAGATAATCATTATTCATTGAGAAATGGTTTTACGGGCTATCATGACAAAATGGGGATGAATTAATGCGGCACGTGTAATGAATGATGTAATAAATTCTTGTGATGATTGGAGTCAATGATTCTGGAGTTTGTGTAGTAGTTCACGGGGAAGCTTCAAGTAGTTTCGTGTGACAAATAAATTGGGACTGAGACTGTTCTATAAAATGCCTTCTATAAAATGAGAGCGTTATTCCGGGCGTAGCGGTTTCTGGAGGTTTACCCTGTGCTTAGAAATACGATGGCCTCAACAGCAAAAGCCCAGTCCAGTACTCCCTTTCGAAGCAATCCCCGGGAGCCGCTATCGTAGGCAGTCGAAGATAGCGGGCCGAAATAAACACACACACACACACAATGAACATATCAGGATGAAGTCAAATGCGACTTAATATCCGAAATTACAATAACGTATTCTATCGACAAGTTGAAAAGGGAAAAAGAAAATTCCACAAATGCTAAACGCTTCATCGTGTATCTCAGCGCTGCCGTATAACTCGATAAACTCATCAATTTTTTTATCGTAAAAGTTTATATGGATACTCTACAATCAAGATTTTTTTTCCATCTACCGTAAAAAAAGTTTTATTTGATAGTTAATCAGGAAGCCTTGAGGGTCGATGATGAGCATTACTCTAGTCTTTCAACTGAAATTCAAGAGTTTCTTTGAAACTTTAATTCAAGAAATTATGTGAGCCTCAATGAAACCATCTCCGTACCCCTCTGTCTCTAATAAAATTGAGGCTCACTCGGGACTAATATAAAGATGACGTTAGCTGGCCCTCGCAAGTCCTTGGCATAGCAAGCAATTAAATCATGCGATTTTATGATGTCAATTTAATGGAAGCCAATCGTTTCGTGGGTACGAATCGACAGACGGCAAGTTCGCTGTATTTCTCAGTTCTTTTTCATGCAGCAAAAATTATTGAATGGAAAGAGAATTTTAGTCTGTGATACATGAATTTTGACTTGTGTGTGTGCTGGAGCAATCTAGCGTATGCCGATGACCTTGCATTGACAGCCTCCAGGGAAGTGTGTGTGTGTGTAACGGTGTATATAATTTGTTTAAAACTGTCATTCTAAAACGTTCGATCGGAATTCTGGATCGGAAACAAACTAATCTATGTTTGAACTAATAAAAAAATAAAAAATAGTTCAAAATTCAAAATAGTTCAGAAGAAAATTCAATGGGAAATTATAAAAAATCTGTATGCGTGGTCCAAATCCACGCCAATTCCAAATAAGTAAAAATATTTCTGAATATTCGCCGAACAGGCAGAAGCTTGATTTTAATTCAGTGTGCTTCAGTTTTAAGACATTGCAATGTGGCACTGCATGTGTAATAAAATTGAGGCTTAGTTGCCACTCATATAAAGATGACATTAGCTGGCCCTCGCAAAGTCCTTGATAGGCAATTAAATAATGCGACTGTGTGATGTCAATTTGATGAAAGTGAACAGTTTTGTGGGTACATGTGTGTACGGTCGTTTCCATTCGGTGCGGATCTCATTCGAATCGTCAAGTGGGCACGGCCGGCAACCACCACTTCGATACCCAGAAACCCGTTTCACAGTTTTACTCGTGTGTGGGTGCACCATTGCAGAAATGGGAGAAAAAAGGATGGATAATGAAAAATGTCAAAATGCCCACGCTGTTTACGTATTTGGGTTGTAACGATTGGCTGCGGTTACTCTGGGAATTGAGGATAGTGGAGAGTGGGGCAAAATGAAGCGTTTTTTTTTCTCGTTAATACACGCAGAAATATAAAGCAGTATTTGTAATATGCAAATCGTTATTTATGATTTTGAAAACATAATTTACGATTTATGATTAGAAATACGTACAAATCTTTTAAATTTTTCCAAATTTCAAATATTATCAAAATTGCGAAAATTTCATGTATTCAAAAAATTTCAAGAATTTTGAAAATTTCCAAAACTTGCGCACAAATTACACCGCATTTCTCTCACTATAATATTCCCTTCCTTTCCAACCAATTTAGGCCGTCGACATGTGCGGGGCAAATCGGTTCTATGCCCGTTGACACAGGCTCGTATCAGGGCAGCGTGTATGCTCAGCTGGGCACAAAGAATCCGTTTATGACTCGTAGATTTGTTTTCTCGCAAAAAAAAACATCCCAGGCTATTTTACTGGTTTTGAGGACTGCTGATGATGCCGATGATCTCGCAGTTTCTCTCCATCCGATTTGCCGTGCTTGCGCGGTGGAAGAAAAGTTTGATAAAAAATACCTTTCCATTTGATGAAACTCTAACATGGGTTCTTCTCATTTCCACATTCGCAGATGTAGGGAATTTTTGTATCACATTTCTTTTTCTCTCCGAGAATTTTGTCGCTCTTCGCCAATCTTACATAATTGTCTATTTTCTATGACTGCATGCTACGTTAAGATTATCAAAAATGCTTCGGAATTGATGAACGTTGGAAATGAATTTAGAACATGTATTTGTGTGTTCTGTTTCCTCCGCTCCTCGTCGTCCTTGTACTGCCCACGGTAGCCACTCTCCAGCATTTTTTCCGATAGGGCCTACTGGACACCCATCCATGTGCCTGGGGTCGACTCTCGCCATGTAGGTCATCGCATTTCTAAACACAGGGTAAACTTCCAGAAACTCCTGTGCTACGGTGGCAGGGGCGTATGATGGACCCCCCCCCCGCCCCTGCGACGGGTTAAGTTCCCACCCGGCCTTGCGGTTTCAATTAGTGGGTACTCATACGGACCATTCCTGCTCACGAACCTAGGACCGTTAACGTAATAGGGAGACACTTTCTGTCCCAGGTGGGGAATTCGAAGCTTGAACGATGAGATCAATCTATGTATGAGCCTAGATCAGACTAAGTTTAGTTATATCAAAGATATCCAAGTTTTGTCGGCCCAGCTTGTGCCAAGCTCGGCGCAATCTTAGCGTCCCTAGCGTTGGTCCACAGGCAGAATCCAATCTACGTCCAATATTGGATACATACATACATCCAAGCTTACTAGAATCATCCAAACCCAAGCTTCAGAAACCATGTTGTGCTAAGCTTGGTCCGAACTCAGCTCTGTTAGCCTTGAATCCCGTATTGCTCATACCATCTAAACTCAAGCTTGGAAACGAATGTTCAACTAAGCTTGGTCCAGCCTCATTGTTCCTATCTTCGAAGTTTGAATCAAGATAAATTTTGTAGCTTGGACCAAGATGAATTTCCATGCTTCGATCATGACAAACTTTGGAACTTGGATTGGTGTTACATTCGCATGTTCTGCACAGATTGACCGAGGCTTCAAAACACAGCTTGGCGAAGCTTAGTCAAGCCTCGTCCAAGCTTTGATCAAGCTTCATCGCATGGTCAATTCCCAGCTGGTTTGTGTGTGCATGTGTGTGTGCAGAATCATGAATTTTCCTAAACGACTTTCGAAAATTGCAACTTTTAACCTTCCATAACAATCAGAATAACAAATCTAATTTTCATGTGGCCTCAATGGGTTTTACCATCCCCAGTTATCAAAATTTTCACTTCGTGTGATGACACCAATGATCATGCAGTTTCTCTTTGTCCGATTTGGCTTGGTTAGTTGAGCTCGAGATGGCGGAAATCTGATAATTCTGATAGCGCATTTTGTAATTCTTTAGGTAAATTCATGAGTTTTTACGAGGGAAAAGCGGACGGAATTAACGAGGTGGTGATGTAGTTCGTTAATTCTTTTGTTGGGAAGTTTCAAGTCCCCATTCGTTTCGTTCATTTATCATCCCATGTATTATCAGGGGCATTTACTAAAATTAATCATGGGGATTTGCGGGAGAATAATAATTAAGCTCTTTTCTCTTGATGCGTGACTTTTTAATTTCTAATTCCCACAGTTACAATTATCGAGATATTTTCACTAGGCACATTTTTGGGTGATTATTCAAGTTTTTTGCTCTTCAAGCATTTTGCGTACTTGCCAGCCACTTCACATTCGTTGTCAGTAGTTTCAGCTGTTGAATAAATAAAATACTTTATTAGATATTTTTTATGACGGAGGAGGAAGCTTATAGAGAAGCAAAGAATTGATGATAATTATATCAAAATAATGGGTTTCATCAACTCAACTCTTTTGAGCTCACGGGGAATTTTCATTCGCGGTTACTCGCATGATGAGCGACGCGCCGCCACATGTACTTTTCAATTTTGTGAAGGTTTTTTTTCAAAGTGTAGCCAATTCGACTTTTTTGAGCTGACTTGGTATTTCCATCCACGTGTACTCGCATGATGAGCGGCGCGCCGCCGCATGTAATTCTCAATTTTGTGAAGTTTTTTTTTAAGTCTAGTCTACTCAACTTATTTGAGCTTACGGGCCATTTCCATCGGCGGTTACTCGCATGATGAGCGGCGCGCCGCCGTATGTAATTTTCAATTTTGTGAAATTTTTGTTCAGTGTAACCTTAAGCGGGAAGCTAGGACGTAAGAAGTAGGAAACCTTTTGGTTTGGGGATGTACATTTTTCGAGTACCCTCAAACTCAAATTACTTTGAAAATTAAGGTCGTTCTGGGGGAAATAATTCAACTGCTTTCTCATTCATGAGAAATTAAAAAACAAATAATAATATCGAAATTTCCCCCTGTCGCTTATTACCGAGATAAGTTGCTGTTTGAAAAAGTATGGAAGTAGCATTATCCAGTATGGCATTATAAGACAAACAGTTTGGGGATTTACTCCCTACTTACATTCAGCTTGGCACGATTTCATTATCTCCACAATTTCCTTGGCTTCCGCTTTATGTTCAGCGTCCACTTCAGATAGCATTCCCTCGAGTGCCTTAAAGTCCATTTTCCCATCGTTCATCTGGAGAAAATAAAATTCAATTGAGTTTTTCAAAGTTTTTAAAAGGCCAAAGCTGTGGGAGCTGTTTAGTAGGCCTAATGTTGAGGATTTTTTAAAACTAAGGAATTCTGAGACACCTCCAATTCGGAAGCAGTACTATTTACTTTTTTTTCATTCTCTTCAAACCCCTTGGGGTTCTTACTATTTGTTCCCAGTATATCGCCCTCTCAGCGGCGGCAATGGAAGCCGGCTTTTTCGACTGGAGTGTCTTCTAGGGGTTCCAATTGGATAGTATAAACGCGCACGGGGCCAAAAATCCGATTTAAAAAAATTTAAGTTTGTCTCCCCATAAGGTCCCAATGTTAAATTTGGCCAAAATCGAAAAAAAATAATTTGACTTTTTCGACCCAAATTCGGCGGGACAAACAAAGTATACCATAATACCACGACCGTCATCATGGTATATGGTATGGGGCCTAGTTTCATTTCATAAATACCATGATAATGGTATGGTTGGCAACTCCAAGCGTCTTTGCTTGGAATTCGAGGGAAACCATAGAAAATCCTAAATTGTATCGTGGTCTCTTTTACAAGACTCCAGTTTGGTGGTGCGACCATCGAAGCAAATCAAAGTCCGAAACGAAAATTCAAATTCGGCGATCAGGGGGACTTGACCCGCTTTCCCTCAACGCCGAGCTTTTATATTCTCACAACTGGCGGGTAATAACGGAGTATTTTTGTTTTCTTCCACGGTTCAGTCATTGAAGTTTTTTAAACAAAAAACGTTCAGGAATTCCGTCGTTTGACAGTAGTTTTTTAGATTTCTCAAATTGCGAATTTTGCGTAGGTTTTCTTTACTTACTATACCACTGTGGGCCATAACACAAGCTTGAAAGCAGCGGATTTCTTCGTTATCAGCGAACTCATCTGCTTCCATGAGGCGAGCACTGTCTGCATAATGAATAATTTGAAAATATGTTAACAATTGTAAGGCACATAGTCAATCTGGTGGTGAAGATGGTGTTGGTCATGAATCAACAAATTACATAGTATCCAGACACACCCACCCACGCACTCACCCACCCACCCGCCCAACCCTCCACCGACACCCACCCATCCGTCCATACCTACCCACCTACCCGCCCACTCCCACACTTACCCACCCACCCACTCCCAGACAAACACCTCCGCCCACACTTACCCACCCACCCTCCCACACCTACTCACCCATCTGCCCACACCTACCCACCCACCTGCCCACACCTAACCACAACCACCCGCCCACACACACACACACGTGCATAAAGCACGGATCGGGATGATGGCAATCACTAAGGAAAGTGACATTCCAGAAATTGCCCTATATGGGGAAACTAAAAATATATAAATCGTTTTTCCTATACAAACCATCACTGAGTTTGTCAATGCACGCATCTATGCTCTCCTTCAATGCCTTTATGAGTGGACATTCTTTATCGGGTGGACCACCTGCCTGAAATTATATTACTTGATAAAAACTTACCGGCCATCGGAGAATTGGCAATGGCATTGAATGTGTGGGGAATGTAATTCATTATCAATTCTATAGCAGTACAATGATCAACTCTGAGATTTTATTTGCCATCTGAACATCTCATTTGAAATGTTGAAGAGGTTCGGGCAGTCGCATAAAAGTACTCAATGACATGTCCGGTTCTGCTGAATCACTTTTGTGATTTCAGTAGATCCGTTTTTTGATAAGTGTTTCAGGAGGGGGAGTGAATGTTTCTTGGCAATGTTTCTGATATTTCTTACAATTATCGAAAGCTCTGGATGAGAATTTCCATAGAAAATTGTCCATTTTTCTGCTATTTCAAATTTCTGCTAGTTCCAAATAAAAACTAAATATATCTCTCATTTTATATTTTAAGGTATGTGCAATCTCACTTTCAAAAAGTTGAAAAATAATTATTCATTTTTAGCAATAAAAATTTGAACACTGCTACCTCGACAAACAAGTGTTCCAATTTAAAAAATAAAAAAAAAATGACAAAAAAATTGAATTGCCAACTTTGCATTTTATGTACGCAACAGTTTGGCGGAATTGAATATTGTTTTCCCAATAATTAGTCATAAAATTCGTTTTTTCTCCCTGGCTCACGACGAACAAATCACCCCCCCCCCCTCCCCCGCCCCCTACAATGTAACGGTAATCGATAAACTGAAGAAACTTTCAACTCACAACGACAGCGAAAGCCCCAACAAGAGCAACGAAAAAAAGTCCACTCTTCATGCTGAATGAATATTAAACAATGCGTCTGCAACACCACAGCAGGTAGTTATTATTTGAATTGACTAGTGTTGGCTTAAACAATTCATATTTATACTGAAAACAACACCCGGCAGATGACAATTTAAGTTTTTCCGCGCCATCCCGTGTTGTTTCTAGCACGACAGGAAACACTTCCTTGATAATTTCGTGCGATAACATAGTTACGTTAGTGTCAGCTCTTTCGGTATATGTTCTACGTCAATAGCGCCTAGTTGCAGTGACTATAGTCAAGTAAATGAAGAAAAAAAAGAAGGAAATCGGAAGAAGTCGGACAAGTGGATGAGACCGGAAGTTCCAGAACTTGATAATATTTTCGTATTTTTGAATAAAAAAAAATGGATTTGCCTATCCGGGTCCGTCCTAAATTTGGGAAACTGGCACGTGTTAGGCCGGCTTGGAACGTTGGGCCAAGCTAGGACAGGGACTGGCTTGGACATTCAGACTGGGCCAAGCTTGGCGCTTGGCCTGGCCCGAGCATGGCATTTTGGATTTGGCCATAATTGATTCCAAGACTGGATGAAGCTTGAAATGTTGATCTAGAATGTATGTTTTTGAAATTTGAGTAGTGACATTCGAATCTTTTCTATATTTAGAGTTTTGAAATTTCCAATTTTGAAATTTGAATTTTTTTTGGAATTTGAATTCTATGAAATTTTAGATTTGAGACTAACATTTGCCCTGGTACAAGGTTTTCCTTTCATATGTGGTGTATATTTATATATATTGATGGATATTTACTCTTAGGTGAGACTTTTTTTGAGTTGACTGGAGATTTTGGAGCTTAACTTTGAGAGGTCAGACGTTTCTGGCAGACAGAAAAAGAGCAAAAATTCATTGAAGGAAACTTCCGAATGATAAACTTCGGAGGAGGGAAGGACCCGTTTTGTCTATGCACACCGCTGGTAAGGGATTAGGGTATTTCGCCCGGCATTGTAACTGGGGTGGCACATGGCGGGAGGGGAAAGGAGGGGGGCGGGGAGTAGAAAACGCGTCGTGTGTTCTAATCTTTGAACAAAAAAAAAGTGACTGATTCCTCGTAGTTTTTTCTTGTTTTGTTTACTATTCTTTATTACGATATTAAATTTTTCCCTTCAAATTTTGTAACATTACATTAACAATTAAATTTTGCACATCTTATCGAATAATGAATTTAAACATAAAATAAATGATGAATCACTCAACGAATGGTGTCTGTTCTTTACGATTACAGTTGATTCGTTCTGTATATACATAAAAAGTTGTTCGTTATTGTTGCTTCTGGACATCTGGTGAACCCGTTGGTTCAAGGGAAAAAGCAGACCTGAAATTTAGTACATAACATTAGAATTTCGCGGTTTAGTAATCGATAGTGTAGTCAGGTTATGCAGTGTCAAATTAATAGCGGATAATACCTCTTTATCGGTGTCATAGGCACACTTAATAAACTGCCAATTGGCTTCGCAACTCTCTGTACTCGTTACTGTAAAATACAACGTTAGTTATTTCTACAACATTAGAAATGAAGAATGGGATCCTTTGGAATACCACCCCCCCCCCCTCCCGCTTGACGTAGAAAAAAAATTGTGGTCACACATACTTGCAGGAGTGCACATGTTGAGGACATTTTTCAATTTCGCCGTTGCGTCATCAGCAGGTAACATCATATCCATCTGTTTGATCATATTCTCCACGTTTGGCAGTCCCTCTTTCGTAAGCTGATAACAATGTCGATCAAAGTATTGAATTAGATTTTTTATATAGTCGAAATATATTTGAGGGGAGAGTAATTTAAGGGGAGAGTTTTGCAATTCGCTCGATATTTGTGTAAGATTCATTACATGGCCAAATTCTAACGAAGATATTGAATCTGTCGAGAAGTATTCAATTCACATCGAGTCGTTGGTACTCTTTTTTTGTATCTTTAACACCTTCGATCCATTATGGATATGTGGGCTTGTGGACCATACGCTCCACCGCATTCGCATGACAAGACACAGGAAACCACAGAAAACCTATGTCGGTAGAGGGGGCTACTCTATGAGCATCCTCCCGCTCATCAGACAATTCGAGAATATCTCGCCCTGTCGGAGATTTGAACTAGGAACACAAGCGGCAGCGATAGGACTGCGCGCTGAGACCACTCGGCCATTCTAATATCAGTAGACATTAGAGCACTAATGTCTTGAACTAAATTAAACTAGATTGTGCAAAATTTGGAAAGAACTTACGACTTTAATCATCTTCAGCAAACATGCGTAGTAACACCTTAATTCAGGGGTGTCCGGCATTGGACCCGTCTTTGGCGCATCTACCAATTCTGCAATGTAATTCAAGTTGTTTAGGACTGCCTCAATTCTAATGAGCAGTCTGATGATTCGCGATGAGTTCTTAGAATGTATTACCTGGACTTACGCCGGTTTTTCCTATGCATGACTTCCTCATTGGCGTAAGCATATTTGTGACTTGTGCTATCGTCATTTTCTGGCAAAAATAAATCACATTCATTAGGTTATCTCTTATTTTTTGGGAATATAGTGGTATGAAAAATACAAAAATCTCAATAGACCATTTTTGGGTCAGACAAAATATTTAATTAGCGGAAAACCTCTCATTAAATTAACATTTGAATTTCAAAATTTGGCGATCGAATGGACAAATCGTCCAAAAAATCGTTCTAAATTAAAATTCATGGACATTTTCTGAAGACTTATCAAATTGCAAAAGAAAGCTGAAAGGAAGGCTGAAATTATGTTTTTTTGCAGTTGATATTGACATCGTGAATTACGTTTTTTCCTAAATCGCGATTTAAATTTTCATTTTTTTTTCCGCATTCATAATTATAATTTTAACGATAAACAAATACTTACAGCCTCACCATTTTCAAAATGGCTTTGAATAAAAAAAAATATTGTCAATCCAAGAACGATATCACTTCTCATTCTGGAATTTTCCAGCAATAGAACGTTTACTGTTGTAAAAACACTGAGCCTGACGGGTATATCCTACGTAAAACTGGGATACCAGTGAAAACATACGCTTATATACTCCATTTAATTTGACGGAAATGTCGGTGAACATCCCACCAAAATTACAGGTGCTGTCGATGAACAAATGGCGTTTCTGACTTGGAATTCGATAGACGTAACGAATTTTTGTAAATTACCCAGTTACGTAATGGTAAACATTCAGTCAATGATTGATAATTATCCAGACCCACAACTAAAAGACAGAGTCTTACGGAAAATTAACGAGTCGCCACAATTTTAGTTTTCTATTGAAGCAACTGATAATCTATACATTTGCAAAATTCTATTTGACGATGCTAGGTTTGTTTTTTCTTCGGAAAGAAAATTTCCCCTCTCTAAAATTGAGTCATACAATTTATTATTGTTCGGGGATATTTATCGTCCATTAGGAATTCTGGTTCAAAACAGTTCAATGATAGCTGCTCATTTTCAATTATGAAATCGCTATACAAAGCTCGCGCCACAAAATAATTTTTTTTTTTGGAAAATAAATTTTTTCTAGTGAGGAAAACTGCAAGTTAATAATTTTATTTTCTGTTTTTTTTTCCTATCGAATATACAAAAGGACCATTTTTCAAAGCGCCTGAGACCACCGGTGGCGTCACGAAAGCGCCCCTACCCGCGACAGCCAATCACAGGCCGTCTTTAACACGACTTGAGCGGAAGCATCCAATAGAAAGTATAGAACAGCTAGCGCCACGCCTGTGATGGTCCAAACTCCGAAATTTCCCTTGGTTCAAACTTCGAAGATAGGAACATTGAGGTTGGACTAAGCTTAGTTGATCATTCGTCTCCAAGCTTGGGTTTAGGTGGTGCAACAATCCTGGACTTATATATGAATCCAATCTTGAGCAAAGTTTCACTGAAGCCGGTAAATTGAAACTAGGAAAAATATGCTTCAATCCAGCTTAGTTCAACCTTAGTTCAGAAGCTTGGGTTTAGATGGTATGAGCAATCCGGGATTCATGCTTGTTAAAGCTAAGATTCACAGCTAACAGAGCTGAGCTCGGACCAAGCTTAGCACAACATGGTTTCTGAAGCTTGGGTTTGGATGATTCCAGTAAGATTGGATGTACGTGTATTCAATATTGGACGTAGATTGGATTCTGCCTGTGGACCAACGCTAAGGACGTTAAGATTGAGCCAAGCTTGGCACAAGCTGGGCCAACAAAGCTTGGATATCTTTGATATAACTAAGCTTGGTTTGATCTAGGCTTATACACGGGATGAAGCTATGTCGAAGCTATCAAGTCCTAGCTTCCGCATTGAAGGTCGGACCAAGATTGATCTCATCGTTCAAGCTTCGAATTCCCCACCGGGTTGTAATGAATCTGTTAACGGGGTTATGTCATCATCCTAAACCCGCATATTTGTTCAAATTACCTTCAATCTGTCTTTTCTGGAATTTTCCTGCTGGGGATGTATTCGGAATCCTGTTGTGTGCTTCTCCATTTCCGGAACCCTTTAGACCCTTGACGTCTACCTTGGTGGTTGTAGATGTCTCTCAAGTAGCACGTACGTCGACGAACTGCCGCCATTTATAAGTTTCAAACCGTGCATAGTTTGCAGCATAGTAAGATATCCAGGGTTGAGTGTACTAGCAGCAATATATGATATACAAGCTACAATTACAATTTTTGCGCTGCTATACCGCACTTTTGGGGCTTTGCCGCGCTCCCACTTCTATTCGCGTAACCTCGCACTGTTAGTCGCGCTAGATATTGTTAGGGCTTTGTCGTCAGTTGGGTAACAGAAAAATCTGAGAAAATTTGAATTTGATACATGAAATATTTGGGATACATACAGAACAAAATCTATTTTTGGAATTTGAAAAAAATTAATTTTTCTCCGCCATTGACTGGGGCGCGCTGAAGGTCGCCGATCATGCTTGGGTGTCGAGTGAAGTTGGCAATGTTTCATATAGATATATGAATAACACGGCGGCGCGACCCTCATTATGCGAGCAGACTCGATCGATCGGAGTAATCACGAGTTACGATATTTTTGAAAGTGTACAGAAATCTACTAGCTGAAAAAAAATGGATTTTGTGAGAGTTCCATGAGGTGTCACCCCATAAGATTTAAATTATTCCTATATGTATTTTCCTGTATTTAGTCGAAAAATTGCGGATTACGTAATCGAGGTGCTTGATATCTACTTGAAATTCCTTTCAAATTTTTGCAATGATTTATTACGATATGACGATTACCCTATGAAAATCTTGTTTCATTAATTCAAGATATATTTTTTTGTATTTTTGGTGATTTGTCCCAATCACTGGCTTTTTTATCCTCACCATTACACTTGCTTCACTCCGTATTTACAGAAAAAAATTTAGCTCATCACATGGTCCAGATAATTTGGAATCTGTGTCTTCCTGTTCGGCTACATCGATCCACTCTTGAGAAATTTTTATCGAGCCCATGGCGCTTTCATGGGAAAAAGGCCAGCTGTAATGGAGTTTTGTACATTACATTAGGCCATTGCGTTTTACTAATCGACCGTTTAATTTTGGGCGGTAAAGTGAGAGAAAAAAAATTACCTCTTTATCTGCATCATAGATGCACGTAACGTACTGCCAATTTGATTCGCAAGGATCTGTACTCGTTACTGCAAAGTAAAATAATTGTTACTTGACTATTTTCTTTGGAAAATTGTTACATCACCCCGATTTTTTTTTTTTTTTTTAAGAAATATTTTATAAGAAAGAAATGTTCAGAAAATTTCCAATTTTGGGATTAACGAACCGCGAACATGAGCGGTTATAGTAAGTACCTGCAGGAGCGCATTGATTGACTAGTTCCTTCAATCTAGCGGTTGTAGCATCAGCATTTAACATCAAATCCATTTGTTTGAACATGTTTTCAGGGTTAGGCAGACCTTCCTTCGTTGTCTGATAACAAATATAATTGTACTTTTGAATAGGCTTTTTCAAAATTAAAAAAAATATTACAATCGTTTTATTTAAAACTATATAGGGCCTGAATTAAAAAATCGTACTGACTGAAAGAAAAATATATATGTTGAAGTAATTTTAGTCGCATAAATATATAACATTTCGCAACAAAGTATTATCATTTCTTCTGACATTTTGATGTTTTTGGGGAATAAATTGGAAGAATACGATATCCTTGTATGGAAAATATGAAGAATGCCAGAATGGTATATTATGCAATCACTCCAGAAAGAAAAATTACATTTTTCTGTGGCAGGCAAAATGAATTGATGGAATAATGATAAATCGACTTACCGCTTTCACCATTTTCAGTAAACACGAGTAGTAACATTTTAGTTCAGGAGCGTCCGGCATTGGACCAGTTTTTGGTGCATCAACCAATTCTGAAATAATATGATTGATATGATTGTTTAAGTAGTTCAGCTTGTGCAATGTACACAGATAGAAAAAATCTCTGACACGAAACATCGATTCTCTTGAGACAAGAGACTTGCTTTCGAATTCTCAAATCGGAGCGGCATTTGTACCTCATGCCGTCTAATATAATTCTTATGCTTTACGATGGTTAGATATTTGGGAATGAGTATGTTATATATCAGTTTATTGGATGTTTCTTTCTAAAATTATATTTTTGTTATTAACGTAAATTTTTACTTTTTTCTGTATAATCTTAGCACATGTCAATATATGATGTATTTATTGCCTAATGTAAAGTTCTAGTAACATTTGGAACTCATTCGAACATCCTCATGGGGAGGATTTCCCGCCAAGTTGGCGAATTTGGCTTTTGCAAAGAAAATCTCTTGTCTCAAGAGAATGGATTCTTCGTGTTAGAGATTGTTTCTATCAGTGTAGTAGTCATCTTCGTAGCTGAGTGAATTTTTTTTTTGGGAATTTCGAACGCATTCGGCGTCTCCCCGGACTGCAGCCTCGTAATTGCCGATAAACTTTGCCCCGCGCACTCACTAACGAAAAATGACGTTTGGTGATGAATTCCACTTTTGACGAATTGAAGTGCATCACATGGCTTTATATGGGGTCTATACCAACTTGGGCGACCCGCGAACCTTACCTCTTCAAATTTTGATGGCAATTTTTTCTGAGGTTCTACCATGAAAAAACAGTACGCTTCAATGTTTACAGGGTTTTGTTTTTAATCAGAGAAAATCTGTAGCAAAAATAGGCCCCGATTCAAAATTGTGAAGAAATTCACAAAAACTTAAAAAAATATACCAAATTTTTAGAAAATAAAAGAAACATGGAATTCTTATCCGGTAGATCATTTTGAGCAGCTTCACTCCACGCAGTTTGCCCATGCAAAGTGCCTTAGTGACAATAATTTTTGAAAATTATATAATTTTTTCTTCCCATTTGTTATTTTTTTCACAATTTTTCTACAAATTTGTATAAAACGAACTTTTGATATGATTTTACAATTTTGAGATACAAAAATTTTGTATTCCAGAAAAACTGAGTTGACTTCATGTACTATATTACCTGGACTAACTCCCGTTTTTCCTATGCACGTCTTCCTCATCGGCATCATCATATTTGTCACTTGCGGTATCGTCATTTTCTTTTTTACAAAAAAATAATTAGTTAAAGAACTTTTCAACTTTGTATTAAATTTAGTTTTAAGTAATTTTGAAAAAATAGTATTGCAATAATGTAATTGTGTTGTTTAATAGTTATGAAAATAAAAATTAATGAAATACAGAAAGAAAGAAATACTCACAGCCTCGGCATTTTGAAAAGTATTACAAATAAAAAAAAGTGCTGTCAATCCAAGGACAATCCCACTTTTCATGTTGGAGTTAGCCGAAAATTAATTCGTCCTGAAATTGGTTTGTCGTAAAACCTTCGAATCCCACAAGTATCCCTCGTCGAACGGCGAATCCAGTTAAGACATTCACTTATATAGCCCCTTTAATTTGACGGAAATGTCTGCGAACGTCCCATCGAAATTACATGTGCTTTCAACGAACAAATGGCATTTTTGATTCGGAAGACGTAACGAGTTTTCATAAATCACATCTGCATGTTGCGTAATCATAAACATTTCGTCAATCATTGGGAATTATCCAGGCTAATTGGAAGAGATCTAAAAAGGACTGCTAACGAGATTCAAGTAGTCCAGGTAATGTTAAATTTGAGCTGGTTAAAATCTAAACCATATTTCGCAACAACATTTTATGAAAGGAGGAATCAATGCGGATCTCCATGAATAGTATTTTCTTGTAAATAATTTGATAATTTTTATAACGCAGTATCTCAAAAATCATATCCAAATTTCCGACTCCAATGCCAGGCAGTTTTTATCCGCTCCATCAATCAATTAAAACATCATCATTCTTTTGTATTGCATTCATCCTTCGAAACGAATTAACTCTTGCATGCATGTCAACCCGAAATAATTGCATTAACATTATTCCTCACCATGTGGTCTGATTCGATTTGTCAATAAAAAAAAATCCATTATTTTAGTTTTGTCTAATTCATAGCACACGTGGAACGGAAGCCACTAATGCCCTCCACACCAGCTTGGACTGTCATTAAAATACGATTAAACATGACCACAAAACCACGTAGAGTATTTCAAAAAATGTGTAATTGACTTCCATCAATAAACATTCATGAGGCTGGTTCATTTATTACAAAAAACTTGTAGATGTGAAACATGGAAACACTAATTTTAACCTAAATTGATCCAAAACTGAATTATTGGAAATTTTCAAATACTCAGTCCTTTTAAATGGCTGAAAAGTTTTTTCAAAATTTTACAAAACTTTCCCAAATTAAAAAAAAAAAAATCAAATTTTCCAAACATTTCCAAAAATTTTCCAATTTCTTTAAAAATTGTTCCGATATTTTCAAAATTGTTGCACATTTTTTCCCACAGTTTTTTAACATTTTTGCAAACTTGTTCCAAAATGTTTCAAGATTTTTCCAATTTTTTCAAAAATTTTCTCAATTTTCTCAATTTTCTAAACCTTTCCAACATTTTTCAAAATTTATTGAAAATTTTTCAAATTTTTGCTACATGTTTTCCAAATTTTGTAAAATTTTTGAGAAATCGTTTCAAAAATTTGTTTGTTGAAGAATTTTCCAATTCTTTGCAAAAATTTTTTAAACGCGTCAGCTTATCTTGATATGTGCAACTTGTGCGCATCGCTTTTGCGTCGATGGCAGAGAAGGGCGATGGGTAAGCAGTGGAGTGTATCTATATATATTTGTCAAGGAAATTGCTTACCCCGAGAGCAATTTTTTCCGATCCCATGCGCCGCATTCGATGTTTCAGATCAAAAACTAATCTTCTTTCGAAAAATGATCTGTTTTGCGTATCAAATATTTCTTAAATTCTTGAAATCTTTCCAACTAGTTAAACATTTTTCAAAAGGTTTTCAGAAAAGCTTTTGGAAAATAGCAATCAGTCAAGATTTACAAGACGTAAAGTTTTTTTTGCCCTTTCAACTGCTTTGGGAATTATCAACAAATTGCTATCATCATTCTGCTGCGTTGTATCTCTTTATCATGTCATTAACTTCTTCATTACAGGGATGCTGAACGGACTGATTAATCAGCGCAACTGCTAATCCATTGTCGGCCAAAGAACGTGGGATGACTAACATGAGAGTCATCCGATAATGTCACAAGTTGGTAACAAGGATTGTCTTTCACAGAATCAGAAAAAGAGGGAATCGATCGGCAGCAATGCCTCGAGCTACTTGATTGTAAGTTTTCATCAGGGTTTTTTTTTGAATGCGGGGGGGCTTCATTATTTCCTGCAGTTTCTAAGCCAGCAGTTGTCTGGCCCTTGAAAATTAAAATGAAAATTGAGTGATAAAACGCGATGAGTCGCATCTAAGGTTTAGCTTTTTTTTAGCTAGCTCAATCATTCCTGAAGGGTGGGGGGGGGGGGGGGGGGGGGGGGGATTACTGGGACAGTTACATGAATGACATTTTTCATCTGTTGAAGATCGATTACATTTGTGGGAAAATCGACAAGAACGACAAAAAATCGACAGTATTTGTTAAGCCTACGCGTTTAGTAAAATTCGCTTTTGGCATCTTGAAGATACACTCTAAAAAAATTGGCAATTTCATGAATAGTTTCGATGGGAACTTTGGAAGGGTAATATTTCCTGGAATATCTAACTTTATCTAGAATTTTGAGCTCCGACAACGATGGAAAACTAAGCATACTATCCCACGTGCTGGATTGCCATCCGCGGCGTAACCGTGGATGGCAAGCACGTTGGTGAGGCTGATTAGTTTTGCGCGGTATTTTTGAGACAATTTTTTTTTACGGTTGGTAATCGAACATGTTCAGTCTTTTGGAGATCAAGTGCGGAACAGGCACTTTTCGCAACTGATGGTTGGAAATTTTTTTTCGCGGTTGACATTTTGCAGTCCGAGGCGAGGCCGACGGTATGACCTAAAAAACTGTGTTCAAACCGGGATCTTCGTAGTTGATAAAATTTCCTCTTCAAATTAGGATGTACAAGAGTAGCTCTAGACATTGAGTGTGGGCGAACAAACTGGAAATTATGCATGTAAAAATCCGGTACGTGCTAAGGTACTCTTTCGCTCAACATTTGAGCATATGTGTTAAAATCGCTTCCCACATTTTTCATAACAAGCAGGCTCCAATTTTGGGTCCAACTTGATTAGCATATATCTATATATATATCAAGATTTCAGGAATTTCGAATATTTGGAAAATTCAACGGTTTTCCAAATTAATTCTTCTCGTGGAATCCGAATATAAGATACCCGTTAAGAAGCTCTTTAGTCGTTACAGTTATCCAGTTTTTGTAATAAACATTTCGTACATTTTATTTTTAAAACAATTCTTTACTAACATCATTCGCCCGTGATTCGAATATCTAAATTCACCTCTTTACGTTTTGGCTTTTAATCTATTCGCGTCCCTTGGGGAGTTGGAATAAAAGATGCAATTAGAGAAACCTGAATAATCTCCATAATTTTCCGTTTCATTTGCGGAATTCTGGTAGTGGACCTTTTTGACATTCGTTCCAAGCCCTGGTATCAGAGGTCCTGAACGATCTGATTGTCAGCAACCTCTGCTTTTGATACTTTTACTAGATGCTTTTCAAATTCCCCCCTCCCCCCCCCCCCTCCCAGCACCTCAGCAAGTTCTTAGAGAAATGATGAAGCGAAATATTTTCTGTTTTCTTGACGAATAACTTAAGAGGACGGTACCTCAGAAAATTTCTTCTTTCTCAACGACAAAGTCTTTTGATCCAACTATCAAGCAGTCACTCGATCAATCAATCAATCAATCAATCAATCACTCACTCAGTCCACCAATCAATCAATCACGCAGTCAACCAATCAATCGACCATCAATCACTTATCCAGTCAATCAATCAATCAATCAATCACTCCGTCCACCAATCAATCAATCACACAGTCAACCAATCAATCGACCATCAATCAATTATCCAGTCAATCAATCAATCAATCAATCAGTCAATCAATCAATCAGCCCACCAATTAATCAATCAGGCGGTCAACCAATCAATTGACCATCAATCAATCAATCAATCAAATTATCACTTAAAATTTGTAGCATTGCAGTTCTAGTTACGATAGTATTGAACTTAGCGCTAAAATTATGCGCCTCTGATCTGACTGTCAGTAGCCTCTTCTGTTAGCATGTCTCCAAGGTACCCAAGCCATGGCAAAAAATTGACAACGTTCTAACGCCCTCAAAGTCAGTATGTATGGTGAAAATCTTTCCCAATCTTTTCAAATTAGTGTGATGGCTACCAATACAAAGTTAAGAAGCATCATGACATCAGCAACACGCAATCCAACTTGAAACCTCAACACTCCGAATTTTTTGATTTTTTTTTTTCATCAGGACCTGAAGATCTCTCTCTACCTGCATGAATCGGTTGTTATTACGAGGTCTAAATTCGTCTTGTTTCGTTAAATTTTAACCGCTCACTTCCCTCAGGGATGTGGAATGAAAGATGCAATTAGAGAAAACTGAATAATCTCCATAATTTTCCGTTACAGTTATTGAATTCCCTGGCGAGTGATTTGGACTGTATGCTGAACGAGCTCTGCAATAGTCCGTCAGATCGTTTCAAAAGGTGAGTTTACGTCCCTCGGAACGCATTATGTATACAGAGCGGTTAATTTAAACAGATAGGGTTGCGTGCGGTGGGTGGCTGGGTGGCGGCGGGGCAGTGGGGGGGGGGGGGGGTCCTTCTTTATAACCCAAGCGACAAACTATTGCACGAAACTCAACGACAGCTGGTGAGCGAACCATGGTTTCGAGTCACGCGCAAGTGCTCAATGATTACGCATAAATAAATTTTGTACTGGGGGGAGGGAATAACGTGTACGCCACGTGCCTGTAATTGCCTTTTTTTTTTTCTTTCATCGTATAAAATACGTAATAATTGTGAGGTAGGATATCAACGAGTGAAATTCACGCGTGTCCCCTTGTGGAAAAGCCACGAAAAATTCCTATCACGTTTTATTAAAATTCCAGCCCTTTGTGGGTACTCGGGGGTAATTCATTCGTGCAATTTGTCTCGTCCAGGATTTTGGGAGAATGGAATTTTTTTTGGGGAAAATACGAGGGGATCAGTGGAAAACAAATGTGGAATTAAATATCACTGGGTTTTTTGGGTGATGGAAAAAAATTGAAACGTGTTTTGGGGTTTTCAAAGTTCGCGGAGGGGACGTTATTGCTTTGGGACCGAAATTGAACATCAATTTTTTCGTCATTATTATCGATGTTTGATATTAGCCTGACACATTTTTGATAAGGGTTGTGTGTGTCTGTGTGTTCGTGTGCGGCTGATATTTTGGGCGGTGGCGGGTGAACGGAGCGAGCGAGTTAATTTTTTTGGGGGATTTTTTTTTTTCATTGGAGCTTCCGGTTCTTCTAGTCGTAAAGGAGTGTCGATTTTGAAAGACAATTTTCTCAATTTCTGAAAAAAAATTTGCTTCAACAATTTCAAGTTTTTAAGGGACGTGAGGACGGTTAGAGATGGGGCAAAAACTCTTTGATTTACCATGTTTCTTTCGCTCCCGTGAATCGAATTTTTGTCGCCTGGTATTGCTGAAGAGCTGAGACATACCAATCTTACCCAGGAAATGTATTTATCATGATACGTTGGGAACTAATGGAGCGGAGGACTCTTCAGTATCAAACGGAATCGGAAGTCTTCCTTGATCTCGGCATGCTGTGTTTACACAATCACTGATTTTCTTCCTCACGCAAACAACTCAATTTCATTTCATTTCATTTCAATCATGAAATGGCATTCAATTGCTGAGGGAAAAGTTTATTCCAGGAATTTTGTTTTCACGAATTCACAGAATTGCACAAATGTTTATTTGCGAAGGTTCTCCAGCGTTGGTTCGCGCCTGGAGAAAATAACACTTGTTAAGTGCGTAGGATGTTGATTGGAATTTTATGAGGTGCATGAAGTGGTATCGTTACGCATCGGTGTGCAACATTAAAATACATAAAAAAAAACCTAAATATTATGAAAAAAATTTTATACAAAATTCGATTTATCGATTAAAAACAAAAATTAACAAATTCAAAATTTCGAAAACAAAAAAAATATTAAATTTTTGGAAATTCAAAAAACTGGACTAGAAAAATGGGAAATTTTCCAAACCGCCTCTGCAGGGATATCCAAGGTTAAATTGTGAAAAAATCAATGTAAGTAAAAATTCCCAAGATCTACCCTGAAATGACTGATGGCCCCAAATGCCCGGACCGTGATTTTGCATTGGAGAAATGACATCACGCACTCCCTGAATATTTCCTCCATCTCCAATTTAAATTGAAAAAGGCGAAGAATCTCCAAGATCCTGAACATCCCCTTATAAATAATACCTGCGGTGCTCACAAAAAAATAGGTGGATAAACCTTGACTATTGACATTGGAATTTTCCGATGTTTTCTCATAACTTGCAAAATCAAAAATGTCCAAAATTTCAATTTTCGAAAACTTAAAAAAAAACTTCAACAAATTTCAAAAATTAAAAGCTGTCATAAAAATCAAAATTTTCCAATTCTCATAAATTTTAAGCCTTGTTCATTCAAAATATCCAATTAAAAAAAATATTTTACAACAATATTTTTTGTTAAAAAAAACCTAAATCGACTTATTGGCCAAATAAACAGCCAAATCCCAATTTCTCACCCCGAAAATCACCTCTCACTGTCCCCAATATTTCTCCACCTCCAATTTGAATTGAAAAAGGGCAAAGAATCTCGAAAATCCCCAAGCATTAATTCAAATCAATGTTCGGTGGGTGAATGGTACCTTTATAAATAATACCCAGGGCATTCATAAAAAATGGTGAAAAAAAAAAAAACGCCACGGCGCCCTGACAGAATACAATATCCCTCTCGAGGGATGAAAATATAAGGTTGTAGACGGCCCTCAATGGCCTACCCGCAATCATAAGAGCATGAAACGCTGAGGGAGAAATACCGTTTCCCCCATAACTCCCTAGAAACTTTAAGCGGGAGGGGGGAGGGGGGGGGGGTAGTGCCTTTCCATCCCCAAAGACACTGTTTCAACTTATCTCTGTGACGCTTCAACTGCTTTCAGAACCCATTGCCACATTCCCTTTTATTGTTGTCACGTTATCGTATGTGCAACAAAAAAAAGTCAAAGTAATGAAAGCATTTTTTTACAATGAATCATAAAAAAAAAAGTGATTTTACTCTCGCGTGATTGCACCTCACTCCTCCACTTTTGACAGAAAATAGGGGTAGCTTGTGATAGAGAGGGGTGAGGCGAGAGCCATCATTTTTCACTCCATCACGATTCTTTACCCACTATTTCGTGAGCAAATCCCATCCACATAATTTCTTCATTTTCGAACGAGGGAAAATTTCATTTTTCAGGTTTTATTGTTTTGCAATTGAGTCAGTGGATGTGTGGAATTTCTTTACGCAAAAGCATAGTGACAACTGTCATAGAGCATGTCTATCAAATTTTTTTTGTTTTATTTTATTTCTATCAAATAATTTTAAAGATTCCGTTTGCCAAATTTCTTTGAATCTTCTTTTTTGTTTTTATTTCTTTTAATCAAAGACGAGACAGAATTTCATTTTTCAGATTTCATTGCTTTGATATATAGAGTGAATGTAGGAATTCTTGAGAAGTTTGGGCACAAGGGAGACATTCGAGTACAATGTTTTAGAAGTAAAGTGGTTGATGGATTCAAAGTACGCTGTGCAAAAAAAAGCAAAAAGTGGAAATTCCATGGACAATGTAATTTGAGGAAGAGTGACGGTGAATTTAATTCAAGGGAAAGGACCCATGGAGTTTCAAGTTCAGCTGAAAATTCAAGTGAATTAATTAGTTTGAAAAGTGGAAATGAGATGGATATTTCGCACCTCACTTGAATTTTCAATTTAAATCATGAATATTTAATATCCAAGTCGATTGAATCTCCAATTAATTGGAAATTCGAGGAGAAAGTTTACAAATTGTCCCATTTTGTTATTAATTTTCTTTCATTCTGTTTTCCCCTGTATTTTTCCTTTTTTCATTGATGGGGAACTGTCGAGTGATTTTTTGATCGAATTTTCATTTCTCAATGAAATTAAATTTTTGGAAGAGTAACAAAATTAAATATTGAGAGTGGAATTTTCTGGCTCATCAATCAAAATCCGGAAAAAAAGCAATTGTGAATATTCCATTGAAACATAAAAATTGAAAAAACAAAAAAACAAAATACTGAAAAATAAAGCCACTGATCCAATTTTTTTTTTTTTAAACCAAATGTCTCCAACAACGCAGACTTTTAAAAATAAATAACCGTAAAATGTCCCAAATAATAAGATAATTCTTGCAATTTTTTCATCGTCAAAATTCATAATATGCAGATAAAAAAAATTGCCTGGCTGATCGTCAGCAATTTTATATCGGCGAAATAACGAACAAATTCTAGTTGAAAGAACCCAATGTTTCGCTCTCCAGGGAGGTCCACTCCAGGGGTTGTTTCATTTAAATCTTCCAATGGGCTAGTAATAAGTCAAGAAAATCAGCCAAAATATAATGTATTGATTTAACAAAAAGAAATTAATATCTATTAATTTAGTATTTATTAATTATAATCTGTATTTATCCATTAAAGAGCACATAGGTATTTTAATTATTAAGCAATATAATACGTGTATGATATTATTTGGTGCTTACAAGGTAGACTCCAGCACTCTTTCATGGGAGGCGGGGCTTCGGGGCATTGGGTAGTGTCCGGCTGCCTCCGAGTTTCTGGAGGTTTACCCAGTGCTTAGAAATACGATGGCGGAAGTCGGCCCCAGCGACACGGATGGGTGTCCAGTACCCCCTTTCGAGGAAAAACTAAAGATCGTGGGGAGTACAAGAGGGAGGGATGGAGGAAAGAAAACTCTTTAAGGGGGGAAAAAATTGTAGCTGTCGAAATCGTGAGATTAGGTACTTTGATAAAAAAGAAAAGAAAATTGCGCTTAAAGGGGACTGAATCGTTTGACAAATGAGTGTTATGTTGATACTAGTCAAATATGACAGGGCTCTCAGGTTCGACTAAACTAAACAATACTAGTGACAAAACGCTGGTAATCAAGGATTGAGATCCGGGCTCCCTAGTGACAGGGAGATAATAGGATAAATAAATTGGCCCTGATGAGGAGTGCATATAGCACTCAACACTTCGGCCTTTTCTACCAGGATTTTCTTGGTGTTCTTAGGGAAAGATTGAGAGTTTTTTAGCACGAGACCCCGTAGGGGCACGACGACTAAGAAGATTTTACACAAGTACAACGACAAGCGATGGCAATAAAATAATTTTCAAAGCATCTATTTTAATAATAATTTCAAAAGCAAAAGAAAAATTCAAAAATCTCAAAAATACTCTCAACATTTTATGTCAATAATGTCAATTGTCATTTGTTTTTTCTTTCAAAGTGTTAAAATGTGGACCATTTTGCATATTAATTTTTCGTTTTTACAATGTTGAAAGTTCAAACACTCTAAAAGAACGAAATTTCCAGAAAATATCACCATCTTACCTTAATACCAGCATTGCTTCATACTGCGCACCCCAATGTCCTCGTTTCCCCCGCATTTTCAAAATTACAAAAAATACTTTATCACTCAATCATACAAAAAATACTGTTTTATTATTCACCTGAGTAACACCGTTGTGCGGGGTGGCGGTGCGAAAAACTCGAAAACCACATGAATTTTCCCAGGGCCAAGAAAGAAAAACCGCAAATTTATGTGATAGACTCCCGCCATTTCACACAAAATAGGAAGGGCTTTTGTCATTCTTATTTTGTGTACTTTTTTTTTTTTTCATTTCACAGAGATGAAATTCGTCCCTCTCTCCTCCCTGCTATTAAGCGAAACGGTATATGCCTCCTTGTGTTGTAGTTGCCCTCGAGAGACTGCCAGCCGACAAAATATGAGCTCTAAATATAGAAAGGACAAGAATTTTCGTTGACTCGTATACACCATGAAGAACACGACCCCGTGCTTTTTTACTGCTTTTTACCGTCAATTTATACTTTTTTTTTCATATCACTTTACATATAAATTTGTTCGCCCAACTGATGAAATTTATCATGGACCAAGCTTTTACCTCTCTTCTCATTTTTGTGGGTTATTAGTGTTTAAAATAAATCACCTCATCATTGGATTTAATTAAACTCGTCTAAATCTATTATTGATACAATATTTACAAATATCCTATTCAAGAAAGCGCATCAAAAAAACAAACAAAATACTCAAAAAAAGAACAAATTTAAATTCGTCTAATATTGAGGAAAAACTTGTCAAGTTACCATCAATACATGTCTATTTTTTTAATATCAATTTACATATAAATTTGTTCACCTAACTGACGAAATATATCATGGAGCCAGCTTCTACCCCTCATCTCATTTTTATGGGTTATTAGTGTATGAGATAAATCATCTTATCGTTGAGTTTAATTAAAACCTAGGAAAAACGTTTATTAGAGCTCTTATTGGATTCCTTAAATCATAAAACTTGGCCTGCCGTTAGTAATCGAAGAGATGAGAAGAAAATATGGATGAAAAAAAAAATAAAGAAAAAAAGTTGCAAGATATATTGAGGCACTTTTTCTACTTGCCCTACTTGCCCACGGTCTAGGGTGGAATAACAAATAGAAAAAAGACCGGGTAAAATACCGGAAGTAGGAGTAAGAAAAAAAATATCAATAATGTTGACGGGGGGGAAAATAAACGGGGGAATTTTTAGGTTTGTTTGTTTAGACCACAGCGATTGCAGGTGTACATTTACGGAGAAACAATTTTACATTGTTCGATGTTCGGAGAAATGTACAACGGACGTGAATCATTTGCAGGAATTGCGGGGAATGAAATACTCATGCAGGACTTTTTTTCAGATAATTGTGGTTGTTTTGGTAGTTGTATCAGCTTTTGGAAATTTGGGAAAAATGGTGGGAAAAAATTTCAAATTAAAAAAATGGAAAACAATAGTGGGATGAAAGTGTGTGTGTCCGTTGGGAACACGAACAAAACTTCCCGATTTGTAATTTGTTTGCCATGCCTAGATTTTTCGATACGTCAATTAAATGTTTCAATCCCATTTATCAAGCAGATAATTATGAATATTTGACTAGCCGCATAGTCAGCGTGAGGACGAGAATTATGCGCGTTACTGGAGTGGGAGTGAGACGTCAATAGGGGCGCGAACGCTCGAGGGTTAAACCCGTCATACCTCCTTAATTATGACAAATACGGAAAAAAGTGATAAGAAATTAAATATGCATTTCCTCTTACAGAGCAAATTCTGCTGAATACTTTTTGCCGTATCTCTTACCGTTTTTTAAATAAGGCGTTGTGAACAATTCAATTGTTAATAACAAAAAAACGGCTCGGTCAATTTAAACCAAAAACTAATCCGATCTAAGTTCCACGAAGACGCTCCGAATAAGACCTCGATGACCCAGATCGTTCGACCCGTTCGTGAGAAATCGGTAACGGAAAATTCCGATTGCACACATACAAACATGCAGACGTTTGTTCGGAATTTGACGGGAAGCATTTTGGTATATTTAAAACCCTAATTACGAATCAAAATAAACAAAATCGATTTAGGGGTCATTATAATAACTTCCCGAAAAATGGGAAAGCTAAAAACAAATCTTTTATGGAATTTTGAATAGCAATAATTTCAAGAATTTCGGAAATTGAGAGAAGTAAATTTTAAATAACGTTAAACATTCGTGTATAATATTCCAAAAATTCAATTGCCATTCCGTTTGTGTGATGAGAACCTTCAGGAAGTGCCTACGGAAATCCTCGAAAGAGCGTGAAAGACCTTATTACCAAAACAGTATTGCAACCTGCCCAAATTTCCATTCCATGAATTATGAATAATAAATGAGCATGGCCCATAAACTTTGCATCTCCCTCCTAAAGTGCATTTAATCTCTCTGCATTCACAGAACTGAAAATTTGCCATCCATGGAAAGCGTTTTCCCATGGCAACCGAAGGCTAAGAAAAAAGATTTAAAAAAAAACTAAATTTGCAATATCAGCCAAAGTAAAATAAAATATTGAACTGTCAAAAATTTCGAAATTTGCCACCTTTGAAATATTCATTTTCTGTTCGTGGAAATTTCTAAGAGAAAAAAAAAAGAAAAATTGAATTAAAATTTTTATTTTGCGCAATAAATTGGAAAATATTCTCTTTCTGTTCTCTTTGAATTCATTCATCAAAGTGCATTGAAACTTTCCGGCCTCAAAGAACTGAAAATTGCACTTCCATTAAAAGTATTCCCTTGCATCTGCACTTTACAGATAGCAGGGAACTTGCACGCTCAAAATTGTTCCTTTCGAAAGTATTTAGTCGACAATGAGGAACAATACAAGTAAACCATTTTTTGTTTTTTTTTTTTAATTATCGAATATCCAAAACTCTTTGGGGGAAATTGATACGTCATTATCTTGGTAACAAGTGACTTGACCCAAAAAAGTTGTTGAGTATTAATTATAGAGAATTCAATTCCCAACAAAACTATTTTAAGACATTTTGTTCCAAACTGAGCTGGTCATGGGATATGTCACAAATTCTGGAAAAAAATCTTTGCGTTTGTGTAATAACTGAACGAATGATCCTCCGGCAAAATGTCCTAAAGTATTCCATGCAGAAAATGTGATTTTTGACTAAAAAGGTTATGATTTATCTGTAAATCAATTCATTTGCGAGGTAACAGTCGTAGCAATAACACTTTTAACCTGTGATATCTCCTTAAGGATCGGTGCTGCCGATGAAAGTCATATGACCTAAAATGAGTATTTTTGAACATGGAACAATATTCATTTAACACATTTTTTGCTACCGGCAATAGTTTTCACGATAGAACGTTATGGGACCAATGATTTGCATTGGTGATAAAAAATCGTCACTCCGCCAACTTCCACTAAAGGCCTTTCTGAAAAAAAATTTCTTTAAAAAGTTTTAAGACAAAACTTCTTTTTTTTCAATTTTTGAGAAAATTAATCAAGCGGTCCAATTCGTTGGGGAAGTCCTCGAACATTGAGATGTCAATCTCAAAAAATTTGAGAACGTTCAAAAAATTTTATGTAAAAAAATGTGAAAAAAAATTTGAACGAAAAATAAAAACTTTTGGATATTCAAAAAAATTGTGAATTTTTTAAATCTGTCATTCCAAAAATGTTTGGGTATAAAATATATTTCAAATTTTCGAAAAATGATATGATTCAAAATATTTGAAATGTTGGAAAAAAATCGTTAGAAATCTCAAAAAACTTCAAAAGAATTTCCGAAAATAAACAAATTCAAAATTGAGAACATTTTGTTCAATCCCGTGTATCATGATTATTTTGGGTAAACACCCACCGAAATCCTGGAAACACCCCGAACATTCGTATTATCCAAACAATATTGCAGCCTCCTCAAATTTCCATTTCATGAATTATGGATGATAAATGAGCATACCTCATGCTCTTTGCATTGCGTCCCTAAAGTGCATTCAATCTCTCTTTTTTCACCCAAATGAAAACTTCCCTTTTATTAAAGATTGCGGTTACTTACGATGTCAATTTTTCAGATGTCAAAAAATTTGAAGAATCAGGAAATTTTGGTAAAAAAGCATCGATTTGTTTTATTTAAGATCGAGATTGTTTTATTTAAATGAATTTGAATTAATGTAAGAATAAAAAACAAAATCAAATACTTTTATAATTGTGAGGAAATCCAAAATGTTTCGAAGCATTGTCAATTTATTTGTAAATACAAATTTTGGCATTTCCAAGAATCCTGAAAATTTGCAATATTTCCACATTTTTACACTCTCAAAATTTCCAAAATGACAAAAAAATCCAAAATTTATAAAACGTCGAAAAGTTAGAAAAAAAAATTAAAAGTGATTTTCGGACAATTCGAAAATTAAAAAAAAAATATAACTAATAATCTGATAAAAATAATTAGATCCAAAATTTTGGAGTACAAAAATGGATTCACCATTTTCATTTGAAAAATAATCCCCAAATTTTCTGCTTCTTTCAGAAAAGTATCAAGAAATTTTGTTCCAGTTTAAATTCACTCGGATTCGAAATTCGCCAAAATGTCCAAAATTTCGGAATTGAAAAAAAAAGTCAGACAATAGTCACTTAAAACACCTTGAGAAAGCTTATTATCAAAACAATATTGCAGCCTCTTGAAATTTCCATTTCATGAATTATGAATGATAAATGAGCATCCACCCCCCCCCCCATCCCCTCCCCGCCTGTGCTCTTTGGATTTCGCTCCCGAAGTGCGTTTAATCTCTCCTTTTTCAAAGAACTGAAAACTTCACTTTCATTAAAAGCGGCATTCCCCTGCAGCTGTAATTTACAGATAATGGCGGAGTGGGGGGGCTTATATTGTACATTCGAGTACAACCCTGTGCTTGTGTACGGAAGGGCGTCGCGACGCCCCCTGCGTCATCGACGCCGCCGCCTCCCTCTCTCTCTCTCTCCCTTTTTTTTTTATCACTGTGCACCGACGCCCGCCGACGCTAGCCAGTCCGACGTCGGCCGGTGCCAGGCTCGCAACTCTCTAAAAATTTTGCTAAAAAAAATTCCACTAAAAATCTAAATAATCACTGAGAATTAAGGATGTAATTGCAATGTTGAAGAAAATATTTTTACAGTAAATTAAATTTTTTACCAGTAAAAACTTTTTTTTTCATATATATATATGGCATGGCAAACGCAATAAATATCAGTGAAATTTCTATTTTTTTTTTTTAGCTATATAACCAAAAAACAGGATAAACAATTTTCGCGGCGTACGTAGACTGCTGTGAAATTCGAAATTCAAGTGCGTTACCCACCCTGAAACTGTCGATAAAAATTGGAGAAAAACAATTTGAGTTATAGAAAATTGTGGGGGGAGTGTGAGGGGGTGGGAACAAATGGGGGTGCCGGGTGAATAATTGAGATATCGAGATTTTTCGCTTTGATTTGATTCCACGTTCTTGTGAATTGCACGGTTTGTGATGTTTCTATTATTTATTTAACGATGGAAAATATTGAAATAATTCGGAATTGGCTTAGATATATTTTCTGTTAGTGGGGGAAACAGAACCACAATTATTTGGTGATATTTTCTTCCAGAATGTGAGTCACCTCCTTGAGAATGGGAAAGGAAATTTTGGAATAAATATTTTTGCATACTCGAAAATTTTTTTTTTTCGTTATATATAGTATGGGACATGTACAAAATTATAGTGAAAATTAAAAGAAAAAACTAAATGAAAAAGAGTGGCTTTACATATAAACTGTCATAAAATTATAGATCCAAACGCGTTACACGCACTTGCAATATCACTGAAAATTTGAAAAAAAAATTTACGCTATCGGTAATTGTGTGCCGAATGTGAGAAGGGCGGAAAAATCAGAGGGCCGGGTAAATAATCGAGATTTCCCGCGCTGATTTAATCTCACGTTTTTGTCGTTTCGCGGACGTTTCATATCTTTCCTATTTATTTTCGTGATATTTAACATCGATGATATATTAAAATTTCTTAAAGTTCGTTTAGATAATGTTCTCCACTAGTTAAGAAAAACTGATATTTTTCTGATATTATTAAAAAATGAGGGTCACTTCCTTAAGGAGGGCCACCTCCTTAAGTCTAAATTTTTTAAAAATCATTTTTGCAAAACGTTTTGCAAAAAGTTTTTACAAAATGTTTTTGCAAAACGTTTTTGCAAATAGTTTTTGCAAAAAGTTTTTGCAAAATGCTTTTGCAAAAAGTTTTTGCAAACCAAAAAATTGCGCTTCATTATATTGAGTTATATTTTCACAAAATGTTAATTACATCCTTAATTGCAGAAAGTTCCGCCAAGCTCATAATCACTGTGATATGTGAAAGCTCAACTAAAGTATTAAAAAAGATCATTCGCGATTATCAATCAAGGATTGACAGAAAATTAAATTATTGTAACCAATCTTCTTAAATTCTCTACTCACCTGACAAGGAGAGTAATGATCAGGTATTCATGCTGAATTGAATACACATGATAATCGTCATTTGATAATTTTGTGATAAATAAACTTTTGCCGAAGAACTGTACTGTTCTTCCGTTTTAATTAGTGAATGAACAAGTGTGTCAGATGGTACTTAGTTGGGTGGCTTGGATGCACACGTGTACGTTATATTCCATATTAAACGGAGAGAAAAAATCATGACAATCCGGAGGAAAATTGTGACAAGCGCCTGACTCTTGTTTTCCGATTTTTTTTTCTTATCTTTACAGTTTAAAGAATAATAATCAATTTTTATTTTGAAATTCTCAGACTATACTGTTATGAAAAAATTTTTTTGAATGACCTTATTTTCAGAATCGAATCGAAAAATGCATTTTGTAAAAAAATTGCAAAATGTCTGAACGCATTTTTAGTCTCGCACTATTTTTCAGTTTGTTTGAAATTTGAGTTGGGCATTGTTTATATTATCATTTGAGTTTGGGATTAATTTCTCCCGATTTGCGGCTCGAAATTTTTGATTCAAGACATGCATCCCCCAACTTCCGGCCAACATGCCTAAAAGAACGCCTCAATAAACTTAAATCAGTAGCGAATTGATTGATGGAGTTAAGTCGGCTTTGTCGTGAGTCACTATTCATCGAATATCTTAAGATAGAAACAAGATAGCGGCATTTTTATATAGACCTTTTTTGTAGGGTAAAAGGAGCTCTACAAATTTATTTTGGAGCAAATTTCGATATCACTCATAATTTTCGAGATATTGAGCAAAAACTGACGTTAAATCAAGGCGCCCCCTTAACTTAAGGAGTCGGTGTACCGTACAAGTAAGCCCCGGAGAAACCTGTTCGCCGCAAGTTAGGTCGGAAGTGCGCCGGAAGTTGAGGTGCACGACCGTCTTAAGTTAAACCGGATGTTTGTAATTAAGCCGCATCAGTGGCTTAAGTTAACGTGTACCGACACCCGTAATGAAGCCGTACAAAACGTCACCTATTTAGTTCAGTTATCGCTGAATATCTCAAAAACTACGAGAGCTATCGAATTTTCCTCTGATACAATTTTGTAGCCCTCCTCTCGCCGTACAAAAAAGGTCCATACGAAAATGCCGCTATGTTGCTTCGATTTCCAGATATTCGCTGGAACGTAACGCGCGAAGAAAACTGACTTACCGATTCGCGAGATCGCGGCAGAGATGTCATGCATTTTTCTCCCCGAAGTCATGCTAGTCACTCCAATTTTTTTTTCTATGTATTCATGGGAGGATGCCAAAATCATAGTAAAAATCAGTGTTGAACTAAGCGCTGATTTCCCTATTTATATAGGCCACATGCGGAGTTGAGTCATCGCGTCTAGTTCCCCGTTTTCTCAAGCCATCGAGAGCAGCGCCTAATTTTACTGTCTGACACGTATGACGTAAGGGTCAGATCTACTGGTGCATGATAAGTGCTTAAAACACAAGTGGCTAAAGCAATCAAATGACGCTGGTGAAGGAGTTTCAAGCTGTACTTGGAGGAAAATTATGCTTCCGCCATATTTGAATAATATCAGTGGTGATATTTTGACATTGTACAGGAGTCCAAGCGACGAGAGAAACGCAACAAGTCGAGGGGCTCGTGGTCGCTATGCCGAAATATCTGTGAGAAGGTAAAATGACAGGGCATTTTGATTGTTGCGGAATTAAGGGGAGGCTATGAATTTTAAACGTTGAGGGGGGGGGGAAGGGATGTTTGAGTGACATCCCTCGTACAGTACTAATCAATTAAATGTACATAAAAACGAAGAATTGGGGTATAAACAAACTAGGGTTGACTGTCCGATGGGGGAAGTCAGTTTAATGAACTATGTGTTTGTATGTTTTGTGTTGTGTGTGTGTGTGTGTGTGTGTGCTCATCCAGATTCAAGTTAAGGGATTTAACTCGAAGAGCTGGACTGATTTATTTTTCTATCTCCTTTCACACACACACACACACACACACACACACACACACATGCCTTGCACGGGGTGATTCCAAACATGGACAATCTCAAACAGTTTCGGGCTGATTACAATAATATTTCAGATTGAAAAGGTCAGACTAGTTTCATAAAGTTTGTTTTGCATAATGTTTTCATACAATTGTATATTCTGCAATTTCCTGTGGAAATTAGCTGATTGGAAATCTGGAAATCTACAGGGAGGTCAGTACTGAACTGTAGGTCGTGATTGGGCCGACTTAATTGATGAGTGGGATTCTTTGGAGAGGTTTGGTGATTTAGGAGGCGATTTGTTTCGGGTCGGGTAAATGGGGAAGTATCCCGATAATGAGCCATTGTAGGGGCGGAGGGAAGGGGGAATGTCGGTAAACACTTTTTGCTGGAATTCTATTAGGTACAAAAAACTTGCTACTTCCTCCAACAACTCATTCGAGGAATGAAGCCATAACTCAAGGAAATTGGTCATCTAAGCTGGGACGATTAATCCGTGGATTATAATTGCGGACTAGATTTTTTTCTTTGAGGATCTTGAAATGTGAGAGACGGAGGGAATTTTTTGGCGAACATTTTTTAAGGGAAAATGCCATCTCTGCCATTTCATTAGAATCATTGATTGCCGGTTTCGCATCGTAAGTCACAAATTTGGCAAATCGTGAATCACAATTCCCGAATGGACCATTCTCAGACTCGTGAATCACCATTTCCGAAATGACCATTCTCCCAATCATGAATCACAATTGACGATAAATCACCATTTTGTGAATCGTGAGAGCTTTTCTCCACCTCAGAATCGAGCTCCACATTTTCATTATCAAGCCATATTGGCTGAAAGATTTGTTTCCTCTAAAAAAAGCCTCCCCTCACCCCGAGTTGCATGAAGAATCCCCAAAAGTGTTTTTTCTTCTCTCTAAAAATTTCCGATCACTTCGGCCGGCTTCACCATTCCGCCCTTATCATTTGTAATCGATATGTTTTTTCCGTAGAGCTGAATCCACTCACATAAATAGACATCCCCCAATTTTTGTCAACATTTCCTATCATTTGTTACGGCTTTATTAATTCCATCCGATTTTTTTCCAGACACTGATAGTGTCTTCTTTTTTCATTGGGAAAGCAATCCCCAAAGTTTTTTATAAAATTCTTATTTTTCCGGTTCTGCAATCGATTATTCAATTTATTATTATTGTACCTACGGATCTCACCAATTCATTAATCCAACAATTAATTCTTTCAGTTATTCCACACAATCTGCACAAATTAAAACCACAATGTTTTCCTCTTTTTTATAACAGTTTTTTTTTTTTCATTGAAATAAAATTGTTTATAAAAATTAACGCATGTGATTCAAAATGAATAGATATTTGTTTTGTTTTAATCAATTAATTAATTAATAGAAAAAACTTATTAAGTAATCTTTTCGCTCTCCTCCAATTTTCTTTGAGCTCTCCCCGCCCCCTCCCACTCCCCCGTTAATTATTTTTTTCGGTAATAGATATGTTTTTTTCCCACAAGCCGTCTAATGTCATAAACCCGCCCAACTGTGCTGTAATTCAATCTCGTTTCGCTCTGACTGGCAGTGTGAAACTTAAGCGTTCATTCTTGAGCTTCGATTTTGCTCTCCTCTCTCTCTCTCTCTCTCGTCCCCTCTCATTTCCACGCTCCAGTCCTCCAGCTACCTGCTCCAGTAACGGGAAACACCTAAGAGCCGGGCCTGTATCCAATGTCGCCCATAACGTTTCCCCATATCACTATTTATGCCATGAAACTGTGCTCCATACCGTTCACCATGATGACCATCATGATATCATTCGTTTTTTTCCCCCCCATTTGTTCTGACAAATAATACCTGATTGCTGTTTTCCGAGCGTTGTGGATTTTTTTCGAGAAATGTGTTGTTGATATGGATTTTATGGGATTACTCATTGGGCCTTTTTGCCAGCACCTCTTCAACGCATTTGCCCGCGTGTTGGAGCGAAGCGCCTTCCATGCATTTCCTATTGCGCTATTGTCGCGACGCTGTCCAACTTCGACTCTTAGTTCCCAGAACGGTTCCAAGTGCACGAATATTTCCAACATTTGTTTCACGTGAATGATCCGTTCTGGGAACTGTTCCAGGTGGAACGCCACAATTTAACAATTTTTTTTTTGATTGCCTGAATTAGTTACCTCGAAAATGGCGCATAATAATATCACAGAGCATCAGGGGCTCGGCTATCCGCCATTTGTGGCGTGATATTTCAAAATGACATGAACAAAATTTTGAACGTAACTGGTTGCACCACAAGCCGTTTTTTTCCATCCGCCTTTGATGCAAACATTAATAACTAATTAGGCTTGTTCGATGACGACAGTTCCGGGAGCCGTTCCCGGAACGGTTCCAGATGAAAGATCCGCGAAAGGTTCCAAGAATCGCTACAGGTGAAAGAAGAGTGGCGAGGCGAACATTAAGTTCTGGGAATGGTTCCAGGTAGGACTACGATGACGAAAACTGTTCCAGGAATCTGTGCTGGGAACTGTTCCAGGTGGAGCAGTTCCCAGAACGGATTGTACACGTGAAACATTTGTTGGGAGTAGCCGTTCACTTGGAACCGTTCTGGGAACTAAAAGCACTGGCCCATTGGTCTATAATTCTCAGGTGGAGAATTCAAAGCTTGAACGATGAGATCAATCTTGGCCCGACCTTCGATGCCGAAGCTTGGACTTGATAGTTTCGACATAGCTTCATCCCATGTATAGGCCTAGATCAAACCAAGCTTAGTTATATCAAAGATATCCAAGCTTTGTTGGCCCAGCTTGTGCCAAGCTTGGCTCAATCTTAGCGTCCTTAGCTTTGGACCACAGGCAGAATCGGATCTACGTCCAATATTGGATACGTACGTACATCCAAGCTTACTAGAATCATCCAAACCCAAGCTTCAGAAACCATGTTGTGCTAAGCTTGGTCTGAGCTCAGCTTTATTAGCTTTGAATCTTAGATTTAACAAGCATGAATCCCGGATTGCTCATACCAGCTAAACCCAAGCTTCTGAACTAAGGTTGAACTAAGCTAGATTGAAGCATATTCCTCCTAGTTTCGATTTACCGGCTTCAGCGAAATTCTGCTTAATATTGGATTCATATATGAATCCAGGATTGCTGCACCACCTAAACCCAAGCTTAGAGACGAATGTTCAACTAAGCTTGGTTCAATCTCAATGTTCCTATCTTCGAAGTTTGAACCAAGGTAAATTTTGTAGCTTGGACGAAGATTAATTTCGATGCTTCGACCACGAGACACTTTGGAACTTGGACGAAAATGAATTTCGAGGCTTGTACCAAGATAAAGTCCGAAGCTTGAATGAAGATAAAGTTCGAAGCTTGGATTAACCTACGTGGCCAAGCTAGGACGAAGCTTATTCTCTAAGCTGGGATTGGGGTTACGTTTGCATGTTCTGCACAGATTGACCGAGGTTTCAAAACAGCTTTGGCGTAGCTTAGTCAAGCTACTTGATCTGATTAGCAGATGACTATTGATCTTAAAAAAATAGCAAATAATCGACTTTGTGACACTTAATCATTGCTGTGGTTCTAATGGAGCTGTTGATGCATCAACTTATATCTATCTATGTTAGGAGCTTCAAGTTCGATATCATATATGACTCTTGTTCCAAATTAAATTGATATTCAAGGATGTATACAAAAGTGTACTTAGCGTGGCGCCGGCTGGATAAGCATAGAGAGCGAATAAACTCGTCAATTTAGCACGTTCCGCCTCAATTTCCACTTTTCGCTACTTGTAAATACTCCATGTGATAGAAAGTTTATATGAACTTCTGAGTAGGGTAAGTTATTGAAATGATCCCGAAACAAAAGTGGGATATATAGGAAATTTTAACATTCAGCCGGTGTGTGTGTGTGTGTGTGTGTGTGCTTTTTTTTATAAGAAGAAAAAAAGGAGAACGAAGGAATGGAAACCGATTTCTCACATTCGAATTATCCGATCGAGATACTGTTCGGCGTGATCGATGGGTCCCCGCTAACTCGACAGCTGATTAGCTTTTTATCGGTCTGGAGCTTATTTTTTGATGAAAGAAAAACGAACCGAAAAGATGTAATTTGGCATTTACCTCGAGACCTAGCTACTGTGCTGAAAAACTCGTAAATTACTCTTATTTCCCGAATAACACTTCCTCAATAAAAGATTTAATAACACTTTTCCGTAAGATCACGCTCTTACGATGCGATGATGACGGAGGAAACTGCGGAATCAGGAAGTTGTTAGGGTAGAACTGATGGCTCGCTGGGTCTAAATCAAAACAAAAAAAAAAACAGATCGAATCGTCGAAAAAATTCCGATTTTTTATCAACGGCTACAACCTGCAACATTTTTAGATTGCTTTTCAATGATGGGGATGGGTGTCCGTTTGTGCCGAGACTCCCATGATATAAGATATATGATAATGGAAAAGTTTTGTGGCTATCCGGCAAAGTCCTATTTCATATGCGGACATCATTATTTCATGCGAAATACCATCACCCCCCCCCCCCCCCCGCCCACCCCCCACCCACTCCCATAACCCGAGCGCCTTGGGTTGACAACGCCATATCAGTGAAATGTCCGGTCCGAAAATGAGCCAGCGAAAATAGAGTGGCTGAATCGTCCAAGAATTTCTTGTCATGCAGAAATAAAATACAAAAGGTCATCGGAGATAATGTTGAATTACATTTTACGACGTTTCATACACTGTAGATGGTAATGCCGGCAAATAGCCGCCGGAAAATATCATAGCACGTGTTGAGAACCTTCCGTATTGCCATGGCAACCCCCGTTCAGAGACTGGAAGCCACACTAGTATCTCTGTCTCATTTTAACGCTGCGTTTTCACCCCTTGCTAAAACCCACCCACCCCATTGCGGCCACCCACGAACATTCGCCTCAAATGCTCTGTATACATTCACATTGATTCCAACAATTTTTTCCTCGAAAATTTTGAGGGGGGGGGGTGGGTGGGTGGGTGGAGGGGGAGGGGTGAATGCTGAATGCACTAGAAGGAATTTTCAATGGAACTCAAATTATTTCAATGGTCATGGGGAAATTGAGGGGAAAATTAATTCCACTGGAGAGTTGAGATCGTAATGTGGGGAAGGAGGTACTTGAAGGTCGTTAAAAGTACGGAATTTCGGGATTCAATGATTTTTCAAGTGCTTAAGCGGGGGGGGAGCGCAACATTAATTAGTTGTGATTTTGGGTGAGGATGTTTGTTGGTAATTATATGGGGAAGTGTGACAGATATGGAAAATTTGATAATTACATTTTTTGGTGAGAATTTGGAGAAGTGCAAAAAATGTTTGAGTGAAAATTTCATATCTTCAATATGTGACACACACACACAGACACACACATCTCACGGCGTCGGAGAATATTTTTTCAAAATATTTTCTCATGGATTCCGACCAATGCAGGAACTTCCGTGTGTGCTATCGGCGGTACCCATAAAATGAGACCGCCCGGCCGAGCGGGAACCTAGCCCGACGCAGAGGGGGGGGGGGGGGGTCCATCATAGGCGCCGGCCATCGTAGCACAGGGGTTTCTGGAGGTTTACCCTGTGTTTAGAAATACGATGGCCTAAAATGGCGAAAGTCGGCCCCAGCCGCATGGGTGGGTGTCCGGTACGCCCCCTGAAGGAATGCTTAACGGCCGCTACCGGGGGCGTACAAATGAGAGGGACGGAGGAAAAAAAAACACACACACACATCTCACACACACAGATGGTTTTGGTGTAGCCGGTAGAGTTTCTCACTTCAACGACTCCCATCACTATATATATATGTATAGTCGACATATGGTAAAAAATGGATTCGCCTTTTTTGGGTGTAACGGCTCGTCCTCCCAAGAAGTTAGGCTACAAGCTATATGTTTTCGATAGGTTCATGTATAATATCTGCCTCGTCCTGTCATATATATTTTTCAGTATGTGGTCCTTGTGAAATTTTGAGGGTAGAACGCCGCATGCATTGGAAGGAATTTTCAACGAGCCTCAAATTATTTTAATGGTCATCTGAAAATTTATGGAATAATTAATTTCACTGGAGACCTGGAATGTTAATGTGGGGAAGGAGGTACTTAGAGGTCATTGAAAGTATGAAATTTCGGGACTCGACGATTTATCAAGTGCAGCAATTGAGTGGAAGGGGAAATTCGTTAATTGCGTATCCATTATAGAGGCGAAAAGTTGCAGTTGAAATATTTTCATCAAGAATTCCAAAAGCTACGGAAAATATTTTTAAAAATCTCATTCATCTCATTGTAAGCCACTTCCACCTTATATTTTTTTCAATACATGAAATGCTACAGGGCCGAACTATCCTATGCTAATAATATTCGCAAGAAGAGGTAGAAACACACAGTCATTTCCTAGAATTTTACTCTCTCAATGTCGCGTTATTAAAATACCCTAAAAACATAAAAATCAACTTGTGAACTTTTTTGTTTCAGGAACGATGTATTTTTGGAACCTTACTTACAAGAGCGCGGGACTGTCGACGAGGTCGATGGATCACCAAGTACACCACCCCCTAATCCCCTTATGCAGCGGCAATTGAACCACATGCACCATGTAAATCAGGTAAATAATAAATCAGGCTCCCGGTTTTTTTTCGTACTTTTAGTTCAACTAACCAACAAGTGTTTTTAGAGGTAAATACTGAGCTGTGGGTTAGTAAAAATTGATATTCCGTGAAAGATATTTCGATGAAGGTTTTCTCATTTCGCCGGGCCTTACATTCGTTTTTTTTCGTCGATTTTTATTCCTGGAGAGGGCGTAGAATGGTCTGCAATGACAAAATCCGGATTTCGGGTGTGGTGTCCGTTTGGACGCCCACTCTGTTTCTACTGCACCTCCACAAAAATTCGACGGCTAAAAAGGTCTAAACATGAAATAACATCCCCTATTTTGCATAATTGTTTTTTACAAAAAAATATTTTCTCGATATCCACCCGTTTTACCCCCAATGGGTAGCTGAAGCAAAAATATCCAATTTACTGTCAGTTGTCAATGAATCAGTCAATTGACAGTAAGAACAAATCTGACAATGTTCTACCATGCTTGAACCTTCCAAGTCCGCTCACCAAGTAGGTTCACCCCTGTGGAGTTTATCAAATTATGTTGTGTACCGCTTCTCTGAAACGCCTGATATTGAGCCTCGAACTTTCTGGAATTGACTGTTAGAGCTTTCTCACAAGCGGCATCCAACATAATTTTGCATCTTCCAAGGGAGTTGAGAAACTACTTTGCGAACATGCTTGTACCGTTTCAGGATCAGGGAACATTGTCAATTGGTGTCTCTGTCTTTTCTGACAAGCCTGCTTAATTGAAGGTGGGTCGAAAATTGAAGAATTGAGGTCGGACCTTTGGCGGACCAAGGGAACCTCCAATTCGACTTCCCTTTACTGTAAATTTTCTTCTGTAAATTGGACGGCATTAGCCATTCAATTTGTTTCATTGATTCTATGACTGATCTTCGTGGTTTTGACCATTATTTTTTTTTTAATAACCGTTAATTAAACGGTCAATCCGTTTAATTAACGGATTGACCGTTAATCGAATGAATCGAACTATCTTCTTGAGTGATTCTTATAACTGTTATAATCTTTATTTAATCTAAGCTGTATATTTTTGTAATGACACTTTTTAATAGTCCTTAGGGGATCTGAGTGCCCCAGCACTTCAATAAATCGCTTTTATTATTATTATTTATTAATTACGATTGAATATGCTTCGAGCATTATATCATCAACATGGCATGATACATTTTTTCTAGTGTACCGCATAGCAATATTTGTGGTGAAGGTTTGGGGTGACTTTAGTCTAGATTAAGGTTCGGAAGCTTTTTGCTAACAGTTGACCTCTTCGTGTACCGCTCCAAGACAAGTCTGTGAGGTCCAAGACCTTCATCCACTGACGTTAATAAGAAAAATATTTTGTGGCAATGTGCAGTAACTGTCGCCGGTTTTTCCTTGGCCAATAGTCGAGGATTTCTTCGTCAATGAAACAAATTTCGGACTATTGCTGAAGAAAAAAATGGGGTACTGAAGCTGGGGTCATAAAAGATGTCACGAAACTCGGACTCCCCTTGGGAGGTTCACTTTAAACCACACTACTCTCTGCTTTTCTCTTTTCTGTGGACGAAACTTACTCCTGGTAGCGCTATTCCCATGGGCTCAGCAAGGTCCACTGTTTGAAATCCTAGCCTCAGACAGTAATAATCGTGTCGTTCTTTTATGGATTCAATTTTTCTTCTTATTCCTTGTCGCATTTCGTTGTATTCGTATGAGCGATTTGGGTGAATTTCATGATTCTTTCTTTTTTTCCCTAACGGTCATTCTCACTTGGTGTAGGTTTCATGGTTTTTTTTCAGTCTCAAAAGTTTGACAAAAAAAACCCCAATTTCATCGGCTTTAATCTCTCAAAAATGGAGAATTTTTTTGGAGAACAAAATCTTCAAATTTCATGAATTGAAAAAGAAAAATTAAAATAAGAAAAAAAGAGTCAAAAAGCGAAAATTCCAAAAATTCTCAAATAAAAGAATTACTTCCGAATAGTGAGAGCAAATATCGAAATAATTGAATGAATTTCTCATTTCCAACTAATCTAAAAATCACATCGTGTTCTTCTCCCCTCGTATGTATCCTTTCCCAATTGAACAGCTCAAAAAGATTGTAAAATTAATTGCAGAGCTCGGAATCCCTGTCGTCGGAGGGTGGCTCATCAGCTCATGGCACGTCCACAGCTGAGTCATTCTCTCGTTCGGACTCGGGTAGTGAAGTGGCTTGTGACATAACTCTGATTGAGAGAATCATCAGGTCCCATCCGATATGGTTTCTACCCGGGATCCAGCGAGCGGGTGCGTTTCATCTACTCCAGGGCAAGGAGGAGGGGAACTTCGTGGTCAGACAATCCAGTCAGAGTGACACGATGGCACTATCCGTACGACTGCCGTCTGGAAGGGGCCCATACATCGAGCATTACCTCATTCAAGCCAATAAAGGAAAATTGAGCCTCGAAACCAGTGACAATCGATTTGATAACATTCCTTCGCTCATTGCACACTATGCACAATGCTGGTGAGTAGAAAAGACAAATCTTATAACAAAACACAAAAAACTTTCATTTTTGCAATCGAGATATATATCGATATATATCGATATATATCGATATATAATCGATATATATCGATATATAATCGATACATATCGATATATAATCGATCAATATTGATATATAATCGATGTATAATCGATACATATCGATATATACTCGAAACATATCGATATATAATCGAAACATATCGATATATAATCGATATATATCGATATATAATCGATATATATCGATATATAATCGATACATATCGATATATATATAGATATGTATCGATGCATATAATCGGTATATATATATATATCGAAATTATCGAAAACCGTAAGACCGAAACCGACGCGACACCAGTCAGTGCGTTCGAAAAAGAAATACGCACCACCAGACTCGTTTAACCAATAGCTCAATATCTAGAAGAGATGCAGTAATGGTCATAGAAACTTTTCTGTAGAACTCACTTTTCTCTGCAAAAAGTCTCTGATAGTATTTTCCCCATCTTATCTCACTTTTGAAGTGATCATCAAAACCAAGCGGCAAGCTAGCGCTGCTTCTATCTCTTCCTCATGACCAATTATTGCTGTACTGCAATGGTAGCAATGATTCACTCTCGATTTTTGGAAAGCAATTTAATAATAATCTTCTGGGGTATTGTCAAGCAGTGACGAGTTACCTGTCCAACTGACCCTTCCGCGAGCGATGCGCGAGGCTAAGAATAGACAGCAGCTGTCCTCACTGGCACTTCTGGGTCAGGAATTTTGGAGATATCCCATGGCAAATCCCAAATCACCAGAAAGCACTCGCAGCACCACCAGCAGCAATGGATCAAGCCTCGCAAGCTTTCATGCCGGAAATGATGGCCACAATAACGATAAAAATATCGTGCTCAATCTGGTGCCCATATCTGCCCATGAGTCAAGTAAGATAACTCGACTATTTAAAGTGCTTCCTAGTTTTAGATAATTTTTACTGTTTTAAACACTCAACTTTTTTTCATATCTTGAAATTGTGAAAATGTTCGCATGGTTTTTACATTTTTTAAAATTTTCACAGCCCTGTAGAAATTCAGAAAATCAAAAGAAAATTACCTTTTAACTATCGGAAGTATTTTCCAAAATTCAAAAGCGTGAACAACATGCAAAGGAAAATTCACAATTCTGAGAATAAAACTCAAATTGCGAACATGTTTTAGAAAACGCGTCAGCATGTCAAACCTCGAGAAAAGTGATTTTTGGGCAGATTACAATAACTTCCCCTAGATCGAGCAGTTAAGAAAAAAAAAAACCAAAGCGGTGATTCCCTGGAACGGCCAATCTGGGGTTCACGCATTCGCTCTCGCAAGAAATTGGCAGCAACTCCGGACACCGCGAATATTTCACACTTTTCGCTAATCCTCAATATTTTCACGTTTAGCTGATAAGCGGGCGATTCCACGAAAAAATGTCAGAAAGCCTTTTTTGTACGCCGTTAAATTTTGCACAAAAATGTCCTTTCTCATTGCCTGTTACGCTCATTCCTCCACGGAAAAGAAAAAAATTGAAAAAAACTCGGAACACTTCGAATACGTCACAATCTCCGTTAATCCTCAATATTTTCGCCCTTATCCCATAAGCGAGTAATTCCGCGCACACATATGAAAACAACGTTTTTGTAGGCCGTAAAATTTGCCCACAAAAAGGCCCCATTCCCACTCTCACATAAACCGCTTAGGCACCAAGATATTTCCCTATTTACTCCTCCATAAAAATCCAAACGTCCTTTTCTCAATTTCCAACCAAGTACCCGCCGTCCCCTGCATTGGGCTAATAAACCCATTCATAAAATGCAGAACCAAATCATGAAGGATATCAACAACACAATGTAAATTTGCAATGGAAAAACTTGGTATTTTTATTTTTAAACTCCCGATATAGGGAAGCGGTTGCTTTACCTCCGACAATCAAAAATCGATTATTCATTATATCTTCACGCTTCAAGGTGTTTCTAACATTTCTAGACTATGAAAAAAATTTCTGTGTGTGCGTGTGTGTTCGTCTGAATTTTGGAAATTTAGAATTTCAATTTCTGTATTCATTTTCTGAATTAATTTTTTGGCGGATTCTTCAGAATTTATTGATCATCGGCAACGATTATGAAATTTCTGGAATTTTCGACATTTTTAATTTTTTTCTGAAATTATGGAAATTTTTTAATTCTGGAAATTTTTCATATTCCAAGAAATTTGTGAATTTGCGGAGTTTTGAGACCATTTCCCCATTCTACTTGAACCTATATACTTTTTTTTTAAACCTATATACTTGCACATGAAGATGGAAATTTCCTTTTCTCAATTGCATCAAGTACCCACACCTCCGACACGAGCTAATAAACCCTCTTCCCGAACTGTAAACGAAACAAGGTAAATATCAACAGGAAGATGTAACTTCAGAACAGATGTAAAATATCAAATATCAACGACAGTGTAAATAACCCCACAGGAGGGTTCCATCACTTGGAATGAATAAAATGGAAGAAATGTGTGCGTAGTATATACGCGAAACCGGAGTGGAATCTTTCAACAGCATTACGATCAAATTGTTCAAATTTTTTTGTTCAATTTTTGCTTGTTGATTTGACGCTTTTTTGTCGGAATTTTTCCATTTTTGACAACAGTAGGAACATGATTTTGTTCAATATTACAATATCTCGGAAATTGGTAATGTTCCAATCAAGTTTGATACAACCATGCCACCGTATCAACCCCCCCCCCCCCATCCACACCACCCACCCACCTACCACCTAACCCACACCACCCACCCACCTACCACCTAACCCACACCACCCACCCAACCCATACCACGCCACCCAACCACACCACCTACCCACCCCCACCACCTCACCCACCTACCACCCCACACCACCCACCCAACCCATACCACGCCACCCAACCACACCACCTACCCACCCCCACCACCTCACCCACCTACCACCCCACACCACCCTACCCACCTATCCACCTATCCACCCACCCACACCACCCACGCACCCACACTACCCACCCACCTACCCACATACCCACCTACCTACCCACCCGCCCACATCACCCACCGACTCACATCACCCGCCTGCCTACACCACCCCGCCCACCCATACCACCCCAACAAATTGGGAATCTAACTTTTTCTTGTTTCCAGTGGGCATCTCTTCGCCAGGAGTATTGCCGCCGTCTCCGCCGCGTCACCCACGTCCTACCCCGCCCAACACATTGAACTTGACACATCTGAATGAGCCGCTGGAGTTGAAGAAAACCCACCTCGATATTCTCCCTGCCACCCCCTGCCATCAGCTAATATCACCAAACCTGGTTCAAAGTGTCCGCCGTCGCTCGCCAGTAGTCCACAATGTTGAAAGCAACGTTCTCATCCCAACTGACTCGCGATCGATAGACTCCAGCATCCAAGCCAATCTAAACGACCAAACTTGTCCCAAGGACCTCGACACCAAGGCAATTGTCCTGAGTAATCAGGATGTCCCCCAGACTCCAGCAACCAAGACTCCGCCACCCCCGCCCCCAAGATGGGCAAAACCGAGCCAAAGCAATCAAAGCAATGTTGCGGTAACGACAACAGTGATAACCCTTAACGTTAATCAGAGTAACGGAGACCATTCCGAGAGTCTGGATAAGAACAGAACGAATCACAGAATCAATAAATTGTCGCCAACTAATCCGCCAAAGCTAGCCACAAGTGGTAAAACTCCGATAATCACAAATATTCCGAATAGTACGAATATCTCCAATGGTTCAAATGCTTCACCGGCAACACCCTCTGGTACGGGCAAGTCCCGGAGGAGGCGCGATCGAGAAGCGCGGAAGAACTCGCAGCATTACCAGGAATCCGATATTTTGGAATCTTATTGTCGCAGTTCACCTGGGGATAAGGTGTCGGATTACGAGGACATCTGGGGGACCAACGAGAGGTATGGTAAATTTGTGTGTATGTTAATGTTAAGGAGATGGACAACTCAAAAATGGGAAATACTTGTTGATTTTATTGCACTCGATATTTCTTGAGAACTCCAAAGTTCGTAGTTTTTGCAATGTCGATTATGGGTTCATGAGAAATATGAGTTGCATTTATTATTTGAACACTAAAAAATTTGACGATCATACAATAATTTTTTTTGAGAGAACATTGGGGTCATTTTTCAGTTCTAAGTACTCCAAGTTCCAAGTGCTAAAGAGAAGTTTGAGGTCAGAACTTAGGGTTTGGAAATCATCGTTGGACCTAACTTATATTCTTTTAACATTTTAAATGTACTAAAATCAGAAGAGAGGGAAAAACGAGTTGTTTCTCGGTAAAGAGAGACCTTAAATACCCAAAGATCTCCGAAGCAGTACCAAAATACCTTCGATCTTTTATTGGGACTTAACAACACCAAAAATAAACTGAGGAAGGGACTAATAAAATTTACCATTTGCACATGTTGGGAAAAGTCGTCCGGAAATTAAATTACTAGGAAGGCTATTTTTTGCTACACAGAGTTATAAAGGATTTAGGAAAAAAAATTCTCGAGTTGTATGATTTTACCTGGAGACATTTAACTGCAATTTCTTCATTAAATGGGGAAAAAACTAAACATTTTAACAGTCGTTCCAAAGTATTTTATATTAACTTATGATTAAACATATGTACGACTGAATAGTGTGTTTTCACCATTCCTAAAACTTTAAGATTTGAAATGTAAATTAAAAATTTTTTTATGGCCAACTTTTTTTCTTAAATTTACTGAGTTACTTCGAAATAAAAATGTTCATTTGCAATATCAGATGCGGGATTACATCCTGAATTTTCGGGATGAATTCTTTCCACAGAATCTCATTTGCATTGAGCCATAATCATATATAGGTTTCACCCAAAATCGTGATTTGTGTAGCCACTTTAAATGCAATTGTTGACTCAATTCAAGAAAGCTTTGACATAACATTATGCTCTTGGATAAAAAATATGACCCATTCTCAAGATCAGAGCAATAGTCATAAAATTAGGGATGTTCATGAGTATAATCTAGCAATTCCTGTTCAAAAAGGAGAAGTCGAGTTGTAAAAATCAGAGAAAATGGTACTGCCATCTCGACAAAAAGGATTAGAGGTGTTTTCCTGGAGATTATTTTTATGACGGTCGAAGCATCTGCTACGAAATGAGTTTGACGATGCAGTATTATTACGCTCCAGTAGTTTAGTCCACCGGTTCAGAGATATTACAAGTTATTTGGATCTATGCCCCCCTCCACTAGGGATATTAAATGACGAGTCAATCTGAAAAATATTCTGAATGGTACAATAAAGTGGCTCAATAAAAAGTGGTTAATCTAGGTTTTCGTTATTTAAAAAAAATGAGACATGGCGAGATTACACAATGAGAGACGACTGGGAAGGGATGAAGAAAATTATATTTTTATTTTAAAAATTAGCCAATCTTGGATTTTTTTTTGCGAACGTAGGGAAAAAGATTTGATGCGATTTTCATTGTATAAATTTTCATAATAGACTGGGAAAATGGACCTAAATTTCCAAGAGTCCTGCAAAAAAATGGTCGTAAGTGAAAAAAATTATGAGCAATAAATAAAATTATTTTTTATTGACCAGGTCGACGAACTCGAGCTGCTGGAGTCCTGAATCCAGAATTCTGAGCCCCTGCGATAATATGCGAGAGGGAACCGGTGACAGGCTGATGCTGTTGAGAGACCGCGCGGATCGGTCGAGGGAGAAGCTGAGTTATATGGAAATCACGAGCCCCGAATTCAGCAGCTTCAAACCCGCCGCGGAAAAGAGTCCTAGGGGTAATTTTGTTTGCAGCTTTGGTTTTTGTTTATAAGAGGATTATCGTGGGAGAAGCAGATTTTAAAGTTACAATCTTCAGACCTTTCAGAAAGGCTGAAAATCCAAAAGGTCAAGAAATTTTAGTAAAATTGAATATTGGAGCAATTACAAGAATTGCGAAATTTGTAAAAATTTCAAAAATTCCAAAAATTGCAGGAGTTATAAAAATTCAAAAATTTCAAAAATTTCAAAAATTTCAAAAATTTCAAAAATTTCAAAAATTTCAAAAATTTCAAAAATTTCAAAAATTTCAAAAATTTCAAAAATTTCAAAAATTTCAAAAATTTCAAAAATTTCAAAAATTTCAAAAATTTCAAAAATTTCAAAAAGTTCAAAAATTTAAATAGCTTCAAAAATATGAAAAATTTCAAAATGTTGATATGGACGCGAGGATCCACATTTTCGAAGCTATAAAACATCGCAATCTGAAATTCTAATGTTTCCCAAGCTCACTTTGCTTCTTACATGATATCCAGTGTTGCTTTTTAACTTCCCGATTGTGGCTAGCTATTGCCATTACTCTTAATAGCCCAGAAGTACTCCAATGATTATAAAGCTAAGAACGAAAATTCTTGATACCACAGGTGTATGCCCTTAATGTACTTCCTCCATAATGTCCTCACGAAGAGGGATGTGCTAAATTTTCGCAATGTGCTAAAGACGTAAAATTTAGATTACGGTGGATACATTAAGGGGAGACCCTGGTGAAATTTCAAAGTCGTTGGGAGTTGTGGAGATGATGCTGAGGGCTTATAAAATCAATTTCAGGGGTAAACAAGTGGTACACTGCTCTTATTTTTATGGTTATATCTTTTTACTAATGAATTAGAAAATCGTTCCCAGACAGCTTATCTTGAGCTATATTGTATAGCTATTCTATATTGTAAGCTTTTTCTACAAGTACATATGGGGAATTCTCCGTCGATTCAGCCACCCATTTTCATTATGTTTTCAAAAAATTTTGGAAAAAATCTTGGCGGTTTGCATATTTGCTAAACTGTCTCATTTTTTTCTCGAAATTTTTAAGTAATTTGGTACTTTGGTAAATTTTTGGACATATAGATATTTTTTTAAAAATGAAGTTTCGCAAAAACCCAACCATGCATTTCATATTTATGCTCAAAATTTTGTTTTTTTTTCGTGGTCTTCCAACAAAAATGATTTCACATACTAGTAAAAAACAGCTTGACATTTTTTCAAAATTTTTGAAAAGTACCAGAGCTACGTTTCTGATGAGAATTTTTAATTAATTTGTCAAGGTCCGATCATTTTAACTATCAGTGTCATCAAACTTTTTTTGCCAATGACAACTACATAGTTTCCACACTTCTCCCTCGGATTGAATTAATGAACTGTTTCTGGGTTATAAACATGAGTAAACCACTAAAAAATAGAAATTTCAAGTTGAGAATCTCGTAAAACACGATAACTCAATTAAGAATATCTCCTTTATGTCAGAAACAACTCAGTAGGAAAGTGGCAAACCGAGATAAGTATGACATAAATCCCATAGAGCTCATCTCGGCTTACCACTTCCTCATTAAAACTCCGCAAATTACATTTACCACCTAGTTTTTTGAAATGAAACTAAATACGAACAGAAACCGAGAAATTTCAATTCCAATTCTATTATTTCCAGTCCAATTAGAGTCTAATCCAATGAATTTCTAGGTTTCACTCATTAAACCAATTACCTATTTATCACAGTCAATTCAATTAAAAATAACATGTCATCTAACGAATCTCGTATAAAAAAAAAGTCATATGGACTTTTCCGAGAAGGAGAACGCTCATTCACTTTTCACTCAAAAATGGAAACCATATGGCTTTATCCTTATCTTTGATCGGAGACTTTTGTTTAAAAGTTCACCCAAAATTTTGAAAATTTCAAAGTTTCAAAAAATTTCAAATATGTTAGTATGGGCTTCATATATTATAATATATTATTATCAATGCAATGGAAAATGAAAACAATAAATATATAATATATGAACATAATATATTAAATATAGTAAATATATTACATATATTGAATATATTGATATAATATATCATCGAATGTTCCCCCACACCCCTTTCGTAATTATATTTCCAATAACAATTAAAAATTTCAGTAAGAAATTGTTAAATAAACAATAATGAAGTTATTTTCATTGCACATGTGGTTAGTTTCTGATAATCAACGAATTCCCCAACATTGTCCTCCGGTTCCAACGGAAGTTGAACTCCACCAAGTGCGACTAGTAGTAATAGTTGTTCGGACGTCCCGAGGCCCGAATAATGTCGTCTGGACGTTCTCAGGCACTAATAATATGATGCGGACGTTCCCAGGTTCAAATAACGTCCTGAGGACGTCTTCACGCACTAGCAATGTCCTGCGGACGTTCCCAGGTTCAAATAACGTCCTGAGGACGTCTTCACGCACTAGCAATGTCCTGCGGACGTTCCCAGGTTCAAATAACGTCCTGAGGACGTCTTCACGCACTAGCAATGTCCTGCGGACGTTCCCAGGTTCAAATAACGTCCTGAGGACGTCTTCACGCACTAGCAATGTCCTGCGGACGTCCCAAGGCCCAAATAATGTCCTGCGGACGTCTTCACGCACTAGCAATGTCCTGCGGACGTCCCAAGGCCCAAATAACGTCCTGCGGACGTCCGCAGACAGTGGGAGTCGATCTTCAACTTATCCACCATAGTCATACAAATACTATTTCCACCTATGAACTCTATTAACTCTAGACAATAAAAATCCAAATTTCTTGATTATAGGTTCCACATCTCCAGAAGAGTCCATTCTACCCCGTCGACCGGATCTTCTATCTCGCGTTTGTTCCGCTAATTCCTTAAATAGCAATCACACTGGAATCTCCTCAAAGACGAAACTTGCCATGATGTTTACAAAATCAGAGACTAACAGCCCCATGACTCCAGAGTCCAAGATGAGCAGTCCCTTCTATGCTGAACCTGCTGACGCAATTCAGGGCGGACGTCCTCTTGTCACGAGAAGACGCCATAAGAGTTCCTGTCTGTCGAGTAAATACCGCCATAGTGAGCCCGGATGGTTCCAAACGAGAGAGGTAAATGAGACAATCCAGGAAGGCCTTTAGCACAACTCGGCTTTCATTTTTCGATTGCCCTGATCACCAAGAGGATCAATTTTTCACCCTCTATCGAGACAATTAGCAAAGATAGATAAAGAAATTATTTTGCGACTTTTTGAGCTAATGAAGTTCTTGCAATTTCTCCATTTGACATTCTTCATTTCAGACACCAGTAGCCAACAATCAGATGCATCCAATCGATTGGTCCCAGTGTGAGGAAACTGAGGATAAAATTCCACTTATATCGTCATCAGTGGACAATTTGGCTACGAGATATGGGCCAAAGGAGAAAAAACTTCCAACGAGGGCGAAACCAGTGCAGCCGCCCAAAGTGCGAGCCAAGGTTTCGACTGATGCGTCCTGGCCGGTAGACTCGAGTTGGGAGTTCATTGGAAATGAGGAAGACGAGGTCAACGACGAGGAGAAGGAGATCAATGGACAGGAGAACAAATTCAATGACAATGTAAATAGGAAGTACAAGGGGAAGGATGAGGAAGGTGATGGGTCCAGTGTGGGAAAGATGGAGAATGATACTGACGAGGGGTCAGAATTCTCAGGGGACGGGGCTGTACGCAAGTTCCCGAGGGACGAGGCCAGACAGAAAACAGTCAATGTCCAGAGTATCATTTTTCAAAGGTAAAGTGGGGGGGATTTGGGAATTATTAAGTCATGAGAGAGTGAATTGAACGAGGAGTTGAAAGGATTTTTTTTTCTGACAAGGGTCTAGTCGTGTAAATATAGGCAATCTACGGCGGACAAATTTCCATTTGTCAATGTTTTCCTGGGTAGTGAAAAAGTGGAAATATTTTTTATCGGAAAATCTAGGAATGGCAAACAGAAATTACAAATCGGGAAATTTTGTTTGTGTTCCCAACGGGAACAAATTTTTGAAATTTTTGAAATTTTGGAAATTTTAGAAATTTGTTAAACTTGTTCAGGATTTTGAAATGTGTGATTGATCGATTGAAAAAAAAATATTCGAATCCTTGGAAGGTTTTTTCAATTTCTAACATACAAAAACAATATAGGTAAAAACCGATCGGCATATCCATTGGTTTTTTTGAGGAATAGATTGTGATAATTTTGATTGTGGCTACCATCTCACTCAATTGTTTTCTCGTGGTATCTTCTTATGAAAATAATGCGTTCCGCGTGTCGTATTACCGCTCTTGGCCGTTTTCTTTGTGGATCACGCTCCTTTTCATGTAATTTCCGAACGCTTTGCCATGTTAATACCTTCAAGGCTCTTAAATTGAATTAAGAACCCCTACACTAGGTCTTTCTCCTCATAATTGGGCGATTAATTCTCTTCGGCGTTGGCCAAGGAAGATTAACTTATAACCACTTGTTTGCAGGGAAGTTATTAATTACTTGTTCATTAAAGGCTGGGCTGCAACTTAGCGGTGAGCCTCAATGGATTGAATTCAATATCTCTAGTTATTTATGGGTTCTTTGGCACGAAAGGGTTTAGCGTAAAATTCCAAATTTTCAAAAATTCCAAATTTTCAAAAATTCCAAATTTTCAAAAATTTCAAATTTTCAAAAATTCCAAATTTTCAAAAATTCAAAATTTTCAAAAATTCCAAATTTTCAAAAATTCCAAATTTTCAAAAATTATAAAATTATATGAAAGTGTCACTTTTCTCTTACAAATTGTGCCGTCTCAAAAAATCAGAAAAAAATGCAATTTTCGAAGTTCACGAAATTCGAAAAATCTCTACTTTTAAAATTTTAAAAACTTTAAAAACCTGAAAAATTTGGGAAATTTTGAAAAATTATAAAAATTTGTAAATTTACCAAGAAGGCGCTACATATATATCGTTATCCACTTGCCTATAAAGATACACAAAATTCGTTGTTGCAATGGAAAATAAATGATATTGAAATTGAAAATAGTTTTCGCAAATAGGTCGCTGCTTTCATCTTCAATAATCTAGTGAATTAAATCTCCAATTTTTCGCTTGCCCGAAAGAATTATCTATCACAACACTAAAAGTCGCTGCATCAATTTCTTTATTAGCGGTTATCATAATCTCAGAGAGATCAATCATACTGACTGGGTCGAGACCTGAATTGCAGATCGACCTAAATGATTCTGAAATCTTAAATTAATGCACAGATATTTTATTTCATTCAAGATGTCCCGCACGGAAAAAACATAAACATTTTTTCATATCATCACGAATTGATTTGAACAATTTGAAACTGTGGAGAGACTCAATTTGTTTTTTAGGCAGTGGACTTTTCACGAGAAAGTGATAATAATTTTTTTCACATCACAAGATTTCATATTTCACCGCTGGCTACCCCAAAAATTCTAACATACATTTGTTAAAATTTTTTGAATGAAGGGAAAACCAGCGTAAAAATACAAATACCATTTATCACTTCATTTGATTCTAATCTTCACATATATATGTCGTATTTCCCCAGATACCCCGAGTTATTCAAATCCACCGACACAATGGACTCCATCCACAGTGACCGAAATTCCTCCTATGATAACGTGGATAAGCGAAAACAGACAGAGACTGAATTATCAGACACGTACTATCCCCCGGACTCTGAGACAGGGGATACGGATGACAGTGATCATGAAAGAATAAATCGCAGTGTCACATTTAAAAGTCGCTTAGATCCACTGTTATGTAAGTATCCAACCACCTTTGAGACATTCCATGGAATAGTGGACCACGGTTGTGCGTCTCGATTTTGTGGTTTGAAAATTCATCAGAGCCATGTGCTGGGCGAAAAGTAATGAAATTCTTTTTCCAGATTTTTGAAACATCAGTTCATTGGCAAATCTCTTCTATTGCATCCTTCCTAAGTTAAACCTGAAGTTGGGAATTTTTTTTTAAGTTTCCCTTTGAGGAATTCGCAAAAGATGAATATATGTAGAATAATAACGGCTCAAACGGATTTTATTTCGTACTAAATTGAGTATTATAGAGCTTAACCCAGTGGATAGATTTTTCTAAACATTTAAATTATGTCCATAATTTAGGAATCTTCGGGACTATTTGTCCCTGAAATTTTTACACATCTCTAACGCATTAATGCAGACGAAAAAGTTCACAAAGTTGACCCTTATTCAATCTCAAAACGTAGATGACACAGAGTTAAGTAATTCGATATTTTACACAATTTAGTTTCCAAAGTTTTTCAAGGGATTAACATGTGATGAAGCAATTATTAAGAGACAATTTAAAATTCAATTTACCTTTATCTGACATCTGCTCAAATGATTATTCACAAAGCATAGAACTTTTTTTTTCTGTGGATCTTTCAGCGTACTAAATATAGGCGCGATCGCAGCGCCACGTGGGACGCGCAAGAACCCTATCTATATTGCAACAACTGTTTAACTCGGCAAATTAGAATTCGATATTTTATCATCCTCGGGGGTTGCTGCAACATTTTTCGAACAATTTGTTACATCTACAATATTTCCTGCCGTTTCATTACGGCCATTTTTTTTTTGCCTTTTGGTTTTTAACTTGTTGAAAGTATCCCCAACACCTGAGAAAAAAAAATCAAAGGAAAAAAAATTGGAAAAGCATGCAGCGAAGGGCGGAGAATAATCGAACATGCATGTCTCAAATCCGGATTTGAGCGGGTATCCCATACTGCCCCACTCCAATCTCTGGCCAAGTTTCATAAAAGTGCGAAATAGGCGCGCACAGAAATGGTCCACTATTCCATGGAATATCTTCTCTATTATTAATAAACCACTGGCATAACTTACACGTCTGCTCATAAGTATCTCAGGTCCAAAAGTGTCGAGACAATGGAGTGATTTGTTTATATGAGATTACAAGCTACTCAGCTTATCCCCACTCTCAATGCAATCATTAGGGGGGCTCTACAGTGCGATTACTTTCAGTCAGACAACGCAAAATGTCGTCGACACAGTGCCATCCCGTGCGGCCTCTAAATTCAATTAGTTTTTACATAATAATGAAACTTTAACCAATAGCTGAACTCAGCTCAGCTTTTTGAACGATGACAAGAGGCGAAATTTCGGGGATTTCCAAAAGTTCAGTGGAAACAGGGATTTTTTTTCGGTTTTTCTTCAGTTTAACGTGTCAATTTTAATCAACAAATGAAAAACATGTTTTGGAAAATTGGACTGTGGCTGAGGGCTCTCTGTAGGAAAGTCCAGAGAGGCGTAATTTTCTTAAAATGTGAGACACTTTATTTAATATTAATGTTAAGGATGCAGATGATATGCTTAGGAAAAGGCTAATCAAAAATGAGCTTGATGGGAATTTCTGATTGCACAAAAATTGAACTTCTTTCTATTATGAGGAAACCTTGAATTAGTTGCGCAATGGCCAATCGTTGCTAATCATGTTTTCATCTTGCCTCATTTTCCAGCAAATCTCTCAAAAAAGTGACGAGAAATAATTTTAACATTTATACTTTTTGAGATACAAGCCCGTATGGGCGCTTCCCATTCGGGCTTGTTGGACATTTGAAGTAACAATATCTTTACCGCAGTTGAAGATACTGGTAATTATTGATTCCGGAAGAATGAGCGCTCTCAATTTTCAAATTTGGAGCAAGCATCTTTCGGTTATGTCTGTAAGGAGTCCAGTGGCGGGTGCTTCGCGCGCGCACTTCCTTTTTCCGCCGCACGGACTCGTGGCGCGTCAGTTTCGGTCTTACGGTTTTCGATAATTGCGATATGTATCGATAGTTCCTTTCGTCTCTCCTTTTTACTATAGGATTATCGCGTATATATAAAATTTATCAATACTGAACAGAATATGCAAAACACTCGAAACTTAATAAATTAACAGGACTTCGAAAAATATTCTGTGTATATGATTTTCAATAACTACATAAGTTATGACAACTTGAACAATTGTCATACTTTTGGAAGTTAAACCCGAATCGATATCCCAAATATCGATGTTTATCGACGCAAACGCGATTACCAACCAACATCACGATGTTATCTGACTAATCAGATCAACCAATAAATTAATCACGATTCAAAGATAAATTATGGCAGACCAATAAGAAATCGACTTACGACTTTCGACTCTGACGATTATCATTTTTCTTATTGATTTTTGTGTGTGCGCTTTCTACAACAGGATTTAGAGAAAAGTGACGTCAGGCGAAAACAGACTTGCCTCGCTGGTCCACTTTGCCACTGATATAAGGTCCTCTGATCAAATTTTAACACAGTAAATGAACTTCAGTGTCGCGAAAACAAACACGAAACACTGCATTCAATTAACTTTGTTTAGTGACTCCTAAACAAAGTGCGATTGGAGCGCTGCCGCACGAGGGCCAAGGATCGAATTCCCTTGCAGAGATTCCCCTTTTGGTATCGCAGTGTATAATTATCCAGGCTCTAATCCACACGGATTTATGGTCGAGCGGGGGTTTCGTGAAAGAAACGGCTGTGCGAATTAGCTTTCTCATGGTTTCCCTTCAATTGCCGATTAATTAATTGCTGAAATTTATGCGAAAACACGTGGCTCTAAAATATACTATGAACCATGTGTGTTAAAATCATAATTTTATACTAAAATAAGTACTCCACCACATGTATGAATTACCTTCAAACGAATGAACTATAACACCGATTCCATGTAAACATGATTGTATATGATGCAGAATGAGCTGTATGGCTTCAATGCTGAATAAAGAAAAAAAACACGTGGCTCGATGATAGTCTCCGAACATTGAAACTCGCAAAATTACCTGAAATCCCGAATGATTGAAGTGTGAAAACCGAGAGTGTTTGGCGAGTAACAGGAAAATTGGAATACCGATGATTAAGTTTGACAAACGACCGCAGTGGGCCGTGGCGCACGAGGTCCAAGGTTCGAAGCCCCGGGAGTCCCCTTGCGGTATAGTAGTGTGGACTTGTCCAGGCTCTAGTTCGTACGGATGCATCGGCGAACGGGAGTCCCGTAAAAGGAAGGAGGGAGGGAGATTGTCCTTTCCAGAGATATGCTCTCCAGAAATTGTCAAAATTTCAATAACAGCCGATTCCCATGTAGAAAGGAGCGATAAGAAAAACTGTGGAAAATCTCGATGATGCTTCGATAAGTATCGATACCGCGTAGACCGTAAGAGAACGATGCGACACCAGTCAGTGCGGCGGAAAATGGAAATGCGCGTGCGAGGCACGCGCTACCGGTCTCGTTATTATGTATGCGGGAAAAAAGCAACAAAAATTGGTTTAGGAAGAGCTATCTTGTACGAGTGTATTCGATATGCACCATTGAAGCCAAAAGAGTATTGAAATCGATCAAGTAGCTTCGCAGATGTTGAAGAAAATAGTTTTGACGGCAAAATTTGAATATCTGAAACACTAACCAAGTGCTTTATATGGAACCGAAACTTCAGGGGAAGTTTCCAGTCAATATCTCAGGTATACTGGATGGCTACATGTGAACAAGTTTTAGAAAAAAGTGGAAAAATCGAAGCGACTAAGATCTCTTATCAAAAAACATGTCAAGTTCTTTATTGGTTTTTACGGATATTGCAGTGGAAATTGAACGAGAAATCAAATAAAAATGTAGAGATGAAAGAAGATGAATAAGCAGATAACTTTTTTCCAATTTCCGACAATTTGTTCTACATCACTGATAAAATCAGTTTTCGAATGTTTTTGAGTCGTTCAATTGCTCAATTTAGTAGAATGAACTAATCAAATTGCGAAGTATCCCAACGTCATATTTTGACATTTTTTCCCGCCATTTTCTCAGGAACTGGCAATGAAGGTTTTTTTTTTTTTTTTTTTTTTTTTTTTTTTTTTATCTTTAACGCCTTCGATCCCTTATGGATATATGGGCGTGTGGTCCATACGCTGCACCGCATTCGCATGATAAGACACAGGAAACCACAGAAAACCTGTGTCGGTACAGGCGGCTACTCTATGAGTAACCTCCCGCTCATCAGACATTCCGAAAAAATTCTCGCCCTATATGGGGGATTTGAACCAGGTACCGAAGCGGCAGCGCTAAGACTGCGCGCTTAGTCCACTCGGCTATTCTGACGTCGGTACAATGAAGGTTTGATGTGCAATGAAGGTTTGATGTGCAATTTGTTTATTTGCAATGTTTACTTGGAGATAACTGGAATTGTCCGTGATGGGATTTGTGAGTCAATAAAGCCAAATAAAATTGCATCCTATTGAAGAAAGCGCATACACAAAACTGAGCATCGTCAAAGTCGAAAGTCATAAGGCGATTCCTTATTGGTCTGTCATAATTTATCTTTGAATCGTTATTCATTTATTGCCTGATCAGATTAGTCAGATAACATCGTGATGTTGTTTGGCAACCGCGTTCGTGTCGATAAACCTCGATATTCGGGATATCGATTCGGGTTTAGTTTTCAAAAGTATGACAATAGTTCAAGTTGTCATAACTTATGTAGTTATTGAAAATCATATACACAGAATATTTTTCGAGGTTCTGTTAATTTACTAAGTTTCGAGTGTTTTACATATTCTGTCCAGTGTTGACAAATTTTATATGTACGCGATAATCCTATAGCAAAACGGAGAAACGAAAGAAACTATCGATACATATCGCAATTATCGAAAACTGTAAGACCGAAACCGACGCGCCACGAGTCCGTGCGGCGGACAAAGGAAGTGCGCGCGCGAAGCACCCGCCACCGGACTCGTTACAGACATAACCAAAAGATGCTTGCTCCAAATTTGAAAATTGAGAGCGCTCATTTTTCCAGAATCAATAATTACCAATATCTTCAACTGCGGAAAAGATATTGTTACTTCAAATGCCAAATTGTAATTCCGCGCATTCGGCATTGTGATCACAAAAATCAGATCGTTCCAGTTTTATCAACATTATTATTTCCCTATTCGCTGGCCTTCCAACTCTCATAATCCACCTTCAGCCAACTCGTACCATCGGCATTCTCAAGTACTCTGGTAATTTATTTAAAAAGTCGGATATTATCAGCGGTTCATGCCCTCCGCCCGCGAAAGCACTCGGGTTTCCCTCAACTTCTCAATTAATAAACTACCGCGCTGAGATAAAGTTTAAAATAACATTTTCCCCTTATCTTGCCTTCTATCAATAGCCACCGCGAATACGGCTAGCACTTAAGAATCGGGGCGCAGGTGGTATCGCTGCTGGTATATATGCTATTCAATTTAAAAGTCTAGGCCTCTGTTTAAATCTATCTAGCCGAGAGGAGTAGAAATTTTATTCTGTTGTGGAAAGGAAATTTAATTATTATATGTACATCGCGACGCATAATGTACAAATAATTAATGTATTTATGTTTTATCCATAGCACCGCCAAGACTGCAAGCACTGAAGAATCGAGACGCAGGTGGTATCGGTGCTAGTATAAGAGCTTATGCACTACTATTGGCCTCCGACAAGACAACCACATTTTCCCAAAATATCGATAATTTTATCCAGTGTACCATGGAGGGAAAGGAGGCAAGTCCCCACATTGTCATGAGAAATATACGTCAGTTTATGTCGGGAATGAAGAATTATCTCGTGAAGCATGGTGAGCGTGAATTTGAGAGGGAAGTGGAGAAGGAACGACTCAAGCTCAAGCCCAATGAGTTTCTCAATTTAGACGCCATTCTTGAGGGTGTTATGATGAGACTCGTCGTGAGACCACTACGAGAACATGTTTATAAACTTTTCGTCGATCATTATGGCGCAACTGGGTCCCTCAAGACACTTGTTGAGAGTATACAATTTGCGCAGGGGAAACACGTACAGGAATTGGGCGTTAGAGTGAGTAACAAGTTTTTCGTCTTCATTAAAGTTATTAGGAAGTTTTGGCGGGGCGGGAGGAGGGGGGGGGGGGGGAGACGAGTTGTCTCAGAGGCACTGAAGTACTAAGGGCTTTCATACTTGGGTTTGAGAGATTCTGGCTAAATTGAGGAGTCGTTAATCAAATGAACTTGAATTTTTTTATCAATTAGAGGGGAATCGCAGAAAATCTTGGATCTGTTTATAACAGTTGGTTTATATAATTCTAGTCTCGTTCTATATATTGATCTTCTGCAGAATTTTTTACAAGTTGAAAATTTATATATATATATATATATATTGTTGGATATTTTTTCAATTATCTGTTATATACATTTGTCATATACGACTAATTTTTTTTCAAGTCTTTCCAAGTTGTATTTATAAGAAAAGTAGTGATCATTAATTTATATTGGCGGGTACTATATTTATAATTTCTAAATTGTAATCTTGGAAATATCTAATGGTAAGTGGTAATCTGATGAAAAATGAATTTATAAATAAACAAATAATCAGAAAATAAAAAATGGTTCATTCCTTACGAGAAGGTTTTTAGAGAAAGTTACGTTTTTTGACCTTCATTAATATCATTAGAGGATTTTTATTGGGCGCGACTGGGGTAGGGGCATTGTAGATGTAAAGTGCTAAAGGTGTATAATCGCGTTTGGCAGATTGCGCTAAGTTGAGGAGGCGCTAATGGTGTGCTTTATTTTTCAAGAGCAATTTCTGCTTTATTAATATCCAAGACGGTGGTAGAAATTTTCGTCGATGAACAAATTATTTTCAAAGACAATTTTTTCAAAATATTAGATTTCAAAGATTTTAATGTTCGGATAATTTTACCAATATTTAAAGTTTCGAGAGAATTGTGTCAGTTGAACTATTATTATACAAGTAAAAAGAAATGATTTTACATATTCAATAGCCTATCGATTTTGTCTTATTTCAGGGAACAATAACACCACCATCTGATGCAAGTCTGGGCTTAATCCTGAAATACATTGAGCGACTACAGTACTCAGATTCACCCCTGGAGAAATTGGAGAATCTATTGTCAGCCATATCTGCAATATTTAATTCTGTGAAAGATGCAAATGCAGATAGACATGTGACACTGGGTGCTGACGATCTCTTGCCACTTTTAGTATGGGTATTAGTGCGTGGCAAAGTGGTAGATGCAGAAATTGAAGCTGAATTCATGTGGGGCTTGCTCCATCCGTCACTCCTTACTGGTGAAGGTGGATATTATCTGACGACATTATCGAGCGCTGTGCATGTGTTGAAGACCTTCAAAAATAGTCAAGCAATATTGGCAACGAGTAATGTGAGTGGCAAATACTTTGCAAGTCAATTATCCATACTTTAGTCCTAAAACTTCTCTCCGAAGACTTTTTCTCCAAATACTCTGCTCTTGCTCATAATGAAAGAAATAAATTCCTAATTTGGTTAAATAAACTTACGAATAATTTGCTATCGGATTTTATCATTTTTACCGCTTATTAATTATTCTGAAGCAACTATAAAAATTCGCGACCCTTGTCAGTAACTAAAAAAAAAGATGAAAATTTGAAAGATTTTTTAGTCTTATTGATTTCAGTTTATAAATCTTTTCATAAAATGAATATGTTAATTTAGTGGAAAAATTGTAATTGTGTTCGCTCTTGTTGCAGGGTCTCACCACTAGTCCTGACTGTCGGTCTTCTGTACTTAGAGTGCTAATACCAGATGAGCTCCATGGCTCACTAAACACACGAACCCTGCCTGTAAGACCAAATATGAATACACGTGATATTTGCCGTATTCTTGCGCATAAAATACGATGCACTAATCCACAGGATTATGGACTATTCAAGCTAGTCCAGGGTGAAGGTAAAGCCAAAAGAATTGCTTAAAAATTTAATTAGGGAATAATTTTAATCATACTGCTGATGCACATAGGGGAATAGTTGTCTTAGATGAGACGTTCAATATGCTCTGAATATTTCAGTTAACCCATTTTTATAATCTGTCGAAAGTTACTACCATTGAAATTTTCGTAACTTCTCCAACTTCGTAACCGCACAAGTTCCATTGATGAACATGAGTTGAGGAAGTTTCAAAGGATATTTTCTCAATGCTCATTTCTCATTTCAAATTTGAGGTCAAATGGAAGAATTGTATACGTCTGCAGACCAGTTTGGAATTTTGATATTTTTTGTGGCAGACTCATTACATATGATCCCAAAAACATTAATTGTGCAGTTTTTAGAATTAGTTTTGAATCATTTTTAATGGCAATTCATATTTGAGAATTTTACAGTTATGACTCGAGCTGGTACAGAGCTTTTGAAAAAAATTAAAAATCTAAAAATTTCAACAATTCTGAAAATTAACAGGATTTGCAAATTTTCAAAATTAGAGTAAAAACATTTTAAATATCACCAAGTTACTGCAATTTTTGCGATTGCAAATATGTCCAACGTTTGCTAAAAATTATGTTAATTTCCAAAATATTGACGACTTTTGAAAAATTTTCAAAGTCACAGAAATTCGAAATATTCCAAGCATTTTCCGGATTTTTAAAAATTTTGATTTCAAGGGAAGATAGTACTTTTAAATAGTCAAAAATTCCTCAATTTTTGAGAATGTATAAAAATATCCAGAACTTCAAGAATTACAAAAATCCCGAAAATTTTCCCAAATTTAAGTTATCAAAATTTTTAATATTGAACTCTAAAAAAAATTTGTTTTTATTTCAGTATTAAAAAATTGATCGACTTTCAACCATTGACATTCATAATAACTACATTTTTCAGTAATAAAAATGTGATTTGTTGTACGTTAATTGGTGCCTTTTTAAAAAATGTTTACCTTGGTATTATTTTATAAGCAATAGTAAGAATAATAATTAACAAATTATTTTTATTCTTCCAGAAACACTTTTGGGTGATCACGAGTGCCCTCAGGAGATGTCTCACTGCCTCTTCGCTTTCAAGCGAATCGATGCCAAAATTGCCTGGCCCAAAACAGCCACATGAATCATCCACTGATTTCAATCACCAGTAATTATGCTCAACAATTTTTAATGTAACCTATCAACGGAATCTCAATCAAAAATATTTCGAGTATCTGTTCGCCGATAGGGCCCCATTTTCGGAACCTCGATTTAGTCGTTTCATTAAATTTATTGTGAATTCAATGCTGAAGGGGTAAAATTAGATAATTTTATTCAATACGTTTAATCTGTTTTATATGTGGAATAATTATAAAATTCAACAAATTACTTTGAATGTCATTTCAAACGTTTTATTAGATTTAGGTATGGTGAAATTGTTTTAAAACTTCAATTCTTTAGATTTTTGAGTTTCTGAAATTCAAAAAATTTTGCAAAAATTTCTGAACTGTCCAAACTTTCCATTTTTTTGTAATTTGTAATAGAAATGATTTGAACTTTTCAAAATTTTCGCACACTTTCTCAATTTTTTGAGTTTTTTTCTTGTTACACTTTTTAAACTTTTTGGAAATGGCAAATATTTTTAATTATTCAGAAATTATGGAATTATTCCAATTTTTTTTTTAAATTTAGTAAATGAAAAAAAATAAATTATTCAAATTGTCTGTTTTTATTCTCAATTAAAATTTTTTTTTCCTAATTTAGGAAAGGTTTGAAAAAAATGTAGATTATTTTTTTTTTAATTCCATTCTCTGAGTTCTGATTTCAAACTAATTTTACCCAAGGGGCCTATAGGAATTTCACTTTGAAAAAAAGTCTGTATTGATTGGATTAATTCAACTTTGCCCCTTCAACACAGAATTCCCAGGACAGTAGTATTTTCCCAAATTTCTACTATTTTCGATCCCTCTTGTTATTGTTCTTGTTATCCAATTAATTAATTGTATTATACCCATTGTGTGATGGAGTCAATTACCCAAAAATACGTCATTCATCAATTTTCATTAAATTATCATAATCTCACTCTTCACGCAATTTACCCACCTCGTACCATTCATTCGACTAAATCAAAAATGAGAATTACGATAATTTAATTATGCAAATAAATTTAAGAGTGAACTTATTTATTCCATAAACTGAAAAATCAATCACAGGACGTTGACAATTTTGTCAATTGAACATACACGGATAGAAACGAAAATGACATTATCGAGGAAATTTCGGTTTTGACTGCACGAATCGATCGTTGAATTTTGCTGATTGATAAGAGTTTGTTTAGTTCAAAATGACTATCTTTTTCAATTCTCTCATTTCTGATTTTTTTGAAATTTTTGAAATTTTTGAAATTTTTGAAATTTTTGAAATTTTTGAAATTTTTGAAATTTTTGAAATTTTTGAAATTTTTGAAATTTTTGAAATTTTTTGAATTTTTGAAATTTTTTAAATTTTTGAACTTTTGAAATTTTTGAAATTTTTGAAATTCTTAGAATTTATGAAATTTGCGAAATTACGACAAATTTTGGACTTCTTGAAAGCATGTTTGAGATTCCCACAAAGTTCAAACTGGCCTTAAAATTTTTTATTATTTTCAATTTTTAGATTATTGTGAAGCTTCAAAAAAAAAATTTTCATTTTGACGAGCTTCCATATTTTTCGATAGTTCGAAGTTTCCAAAGGTTCAAAACTCTAAGCTTCTTGAAAACGTTGGCGCTAAGTTTCTTTTAACGTATTCAAAATTTCCCTAATTTCCAATTTTTCACACTCGCCAAATTACCAATTTTCGAGGTGTCACAGCGTTTCTCAAACCCCTCCCAAACGTTCAGAATTTATCGTCACTTAAATTCAAATTTTCAGCAAATCTCATCGAACAATTTGTCGACTGAAACTACAAGTTCTTCGATAACCTAATAATCATTTTCTCCTTGAAAAGTAGGCCTAGTAGTTACCGAAAAAACACACTGCATCTTCCATTAAAAAATAACTATATCTAAAAACGATAAAAATTTCAACGAAGCCTGAAACCCCATTTGAACTCTATTTTAAGATGGATTAACTCGTAAGCATTTTTTACACGAAAAAAAAACAAAACTACGATATTTATTGGAATTTGTAAACATACACATATATTTCTCTATACCAATTGTACAATTAAAAAAGTAACGAAAGAGAAAAATCGTTCTTCGACCTAAAAAAACAAAAGTGACAATTATTAATTTTGTGATTTTACCTTATCACTGATTAAATGTTATGTAATTATAATTTATTTACATTCATGATAAAACATTTTCTCTTCTCATATTAGCTACTATGACTCATGTTTCACGCATTTGCACTAAAACGCTTTAATTTTAATGAACCTGTTTGCTTTTTAAATATTTTAATAATTGTGCTAGTCAGCTCGACGTGAATTTTATTATTAATTTTTTTTTCTATTCATACACCATAATTTACCACTTGTTTGGAGAAATTAATTTAACACTGTTGAATTGTCCATACGGTTGATCATCTTATCACTGTCATTGTCACTATTATCACGATAAAATTGTAACAATGCTCAATAAAAATTTTCTACTACACATCTGGGGTATTTCTTTCGTACATTAAAAAATATGGAACTGTGATTATGGCTACAGAGGTCTGAGCCTATATATTTTTGAACAAAATTTTGAAGAAATTTGAAGAAAATTTCGAAAAATAATAAAAATTGCAAATTAAAAATTTCGATAATCGAAATAATCGTTGAGACTATAAACATCGATAAATTTTTAAGATAGAACCAAATGTTTTAAACTGCTCCAAAACAAAAAGTTAAAAGATTTTTTGAATTTTGATATTTTTTTCTTTTTTATATAACGAAAATAATTATTTTGAAATTTTAATCATATCAATAATTATAAACGATGATAGATTCGGAGTTTTTAATATGCAATTTTCGTTATGAATTTTTCCAAAAAAAAACTTGAAAATTGCAAAGTCTTGGAAATTTTCGAATAAGAATTTTTTTAGGATTTTCGAAAATCGAATATTCTGAAATGAAAGATTTTTAAAATGTAAAAAACCTCAGCAAGCCAGAATTTTTTTGAAAATTCCATAAATTTTACAACTCTTAGAGATTGAAGAAATAAAAACGAAAAGAGGATTTTCCAAAAAAAGTTTCATGTTTACATTTTGTATATTACGGAAGGAAAAAATAATTCAACATCTACTAAGCGATCAGTCTGCAAAAAAATCGGCTTGTATTTATATCCCTCCCCCCCTCCCCTTCAAAAAAAATCACATTGTATTTATATCCCCATACGTCAATAGAATTATGAAGTATTTATTATTAGAGTGATCGAAACTTTGAACCCACTAATACGTCTATTTATGGAGCATCTTAAAGTATTTCTCGAATCGACCGCCATTAGCTAGGGGCTTAGTTTCATGCTTGAAAAATTGTCTTTTGGCATAATTGTCTAAATTAAAATGCACTTTCAAGTTGGGGCAAGAGGGGGAAATTATGAAAATTAGCCCGTCAAAAATAAAATTATCTTCTTAACGAGAAATTCTATGATAAAATGTCAGGAAATTTTCTCCTCACAGAGCCTTCAATCTACACAAGGATGCTGGGAGTGCGAAGGTCCATTTTTCCAGAAGTCGAAATGATAAGAAAAAAAAAAATGAAATGAGTGAAGCACGAAAAACTTAATCCTTCAAAATTGAATTATCTGGCTAATGACGTACTTGTGCCATAATGTTCTGCAGAAAGATTTTCAGGCCAAATTGTTCTATCTTACGTAAAGACTATAAATCCATGACAACTTGGATTTTTACAAGTAAAAAATGTTTCAATCTTCTGATAGAGAAAGCCTGAAATTGCCATTGTACTCATCGAAAATTAAATGTTTCATGTGTCTGTCGTTTGATCAATTTAATTATGACAACGCCTACCATGAATCCACTCTGGAAAATTATGATAAAGGTGGCTCGATTATTGGCATCGGAAATCTGGAAGGAGTAGAAACAGAAAAACTCTGATTGCACTCATGTAACATTTTTGTTTGTAGTTATATCTTGCGTTTGTTTCCGTTTTACAGATGGTTACAGGTTGTTGTTTCTAGATTAGCCTTATTTCGATAGCCAGTAGTGTTCCCAGTACAGATTCCTTGATTTTGATTTCTTGGTTTTTTTTTACTTACTTGTACTTTTAACGGTATTTATTACAAGAAAACAGAGAATCTTACAAATGACCATTGCCCGAGGGCCTTCAGCTGTTTTTTTTTAATTTTTTGTTTTATGTAACGTCGATATATTTATGCTGTCTACCTAAGTGCTAATCAGCGACAGAGGTCTGCGATGTGTTTGTAAACAAAGCACTTATAAATAAATTACATTGGTGCTCGCATCAACCAGCACAGCTAGGATTTGAACTCAGGGCCTCTAAGTTCCGAATCCGTCGCCATTGTACCGAGCCATCGTAGGTCTCTGATATCTTCGTTGTAGTTCGTTTACGGCACAACTGATATTTATCTTCTTCTGTTTTCACATGTTTCCCTTAAGTTTGATAATGAGAAACTAAAAACCGACTTCACCCGAATGTCTCCTTTATGTGCGACCAACAACTTATATCGATTTACGGCGACAGTTTGCCCAATTCAGCTTCGCATCAGTTTGGGAGTGGGATTTCCGATTTCAGTAGAAAGATCAATGCGATATGCTTTCACTGCGACACGGAACTCAATAGATTGTTCCACTCTTGGTTACTGACTGCTATGGCCGAGTGGTTAGAGCGCTAGCCTTCAGCATTTGAGGTCCACGGATCGAGTCCCCGCTTGGGGACTCTCCGATTGGTATAGTAGAGTGGAATTGTCCAGCGTTCAAGTTCATAGGGATTCATAGTTGAACGGGAGTTTCGTCACAGAAACGACTGCACAAATTGAGGTTTTCCTTCAATTGTAGATTGATCCAAGCCATGTAAAGTCTGGTAGGCATTGCATTTATTGGTGGTAGGCACCGCGGGAGGGTCGCCACATATGCATAATCACATCGAAACGTATATAAAATAATTAAAAAAAAAAATCGCCCGTTAATTCCATTGGTAAAGTCCCGAATTTGAGCAATCCGGTTTGTCGTTCGGTGGGTGATCAGAGTCTGATTTTTCCAAAAGGCCCATCGGCCTCGAGCGCCGCTAGAAAATCAGGAAAGTGCGATGGGGGATTTTGATCAAGAGAGAACGTGTTTTTATCCTTCGAAGCGCAACGAATAGATTGGAAGGCAAAAAAATTGACATCACCTGAACATTAGGCCTGGATGCTTTTGAAAATAAAGGCATGAAAAGTTGATGAAAAAATTTATCGTACATCCGGAAACTTGTAAATTTCATATACTACCTCCAGCAAATTTCATTATCACTCAATTTCTAATTATTTAAAAATATTGTGCCACTTGGGCGCCAGTATAGTGGTGCAACGCGGGTGAATTCTCCTCCTCATTTGTTCCATAATTAAATTTTTAACATGATACACACACATAGTACCGTTACCCGGCACTTGTCAAAGCAACTTAATCCACTTGCCTGTGAAATTACCTTGGAAAATGAATTAGAGCACTTAATATTACATTCATGATGATACGAAACTTTCCCCAAAATTCATTACCCCAAATCCGATTGTGTTTTCGTGCTCCCCTAGGGGTGAGTGAGAATGATAAAGAGGGACGTTTATTTTGATGAGTACACAAACCTATTTGAAGTCTACAAGAATGGAGGCGCTTGAACAATAGAAGGGATTTTAGGGGCAATTGGGAGGTTGTGCTTGGGCTTCAGTCTATGTATAGAGGAAAATACACTGCATCAGGTAATGAAACAAAAGCCAAGTAATTCGGGTATTATTTCAACGAGGAGATTCTAAGCTTCTCCATCTAGCTAGTGGAACAAACTCACAATGACTTCGGTTGAGACTCGATGGCTATGTAAATCGCGTTATTATATAAACCTCAATATGTGACCACGTCATAATCTTCATTTCATTATCAGTAATTAATTGCAGGGAGTGTGGAATTTCGCCGAAGAAATGTTCTTGCTGCGAAAATAAAAGTGCAACATTTTGTCGCGCACCTAGCCCGGAAAGTTGAGCATTTCCGGTGAGGGCGTTGGGTGTGTTGCAGGTGCTAAAAGGGGTCAATGGCTTCAGAGTCCGAGCAGGAAGTTGCTCCCCATCCGAAGAACGGAAAGTAAGAACTTTCCGCCCGAGCCAGCACTTTTGCGCACTAGGACGGGAAGTGCGCACTTTCCGACCGGCGTATGATTTTTTGATGCCCAACGAATGAACCGAGCGCTGTCATGGCGGTCCCAATCGAAGCTTTTCCATGCAAAATCGAGCTGATTACATTTTGGATGGCATTCGTGCCGCATATGTAATGTTATTAACAATTGCAATTGTTTATACTATTCCACTGGGTAAAATATTGAAGTTATCGGGAAACTTATCTGAAGAAAATTATTCCTTATATGGAAGTACACATTTTACGTGGAATTACTTTTTTCCATAATTTGCATAATTAAGGAGGTATGGTCGTTTGAATAATCATTATTGTAATAAGTGAACGAATGAATCGCAGTATTTTCATGGAGAAACGAGGGTGAAGGTTTTAGATAAAACGGGAGCAGTATATACATTGTTATTAACAAATTAAATTGTCCATAACGCTGTCTATCGAAAACAGTAAGAGATACCGCAAAAAGTATTCAGCAGAATTTGCTCTGTAAGTAGAAATACATCTTTAATTTCTTATCACTTTTCTCCATATTTGTCATAATTAAGGAGGTATGACGGGTTTAACCCTCGAGCGACCGCACCCCTATTGGCGTCTCACTCCCACTCAAGTAACGCGCATAAGTCTCATCCTCATGCTCAGCCTGCGTCTACCCAAATATTCATAATTATCTGCTTCATGAATGAGTCAGTTTAGAATTCTCAAATCTGCAAGTTTTCATTATGACACTACAGTCAGACCTCCCTTGCAGTACACGGTCGGGACCAGAGGCGTGGCAAGGCGTCCACTTCCACTGTGGCACTTTATCCCTCTTCCCCCACCATTTGATATAGGGTACGTACGCTGCCTGCGTGGAACTCGGTGCGCAAGTATTTGAATTCGAATTGTATAAAGGCGGGGACTCAAGAGGGAAAGACAGTGACCATAGTGGACATTTTTGTTTTTCCGTAAAGGACGTGGTTCCAAAACGGGAGCGACTGTAATAGTGGTCACCCTGACTAACCGGTTTATATTGGAAAAGAATAAATTCAGTACGCTGTGCTGAAATACGGATTGAATCACACTTTCAAAAACACATGCGCTCATAGAAAAATTACCATGAATGTAATTTTTTTATTGGAAAGCTTTTCAAACTCAGCGGGCTCTTCCCCCAAATTGAACATAGAAACGCTCAGACCAACGTGGATCCATTTACTCGGCATCCATGCAGGAGCCAATAGGTTTGTATTCATAATATGCATTGAATTTCAATATACGATTTCTCTCATAGCGGTTGTAATTGAAAATGGGAAATTGTTGATCATACTGAAATAATTGTTGTGAAAATTGCTGACTGGACCATTTTTAGCCTTTTCTCCATGTGTTTCCGATTACGCTTTTTCGGTATCCAATTCCATTGGGAAATAGACAATTTTGATTTCAACGGTTTTTATTGCAAAGAAGACCGCACACTTAGCCATCGCCCGAGGGCCTTCAGCCAGGTATACAGTATTATATATATATACAGTATTTGCATTGTGAGATAATAATTAATTAAAAAGAAAGAAAGAATAAGGAAACAAAATGTCTCGTATAATGGTTTACATAGTTTTTTTATGAGATGGAATTATATATGCAGAGATGATGCATTATTTAGGGAGGGAAACGCAGAGCCCTTATTGATACTTGCTCGATTTGCTTTCAGATTTTCAGGGAGGCTTTGCGGGTGTTATTTATAACGTGCTCTGGTCTTTGGGTTTTGCTTATCACAGAAGTCCAGAATATGGTCCAGATTATTTAGGAAAAAAATTGTTGTCAAGTGTTTGAATCTGTCGAGGATAGGCGCCATTTAAGTGCGTTCGTATAATAAAGTGTTCGAGGGATTTGAAAGGGCCTTAATTCTCAATTTCCTTATTGTATATATATGGATTTCCCGATTTTTTAACCTCAATACCACCTCAAAATCTCAATAAACTGAGACCCGGATAAAAGCGCGACTCGTTCCCAAAATCTGACACATTTTTAAGAGAAATGAAATTGCTATGTATAGATAGCAGTCACATAGTTTTCTTTCAAAGCGCAAAACATAATTTCCAGAAAATTTATACATAATCGTCAATCAGAATGCAATAGATAATTAACTTTACACATTCAAGAACTTGCCAAAACACTGAAAATGCCTTTTTCATCCAGAAATTAACGGTTTCAACTACGCAAGCCCACTGCGCATGCGTGCGCATCAGCTGTTCCCCCTCTCCCTCAACTTTCCCGTATTCTTTGTCGATTGACATCGACTGTATTCCACCGCCCCTATTTTTCACTCACAACTGAAGAAATAGTTCACGAAAACGTGAAAAATAGGACAAAATGCTGTCGTCAATTTCTAAAAAGTGCAGTCTCAATGTAAGTTGCGATTTACATTTGAATGCGCCTCTGGAATAAACAAAAAAACTAGGCTAACCTCAATCCTTATGTAATTTTCAATTCAACAATTTAGTCTCTCAGTCAATTTAATTTCTGCATTAAAACTAACTGCAAAAAAAAATAACATATAGCTATATATATATATGTATGTACATGATTAATTATTGATAAAATTTTGATGTAATAATAACAATAAATGTCAATTGTTGGTTTCTTGACAGGCGCTCAGGAATGTGCGGCAAATTCAAATATCGGCGAATCGAGCGTCCGATCATTTATTTGTTGTAAGTATATTGCAATTGCAAATATATATATATATATGAATGATTTCACGAGTTATGGCAAACGTTTTTCTCTCTGGGATGGAAGATTAATTGCTAATGAGGGACAGAAATAAAAAATGCATTCAGATAGACTTTGTTTATGGGCGGGAGGGGGGGGGGTGTAATAAAAGCGCTGGAAAAGAGGAGCGTAAATAAATAAAAGCGACTCATCCTGAAAATTAAAGATAAAAACTAGTATTCAACATCAAAGTTGCTTCAGTAAATGTAAATGGAAAATAATTGTTTTTCCCTCTTTTGCATTTTATCATTGAATGTTTTAGAGATTTTTGTTTGTGGGAAAAATTGTCATTATCGTTGGGATTAATAGAGCTCATGCCCGGGAGCTGGTTTTGGCCACAATGAGGGCTCAAGGGCGGTTTGAAAATTGTCGGGCAAATCGTTCTTGTTGAGCAATGTTATTGCTACAAAAATGGACTTCAATTACATCTTTGAGGGGTACATGCAGTGGAAAAAATATATTTGAGTTCTAGCATCTTGTAGAGTTAAAAAAAAAATTTAGTACAGATTGTACAACTTTTTGTTGGCAAATTTTTAATTCTTGTAGCATAGTTTGTAAATGTTAGAACTATTTAGAAACTTATATATGGGCGATTCTATCCCAACTCGATCAACATTTTCACACTGCATCTTCGATTTTTTTTTGAAAATTTTATATCTAGTAGTATTGGTTAGGATTAACTTCTCCGATGAATTTTTTTTTTATTGCACCATTGGCAAGATGTGAATTTTTGAAAATCTCATTTTTGACCAATCCTTGCTTCTTAAGAATCTTTATAACTTTGCAAAATATGAACGGATTTTTATGTTTTTTTTTTTTAAATTCTTGTTTTTAAATGTACTTTTTGATTTAGGGGTGAAAATGGAGTTCGATTCTTATTATGGGGATATTTTCACTTTTTAAAGATAAATCATGATTTTTGGAAGTATGACTGCATCGATTTTCCTTGAATTTTTATATAGAAAACTGTTGAAATTTGACAAATTTTAAGCCTATCCTCGTTATGGGCATCAAATGGGAACTATTTTTTTCAATGGCTGATTATAAAAATGGTCACTTTTTGTTATTAGTAACAACTCATATAGTAAATGATTTTTGTTTATAAAGGCTTTCTGCATTCAAGTCACACTGTACTGTGGGACGTAGTTTACTTTGCAGTACCATATTGTTAATTTTTTCTCAAAACAGTCTTATGATACCGGTGCAAAACTTTATAAAAAGCACAAATAAATTAAGGTCGAGTTGCTAAAATTTTTTCACACGTGGCCGGGTTTACTGACTGAAAAATAGAATATTATGGTTACCCAATCGCGTGCATTGTTCATCACCATCAAAATAAAAAACAGGAACAAACAATAATGAAACCTTGAAAATAACTGAAAATGGAGAGGCATCATCGATATCATCTGCAAACTAATTGTCCCGCTATAAGCAAGTGATGGGATCTATTTTTGGAGTTGAGTTGAGATAGAATCGCCCATATAGACATACAGAAACATACTTTTTTTTAAACATTTTAATAGAATTTAATAAAACCAAATATCTCATTTTATTCACCTTTTTTTCGCGACGCATATATAATATTCCGAAGATCAGTAATCAATAGAATAGACATTGGAATTCCAATTGTGGCTAAGGAAGTCAATTTCGTATTTTTTTTATATTAAAATTTTTGTTGTTTTTTTCACAAATTTTAACAAGAATTTGTTTGAGGAAAAATGCTTGGTACCCAAAACGGCAAAGATACATTTTTTCTCCGGAAAAATATCTGCAATTTTTAGGAAATTGTATCGTATCAAAACAGGCGTTACTGAATTTTTCAATAATTTTCATCCAAAAATTTTTATTTAATAATTTTGTTGTCTCACGTTGTCAAGGGATAATGTCAAAACTAACTTTGATCGATTTTTTTCTGAAAGAAGATAAGTACCAAAGTTATGAGAATGGTATGGAAAAGTTTCTGGAATTATCAAACTTCGTCTTTCCCTACTTTGTGAACAGACCACTCGAATTTGACTTTTCTTATCGTCTTATAGGCGAATGTCAATAAAATTTCTTGCGCAAAAATGATTTTGCCATAAAAACATTAGATTCTAATGTTCATAAAATTTTTGTATTTCATGGAGGGCTAAAAATATGGGACATTGCCTAAAAAAGTCAATGTGAAGCACTGCAACATTACACAAGTGTCGTAATAATTTATGCTATTGTACTTAGATGTTTGGGTTTGAAAAGCATTTAATCGAGAAGTAAAACCTCAAATAAAATAATTTTTTAGCCATTCAAGTCATTTGTTAATAAAACAGGTGTTCTGAAAATTTGAGGTTACACGAAAGAATTAAAGGAACGAGTAATTATCAAACCAAAAAATCGACACGATTTTTTCTTCATTTCAATACCGCTCAATCTTGAATAGATCTATTGAACTTCATGAAATGAAAAATAATTAGAGTATTTTGTACCCAACGAAATGTCCAGAAATATTTTAATGCAGTAGAAAAGTCATAAATTATTATGGAAAATAGTTAAATTCACATCAAGTTTCGAATAAAAAGATTTCTTCCTCCTATTGTGAAAAAGGGGAATAATCTGAGTGCCCGAAGGCCGGGCATGGGAAAGTTTCCCCATAAATGTACCAACATTGTTTTTAATCACAATTTATTGTGTGCCAGTGTACATTTTTACCTCGTTCTAGTAGTACGTGAACATTAGACGTGCTTCTTGATTGAAAAAAGATTTGAAAAAATTTGAAGAAAGATTGAACAAATAGACATTATAGTAAGCAGTGCCAGAACATTCAATTGAAACAACCGAAAATTGAATCAAATTCAAATTTTCAAAAATGTGGTTGAATGTTCATGTTCAAAAACTTGGGTGAAAAATTGTGAAAAATCCTATTCCCACATTTTGAAAACTGTCTCCTTTTTTTTGAAGATTTTAGGCGTAGTTCACGACTGAAATATCAATGTTGACTGAAAAATAATGTTCTTCAATTTTGGGGAATGTCGCAAAATTTTGCGAAACAAATTTGGAAATATGTTTTGCAATTGTGTTCACACTCAAAAATTGTGTGTCTTTCTGAGTTTTCCAATAGAAATATTTATGTATTTTTCAAATTATTTTCAAAATGCAAAAAAACGATAAATTAAAAAAGATAAAAAACAAGAGCAATCACTAAATTCACCTTCTCATCTTCCGCCAATGAAAATATGAACATCAAATCTCTTGTTCGAAATGGGGGGGGGGGGCACGCATCATACATATATACATATATATATCCTTACTCTTTAAGGAGTAATCAAGAAAAATTCTGGAAATTCAAATTATAATTAACACAATTGATGATCACATTACTCCATGAATATATGCTGGCCCATCAAATTCGAAGGAAACTGGGAAATGACATTTTCTGTAGATAATCAAACTTAAAAAAAAATATTTTTTTCTCATAAAACTCCTTGTTATCGAGATAATCCAATCTTTTCAGAGATTATAAAAATTTTATTCCCCATAAAATTTACGATCAGATTATTCCGTGAATATTCTTGAAGCCATCAGAATCACGAAGGAATGTCAAAGTACAATTTTTATACGAAATTGAATGTACACAAAAACATTCTAGAAAATCATTATTGTGAGAATTTCGTGTTTTCACGACATCAAACTTTTTTTTTCAACTCCCCGAATTTACAATGAGAACATCTATACCGGAAAAAAAATTGGTATTTCCCTGAAGTTTTCTTTCATTCAAAGAAATAAAAAAAAAGTAAACTGATTAATTTCAATTAATTCATCTAATGAAAATATATCAATATTTATCCAGCCAACTCCAATATCACAATTTCCATTCTTGATAACTCTCGTCTGCTTCACTCTGAATGCTGAAGCCCACCAGATTACTATTTCACCTTGCACAAAAAAATATCCCTGATAACCACCGAAGTAAACCAATTCCCCCCCGCCCCCCCCTCCCCCCAAATACCTGCACAAGTGTAGACAGTCTATGTACTACACGTCGCCCGAACAATATGCAAATGAACTTTTCCACTCTGTTACCTTCCATCACCTCATCCGTAATTCCCATCTCTCACTTCATAGATTTCCCCCCCCCCCCCCCCCCACCCCACCTCCCACCCCCAAAAACAATTGACGTTGCAATACATCTCCTGAATTTGCCTGTATTAAAATACATCAATGGTTGTTGACAGCACCGAGACACCGAGTATGACAATCCAAGCATTCCCTTTGAGTTTAACGATGCTAACAAGAAACGAGTCACAGCAATACTGGCAATATACCCAGAGGGCCATAAGCGAGGTGCCATGATACCGCTTCTCGATCTCGCCCAAAGGCAACACGGTTGGCTACCAATTTCGGCAATGCACAAAGTAGCTGATATACTTAACGTACCCAACATGAGGGTTTATGAGGTTGCTACTTTCTATACAATGTTCAACCGTCGACCTATGGGAAAATATCATGTTGGTGTTTGTACATGTACACCATGTTGGCTCAGGGACTCTGATTCAATTTTGAAAGCAGTGGAGGATGCCGTTGGCTGCAAAGTTGGCGAAACATCGAAAGACAAGCTGTTTACAATATCCGAGGTTGAGTGCCTTGGCGCTTGTGCCAATGCACCAATGCTCCAGGTCAATGATGACTACTACGTACGTATGAGCTGATTAAATATGTATACTAAGTACACGGGATTTTACGATGAATTGCCGAGTTACCAAACTTGGGTGGGTGGGGGGAGGGGGGGGGGGTTGGGGGTGGTTGCTTTGAGTTTAAAATCCAGAATTCTGTTGGAAAATATTTGAGCGAGATGAGAAGACTTGGCGATTTTGGTGGGAGGTGGGTGGGTGGTGGGTGGGTGGGGGAGGGAGTTTTGGGAAATGTTGGGTTAGGCAATTGTGCTTGTGTGGAGGAAAATAGAAGGGAAATTTTAATGATTTACCTTGATTACGGATTTGACGGAGTGAAGCTAGAGTAAGCTTCCTACACAGATTACACATCTCAATGTGGATGGATTTTAACTTTAGATTGGTTACATGATTTCTGCACTGGTTGTTTACCTCATTCTGAAGAGATTGATGGTTGAAAATGGATGTAGAGGAAAATTACAATTTTCTAGTAGAGTTGAGGAGTTGAATCAATTGTCGGTGGGTGGGTGGTGAGTGGGTGGGACGGGGGGGGGTGAAATTTTTTTAGCTTTGGTTGTACTTATTGCTATATATTGCTCATTGAATCTGCAGAGCATACCAATATATTCCAGCGAGTTTAAATGTATGAGGAATTTTATTTAAATAGTCCATGACGTTGTTTTTCATCGCACAATAATAACTATAATTTCGGATATTTTATCAACATGAACTTAGCACATATATTTCCCGACCAATTTTTCACCCCAATAAAGTGCTCGGCTCGTAGGAAGAAATTGAAAATAGATTATGTGCAATTCCCACGAGTTACATATATTTCATCCACCCCAAGGGGCTTTTTTGATCAACCCGTCCCACCCAATAACTACGTTAACTAAGTGTGCGAAACGTATCTTCAACGTCGAGTTTCTCATCCATTATAAAAAAAAGACATGCATTCAAATATTTTATGAATGGAAGAAAATTTGGAGATATTCAAAGTGTTCGAAGATATTGCATTTAAGAAACTGGAAGATAATTGAAAATAAAAAAAAATTACATAAACTCAAATTATAAAAAAAAAAATGGAAATTTCAAAATTTTTGGGATTCTTGGTATTCTTTATAATTTCGCGAAAATTCGGGAAAACCCTCGTAGCGCGTCGGCTAACGAGCTGAGAGCGTCTTGATTATGTGTGAGTTATATGGGTGACCAAAAACAGAGCATGGGCTTTATATACATTGGATATAATTATCCGCATATATTTTTTTCCTCCCTCGGGTATTCTCCGCTTACTCACATTACATTATTTTTGGAAAGCTACTTACCAACTTACCTACTTGGAGAATCATAACGCTCATATACAATACTGTCACCTCTAGCGCTGAATTAGGTGCACTATTTTACTCGACATATACCGAATGCATTTGTCAAGCTCAATAGAATCTGTAATTACTGCAATTTCAATGAAAGTAATGGAAGCGAAATTGAGACTAGTGAGCCATTGAGTGGGAACCGAGTGACGTTAATTATTAGCCAAGTAACGAAGAAAATTATCATTTTATTATGGAAGGAGGATTTTGGTAGTTGATAATTGCACATGAATCCGACTTTTAAGATTGTTCGAAAATGAACTATTGGGCTTGAAAATTCAGTACATAAGATGTTTCGGATTTTTTTTCGGGAAGTCATTGTAATGATACCTAAATCGATTTTGTTTATTTCGATTCGTAATTGGGGTTTTCAGTATACGAAAATGCTTCCCGCCGAATTCCGAACAAATGTCTGTATGTTTGTATGTGTGGAATCGGAATTTTCCGTTAACGATTTCTCACGAACGGGTCGAACGATTTGGGTCATCGAGGTCTCATTCGGAGGGTCTTCATGGAACTTAGATCGGATTAGTTTTTGGTTTAAATTGGCCGAGCAGTTTTTTTGTTATTAACAATTGAATTGTTTACAACGCTCTATTTAAAAAACGGTAAGAGATACGGCAAAAAGTATTAAGCAGAACTTGCTTTGGAAGTAGAAATACATCTTTAATTTTTTATCACTTTTTTCCATATTTGTCATAATTAAGGAGGTATGACGGGTTTTACCCTCGAGCGTTCCCACCCCTATTGGCGTCTCACTCCCACTCCTGTAACGCGCATAATTCTCGTCCTCACCCTGACTATGCGGCTAGTCAAATATTCATAATTATCTGCTTGATCACGATAAAGTGGACCATCTTTCAACCTCAATAAAATCTGAAGTAATTTCTGAAATTTTGGAGGAATTTGCGAGCTTTTAGGTAGCTTGTTAGAATTACTTGTGCTCGGGTGTGGAAAATAGACGGAAAATTGAAATCATTCGCAGACCATATTCAGACTTGATGAGGATGAAACAACATTAATGAGTTCTTGATCTCTAATTTCACATAATTGAAAAAAATTTTACCCATGATCATCGTCTGAGAAAAAATCGAGACACGTTGAATTCGCCAGTGGCAGCACGTTTCCCGTACCAAAAACGGGGTCAGAACAATCTTGCGCTGAAGAAACTTACTGGAGAAGAAAAAAATGGGGTTCAAAAGCAACTTTGCTCCTTGATAATATAATGGTAAAAAAATGAGCGAAATGACATATGGGGTTGCCGGCTCATTTTGTGGAAATACATTTGCTAAAATTTATGCCCCATAAAATTTTAGTCGGTGCACGAAGTTCCCTGGGTAGATATCATTGAGCAAAAAAATAATCTGTCATTTTTTTGAACAGTTTCTGATGTTCTTATTTTTCAACTGCACCACTTGTTAAATAACATGTCCATGTGTGTGTGTGTGTGAGTGACACCATAGGCTGCTTATTCGTCTTAAAGAAAAAAGGGAGAGCTTGCAGTTTCATTCAAACACCCACACATGGTGTCTCACATTCGAACACACACACACACACACACACACTTATGTATCTTATATAAAAATTCACCTTAGTGAATCTTCAGTTCATGGGGTCCTCTCACAATTTCTTATTCGTATAAATGAATCGTAAAAATTGCCCATTCCCTAACGCAAATTAATCAGCATCATTCAATATGTCCTCCAAATTTTCCAAAAATATCCAATAATAAGGGGGACCAAAATTTCTCCTGGACAAACATTAAATAATAATAATATTTTTTAAAAATGCAGGACGTGCAATAACTCAGTATAAAATTCTGCCTGGTTTGTCTCTTTCCTGACATTGAAATTTGGTATTTAAACGAGATTTAGTTTCCATCTGGCGGCTCGCTGTCCCAGAAACATTCAGAAAATAACATAAAACAAACAAAACTGGATGGATCCAACGAACCAAAAGCTCTCGGTCACGGCATAAATAAAACTAAAATTTTTCTCCATACATGACTGCTGGTATTTGGTCCAATTCCATGCCCCTCAGATCCCACAAAAAGTTGTTATCCATCCAATTACCATTTTTTTTTTCGTCCGCCAACAGTACAAAAAAAAAAGTTCTCCACTCGCTAAGAAAGTTTCATATTCCTCGTGTTCTACCGCATTGTTCTCCCGCGAATTACCGTCCCCATTGTCCCCTCAAAATTTCAATACATGTTGAAATTGAAAATTACTTCTTAATGACCCAATGTATTTCAATAGTCCGCCTCCATTTACCCGCCTGAATTTTCCCCAAATTTCTGCAAAATGAAATTCTAGGTGGAACACCCATGAGCTGAGTGCAATAATTAATATAAATAACTGACTGTGATTGACCACCACAACGAAACTGGAACAAGTGCATTATCAATCAATTATCACTAGATAATTGAAATTCTCCCCCCCCCCCCCCGCCGATTGCCTGATGCCCTCAAAGTCGATTATTTATTCGCCGGCCCTGGAAATTGACCACAAAATGCGGGCTTAATAGCCCTCTAAAGAGCCTTCATTAAAGGGACTAGATTCACAATATTAAATATCACGTGGATAGATTCAAAATGTGCAGCTTTAAAAAAATCAACCTATGACCTTTTTTCACCATCAAGACCTTCACTCCGTCGATAATCCTTTTCTGTTACATCACCGGTTTTAATTCTCTACAAAAATCGGACGAATAATAATGTTTTTTTTCTTGCAAGAAGCACATTACAGTAATGTGCAAAAAGTTTGTTTTTATATGCGGCACAATTCAATTACCATTCATGGGTTTGAAAAAGAAAACAAAAATGTCGAATCTTCTTTAGGAAATGTTCGGCTTTAAGCAAGTAAACTTGTAACTCGTCTCACTTATTCCAAAGACTTCCAAAGTTCCTCGATAATCGGTGGTGCAAAAAGCTCTTTAACCGCTTTAACCCCGCTTACAAACCTCCAGGAGCCCGTAAAAACCACTGGAAATCCGCTTTTTCGGGGACAACCGACTACAATTGACCCCTTGACCTGTAGCTCTGGAAAAAAAGAGTTTTAGCACCCAAAGTGAAGGGACGGGCGGCTATTTTCTCGTCCATGTTCAGCGTCTAATTATAACAGATATATATTGCAACGATACTTCAAATCGAAGCTTTATACAGTTTTCTAATTATCAGCCATTACAAAGTTCCTTAGTACGAACTTTGAGAATTTTAGACAATATAGATTTTCACTATTTTTCCAACCCAAATTTTTAAATCCTATTCAAGAAAATGCATAGAAAAATGAACATCGTGAGAGTGGAAAGTCGTCAGACGATTACTTATTGGTCTGTCGTAGTTAATTCTTGGTTATTCGTAATTCAGTTATTGGTTGATCAGATTAGCCAGATAACATCGTGAAGTCGGTTGGTAATCGCGTTTGCGTCGAAAAACATCGATATTCGGAATATCGATATTTCGGATATCGATTCGAAATATCGATATTTCGGATATCCATTCGAAATATCGATATTCCGGATATCGATTCTAAATATCGATATTTCGGATATCGATTCGAAATATCGATATTCCGCATATCGATTCGAAATATCGATGTTTGTGATATCGATTCGAAATATCGATATGTGGGATATCGATTCGAAATTTTGATATTTGGCATATGAAAGTTTGCAGGCCGAAAGTATTACATTCGCCGAATTAGGATACTCCGTCCCGGCGGGTACAAAGTACGTTTTCCCACCCGATGTGCGCGGTGGGGAGAGGGGGACGAATCTTTTTTTACGTCTACGCAGGGCCGGACTACAATTTTTCTAACCTAGGGACATAAATTATGGCCACAAACACACACATCATACAAAAAAACCTCTCTAGCCCTCAATACCGTTGATTTTTCTCACCCGTTTTTGCCAGAAATTCATTTAATGGACATACTTGAGAAAAATAAAATGTATGTAAATTAGGTCATGCTCTTCGCAATCAAGTTTCATCTCAATTTTTTTCCCGCCAAACAATTTACTGGAAACGATTTAACGATTGAAAATGCAGAAGCCTCCAGTAACTGATATGAAACAGTAAATGGCACTTGAACCATTTAAAAATCACGAAACGATTTGTCAGGCACCTCGATGATATTCCGAATGGTAATTTCCTCTCAATTTGATACCCCTTGAAGCGTTTTATAGGGAAATTGATAAAAAAAAAGGGCTCCTCGTAAATGTTCAGCTTTAAAAAATTGACTTGAGGCTCCGCCTACTTGTTCCCATCTTTAAAGTTCCTCAATAATAGCTCATGCAAACACTCCTTGAAGCCACCCTTAATTTTCTGAACTCCTCTCTAAATTCCAGCGATACCTTCAAAAGCGCCTTGACTCGTATAGGACATGTCATAAAAAGTTTATTATCTTGTGAAGAAATGATTGAAGGCAAAAGATATTCGCAGTAGAATATTCAATTTTGCAGAAGAACGTTACTTTCGATTTTTTATAATTCGATTTGGTATACATGAGAACGACATCAAGTGAATATGTTGATGCAAGGTGATGGATGCTAATTATGTTTCAAGTTGATTTCTAATTTTCCGCCAGACAATTGCCTGAAATTATCATTGGAAAATGTCGGAGTTCTAGGCGCACAAAGATCACTCGAAGCAGGTTTGAATTATCAATAACCGGAACAGGGTGTCAAGACTTTAATGACATTGTGAGATACAGTTTCCTGTCAGTCTCATATCCGTTTAGGTATTGACTATCTGATGGGGAAAAGCTTTATCCTATAGTAAAAAGGAGAGACGAAAGAAACTATCGATATATATCGAATACCGTAAGACCGAAATTAACGCCACAGCAGTCAGTGCGGCGGGAAACGGAAATGCGCGTGCTTCGCACGCGCCACCGGTATCGCGGGTATAAAACATGTATATAAGAGCTTAACTGTTCTTTGTAAAGGTTCAGCTTTGAAGAATTAAACTCACATCTCAAACCCGTGAACAGAACCACCCGTCGACCTCGTTTTTAATTGTTTGAGAATTCTCTAAATACCTCTGGAAGTCGAGTAATACGATGAACTTCCTGTAACTCTCCAATCTCTAACTCCCCCAGCGTCAGCGAGCAGAGGGGAGGGCATCCCCGCTACGCATGACGTTTAGTCAAGCCGCGATAGACGAGAACTCGAGACAAAACGAGATAAATATGACTCGATACAATACGAGAGTGCAATTTCATGATTATCGCCAAGTCGAGACAATACGAGAGAGATGTGACAAGAGACGAGATGTCTCGACAATAATTCGAAACAACAAAGTCGTTTTGAAACAATCAATTTCACTCACAAACTAATGATTTTTTCGTAAATTTATGGTGGTCCTAAGAAATAATAATGATGATAATAAATTGTTCACACATTTAGAAAATTTCATTTATTCAACGGTGTAAGAATCTGAAGAGATATTTTTGTCCATATAACTACCAACATGAACACGAACTGTTTGGCAATATTTTATTTCTTAATAATTACAACGGATATTTCATAGCACTTTTCAATTTTGGTGTTAATGAACACTGGAACCAAGAATGAAGGCACATAAGCATTTCAGCATGAAAATCACTCAATCGATTTCTGGGTTTTCGTATTGATAAACCAGCCTTTGAACAGAGTCGTTCTGAAGCAGCAGTTGAAAAATGAAAGAAATCGAGACAAGACGAGACAACACGAGATTGGATTGCATTCTCGAGCCTCGAGACGATACGAGATAACAATTGGTTTTATAATTTCGATACAAGACGAGAGAGTTAAAATTCGTGTTTCGTCTGGCATCGCGTCAATACTAGCAATGTCATCATATTATCTCCCTCTCGCTGTGGACACGTACACGATTGTAAAAAGTGGAATTTTTGATAACGTCGGGTGGATCTAATAATTGCGTTAAATATTTCTATCAATTTTTCCATGAACCATTTATTTGAAGAAGTTCATGAGGAAAAATATGGAATTCTCGGGGGAATTTGATAACCAACCGTAAAGTTGAACCACTCAAGAATTATTAATAACTAATAGCAATCGCCTGGAAACTCGAGTGCACTCGGAATGGTAGTAGCCCCTCAATATAATACCCGCTCAAGTATAGATTTTTTTTTCAATTGTCGATCATAAAGCTTTAAAATTAAACTGTCGGACCCGTCTTACTTGTCCGAAAGATGCTTCAAATTTTTCTATAATTATTCATGCGCGAGTGCCTTAAGCACCGCTTCACCTCTCTGGAAACGTGCTGAATATACCCACGTCACTCAACGTTTCACTCCGCATGACCCTTTGACCCTCAAGTCTCATCAGATCATCCCTGAAATTGGTCCAATGGTTTTTCGACTTCCTAATAATTTCAATTGTTTAAGAAGTTCTAATAGGAGGACCAATAGATAGGACCAAAAGTCAATCAATCGAACCAATATTGGTCCTCAGCTCAGCTTCTTTTTTTAGACTCCATCATCTACAATGATCCGATCTATTCGATCGATTGATCCGAAGTTCGATCCCATTCCCACATGTACTTGATCAACATTTCTCTTCGAAGTGGTTAGTTCAACGAAAATCCTTATTCGAAAGAGTTTTCCGTCCCAAGCCAGCGGAATGTCTGATCGGATGATCTGGCGGTGTAGGTAGCTCTTCCTAAAAGGTCCCATTTTGGCGGTTTTGAGTTATATTCAGCCTAGTAAACTGCAAAGTCTTTTCGTTTTATCTTTATACAATCCGGAATGCGCGCTTCGCGCGCTGAGTTACAATTTGGAATTCGACATAACAATATCTTTTCCGAAGTTGAAGATACTGTTAATCATTGATTCCGAAAAAATGCTTGCTGACGAATATTTTTTTTGGAATATTATCCGCTACACCAAACCGGCCTTTCCAAGCTTGGAAATCGAGATACCAAATCCAAATTAACGTTGCTTCAAATGCTAGCTGTGACGAGCAAAGCGAGAAAATCACGGAAAACAGTTGCGACAAAGTGGTCCCTTTTCATGTGAATGACCTCATATATAAATTTTAGTTGGAAAACAGTGGTGAGTGAAAAAATACCCAACCAATCCGTTACAATCTCTCGAAATGAGCAGCATCCCTGTATGCTGCTCCAGCACGGGAGAGTGATGTCCGGAAGGGAGAGAAACAACTCTAGTTTCATCCGGGTCTAGTCAAAGGGATCAACCATTGGAAATATCGAAGGGCTATTTATAACCCGAATAAAACATAACGTCACACTTTACCACTTCATATTGTGGTGAAAACTGTTCGAGATATGGATAAAAGTAGCAGATTGTATGCTCCATAACTTTTTTCCCTTAAACGTACTCAATAATTAAATAATTCCCAAAATTGTTCCAGAATTGCTCATACAAGAACTCCTCGAATCCTCTCCAATTCCCGAAAAACCGTTAAAAATACGCGCGTCACTTGTCGCGCCACTACAGATGACCCCTTGACCCCAAACTGCTGGATAGTCCTCAATGGAATGAAATAATAAAAGGGACCAGTCAGTGGTCGAGTATTCAAAGACTTAAGCGCCACTTTTCTCTTTCATGTAGCCTATAACCGTGTACCAAAAATGCACACGACCCCAACCAAGGAACCTTGGCAACGCATAAAAATTAAATGGCCCCAGAATAAATAGAGACAAGATAGTGAAATTTATTGTTAATTTCAGGAGGACCTGACACCAGAAACTACGAAGACCATTATAAATAAATTCAAGTCAGGTGAGAGGCCACCACCTGGACCCCAGGTCTCCACACGCTATGCTGCTGACCCGGCTGGGGGTCTGACCTCCCTTACAAATCCCCCACCAGCGCCCGGGGATGGAGTACGTAGTGATCTATGAATTTACTGGGATATAAAATTCTCATGCCGATAGTCCTGCTATTATTAAACAATTGTAATGTTAAACTGTATAAAACATTTTCAAAGTACATTTGATTTAATTAAAATAATATTTAAGGTAATTGCGAAGTGGTAAATTTGGACGGAACCAATTGTCTTTTGGGAATCGAAAGGTTTTAGTCATTTTTACAAGAAATTTAAGTCAACTTTTTGTGATTGATCTGTTGACATCATTTACGAGGAGAATAGGATAGGAATCCGGGAGACAATCCTTGGATTAGCGGAACTTCTATTGAAGGGTATGCCTGCAGAAGTTTTGTAGGATGATTAGAAAGTATGTAACCATTTACATTTTTTTTTCATATTTACGCTTCCATGCGATTGCGCAGATGTAGCCGCCGATGGAATCGCGGACGGTGCCGATGGAAATCGAATTCTTCCCAAACTGTACAGCATTCACTTAGTTTGACCCAATGAATGGAATGCCTATCAGACTTAACATTGCTTGGGTCAATCTACAATTGAAGGAAAACCACGGAAAACCTCAATTTGTACAGCCGTTTCTTTGACGAACCTCCCGTTCGACTATGAATCCCTATGAATTCAAGCGCTGGACAATTCCACTCTACTATACCAATCGGAGAATCCCCAAGGGGACTCGATCCGTAGACGTCGTGTGCCCTCGGTCCCATTGACATATGACGAAATATCATCACAAAAACTAAATATTGAAAAGATAGAAACTGACGCTGTTTAGGCATGATTTTCCGATTTCGCGGATTGCTCTTTCCATAAACTGTTGAAGCATTTGGGAGAACCCAAATAGTTGAAGAAGAAGGACGTGAAAAGATGTTACGACAGATTGTCGTGATCATGGGTATTCACTGCTGGAAATGCCTATAGGTTATGCCCAAGAGCATCAAGCTATGTTCCTGGTGATGTCTTCTTAGATCAGTTTTTAGAGAATACTGATTTGATAGGAATTTTTAATGGAGCAGATTTCTGCAGCTCGCTCGGACCAGTTTACCACTTCGCTACAAGATTGAATTATTTATTTATCCATCCCCTCACACCCGACGCTCCTCCCCGTCCGACGACGGTGAGTTCTTATTCAGAAAGCCCAAAGTAACTTCACTAGAATCAAAGGACCATTATAGCTAGTTGTCAGTTAGTTCAGAACTACCTACGGTAGATCCCACTTAATTTTTTCCTTGCATCTCTCCTGCAAATATAAGATTCATTATTTGCGTGTGAACAATTATTGGCGCCGATAAACTCATACAAAAATCATTTCTGATTTTACTCAAGCGTAATCTATCCATGACCACTGTTTTATGATAAATATACGACAATTGCCATGAGAAAACGAAGGCTGTTTCCACTCAGCGCTAGTGAATGCGGTTTCTTTTAATTTGTCTAGCTATTATCAATTTCTAATAATGCAATACAAAAATATCCACAAATCAATATCTCCGTCCGATAATATCTACTTGGATATCCGGACCTGTGTGACAGACCTTTGCAACAAATTACAAGTCAGCTACTTCGCACCGAAACCAAAGTATTGATATAACTTGATCCTCACCCAACAGAACAGTATTCTCCCATTTTTCCCCCAGAAATATCAAATGCATATTTACCGACATATTGCATTCCAATGAATTACCGTTTTCACCTACCCCCGAACTTGCAAGCAACTATTGCTTTTTTCCCTCGGACTATATCCTCTCTAAATTCCTACTTATATATGTATATAGATATATAAAATTTACTCAGCTGAAAAGGCGACCTCTCTTTTCATAACTTCCCAGAAAGTCACTCATTACAGGGTCTAGCTATTTCTTTTTTTTATACCAAATCTGTAGTTTTTCTTGACCGCGGTATCAATAATTCAAACGCGTCTGGCCTTTTCGGTTAGTCGCTAAAAAGTTATGAAGGTAATGAAGAATTACAGTGAATTCGTTATGATCAAATCCATATACAGGGTGTCCCTGAACGGCCTCTCTTCAGGGCGGTGGAGGGGGATGAAATTTGGAGTCGAAAGTTCCTTTGCGATTTTGCTGTCCGACGCCTCCCCATGGAGTTATTCAACTTTTTTCGTCGGCCAATCACAGCGTTGCCTTGACTTTGGGTTTATGTACGGGTGTTCTGTGTTGGTATTTTCTACAGTATTTACTTGAAAACATCACCATCCAAGTGCGGGAGTGCTTCGGATTGCAAAATCGCAAAGGAACTTTCGAATCCAAATTTCACCCCCTACCTACCCCCCCCCCCCCCCCCCCCCTTCTGTAGCGCTCACTGCATTCGACACTTTCGGAATGAGACAGGACTTCGACTCCTTCGGTGCCACCCTATTCGGATGAAAACTAATTGGATCCATTCCTATATTGAAAAAATTGGATACACCTGAATAATAAACCAATTATTTTACTCAGTTCGTTAACGTTTTGAAGGGTGGCTATATTCATCTTCAGAGTTGCATTTAGGTTGCTACACACAGATGAGAAAAATTGTGTGACAATATTTTGCAAAATTCGTTGTATTTACACGACACGTGACCAAATATTCTGAACCGTCTTATTGGAATGCGTTGTCAAGCTTGTACCTTATTATTCAAATGTACCATTTCGGCTCCATGCCCTGATTTGTTCTATTTTTCCCGCGACATTATTTAGGTCGAGGTTGAAGATTCACAAGCTCGCCGGGAGGCAAGCATAGAGAGTACCAGTCCGTTGTTTTTCAATTCGTGTAACACAGTATCTACGTATCAATTAAAGTATGCACTGATAAGTTAATAACAAAAATATAATTTTAGAAAGAAACATTCAATAAGCTGATATGTAACATACTCATTCTCAAATATCTAACCATCGTAAAGCATAAGAATTATAATGGACGGCATGAGGTACACATGCTGCTCCAATTTGAGCATTTGAAAGGGAATCTCTTGTCTCAAGAGAATCGATGTTTCGTGTCAGAGATTTTTTCTATCAGTGTGTTAACAAGCGCTACTCCAGCTACCAAATAATCACGCAAGGTATATAGTTCGACCTTTAATTAATAGACAACTTGCATGGAGCTCAATATTTTCCCATGTAGTTGTTACAAGTAATGGCAAATTGAAGAAAAAAAAACGATTTCTCGCTGCAGCCCTCCAGTAATGCACTACTCAGTGGTCGGCAAATTTGCGAGACCATAAAAAGCTCATGCTGATATTCGTGCCATATCTGAACGATGGTAACGTTAAACTGTGCAAAACACGGTGGAAGTCAAAATCGTTTGTGGTAATTGCCGTTTACGAATGCAATGAAGAAAAATTTCGTTTGTCACATGACCGTAAAAACGGTTCTGGCAGGTGTGTGTTCGCAGATCGAGGTGAAGGCTCCTAACGAGAATATCTATTGCAAATCCTACGGTAAAAAAGGAGAAACGGAAGAAACTATCGATATATATCGAAATTATCGAAAACCGTAGGACCGAAACCGACGCGACACCAGTCAGTGCGGCGGAAAAAGGAAATGCGCGTATGAAGCACGCACCACCGGACTCGTGTCGAAAATAGTAGATCATATCATGAGAAGGATAGGTAGAGGATTATGAGTAGCGTGAAATTGACAGTACGTAGATGTGATCTACACTTATGCTCTACACTCGTTCCCTACACTTGTGATCTACACATGTACTCTACACTTGTGATCTACACTTGTACTCTACACTTGTACTCTACACTTGTACTCTACACTTGTGATCTACACTTGTACTCTACACTTGTGCTTCACACTTATGCTATACACTAAGTATAGGCAAAGGCTGCTTTCAGAGCAAACGAAGCCCCGAAATCTAATTAGTCAAAGTGAGTAGAATCTCGTCATTCGCTAGGCCCTATTGTGTTGGTGGGTCAATCGTTCGTACCTGAGTTCCCTCCCCCTGGACTAGGAGGGGGAGCAGTGATGGGGGTGCAGTTCCATAGAGTTAGTAGCAGGAACTCGGCGCTACCTGGTATTTGCCCATCCCTGCTCTACACTACTTTACGCTGATACGGGCGGAGGTTGAACCATCGAGGCTATGGGCAACGTCTTGCAACAGATAGGGATTTACTTAACTTATTTTGGCGTACTGTCAAAATAACTAATTTTTCCATCTTCCATATTGCTGGATAGGTACAAATTCTTTGCTGGTCCTGGGTTAAAACTATTTATATACTTTTATTAGTTATTCAACCAAAAATAACTATTCTTATGCATATTTCCTAGTTGCGTCACAGCCGGGATTTCGTCAATGCTAAGACCCTTTAGGGCTTGCTTTAGGAGCTTTTGCATGCTCCTTTGTCTCACTCGCACTTCTAGCGCCAGTTTCTTGTTACCCTACGTTAACTTCACGTTCAATCTTATTCCATCTGAGTCGCGTGATCCTTTATCGCTCATCGCAAACTCATAAAATTCATCGCAACAATTACCTCTCTCCAACCGTGCATGTATATATATATATGTATGAGGGATTCCATATCAAATCGACAAATTGCTGACCCTTACTCCGTCCAAAAAAAGCTTGCAAGTTTTTTCTGATATACTATGAAAATTTATTTCCGGATTGTTACCAGGTTTTTTGAGGCGCCAACCTCGCCAGATATGGGTTTTCACAGTATCATTGCAGGACAAAAAATATTCTTTTTTCACGGCACTTCCAGTCGGTTCAATCGATTTCAGGATATATCAAGTGGATCAAGCAAGTTGAAAATTCCATGAAGACGACTCCTGGGAGGTAGTCAAGTGTACAAATGGAAAAATGGAGACTTCGCAGCCTCGCTGAAAAGCTTTGTATACTTCAATAGAACTTGTATTTTAAGTGTAAAGACGAGCTCTAAAAAAATTCTTACGCACACGTGGATAATTAGAAATGTGGGACAATGTAAAACGAGAAAAGTTCATTCTTGCTGCTAGGGATCTTAACAAAATAATTTCTCTCCACTAGATTTGAATATTTCTCGGACTGAATGACTTCCTCAGAGCTATGGATGAAATTTTTGCGACTGGCAGAGCAGCGTATCCTTGAATTACTCTGAGAATACTTTCCTGACGCTCGGAAACCGAAAAAATCCGGAAACTGATCGGCATCATCTCCTTTCCATAGCGAACATAGAATTACGTAATTTCGATTTCGACATAAAAATTGATTTTGACAAAAGTTCGGAGTAGTTGTTTGTAAACAGGTAGAATGCGCGGAAATATTAGCCGAATACTTGAAAAAAATTATCTCCATCTGATGGATCTGGTCCATTTAAAATAGGTTTGCTAATTCTTCTTCACAAGAACGCCAATAATTTATGAAGATCTTTCGGTTTAGGTAAGTTAGGTCTCTTTCGCTTCTTGCCAGTGCGCGGCGCTCCCTCACCGGCCTGTTTCAAATCTACCCTCTTCACATACCTTTTTGCTTCTGAAGAACCCCTCCCACCCCCGGAATTACCCCGATCGTCTTTAGCTTTTCAAATCGTCATTTCTTTTGGCTTTAGTATTAGGGACACAGTTCCCAATTTAGTGAAGCTTCAATTACCTGCACATATGCAGACGAACTTCCTTGATTTATTTATTCATTGATTTATCATTAGCAGTCCATTAATCTTAACTACTTCAAAGATTTTATTACATTTTATAATTATGACATATGAGACTGATTAGCATTAATGATTGCACTGTGATATATCCAATTTGTGATATAACTTGAAATACTGTTACATGTAATTTTTTTTCAAAGATTTAAAAATAAACGGCATCTCTCTCTCCCTCTTTTCTGCCTAAACACACTCATGTATCAAATTCAGCAATTAAGAAACCCCAATTACCTGGCAGAACTCTTTGTGACTTTCATCACCACTAGGCCCCGTCGTCAGGCCTTGGCTCAGTAAACTCTTATCATGCCTAACTATCGTACGGACACCTACAAGACTATTGCGGTCTCTCGACCTAAGCTGTGGAACGCCAACCCCATGCATACCCTCGACCTTCCGACTCTTTCTCTGTTCAAAATACATCTGAGGCTCTGGCTCCAGCTGTTGGACATTTAACGATCCTCCGGATCCCAGCAGTGTCTATCACTGTTCTGACTTTTTTGGTTTTCCTTTTATTATCGCAGCTTCAACTATTATTCCTTATGATCTTCGATCTATTCAACATCATCCTTTTTTGAATCGAATGGTACACTTGGGCTCTCAAAAACCTGTATCTTATCCGCTTATGGCAGCTGGTTTCTTTTTATTCTACGAGTCCGGTGGCGGGTGCGCACGTGCATTTCCTTTTTCCGCCGCGCTGAACGGTGTCGCGTCGGTTCCAGTCTCACGCTTTTCGATAATCTCGATATATATCGATAGTTTCTTTCGTTTCTCCTTTTTACCATAGGAATAGGATGCTTTCTATTTATTTTAATCATGTATACTCTATCTAAATACATTAGTTTTAGTTTCTCAACAATAAAGTACAATATCTATTTATTTATCTATCCTCTCTTTCTCATCTTACCTCAAAATTGGTGTATCGAAAGCGTTTTAATGATGTACGGAGCCAAATAGAGCCTTTGCATGGAGTATTGCCATACTTATTTTCTCACCTCACCCCTCGTTCTACTCCGTGCCATTCAGAAAGAACTATAATTTCTATATTCAAGCGGAGCCAATATTTGAGGACAGTTTAAAGATGACGGGCTGGCGGGCAACGGAGTCAAATTGTGGAAGGAAATACAAGTGCTAGTATTTATTCATTCGTGTCCCTCAGTAAATACCTTTGACGAATCAATTATTTTGACAAGTCTTTCAACAGGTATCACAGACTGTATATCAAAAAATATCCCATGAGTTTTTTCTACATATCGCATGATAGGTGGTCCATAATTAATAGGCAACTTGCATGAAGTGAAATACCTTCCAATTCGTTTATTGCATGCGGCAATTTTAAGAAGAATCCTCCGTTACAATTTTTCTGAACATTCTTTCCTCTGCAGTACATCTGCCCCGAAGAAAATCTCCCCAACAAACATTTCTGCAGAGGCTCTTCTCAAAGTTGTATAAATTAGATTGAATTTCTGAAATTTGGGAAATTCAAAAAGTTCCTGAATGTTTCATTACTTTTTAATTTTAAAATACTCTCTACACTTTAATACTTGCATTTCTGATAATCTACTTAATTTTCCAAATTAACCCATCAAAACTCCGAGTTGTATATGCCAGCTTCAAACGTTGCCGCATTATTTTCACAAGTGCCAACGCCGGTAAAAGTGAAAATTTAATGAATCGAAATATTTCATTATCGAAGTGCTTGCAATAACTTTCCCTATCGGGGTGTTCATAAATACTTCTGAAAGCTGCGCTTTAATCGCTTCATTTTATGCTTTTGAATACACAATAATTCCACTGGTTTACCTTGAAATGAGCACCTCGTTTAATATTGAGATTACTTTAATTAACTCAAATGGGCTTTGCATCAACAATGATACAATTTAATATTACAATTATTCAATAATTGCAGAATCATCGAAATTAACTTTTTATGATGCAGAAAATGCGCCGAGCACTGGTGTTGTTTTTCTTCGATTTGTTGCCTCATGCAATAGCGTAATTGGAAGATATTGAGCTTCATGCAAGCTCCCCAATCAATTACGAACTGAGCTAACTATCATGCAATATCATTTGATATCTGCAGTGATACTTCAATTGATTTATAGATACAAATTGGGATGCGCGAAAAAAAAATTGGCTCCCACTTCGTATCATCTTACCAAAGTAATAATTCCATTGTGAACGTTGAAAATTGGTGAATCAGGGAGGGCACGATTTTTTAAACTTCTTTATTTACGTTTATATTGAAACGAAACATGATCTTCCAACCACGAGAGGTAATCAAAAGGCTTTTATTGCACAACTACGAGCAGAGTGCGTTCCTCGGGACGACAGTCTCACCCCTCAGGCGGCCGGTAAACGCAGGTTTATGAGCAGTGTGTTTTTGCCCCACGAGGCGTCGCTAAACTGGGGACGAGGCTCTATGTTACCGAAGGTGACTGGGGCAAAATCACACGACTCATAAATCTAAGAGACCAGCCAAATGACACATACACGAAAAGTGTCTCAGAGATCAGTGTACCTTTCCACTAACGTATGGTGCCCAAAAATATAGAGAACATTCAACACAAATGAAAGTCCGACAATCAAAACTTCGACTGACTTATTCCAAATTTTTGTATGCTGCACCCGACTTTTTTCAACTCATCGGAAATTAATGTGAGAACCCGGTTTTTGGTTGTGCAGCACACGAAAAACTGACAGGCTCTTTCGAGATTTTAGGGTGCCACTCACTAAATTCGCATTTGTCCCCCACCAGTAAATAGTGACCTCTGTGGTTCAAAAAATAAATTGATAGGAACGCTGACATATATTGAAAATTCATCATTTTTTCGGGGGTGTGACTTTTTTCCAATATGGCCACCATCTTTCTATTCTCGTATCGTCGTAAAATTGTTTTCAGAGTGTTTTGAATTGTTTGAAATTTTTGAAATGTGTTCCGGGGGTTTCATTATTTGGTTTTGATATACTCTCCCTTAGTTTCAATTAAAGAAAAAAACGGAAATAGAAAATGTAGTCTTCTCCTGAGAAATTAGGATGGCATTCCGCTAGATGTTGGTGGACTGGCACCCTAATTTTTAAATCATCGGACACATAAGATTCTGCAGCGCCACCTGTGAATTTCCGACAAACTCCTTCCCAATAATTGATAGGTTACACGTTGAAAAGTGCTGGACCATCCAAGATGTCCCGCCGTTAGTGAGTAGCACCCCACTTTCTGGAGAGAACCTCCCACGGAATTTTCGTGAATTTTTCCCTCCGTGTATCATTTTTTATCACGCGGGGGAGGGGGGGGGGGCAGACCGTCCCACACTCAGGAAGCCGAGTTATCATGAGACAGAACAAAAACCATATAAATAAATAAATGAATGGATGTCAGTGTCCATATGATGAAGTGGACATCAATCAAGTATTTGGATGGGATAATTATTGCCAGTATATTGCGAGATCCATCCAGCAACCATATATTTATTAATAAATAACTGTTCCCTTTTGAGTCACAACTTGACCAAAATTATTCATATGCTCGACAATAACACAAAAATCAATATTTGCAAATTACTGTGCATACTTCTGCAACAGTACTCGTATAGATGTGACGGTGTTGTTTTTGTGTTGCCGGTTCAAATTCACGTAAGCTCCTATGCGTGCCACAGAATTCCGATAATTTAATACGCCGCGGGAAAATGGTTGTAATGCCGCCATTTTTTTTCAAATTTTTTTCCTCGAATTTGTTTATTGAATTCATCCATATATGGTTACTAACTCACCCCCTCCCCTCCTATATTGCTATTCTATTTGCTTTCCTTTCATTCACAAACAAAATATTGAGATGGGGCTTCTTTTCGGAGTGCTTCATTGGTGTCTCCTAACAGATCTGTGTATTTATTTCCAACGATACAATAATTATCCTCCCCCCTCCCCCCTCTTTCTACTCTGTGGCACACAAAAAGAACTATAATTTCTATATTCAAGTAAATATCGCTGAGCCAATATTTGAGGACAGTTTAAAGATGACGGGCTCGCGGGCAACAGAGTGAAATTGTGGAAGGAAATACAAATGCTAGTATTTCCTTCCTTATTATATATAAGCATGACAATATATAATAATCATTGAAAACCATCAGAATAATTATCGATCCAAGCACACGCTGATAAACACACGCAGAAACATTCCGTGGGAGCTGTCGGCAGTACGCGTATAATGAGACCGCAACACGGAGCGGGAAACTGACCCGATGCAGGCGGGGGGGGGGGGGGGGGGGGGGGGGGGGGGGGATCCCAGCCACCTGCGTCGCAGCATAGAGGTTTCTGGAGGTTTACCCTATGTTTAGAAAGACGATGGCCTAAATGGCGAAAATCGGCCCCAGCCACATGGATGGGTGTCCAGTAGTCCCTTCCGCAGAAATACTTAACAGCAGCTACTATCGGGAGTACAGGATACGGGGATATAGGCAAAATAAAAACTCACCATCCGCGAAAGTGAACAATGATAATAATACAGTGCCCTATTTTTTTTCTCCCCATTTTCTAGTCATTATTCCTCTCGTGAAAATGCATTTTCGTGGTTTTCCGATAACTTATCCGACGGGACACTAATTGAATTTGCATTTATATTACATTTTTCATACACGAAAATTCATTTTTGCGTAATTAATTGATTGAGGGCTGTCCGGGCATGGTGGAGAAAATATTTTTAGGGGGTCGTGGAGAATTGATTAACTGTAGCAATTGAGTGGAATATTTTTGATGCGGTTGTCCGATGGTTTAATTATTATTGGCATTCAGTAATTGACAGGATAAAGAAAAAATGAATAAGTATTAAAGAGACTGGTAATTTGTTTTATTGAACGGAAATAATTGTGGCTGAATAACTATGAGCTTAGATCTGGTGACGTCACATAATAATTGATTCCATTATTTCATAATGCATTATTAAATTTTCTTTTCTTTTTTTTTCTAAATTTCATTATTCTATGATTATGATAAAAAATCTGGACGATTCATATTGATGATTTCGGAACCGCAACAATCATTTTCAGAACTTACTTCTTGCAAACACTACTTTTAAAGCAACAAATTGTAATATAGTTTAATGAAAAAATGTCATTGGTCCTAATTAAAAATTGCGTCGATTGATTTTTTCGGAACAAAAAGTGTGCATGTCATGAGTTTCATTTCCCCAATTATTTCCGTTGATCTTCAATTTGTTCTGGTAAAACCTCAATTCATCTGAAACACTTGCCCCATAACATCCCTCGACATTTCCTTACTCCTCATTACCCCAATAATTCCCTATCTGAGACCCCCCCAAAAAAATGGATTCTCCTCTTCCTCCCACTCCCCCCCCCCCCCGCCGCCCCCTGCCACTACGTCACTGATTCAATCCACGCAAATTTTTTCCCCAAGCAAAAATACCCCATCTCTTATAGTCTCCATAAATTAATGAACGCGAGTAATAAAATTCCAATCACAATATCCGCGGATCCATTAAAAAATTATCTCCTACGTAATGCCCATTATTTTTTTAAAACTCTTAAAACTTCTTGAAACTTTTTAAACAAACTTATCAACTATGATCGAGGTTTTTTCGAAATTTTTATTTAGCCTTAGAACCAACTTAGGATATACCACGAGCTCTCCCGGCGTTGAGAAATACTTTTTCGTCATACTGTCCGTAAAATCCCGTTTTACGGACGCTCACCAGAAAAGTTTTTTACGGTCTTGTGACGAAAATTTTTTTTAATTATTTTTTCTTCCGAAAAATACATTGATGTGAAGGAAGTGAGACCCACGATTCGAAGGAAAAGATTGCAACGCTACACTTTACCAATTATAGAGTAGTGCATGTCGTCTACATATATATATATTGCTGACCTCCGAAAAAACTGCGCAAATAATTAATCATTTTAAAGTCGAATTTGTGGACATAATCTACGGAATTCTAAATGTACATTGTGAGTTTTTTTTTTTACAATTATGTAATGATGCAATGGCGAAATTGGCTATATCAATCAGAGGCAAAACATCGTCTTTTATTTACAAAGTCAGCCTTTTTATTTATTTCACTGCCTTTTGGCATACAAGAACAAAATGTACTACATCGTTACGAACCAACAGAATCCATTTTTTTTTTCCAAATCTGTTCACATCATCCCAAATTACGTTGGGTTTTTTTTTATGCACCCCCTAAACCTGTCGTTCCATTGTCGACTAGTCCACAAAAAAATCCCAGTATTACAGGATTAAAAAAATTAAAAGATAACAAGCAATAGTAATAAAGCCACCGTACGAGCATAAAACCGCTTATGCCCCCCACCCCTTAATCGTCTGATTTTCCCCCTGGTCTTTTATGGGGCGGGGTTGCTTCTCCTCCTCCACCCATTCCCCCTTCCCATCCCCCCCCCCCCCCGCCCACCCCACCCGCCAAAGAATCGCGCCTGCGTCATAGCCATCATCAGGTGCAGAGCTCCATGTCCCCTGGGTGCTCCTTAAAATACCATGGACCCCGCAATTAAACGAGAAATTCGAGCAGTTGTGGGTATTAATATCGCCTCTGATCCCTCACCACATACCCCATCAATACGGCCCCTTAAAAAAAAAAAAAAAAAAAATTGGAAAAGCAATGTACTCATAAATAATCACACCCCGCACCATTACTACAGAAAAAGACGACAAATAAACGTGATATGACTGAAAGATTGAATGTAAAGAAGCATATGGGACATTCTGTAATATCTCGGAGCACAATTTTATCTGACTCTTCCAATTTTTTTTTTTATTTTTAACTTACATTTTCGGGTCAATGAAAAATGACTTCTGACACCTTTTGGAGCTCTTATTTTTGGTGGTAATAAATATGCAATTGTTCATTTTGAGCTTTCATGTTTTAAGATTTTGTACGGATCCCAGATTCTCCGATCTTTCGGAAAATATCGCTGGCGGATATTATATTCGTTCGGAAACTTCAGAGAATGGGTGGTTAAAAAATCAGTGGCTTTACGAATAGTTCATTGAAGGTAGAAGGTCTGTGTGCATTATTTGAGGAAATTTTAATGGAGTCAGGCATGTAATGGAACAATTCAGGCATGTATATATTCGATATCAGATATATGACATTCTATAGAAATCGGACAGGAGAATTAAAAATGTTCTGAATCGTCACGAAGAAATCGAATTTATAAATTTACGCAACCTAGTTTACTTTTTTGACCTTTTTTTTCCGAAGCCGAAGTTAATTTTCTGTTTTTAAAAAATTAAGGTAAAATTACCCATAAAATTTCCATGTTTTTTTCTCAATGTTGGTCACGAAATTGCTTTTTAAAAAAAAAAGAAATTATTTTTTCATTGCTCACAGATTTTTCCGAAAAATTGAGGTATTTATTCCTCGTCTAGAATTATACGAGGAATACGGAAAATTCTGATAAATAATACAAGAAAACCCCCGACAAAACCAGTGGAATTAAAAAAATTAAAACGAATGCGTATGATGATAAAACAAGAAAAAAATCGGAAAACTTTGTGTCATTTGCATTTGAAAATTTGTTAAAAAATCAAACTGATAGAAAAAATCTTTGGTTGAAATCGACCGAGCAGTTTTTTTGTTATTAACAATTGAATTGTTTACAACGCTCTATTGCAAAAGCGGTAAGAGAGGCGGCAAAAAGTATTAAGTAGAACTTGCTCTGGAAGTGGAAGTGCATATTTAATTTCTTATCACTTTTTTCCATATTTGTCATAATGAAGGAGGTATGACGGGTTTAAGTCTCGAGCCTTCACACCCCTATTGGCGTCTCGCTCCCACTCCAGTAACGCGCATAATTCTGGTCCTCCCGCTGACTATGCGGCTAGTCAAATTTTCATAATCATCTGCTTGATAAATGGGTAGTTTAAAATTTAATCCATCGAGCAAATGTAATGGCTCAATCCGCACAATCATGAACACCACAGGATACAAAATTATTTCCATTTCACCTCTGACAATCATTTTAAGTGAGTAAATAACAAATGTGATATCACCGAAAATAAGATCATGTGGAGACATAAAATATTGATTTCTTCGTTGACATAATGGCAGACAGCGTTTTAACACAGGCCATTAAAATTAAAGGTGACTTCAAAATAATCGGAATATCGTTTATTAATCCATAACATATGAAGCGAAGTGCTAAGGGCCTCCATCGGTAGCCGTTTTTTCGCCAATATCTCAGAATCTAAAAGATTCGAGATAATCTTCATGAAGACTTTTTTACAGTTTTCCTTTTTCTGTACAAAAAGTTTGGTATGAAATTTTCCCCATCTCTCATTACTTTCGAGATATTCGAAGAAATGAGCAAGAGATACAGGGTGCGACAGACGAATCCGGATAAATTTCAATTTGAATTTCCCGCGATATGGTAGTGCTGTCAGAGGTCGCGACTGAGGTGCTTGCATGCCATGGGCGTCTAGTAAACAGTCACAATCTTAATATCCGAGATGCTACGTACAAGTGGGGAGTGCAATCGAGGAGCCGCGATTATTGAAAGACTTCGCACTGGGCGTTGGGCGATCGAGATCATTCGATTCTTCGGGTTCCCGAGATCGACTGTTTCTGATGTTGCGGTGAAAGACAAGCCATTCAGTCCAAAACTGGCTATCAGACAATGCGGACATGTCCTCGTCAAAAGAGTTTTCCCAAATAGTCCGGATCTGAACCCCTTCGACTACTATGTTTGAAGCGTTGTTGAAAGCGTTACCAACAAGTAGCGGCACCCTAATGTCGCGTCTCTACACGCCACTATTGAAGCACCATTCGCCAATATGGACAGCGCTGCGTTACAGAGAGCTTGCGGGCGCTTCAGGACAGGGATGGAGCGGTAATTAAGGCCAACGATAGTTATACTGTAATTGTACTCCTGACAGGCCACACGAATATTGACTAAAGACATTTTCTTTTACACTCGTACTTTGTATCAATAAATTATATTTTAGAACAAAGTTTAATCTGCCCGGATTTAACTGCCTCACCCTATAAGTGAACCTACCCTGTTTCACCACTTTACTACAGATCTTGCCAATTATTTGGAGTCCAACGTTAATAGACTGGAGCGACTCAAACGCGCACAATTATAACTTAATAAAAATAAAAGATAACTTACATTTTTCATTCATTGAATTGGCACTACTGACTGCCCTCAGAATAGCTTATGCCTGAAAAAATAAAAAACGAACAGTCATTAGTAGGTAAGCTCCCAAAAACCAGAAAACTGAAATTGCAGTTTTCGCAAAAAAAATTTAACAAGGAATATCGAATAACCCCCCCCCCCCCCGCCCCCTCCGCGCCACCCACCAATAGCTCGCGAGCTGGGAAAATCGGGATGCGACTAAAAAAACCGCTGTATGATCCCTGCCCGCTTTTTTAAACTGGGAAATTACGGAAGCAAAAACATTCATTCAATCCTCAATACTAAATCAAGAAAATATATAAAAAATCCCCAAAGCTACTTAAATAAAAATTTACGTAGCTTTGAAGACCAACAACACCCAGGCACTCTTTCCCAGAAAAAAAACGTCAACTCCCTCAGGTAAAAACTAGAGCCATAGGCAGTAGCTAAGCTCCCTTAAAGATGCTAAAAATTCTCCAGTGTTGAAGAACCGGGAAACTGAAATTGCATTTGTGTACCAAAAATTTGAGACGGAATATCCAATAACCACACCCCTCAGTGCTCCGATAGCTCGGCAGCTGAAAAAATCGTGATGTGACTAAAAGATTAAATGCAAAAACACATGTATGATTCCTTCCTTTTTTCCCGAAAAAAAAAGAAAAAAAAAAGAGAATTGCGAATGATACGCAGGCGCTCGAGCCACCCCGAAGTACCCAGACGGCTTTCAACCCCCGTGTGGCCTAGGGTAGAGAGAAAATAAGAGGGTGGGTGGGGTGGGGTGGGGGTGGTGGGAGGGGGGGAGCGTTGATAGGCGTATGGGTGGCTGCGAACTGTCGGAGCACAGTGCACGGTACAGCGTTCGCACGAGCAGTGTCTGTGATGTTCTCTACTCTTGGTTGATCATAAGAAGCGGCAAAAAGTACAACAACGCCCTTAATACTCGGACAAAAAGGGTTTGTTGTTGGAAAATTTTGTGACTGTTCAGTTTTACCCATCTCATTTAGTTCAGTTCAGTTCAGTTCGGTTGGCTCCCACCAGTTATTTGTGATTAAGAACGAAAAAACGAAAATTGAAAACAAAAACAATAACAAAAACAAAAATAGCAACAACAAAATTAAAAAAAAAATGAACAAAATTGAAAATTGGGTTAAAATTTTTAAATAAAACAAATTGGAAAAATTTATTGGAGAACTGTGCGTGTGATAATGACCATATGACCGTATGACGTTATGACCATGATGATCATGATGACCAGGTAGGTCCGGCGCGGGTTGTAATGACATAATTGATGGCCCCTGTACTATGAGTGATAGCAATCCGGCGTTTAAACGCCTCTGTATCGTACCGTTCGAGATAGGCGGTTTATGGGATTCGTTGGGTCCAATAAAATTGATGATATCCAATTGTATGGGGTTGGGCTGTTACAACTGGATACACCTGCACTGTGTAACCAATCATTTGGACGTAATGATCTTAATCGAATGGCCCCGGTTAAATCCACCCTTCTCTATCCGTAGTTGGGTCTCTTGTTATCTCATGATATCGCGCTATTCTGGACCAGGGATGCTGTGTGACACGGTTTTCGGCTGATGTGTGCTTATTACGGGGATGGTTTATGGTGGCATTTGTTACACAGCGGGGTGGTGAGGGGGGCGGGGGAGCGGAGGGTGGTGAGGGTTGCCCAGAAAAGAGGTGAAAGAAATGGGCGTGAAAGCGATGAAAGAACCCCCACCCCAGGTGCTCTTGATCTCGAGCGGAAAATAGCTATCTTCCCTCAACATTCACCTGGAAATTCGCTCCATCAGGATTTACATTTTTACCATACTTGTGCCATAATTTTTACCTGTCCTTCCGAAATTTTCGTGGAGGGGGAGGGGGCGGGGGTGATGGAATTTCAACTTGTGGGGTAAATGAGTGTGACCCACTCGGGACAAAAAGTTGGACCATTTGAAAGTTCTAGGTGTTTTTGCCGATTTTAGGAGAAAAAATTCAGTATGATGGTAATGATGGTCGTGCTCCGGAGAAACGTTTGATTACGCTTTTTGAGAATTTCATTTTCGGGTTTCTTGGCCTCTGACATCGTGGTTAGAACTACAATAAGGTGTGTGTGTGTGTGTGTGTAAATTTAAACTTTGTTTTTAGAAACTGGTGTCTCAGTGGTGCTAGTACGGCATTTTCTTGGAAATTTTTATCTCGTGAAGTAGATATGCACCTAGTGAGATAAAATATTTTAATCAATCTGTTTCCTAAAACCACTCATCAATAAAATGACTGTAATTTTCGAAATAAAACCGAATCACTAAAAGACTAGAGAGTTGAATCATAACCAAAATAGAATTCGATCTTAGAAATGAATTGCAATTACAATCTTTTGCGCTCATAATTGCCGAGCAATTAAAAATCGCCACCAGTTAACATTTAAATGCTCTTCATACCAAATGTTTTCTTAAAAATATGGAATTCGCAGTATTTATCTATCAAAAGTTTATGGATGAGCTCTTGATCTCGAGCGGAAAGTAGCTATCTTCCCTCAGCATCCACCTGGAAATGCATTCCATCAGGATTTACATTTTTACCATAGTTGTCTCATAATTTTTACCTGTCCTCCAGGAATTTTGGGGGTAGCGACGGAATTTAAACTAGTGGGGTAAATGAGTGTGACCTACTTGAGGCTTACAAAAAGTTGGACCATTTGAAATTTGTATGTTTCTTTGAATAATCTTGGAATAACTTCAGTATGTATTAATGAGTGTTTTTTTGGACGAATTATTAAATTACGTATTTGCAAAAGAATTTCGTTTTCAAAAGTTCTATGTTGTTTTTCCTCTGGATGGACTTCTTCGTGAGATGAATATGATAATTTAGGGGGCTCTGATTAATTCCTCGATGAGGGAGATATTGTAATGAGTTCGACAATTCAATTTCGATTAAAGTTTCGCTTCTGTGTTTGTGTGTGTGTGTGTTGTGTTTACGTTTTAAGCGGTCGTAATTCTAAACAGGGGTGAGCCTGCAGATACTGCTGTGCAACGACGACGGGAACCTGTGACGGAACCCTGCGTCGGATTGCGTTCACGTCCGGCCTAGCCTCCACACACACACACACAGGCACACACAGTCGGGGGTTCGGTGCACTGGGTAGAGACGTTAAAGGGCCCAGGTTTGTGTCCGGCCTCCAGAGAATGTTCCGATAGGTACCCATGAAATGAGACCGCAAGCCCGGGCGGGAACCTAACCTGACCGTGGGGGGGGGGGGGGGGTCCGTCAGTTTCTGACAATCGACTTTTCTGGCAATTTGAATTTCAAAATAAAATCTTCAACACTCTAAACTAAAATATTTTTCATACCAAGAATTTTTTCGCAAAATAATTTTCAATATTTACTTATGGAAAAGTATATGTATGAGCTCTTGATCTCGAGCGGAAAATAGCTATCTACTCTCAACATTCACCTGGAAATTCGCTCCATCAGGATTTACATTTCTACCATGCTTGTGTCATAATTTTTCCTCTGTCCTTCAGGAATTTTCGGGGGAGCTTGAAAAGTTGTTTAAGAGGTGGGGTTGGGTTTCACGGGTTTCACGAGTTTTCAGGATGAGAGCTTTGTTTCATCTCTCGGTTATTCTCGTTTTTTCTCTAGATTTTATTTTCAAATTTTTTTTTCATGCTCTATTTATCTGTATTTCTTTTTTCCACACTCGTTTTTTGTTAGGGATTGAGGGGCTACGGTTATTTAGATTTAATCATTGTGAGAGAGTAATTAGTTTTGGATGAGATTAAGGCTGGATTATTTGTTGAGTATTTTTTATTTATCGGAAAAGTTAATAATTTTGTAAATGAGGACATATTTTTTCTGTTGAAAATTTTCTACACACAAAAATATTTTCTAACGATTTTTTCACTCATATTTTGCGGTTATATCATTCTCGATAGTTAAACTGAGACGAAGACGCTGAATTGTGGCGACTTCCTGATCTCCTAGTGGCGCCATCTATGGCCAAAACGTCGGAAACTTATTTGTACACCCAATATAATTCACAGTACCAATCTATATATACCATTTGGGGCTACCTTAAGACTTCAACTTGCCAGAAATTATCCAAGGGCTTCGAAGAGTCTTCAATCGCCAATGGTAACAATAGGAGCCGTCGAAAACTTCATGGACGAAAAGTTTTAAAAGCTCGAATTGAATTCGTGAAGGGTATATCGTTTTTTGGTTGAGAAAAGGGCTCTAAGTCAATCGTTTCTCCCCAATAAATAGAGTGCTTCGATCGCGAAAAAAAAGTTGGTTGAACTGAAGTATTCTCTATTCCGTATGTTTATTTTCGCGCTTCAAGGTGGCTTTTTTTTTAACTTACCCAGAGGGTGAGTGTTTGCCAAAGGGGAGAGGATGTTTCAACCAAATTAATGTCTCCCTCACACCACTCCTTTGGGTAATACACAAAATAGTATTTTGTTTTACGTGTAATAACTCGGAGTGGAGACACCCCTTACTTCTCCACTTGAACATCCATTTGCAGTATTGCCAGAACATTATTACGCTCTTTTATCATAAATTCCGTGTAAGACTCGCGAAAGTGCGAGTTTTTTGTCTGAAGGGTTATCACAACTGTGAAATTCGGAAAACATGGGTTTTTTAGGTGAAAAATTTCTTTGGAGCTTGCAGAGTGCGGCAAAAAATACGTAAAAAATTCCAATTGGAAAGGTGAAGTGTCTTGACAAGTGGTTTTGGGCATAAATATTACAGCACATTTTTTATAGAGAATTGGGTTCGTTACTCTCGGAAAGTAAGGTGTTTTAAGGGTACTAAAATCCGTGCCCGTGTGTGTCTTTTGCCTCCGTCCCTCTCCCTTGCGCTGCCTAGGGTACAATTTCTTCGGGAGGGGCATGGGACACCCATCCATGCGGTTTGAGCCGATCTTCACCGGGTAAGCCTCCCGGAAGCTCTGTGCTACGACGGCAGGCGCTTGGGATGGAACCCACCCCCTCCCCCCCTCCCTTCCCCACGACGACGGGTTAGGTTCCCGTCCGGCCGTGCGGTCTCATTTGATGGGTACCGCTGATAGCATGTACGAAACGTTCCTGCTGTCGGTTGGAAGCCGTAAGAAAATATTTTTCAAAAATATTCTCCAGCAGGTGTGTGTGTGTGTGTGTGTGTGTATGTGAGGTATGCTAATTTTTTGCACACGGATAACGCATGGACTAATAATGGGCGTAAGGTCAGATTGGGAAGAAAGTTTTTCATGGATTTGCTCCCTAAATTGCATGATTAAGGCGTCACAGCAGGTAGAATCTGTGGATGGCACTTGAATGGATCAATGTGACACGTGCACCCACAACCACTGGATTGTCCACACGTACTTGAGGTTTCGAAAATTCTTGGAGGCATACATGTGCGCCAAGAATTATAAAACAGAAAGTTTATTTTTTTGCGCCCCCTGTGGGAAATACAAATACATTCGACCCAGCAATTTTTGATCAGTTTATCAAAATGAAGAATTTTAGTCATTTTTTTGGAGAATTGAAATTTTTAAAATTGTATCATTTAATATGTCAAGTTATCCATTGGTGGAGTCGTCAGAAAATTACGCTCTTATCTTAAATTTCACTTGAAACTTACAAAAAGGCGAGAGCTTTTTTTGTCCTCGTAGTCATGCATTCAAATTACTCAATGTGCAGAGAAATATAATTATACCACACACTTTTAAACTGAATCGCGTTACACTTGCCATTACTTTTTCGACGCAAATGAATTCAACTTGAGGTACCGTAATTGATGGAATTTAGTCATAACAACTTTTTCGATGAAAATTACTATTTCAACTCGGCAAAAGTTTTATGAAAGATATTATTTCTTATTAAAATATGGAGCTTTTTTCCAAGATTGGACGGAGAAAAGTCTGGGCTTGTCAGTCACACGGAGTTCAGGATGAAGGACCATTTTTAATTAAGGATGTTAGGGGGATGCTGGATAAACGGAGAGAAAATTCTTGGGAAAAATTGAAATTGAGGTGTACCCTGAATTTAGTTGCATTCGATGGGGGTTTCGTGGATAAAATTAAAAACTTTTTACTTGCCAATTTTTGTGGGCAACTTATTTCCCATTTTTTTTCTCCATACTCCAATTTTATCTAAAATTACCCAGAAATTTATTGGCTTCACTTATTTTGTTCAATATATCAGGAACTATTAATCCGTTCTCGGTTTACCTTCGTACCAATAAAAATCTGCCATGCCCCGCGCTGCAAGTCTTTGCGATATCGCAGGATGCCGGTTTTTTCATATGAAAATGAGCGTCAATATATGGAGGGGGAAAATAAAGCATAATGACATCAATTTTAATTTTTGCATGAAAGTCCCATTAGCATGAATTTTTTTGAAATTTTTAAAAATTTTTGAAATTTTTGAAATTTTTGAAATTTTTGAAATTTTTGAAATTTTTGAAATTTCTGAAATTTTTGAGATTTCTGAAAATTCAAATTTGTGAAAATTTGAAATTTAGAATTTATTTATTTTTATCCTAGTCAATATCCGCATTTTCCCATGTTCAAAATTGTTATTTCTCCTTTTTTAAAAAAAATTCTCAGACTGTTGGTGTGATTGAAAAAAATGGAAATACGCGTGCGTCAATAATTGCCGGCGATTAATGAAAACTAAATGTGTTTAAATGACTAGTTTTCAACATTTCAATTTTGTATGAATTTTTTTTTAATACATTAGAACAGTCAACAATCGTGCAATTTGCTGGAAAAACCTCCCAATAAAATTGATGAATATTTTGTGCCCTAAAAAGCAGGAAATAAATGATCTTGAAAAGCTTTGGCTTGGAAATTTAGTCAATTGGAACCTGCAACTGAATTTTTTAATTCAACACAGTTCTCATCCCTGTATTACCAAATAAATCGTAGTGTCACTTGCAGAATATCGTCAGAGTATGTCAGCGTATAAAATTGAATCAGCTTTTTTCATTCGAATGCATAGACCTCGAAAGGGTCATGAAATATTGCAATTTCTTTTCCCGAAAATGAAAAAAATTGAATTGGTGGAGTGAGTCAGTGTGACCCACAAAAATTACAGTAAAAACTTCTCGATTTGTGAACGAGTTATTTGATGCATCGAAAAAGTTTCGATCACATAACAAAATTTTTGCTGAAAAAATATTATCCATTTGCGACCATTATATCGTCAATGCTTCTACCTATATTTGACTATATAGATGTGTAATCAACCAAGAACTACGACTTGGTATCATTCGAATATCCCGCCATTTTCCAAATTTATGGTCTTCTATTAAACTACCATAATAAATTCCATTGTTAATTTATGGATCAAATGAAATGATAGTTTTAATGAGTTGGGGAAAAATTTCAGTAACGAGTACTTTGGACTAATCAGAACTCTTACTAATTACTCACATTTACCTCGGATGGTATTTCACTGCTGTGCACATATTTTTTAATTTTCTGGAGTTCCTTGCACAATTACTTTTCTCCCCCCCCCCCCCCCCCCCCCCCGCCAACTTTTCAACTCCGAACCGCAAATTAACACGATTTACTCACAATAACTTTTCCTACAATAATTGGGGAAGCTCGTTAACATACTCCACAGGAGCTAGTTCAAGTTTGAACTATGAGAAAAAAAATCTACTGTGGTTACGACAAACGGAAATAATCTGACTGAGTTTGTTATGAAAGGATTATCGTAATGTGGTGGCGCCCATCCAATTATAGGATGATAATTAATATTGTATGGGGAAGACAACTTTCTCTTGCAGTCCCCACCTAAGCTCCTCTTCAGCATTTCTTCGAGAGGGCGCAGCGGACACCCATCCAGGCGGCTGGGGCCGACATTCGCCATTTGGGCCATCGCATTTCTAAGCACAGGGTAAACCTCCAGAAACCCCTATGCTACGATGGCGGGCGCCTATGATGCCCCCCCACCCTGCGTTGCGTTAGGTTCCCGCCCGGCCTTGCCTGTGAAACATTCTCCGGAGGCAATTCACACACAGTTCCATGCATCCAATAAATGGAATCCATTGTTAGCACATGAAAAACATTGAAAATAGAATTCCAAAATAATAAAGTGGAATAATTTTGTTGTACACAATTTGCCTAACTTTTACCGATAAGGAGGATGACTAATTTCGGTGAGATACCATTATGTGAAGGGTATCGTTATACCGTGGTATACTCAAATTCCGGACTAACAAGACTATCATATAACGTTTTAAGGGCGAGATGACTGAATCTAAGAAATATCAACAAAATTCTTGGTGCTATCTCAATAATTCTGAGGTCATCTCCATGACAGCCGGAGATAATTAACACTAACTCGTCTGTATTCACGTAACGAGTCCTTCTCTCACCAAACTTTTCATTTTATTAAAACTATCCCAGATAGCACAATTCGAAGATTTGGCGGAAATTATCCGCAAACTGTTCTTATTTGCCGCAATTTTTCGGCTCGGTGTTTTCTGAGATGTTTGAAAATTGAAATAGGCAAGCTAGTGGATCAGCCATCGCATCATTAACATGAACTATATTCCGAAATTTCCGGCGATCCTTGTTAGTTCCAAAGAGATAAGGAAATTTTCGTGAAGACTTTTTTGCGGAACGAGCACAACAGAAAAAGCCCCTGATCTTCTCTATCTCTTGTAAATTGTCAGATATCCAAGAAAAAAGTGCAGTCTGAAATTGACCTCGTCTCGAGATCAGTTTTTTTTTGCTGAAAAATACAGAGGTCAAGAGAGATTCGTGAATTTTTATAAGGAACACTTTGGTGGGGTGCATGAAGCTAGCTAAAAGGATTTCCATGAAAATTCGTCTATTTCCCTGAGTCGCTGGTCGGGTGTTTAGGCGAAACTTCAGATGAAGTTGTGGGCGACTAATCTTGTTTGGCACTTCTGTTCGGAATTTGGACTTCCAACTCTTTCCTACCAATTTTCGAGATTGAGTTACGAGAGTTTTAGCGATTGGGCCATTCTTAGTAGCTTTCCTTTGTGGCTCACAGAATTTCTCAATTACTTCTGCTCTCTATCGCGAACTGGGAACAGTAATTAATTTTTTTTTTGCGAAAAATTACAATATTGTGAATTTTAGTTTCACTATGAGCACATGATTTCCCATGATATATCAAATTTTCCAATATGAAAAGACCATCAAACATTGAATTAATTTTTTTCTTGTTTTTGCAAAAAGTATAAAACGTATAAACTAAATTTTTATCTCCACAACTTCAACTCCTCGATTCGTCTAGACTCAGCAACTACCGCCACTTAAGGCTATGTCATTTTGTACTTCTTCAGTAAATTTTTCACGAAGAAAGATGTGAGAAATTTCGCGAAATGTGAATGTGCGACAAGCATAAAATTTGAATTATATGATGGGCGTATTAAGCTAGCTCAGTTCCTACGGCTGGGGTCGTTGAGCGTGAAAAAAAATCACAATAATAAAAAATACCCTCTTCATTGTTGAGTTGGTAAAGTGAATTATAGAGGTCATGAACATTAACATAACGTCATTTTTAATTTTCCGATGAAGGAAGTTATTATTTTGCTTCCGAAAATTCATCGGTATTTTCGTGAGTGGGTATTCGACTTGGGGAACATGAAAAAGAGCTTTAATTCGTCATCACCAACCCAATCTTCCGGACCTCCCCAAAAGATATCCGTGTTCCTCAACTATGTGAAAATAATTCCTGAAAATATCCGTAACCGTTTATCAAAGCAATCAAAAAGGTCATGATTGTAAGAACTCAATGGTATCCGACTTAGTGCAAATCAAGATCTATTCGACGGGATAACTTTTGGGGGAAAACGACTTCCCTGAAATCGCTGCAGGGGAGACTGGTACTAACTCCCTACGTTAAGTCTTCAATATCTCCTAGACAAACGATATGACGGGAATGAAGCTAATCGCATTTTAAAGCATGACAAACGACCTCGGCGAACAGCTCCAACTTGGTTAAATTTCACTCTGCCAATCCCGACTTATTGCCAATCAGACAAAGTCCATTTTGCCCCAATCCCCCCTGACTACCCCCCACCCCCATTCACCCCCCCCCCTCCGGGCGAGCAATCGATACGCTCATTTTTGGACTCCGCCTGCTGAGCCCAACCCGACATCTGTACCAAATCCTTGCCCATCTAATTCGAATTGATCGCCAGATATTGAAGCGCTTCTGGACACGCACACACATATGTTGCACACGCGAGCCTTTTTGGTAAAAGCACCACGTCTTTGTGTTCCAGACCATTTGAGTCATCCACACGAAAGGGAAGAATATTCTCGAATATTTTTCCACCACTCGCTAGGGGGATTTTACAGATGCGAAACTAAAGTAGCTGGACACGCAGAAAAATACTGGTTACAGTATGTCTATAGATATAGATCAACTGCTAATAATTTTTGTTTGCTGCCAAGCTGTTAGCCAACAGCTTGGTTTCACATGTAAGAAGTAAAGTTTTACCAGTGAATACAAAAATATTTTCCTATGAAATTCAAAAATTTGCAAATTGGGAGATTTAGTTTTTTTTTTTTTGAAACTTCAAGAATTGCAAAAATTATTTTGAAAAAGTCTCATGAAGCTTTGCTCAGTTGAAATCCACATATTCTTGGAAGAATTTTCCAATGCACGATATGTATATTACTGTATCACACTTTGACGCGCGAAAGTGAACACCCGCTCATAATCCTCGAGGGTAGTAAAATATAGGCTCCATGAATTTTAGCATTCAATGAATATTCTGTAATGTCTGCGATTATTATGCCGATTATATATTCGTGTTGCCTTTCAGTACCAGTGAAGTTTATAAATATTCCAGTTTACATTGATACCTGATTGGTACGGAGTTGATCCGAGTTGATCTATCAAGATTGTCTATCGGTAAAGCAGGAAGCTGCAATAACACGGATATCCGAATGGCGGAGTGAGCTAAGCGCTGTCTTAGTGCACTTGGATTCCTAAGTTCAAATTCCGGACAGGACAAGAATTTTTTCGGATTGTCTGATGAGCAAGAGGCTGCTCATAGAGTATCGGACATAGGCTTTCTGTAGTTTCCTGTGCCTTATCAGGCGAATGCGGTGCTGTGCATGGTCGTCAGCCCCACACATCCTTAACGGATGGATGGTGTTAAAGATAAAAAGAACTGCAGTGACGGAAGTTTCATACACATATAGGAAACACCATCAATGCAGCCGCAACATTATGGTCTTTGAGGAGAAAAACCTTACCACCAGGGAATTTGATCTGGACGAATCTGCGCGACAACCCTTCAAACTACATGACTCTGAGTTTGACCTAAATGACCATGAATATGATTCAAATCCCTATCATTTTGAGCTGGATGACTATGAATGTGACGTTGAGACGTCCAGATGACAATCGTCCTGAGATCAATGACCTAGGTGTATCCACGTCAAATTCACTTCCTGTAGCGAGAATCCTGAGAAGGATTGGAATTCCTGTTAGAATATCTCCTCCCCTACTATCTGAAATATTTACTTGAAGTTTTATATGAAATTTCAATTTAATATCCAATGACTTCGCCTCTAGTATTTTCCAAATCACTGGGTTCCTATCGAAGATATTGAATTCAAAGTTGCTGTATCCTTATAAAGTCGAAGGTTTTATGAATCTGAGTCAGTTCCAAGGAACTCAATTTCTTTCGAAATTAGCATTTTTTTTCTATTTTACGATAAGTCAAATTCCAACAAATTGTTATTTACCACCAATATATATGTCTACAATCGTTAGAGCAGTCAGTCTTAAATATCGGAGTTATATTGCAATTGATGTTGCAATTCACCGAATGCTAATGCCGTCGCCAAATCATCGGTGAAGAACAACGCAGACGAATTAATTTGCATGAAATAATGTAAATGGTTAGACCCTCATGAGATTCAGAGAAAAAAAGAAGAATTGATTTATAGCCAAAAAATTTTTTCCAATAATTCTATGCCAAACAATGATAGGTACTTGATAGCTAAAAAAAATGTAATTGAATTATTGGAGCATTCTCTAGTTATTCGGTATGCTTCGCCCGCATAGTTCCCAATAACTAGATGAACATTTGGCAGTTCAAGCACCCTATAACTCCCATCGATTGCAAAAGCACGAAATTCGATCATTCATATTTCCCGCTTTCCCGCCATACCTTCGTGCATTATAATCGAAGAGTTAATTAATGAAAAGCACGAATGGCAATGGATTAATGCGCTGTACGGTTCTTCGCGGGGAGGAAAGCTCGTTGGAATGCCGGTTTTACCAATGAGAAAGTAATAATAAACGATGCGTTATAACTGGATGAAAATAATTGGGATATATTTCAGTGCGGCACTAGTCTCATATTACATTCCCAACCCAATTCAAACCACCCATCCACCCACCCTCTGAACGCAATTCGATATACACTTTCTCGATGTAGTAAATCAAATTTTATTTACCCAGTTGAACATATTCAAGGTGTGCCATGAAAATCAACGAGTTCCTCTTAAAAAATTCAGTCGAGTGCGCTTTGAGGTGAATTTGTTTCGTTTCATGTAACTGGGAATAACGGAGATTGTAGCTATCGTCACGAAATAGTAATTTGACGTATCTGAAAAATAGAAAAAACTTTGAGATTATGGAAGCGAAGATTTTTAAAAATGATTCAAATAAAAAAAAACCTCAAGATTTTTGCAAAATTTTGAAACAATTTCAATGCCTAAAAATATAGGAAACTTTTGAAACTCAAAAAAATTTTGAAAAATTTTTCAACTTACAAAGTATTCAAAAAACAAAAAATTAAGAAAAATGGAATATTCAAAAAGTTCAATCCCAAAATTTTCGCAAGGTTTGAATATTTGAAAAAAATCAGAAATTTAATGAAAAAGAAAAGTTTGAAATATTGGAGATTTACGGACAATATTCAATATAGTAACTTTTAAATTAAGCTTGACCATTATTAGAATAATGTAATTTATTAACAGAACTTAATGTAATTTTTAGTATACCCTACGTGATTCTTTCATACTTTTTATTTTGAATATTTCATTATACTTTTGAATCTAATATATTTCATACTTGATTATAGTATAGCCTATGTAAAAAAGAAAATTGAATAATTAACTCACTTCGAATTGTCCTTTCAAAATATGGTCTCTATGGTGGTGATTTCTGTTTATTATTGTTGATCCAGAAATCGCCAGAATCAATTTTTTTTTCATAGCGCAATTGAACGCAGGGGGTTATGATGGTCGGCGGCCATGACGCGGGAAAAATTGAGAACTAACAGGCCATTGGTTCATAAAAAAAGGGGCTCGGTTTATTTATTTCTCATCACCATTCATCGCAGATATTAGGGTTAAAAACATATCCTAATAATTTGTTAATTTAACAGTGACGGAAAGTAACAATTTATTGATTAACAATCTTAAATCTGTCCGCCAATCAGACGTCCCCTAGCGCGGACGAATCACTAACGGTCGCGGGAGAATAAGGAGAAATCAAAACACTGACTCCCCTTGTTTACGACTCAATCAACTGTCATCTGTGACTGTCAGTCACCGATTTTTCCCGCGTCTTCGTCTTTGACAACATAACCCCTCCGTTGAATTCAATGAATAGACAAAAGTCGATGCCGTCAAATACAGAGTGAACAATAATGGAAGGAAAATCACCGCAAAAATGATATTTGAGAAATGAAATCCAGAAGAAACAACAATTACCGACCTGGGGGAAGCCGCTTATATCTCCAAATCTCGTTTGGGCAATCTGCGAAATGTGAAAATGAGTAATTTCTAAAATTTTGAACTTTGAAAAAACAATTCAACAAGTTGAAAAAGCAATTACATAATATTTTTAATTTCAAAAAGTCTTTAAAAAAAATAAAATAAAACACCTTGAAAGTTTTATGAGAAAGTTTTATTCAAGTGGTCGAAAATAAAGGTCATTCGAAAAATAATGAAAATGTTTAAAAATTAAATTTAAAAGTCAGCTTTGACATGTTAAATTTGTGCCATAAAATTTATGAGTTATTTTTTAAAAATGCATTCGAGCTTTTTGAGGTCAATTTATTTCGTGTGATATAGCATGAAATAAACTAGATTGTAGCTATGACTATATATAACAGTTGCTTCCGTACTCATTTGTTTGGAAGAAAAATGTAACTTTATTTGATTTTTCACATAGAAAGATTGTACCGAACTTTTAGTTTTTGTAAATACAAAAAAAATCACCCTTTTCTATAGAAGAGTCTTGTTGAATTTATGAAGTGGAACTTCTTTAGACGCGATAGCGCGTCATGGTTTTTTAGAACGGATGTCATAAAAAGTATAACGATTTAAGGGTGTTTGCCCTCTTGGAGAGAAAAAGTGATAAAATGTTGAAAAAAATACGTTGAAGAGGTGTGTACCCGGAATTCATTCACAATATTCAAAAACGTTTGAAAATCTCTTACAAATTTCAAGATAACATTCGCAACTATTATCCTCCTAATCTTAAATTACACGAAACAAAAAATTCGACCGCAGTATGCTTGAAAATGTTAACTTTGTATCACTGAACAAAAGCACCCCCCTCCCACCCTTTCACCCTCTTGAATATATAATGAGCGAATCATACAACCGTTGAATTTGAACTTTGAAACCCCTGAATAAATTATTTTCCCTCTTCGTGAAAAAAAACGGCGAAAAATGTTTTTCATTTCAGGAACTATGTAGTGGCTTGTTCAGAAAACTTACGACTGTTAAATCAATTTTGGGATAAAGTGTACGGTTTCAAAAAAGTCTAAAAGTGATTTTTTTTTCAAATTATAGAGATTGGGAATATTTCTGAAGATTATTGTTATTTTTATGAATGTGACACAATTTGGCGGGATATAGACGTGACTGCCTACAGGTCATCCAAATCACTTTGGAATCAGCGTAGGTCCTAAATTCTGAAATTCACGACAGAAAGTCATTTACCAAAATATGTATTTTTGAAAGAAGAACAATATTGGTTAAACACTGTTCTTCCCATCTTAAATCATCTTCACGACCCATTGTAAACCACTCAAATTGTTGCAATGAATAAACCAGAGTGTATTATCATTATTGACTCATTTCTTTACGCTAATTTTTTTGTTAAATTTTTTAATTCCATTCATTGCCGCATTAAGCTCAATCAATCAGTCAGTCAATCAGTCAATCAATCAGTCAATCAATCAATCAGCCAATCAATCAGTCAATCGATTAATCGGTCAGTCCGCCAATCAATCCCTCACGCACTCTGTCAAACTCTGCTTTTCTCTGAGTGTCTATATGATAACATTAACTACACATAACCCAATCACATTTTTATTTCAGGCCAGATATATGATGAGCTAATCACACAGAACCAGTTGGCTTGAAACTGCAAAATCCTGGAATAAACTGTTCCCATCTTTTGCGAAAAAAAAATCTTGGAGGTGCAGGAAGGAGGCAGTTTTTTGCCCAAACAGTGACGTGGGTTATAGCTATGAAAATGGAAAAGAGTAAACGAGATAGGGTGGATGATCTGACGGCAGCGGAAAAACTATTGAGTTGGTGAATGACAAAAGACCCAGAGGAACAAAAAAAAAGTGACAGAAAGAAAAAAACGATAAAATGCGGATTTTAGTCGTTTCACTGCTCCTGAACGTTGCCATGCAGACGAGTAAGTTCAGTCGTTTATTTTACTCCCTTTTTTGTTGGTTGTCCATCGGTGCATCGATTGGATTCCATTTACAAAAGAAGAAAATTTACATAGGATACCCATCATCACAGGCGAAATGATAGACTAGAGATTTTTTCAAAATGGCAAATTCCACAGATTTGGGTGATTTTTGCAAAGTGGAAAAATTCCAAAAAGTCTATCAATTTCTCCACATAGATGCCATTTATATATGTTACCTATTATATTGGGTAATCCGTAAAATTTCAAACTTTCGGAGCTGTCAGAAATGTGAGGAAAAAAATCAAGTTCTAATACTGTAGAAATATACAACAATTTTCAGAAATAAGTTAACAAATCCAAAAATATCCAGAATTAATACTTAATGGGGGAAAAGATGGGGCATAATTGAGCATGAGCACTGGATGGGTCAGGGAGTGTAGCCTGACATCCCAGTTTTCGCACTTGTCCCATTATGCCCCACTGTCATTTGCTGGATATCAGTTTAGCTGAACAATTTGATCAAAGTCAAATTCGATTTTTCGAAGGTTTCAAATTTTTTTCACTTTCCAAACATTTCTAAAATTATTCCTGTATTGGTTCCACTTCGATATACCGGCGAAATTCTATTTACATATATATGTTATAAAGAAAAAATTCCGCAGGATACCCATCGACGTACGTGACAGCGGAGATGATACACCAAAGGCGCGGTGGTGTTAATAATGCAATGGATAATATGGATATATCAACGATGAAAATTCCGGCTATGAATTTTGGCACGGAAAATTCCACAACTATTCTTGCACAATCCGGCTCAACCGCTCTTCTACCCTGCGTTGTTCACAGCATCGGCGAGGGAACTGTAATTAATTCTCACCGCTACAACCAATTTGTCAATGTTTTGTTGCTACTCATGGGTTCTCATGTTCTTTCGATTTTCTTTTTGTCTTGTTATAGCTCGTTCGTGTTTCTTGTACCCATTATAATCCTTCTGTTTTGCCCGTCTTATTTTTCTGAGACGTATTGTGATTTATGTAGGTCACATGGATCGGAAGACTATAATATAATATTCATCACTAGTTTCGAACATTTCAAGAACTCAAAGAATTTTTTTGCTCAATATTTTGACCTCGTAAATGGATATTACGTAACAAATTATAATAGGGAAGGACAGAAAAAATATATTGCACTTTATTAAATAATTCAGAAAATTATTTATACAATACAACTTCTGAATACAAAAAATTCAGAAGTTATAAAAAATGCCTCAAGTCTAATATTTATATTAGTCAGTAAGATGAGGGAAAATATGAAAAAGGAGATTATAACTTTCTACCCATTGATTTTTCAAAAAAATCTTTTAGAAAATTTTGAAAAACTGGAAAGTTGAAAATTTTGAGAAGCTAGAATTTTTTTTGACTTCCTGGATTTTCACAATTTTTGAAATTAAATACAGGAAACCAATTTTTATGGTAGAATTTTCGATATCGATGAGACACTGATGCCATACTGAAATTAGGTTAATTTGATTGGCAATTTTTCATAAAAGCTAGTTTTGTCGTACAGTGCTGAAGAGTTAGCGGTTTTATTCGGATGAAATTTTTGTTTTTCGTATATCGCGCAATTTTCTACTACGACCAATCCATAAATATTTTGTTGTTACTAATGGCTTTTCATGTCACTGGCCCTTTTTTGTCTTTCGCCTTATTCTAGTTGCTTCATATCATAATCCTTTTGTTTCTTTCCCCCGTATCTTCCCCGTCAGGCATTGCTGTGATTTATGTAGGTCGCTGGGATCAGATGAAAGAATATACTGTATCGATTACGAAGCTCCGGATTCGAGAGTATTGTCACAAGTGATGTTTGTGGGAAATGAAGTTAACGTAAAAAAAAAGGAAAAAATGAAGAACGATAAGTCTAGTAAAAGAACGAGAATATTTTATAATTTTTAAAAAACTTAAGAAGTTTTGAGAATGTCAAAAATTTCGGAAATTTACAAATATTGTGATATATTGAAAATTTCCCAGATTCTCAAATCTTATTCTTTTTTTTTTCTTTTTGTAAATTCCAAGCATTGGGGAAAATGAAAAAAAACATTTTAAAAAATCTGGAAAGTTGAACGATTTTAAAAACCTCATAATTTTGTTAATTTAACATAGTTTGAGAAACCCCAAAAGCTCCGTCGCTGATTAGCACTTAAAAGACAGTATAAATATAGCGACGTTAAAGACAAAAAAAAAAACAGAAATTGAGGAAAAAATTCAAAAACTTGAAAACCATCTATTAGGCCCTTGCGCATTGTTACTTCCAGTCCGCCCATCTTTTTCCTGCTTTCACATTATAATCCTTTTGTTTTCCTCGTCTTATTTTTTCACGGAGCATTGTTGTGATTTATGTAGGTCACTTGGATCAGAAGAAAGAGTATACAACATCAATTACTAACCGTCGGACTGACTACCTACGCTAGCGACGGTCGTTTCCAGGCTATCCACTTTCATCATAGTGAGGATTGGACCCTTCAAATAAAGTACGTTCAACCGAGGGACGCCGGCATGTACGAGTGCCAAGTTTCTACACATCCACCCACTAGTATATTTCTGTTTCTCGAGGTCGTTGGTAAGAATATATTTTATTAATCTTATGTTATCTTGATTTAGACTAGTGTGATTCAGAGATTTCTGGGAGCTTTTATGAAATCTGAGAGAGAACTGCGGCACTTGGTGAACGCCGGCGGGGAAGGGGGGGGGGGAGTGGGTGGGAGGATGGGTGTTAGGTGTTTCCGGGGCTGACGCGACAGAGCGATTTTTCCTGATGGAATTTTTTAAATTCCGTTGGGGAGTAAACTCATATACTTGGAGGGTAGAGAATGAACCAATTTCATAAATGTCGTGTTTTTTTAGGAGCTGATTTAGTTTTTAGGGAATATCTTGGAATCTATGGGAAATAGGGAGATTTTCATGAAATGCTTTTTTGTAGGGAATTTCAAGAGCTACCCATAAGCTTTTAGGACAAATTTCGATAGATCGCTGAGATTTCGAGATATTGGGGTAGATTGGAAGTTTGAAGGTGTGAAATGTGGAGACTTGAGGGTTTTACCAGATTTACAAGGATGGAAATTTTAAGTTGTTTTGAAAATCATTTTATGGAAGTTAGTACATATGGTTAGGCTCCTGAACTATTCACCCGGAGAAAAACTAATGGTTTAATGACGTATGGTGAAATTTTGAAGTAGACTTCTTATTCTTTACCCGTTTTTTCTTTTCACAGTCAGGTCGTTCACAAACTCAGAACGAGGGGATTCAACTTTATACTGTTTTGATCAATATCTCATCATGTAAGGAAAATAGCAATCCCTTTATAAGAATCTTTTTTTGTAACTCTCATATTTCCCCACAAACAACTCTATACAAAAATGATGATATCTCGTTGAAATAGTGAGGCACTCATAAAAAACTAAACAGGCGAAGTTGTGGAACGAGTACATTCAACTCTGAACTGTTTTTCCCGTAAATATGTCAGAAAAGTCGTAAAAATTTGAAGAATTTGAAAAATTTCACAAGTTTTAAAAATTTCTAAAATGACAAAAATTTCAAAAATTTCAAAAATTTCAAAAATTTCAAAAATTTCAAAAAATTTCAAAAATTTTAAAAATTTCAAAAATTTTAAAAATTTCAAAAATTTTAAAAATTTCAAAAATTTCCAAAAATTTCAAAAATCTCAAATAATCTTGAAATTTTTTTTTTTAAGTTCAAAACCCTTCAAAAAATGGGAAAAATTTCAAAAACTTCGAAAATGTCAACAATTCCAACAATTTCCAGAAACTAAAAAAAAACTTCTTTTTATTATTAACTTCCCGATAGGGAAGTTATTGTAATCACCCCGAAATCGAACTTTTTCATTTCGACCTGTAAGTGGTGTCTTAAGGGTACCAAAATGATCCCCGAAAAATTCTGAGTCAATGTCTGTGTGTGTGTGTGTGTGCCCTAAATTTTGGTCAACCATTTCTGATGAATGGATACACCAATCGAACCCATCAGGGTCTCAATCGACGCGTCTTCATGTAACTCAGCCCTGATCAGTTTGTGATGGATGTTGGTTCAGAATATATATTGTTATCAACAATTCCAATTATTCATAACGCTATATCTCGTAAACGGTTGGAGTGACGGAAAAAAATTGTTAACATAAATTGTTCCTCATACAAAGATCCATATTTAATGCATATGGACTTTTTCCCATAATGTGCATAATTAAGGTGGTAGAACCATTATAAAGAAATAATTCATGTGATGTGTGCCTGAACGGAGACTAGATGGCGTCGGCGACCGCAAAAATTGGTCTCTCCAGTAAATATGGATCGACTCAGAATATAATACTTGTATATCACTTTTGTGTGTCAATGCTGCCATGAAATGTGAAGTCGAGTGAAGCCAGAGATACGGACTTATTGAACTTCTTCAACGTAGTTGTCGTATATTCGTGGTTTTAAAATGCTTCAGTGAGACTTAGAGGCTCTAATGAGAAGGAAACGGCCTTCACGTGGAAGAGGGAGTTATCTCTTGATTATGAAAAAAATCACAAATGTAGCGACATATAGAGAAATGAAAAAAAAAATCAGTAAATACTGTAGTGAGAAGTTTCGTAAATTTTTGAAACAGACATGATCTCGAAAACTCGAGTTACCAAATGGGGAAGTTTCCTTTGTGTCCTCACTGAGGGCACAAATACATCCCACTCACTAGTAAAAAATTTAAGTTTGCCCCCCCCCCATAAGACCCCAACGTTAAATTTGACCAAACTCGAAAAAAATTAATTTCAATTTTTCGACCCAAAATTGACGGAAATATCTTCTAGGGGATTCTATTGGATAGTATCAACGCGCACGGGACCAAAAATTCAATTTAAAAAAATTTAAGTTTGCCTCCCCATAAGACTCCAATGTTAAATTTGGCCAAAATCGAAGAAAAATAATTTCAATTTTTTGACCCAAAATCGACGGAAATATCTTCTAGGGGTTCCTATTGGATAGTATCAACGCACGCGGGACCAAAAATTCAATTTTAAAAAAATTAGGTTTGCCTCCCCATAAGACGCCAATGTTAAGTTTGGACTCAACAGCTTCAATGAGAAGTAAATAGCTTCCACGTGGAAGCGGGAGTTATCTCTTGATTATGAAAGAAATCACAAAATGCCGCGACATATAGAGAAATGAAAAAAAAGTCAGTAAATACTGAAGTGAGAAGTCTCGTAAATTTTTGAAACAGATATGATCTCGAAAACTCGAATTACCAAATCGGGAAGTTTGCCTTGTGTCCTCACTGAGGGCACAAATACATCCCACCCACTCGTTATAAGATTTGAAATAGGTTAAAAATCTCTAATCGCACTGAACAAATTCGCAGGCTCCTCCAAGCAAAAAAAAGGACAACAAAGAAGTTCTGTACCGACGGTTGCCATCCTGAAAATGTTCACCGCAATAAATGTTGCAATAAAAATTCCGATATCTCCTTTAGATTCCCGCGATATTCCCAAAGAGCTCATCTCCGAATAAATAGTGCTTTTGCTTGGTTCACAACAAAATTGATATTTCATGCGAAACAGCGATAAAAATCAGGGGTGGGGGGGAGAAATATATCTCGCTGGCAATTGAATAGCGCCCACTTCAATTTTATAGTTGAAAAATTGACTCCCTGAAGCGTGAGTTGTTCAACATCATAGGATAGTACTTTCTGGAGTGGAGTATTCCCTTTAAACTACACTTTTTCCTCGTGTCCAAGTGCGAGATGAATATGTACTCCATATATGAATGTCATACCAATTCATGCAAACTGCACATTTCAAAAAGCATCGTATGTCAAACATTGCAATATTGAATGATTAAACCGTTGGAATCTAGTCATTTCAATGTAAATATTTGTCATTCGATTATTAAAATGTGTCATCTGAGGATATTGCATTATCCTTCTCCTCCATCTACCGAAGTTTCCAGATCGACTTATGGAAACTTCCGAAGAATATTCCATCAATTAGTTGGGTAAATTCTCATTCGTATGAATCAATATCCCCAGACCATCCGAAAAAAGTCATAAGAATAGTTTTTATATCAGACAGCTCCAACGTCGGAGGCATTTTGCGACCATTTATCATTTTTAGAAAAGAAAATGTGGTTCTGTGCCGTAGTTGGTTATCTCGTGTTTCACATTGTAGCCGTATCTCAAACATGTTTCCGAGGAAAAAAGAACGGGTCCATGACTAAAAAACTTTGGCAAAAAATTTGGTGAAAAAAAGGTCCACGTCGAAAACACGCCGGTCGCAAAAACATCCCGTTGAATCCCAGTTAAACGCTCTTATGAACGAGCTTTTTGAGGCAACGCACTCGCCACATTGTGCATTTTCAAGTGATTGAGGATTTTCCAAGATTTTGTAAATTTTCCAAATTTCATCGCTCTCAAATACTGGAAAAAAATTGAGATTTTTTTTTAAAATTCTAATCCTTTAAAGATTCCGAAAATGATTTGAACAATTTGGGAAATTTTCCACAAGCTGGGATTTTAGGTATTTCCATGATTTCAAAATGTTTCCAAATTTTAAAATTTTCAAAACTGATTTTTTTTTTAATTTTTCAAAATTTCGAAAATTTTCAAAAATTATAAATTTTTCAAATTCCTGAAATTTTGAAAATTTCCAAAATTTCCGATTTTTTTGAAATTTATAAACTTCAGAAAGGGCATTTGAATTCTCACCTATGTCCAGTTTTTAGATTGACCCAGGCAGCTTTCGAAGAATATTCCATTGATTAATTGGGTAAATTCTCATTCGTATGGGATAAGGACCTGCAAAAAAATCGTAGGAATACTTTTATAAAAGAGAGTTTCAATAATGAAGTTATTTTGACACCATTTATCATTTTAAAAAAAGCATATGTGGTTTACAACGTACTTGGTGATTTCGCATATCACAGCATAAAAAGACATATCTCAACCATGTTTCTCAAAAAAAATGAATTCGTGACTGAAAAGAAACTTCTGACATAAAAAGTTGTGCACAAAAATTCCGAGGAAAAAATTTCAACGTCAAAAACACTCGAGTCGAAATCCCCTCATTAAGCCGCTCTCAAAAGTCCTATATAACCAACTTCACTACTCTGGATTTTTAGGTAATTGGTTCTCAAAATTTTGATAATTTTTAAAATTTTAAAAATTCAAAAATTGATTATTTTTCATTAATAAATGATAATTAAGACTGAATATGACCCTTTAAGGTTCTCCGAAAACTTTGTAGAAGTCGAGAAATAAAGGAAATGAACCGAAACTTTTGACCGGCAGAGCAGCATTTTCAAATCCAGATTCCCCATGGTGTTGTGATCCTTCAAAATATTTTAACCAGTGCATTTACTGGAACTCACATCGCTGTGAAAAATTCCATTTACTACAGCTGACTAAAAGGAACAACAGTGGAAACAAATACTGTCCTCCTATTGGCGGAAATTCGACTGGATAAAATAATCCGTCGAATGCCACTGAAGCTGCGATATTAATCGGGTATTCCCCCAACTATCTCTGTTCAACAGCATATGCGTGAAGTTTGGCACAACTCGCTCGTCGAACTTCATGCCCATTTTGGTGGGCAGTGAAACTTTCGGGGATTTCCCATAACGTTGAAGCTCTCGAGGTATTACAACTCATATTTGTTATTAAAAATATCTATGAACATATATATATACATATATATTTCTAGTGAAGTGGCCCATTGTACCAACTAGGTTTTGCTTTTGATGATGACTTCGCAATGAAGGATTATGAGACTTTGACGTTCGGTAATAAATCAAAAAAATGTTTTCGACTGTTTTGAATTACGCAAGAACTTTTTTTAGCGGTTTTTCCTTGATAAAATTTTGCGAATTGTGCTGATAAATTTCATCATAAATGGCCCGAATTATACGAGAAGTTATACGAAAAGTTACCAAAATTAACATCTCAACTCCGTAACTTGGCTATAACGAATAAACGTCCATCTTAATATTTCATCAGTCCACATGATGCATATGTCCTTTATCAGTGAACAAAATGTTTTCGTTTTATTGTTTCAACTTCAATTTCCCTAGGCACCAACAAACGATGCCGCCAAGTCCTTATATTTGACTAGCACGCGTGCATAGTGACACATTTGACCTCGATTTATCAACATATCCCTACCATCGCATAACTAGGGAGAATGGTGGAATGAAATGATCAATACGAAACGAAGGGTAGGGAAATGGATCTCTCTTCACTGCGTGTATTATCCATCCACCAATTGATCTGGAAAATTTTTTTGGCGAAATTTTGTTCGGAAATTTTGTTCGATTGACAGAAGTCACGAGTTGGTCACGTGGTGAGGGAAGTGCCGTATTACCATGTTCCTTCAATTTCTGCTTTTGATTGCTCCATGCAAATCACGTCAATTAATTAAAAAAAAAGATACGGATGTCTAAAGTATAAAGTCAAATTGTTCTGGGTTTTTAAATTATCAAAAAAAAAAAAATGATTGAAAATTTTCCGAAAATGAGGAAAAATACACATTGTCAAACTGTTTCCTCAAGATCATAAAACCAGGCACAATCTTCCCTCACACCAACCACACCATTATCAAGCGTTCAATCACTAAATATTCCGTAATCAAGTTTCGATTAAAACCATTTGCATGCCTTTATACCGTAAATCCTCTGTAAATTACCTTTGAACTGGTTCAACGATTCACCCCATTGTTGCCCTGTTTTTATTATTCATCCATCGCAATATTCCAGTTCAATTATTCATAATTTTGCATTCATTGGTGTAAATACTCGCTGAAACATTATAAATCCCTTCCCGTTTGTGACTAAGATATCACGATTTAAATTTTAAATTGGGCCGAATTGTTGGATCAAATCTGGTAACTTGCTCATGGAAGTTTCATTAACCAAACAAACCCGCGAACAGTACCCAATGCAAATTTATCTAACTCTGATTTCACCCCGAGAGTTATTTCACATAATCCGCAAACAAAATTCTAATGACCCACAGACACAGTTCACCCCTGCGGAATAATCTTCACTTTGAATCAACTCTTTTGACTAGATGACGAAGGAAATTTATAATATATGCAAAACACGATGTATAAAAATAAACATATGACATAGCCAACGGACAAACTATATGATAAATAGTCTTGTCTTTGTACTTAATGTGGGTCAATTTAATATACAGACAAAAATATGTTTGAGAACTGCATATGAAATGTAATGGTGAATGGTCTCACCGTATCAATCCGATTTCATGGTCGCTCCGTTTTCCGAAAATATGTCGGAACCTAAAAGAGTTACAGAAATTTCTGTAAAAACTTTCTTGTAGAGCTCACTTAGCTCTATAAAAAAGTCTACCTGAAAATTTTGATGGCTCCTTTAGATTTTGATTAATCGCGCGATAACTCAGCATGTGTCAAAAGAAAAATGATTCCGACCGGCTCTCCCCGACTGCCCGAAATGAAAAAAAAATCCGAAAATTCGAAATGGGAAAAAATAGTTCGGCGGAAGGGCTGTTATTCAAAAAATCACTGAATAAAAAAAAATAAATCACCACCGAGGGACACAAACTCATAAAAAGCTCGGTGTCGCGTCCGACATTGATATATTTTCTCGTGTATTTCGTGATTTATTTCATAGCAATTATTTCTTCGGAGACTTAAATCAGGTATGCAAGTTGGAATAGGTATGAGATACTTGAATTAAGTACCAAATACTTGAATGAAGTGTCTGAGGTTTGATTCCAATATACCTTATCTAAATTTCCTCAATTCAAATATACTAAATCCAAGTATACGTCACTCAATGTATACTTGTTTAAAGTATACTTGAATATACTTGAATACTTGGTTTAAGCATACTTGGTTAATGCATACTTGGTTAAAGCATACTTGGTTCAAGCATACTTGGTTCAAGCATACTTGGTTCAAGCATACTTGGTTCAAGCATACTTGGTTCAAGCATACTTGGTTCAAGCATACTTGGTTCAAGCATACTTGGTTCAAGCATACTTGGTTCAAGCATACTTGGTTCAAGCATACTTGGTTCAAGCATACTTGGTTCAAGCATACTTGTTTCAAGTATGCTTGGTTCAAACATACTTGTTTCATGTATGCTTGGTTCCAACATACTTGTTTCAAGTATGCTTAATTCAAGCATACTTGTTTCAAGTATCAAGTATCTTCACGTGCACGTTGTTCAAGAATCAGAATAATTTTCTCCAATGTTCGATACTTGATACTACAATAAGAAATGTTTGTTATTCTACGGATATTGCAACCTTCCAGTCGGAAATTGTGGATATCGAATTGCAAATTACGATTCTGGAAACCCGGTGTGTGCGGAAAATTTGAGAATGAGTGCAATTTTGAAGGCAAACAGTATGCCGATAATTGGTGAAATGTCTTTTCCATTAATTTCCGTGATCGATTTTTCATTGGCAAAGTTAGAGAGATTCTTCATTCGTATGATCGAATGCCAACCTCTATCTCACGGAAAATTTATTCAGCTCCAACCAACATTCATTTTCCTTGCATTCTTTCAATAAAATTCCACTGACCCCCCCCCCCCCCCCCCCCCCCCCCACCTCCCCACATGACCAGTCGAGATAATATTTTAGTTGAATATGAATTTCAGCGCCAGGAAAAATTGCTCATATCAGTGGAATGTTTTTTTTCTCTGCGGAAAAGCGAGGAAAACACGTCACTATTCATAGGAGTAATGCACGTATTCATCAAGTTTTGGATAATATCGGCTTTTTGTGTAAAAGGATGATATGTCAGTTGCGAATTCGTGAGCTATCATCAATCAAATCTCATAGTACCGTTAATTTTGTGTTTATCACTGGACCTAATGGCTCGTATGGGCAACGTCAAAGCACATTTTCGAAAGCTTTTTCACATTACATTTACCGGTGGGAAATTCGATTTTTTGGGTGTCGGGAAATTTTTGCAGAGCTTTTATAAAATCTGACATGTTGAAAAATTCCAAAGTTTCAAAAATTTCAAAAAATAAAAATTTCCCAAATTTCCAAAAAATCCATTGATTAAAAAGTCTCCTCAAAAAAATCTTATGACAATTTTGGTGAAAACCGCTCAATGAAGAACACTAATTGCATGCGCAAGTACCGGACGTGCAAAATGCTTCAAACGGCATTTCTAGGGTTTGTCAGTGTCTTGACTCGTGAAACGAAGTCGTTGAACTTGCTACTAGCCAAGTACTGATAATGCTGATCTCAGCATTTTGGAGGTTGAAGCTTCCCTGAGGCCCCGAAGTTCAGCAGAATGCGGCAGAAAGCCGAAGTTAACAGTCGACATATAAATATATGAATTTGAACACGGTCGTAGCATACATGGTGTCCGTTTCTGCTACGAACTTTAACGGAATAGATCATATTTTATCCACTGGTGACATCGATAGTCAGTATCATGTCTACGTTCAGACGAAGATCGAGCAGATTGTAGAACAAATCAATCTATGAGGAAAAAACGGGATGAGGGTGTGACCTTCAACCGTCCGAACCATTAACTTCCCAATGTGTGAATGTATCAATCTTCATTCTCGGTGAACGGATAGAGGAGAGAATTCGACGGGAAGCATTTTGGTATACTTAAAACCCTAGTTACGAATCGAAATAAACAAAATCGATTTAGGGGTCATTACAATGACTTCCCGAAAAATCGGGAAGTTAAAAATCGATTTAGAGGTCGTTACAATAACTTCCCGAAAAATCGGCTTAAAAATCGATTTAGGGTTCATTACAACAATTCTTCTCGAGAAATCGGAGAGTTAATTGGTATTAATTAATTAACGAATTCGAACAACCGCGGCGCTGAGAGCATCGCGCCACCGCTCAAAGGCTGAAGCTTACTCAGCTTACTGCTATTACTTAGCGGGCGCAAGAAGTCTAGCCACGCAACACTGCTGTGAAATGGAGATTAAATTGGATGACTGGAGTGTACAATAGTTTGACCAAATATTTGGCCGCCGATATGTGGTTATACCCGCATACTTCGCAAGCATACCACAAATCAAATTGGGGGAATTAACTAGGGGAACTGAAAATTTGATGCATGCAAATGTGGGCGATCAGTGGCCTTTCAAAAAAAAATCAAAAATTGTGAAACCGACGACAATTTTCAGAATTTTTAAAATTCCTGAAACACTATTCCCAATTATCAAAGATTATTGCAGATCATAAAGAAAACTCTATCGAGTTAGTTTCACATTTAACAACCTCCGAGCAAATGATTTGTCATAAAACCCCCGACGAGTTCCCCTTTTTTTTCCTGTCTCCTCAGACCCATTTCATTATTGGAACGGAATAAATTTAATCATTCCGTCTGATTGATTATGCCTGTTAATCAGGCAATTGAACTCCAGATGTTAAATCACCTTTGTCCGTAGTGTGCCGTAAAATGTTGAAGCGTTTTCCGCGCACTTGAGTACTTGATACATTTGAGCAAGTTTGAGGACACTAGGCGATGGCTTCTTATCCCAACATCTTTATTGGATTCGCAAGTTTAAATTTTACTCGCACACTGTCCAAATTAAATGTTCCAATGACTCGTCAAATTTGCTCACGAGACATAACTATTTAGTTTTCGGGGAAATTGTGCGAATTGAGTATGGACGATCTGAGAGCATCATATTTGCTTCCTATATTTAAGTGAATAATTAGCCCCGGTTATTACTTCACCAGAGCAAATTTAATCATTTTAATTGCTCAATCCAATCTGTCCGCTAGGGGTAAATATTATTTTCGAGTTATTACGACGTTGCTCATGTGCTTAAACTGTTATGGAAACCGAGAATTGTACACAGAAGTTGCGTTAGCTATTAGCGAATTGCTTTCATCCGTGTTTTGATCCAAACGCGAAATTATCGATATTAAATATATTATCTATAGTGAAAGTCATACGATGAAATTTATCGATAAACGAGACGATAAATGATTTTTTACGGTACCGTCAAAACGAAATGATAGGACATTAATTGGCCATGATGCGACGACAGCAATGCCATAAACTACAATCTAGTGAAAGACTAAATGCTCCAGAGAATATCAATCTCCAAAATTCTCCATTTTTAAAATTTTCAAATTTTTCGATTTCCAAAATTTTCAAATTTCAAAATTTTCAGTTTTTAAAATTTTCAATTGACGACATGTTAAAATTACATAAAAATCAAAATGTAGAAGGTTCATGTTAGATCCAAGAGTAAAAGAAAAATAGTCGGACGAAATAATGTTGTTCATACCGGATACAAAATAATCAATTATTATTGAAAGTAATTTTTATAATTTATTTATGCGATGGGAAGGTTTGAATAAACACAGTATGCTAAATAATGTAATTTGCATGACGCTAATTCTGTGTGATTTATCTCAGATATTTCTCAAATTTAATTAACTTTGCTCATTATTGAACATGACTAGCTGTCTGCACAAACAGTTGGCGTTACTGCTTTATGGAGAATTCCCCTTTAACCCGCAAACATGTACTGTGTGAGGATTTCTCTGACGCAAATTTTCGCGTTACAAACTTCACTATAGTCAGGAAAGTGCCTCTGTCCGGGAGGGCCAATCACAGGCTGTCTTTAACATGACTCGAACGGAAGCATCCAATAGAAAGTATAGGACCGCTAGCGCGACTCCTGTGACGTTACGAACCACAAATTGACGGTTTGAAATTGACGTATTTTGTATGATTGATGTCAAAATATTGAAGAAGATTTGCTATGAATTTCATGGGAAGTAGTACTTGATCTAGTAATGGATCTATTAACTTCTCACACGGCGGCGATCCAATGGATTCATGTTCCTGTCCCTCGTGCCGGGCTCCCTCTATGTTCCTGTTCCCCGTGCTGCGGTTAACCTATGTTCCTGCCCCCCGTGTCGGGGTTGAACCATGTTCCTGTCCACCGTGCCGCAGCTGACTAATGTTCCTGTCCCCCGTGCTGGGGTCGACCCATGTTCCTACCTCCCGTGTCGGGGTTGAACCATGTTCCTGTCCACCGTGCCGCGGTTGACCTATGTTGCTGGCCCCCGTGCCGTGGTTGAACCATGTTCCTGCCCCCCGTGCCACCGTTGACCTATGTTCCTGTCTTCCGTGGGGGGGGGGGGGGGGTGTCAATGTATGTTCCTGTCTTCCGTGCCGGGTTCAATCCATGTTCCTGTTTCCCGCGCCGGGGTCAATCCTATAGATCGGTTCTTTGCGCCAACATGAAGATTATTTTCTCTCATATTAAAGCATATATTGGCATTTGGAAAAATGATTGTCAATGTCAATACCATTCGTTGTAAATTTGTCTAGTAGTTTTTTTTTCAATTCCATTTTTTATATTTTTTCTTTCGAAAAGAAAATTGTAGCTAGCAAATTTCACAATATTATATTCGACCACCATATAACAACCTTGTTCATCGACGAAATGTTCCCTGAAAATTCGGAACTTTACACTGACACTACATTGATCATTCTTCCATCATGTGGCAAGTCAAACTTCGATTGGTTAAATAAATCATTTATTATAAACAAATTGCACAAATTAAACCTCTTGTGAACTAAGCGCCCGGGAATGTTGTAATTTATCTTAAAAATTGAGATAAAATTGAAAAATATTGATTTTCGTCAATTTTTTTTTAGCATAAATTTGCAGAAATAGGAAATTTTTTTCTTCACATACTATTTTCTTTCCCCGACACCTACATTTTTTAAAAAATATTTAAAGCATTTAAACCAACAGGTTTGCTTAACAACTACTCTGCATGGAGATGATTTCCACAAATAACCCATAAAAACTAACAAATTGTCTAAAATCATGAAATTATAGATAGCCGTTACCCAAAAAGAAATTTCGCAAGTTTAATTGACCCGTGACTTCCAGTAGTCGTTTAAACTTTGGGTATTAAATCACTCGAGTAAATTCCACCACAGGAAATAAATAAACTTGTAGTCATTCAATTTCAGCTACATTTGAAGATTTTAATCTCACTTCCCTCGTTTTTTTTTAACCATCGCAATATATTGGAAATTGAATTGAGGTGAACGCCTTCGATTGCCCAGTGCACACAATACGTTGAGAATGAACGGGTCAAGTGGTAATTTTGAGTGGACCAGTCGGTACTCAGGGAATTACCGATCCCAAATGGACGTAACAAGCCTTTACCAATCAATTATTCTTTGGAAATATCGCTTGGCTCCGGGTTTTAATATCTAGGGGGAGGGTGAAAAAAAATTGGCGGATCGAGACTTTGAGTGGTCGTCAATCAACAGAGATTCGCCGAGAGTTGATTGTTGTTTAATTATTTTTTCCGTTCCTTCCCATGTGCACATAATTGCATTTTTACGCTGAAATGCATTTGCACTTCGTTACTGCGAATGAGGATTTTTATTTGCAATGGGCTTGGATTGCATACGCTCTTTTCTCAACTGAAATCGCTCGCAGTTTCAGGAAAAAGAGACATAAAACTTCAATAAAAACCTCAAATATAGCAACGCTTTGGGAGAAACAATATAACAAAATTTATTTTTACTGGTTTTTTACAATTTGAAATTTGATGACATAAAAATAGACATTTTTATATTAAAAAAAATCCATATTAATTATGGGAAATGGTTCGCGGAACTCGAATTGAATGTGATCTGCATATGCAAAAATTTTCTAATTTCTCACGGAGAATAGGGAGCTTGAAAAAAAAAACCTTGGAAGTTCCTCCTTGAATGGCTAAAAATCGCTTGAAACATGAAGATTGGGAGGTCCCCTGTGAGACTAATACATACGCCTTTTTTTCACTGCACGCAATACTAACTTTTCCCATCGCCGATACCATTCGTTCCGAGCTATATACGATTTCATCAAATTGGACGAAGATCCAGTTTCAAAACTTGGGAATTCGATGTACTCTCGATCAATGTTATCTCCCAATCTATGGCAAATGGCTAACGGTTTGGCGAAACTTTTTTCATAGGAAAAATGTGAGCTCAAGGTTATTACGAAAATTGTTATAAGTTCCTTGGATTATACGATATTTTTAAAATGGTTGGGACATTAAAAATGTTGGAACCGTGAATATTATCTCATGTAACGTAAAATCTTCTTCAGCAATTTCTTCCGGTATTGGTGCAGAGCAGTCGGAGCTCTGATGTGGTGGGTGGAGTGTTTGCTCACTAGGTCAAAGGTCCTGGATCTGCGGCTTCTGCCCAATATTGGCATTAGCAAAAATAGCAGGAACATTGCGTATGTGCTCTCGGCTGTACCCATGAAATGAGACCGCACGGCCGGGCGCGAATCTAACCCAACGCAGCGGGGGGGGGGGGGGGGGGGGGGCTCCATCAGAGACGGTCGCCACCGTCCGCCAGGGGTTTCTGGAGGTTTACCCTGTGTTTAGAAATACGATAGATTAAACGGCGGAAGTCGGCTCCACCCGCACGGATGGGTGTCCAGGATGCCCTACCGAAGGAATGCCCAAAAGTAGCTACCGTGGAGAGTACGGACGAGAGATCTATTAAATGGTTAGGGACGTCACGAACCGTGGAAGCATCGAACAGTATTGGTGGGGCACAATGGGCACAATATCATAATGGAAAACAAATAAATATATAATGGATGAAATTACATATATTTCAGATTCAATGCTCTCCCAACTCTCGATGCTGCCCATGCAATTTTTATCTCTATTTCCTCAATATTGACTCCCGCTTCATGTATTGAAATAGCATCAAATGACTCATATGACTCTCTAATAAAATCAAATACAAATGAACTGTGTTGATATTCCTGACAATATCAATTATGTATTGAATCAAATACCTGACAATTGCGTTCGTAAATAGTAGCCATTCAATAGGAAAATTTCTGTTTGGATTTAACATGGTAAATAATCTGTAACAGCGTTCGAAATTCGAATTTTCGAAATTGTATGTTTAATAAAAATTCGAATATTTCCAACAATTCCAGTTTCTACTAATTTTTCAAAAATTGTGGTATGGTGAAAATTTCAAAAAATGTAATTTTCTGATAATTCTAATAATAATATTTCAAAGTTGTTTCAATCTCAATGGTGTAGGAAATATATTTCGAATTCCGAAAATCGCAATAAATCTTCAAATAGTCGTCTCAAAAAAATACCTTCTTACGAGCTTTTTCTCCTCGATACGTACATTTCTCGTAGATACAGTATATTCTCGATACGCTTAATTAAATTGCCGAACAAGAGCCATCAGATGGAAAAATATGTCTCCCGGGTTTCTCCCATCGATTCCGTTGACGTGATCATCAACAATACCGAATTAGTGAACCGCAATCAGTGGCAGCGTAACAAATTCGACTATTCCAGGTCAATAATTATTCAAGTTGGCGGGTTTACGACCTGTTTTTCGAGAGAGACATGTTATATACATCCACTTCGTAAATGAACCGCGGGAAACTCATTAGCTTTTAACACATATTTGCATACTACAGGAACATATTCTGACGTAAACAAGTTTCCAAGATATTCATTGTATAAAAAAAGGGAAAAAGGTATAAAATCTTTTCCAATCGATTGCGCGAGAAAACTTTAAAGATATTCATGCATAATCGACATTGGCAGAATTACATTTCCCAACATATTAGCCTATTTGCGATTTTCACTTCATGAATAAATAACGAAGATTGGTAAAACTTCCAGTAGCTCGTGTTCTCGTACTTGTGCTCTCTGGTAAAATTGTAACTGTAAATGAAAAAAATTGCGCATTGTTATGTCACTGCACGGGAGAAAAATCTTTTTCTACGGCTGCAGCGGAACGGAAAACGATGTTCTAACCATGGGACGTAAAATAGAGGAGCCCGAAGGGCGAAGCCCCCCCTCCCTCCTAAAGGGTAAAGAACAAAAATTAATTGAGAATAAAATAAAAAGAATCCAATCATTTTCATCAGTGCCTGGCACCATATTCCACAATATGAAATCGCTCGACATTTTCCCTTGAGTGAACCGTAAAAGGTGTCCTTAAAATAGCGGTTGCACCATGTACATCCGTTGAAGAGCATTTACGAAAAAAATTGTGAAAGCTTGAGGAGGCGTAATGAATTAACAAGGCCCTTTGGTAAAGTGAATAATAATGCATCCTCTCATTGAGTTCCCCAAGGACGACTCTAAACCTCCTTTTACCGCTAAAAGGCGCCCATCACACTCCATTTTGCAGAAATCACGCCAACTTTTCAAACAATTCGTATAATACGCGACGAATGGGACGTTAATTGTGGCCCAGAGGGATTTCACTTCATTGTCCACCACAACTGACATCTCCATAGTCCGTTGTCTGGAGCTCCATAATGCGCTATAGGACAATTTCCCTATAAGATACCTTGGGGACATGCAATGGGAAAAATAAATACACGGCATATAGATGTAACCCGTGGATTTAATACAAAATTTCACATTTTGTAAAAGTTTCGTAAAATTGAAAAATTTGTGAACAGAATTTGTGAAAATTGAAAATTTTCGAAATATCTAAAACTTTCAGAATTTCCAAAATTTTTAAAATCTTAAGTTTGAAACAATTTGACAAATTTGAAACTGTTGAAAATCTGAAAATTGATAATTGCGAAGCAAAAACAGAAAACCATTGATCTTCCAAACGACGTCGTTAAGTCTCGCTTTGGCGCCGAAAAGGTGACCATCACACTCCATTTTGTAGAAGGGAAGCCAACTTTTCAAATGGTTCGTATAATACGCGAAGAATGGGACGTTAATTGTGGTCTGCAGGGTGCACTTCATTGTGCACCACAACTGACATTCCCGTCAGCCTGTCTTCTCCCCATAACGTTCTATTTTGACGAATACAAGCCCATGCAAATTTGTTGGGCTATGTTGTAATTGTGAGATGATGTGGTAATAAGATAAACGACTAGAACTGCTTCTTCTTGAACTCAAATTTTCGGAATTTATGGCGGACGAATAGGGAACGGGTCTGAAACTTTCACTGTATTTCACAGTTTCGTCTGCAGAAGCTTCAAAAATTTTTTTATGAGTTTCCCATAGAACAGAATAAAAAGGCTTTTATTTTCATAATTACAAAAATATAGAGTGTGTTCCTCGGGAGGACATATACGTCGGTACTACCGATTGAATGATTTAGTGAGGTCTTCGAACTGGTGCGCGGCAATGTTTCGGGATTGCCGATGTTGCCGGGAAGATGGCCAAACTTGATCATTTAGAGGAAGTAACGGTCCTAACAAGCTTTCCGTAGGTGAATCTATGGAAAGATCATTAACGTAACAAAAGAATAATAATATTTTGTTTTTATTCTTGTTCATGTTACACATGACCATCTCTTATGTATATGTTGAAAAATTATGCGGAAGCATATAATACATATATATATTATAATAGAACGAAATTTATCATATGAAATCGCATATCATCGTATATGTATGGTAACCTGTGGACCGACAATTGAATAATTGTTGTCCTGGACAGGGATACGTAAACAATCTCACCAAGGTTTGGCAACGATATTTCGCCATGCAAAACAATATTCGATGATGATTTTATGTACTATATTTCACCATTAATTGTGCCGTAAGTAATTTGGGTGCATTCTTTCTTCTTAAAGGCTCGAAGTCTGTATTCGGTTACCGTGTAACGATAATAATTATATATATATATATTACGATTTATACATATGAAAGGAAATGTATTGGATGTATGATGATGGAATGGATATGGAAATCAAAATAGCCTGTAAAAAGGAATAAAGAATTATTACTACTATATTAACAGAATTGGCTATATAAAAAATAATGACAAATTCCGGAGATATCGAACACATTTGAACTATATATGATTATACATATATAATGACAACTTATTCTCTGGTATTAAAAAAAGTATTTTATTTTTCAACAACATATCCATTACACTTTTAAGTAAATTGCCTCCAATTTTCTCTGTGGACCAGAGCCATCAGAGCAAAAAAATATGTCTCTCGGGTTTTCCCATCGGGTCTGTTGATAGGATCATCAGAAAAATTGAATCAGTAACCCGTAAATTCGATAGTAGTGCAGCAACCATGGCTTTTTCAAATTTTTTAAAAGTGTTCGAAATTGTGCGAAAACTTTCGAGTCTTCAAAATATTCCACATACCTTTAACCTTTTTTATAAAAAGCCAAATTTTTCTTATAGTTTCTGTCATATATTGGGCTATATATATATACAGGTGTTTTCGGGATCATATGTCGAAATGTGAAGAAGTAAAAAAAAATTCATGGAGTCGTTTTTTGTAGTGCACACCGGGGGCTACAATAAAGCTTTATACGAATATTCCTTGATGTTCTCAGTTTTGAAGACATTGTGCGAAAAATGCTTTCGGTGGATGCCACAGAATTTCTGCATACACTGCCACAATATAATTCGCATCGCCCGTAACTGCCTGGTATAAATAATTTTTATGTCCACCTCAATAAACTGAAAGAGTTACTTGAGGCATTGAAAAAGTTTGATGCAAATATTTTAACTTTTGAACAGATTTTTGATAATATTAAATGTTCAGTGAAAGTCTAATAAATATAAATTTTCAGCGAAATATTTCGAAATGTTTAGCGAAAATTAAATTTCAATTAATCAGCATACAATGCCGATTTTTTTACAAAAATAAAGAAATATTATTGCTTCTGAAAATAATCTATCAAAAAAAAAAAAAAAAAATTCTACCAAAACACAAAACCAAAAATTTGTGTTTACCACAATTCACCGCGTGCAAATATGTGTTCACAATATAATTAAATTCTATCGCAGTAACAGCGATAAGCAATTTTCTACAATATTCCAAATTAATTAAATAGTTTTCTGGCTTGTGCCATTATTATCCTACAAAGCCCCTGCAAGCTGCTCAAATAATGGATTTAATAGAAGAGAAAACTCTTCGAAATTTATATAATTTCTGTGTGAATAAATGCTGACCCGGAAATTCTCATTCATCATATAATGAAAATGTCAATAATGAGTTTGCCTGCTGGAAATAGCAATAAATGATGTTCCTAGAGCACAAAATTTAATTAAATGCATTCATCAAATTTAGATTTAGTTTTTCTGAATCTCGTAATATTTTAAACATGATTTTACGATAGACCGTTATAAGTTATTGGAATTGTTACGGAAGAAATAACTATTCCAATTTTATATAAAATTATAAATTCCATTAGTTATTTTTATTTTTTTTCTACACGCAGTTTAGCTGAGATGCATTGAAAAAAAAATTGAATTGGTGAAATAGGTTTGGTGGAATGGTGCACACACACACACACACACACATACACATCTTACGTACAGAGGGACAGGAGCTCACGAAAGGCTGAGGAAACTGATAATTTTATGGATCTAACTCGTTTCGTTAATCTCATCAGTTAAAAAATTTACATTTCAAATAATCTGAAATGAATTCACGTCTATTTTTATTATTTATATAGAAATAAAAATTGTCAATCAAAGCATAACTCCACAATGAAAAACCTTTGGAAGCTCTCAATCATTTACCTCCTGTTAATTTAGTCCTAAATCAGTATTTTCTGCTTGGTTTTATATTGAAAGTGGAATTCCTGAATTTATTGGCGGAGTTTTCAGATGAGGCGAAAATACCCAAAAGTCCTTTCAAAAATATTTCAATATCAATTGCAATTAATCAACTTTAAAAAGTCTCTAGAAAGCCAGAACGCGCGTTTGATCTATCACAAGCCGAAAATGGCAACTCGAAATTTAATTACGAAATTCGACAACCGAACCATCCCCACCGCCTCCCCTTCCGCCCGCTCGCAAATAACTATGCATAACTCCGTCAGATATTCCAATTTGCTAAAATATTCAGATTGTAAAAAAATATTTTCAAAAATTCAAAGCTCGTATTTCGGCCCAACACAGTTTGAGAAAGTCTTCATTGACAATTGAATTGAATTTCTCATAAATAATTCCTCCAAACATGAAAATCTCATTAACGAAATGCAATTTAACCGCAATTCCCCTGTAACGCAAATTGCATAATCCCAGTTTTAATTAACCATGGTACAGAGTACAATGATCCCAAAAAGAACTTTCAATGAAAAACACGTCACTTTAAAGTAAATAAATCAGTATCTGACTAATCTGATCAAGCAATAAATGAATCACGATTGAAAAATAAATTATGAGAGACCCATAAGAAATTGTCTCACGACTCTCGACAGTGACGGTGTTCATTTCTGTGGATGCGCTTTCTCTGATAGGATTCTTTTTCTAACCAATAGACCCGGGTTCGAACTCCCGGATCAACCAGTTCAGTCTAATTGAAAGTTATTGACTTCATCTTCTCTATTTATGGCCAGCATTAACCGCGGGGTAACTGATAAACGCCGCGGTCGCGGGCAATTTTCGTTGAATTCATATTTAAGGGGCTAACTTGCCGATGGCAGGAGTTATTAAAAGCACTCCGAAGATTCAACGTGAAATTTTCATGAAATTGTCACGTGTCTGGAGGTTTAGAGCTTTCCGTACAAAAAATGAAAATAGAATACCATGAAATTAAACGGAATGAAAGGAAAAGATAGGAAAATGTGAAAAAGCAAAAGAGGGACTCCTGTAGAATTTAGGACTGATCACATTTCCTAGAACGAGTTCCACAACCACATTTCCTAGAATCAGGGCCGGAGCGACATTTCTTAGAACGAGTCCCAGAACCACATTTCTTAGAACGAGTCCCAGAACCACCTTTCTTAGAACCGGTCCCAGAACCACATTTCCTAGAACGAATCCCAGAGCCACATTTCTTGGAACGAGTTGCAGAACCACATTTCTTAAAATGAGTCCCGGAGCCACATTTCTTAGAATGAGTTCCAGAACCACATTTCTTAGAACGAGTCCCAGAACCACCTCTCTTAGAACGGGTCCCAGAACCACATTTCCTAGCACGAGTCCCAGAACCGCATTTCCCAGAACGAGTCCCACGACAACAGGTCTTAGAACGAGTCCCAGAGCGACATTCCTTAGAAAGAGTCCCAGAACTACATTTCTTAGAACGAGTCCCAGAACCACATTTTCTAGAACGAGTCTCAGAGCCAGATGTTGTGAAACGAGTTCCAGGATCACATTTCTTAGAACGAGTCCCAGAACCACATTTCTTAAAACGAGTCGCAGAACCACATTTCTTAGAACGAGTCCCAGAACCACATTTCTTAGAACAAGTCCCAGAACTACATGTCTTAAAACGAGTCCCAGAACTACGTTTCCTATATCATACCCGCAATACCCAAAAACAGTTTATCCTGCATCGCTCTTCAATTTTTAAAACAATATCTTTCCCCATCGGAAAGTTAAAATTAATCTCCCCCCCCCCCCCCCCCGAAATTTATCCCACTTTGCACGTCCATGTAAATCCAATAATCCTCCTCTTAATTAACCTCACCGTTTCAGAATTTCCTCAGGAAAAAAAAAATTACTCACCCTCAAAGGCGCGCTCCTCATGATAAATAAAAATGCCAAGTGACTTTTTTCACCTCTCCCTGATTAAAATGACGACCAAGGAAATTGAAAGCACGCAAGAAAAGGAAAAAAGAGAGGGGGAAAAAAGATAAAATATTCTCTTCTGTTTCAGAGGCACGAGCGGAAATTGTGGGGCCAGCCGAGAAATTTGTCCGTCCAGGAAGCACTCTTCAGCTCCACTGTCTCGTTAAAAAATCCACGGAAACACCGTCGTACTTATTCTGGTATCACAATTCACGAATGATAAATTATGATTCTGATCAGGGTGTAAATGTTAGTACAGATCTTGTAATACGTGAGAGTTGGCTTGAAGTGCCAAAAGCATCGGATCGTCATTCTGGCAATTATACATGTGAAGCAAGTAATGCAGTACCAGCCCGTGCATTTGTACACATATTCAATGCTGATAATCCAGCAGCGATGCAACATAGTTTAGCATCGGAGAATAATTCAACTCTGCTCATTGGTATTATGTGGCTGGCAATTTTTGTTATACCAAGTGCATTTTTTTAACTCACACAGTTTAAAAAAGAAAATAAATCAATAAAAGAAGAAAGCAGAAAGAATTCCACAAATTCAGGAAAATATGGATCATTGGAATTACAAGGTTTTATTCAAATGTGTGTAAATATTGATACAATCGATATGGGTAACTGTAAATAGTCCCATGCATGTGTATGAATAAATGATAATCTACTTGATATTTCATTGATTTATTTCGCAATTTTTTTTTTTATCATTGGTTGGGAGTTTATGGGGGAAAAAATCAACTGTATATGGAAATTGCAGAATGAAGCGATTGTATCTGCATAACTTTATCGATAATGGAGAATTTTTTTTTTTTTTTTTTTTGGAAAATCGAGAGCTGGTTTTGTGCTGTGCAGGAAGCGGAAGTAACAAGTAATTGTTTCATAATCATTTTATTCGTCAAGGAATTAACGGGCGATGGTAAGTATTTCTTGGGTAAATATTTCTGTGGATTCGAGATAGTCAAAAATTTTTAGTTTGAAATTCTTGGTATCACCGCTATTAATATATATATATATCCATATGTTATGGCATGAGTAGGAAGTGTTGGACCGAAGGATCCAAAATTTGTGATAAGTTTGCCAATGTAGAATCGACCAATACTAATCCCCCTCACATAGTCAGGCAAACAAATAAAATTACTGAATTTCATGAATTTTGAATCCAATAATATTCTCCATCACAACAGACATTTTTCCTGAACTAAAATAGTGTTAGAGATTTTTGCGTATTTTACTCGATACAGTGGGCATTTTTCTTGAAAAAAGTTCCTATGTATTTTTTGTATAAAATCCACCTGATACTCGTGAAAAATGGGCGAATAGTTCTTTGGTAAAATCCGGAATATGAGCGTTTTTCATACACCGGACGAGATAGAGGGCTGCAAAATCGAGGACCACGCTTCTCTCAATGTTCGCCAAAGGTGATACAGTATTCAGACAAATAGAAAATGTGCGATATATATTGCAATTTATTGAAAAATATCTTTCATTCAAAGAGGCTAAATATCAGATCGCTATATAAATGGTACAGTAAAGTGCTGGTTCACGAAGGAGGCTCACGATGTGTTTGTGTACAAAGTACTTCTAAATAAATTTGAATTCAGGCGCCTTGAGTTGCAAATCCGTCGCCTAGCCAATTGATTCATCTATATCAAACACTGATCTATATATACTGGATGGCTTGTTTCGGCATGTTGGACCGTGTCGAGCTAGGAGCGCCATTCTCAACCGGTAGCGGTACTAACCGCGAAGGAAATGCGCATGCGCTGTACGCTCCACTATACCGCGCATGCGCAGTTACGTTAAACTTAATACCATTACCGGTTGAGGAGGCGCTGCTGCGTGTGAGTAGTTTCACTTACACTTTACGGGACACCCCATGCAGTTGGTATATAGATCAATGATGTTGACCGCCTGACTCCAGTGGTTCACATTTCACTTGAAAATGTAGGTTTATTCCTCTCTAAGGAGGCAGGTTCGAATAAACTCAAACAGACAAACAGAGAATAGACGAGATCGATTTTCAGAATCTATCTGGAGCTCACTGATTTTTTTCGGTAACATCAGAACCGATTGCGTCAATTTTTGAATAAATTTCACATGAAATAAACCTGACTGAAACTGAAAGAAAAATAAAGATCGAGCCAATTGCATATGCTGATAGCCGGAAAATTCGGTGTGTGCTGTCGGCGGTACACATAAAAAGAAACCGCAAGGCCGGGCGGGAACCTAACCCGGACGGGAACCTAGGCCATCATAGGCGCCCGTCATCGTAGCACAGGGGTCTCTGGAGGTTCACCCTGTGTTTAGAAATACGATGGCCTCAATGGCGAAAGTCGGCCCCAGGCGCATGGATGGGTGTCCAGTAGGCCCTATCGCAGAAAATGCTGGCGCGCATGACTCCCTATCTCAAAGTTAGAAATTCCAAAAAGCAGCACATCAATAAACGACAAAAGTTCCTGTGTCAGTCATCACAAAAACGACCGGTAAGTTATCGTAGGATCATTTATGACGTTAGCGCATTATTACATTGCGTTTAATCATGCTATTGAGACTCCCCCAACATGTCCTTGATGTCCCTGAGTGTCACACGCCCCTTTTCCCACGGTACGCTACATTTCCACACATAATACGATTTATTCATCGAAATCTCAACCCATGGAACAGCCCCTCGAGCTTTCCCATCAGTCTTCGAGATATCCCGAAAACCGTTTACACAAGCCCTGTACTCTCCCGAATTACCTATTGAGGGAAAATGATCGTCAACTGACCGAAGGAGCTGAAAATTTGCCGGAGATTACCTCTTCTATTCTTCCCCCTCTATCCAATATTCCAAGACGAAACCAACTCTACGTCGCCTTCATTTTTTAGGCATTTTTCTATTAGAATAAGAATGTAAATAATTTTATGATTGTTCAACTCTGCACCTTGAATAGTTGCCCGAATCTGCAGCCGGACAAGCGAACAGTCCGCTTAGAACAGTTTGCGGTACTCTAGCAAGAACGATGTTCCAAGAACAGTCTTCCAAAAACGATGTTCCAAGAACAGTGTTCCAAGAACGGTGTTCCAAGAACGATGTTCCAAGAACAGTGTTTCAAGAACAGTATTCCAAGAACAGTGTTCCAAGAACAGTGTTCCAAGAACAATGTTCCAAGAACAGTATTCCAAGAACAGTGTTCCAAGAACAGTGTTCCAAAACCCATGTTGAAAGAACAATGTTCCAAGAACAATGTTCCAAGAACAATGTTCCAAGAACAATGTTCCAAGAACAATGTTCCAAGAACAATGTTCCACGAACGATGTATCAAGAACGGTGTTTCAAGAACGATGTTCCAGAAATCATTTTTCAGGAATCATTTTCCAGGAACCATTCTCCAGAAATAATTTTCGAGAAAAGATAAGTCCTAGAACCAACAAAACCTAGGCTTCGACCTCCATGTAGTTTAAGACCCGGTCGAACAGGGGCGCGTGCCAGACCCCAGAAGGATTCATCGTTGAATTTATTAAATGCTGATATATCAATCATTGAACCTACTTTCGGATAGGTTTAAAAAAATAGATACCACATACGGTCAGAGAGTTCCAGGCGTTGGGCCGTAATGGCAAGGTTTTAAAAATTGTTCGAACTCCAAAGCTGCAACCATTTCAAAATTTCTAAAATTTCTCAAATTCAAAAAGTTTCAAAAATTCGGTAATTTTCAAAACATTTACGCAAAAATGTATCGTTGATACCTATTGAATAACTGACAAAATTTCGGACATTCAGGTAAAGTTTGTTCAGTAAAAAAAATGTCAATTTCTCCTATTTCGGAAACATTTTGATCGTAGTAGACTTAAAAAATTCACAGAATTCGAGAGCGTTGAAGACAACTCGACCGCCGTTTACACGAGCCCTGGTCTCTTCCGAATCACCGATTGAAGGTAAATGGATCGTCAAGTGGCCGAAGAAGACGAAAATTTTCCCGGAGATTACCCTCCCTCCCCCTCCCCCCCGCCCCGCTCCTTACCTTTTTCCAATATTCCAAGAAGAAAGGCACTACATGTGGCCCTGATTTTTCACTCGATTACAGCATAATGGCCCTCGATCCCGTTTGTGGCCACAGTTCACGTTTCATTACTCCCCTCATTTCTGTATTATACACCTACAAAAGTGTGCTTGACTCAAGTATATAATCGACTTGTTTTAAATTCACTGTGGGAAAAACAGTGGGCGCAGATTGACACGCGAGAAGTGTGAAGCATTGAAATAGAATTGCGATTAAATTTTCCATATTCACCTTTTTCATATGACTCGATAAACATCTCACATTTATTCCCCTTTTTATGTGATTTTTTTTTATTCCAATAATTGTAATTGAAATTTTTTTTTTCGAGTTTCTCATCTGGTTCAATTTTGCAAATACTTTTTGAAATAATAACTTTTCGATATTTTTGAAATTTCAAAAATTTCACAATTTGAAATTTCAAAAATTTCACAATTTGAAATTTCAAAAATTTCACAATTTGAAATTTCAAAATTTTTTTTCTAAACGAGTCTGAATATTTAATGAATTTTACGATTTCTGAAACTTTTTTATTTTTTTGAAATTTTGACCAGTTTTGGTATTTGTCCAAAAAAACAAAAAAAATATCGCAAAATGTAGTTTGAATTATGCCAATTAGGAAATTTTTTTTTCGAATTTTTCCTTCACCATTTAATCGAACGTTTTCATTACCGAGCACTTCCAGTTGTCTGCACATGGCGTAGACATTACTACTTGATAGATCTATACTACTTTTTTTCCCATAAAATAATGGGAAGTTAAAGAAAAAAAATGGAAAAGAATTCTAAAAAAAAATGTTGCAAAAAAAAATAAACCAATGGTCAATGAAAAAACATTAAAGAAGTTCCGCTGATAATTCAGAAGATGATATCAAGGAGCTGATATGCTGAGCCTCGTAGATTTTTGCTGACGAATATTTGGAACGAATATTCTGACCCAGATAGCAAGTCGTGGAACCATCCCGTTATGCCCCACTGTCCTCCATCTGACTGAATGCTGGATAGGTCTTGATCGGGCAATAGTCAACGGCCAGTATTGGCCCAATGTTCTCCCACTCTCCAGGCCAACTATCCGTTGATTTTGGCTGGGAAAGAGACGCCAGAACATTGCACCCTGTCAGCCAGTTACGGGCTATTACTGGTGAACTTTTCTAAGCCCGGAAGTAGTGACGTTCAGGAAATTAGATCGTCAAGGAGAAAAAGCCCGGTCTACTTGCGAAAGTAGACCGAGTTTATGTGCAAGGGAAAAGGACGTGGGAACTTCCAAGGTCATTAAAAATGCGGATAAACGAAGAAGTTTCAATTACATTTTGTTTATTAATCATAAATAATTTCATTCCATTATTTTACAGGTTGTTGAATTCGGCCATTTTTTTCATAACAAAACAAATTTCTCAAAGTTGTGGAAAGCTTTTGAGTCACCCAAATAATCAGAAAGTTTCTGAATTAATAAATACGAAAGCCTCTTAATATTGCTGCTGATAAAATTATCATCAATAAATTCTACTTGTCTAAGCAAAATCGTAACCCAAATAATCAGAAATTTGCTGCATTAATCAATACAAAAGCCTCTTAATATTGCTGCTGATAAAATTATCATCAATAAATTCTACTTGTCTAAGCAAAATCGTAAATCATTCAATATAGATACAGTACTTTCCAAACGTGCAAACGATAAAAAATGTATAAATTCTAATCTAAATACAATTTGGTATGTGTGGGTGAGTGGGAGGATGAAGGGGGGCCGGATAAGTGGGAGGATGAAGAGTGGTTGGGTGGGTGGGTGGCTGAAGAGTGGGTGAGTGGGCCGACGGAAGGTGGGTGGGCGGATGGAGGGGGGGGGTGAGTGGGCGGATGGAAGGGGGGAGGGTGGGTGAGTGGGCGGATGGAAGGGGGGAGGGTGGGTGAGTGGGCGGATGGAAGGGGGGAGGGTGGGTGAGTGGGCGGATGTAAAGGGGGAGGGTGGGTGAGTGGGCGGATGGAAAGGGGGGGGGGTGAGTGGGCGGGTGGGTGTCTGGAGAGTGGGTGAGTGGCGGATGGAAGGGGGGAGGGTGGGTGAGTGGGCGGATGAAAGGGGGGGGGGGGTGAGTAGGCAGATGGAGGGTGGGTGGGTGGCCAGTGGAAGGTGGGCGGAGGGTGAGTGGGTGGGTCAGTCAGTGCGCGGATGCAGACTTGGTGAGTGGAAGGATGAAGGGTAGGTGACGGGTGGGTGTGTGTGTTTCTGTGTGTGCCATCTCAATTTTGTATATCATAATCAACTCTAATCAATACTTTATTAAAAATCTAAAGAAAAAAAAAGTAAAAATTCACTGGAAGCAGGTAGAACATCCTTGATCAGCTTCTCGATTCGATCAGCAATTGAGCTATCTTAATCCCCAGCCATCAACCTCGCGACCTGATTCAACTTTTCTCCCCCCCCCCCCCTTCGTCTGTAAAAAAATTTTATCCTCTTCCTATCATAGCGCAGACTTGTCGATACAGCGATGTGATAGGTCGATATAGGCATATTAAACTCGATATAGCGGTTAATACAATGCACAATGTTGCAATATCTTGTCCACTTTTTTTCACCATCCATTGCTTATTGTATCCGTAGCACTGGGATGCAATGCCGATAGTAAAACAAGCAATACCGAGAAAATTGTGCATTGCTTTAGTGCCGACGGGCTTTAAAAACTTGCGCAGTTGGTACGCATAAAAAACAGATGGTCCGGATATGCCAAGGAAAATCATTAAGACGATGGAAGTTATGCCCAGGATGCTGTGGATAGATTTCAAGTGGTTTTTTTTACCAAGATATAGGATGATGATGCCGGAGAGAGTGAAACAACCACCAAGAAGCTGGAGACACCAGTGTACGTGACTTCTTGTTCGGCTTTTTAATTGACGTGATAAGGGGCACCAGGGTGACAGGGTCATCAGGGCATTGGACATCAGAAGTACGTACTGCGGAATAAGGGAAACTTTGGGTTAAGGAGGTAAACGAGGGGGGGCGAGCATTAGTAGGACATTCGATTTTCCCAGGGTTTAATTATAATTGCGGGGATTTATCGAGATTGAGGAGTCTTACTCGCCGGGAGACTGTCATTTTTTGAGGGGGGGGGGGGGGGGGGGGGGTTGGGCATGGCAAGCTTTGAAAGTGCTAGGTCAGGCGATATTGTCGGTTGGAAAATTAGAGCTAAAATAAAAATAAAATCGGTAAAATTGACAAGGAAATAATTCGTATTTTCCCGCCTCTCCATATTCTCCCCACATACTTAGCTCACACTGTGGAACAACTCAAGCTTGGGTTAATGGGTTGAGTGAGGGACAAGCGTTAGTGTGACATTCGATTTTGGGGAGGGTTTCATTATAATTGGGGCTTTACCGAGATTGTGGAATTTGACTAGGCCAGAAAATGCCACTTTGGAGGTGGTGGAGTGGGACGAGAATTTATTGGGTATGGAACCGCTCGGAAAAGTGAGGATTTTTTCACTTTTTTTTTATCCTCATTTTTACGTAATTATTTTTAAATTTTGAACATTTCTTATTGAAGCCACTCTTTCCGATAAAATGAGCGCCATAAGGATGTGCTATATCGATCGACTACTGTATAATTACTGGCGTTTTACTCCTACCTTAACGCGACATTAATAATGAAATTAATTTTTTGCGTGACAGGATACAGGCAATTTTTTAATCATGAGCCGTCCATTACCATTGACGTTTTTATTGCTAATTCAATCATCATAGGGAATTAAAAATTGAAAATCAAATGTCGATATTGTCTCGATTAAAATCAATTAGCGTGAATAATTCAATTTACTTGAGGATGTGGCAATTGACCCAGTATTCTGTAATGAAAAAACAAGTAATGGGTCTCAGTGGAGAATATGTCATTGTATTTTTCATGATTATGGAACACATTCTCAATCCATGATGATAAATCCCGAGGTGATTTATCAGGTATATAATCGAGGTATATAAATTATTTTACTATTTTTCAAACCGAAAAAATTTGAAAAATTAGACATTAACATTATATATATATATATATATATATATATATATATATATATATTTGCAGCATTCTCTGCCAAAAATGTAAAAAAAAAATTCAAATGTAAATTGAATGAAATGCAAAATTTTCGCAGAATTCGAAATATTCCAAAATGTTGAAAATTAACTAAACATATTATCCCAATATTTACTTCCTCCGCGCAAACATTACTTTTTCAATCAGTTTTTAGTCAAAAGGGGAGGAGGTCAACCATACATTGTCTTGTGCAGAAAAATTGGAGATTGGCCAAATGCAATTTATGAACTATCCCATAGACCGGAAGTACCATAGTCTATATACATCAGTTCCTGTGTCCATAATTTTACCATATTGACGGACAATAAAAAATAACTAGTGTTGCCGCAATACGAGACGAGGCGAGAATTTCAACTCTCTCGTCTTGCATCGAAATGATAGAACCAATTGTTATCTCGTATCGTCTCGAGGCTCGAGAATGCAATCCAATCTCGTGTTGTCTCGTCTTGTCTCGATTTTTTTCATTTTTCAAGTGCTGCTTCAGAACGACTCTTTTCAAAGGCTGGTTTATCAATACGAAAACCCAGACATCGATTGAGTGATATTCATGCTGAAATCCTTCATTCTTGGTTCCAGTGTTCATTAACACCAAAATTGAAAAGTGCTATTAAATACCCGTTGTAATTATTAAGAAATAAAATTGCCAAAAAGTTCGTGTTCATGTTGGTAGTTATATTGACAGAATATATCTTCAATTTTTTTCACCGTTGAATAAATAAAATTCTCTAAATGTGTGAACAAATTATTATCATCATTATCATTTCTTAGGATCACCATAAATTTACGAAAAAATCATTAGTTTGTGAGTGAAATTGATTGTTTCAAAACGACTTTGTTTTATCGAATTCTCGTCGAGATATCTCGTCTCCTATCTCTCTCATATTGTTTCGATTCTCTCGTTCATCGCGGCAATAATAAATTCCTCTATATTTTTGTTTTTTTAAACGTCTGCACTTTATCTAGATATATTCCAGCTGAATACTTCAAGATATTCGCCTAGCATGTAGCGAAGATTGCCATGAACTTCTTTTCTATAGCAGCGAATCAAGACTGTAAAAAAACGGTCTCAATGAAAATACCTCTATTTCCCTCAGACTCGACGATATATCGAAGGAAAAGTCGCAAAGCTGAGTGGGCTTATCCCGCTTTACCGCTTCGCTACTGACTTTCATTGCAGGTGCATGTCACTTCGATACAATTCGATAGTTCTACTCATCGATTTCTCCGTACTTTTATTCCAAACGTGTATCCTCAATTTTTGATTAATTTTCAACTGACGCAGAAAACAATATTGGTTCCCTTTTTCAAATTCTTGATTGCATTATAACAATCTCCCAAGGTTTCTTCAATTATCAAACAGGTTCGGACCTTCCTAATTATTTGGGAATTTTTGCATTGATCGATAATGTCAATTTGAATGAAGACGATGTGCATCAAAATAATTATCTAATCTCCAAATTGCTTAACCCGTAAAATGAATTGTCTGTCAACTACCTTATCGATCAAATTAGTTCTCTAAATGTACCTCACATTAAATCAAGAGGCGAAGGCGGCTCTGAGTTTCAACCTCAAACCCCTCCATATCCCGCGAAAAGTCCGGATTTTCGCTAAAAAACGAATGGACAAAAGCTAATGGGCGTTAAACCATATCACATGATAATCGCCGTTCCAAACGTGCCTCAAACTACTGAATGAAACAACAACAAAGCTCTTGCTCCACACCGGATTACCGAAGATTGAAAGCACTGTTTTGAAATGGTCGCCGGTATTTGCACTTCTGTATAACATTCAATTATTATTCAACATTTCACGAATTTCAACGAATTTCACAACTGAGGAGTTAATAATAAATTGACTTGAATTTTGTAATACTTGTGCATGTGGTGAATAGATGAGTTGTAACTTGGCTCGAAAATTGGGGAAAATGGTTATCTGACACTGACAACACCACACACTTACACACACACACGCCCACCCGCCACCACCCACCCACACCCACCCACCCACCGACCCACACCCACCCACCGACCCACACCCACCCACCCACGCGCCTACTCACCCACCCACCCACACACCTACTCACCCACCCACCCACCCACACACACACACACACGCGCGCGCACACTTCAAAATTTGAGGGCACAGATCCTCCCTTAAACGTCTAATTGCGTTGCGAAAACCATTTCTGAATTGCGGAGGGAGGATGGGGGGGGGGGGTCACAATAACTCTTCAAAAATGCCAAGTTAAAAAAAATTTATACATACGCCTATGGTGCAGAATCTGGCATGTAAGCTCGTGACACGTGATTCCCATCCAGCGATATAAATAATAAATCCTGTCAGCAAAACTACGATGATATGATTGGCACAGTACAGAATCAATAGGGCTCTTTGGCCGCGAGATGGACTGGGCTCAGCAGTAGTCATACTTGAAGACTCTCTGACAAATCGGTCACAACTGACAACTGACAATTCCTAACAAGACTCAACGACCCTCGCATTTTTCCCTCGATAAATTATCATCACTGTCAATTCTCACGTACTCCTTCGGTGATAACGATTAGATCGATAATCAGTTAACTAATTGGTGGGATTGGAGAAGTTGGTGGAAATGAGAAAAGCAAATGGCATTTTTAACGCAGATTATACTGTACAGGAATCAACAGTTTAATTACTGGCTTGCTTTCTCAAGTGTACCGAGAATTAGACGTTAAGGTGATCGTAACACCACCGATGGCTGCGGATGTGATTATACTCACGAGTCGTTTAAAACCGTAATAACGAAGCATTCTCACACTTAGGGGGTTTATGATAATTGGAGGCATGGGGATTGCTGGTGATTTTGTTATTCACCGTGGGCTCTGATTGTTTCATTAATCACCAATACGTAATTGATGATTGGCTTGAGCTGCGACGAAATGCGGTGGATAACTCCGCTTGGCCCCTACTTTGGAATTCAGTTTTCGTCCATTTTATGCCAGAGATGAATGAAATTTTTAACTCCCCGGGGAAATTATCGTTTTCCCCTCGAAAATTGCAGATCGATTTTCTATTAAATCTTCACGTGTGTAGGTATTTCCGAAAAATTCCGACGATTTTCTACATCATATGGGAATGTGTGTGTGTAGGTATGTGACGCTAATTTTTGGCGCACGATAAAGTATGAATATTATATAGGTCATTCAGGTTGGGATCGAAAGGGGTTCATGTACCTTACGGGTACGGCGGCGGGTGCTTGAGGCGCGCATTTCCTTTTTCCGCCGCACCGGCGGGTGTCGCGCCGGTTCCAGTCTTACGCTTTTCGATAATTGCGATATATAGCGATATTTTCCTTGGTCTCTCCTCTTTACTATAGATAGAACTAGTATCTTATCGGTAGCCGTTGATAGGGATTTCCAAGTGTGGTTTCGAGTTTGATTTGTATTGCGACATCGATAATCGATTTATTTCGATTCTGATTCGATTAGTGGTTGAAGCTCAGAATTATATTAGAGGACTGGTGCCTTGCCGGTCTTTACTTGTCTGTATTCGAGTTTGATTTCGATTGTGTCATCGATAATCGAGATTTTTTTCTTCGACTTTCGAGTTTTCGAATTCGATAATCGATTTATTTTCCTGGTCGAAGCTCTCAATTGTTTATATAGAGAAAATAGCTAAACTATGGAGCTCACAGAGTCGGCTTGAATACTTTACTCACCCTACTGCTTTACTCTGAAATCCTTCACTAATTTACGGAGACATAATGAGAAATTGTATAAAAAAATTCTGACAAAAATCTGACGTTATCCTATAATCGTGACAGAAAATCGCGACGAAGGAAAAAGTTTTATGCTACAAGTGAATTTTTCTAGAATAGAATCTGAAAAGTTCTCGGAAAAGCTGAGGAAATTTGAAGGCTAGCAAGATAAACTGAGGAGCTCAGTAAATACGGTCGATCGTGATACGAAAAAGTCCATAAGTATAGGGCGGAAAATATTCTAAAGGAACTTCGAATAAAATATCCATAGCCTTGTGGAATTTTTTTACGATTTATTTGGGAAATCTCAAAAAAAAAAAAAAATCAACAGTTATCACCTTTATAGTTTTGGAATTTTGTTAACTATTTTGATAAACTCTATCATTCAAAAAATTCTTTGACGACCCTATACAATTAAGAATTATCTGAAATATTGATATGAATAAATTGAGGCAGCACAACGTTATGTTAGTCCGAACTTTTACATGCATTTTATTACTTGATTAAAATAAGTGCGAGATTGATAAACTGAAATTGAGCCGCGATTGGTCACCTCGCGGATCCGCGACAGTTTTCGAACCCGTTTGATCGGACGCACACAGACGTCAACATTGCAACTAGGCGGCGTTTGTAGTGTACACCGGAGGCAAACCAAAAATATCCCGATTCGGAAATAATTAATTTGCTGTCCGTGCGGTATTTTGATACCCAAGTTAGGGATATTTTATTCCCAAATCCGATATACTTTGAGCTTGTTTCAATATTGATGCATCCGGTTGGCGTTGCAAATATGTAAGAGTCGAGTACATGTGCTGATCTCGATGTGCTGAGTCATCATTAATTATTTTTCTCCAACCTCCGCCGGTTTATAGTGATTCAGCTGTCCGTTAAAAACGTAATTTCAATATCTAATTTTATTTTAATATTCAGAAATATTTAAAATTTTGTACAACTCACAACTTGCCACATGATTATTTATTAAGAATAATTTTAAGATTTATGTACACCATCTGTTACAGGAATATTACTACACATCATTCCTCGCAAATGCACAGTTTGTTAATAATATTTCAACAGAAGTCTGGCTTCTACTTTAATTTCACATTCTCTTAAAAATTGACATATTTCTTCGACGTACTTGAGGTCAGTTGCATCTGAAATTTTTTTGTTGTGTAGGGGGGAGAGCATGTCGACATTCTTAGTCTAATTACTAATGTACTCTGTTGCTCTTCAAGTTTCGGGGAATGCCATAAAATATGGTCAAAGTCTTGAACTTCCGCCCCACAACAACAACTTGGATCATCGATAATACCAATTCTGTGCGAAGAGGCTTCCAGGTGATAGTGGTTAGCTCTAACACGATTTACACTCACGATACATCCTCTAGACAGTTTACAATTTTTGTACCAAGGGTACCGTGAATTTATATAATACAACTCAAAGAATTTAGCTCCTTTCTTCTTCTTCATATCATTCGTGGCATCGAGTAATATTTTGTCCGAAGTAGATTTGTATTCATCCGTTTTGAACATGTTTCTGAAGTCGGTGTACGGAATTAGAAGTTCGTCGGAATTATCTTCGGTCGCATTTGCTGCCAACTTATCCACCTCTTTATTACCTTTAATTGCACAATGAGAGAGGATCCAAACACATTTAAGACCTGGATGGATGTTATTTGCCATTATTTTCAGAAGGTGGTCTCTGATCTTGACAATGTATGGATTGGTTTTGATGGTGCGTTTACGTGAATTCGAAGCCTAAGCTGCTGCAACGCACTGAGGGAGTCAGATAGTATAACATAGTCTCTACCGGGGTTATCACGCAATCCATTCTGCCGTGGAACTCGAAGTGGCAATAATGAGAGCTTTCAATTTTCCAATTCGGAGCAATCATGTTTTGTTGTCTCAAGTAATCAGCAAAAAATCTGATCAAGCGATTAATGAATCACGATTGAAAAATAAATTATGGCAGGCCAATGAGGAATCGTCTTACGACTTTCGACTCGGGCGATGTTCATTTTTGTGCATGCACTTTCTTAAATAGCTACCATAATTGCAAAATGATGATTCACCGGACTAAAAATGCGAATCACTAGGTTGATACCGCGATTCACAATTGCAATAATAAATTACGATTTTACAGCTACAATTTATAGTTCGAAGATTGCCACTGCGTTCCTCTTCATTGGCGAGTATGAAGTAAAATCAATACCAAACACTGGGAAGCGATAGAACTATCTTAATCCCATGCCCTCTCGATGTTCAATGTGCGACTCATGTTTCTCTCCGTATTTTTCTCAATACTCAGGGGCGGTGGGTGTGATGAAAGTCTGACAGATTAACGTATATGCTGTTGGCAACTAGTGAAAAAAACATTTGTTAATATTTTCAGAAAGTTACCATAAGTTTGTCGAAATATCTCTCTCTTCTCTTCTAGGCTCTTTACTTTTTTTTTTCCTCGAAACATTTCCGTTGTGTGTATTTTCTTTTCGGACCCCAATACTGATAAATACGGTATCCCATAAAGCACTATAATTCTTATGTAACGGATGATAATCCCGGGGGAAAACTCTAATTTTCTTCGCGGGAATTATATTTCTGCCAACACTGAATAAATCCTGGCGGAATAAATTTTCTTTGTGAAAATATGATATTCCTTCGTTCTCAATATGCTTTTTCTGCGGTACAATCCCATGGGCCCTGCTCGTCTCCAATGAGCCTGCCACTCTAAATTTTGTGTTGTTCCACATGGGATGGGGGGGGGGGGGGGGTAAGGCGCCAAAATTTCACAAAAACGAGGAAAAAAAAGGTGAATCATAGTCAGATATCGTTAAGGTCTCGTTACAATGTGCTTGCAATATTAATATCACCAATTTAAAAATATTTTCCGTCTATAAAATGCCGCCCAATTCCGGCCGTATTAATTTAAAAAATCTAAATTAATTTATTTACGAAATAAGAGTACACTAAAAATTAAAAGAACAACCGAAGAATTTTTTATTTTTTCATTTTTTATGATTATAGGTTGATGACTTGGACAATAATATTACAGAAGGGCGACGTGGGGAACTTGGGTGTCCCAGAGGAGGGGAGGGGGGGGGGGGAAGGTCTGGAGGAGGGTAGTACAGGGCATAGAACCAAAAGTCCAAAACTGATTTTTTGAAATGACAATTTTTTTCGACGCTAGTTTTTTTCCCGCCATCCGGGTAAGGCACTCTGTGGGAAGAATTCCGTAGGCATACCATTGCACATGCTTGTGCTATTTACACCCGAATGAGGCATACGGCGGGGAGAACTCGCGATTGGAGAGTTGCAACGGACACCACCACTTTTATGTGCCATGTGCAGGGATTGACAGAAATTTGCAATTGACGGCCCCCAGGAACTCAACCACACATTTTTGTACCATTCACATCCCAGTGTGACACTCTCGGAAGGGGGGGGGGGGGGGGAAGAGGGATTTCGAATTGAGAGTTCCGAGGAACGCCAGCCCATGTGTTCAGTGTCGATCACATCCTAGTGGAACATCCTAGGCCGAGTTAAGGGGTTCCGAGGACCATGCGTCTTGTGCCGTCTACGACCGAATGAGGGGGGGGGGGGGGGGGGATCCTAATTGGGGAGTTCTAAAGAACACCATCAAAACACTTTTCCGTGGCGTCTGAATGGAAAACTCGAGGGGGAACATGGAAATTGGGGATTTGAGGGACACCACCACACAGTTGCACTCTATTCCAAGTGGGGGGCTGCGGGTGGGAGCGGGGGGGGGGGGGGGGGGGGGGGGGAGGTTCACCTGGGAGTGGGGGTGGGGGGTGCTTTTGGGGGTGGGGTAGGAGAATGGAAGAATTTACAAGGAACGCAACTCCATTTTTTGCACCTTGCACCCTCGGAGAGCAGAGAGGGGGGGGGGGGGGGTCAGGTGGTGTATAATATTGTACAATTTTATGCAATCAATAATAATTACGACCAAGCGAAATAACGATTATGATTAATATGAAATTGAATTACTAATAATAGTTGACTGCAAAACCTGTTAGTCCCATGCAATTCATTCAACTCAATTTGCCCTATTTCATGGGTTCCTATCTACAACAACATATCTTGAATATCTCAAATACATAAGAAAATTCGGGATAGGATGGCACTCACGCAATCGTGGGACCAGTCGGGCCGTGAGCTGTGGAAGTTGTCAATTTCAGGCATTGATAGTGCAGAGGAAGTTTGGCGAGTCCAGATTGAAACAATGGGCAATCTTAATTCCAGTACTCTATAAAACGTGAATTGGAACCATCCGACTTGAAATATCATGAAACGTACAGATCTTATATACGTCCGACGATGACGATTAACAAACGAGATAGAAGGGGTAAAACTCAATAAAGAAATCGGTGGACTTAATTGGTTAATAGAAATATACACCTCTTTTCAATTTCGACAATTCCAAAAATTTAAAAACGCAAAAGTGATAAAATTTCAAACTTTTAAAAACTTTGGAAATTCCGAAGTCGAAAAAGTATGACGATCATGGACATGATGACCCATAAATACTGCTTCCTCCCACAACTGCATCATGCGTATTTCCAACTCCCCCCCCCCCCCCCCCAAACTCCACTTCCCATCCTGAACCTATAAAAATGTATCATACTCCCAGCAGTGCACTCAATTAAATAGCAATTTCCTGGCAAAAATTTTATGCACAATTCGACAGTTGAACTTAATGTCCGCATGCTACCCATGACTGATCTGTTAATCAATTCCAATGGGCAAAAATCCGAGGCATAAAGACTTTGGCAATAACAAATACAGTGTAAATAATTGGCCGATGAATGAATGGTAAACTTTTCCCTTCAATCCGATATTCTATACATCTCGCCTATTCAAACATCAATAAATCACAGTATTCAATCAAACGTAAATAACGGAAGATATGCAACGAGGGGACATAAAATTCAACGTCCATGAAACGTGAATATTGTTGAAATTTCACGGTAAAGTGAAACACGGAAAAATAGTCAGCAAATGCATGGAAATAGTGTGGCTATGGTGGTATTTGAGGTACCTCCATTCGTTGGTAATTTCCCTTCTTTTAATTGGCAAGCATTTCCGCAACAATCAAACTCATTCGGAGCGGTTTCCCCTTCAGCGTTTGACAGAGATCAGCATTATACATATTATTTGCGGAAAAAAATTGCCGGACTCGGATGGACTCTCTATATGTCGGCATTTCCCCTCTGTTGGTTCGTCGCTCCTCGAGCGCTCCCCCCACTCTGCCACTAGCGGGGCCCGGGGCGTAAGGCCTCAGTGGTTTCTTCAAGAGCGCGTTGTTTTGATTTTCAAGGTCATCGACAAATCAAGTTTGATCTATTGAATTTGTCCCTCATTTTTTCTCGTCTGGGGATCTTTAGGTCGCGCAAACTAAAGAACCCTAGATCCACAGCCGGGTCAATAAAAAATCCCCAAATGAGGGATAAAAAATTATCATAATTATCAAATCATCAATTTTCATGCTTGAGTTAGTTTTCTTAAAAAAAATTTTCCTATTGGTAGCTGCAGGTATGGAACTCCAAAGCGGCTATTGATCGACATAACTTCTCACATTCAGTCAACTTTCAAGTGTCATTCCACGGGGGAACAATAGATAGTTATGATACTCCAGACGGACTCTGATATTCGATTTCTGTTTGCAATGAAGGGACAATGGGCACTTCTTAGCTGAAAACTTCAGTCAGACGTCATTTGGCATCCGTTTATGACACCTCGTGCAAATAATTTTCACGACCCCACCTCCCTTGCCCCTTAAAGTTTCTCGGAAAATTTCCAGGCGATAATAAGCTGAATTGGAGATATTTTTACCAATGGAAAAATTGATTTTTTGGACCATTCTTATGAGTGTGAGCAGTGGCATTGGGATGGAAGGGGATAAAAGTGGTAACTGCAGCTGTGGAGTTTTGCCGAGCGATTCTGCTGATCCAATACTCGAGCAAACATTCCAATTTAAAGTACCATACAGCGGAGATGGGGCCAACAAATGCCAACAAATTTGCACAGTCCTGGTAAATACCGCTCGTGTCATAAAAATATTAGCATTTAAATGTAAAAATGGTCGGTTTTCTTTTCTCTTTTTACTTTTTTTTTAACATAATTTTACAGGCAGACGCTAGCCAGAACAAGGGACGAGATATAATTTGCGACAAGTTGAAAATTCATGTGGAAAAATTACGCGTAAGTTTTGCCTTTTTTTAAAATTATTTAGTTTTTGCGTTTTGCCTGCTTTTGCTGACAGCGAAAAAAAATGGACAGTCCATTTTATATCTACGCTATAAACTGGCTTTTCCAATTTTTTGTTCTGGATGGAAGGGCTTATAAATAGATGAAAAGAAATTTTGTGTTTGGTACGAGAGTGCGGGCCAACAAGTACGAAAAATTTTATAATTTTCCGACGTTTAGAAACGCAGGAAAAAAATCCCAAAGTTGCAGTTTTTTGTCCCTGTTGATAGGGGGGAAAATTAGGTTTTGGGGGTTGGGCATAGAAAAAATCGGTGTGACAAGACTGTCCAATATTATTCCTTGTACGAGTTCGGTGGCGCGTGCTTCGGACGCGCAGTTCATTTTTCCGCCGCGCCGACTGGTGTCGCGTCGGTTGCGGTCTTACGGCTTTCGATATATGTCGATAGTTTCCTTCGTCTCTCCCTTTTGCTATGGGACTAGTTCCTTGCCGGTGGCCGCTACGCGGCCACATGCATTTCCAAATGCGATTTCAATTTCAATTTTTATCATGGCTTGGATAATCGAGATTTTTCATCGATAATCGAGATTTTTCTCCGATAATCGAGATTTTTCTTCGATAATCGAGATTTTTCTTCGATCATCGTGTTTTTTCTTCGATAATCGATTTATTGCGATTCTCATTCCATTTGCCGTCGAAGCTCTCAATTATATATAAGGACTAGTTCCTTGCCGGTGGCCGCTAGGCGGCCACATACATTTCCAACTGCGATTTCGATTTCAATTTTTATCATGGCATCGATAATCGAGACTTTTCTTCGATAATCGAGTTTTTTCTTCGATAATCGATTTATTGCGATTCTCATCCGATTTGTGGTCGAAGCTCTCAATTATATATAAGGATCAAACGAGTTGCAATCATGCACCTCAAGAGTAATCCATCGCATGTATAGCAAAGAGCTTTTGACTGCGCATGTCACCCAAAAAATCCGCTAATCATCTCGCAGACACTATCAACAATTTTATCGCGATTCTCAGAGTTTCACGGTACAATCACCTACACACACAATTTTTTTCGATAAAAACACATAGGTAGTATCTTCCCCTGAGGCGCATTATAATATGCAACCTTATATTTTCTTTTCTCCGGCTATATTTTGTTGGTCTTCCCCGCTTTCGCATACTGAGTAAAAGTGGAATTCAAGAGCAATGAACTTGCGCATTTCTTTTTAAACATACTGTGCACAAAAAAAAAGTGAACAGGTATACCAGTGAATATTCTAAGAATGGTAGTGAAATCGATGATGAAATTTTTTCTCTCATTGGATGTGAAAAGTTTGTTATTTGAAACTTTATGGGAGGAAGCCTATTTTCTCCTGATAGTTCTTGAGATATAAACGAAAAAGTTTTTTACTCTGTTAAAGTTAGGCGCATTTTTCCCCCTTTTTTTTTGTTTTAAATATCTCGAGGGCTGTTGTAAATGCGCTTCCCGTGTTTGGAATCTACAATTTTCGTAACAATCTGATGGCCGAAGAATTTTCAACGTTTGTTCACGGGCGCTCGTCTTATCGCAAATACTCGAGTTATACTTTACGGCACAAGTGGGTAATTACATTCTTATTTTTGTTTGCTTTTGTGGTAGCGATTTCCCCGTGATGAATTAACAATTCTTGAATATTATGTTCTGACTGAAGTGGAATACTTTGGTTTATGGTAAATAGTAAAGTTTTGTGGTTTTTTTGGGAAATGTTTTAAGAGACATATAAAAAGAGTGACTATTAAAATTTAAGAGTTTATAAACTTCAATGCATGCGCGGTTGGTTAAACGAGCGGTTTTAAACCATCCATAATTTTTACTGTATTTAACAAGAAAAGAGATATTTTTTGAAATTTATTTTACTTAAAAATTACATATTAGCTTCTTAGAGTTTCTCAATATAAGTCACTGTTTTACTTATGAAAATGAAGAATGAGTTCGTGAGTATATTTCCGCGCCTTATCGATGGTTTGAAAAATGTGTGTGTGTGTGTGTGTTATCAAAATTGTGAACCTAGCATCCTCCGATAAATCAAATCATTGAAGTCAATGAGATCGAAATGGAACAGTCTTCCTGTAATTTAGAGCAGATGCGACTTTGATCCAGCATATATATAGTTCTTAAAGATTTCATTTGTTCATACCGCTCTACTGCGCAAACGGTTAGAGCTAGCTCAAAGAGCCCATAACAGAAATTGTTCCTCATGAAAAGATACGCATTTTATGTCCCACGACTTTTCTCACAAGTTGCATAATTAAGGAGGTATCACCGCCTGAACGATTATCGATGTGATGTGTGAGGTCACAGTCCGAGACAAATGGAGAACGGTCGCGATGTATGTTTGTGTGAAAAATAAACTGAGATGAATAGTGTTTAAACGATAACCGCGTTATTCAAAATCATTATATTATCGAAATGTCGTTTATTAATCCCAATAATTTCTAGTAATTTTGGAAAATGAATTTCAGGTCGCCCTCGCCATGAAAATATGCAATGTCCCCTGGAAGCAAATCGACCTCAATATCCCAAGCGTCTGCTGTCACAATGGAAAATCAATAAGCTGCAATGTCCAGAAATAAAATATTCAATTGCTGCCATTATAAAACAATTTAATTCAGCAATTTATGCGAATATCATATCGTCAATATTCACAATACGTTTGATGTTGTAATGAAAATATTCACCTCTGGTGTAATAAAAAGTGGGTCAGAAAAGAGATTGAAACAGGGCTAATGCAAATTGACTTATTTCGTTCGATTGCTGAAGAATCACTTTAAGTTCAGCCTCAACCCTTCACCAGTCGCCCCCCCCCCCCCCCCCCAAGTACATCAATCGCCATCAACTTTTCTCATTAAACTACTGCAATAGCGCTGCGATAATTTCAATACATACTGACATAAATCTTTTTTTCAGGCATTCACTGGGCCAGAAGACAATCACCGAAAAGGGGGCAGAGTTTGAAACGACTGTTTTATGGCAGAACAAAAAATTATGAAAAATGTTATAATTAAGGGAGCTGTTAAGGTTGTAACAAATTTACGAAAAATTAAAACAAATAATAAAAAATTAGTTATCACAAATATAAAAACCGTCGCACCTGTCCGTCCATAAAATTTATTGAAAAAAAAAAAGTGATGATAACATGAAATCTCAAAAACATTTTTTCTCTCAGAACATGAATATGTTTTTCTTAAAGAGCTCCCACATTCACGAATTTTCCCCTACGAGAATGTATTCCCAGTTGGATGGTTATGGCCCTTGGCATCGCTGATGAATAAGCCCGCCCACCCACATTGTTCTCCTTTTTGACAGTCAATATCCACCGCCCCCCACCCCTTATCTCAAATAGTTACCCCCCGCCCCTGCGCTCCCTCATTACGTACCCAGTGCTGTTTCACCAAATAGTTCACCCACTTTATGCATCAATTTGCGTGATCCAGCCCCATCTCCTCGTCTAATATTCCTGAGCTATCGCTTTGATCAGTATATCAGTACATTCCCTAGCTCGACCCCGATGTATCAAGAAATCGGATGTTCCCGTCTCCATCACTCCCAAAAAATTGATAAAAAGCCAAACACGAGCCACCACCAACTTCCCCTTATCCACATTGATTTATAACATCCAATTCTCCAATAATAACCGCAAGCTTTCCCACAAGATTTCCAACCCCATCAGCAATATAATCCGCAACAATATTTTACATACATTGCAAACTGTCCAAATTTTTAAAACTCTATATCAAAAAATATTCAAAAAATTTCTGGGAAAATTTCCCCATTTTTGAAAAATATGTCAGATCTTGTAAAGATTGTCGAAAATGTTTGAAGAGCTTCGAGCAATTTTTCGAAGGTACAAAAAATTATCTAATTATTAGAGATAGTAAAAAAAAATTACCACTCAACGGTGCTCTGTACACAAAAATCCAAAATTCACGTCTTATTATTTGTCATTTTATTTCCTCCCGTATCCAACATTGTCATCATATAGATTATAGCTTAACCCACAACATCTACCCTCATTCACATTGATTTATAACGTCCAATTCTCCAATAATAGCTGCTAGTTTAGCTTCAAGATTAGCAATTCCCTCAGCAATATAATCCACAACAATTCCCTCCTGCTTGACTCGTGCAATAACCGACTGTAATGACAATTTTCCACTACCAAGCATCGACTTTTTTTCCTTCACTGTAGGACAAGTTGTACACTTTAAATATGCATCGGCAAGATTGTCACAGAGAGTGAGTACTCGGTTTATAGAATGTGCATCAGCAAACCATCTGGGATCAGCAGTAGCTGAGCGATATGCACGTTGTAAATATTGTCCTGCTTTTTGATAATCCGTATCTTTATTCTGCACCATTGTTAATTCTGCATATAATCGCCAAATATCAGGATCATTATGTCCCAAAGACGTAATTCTACCAAATAGCTCAAGTGTTTTACTCAGCAATTTGCTTGATGGTACACCATCACCATCATTGACATCGCTCAATATTGCTTTTGTCAGTATATTGAGCACTTGTGGGTCAATGTGTTTGCCCTTAAGCTCCAAAATACGATGATAACACCTTATAACATCGGAAAAATGGCCAAGATCGATACTAACAACCATGAGATTATCCCATACCTCCCACTTGTCGTAATTACACTTGACCGCATCGTGTAGTGAGCGCCATGCGCGCGGTTTGTCACCGAGTTTGATGTAAGCCTTTGCCAGATTATTCCATGCCTCGAAGCTTGTTTGTTCGAGGGCACAATAATGCCGGTATGAAGTTGCTGCCAATTTCCAATTCTCAACTTGAAGGGCGGCAAAGCCCAGGCGTATCCATACATTTTCCTGAATATTGTTGAGCTCGGCGGAGAGCTTTAAATGTGGTATTGCCTCGTGATAATTTTGTTTTGCAAAATAATACATGCCCCAATGACGTTGTGCACGACTGCTTGTTTCATTTGATATATGCCAAGCGGTTTCATAGTGAGATGTATCTTGCTCAGCATCACCAAGCAAACACCATAGCTTTACGGTGGGCTTTTTCGTGATCTCTTGACGAATTATTTCAGCCGCCTGTGAAATAAGAAAGCAGACGAATCATTTGGGGTGAAGTACTGTGGGTGGGGTGCGGTGAGGTGGGTGGGGTGCGGTGAGGTGCGGTGAGGTGGGTGGGTGGGTTGGGTGCGGTGAGGTGGGTGGGAGGGTGGGTTGGGTAAGGTGGGGTGAGTAGGTGGGTGGGTGGGTTGGGCGCGGTGAGGTGGGTGGGTGGGTGGTGTGAGGTGGGCCTGCGGGTGGGAGGGGTGAGGAATGAGAAATAGAAGGCTTCGAAATTGTTTCTGGGGGGTTTTAAGGATGTTCTACATCCTTGCAGTTGCTCTATCGTTTTGAAATTGGTGATCTAGGAAAGTCATTGCAATGGCCCCGAAAATGAACACACAGACACACAGGCACGGAAATGTGAAAATTAGATGGAAGGGAGTAGAACATTTAAAACGACATGGCTATGCCAATGAAGAGATAGTAGAATTATTTTAGTGGTTTCACAGGGGCGTGGTATCAACCCATACGATTCAATGGAAATTATGTCAAATAGACCGACATTGAGAATATGTTCGTGGTGAACGTCATCCGGAACAAATTGTATGGAAATTTTGACTCACATGATAATGTGACAGCCATCCAACGTACTTGTTACGTAGATCGATTTAATGAAATTTTTGTTACTGATGAGGTATCGTGGACTAAAACGTTACTCAAATTTTGAATTATATGACACATTGATACAGTGCAGGGAATTGGCGATATCGACATTTTACGGTCGCGATATATATTGAATTAATTAAATATTGCTAGTACATATTTCTGGTTTGAGAGAGAAATCTTTTTTTCGAACAACACCTATCAATTGAAAAACATTGAATGTTTCGAAAATCTCTTTTCTTTAGAGATGTCGTTTTATTTACATCTTCAATTTCATTTGAAATTTACATATTTGGCAATTTTTCATTTTTTTTTCTTTGATTTTCCCGAATTGTTTCAACAAGTTTGAAATTTGGATATTTCTGAGGGTTTCAATCTACAAAGAGTGCAACAATTATAAAAAAAAGGAGTTTCGAAGTTTTCCACAATGCCAAATAGCAGAAATACTGAAAAGTAATGAAAATGCGAAAATTTCAAGAACTATAATTTTAATTGATTGAAATGCAAGCAAGTCGACCGGAAAGAATGGCCTAGATGGCACGAGCACTTTTATTCATTCAATTTAAAAAATGATGAATTGAAATTATTAATAATCTGGTTTAATAAAATTTCTGTGTTCAATAATGACTATATATTTTAATTTTACCCAGTCATAATAAACTTTACAATCGGAAATTATTAGAGTGTAATTACTTTAGTATTGATTGATCAGCCTTCGTTAATATGAAATGATTTAGAGACCAAATTTTATTTTCTCTAAATTTATTTAAATTTATCCCTCATGTAATTAGTCAATATAAACATCATTCGTCATTGAAGCAACTAGTAACTCAAAAGTGATTCATAAAATATGTATAAAATGATTCATAAAAATTGCCCAAAAAAGCTGAAAAAGTTGAAAAAGCTCCAATAACTACGAGACTTTTATAGAATTTTAAAGAATAAAATATTAAATGTAATTTCAAAAAATACTCTTCTCAGATAAAAAAAGAGTGTTCATGAAACTGAGTAGCATGAAAATCCGGATGTCTTTGAAAGCAAAATAATGATTTTTTTACTGTAATAGAGTTTTCTTCACAGTGTTCAATGAATAAATTTGAATTTTCAAAAAGTGGTGAGACTTTTGTTACGTGTCCTGTCAAATTATTTGAGGGAGAAATTTCATAGCGTAATTTGCTGCAATCCACAACACGTAATTGCATGAATGCATGAATTGCATGAATTGCAAAATTTGTTTCAAGGTCCTATCAAAAAATTTTTTTTTTCAATTATCTGCTCGGACAATTGACTAACAAGCGTGATACTGATCGGTGTTCCCCATAGACGTGATATATTATGAAAATACATTGTGTATTAAGATCTTAAAAGCAACCAAATGCGTTGAATTTTCACAAATTAGAATTTTCTTTTCCGAATTCATTGCACTCCGAAGAAAGTATTCCTAGATTTCCTTCATTTTCCCTTCAATACACAAGTACAAAATTGAATTCTATCGAATTTCCAAACTAGAGTAATATTGAAATTCTAGAAAAAAAAGTTGTATCGCACCATATTTACTTCACCATGGGGCAAAACCGTTGAATATCGGAACGGCTGTCACATTTACATATTCAGCAACAGCATTAGAAGTTGGTCAGATAATCTACAAACAGACGGAAAACTTTCACATTTCGAGAGGCCCCCTTAGATTTACTCAAAAATATCAGTCGGCCAAATCGTGCAAAGTGTGAAGATTACAGATCCCCTGAGGTAACGATAAGTGCGACCCTTTTTCACGCCACGCGCAAAATCTTGAATCAAGATTTACCATAGTTATTGCGTGGTATGGATGTGTCAAAAAGGGTCCAAAAGGGCATGCTATACATCATATTCATCTGATAAAAATGACATGTAATTTATTTAAGTTTTTAATACGACAGTAAAACTTTGTATTCGTAAAAAATTGTACGGAAAGGCCCTTGTCACCCTTATGTAGATAAAATATCCAATTTTAATTTTTTTAGACTTGTCATGTGGCGCCACAATCGAGCCGATTTTCCCCCGGATAAGGCTCTACGACTACAGAGATTTTTGAAAAATTATCTGCTCGGAAAATGGCCTGAAGAGCTTTGGAGATCAATCGGTTTTGCCCCGGAGACATTACATGATTTTCGTGGTATTGCCTGAAGAATAATTCTCTCAGAGCAAGATTTGCAGAATGGGATGTAATGCACACAAAAAAAAATCTCAAACTAATGCGCGAAACATTTCAAAACAAATACAGTAAATTCCCCAATCTGCATCTCACTCAGCGCCAGCGAGCGGAGGGGAATGCGCCCCCCGCTACACGTAACGTTAGCCACAGCGCTTGAGGGGTATGGCCGTGTCGTTGCATGCCATTGCGCGCGGTCTCATATGCGACGTAATATAAACGTTTTGGAGAGCTGAGGAGTCCAAAAAAGGAGACATAGTTCCCACTCGAGTTATCATATTATCTCTCTCTTTCCGTGGACACGCCTATTGAAAGCGTGGAAGGGGTAATCTATAAATCCCCAAATGCGGAAATCTCAGCCCATAAACTGGAGAGTGTGAGCAGTGCACTGTACTTCAAATGGAGCAATTTGAGGCCTCTGTAGTAATAGACGATTTAGTTTTCATTAACGAGCATCGTTTATTATTGATGCATGGCGCAATTGAATACGGCCAATATTCGTTGATAGTTAACGAACGAGGACATGATTCGTCAATTGATACCAAACGCGAACTTGTGACAATTCGTTCACTATTAACGGATTTGTAACCGAATGATCAAGCACAATGTAATGTATTTATAGAAACTTTGTTTAAAAAGTCGTATATATATATAGGAACGTGAAATGACAATGCAAAGGAAATCAATCCAATCTGTCAAGCGAATGAATTTGTTAAGGATAACTAAACCGTTCTATGAGTGCAGGCAGCTTGATTTGAGGTGTTAATACGCCTCGAGTTGAGAAGCTCATCAGCTTTAATCCAATGTGTGTATAGTAGTGTGGAATTGTCCAGCTTCTAATTCATACGGATTTGTCGTCGAGGGGGAGTTTCCTAGAAGAGGCGGCCGTACAAATTGAGCTTTTCCTTTAATTACTGGATGGACCAAGGAATTATGGACATTCCTTGCATTCCGTTCATTGGTTTGGACTATGAGAATGCTGGACCGTTCGGGAAAAAGTCGGTTTCCATGAACACCGCCGAGAGGGGCCGCAATACAAAGAAACTTGTATTTGAAATCAAGTAGAATAAATTCATGATAAATCTGGCTCCAGAAAGAAACGTATAAACATCCGATTATTCATATTTTTGTTTGATGTAAATATATGGCATTCGGTTGGAAAAAAAATAACAAAAAAAGTTTCTGGGGGAGTTCGTGCATTTACATATTTCCTGGACTATGGAATTTCAGAAGCCTGATGCTAAAAAATACGTATTTTGATCTTTTCGAACAGTGTCGTTCTTGTTTCCATGTACCATCTTTTTTTACGTGACATTTTTCAATAATTACGCTTTTGAATTTGCTGTGCACTCAGAGTTACCATCCTGCAAAATTTAACACATTCATTCCTGTGCAACGAAGTTATCAGAAAATGGCCGATAATTTTGATGCACTTCGGGTATTTCTGCACAATAAATTTCGGGTTTTCAAAAATGCTGTCAGTGAAACATCCATGCATGCTACCATTTTCAATAAAACACGCAAAGATTTATAATATGAATTTGAATTAATTTTCTCTTTTGAGCGCCCGCAAGAAAAATTGCGAAAAAAAAATTCTATCCACAATTCTGAGAGTAAAATTTATGTCACCCATTTAAAATATTTATCTCCTCAAAAAGCCCTGAATTTTTAACACGGTATCACCGCTCTTTTCAATTTTCAAATAACATCCCAGATTTTTAACCAAAGCGGATTACGTGAAACTGACTTTCCCACCCAAGAGAATTTCATTCTATCATGTGAGCAAACAATGGAGAGACATGTAAGTATTGTTTTCAGTCATCGATTTCTTGGGTGTCAAATCCTCGGCCCCCCCCCCCTCCCACCCAAAACTTCCGTTATTTACCTTGTGACGAAGTTCCAGGAGTGTATAACAAACAATAACTTGTTCCCATTGATGGAGCTCAAGGTATAACTCTAGCGCCCCCTTAACCATTCCCAGGCTCAGCATTGTATCCGCCAATATCTCCTTGAAGTACCAGATCGGCCTCATCCCCGAGGCAAATATATTGTACGTTCTGTGGAAAACACTGGGCTTCTCATGGCTATAGTGGGTAATTAGACACTCCGATTGCGATAGTGCACGATCTATACTCCGTTTGTTCCGCATCTCAATCAGACAACGCTGACGCAATGCTTCCATCTTCAATGGCCAGCTGTTGGTGCCTTCGATGATAGTCTGAAATTATATATTTCCATGAAAGATCAATTATGTTCAACTCTTCTATGGAGTTTTTTTTTATTTTATTGAAGATGTGCTATTGAGAATTTTTAAACAGTCTCCATTGAATTATCTCAGAGAATTTTTATGGAAAATTTCCGGGAAAAGATGCAAAAAAAGCTCCTATTGCCCTGTACCACTTCTATACCTTAAAGGAGTCTTCGTAACACATCCTTCAGCAATTTTGTCATCAAGGTGCATTATCAAAGACAACCCGAAGTAGAGTAGCACTCATCTATTTGCTCTCCAACGAATATGCTCAGGACAATCACCTAATGTCTTATTCAGGAAATTACCAAACTATCAGTGTACTGTCACGGGGAGAGCCATTTCCATACCGCGAATCAAGGCAAATTAACTTCCGTAGTTAATTGTCATCCAATTTCCCACATTCATTTCCTATTAAATATACCTCCCACATCTACTCCAAATTTAGTGAAATATCGAAGATTGAATGTGCAGGGAGGATGAATCTTAAGCAAGTACCTTTTGTAGAAAATGTGGTTTCTTACAAAAGGAGCTTATGTTTGGTCTCTCTAAACCGCATCTGAACTGATGGAATCGCGAAAGAAGAATTGGAAGTTAGCTCGAATTTTCGGAAACACGAAAATGGTTATTTAAGAATTTTCTCGTTTTTGCAAGTAACAGTTAAATCATAATTATAATAATAAATTATATTACACATAATTCATTATGTATAATATAACATCATAGTAATTATTGTAAATTATACAATACACTGATAGAAAAAATCTCTGACACCAAGAATCCAGTCTCTTGACACAGGAGATTTTCTGTGCAAAAGCCAAATTCTCTAATTTGGGGGGAAATCCTCCACATGAGGATGTTCGAATGAGTTTCAAATGTTACTCGAACTTTACTTAACTTGTGTTAAGTTTATACAGAAAAAAGGGAAAATTTAAAGTAATAACAAAAAAAATAATTTTAGAAAGAGACATTCAATAAACTGATATGTAACATACTCATTCGCCAATATCTAACTATGGTAAAATATAAGAATTATAATATACGGCACGAGGTACAAATGCCGCTCAGATTTGAGCATTCGAAAACAAATCTCTTGTCTCAAGAGAATGGATTTTTGGTGGCAGAGATTTTTTCTATCAGTGTATATATTGTGTATAATATGATATTATATATAACAAATTGTGATAAATAAAAAAATTAAAACAATAATAGTAAATTGTGACGGGTAACAAAACTGCGCACGTTGAGACTCTAAAGCAAGTTCAAAGAAAGACAGACAAGATGGAGTTATTCAATACAGACGGTCTTAAATAAATAAAATATATTACATTCAAGTACGGAGTAATTTCTTCTTCAGCAAGATGGTCCTTCGGCTGACATAACTGCAAGTGCATACTGAAAAAAGAAATAAAAACAAAATGTCATTTGAGAAATTCCTTAGAACAAATCGTATGCGGAATTTTTGTCATTGTAACGTCTAGCTACCTGTTACGTAAAATGGGTTCTTCAGGCTAAGTTCCCGTCGAAAAATATAGCCAATTGTCGAACAGAATCGACACCAAAAATGTAAAATATTAACGTAAGTAACGTAAGTAACTTATCTTCTTTCTATTTTCCACTGAAGCCTTTTCTTTCCAGCCCAATTTGCCTACACCCTGAGTCTATTTTAGTAAATACTGAGTTTGTTTGCTTTGGTTTAAAAGATTTGTTTGCTTTGGCCGCTGTGGTGATGATTCTATAACATCCCAGACACCTCACGAATGATTCCATGTAACATCCCGGAAACTTAACGATGGAACACCTAAATGCATTGTTAGATATAACATAATGACAACATTATCCCTGAAGATGGTCACAAATGACTGAAACGTCGGAATAAAATGAAATTTTAAATCTTACTCACCAAATTACCAACCGCAAAAGCCAATTAAACCAAACCAAACAATAATGATAACGGTCAATTAAATAAAATAATTAAATATACATTGAGTTTAAGTTCGATTAATAATATTCTATCTCGTCTGTTAGTTATCGATAAAATTAAGTGGAATGTTCCATTTTAATACGCTCTTTGCACGTAAATCAAAGCAGATAGAACTGGATCAGTCCGAAAATGGGAGTGACTGCCGAAGGCAAGCGTGAATCCATTTCTGACGTAAATTAACAGAATTTTCGGACGACTCTGCAGGGAACTGTAGAAACATTAAGGCTGTTTTTAAAATACCATTAAAAATGTAAGAAGACTTCCTCCAAATGTATTTGGAATAAAAGCTCCAGAAATCAGCTTATCAATCGATCGTTAACTGTTCTGCTGGTATCGCTATTCTGGCCCAATCAGATAGTATTCGTGAATAGACCAGATCTGAAAGCAGTCAATTAGGGTATGCCAATCAAGTTATAATCAGTTACTAATGACGTTATATTTTCGCTCACCGCATAAGGTATCCAGTGGGAGTTGATTGTCTCCATGTATGAGGTATATTTAGTGCAGTATCTTTACCACGACAGCTTCTAATGTAATGGAATTCATTTATGGTTCACAAGCTTGAGCGCCTCTCGGCAACTTCAAAAATAGATACAATTTTGAAATTCTATTAGCTTAGGAGAATAAACGGTACAACCGTAAACACGAAGACGACAAACAAGTCGGTAGTTACTCGTATACCTTTTGTCTATATACCCTCCGTTTTATAAGTTCCCTTCTTGGTCTACCGTTTCCGTTTCAGCGGAAGACACACAGCGGGTATGTTGGGAAATGTTGTTTGTTGTAAATAATGTATATTGGAATGAAATGGAAAAATATGAATGTGGTCTTTTGGGATGTGACGAATTTTCGCATCAAGTTTTGCCAAATTTAACATTTCATTGGTCGCATTGGCTCTCCTGATGCCGTTGGTCGCGCCCACAGCAGCGCGTTGCCTGTGCTACTTTCAGTTTTCGAGAAGTAAAATTTCTCCTCAGATACTTCGATAAACAATGAATAGTGAATATTGCTGTGAGACTGGACTTATTTTATCCGCAATACGAGTCCACACCTGACGTAGCCTGGGCCAAGGACCATCAGGACTCTATTAATTATAAATAACCTTTTCTTTTATTTTGGGCGCGAAATTTTCTCAACGCTAATGAACAGTATTATGCACCGTTGCAATGTCAGCACTAGCGCTATTTTTTCAGGAAGATAAAATTAAAATCAGCATAAACTTTGACTAGAGGATACTTCCGACACGAATATATCTTACGCAATGCTCATACGGCTTCGGCCTCGGTAATAATGAAAGTGTAGAGTGGAAAAAAGCGCAAAGGGCGCCGACTGTTGTCTAATGAAAGAACTCTTTTTCTCTAAGTTCTTTTCATGTAAAATTCTTTACACATTAATACAAAAAGTACTACATATGCTTACTGCTACACCAAGAACTCCATACTCGAATTTAAAGGAAGGATCATGATAGAAGTGAAACATCAATAAATAAAAAAAACAATGAGTAATCAAAATGTCAGTAGTTCGGAAATACCGTTAACCATTATCTAGTTTACTGCAAATTGAACGCGGAAAATGTGACAATTCCTAGTCACATACACATACACTGGCCAGATGGCGTTCCTCATAGTTCGAACAATTGTACATCGTTCCCACGTGACACATTAACATAGGAAGCTATGTCTTTGAGGCTCAAAACTGATTTTTGGACGCATTTGAATCATACCCACGTTGATTACATCACAGATACATTTGGCAAAAAAGAAACCATAGGCCGGAAATAATTTGTTCATGTTGGTAGACTCGAAAAATGGGATTTAACTGGCCAAAGCAGTGTGCGACAATAAATGGTAAAATGAACTGATTGCAAGGGTTCGATCCTGATGGAAATGTGATGTGGGCTCTCTGTGCACGACCTACTCCCATAGAGATTATCCGGCAAATGTGTCATCCGGCTGTTAGTAGTAAATGTTCCGGCGAATGACCGAAATACCGACCAAAAGAGAAGAAAAATTGATATGAAAAATGAGGAAATTTTGTTGCAAATTTTGCAAATTTAGGTCTCAAGAAAGTGGGTGGACGTTTTTTTCTCGGAATTATAGATGCCAGTGTTGTTGGGTGGTGAGTCAGAAGTGCAGGTAGATCGCATTGACGTGAGATTTCCACGATTGATACCATCGTCGTGCATTGAAGAATGAGCTGCCAGATCTACTTGTGATAAAGCTCGCAGTCTAGCGTTCATGACGCTGTCCTTGTCGGTAATTCTTTTCCAAGGAAAAATTTGAAATTGGTATCAGTATTTCCTTCCTTTCGTTGGCATGGCAAAGTGGAGCTGATGGACCAAGTCAAGGAGATGTGAAATTGCTTTTGTTACTCAAGTCATCTAATCACTTGAGGCATTGATCATACCAATCGATAATAAAATTCTTTGGACATCAAGTAAACGCGAACTGACAAACCGTAATATTAAACTTCAAATAGTCAGCTGAAAATTACATGGCATCATCCAGAGGATTGCGATTCATTTCAAATGATTTTTAAAGGTTTTTCAACCGTAAGTGAACATTTTTTCCGGCGTTTGTCGACTGTCATAATAGTATTGCAAAATTCATTTCAATGGTTCGTTTGCATTGATCTAAAAAGCCCCATATACGTTTTTTACATCCCCCACCCCCCACCCGCCCAGAGGAAAATAGAAACAAAAAATGTCAATTTTACCCATTCTACTCTAAAAGGATATAAAAATGTAACTGGCCTATCGGCTATAAAACCGCGTTTTTATTGAAGAATAGAGCCATGAAACTAAATCCCAATTCAAATTGTCCGATGTGCAAATGGCTTTCCCCTAATAATATTCATTGTCTCTTCATTGGTTCCCTCGGCCTAGGAATAACTTCAGCGACCTGAACGTCTATTCAATCTTATCGTGATTTCTCAAATTTGAAATCCCCATTCGATTCTGTTTAATCATTTTGAGTTTATCAATTTCGGAGATCGTTTTTATTGTGATCGGAGATCGACGAGGGAAGAAAATGAATTACGGATGCGCGACTATGAATTACTGACTGGCATGAGTGTATTCATTATTTTTATAACTGACGAATCACCAACCATAAATAGAGTTCTGGTACTGGCGATGTTAAGGACACAAGGGACTGCAGGCTCTGCTCCACTACTCACGGACTTAGGCAAAAAAACTACAATTGAGTCGACGACGAGTGCCATCCGCTTGAGCTGATGAACAATTGAAATTGATCTATCTGAACGTATGAACCTTTGTCAATGTCGTTTTTCCGATACTCAAGCCGCTGCTCCAGTTCATCGGATCCTTGATCTCAGAAGATTCTAGCCAGTCCGGTTTTACACAGGAATTGGAGACCATGGACACTTAAATCTCACTTCAATGACACTAGGAGTGGTATAGACAAGCTATTTGACTCGATGCAAGTCGAAACGAGACTCATTTTTTTAGCAAATCTGATTCTCACAGATCGTTTACACTCCAGGTGGCTAAATTGCTGTCGATAGTGCAATTGCAGAAACCCGGAAAAGCAACCGTGCTAAAATAACCGGAAGTCGAAACTACCTAAAGAAATCCCCCGACAATTTTTTTTACTTAAAATAAGGTGAAGAAGAATATTGAGAATTATTTTCGATTGTCCTGTAATACTAAAAGAAAACCCTGGTATGCTAGTAAAAAACTCCCTCGGAAAATTATCCCTTGGGTTAGTCGTGCTAGGGCTGATCATTACCACTTAACCCAATCATTGGGTCCATTGAGGATCATCGGTTCTAGAGACTATGTGGAACCTCGGAAGAAGATCTTAATCACGCACTTTGGGAATACGCAAAGTACGATGAGGCTGGGGCAATTTTAACGGAACGGCTGAGAGCTACTGGGTCCGTATCATATTAACGTTCTTCTCCATACACTCGAAAGTATTTCGGGAAATTATCTGCAAAATTTAGCAGTAAACTTGCATTGAAGATTACCCCTTCATTGTTTCAGTGAGTAAATCAGAGAAAAAACTCCAAATTTCCGAAAAAATGATCCATCAGATTTTACCGAACCTTTTCGGATAAGTTTATTCAACAATTTCCGGGAAGATTTATCGGATCATTTTTCCGAAAATTTTGTTGTTATGTTCCGATCTATTTACCGAAAAAATCGAGGTTAAATTTTTAACTGAAATTTACTACTGAATTTTCCAGATAATTTCCAGGAATACCTTCGTCGCAATTGGCAGATTGATGTGATGGCATGATCACTCGTTATCCCTATATTTCGTCTTCTGTTTACCGACAAAATCCTATAGTAAAAAGGAGAGACGAACGAAACTACCAACATATATCGAAATTATCGAAAAGTGTAAGGCCGAAACCGACGCGACACCAGTCAGTGCGACGGGAAAAAGAAGTGCGCGTGCGCAGCACGCGCCACCAGACTCGTATCGGTAAAAAATCGGATGATTCCTGTTGGCTGGGAACTGTCGGAACAGCCCAAGTCTTGTGAAAAATTGGGATGCCCTATTTCATCAGCCTGAAAGTGGCTGTAGAACATGTTTCAGAATGATGTCCTACGTCTAAGGTTTTCCGATGGTATTGAAAAATGTCAGCTAGACTGTAACCATGACGCACAAGAGCTGAATTAACCATTCAAAACGAATGAAAAATTCTTCACCATTCTCAACTCACCATTTCGCCATGATAACACTTTCCTCCACAGTCCCGAGCTTGGGTCTCTCCATACTCTCCGAGAAGCTGATGTTCTCCAGTCTCAAATCATCGTTCAAATTCACGGAATTAGGAACTTCCGGACATACTTCAAAGGGAAAAATCTCCCTGCCTGTGTGGATATTTAGCACTAACTGGGCTTTTTCATCGACCTGATACTTGGTGCGTTTTCCCAGGGCTCCTTGAAGCTCCACTTTCAACATTGCACTGTCCTCCGCCTTCTTCAGGTGTTTCTCGATATTGGGAATATGTCTATAGTACATCCATACCTGGGCGGCCTCCACATGGAACAATGTTTCTAGTGCCTCGTACCCCACAACTTTCCAAATCTCTAATTCCTCGATTTTCTCGATGAGTCTCTCGCTTGCCTAAGGTTTCAATGATAAGACAAAAATTAGTATAATAAAATGGGAGATGAATGAATGAAGATAAGGTGAAGTTTTACAGGTTTTAATAACGTTGTATTTGGCATGACTTTATTCCTAAAAAAACTCGTTTGTAATATCGGAGAATACAACTAGTACGAAAAAACGTTCATTTGGAAGGACACATGTAATACATTTGAATTACAGTCTAGGCATGGGGGGGGGGGGGGGGGAATAAGTGACGTATGTAGAAACATAAAGAATATATGGGTGATTTCATCAAGTACCATCAAGTGCTCCAGCATATAGTTTCCGGATTCAATTAGTTGATATTACATGTTTTTGCTACGACCAAGGTTTTTTTTCATCTTCAACTGTCCATCTGTTTAATGAGCTAAGATAAATAGAAACTAGGGGGATAAAAATCTGTGTGCCCCCGTTGGTAACACGAACATAACTTCCCGATTTGTAATTTCTGTTGGACATTCCTACATTTTCCGACAGGTCAATTAAATGTTTAAAGACTGGTTTCAGAAAAAAATACTAGTGTGACCCGCGAGGTTCATGACGAAAATTTGCAGATTTGAGAATTCCCCCCGGATAGGGAGAAGACCCGGGTTCGAATCCCGGTCGATCAATTTGTGCATATTGAATTTTCTTCATTAATATTTTCTTAATTTAAATTTCCCGTATGGAGGAAAAATTGAGAACGAAACATTACGCACATGTAATGCTCTCTCAGTTTCCTCATTCAAAGGTATACTCTTCAAGTATATCTATATACACCTCAGGTAACTGAGGTACAAGACCGGAAAAGCCAATACCTTCTAATCATAACAACACCGGTCAAACACAAATACCTATTGGGGAGGCAGACTGAAATTTTTTAAAATTGAATTTGTGGCCCTAGGTGGGTGGATACAATTCAACTGGAGCCCCAGGAAGACATTTCCGTGAATTTTGGGTCGAAAAACTCAAATTATTCAATTATTTTTTTCGATTTTGGCCAAAGTTAACATTGGGACCTTATGTGGAGGCAGACGTAAATTTTTGAAAATTGAATTTTTGGTCCCGAGTTGATGGATACTGTTCGATTGGGCCCCAGGAACACAAGCAAAATTTCCCGATTGGTAATTTCTGTTTGACGTTCCTAGATTCTCCGACACGTCAACACACCCAGACCTTTGGCAAGAATTTGATGGTAAGCATTTCGGTATACTTAAGAGCCCAGTTACGCATTAATAACAAAAAAATCGATTTAGGGGACATTACAATAACTTCCCGAGATATCAAGAAGTTAAAAATACAGATAACCAAAATTAAATTAGTTTTACTGTTTTTTTTTCTTTTCCATTGAAAATTTGTTTTTTCTTCTCTTCTTTTTAAAGGGGAAAAATTTTATCCATGACCTTGGAGAGAGACGATCGATTTTTAAAAAATTCCTTTTCAATTAAACATTCCTACACTTGCCTCGAGCAATACAGGCGCCTCCTCCTCCATAATGAATTGATGCACCAGATTGGCCCTCAGGAGCCACCAGAAAGCAGTGGTGCAAGTACTTTGCAATGTTTTATTCGTGAAAATGAGCTTAGCGAAGTACAATAGCTCGAGGTGTTGAGCGTTGTCATTACACTGATCTCCGAGTGCTAATCCTCGGGCTGCCTCTTCCTGTACATGGACCAGCCAGTCAATGTCCTCCCTGACCCCTGGCCCAGTCCAATTCTCCTGGATGAACGAGTACAACGATGCAATTCCAATGCACAACCACTCAATGCACTTGTTGTAATCATCGTTGATTGATTTTTCGATTGAGCACTCGAGATTTTCGTTGCTCCCTACTGTCCTGAGGTCCAATTTCAATGATAGATTATCGAGAACTGTCTTGTAGTAGAGGGTATTTCTGCTATCTTGAGCACCTTGAAAAATATAAATAAGGAATTAAACCACTTGGCATATTTGTTATTTTATGGTGAAATTATAGTTTTTCCTCCAAAAAATCGGTATTGTATCGTTTCTCGGATTCATTTTTGCGGACTATGTCCAGGGCGTTATTGGGAAATTCAAACTGATAAAGTGTGTAGGTGTGTGGGTGGGTGAGGTGAGGGGTGTGGGTCGGTGGATGGGCGTGTGGAGGGAAGGGTACGTTGGTGGGCGGGGGGGGGGCACGTCGGTGGGTGGTTGGGGGGGGGGGGAGGGGGGTCACGTTGTCGGATGGGTGGTTGGGAGGGAGGGGGTCTGCTCTATGAGCAGCCTCTCGCTCGTCAGACAGTCGGGAAAAAATTTTGCTCAGTTGAAGATTTCAACTTAGGAGCTCATGATATTTTTCATCCACACTTCAATAATCGTCAAAATGTTGTGAAACTATATTCTGATTGTCGTAGAAAATGCAGATGTGAAAATATTAATGAGAAATTTTGGAAATCAAAACTAAGCAGAGCGGAATAGTTGTAGAAGTGGTATATGTAGCAAATTGTGAATTTGAGGAGGTTGATTGTACATTGATTTTCCCAAATTCCACCCATGTAATTTAGCTACAACATTCAACAACTGAAACTATCAAAATCTGTACTGGGGTCAGTGCCAAACAGTTTGTGGTAATCAAGGTATTTTAATTGAACCGAATAGATGAAGGTCATGCGATATTGAAAAGCAGTGTACAACGCTAATTAATTGCCAATTCGTAATGTTTCCATTGTAATTAAATCTGCCTCCGGCTCTTGACAACTAGATGGCCCTTAGTTAGAACATCGATGACAAATATTATCACATGGGAGCAAAACCATAGTGAAAATAACAGAATGAAAAATTAGCACATCACAGTAGAACGCATTGATTTAACACAGCAGGTGAAGACATTCCCATAAAATGAAAAATGTTAGTCACGTAAAGCTACAGCTGTTGTGTTTCATGTTTCATTTTTCAAATTAGGTCTTCTAACTTGAATAATTGAGGCGTAACCACGGGTAAAATCTGCGGATGGTGCTTCTCCCATAGTAGAGGAAAAGACATTACCAAGGGTTATGGTCAATCTTGGATATAGCTTGTTTCAAGCTTGGTTTGAACGACTCTTGCATACCAGACCTGGTTATAGGCTGGACCAAGGTTTGGTAAACAAGGCTGAGAATAGAATGTAAGCACAGTCTAAGCTACCAATCCTTGAAGCCTGGCATTTCCTACCTGGCCAATTACCCGCGGGAATCTTGGAAGAGTATTGGAAAAAAGTGAAGCAAGAGAAATACAAATCGGATTATTTTTCTATGTCTCCCATTCGGCATAAATACAGTCGATCCACTATAATCAACAATGTACCAGTTTTCTCATTTCACAAAATATCAATAAATATTTTCGAAAATATACACAGAGATATATTGGTTTGAGTACGCCTATTAGCATTTCCGCTCCCGATAAACAAATAATTGAATGCCATAGTTCCATTCTCCATATGCCTCATGATATTCATAGGATCGCCCATATACGGTAAATTCAACAAGCTCTATTTTAGTGGGAATGAACAGAGAATTTTTTTTCCAATAAACTCGTTTTTTGACGACTGATCGTTAAAAACCAGGAAAGGCCTTTCAGCATCCGGTTAATGAAAGGGTGTTATCTGCTTTTTTTTCTATTTCAATTTTGTTTTCAAATAAATCTTTAGAGGCAAATTCGGCAAAACCGATTCCATCATTTCGAAGCGCGATAACTACTGAAGATACAATTCATGTTGTGCCCAAAAGTTTTGTTCGAATGTTAAATTATCCTCGGAGTTAATTAAAATAATGAACGCAAATGGAACTCAATTAATGGGGGAAATTTTGAGAGAGAGAGAGAAAACGTTGTGCAATTGTGAGAAATAATTAATTCCAATGAAATGGAATTATGTCCTCGTTGATGAACAAAATGTGATCACAAATGATTATGATGGGGGGAAAAATGGGCGAAATTACTTTTTGAAACATTTTTTCGGTGTACGATATTTACTGAAAGCACCTGGCAGGTGATTTGTTTCATGTAAATTTTCAAGTTGTTGAAAATTAATTGAAATAATTGACAATACTTATCGAAAGTCGATGAGTTAATGGGAAAAATTCAAGCGCAATTACAGAAAATAATTGAGGGGGGAATTCATGACTTTTGAGGCCTCTTTTACACAGAGAATGCATGTTTCATATTGTCATTAATTTCGTCCACATCTCCTCGTTTCCTCAAAAAAACTGGTGGTTCGCGAGGGTCGGTTGCCAACGCAATCTGCGCAGCCCCCATCCACATTCGCATCATAAATTATGAACGTTAAAACAACAAGTTATTAATCATACAATGTGCATTTTAACGCAATGAACAAAATTGCCTTCAACGTTTTTTCCCTATTTCTATCCATTCCCGAGATATTTTGTTATAACCGAAAAATCAGCAGAGGCATCTTAACGGGAATCCTTTCTCATCCAAAATTTAAGAAAATTATTTAAGACGTTTCAATTTTGGAATGACTGAACTTGATTGTGGAATTGGTGAATGTGAGAGGGTTTACGAAAAGTTTTGAATACGTATCCACTCGCTCACCCACCCAGCCACCCCTTCGCCCACCCACCCACCCCTTCGCCCACCCACCCCTTCGGCCACCCACCCACCCACCCTTTCACCCACCCCTTCGCCCACCCACCCCTTCACCCACCCACCCACCCTTTCACCCACCCACCCACCCTTTCACCCACCCACCCACCCCGTCGCCCACCAACCCACCCCTTCGGCCACCCACCCACCCATTCACCCACACACCCACATATTCACCCACACACATAAGCACGGATGCACACATTGTTCAGCGTGTACTAAAGAATTCGAGAATGGCTTGAAACGTGTAGGAACAATGGAAAAATAAATTGTTTGTAAATCGTCCGTCAACATTTTTTTTTTGCAACGCCTGAGAGGTAGAAAGAAAAAAAATGTCATGCACCTCGTTATATGTGAATCGAGATCTGAATGAAATATTCCATTCAAACGCCAAAGATTCTCGCCAATTGATATCTCTTTAAATCTCATCTACCGAATTTCACACCCAATGTCATCATCTCAGAGAACTTTGAAAGCTAGAGACCAGCTTAAGCTTTGTGATAGTAGCAATGAATCCTCATTCAACGAAGTTTCCATTCATGATAATGAAATGTATCTCTCAGCATGGGGGGATTTAATCCAATTTATAGTCCAATGTGTTATGTTTATAGTGGTATGCTTGGCTGCCCACATGGGAAAAAATACATATGAGGAAATGTATGTAACAAAATGCATAATTTTTGGACACAATTTTTCTGGTCAAGTAGGGTATAAAGAACAAAAAAAAATATATCAACATATGAGCAGACATATATAGAGAAGTATCTAAATTTGGCTCACGCCGAATTTGGGGTACCACCATATATGACAAAGTGTTGAAAATTGACAAATACTTGTCGTATTTGTAGAAAAAAATTGTGTAAAAAAACTGGTTGCATTTGTACAAAAAAAAATGAATGAAGAAATAAAAAATAAAAAAATAGGGCGGTAAAATGCAACTTCCATAAGATACGACTCTAAACGTAGCCCTTTCCACGATATTTGAGCCGCACATGAAGCACGCCAAGAACCATCAAAATTTTCTGAAATTCACCCTCTATCTGCGAAGTAAATGAAAATACCCATCGGAAGTTGATCAATGAATAATCACCCACTCTGCCATAAATATAGACACTCCCCGGCTAAGCCCCACCCGGAAATTTGATGAATATCTAAAAATCACCTCGTCAAAGTCCTCCCCAAAAGACAATAAATCCCCAACTTTTCACCCCCCCCCCCCCCCTCTATTTTCCTGCCGCAAAAAATTACATAGATGTAAGGAAAAAATTCCAAATCGTGAAATGATCTTATAGCCAAAAAAGTTGATAGTGTTTCTGTTCAAGTTTCGACCAATGAAATTGTCAAATGGTGGGCGTGATAATATTTTCATAATAACGTGGTTAAGTTTCTTTATAAATCTTTAACGCAGTGCATGAAATCGAAAACAAAATGAAAAAAAAACGCCGCACTTAATTGAACGACGGTTTCTCTGGAAACATGTTCCAAAGTATTGTAACTACAACAATAATACATTTAACCTGTAACCTTCCATGGATTGACACTCGGATGTTAAATGTGCTTGAAATTCTCAATACATCAATAACTACTCTACAAATTTCCGCTAAACTTGTTTTGCACTCCGCTTTAGCGAGACATTCACGCAAAATAGTTGAAGGTGTTTGAAAAAGTTCATACACATGACGCGCATGCGCGTCAAGAGTATCAGATAATGAAACGTCGAGAAAAATAATAATTATATTTTCTTTATTAGCCCATTCAATTTTCCCGATAATTACACTGACGAAAATTGGCCGCTAGGCTGTGCCAGCCTTTTAAATTGACATCGCACTATATACACCAATCATTTGACATTACTCAATTATTTACTTCTATTCAACATTATCTCTCATTCATTGTAAATAGCGTAAAACGATGCATTAATAATTCACCATCACTTATATTATATACCCAATACAAAAGAAAATGACCATATTATGACATTGTTATTATTTCACCAAACCCCCTATATTCCATCAAAACACTCAGAGAAAATCCTTACATTCTGCGAGAATGAATTTGCTTAAATGTGACACCTCCAGCATCCTCCGCACCTCCTCCTCAGTCATCATCTCACAAAACACCATAAACACTTTGCCTAATTTTTAATAACAATATAACCTCCCCGAGAAACGCACGTGGAGCGTACTGCACTAAAAAAAAAAGCCCGGGAAAAATAAATGCACGAGAGGACACACCGCACTACGCCTTAACAATTGTCAAAAAAAAATCTGTTTTACCACAAAACTCCCGCCAATTTTCAACAGATGGCGCCACTATAAGTCCGCCATTTTCCCCCGAAAAATCCAATCTATAAATTCCGTTTTTTCCACGGCAGTTGACAACGGGCAGTTCCCCAGGCCGGTTTATGCCATCGTCAAGGTGTACTGTTTTTTTTTTAGTCTTTTCTCTTTTTCCCTCCCCCCCTCTCTCTAAAAACTGCCCCTTAATTATAATCCATAATTATCCTAGCAGCCGGCGTGTGCTCCCAACTGCAACTCAACAACAACAAGCAAAAAATTAATCAATAAAACGAGGGAAATTTACAAAGCGTTCCGTGCAAATTTCGACTTGAAATTTTGTGATAAAAGAAGTGTAGTTTTTTTTTTTAGCTAACAGGCGTCCTACAGTGTTTTTTTTTAATTGTTGGCTAGTCATTTTTTATATTAAGTAACATTGCGGGCGAATGGGCGCCTTTGACTGGATAAATTGCAGGGGCATTTTATGGATAATGTAAGTTGGTATTGTTGATAAAAAAAAAAAAGAAAAGGGAAATAAGAGAAGCGACTGCCTCCATTCCGGAAGCGGCGACAAATCGTCTCCGTTATTGCCGGAGAAATGGTTTCTTGCACATGGTGACATCTCTGGTGAGTTTTCGATCGATCAACAATTAATTTGTTTGTTTATTAGTTTGTAGGGAATGATTCGCTTTGCGCTTGGCCTTTTTCTTTACTCAAGTTTGAATGATTTATCGGGCTTTTATTGGAGCCCCCTCCCCCCACCCCCCCGTTTTTTTTCTTCGCTACTCCCTTCGCGACCTTGAATTCAACGGTCAATGGCCCGCGATTGGAATGTAATTTACATTAAATTCGACGCTCAACAATTGATGCAATGACAGATAATTGTTGAGCGATTGTAATTATCCATTATCTAAATAATCGGGGGTACCAATGGAGTTGATTAAAGGAGGGGAATGTCATCGGTTTTGGAGCAAGTTTCAGTGGAAATCTCATTACATTCGTCAAAGTTTTATTTAAATATTACGTTTATTTGACACTATCATTGCTACTTATTCCGTTTCATACATTTGACAAGTTTGCAGGATGAATGAAATTCAAGTCAGTGCAATCATTTCCATCTCTAAATTTTGTTTTTTTTTCTAGGAAATTTTGTTTCCAATTCGGCGAATAAATAAATCCATGGAGTAACAAGTTGGAGTAATGAAATATTGCTTTAGTTGGAAGGCTTCTACGTGGCAATGAAATAGTATTTGCAATTGAATGTTCGGTTATATGAGGCTTCTAAATCAATATCCAAAACTTTTCTTTATTAGCATCTAAGAGTTATTTGATATTGTTATATGAACGAGTGTCTATATTTCATTGTTTGGTGAATATAGAAAAATCAATGTAAAATGAGTGGAAATGAAATGTGCCGTTGACATGTCAAATTGACAATTTTTCTCACCAATATTGTCAAGTTGGGTTATAAAATCCTCCGAGATCGCTTGTAACGTCATACGTTACCTAGACCATTGGCGTGTTCTTATCTGTCAGAAACATCTGGAGAATATGCTCCGAAAATCCAGAACAAAATGGTAAAAAATGTACCGATATTCTTTGGCAGACATTTCCGTAAGTTTTGTATTCAGTGAGACGTTCATTATCCATATGTATCTTTCGAGTTGTTCGTACATAGAAAATGTAACCTCTACATGCTATCCGCCACTTTGAATTTCGCGGCCCCTTGGCACGATTGCGCGCGCACCTCAACCGCAGCGCCCTTCGGCCGTCACTGATTGTGCCGGTCTGCCAGCGCTCTTTAGGCGCGCATTAAAGGAATCTCGCATTTTATTTTCGGATCATATATTGAAATGTGCAGGAATTTTTTTCATACCTATTTCAATTTCGTGAAATTAACGTGTCGGCTCAGTCAACAAAAAACTGGCACTCGAACCTCTTGTAACCTATAACCCATTTTGCCCCATGGGGTTATAGACGAGGTACAAAATATTTTTGTCATGCCCCATTCTTCCTTCCCCATTTCTAACTGATATGAAAAGCTTGGAGTATTTTTTTATATAATTCTCTAGAACTTTCGAAGTACACCATGGTCACCCCTTAACCGCAACAGATGGTGAACATACAGTATTTTCCCCTAATTCTGTCTTTTCACGTCCTCACATGTTCTAAAGGAAATACTATTAACTTAATTTTTTTCCTGAAGTTTGAATCGCTTCCTGAACTCGCCAATGGTCGCTCCATTCTCTCAAGGTTCTTTAGACGCGCATGGCGCGTTTTGTTTTTGCTTACAATAATAGCAATAATTATCCAATTCGCAAACAGTTTGTGCCATTCAAAAGATGAGACCTGAGAGTACTAGGTTAAACTACTCGACAATTTTTGGACATAGATTTTCCGATAAACGCGACAGTTCAAGATAAACGCAAAAAACATTCTACCCCAAAAGTTTATTAGTCAATAAAAACACTGAAAATATTTTTTGAGAAATATTAAAAAATTGGACGAACGAACTTGACATTTGAGCGTGCTAAATGTCTTCCAATATTTGATCTAGTTTTAATAATTTTCGAGAAAATTACTAATGAACAGACCGCCGTCAGGGTTGGTATGACATAGAGACCGCGGCCGCTGGGACCGGAAATCCCCTCGGTATACGTGTATGAACCCCGTGCGTGAAGGGTTAATTAATGGTTTAAAGAATAACGATGTTCCATTTTTGATCGTGGAACATTTGGGCCATAGGTTGGTAAATTTCGTAATGAATTTAATTTATTGAACTTCATGAAGACACTACAGATGAAGAAATTTCCTCGAGCCAGACTGTATGCAAGTAGCTATTCAGTAATCGATGGAGAATATAAATGAAAAATCCTTTGAGCAATGTTTTTATAAATGCTCATGGTAAGAAATCATGGGGCATTAGGAAAAGTAATTCACTACTTGGCAGAGGGGATTAAAGGAAGGAAGTGTTACTCTCTTACCAGAACAATTTATTATCTCAAAGGAAACTTGGAATACGTTATTGTTACTATTCTCATGCTGTACGTGGTGTAAATGTAAACGTTGAAAATATCCTTCATTGAAGACGAGAAAAATTCGTTATCTTCCTTGTAATACTGAGAACAATACATTTCAACCTTGGCAAATTATTTTATATTTCTAGTTGTCGCAGATGATATTGAGATCCAAAAATCAGCGTAAAATCTCAATTCAATACAGAGTCCAATTTACCTAAATTTCCTAAAACAAATTAACATTTTAAGATGCATAATTTGCTCTAGCATTTTAAGATGCAATCATTGTAAAATATAATAGGGAATTTGTTTTATTTTTATTCCGATTTGACACACCCAATGAAGCTAAAAGAATTATCGAGCTACCTAAAATTGTCCTTTGAAACGGTTTTATCACGTGTTTCATGGGGCTTGGAACAATTTTTTGATACGCGAAATTGGTGGCACTAATGGTTTAGCAAAGGGTCATTTCATCGGATTTAATGATTTTTTTTTATCGGTTTATTTGATTTGATCACCTGGGCACCTTCCCTGGCCTCATGTCACCTGAAATTGAGCGGGAATTAAATATAAAAGGATAATGGAGCTGTAAATTTAAGGAACTCGGATGAGGGAATTTGAAGAGCGGAATGAAAATTTCTTACCTTTATAGTTTTGGAAAAAAAGAATTTTTCTAACCAACAGAGAGTACTGGACACCCATCCATGTAGCTGGTCGACAGTCGCTATTTAGACCATCGTGCTAAACACAGGGTAAACTCCCAGAAAGCCCTATCAGAAAGCTCCCCGGGAGAGAGAGAGAGAGATGCTACTTGAAACACCCGGAAAATTGCAATTTGCAAAAGCATCGAATCAATTTACATTTATTGCCAAAAAGCAGTGCACATTGCATCAGTCTCTTGTTATCAGGCAAACTTTTCGGTAAATAAAGTGAGCAGTAAGACAAGATTTCAATAAATGATTCAACGATAGCAATCATCACGCAACGCGATAAATAAATCCCTGATAAACCACGTAGAGTGATAATAATCTCTAGGTCGGAAATAATGATAACAATTTATTCTAACAATTAAATTAATTACATGGAGTGGGACCACTAGAGGTGAATCAACACAGCCTTGTTAGGGAGATCTCCAAACCCGGGAATTGCGGAAGCTTTCGGGATGAGTACATTATGGAATTGTAGGAATTCGAGCGAATTGTTCAATTAAATTTAGACAATTTTTTTTATAAAATTTGTGTTTCTTTGCGTCCATATACTCGAATTTTCTCAACCTTGGAAATTTTTAATATTTTCAAAATTTGCAAAATTAAAAAAAAAATCATTTTCGGCAATTTTTGAATGCTTAGAATTTTTTTTGAAAATTTTCAAGAAAATTAGAAACAAATTTGAATGTTTCAAAATTATGAAAATTCTAAAAGCATCACAAATTTCAAGTAGTTCATAAATGTTGAAAAATCGTTCGTTATAAATCGATCGAAGTCCACAATTAATTAGCGCAAATGAATTACTGAATCGTATTCTTTACGCAATTTAAGTGCGTTATTCCTAATACCAGTAATGCATTTCAGATGCCGAATAGAGCAGCACATGAGGAAGAATTTCCAATTCATTTGGCATTCAGATCGAGCTGTATGTGCCTCACGTGAAACTATTTCCGTTTTGAATTGCTAAATTTCCATAGCCTTTGCCGCTAGTGAAATTGCTATCGCGCTATTTTTAACATGATATTTTTTTTTTTAACTCGGCTTATCGCCAGGATTCAATTAATTCCGCTAATTCAAATTGTTGCATGGTGGGATTTTAATTAGTTGGCAGATGGGAATTCCTAGTTACTGATATCCAAGGTCGTGAGGGAGAGAAATTTTATCAAATTGGAACGGTAATTTAATTGATTGGGATGACAATAATTGGGAAATTATAGTAATTACGGTAATGTGATTGTTATTAAAATTAATTGAGGTAATGCCATTGTTGTTATTGATTATTAGGAACAAATTCGGGGAGATGAGACCAAATGAAATTACCAATTTTGTGGTGTAACGAGATTATGAAAAATAAATCATTTTTTATTCAGTGATTATTTTCAGTTCTTTCGTGTAAATATATAATGAACAATAAGAATTTTTTTTTTATATCAAGATGTGCAATTTTTCTATTTGTTCCTCGCGTCAATTTTGGGAAGTCTTCAGATTCTAGGGATTATCCCAGCATCTAAGAAGCATACCGAATTTCCTGAAAGACTTACGTACGCGAAAAATGAGCCACACATAAAAAGTCTTTATATAAAATTTGGTTGTTTCATAAATTCCGGAGATACTCATCAAAATCTGATGCAGAAGTTGGCTCATCTAGTTTCATGGCTGAATTATCTTAAAAAATGAGTCGACTATAGGTGGAAAAAAATCACAATGCATTCCGAGGTTGTCGCAATTTTCGGAGGAATTGGGACCTCCAAGGGAGAGGAAGGGAAGAGAATGAGAGAACCTTTTGGCTCATTACGCTTGTTCTTAATGACCATGTGCATTTATGGCTGGAAACTTAGTTTGAATTTAAAATTGTGGAATGAAACGGAAGCTGCGAAGATCTTTCATAATCTCCTGTCTACCTAAAGTTGGAAATGGAAAAATTTTTCAGGTGGTTCACTCCTTCTTCTTATAGCCAAAAACGGTCACAAATTCGGTAAGATGTCGGCGGCGGAAGGCCCTCGGGCAATAGCCTTTTGTAAGACTTTTCTTGCAATAAATATGGTTAAAAAGTTAAAAATTGAATCTTAGATTGAGCCTAGTGGAAATTATTTTTTTGGACTGATCCTTGGGAAAAAAAGCGTTCTTTGGTTCTCCTTTTTTGACCATCGCTTTGCCTACAATCATCAAACCCTCAATTCATTACGGGATTTTTGCAATTTTCTGGAAATTGGAAACTGAAAGGGATGGGAGCTGGGGAGAACGAGAGATGAATACCTCTTGGGCTGAGAGTGCCTCAAGTTCAGCCGCACAGACCAGGATTCAAGTATTGATTGCAGGGAGGAGAGAGAGGGAGAGAGAGAGAGAGAGAGAGAGAGAGAGAGAGAGAGAGAGAGAGAGAGAGAGAGAGTGCTATGCCCCGGGGCAGAACTGCGAGGGTGAGGAGGAGGGCGAAAATGGCGAAGCCCCAGACTACTCTACCCGCGTCACGTGTGCGTGCATCCATACACCATAGACATTTGTTTTTTCTCCACAATTTTTTTTTATCTCCCTCTTTCCTCCATCGGTGTATTCGCCACCTTCTTCATCACGTGATGATTTTTTCTCTCCGCCACTTTTTTTTATTTTCACGAGAAATGACCTCAAACGGCTACACTGGTATTTACTAGGAGTAATAATAGACTGGAATACTCACGATCAATAAGTAACGCAATGAGCACGTGCATTGGGTAATTTTGCAATTTTTGTTTTTATTTCAGGAGAATTTTCCAGTCGGCAAACACTTGGGAATAATTTCAATAATTTCAGTAATTTGTCTTTTAGTGTTGAGCCATTTTCTTTTTATCCTTCGATATTGCGAGCATTTGCTAGCGAAAGATAAACCTGTCAATTTGGGAAGTTATTTCCACATATTTAGAAACTGATAGACCTGAATTGTTGTTTCCAACTGGGAAATTTATCTTTTCCACAGTAGTTCAGTGGGCAAGTGGTTAAACATTGTAAATCACACCAACTTTGGCGGTTTTTGGGGAAAATTGAGTTATCTGGGGTAGAGGGGGGGAGGGGGGGGGGGGTGTAATTTAGATGAGGATGTTTTTTTGGGGGTCCTGAAATTCAACACAAAAAAGATAGTTGTGAAAATTTTACTATCTCCCGCAGATAGCGTGATATTATGCAAAAACTTTGTTGCTTGACTTTGTTTTAGTTGAGAATGGTTATTTTAATTTTTGGTAATGGAATGAGTGCATATGATTTTTTTTAATTTTGCGAATTAGTCGTAGTAAACTTGGCTGCTTCATTAGTTGACTGATAACAGTATGATTTCATTTTCCATTCAAGGGTAATTATTATGAGCTTTGAATAAGTGTTGTATAAAATTTTTACAACTTGGAAAAACTTTCAATTTTTTTTCCAAAAAAAAAAATACATTATTTTGAGAATCTTAAATTTTAAAATTTTCAAAAGTACATAAGTACTATTTTCAAAATATTCTGAAAAAAAAATTCCGCAATTTTTGTGTAATGTGTGGAACAAAATAAAGAGTCAGAGAAATGAAAAAAATCAAGAATGCATAAAAGCTCATAGTATCACTGCCATACTAAAAAGCCCATCAAGCAAACCCAAAACTGTTTCCTTTTCTGTCTAACCTTGAGCAGCCAAGGAGGTTCCCGGTATGGTCGATATTCTGCGCTCACTCACCATCACCACCATAATCCGTAAATTGATAAATTCGGTAATACGCGTTCACATCACACTAAAAAATTTAACAAAAACGTTAAATCAGCAGAAAGCGAAGACACCTAAAGGGAGGATGTCAACGGTGGAGGATAAGAAGCGTGTGGCTGGCACTAAAGTGTCAGCTATAGCTAATATATTCCAATCGAAGCCACAGCATGACACTGGACATCACCATCGTCCAACAACTATACATCCAGATGGCTTTAAAGAGCCTCCAGTGCCACTGAAGGACTCGCCAACCCAAGTGACTGTGGTCAGGACTGAGAGCCATGTGGCTAGGTTTAATAATGCACGAGCACTCTTTGAGAAGCTCGGAGAGGAGAATAAATCTAATAGACCGTGAGTACAAAAGATAATATCTAGCCGTTTTATGAAATATTTCTCGGGTATAATTTTCAAGAAATAATGGGTGTGAAACATGAATAAAGGAGGAATTAAAGGAGAAAATTATTAAGGATGTTGGCTCACTATGAGGAATAAAAAGAGATATAAAATTCTAAGAAGTCCCGCGGTGGTGGAGTACCTCTGAATAGACGCAATGAAAAATGTAATAGCATGTACTGTGTTGCAATTCACAGTAGTAACAATTATTGTGGATACTACCATGTAAGGTGGTTGACATAGCAGGATTTATCATGTCAAATTAGCGGTATTTACTGTATGGACATCGTAAAATTTACTATGTCAACATAGTGAGATCTATTATGTCAACAGAGTAGGAGCTACTAAGCCAATAGAGTATGCTTCGCTATGTCAACATGACGAGAGCTACTATGTTAAGATGGTCAAATTTACTATGCTTAGTGAGGTTTACTATCTGAATACAGTAAAATTGACTATAGCAGCATTATAAAGTTTACTGTGCCAAATTGTAAAATTTACTGTGCCAAATTATAAAATTTACTGTGCCAAATAGGAAAATTTACAACATAGTAAGATTTACTAACATAGCTATTTTTATTATGCGGTTTATTAATTTTTACGATGCCATCATAGTGATGTCTATTGTGTTAGCCCAGTGATAATGACATATTCCTTTTCCATTTTTTGCTTTTCCTTAAGTTACACTGATAACGTGATTTTTTTCAATTACGAGAAACGTGAAATTTTTATCGGCTTTTACGCATTCCTTGTAACGCAGTCCTATTGCATTTGAATAATTCACATAGTAAATTTATATTTAAATAGTCATTTAATAATTTATAAACCAATACATGGCACAGCGGTACTTGATAAATTTTGCGATTATTTGAATAAATATTTCAAATAGTTCTTCACTAATTCCAGTTTTCCAAACGTATCTCTCTAATAGGTACTCACTATACTCTATTAATTGTGATATTTCCATGGAAAATGTGAATAATTATTGAATTCCCATTTTGAAGAGCCATTGATGGCTATTAAAAACGTGGAATTTAATGAAAGGACTCAATAAACCGTTGAGTTCTTTTTTTAATCATACTTCACAATAATCGTCTGAATGACTTCCTGTGCGGTGGTGAATATTTTACATTCCCATTGCACCTTCTTGAGTTATGACCTTGAACATAACATATATAACTTTATTAGAGAAGTGGGACTGAATAAAAAAGGGTAATGAAGGTCTAATATGTTTACACATGTTCACCACGGTTTTATTGGTTTCAAAATTATCCGAACTTCAGAAAGTTCACTGTTAAAGAGATATCATTTGATTGATTGATTGATCTATTCATTTACTCATGTACGAGTCTTTTCCATCTATGTATTCATTGATTAATCCATTTAGGTATTCATTCGTCAATGTCAATTACAATCAGCTCATTCAGACCACAAAATCATACACGTGACATCACTCACCACACTTCGTGACCCTTACGGTTCTCATGAACTTTTATTTCAGCCATCATTAGCCTTTAATATCCTCTTCTCATCCATCCGTGTCCCCAGCAAAATTCTCAAAATTACGAAAAAAGACTGTTAGAAAAAATTCAATTTCTACTTCCTTACCTCGCCTGAAATTCTAGAAGTCCAACAAAATTGTAAAGAAAACAAAATTTCCAACTTTATATTTTATATTTTGCTCGCCACAACTCTTGTTGAACTTCCCACTATTTTCCATCCCATAATGAATGCCTGCGAACAAAGCTGACCGAGTAACTGCGACCCCATCAGGGCTTCCTAATCTAAGATTTCTCTTTTCTTTCTGAAATTTCCCCAAAATTCAGAGTATCTCGTGAGCAAGTACATTTCTGACTTACCCGAATTCGATAGCTTGAGCAATGAAAGCTGGAGCATCTCATTCGCTTACTCTGGTACAAGTACTAGACATTTTCTCAAAATCCTCTATTTCCCTCATTATTATAGTCTCTCTCAATGTATCTTTTGTTTTATTATGCAAAGTTAAAATGTATGAAATTTCGTTCTGCCCCCTAGACTGGCCAAGCCCACGAATTTCCACGGTCTTCGTTCTCGCTCAAGTTCCGCAAATTCTGGGTCAGGATGTACATCTCCAGCTCACTCACCTCGTCCATGCTCACCCTCGCCCCCAGGCAGCTGTCGAGACCACCTGAGCAACTGGAGTGCCAGTGTTCCAGCTTTAAACGCTGAACGCCACTTTGAAAATGGTCACCACGCCCAAGAGTGTAGTGAGCGTAGGCCGCGAGTGCCCTCGAAATTTGAGAAAAACTATGGCAAAGAAAATCGTCGTGAGGAGAAGCCGGAAAAGCCAGAAAGACGTTTGAATTCAAAGGAGCTCATTGAAAAGCAAAAGAACTGGACAAGTCATTTTTCGAAAACACGACCGAGTCGTTATAACTCAGATCCCAATAAATCTCTAGTACAAACGTCAATACAAAATCAAAATTCAAAGAGACTGATTGATGATTTGGACTCCACTGAATCAGATTACCAGGAGATTGATTTTAAAAAGTCAGAGCCATGTCCTGCTACGAGGTCCGCTTCTTTTTGTACATCAAGACCATCACCAGCTATGTCACCACCACCACCATTACCACCTACACGAAATTCCTCGGCTGTCAGGAAAGAGAGACCAGTCAGCTTTTCAGCCGTTTCTTCTACAGGTGCAGTATATTATACTTGATGGTGGTATGACATAATAGTAGAGAGAAATAGGATTCAATTATGAACTAACGCTTGGTTAGAGCAACAAACTTTAGGTTAGTTTCATCTAAGAAATTTTCTCAATACCAAGATTTAGGTATTTAGTCGAGACCTGCATACTGCCCTCTTGTTTCGCCCAAAAGCAACATCGTTTAAATCGAATACATGCAGGTTTGAACATGTTTGAATCCAACAATATTCACCTCAGGGTAAACCGCGAATACTCTCTGGCAATGATGTTGTTAGATGAAATTCGCGTAACGATTTATACAATACAAACGTTAATTGGTAACTTGATATTTTTGCTCTTCATGCAAGGAAGGATGGTTTACGGTCAAAGTGACGGTAATAAGGGTATGTGATGTCGAGCTCGGTTAACTTACGGTGGGCATAGCGGTAGTAGAATTTGGCGTATTCAATACAATCGTGCTATGTATCCCTTCCTAATAAATTTCTAATGCGTTAATTATTAATAGATGAATTTAGTAATTGAATATTGTAGAATTGTACGGGCTTACGGTATCCAATAATTGTCTTATCCCTCACGTAGGAGCTTATTTGAAACAAAACAGTGTCCGCTAAGCATGGATGAAACCCAGTAACGTGACACAGACACTACCATCAAGTTCATATGTGATTAAAATTATAGAATTTGCATCGATAAGATGAAGGAAGTCTTTTATGTTCTGTCAATGGAGGAAAAATTGTGCAAAGAAATTTAATTCCTCATTCGAAAGTTTTAAATCAAAGAAATATTCTCATCTTATATTAGTGAAGCTATTGTTGGAGATCATTGGAGAGGGTTAAAAGAGGACATTACAGTAAGTTTCGTGGGAATATCGAAAATCTCGAAAATACCCAACGCGTCATCTTGCAAACCTGTCGATAGAAACCTAACTCAGATGGGGGAATTGTTACAAGAATTTTTTGTAGGATATGGCTACACAAAAGGTCTGTGAAAATTGGTTTCGTTGCTTATTTTCAAAGGTATCTAATGTCCTTCCCGACCCAGCGATACGAATAAAATGTGAACATTTTGAGCGCGTTGAGGAAAATATTTTCTTTATACGCACCTTTGGGATACAGATGATTTTTATGTCAACTGGAATAACATAGACCACTTACGTGAGGCATTAAAAACATTTCGTTCAAACCTTGAGAGGTTACTATGGTCTCAGTGCCGCCGTTTTCTGAATTTTTCATCAAACCGGAAACATGAAAAATCTGAAACAAAGTCTATTCCTACTTAACCTATATACAAGAAATGTATCATTAATTTTTTTTCTCGAAATTGCAACAAGAAAAATATTGAGTCGCGACGTGGGCAAATCGAGTTAGGTCGGGTTTCGTCTCACGTCACTTTTCCGCAAAAAATCTCACGTGATAGTTACAGCAGTGTCATTTATTTTTCTACAGATTCAGAATCCCCGGTTTCGCCGGAGTATGCAACTGTGACAAAGTCATTTGACAGTTCTCCGACAATTCCGGAGTATGCTGTGGTACAGAAGACAAAGCCAGTGGTGAAGATGGATGAGCCCATGCCTGAGTATGCTACAGTGCAGAAGCCATTGGGTTCCAAGAAGGCGCTGGAGGCCAAGTTGAAGGATAAATCTAGTCAGAATGCTCCACTGGCGAGTCCTAGAGATCGGAAGGACGGCGTTGGGCAGGAAGCTGAAGAGGGTAGGAAGGAGGTGGAATTCGAGGGAAATGGAGTACCAGCAAGTCCACCCAGTGCACCGCCCAAGACATCAGAGTGGAGGAATGTTTGGTTAGCGAAGAATGAGGAAATATTGAAGAACTCGGAGACGAAGGATGGCGAAAGACCGGGTAGGCCAGAGTGGGCCAAACCTGATCATGAACTGAGGCCACCCTCCAGGACCGATAGTGGCTCTTCCAGCATGAGCTCACCAAGCTCACCGTCAAAGGACAGCAGGGAGGAAAAGGCGGAGAAAGAACTTCCCGAGAAAGTTCAAGGTAGGTGAAAAATAATTGATAAGTGCAATCTCACTATAAGATGCCACAAAAATCCTAGGGAGGGGAATTGAGGCAACTCGAATAGCAAGACACGCTTGTGAGAAAAAAAATAGACTCAAAATTTTGAAGGTGGGTTTGAAATTTCCAAATTTGTACATTTTTTTTACATATGAAATGTGTTAATAATATGAAAACGCTAACGATTTTGAGGGATAGTTAATGAACCAGTGGATTAAAAAAAAGCAAATTCGAAATAGGGACGAGTAAAAATGGGAAAATCTATATGTGAAATGTGTTAATAATATGAAAACGCTAACGATTTTGAGGGATAGTTAATGAACCAGTGGATTAAAAAAAAAAAGCAAATTCGAAATAGGGACGAGTAAAAATGGGAAAATCTATAGCGAGATGCAGCTACCTTAATTAATAACTAGGCAACACCTGCCTTAACGAGCACACCAACCATCATTTTTCCTCTTCACCTGAGTATTAACATAAGAATTACCCAATCGTCACTATATTCACGTGAGAACGTCACCTTTTGCATCTCTAACGCATTTCGCATTTCACACACTTTGTATCATAAGGTACATTCAACGAATAAATTCTTCATAGCTTAAGTCACTAGTAAAGAAATCATTTCTTTCATCATATTCGCTTTTTATGAGAACCCAAGTCATAGCAATATTTTTTGCAGAAGGTTTTCAACTTTTACAGGATGAAAACATACCAGAAGCTGCTTTTTATACTTTATATTATTCCCTCAGTTTTCATGTCAAACATGAATTGTTTGTAGTTTTACCAAGGATCTTCTCTTCTATTGACATGAATCCCAACGATCAATGAATGTGAAAGCGATTGACGAACAAACGGAATGGGGGGCATCCGTTTGTGGGTCGAACCTACAACTTCCCTATAAAAAATCATAAAAGATTCCTAAACAATTATTTTATTAATGAGTAATTTTTAGAAAAAAATATTCACATAAAAGATTTCTCAATTCTACATTTTATCTACCAATTGCGCTAAAATGTTTTACTGAGATGAATGGGGAGGGAATGAGAATTGATGAAATGGATGAATGGGGAAGAAATGATACGGTACACCATTTCGAGTAAAAATCTTGAAATATGCTAATTCAATCGGAATTTTTGAGTTATCTGAATCTTAAAAAAATGTGTGAGATACGCCTACTTTATGAGGACCCGTCGACATAAATTTCTCGAACTGAATGTAGATTCATAAATGATTACGACGAGTGCAGGTGGAAAATTGAATTTTCACCAGCACTTAGTGTAACCCAGGGTTCGCGACGAGAATGTGATTGGTCTCCAAAATTCATAACAGGAATATAATGTATGAGGATTTTTTACGGTAGCTCGTCGGTTTTTAAATTCGAGAGTGAAATTGCGAATGGTTTAAGATCACCTACCTTGGAATTTAATTCACAATGATTAATTCCGTTTAATTATCGTTAATCATTAACGCATTCAAGTTATGTAGAATTTATATATATATATATATATATATATATAACTCGTTATGGTCTGTATGGCAAGAAAGGCTGTACAATTGGCAATACCAATGAAATTTGAATTTGAGCGCAAAATATCGGAATAAATTCACTAAAATGCCTCTAATTAAACTTGTTGACGATTAAATGAATTCTTCTCTTGCCTAGGGACACGTTATTACTACACAATAAATCAAAGATTAATAATAAAAGCATAATCAATGAATTGGCCAGATGAGAAATCCATTTCAGAACACTCATAAACAATTTTGTGCTAAAACTTTTTCAGCACAGCTTTTTTCCGCGTAGCCTTTGAGATATACAAAATTTGATGTCATATGGAATCAACTTAGATCCTTTGATCACCTCACCATTTCATTGATGGTAACTTTGACCCCTTCTTCACGTTGGAATGACATGATGACTCTGGGTACTACAAATTAGCTCGTAAAAATTTCGAATTTAGTGCGCGCCCTTTTACGCGCCCATTACATTTCGTGAAATTGAGTGGGTAGTTCAGTAGAGAGACTTTGGTGTTGGTGAATAAACTTGGAGGATTTAATTTCCCGTGCGCTGGGGAAGGAAAAGACAAAATGTTAGGGTCGTTTTTTCACGTTTGGTAAATGATGAGGTTTCTTGATAACGGGAGAGAGGGGGGGGGGGGTATTTAGGGGATAATGAAGACATTTTCATAGGCATTTTTCAAGCCTACAACGAAAATCTTGCCAGATTTTTGGTTAAACCCTTCGAGATAAATAACGAGTTTGTTGAACAATTTTTCGTTAATTTACGGGAGAGCCTACTATCCACATTGTGCAATTGTAAAACACTTCTTCAAGGGATTAAAAATAGTTTTCACAGTTTATAAGATTAGTAAGTCATCTAAAAAGGCGACACAAATAACAGTTCTGTCTCTGGCCTATTAAAAATGAGTCTTGCATTATTTATTCATAGATAAATAACCCTGACCTGCCCATATGGTCAATTAGGCCGCAGGGCCGTGTCAAGTTAGTTGGATACCCATAATATTGGAGAGGTCTCCTTATCTCTGCATAACCAGTCGAAATCGTATAGTATAGGCTTCAATTTGATTGAATTTTCAATACAGTTTTTCCCATTTGCCATTATCAATATGTGAAATTATTTATAAGACATGCTGGAGTGATTTGGTCCAAAATCTAATCTGGGCTTCATGAGACAATTTTGATTCCCCACCCTAAAACCGCCACTTTCGTAGTGAAGGTACAATTTTTTAATTCTGGGCCATTCCAATAACTTCGCAGAAGCAGGAAGTTAATTAATTATGCATTTGAACTGAGTCAACTCCACAGTCGTCAGAGCCCGAATCTTTCACATCCTTGTGTGACAATTTGCACTGGAAAAGCCATAGAAATTTCCGATATATTCCCTAAAATGTAAACGGGCCAAGAGGTTCCTGGGCCTCAACTTGTTGCTCACTCGTGGCGCGTGCCCCGCGGTAAATCAATAGTTTGGCGCCTGCGCCACTCACAATATCCATTAACCGTTAAATCTCCTCAGACATAGTATTTCAGCGAATTTCGAGACCTACAGATGTCGGAAAGCCCGAGAATTGTGTCAACGTGAAGATAAATATTTGAATTAACTAATTCGACAATTCTCCTATCGCAATGACTTGTAATCCCTTTCACAATTTCAATGCCACCTTCGTCCTTCCCTTATCAAAGTAAAATTAACATTTCGCCAACTCTTAAAAACAATTTTTTTTTCAATCCTATTCTCCGCTGCAACGATCCCCTCTCACGATTGTCCTACAATTTCACTTGTTTGCAAACTAAAGTCAGATATTCCAATAGAATAAATCACAAAAAATTGATTTTCACTATCACATTGCACCGCTTGTAAATCCTTAATCACACTTTCATTACTCACCACCACTTTTCTGAATTATTTCTGGCTTGAATGGATTTCGATGAATGAACCACCCACGCGAAGCGAAAACATTTAACGTTCTCATGCTGGCTAGTTGCCAAATGGAAAGAGGCGCCTAAAAAAAGTGTGTGTAAACAACTTTTCAAAAATTCACTTGGCTCTCAATCTTTTTCTTCTCCACTCAAGAAACTGTTCTTTTTTTTTTTACTCTTCAACATCCCCCCCCCCCCCCTCCCCCTGTCGTTCACGGGGCTCGGATGCCTCTTGTCGGTTTAGTATTATTTATAGAAATCAGTACGAGCGTGCGTTCGGCATCGTCTCGTGCCTCCTTCACCCCCTTCGACTTGCTTTCACTCGGTTTCATGAACAAACAAGTTAACACGTTGTGTTAAACAGTTATTACCCGTAATAAGTGTTAAAGTGGTTGGAAAAAAGGAAACAATGTGTTAGCTTCACTAGATCGCAATGCTGGAAAACAAAAATTTCAAATATTAGAGACATGATTCCAGGGAATAGCACTATCTTATGATGTCAGTTCCGGGAGTTTCTCTATTTTTAAAAATACTACTCATGCATACGTGCTCTTAAACTCGAAATTTAAGTTGTTACCATTTTTAGTAATATCTGTTTCAGTGTTAGATTATCTCTCCTTTTTAGTATTAGAAACAATAATAAGTTTTTTGGCGAAGGGACGAGGGAAATTGTTTGTTTTATGGTGGAGCTTTATTTTTAGTGGTCTCGTGAATATTTTGGCATTCGCGACATGCACGCCTCCCGTCTGGAGATAATCGCTACCGGTTTATGCATGAACATTGGTTTACATTAATACTCGTGGGTTAATCGATTTTCGTTGTTATCATTTTGAGAGGGAATTTGTTAAGCAGTTACGACGGAGGGAAAACGATATAGAAAACCAGTGAGGATAGGTCGGAGAATGTGCCTCAGACTCTTTTGCATCGATTGTCGAGGTAAAGGTTCTAATGAAGTAAATCTTGATTGCTTCATCGAAAGATGTCAGTGTGTTGGATAAAATGGAAGATGTATGTTAGAAATTGGTTTATACTGGATATTTCAGAATGCAAGCTCCAAATTTTTAAGATCTTTCTAGCAGAGAATTTCAAGAGCTACAAGTGGCTTGAAGTCAGTGTGACTTCTTGAGGCCATGGAACCTGGATTCGTCTTTTCTGTTATGAAATTTGTGCCATCATATTTTTTTCTGACCATAATTTCTGTCAAAACAACATATGTAGCTGTTAGAGATAGTGGTACACATCTAACCCAATTTGAGTTCCATTAAACGCCGGGGAAATTGAAACCGACCCATTTGGTCGGCAGAAAGTGGTGCCAAAATTTTTACTCACACAAACACTCCAGAAGCATTAGAGGATAATTTTGAGTTTCATAATCCTTAGAAATCTGAAGTCATAATTCTCCACTTTCAAGATCGTGACACTAACGCTTCTGTGGGATCGGGTAGTTAAAGATCTTTACGTCAATTTCACCATCTTCGCTTGGTTCCAAGATATTTCTCTAAAATTCGACAGCGATGTCACGGACTTGAACCACTTCAATTACATCTTTCGGGAGTGCTTCTGAATTTAAGGAGGATCGCGAGTTTTTGGAAAATAAATCTTCCGTGGCTTCTCCTGATGCGTAATAGGAAAAACTATTTTTATAAGAACTTCGCATTTTTCCTTGATTTTTTCCCCAAATGGATCTAAGTTTTCGCTGAATATTCCAGAATAAAATGGAGATAGCAAAATATTTGTAAAGACTCTTCAAGGAAATTTTGATAACTACGCAAAAGACTCGGTACTTGCCCTATATAACATTTATCTCCTAAACCTTTGTATTTGAGGATAATAAAGAAGTTGAATTTGAACCAAATTTTTGGTGAATACTTTCGATTTAATGAACCTATCAAAGTCTTCCAAGAGACAATTTTCATAGTTTCAAAAAAGAAAAATATTTACTAAAATTATTTCTAACTTACCTTCGGAGCCTAAGCTAGATACGACCTCTTCCGTCTGACATAATTTCCTAAGTTTACTTACCCAGAATGATTGAATTTGAAACGTCGCGATGTCAAACTATACCCGCAGAATTATTTATCGAATTTCTCATGATCCTATTCATGTTTTCATATAAACCCATGGACGTGAATCACAAATTACTTATTTGCCTTCAATGTATAACGCTAATCCTCTTATTTTCAGGTCGAAACAGCTATGATCTTGAGCGCGAGACTCCGGAAAAGCCCACCCCGCGTTCTCCCCTTCCCAGTGAGGAAGAGGATGAGGAGGAGGAGGAGGATGGTGGTGCAGCAGAAAAATTCGTCGAGACAGACGTTGCCACTGTGGTCCGTAGATCTCACGTGAGAATGGACATGCCAGCTGCCGGATTAGGTCAACGCCCCCCCTCCGTAATCAGCTCAGACCAGGAATTTCCAGCGTTAGAACACAAGGAAATTCCCGTGCCATCACCTTACGCAAAACGCCTTCAGCAAGAAGCCCTAGCTCGTTCTCAACCTACAAAACCCGATCTCACAGTTCAAAATTCTCGTGTTATAGCTGTTAGGAATGCCCTCGAGAGAGAAAAACAACAGATAAACGATATAACGTGCCAAAAAACTGTATCAAACGCTAAAAACGATCAAATTAAGGTATCAATGCGAGAAAAACTCGCCCGAAATAAGGATGAAGTAACGGAAAAGCGTTGTAGCTTTACAGAAACCGATAAAACAAATCAACCACCTCAATCAACCTCGATCGATCGTTGCGAGAACCGAGAAAAAATGACATTACGAAATGACCTAGCACCAGACGTCACTGACAGGGCCCCTCTAGCCTCACCAGAACAGATCCAAACAACATGGGAATTGGAAAAACAGAAAGCTGACCAATTAGCAGCACTTCAAACAGAACCTGTAGACCCTTCAAAAATTCCGGTAAAAACTCACCTCGTGAAAGTTTGCTCATCCCCAATTCCTCCCAAAGATGATTCAGATGATACGAAAGATTCTGAAAATAGTTTAATGGAGGATACTGACTCTAGTGAGGCAAAAACAATTACCAATGTAGACAGTTTAACGGTGGACATTGCCAAACGTTTTGAAACACCTTCTAGAGGTATTCCACCGACAAATGTCACGCCAGACACGATGACGGCTGACGAAGCTGAGAATCTATTGAGCTCTAGAATTCTCGAAAAGAAAATTAGACAGGGATCAGCCCTGCTATCTGACGAGGAGGCGCAGGAAATAGCGCGATTGTTGTCACCTACGATAGATCGTGGTACACCCTCGGAAGAACCCATTTTAGAACATACTTTGGAGAAGGATGTGGGCCAGGAGAAAGAGAGAGAGAAGGAGGAGGACAACACACCTGACTGGCTATCTGATGTTCTCTCTGCTCAAGATTCAAGCATTATCAATAGCACTCAGGATTACAGTTTATCCCAGAGATCGAGAAGCGATTTGACGATTGACTCCTTAACTGAGAGTCAAATTGGCTCGGTTACGGGGAGTGAGAGTGGTCTCTTGGGTTCTGTGAGCAGTCTTAACGATACTCAGACCAACGATGATACTGAGACTGAACAAACTTATACCCCAGTACCCGGGAGAATCATTCTCGTGGAGAATGGGAAACACTTTTTTGAAGATGGACACTTTTGGATGGAGGTCGATGGACTACCTGATTCTGACGATGAGGAGGATTTTGGGAGTATTGTGCCAAAGAAAAATGGAAAGGTGTCTTTTGACTCGGGACCTATGAAAGTTTATTCGACACATTCTGTTTCTGAGTATGATAGGCGAAATGAGGATGTTGATCCTGTGGCAGCTAGTGCTGAGTATGAGCTTGAAAAAAGAGTTGAGAAAATGGATGTTTTTCCTGTTGAATTGATGAAGGGGCCGGAAGGCCTAGGACTCAGTATCATTGGAATGGGTGTTGGAGCAGATGCTGGACTTGAGAAACTTGGTATTTTTGTTAAGACGATTACGGATAAGGGGGCAGCAGCGAAAGAGGGAAGGATACAGGTTAATGATCAGATTGTTGAGGTGGATGGAAAGTCTTTGGTGGGTGTTACTCAGGCTTATGCTGCGAGGGTACTTAAGAATACTTCGGGGCTTGTGAGGTTTGTTATTGGCAGGGAGAAGGATCCCAAAAACTCGGAGGTTGCGATGCTCATCAGGCAGAGCTTGGAGGCAGATGCTGAGAGGGAACAAGCGCATCATGCTAATAGGTGAGTTTTTTTGTCTATTAATTAAGCTTGGAGAATAAGAAACTAGTGTTGAACAGGGCGGTTTTGGAGAGCATGCTTTCGTGAAAATCGATCTTTTATTGTTGGTAAAAAAATACGTAAAAAAGAGTTGAAGGAACGGGATTTTCGCTCCCATTTTCAAAACGTTATCATTCTGTTGTTTCCATTAAGAAACTTGCATTTTTTTTTGTTATTTTTTTTCAAAATATGAAGTCCTTTTGAAAATATTAATACATTATTCAGACGACTTTTTCGAAGTTAGATTTGCCACATTCCGACATCCTTCGTTTTAGAGATAACTGAAACATTACGAAAAGCATAGAAAATTCTACAATTGAAATTTCCTACAATGGTTTCACAAAAACTGAACGACACTGTTCCATTATGAATTCAAGGAGATTTCCGATTTTATTTGAAATAAGTCGACCCAGTTTACTTCAACAGTTCGCGTATTGATAGAAAAATCTTTAAAGAAGGAACTTCCGCGCTCGATATCCGGAGGAGTAATGAAACAAAATTGGATTTTTCGTTGCACTTGCAATCGGAAATTTCCGGAATCTTTTTATAACATTTCCCTCAATCCTCCGCCGTTTTGTTATCCTCAAGATACCCTTGAGGATAATGAACAGAAGCCCCACCAGAACGGAAGAATTCAATTTTCCCCATTTTCCTAAACATTCAAATATCTACATAATACGTACCTTTACGAAAAAAAATCAGACAGGCACTTTGTGAAAATTTTTCGCGATGTAAAAAGTCGTCTCGGCATTTTCTCCCAAAACCGGCTGCTTTCGAGATGAGTACAGATTTATCAGATAGAAATGTGAAACGCAATTTTCTGGGGACGTATCGTTTTTCCTCCAGCTGTAGAATTATTTGTCATTCTTTAATTTCTTGAAAAGTTCTGAATTAGGAAATTTTTCGATTTTCTATTCTCTAAATTGGATACGCTTAAAAGTTTCCGTTTTTCCAAATTTTCAAACTTCAAAATTCTTCCAGTTTTTATTTTTTTCCATTTTCGAACTTTGAACATATTCGAATTTCCTGTAATGTTACTTTTGAAAATTCACAATCATTGTTTTATAATTTTGTAATCAAGTAAGTGAACGAAAAAACTCGAATTTTATCCTAACATTTCTAATGTATTCGAATCATTCAGTTCTTGAAGATATTGCAAAGAGCTCAACAGAAACTATCCAAAATTCATACATAAGAAAAAACGGAAACGTTCAACTATTTTAAATAATATTTTCACTGAAGAATCCCAAAAAAATCATGAAATTGCGCATAAAAACACTGAAAATCAGTTTATTGCATTTTACCCCCTGTAGCTTATGCTCCACGAATAATGCAATTTAATTAAAGACCATGTTTTTCCCGATGATGGTACATCCTTGCTCGCAAATTAACCATGACGACAATAACGGCCACCCTAGGACGAGCCTGAGGCCTCCTGGGGTGCTGAGGGAAAAGCAAACATAAGAAAATTCATAAAGCCACCATGCCCTCACTCTTCATATTCCAAAAATTTTCATATCACATTCATCAAACCACGTGGGTTTATTCATTTTCCATGTACACCAGGAAATTAAATTTCTCGGATACGTCTGGTGAGTGCCAGCAGAGAGATGACCACTCCATTAGCAGTGTCAGTGGTTTTCCTGGAATTCCAGGCTCACCTGCAATGTCATCATGCTCAGATGGTGAGCCACCCCATAGTCCGATTGAAAATTATTTGTCACCAACGGGTAGGAGCAGATCGCCCATTCTGAGTTCTTCTGGACATCACATAACGACTCAAAGTGACGTTGAAAGCCTTCGTCAATTGCTCCAAGAGGTACTTTCTTCTTTATTTCATTTATTTATTCATTTATTTTGGATTGATAGTGAATGGTTTAATCAGTAGCGAAGCGATAAGACAGTTCAATTCTTTAATAGTCGGAAGATGGAGCTGCGCAATATAGTTTCCGGTTAGAAAAACACTTCGAAATTAAAATAAAGGTGCCGCCTGGCAAGGCTGAGTTGAACCGTTTATACTGCTTCGCTGTAATATTTCGGTTTTTCCACTTTTGTTTCCTTTTTTTTTATTTTAGTCCATGTCAGTAGTATATGCGAATGTAAAAAAGTCGTATGTGCTTCTCAAGTGAAAAATAATCTATCAAATGTGAACATATCCCCACTCCTTCGAAGATTTTTTTATTATGATCAATGCATATGCAATCCGAATCAAGTTAGTATCAATTGCCATTTCCTCGAAGATAATTCGTAGATTTAATTGTTGGAAAAATTTCTGATTTTTCAATATTTTAAGTAGTTACTTAAAAGTCCAAATTTGGCAAATTCTTGAAGTTTGGAATTTTTTAGGAGTTCCCACATTCGAAATTTTGCAAATTTTTGAATTCTCAAAATTCGTAATTCTTACAATCTAGAAGTTTCTCCAAATTCCGAAATCGACTTTACCGAATTTTCCGATAATTCTGGCCAATTTTTGGGAATCTGAAAATATTATGAAGCTATTGAGCTAGTTTAATCCGCCAAGTTACGGGATCTCACTACGACGTAAACTCTCGGTTTATTGAATTTATGAAGCATCCATTCTCAGTTTATTGGCTCATCACTTCCGAAAAGATGATTTGAAAATGGGGTAGAGAAATGGTAATACAAGAAAAGTTAATAACAATTTTTAAAAACTCAAAAATGTCGAAATTTAACCCCTTTCAAATGTCTCAAAAAGAATTTTGAACCGAAAAACTTGAAGATTACTTCAGTCTTGGACTTTTCAGGCCCGACCTCAAAAAAAAATACCGCCAAATTTAAACGATTCGGAATTGAAAATACTCCCACCATTGATGACGAATTATCTGGAACGCATAAAAATGAAAAAAAATTGGAAATGTTTGAAAAAAGAGATAAATCCCTGAAATTGCACATACTACTTTTTTTCTACAAGCCATCCAATCTATATCTGCAATATAAATAATATTATTTATTGTTTTTCTCTTGAAGCACGTATTTCACCTGTATGTTTCATTTTATGAATAAGTTTGTGTTCAATATTTGGTATTGCCGTACGTGAAAATGTGTTTGTTACATTTTCGTTTGGAAAAGTTTCTCTTACCTGTAGGGTTTCCAATCCCTCAGGGGCATCCAATCATATTTTTTTTTTTTTCATAAAAAAAAATTGTATTTTATTCTTCAAGAATTCACGGAAATGGAAAATTCCATTTGCCGTGATAGCTGTGTTGTTTTACAATGTGCCTCAAATTTTTCCTTTGGTAGTATCGCTGATTGCTTGTACGAATTTATTTTCACTGATCATTTCACGATTTCTTTTTTTTTCTCGTTGAGAAGTCAGTTATATTACGAACGAGTGGTCTTAGGGGAAAAAGTCGTTGAACATTTTTTATTGGAAATTGAATTCTGGAAAAAAATGGATTTGCAATTGGTCTCTAAACCCAGTCATTCACGAGATAAATGCAGAACTTTATTGAAGTCAAACTAAATTTGTTTAATTGTTTAAATGTTTTAGTTGAATAACTGATACATCACAAGCCCAAAATAAACACTCACACACACACACCGACCTGGTTTAGGGTAGTGGGTAAAGTATCTGCCTACTACGTTGAAGGTCCTAGGTTCGCGCTTGGCCTCCGAAGAATGTTTCACATGACAATCGATTTTTCATTTCCAGATCACTCCAATAAACTTTCTATAGAAATGTTGAAAACCTGCAATTTCGATCGAATGTTCAGTGAAATTTTCTGTTATGTTAGATAGAACCTAGTTTTCGTAGTAATTCAGAGTTTTTGTTTTGCTTATGCATATTCGTGTGTCGTTGTTGAATGCTTGCAGAGTCAGTGTAAGTTCGCTATAGCCAATGAAGAGGTCGAGAAACTCAAAGCAAAGGTAAAGCTCATTACAACTCGGTCCTGTGAATGTTCATGCATGCATAATTTCCACCTGCACCAGTTACGTTTTTACATAGATTTCAGTGTGTGGTTTTTTTATTAAAGCCAGAAAGACTTCTATTGCGTCCTAGTACTTGGACAATTTCTTTCTGTATCCTCTTTCCACATTTTAAATTCATGTTTCACAACTCATTGTTTAAACTCTCTAAGGTCATGGATTTTTCTTTTTTAACTATGAGACAATATTTTAATATCACGGAAAATGGAGAAGAACTTGAGGGGACAGATTAACAGCTACTATTCAGTCAGGTCAAAGATTAAAAAATAATTGTCCTCTTTTAGGACAAAACCTTTTCTCTTTAGCAAAAATTACATTTTGCATATTCCTTTAAAAAGTTCTGAACACGGTTTTTAATTTAAAGAAAATAAGTTCTTTAAATAAAAAACAAAGCGGTTCTTAATTAATTGAGTTTATTCTGTTGTCTCATGTCGAATTTTAGGAAATATTTTGAGATCTAATGAAGATAGCAGGATTTTGATTATAAACTTTTTTGTAGAGTATGAGTAGAGCTACAAATTTGTTATTATACAAATTTCTCTATCTACCGTAGATTTTGACATATACTCATAAAACTAGTGGGAGAACAGACCAATGGGTCACTTTGCTATGGATTTTGATGACAAAATTGTAACTGGTGCTTGTAAATATCTACTCTTCTCTATTCTGCAACAATTGCCAATGATGCAATCAATCTAAAATCAAATTGTAACCCATTCTAGCTCGTGGAGCTGGAGAATAATGGAGCCGGAAGTGAAGAGTATGCGGCAAAATTGCGCGATTCTAGGCTTCGATTACACGAGTCAGAGAGAACATTGGGTCAAACCAAACAGGAGCTTTCGACAACTCGAGATATGCTGCAACAGGCAACCACGCAAAGTGCTGCTATGCAACAAAAATATGCTCGTGCCAGAAGGGCTGCCAGAGAACTTCGTACGGATATTGCTGCGAGGGATGAATTTTATCAGCAGTTGTTGCAGGAAAAGGATACTGAATACAATGCACTAGTGAAAACTTTAAAGGACAGGGTGAGTCAACCAAAATTATTCTGTATACAATGAATAGTCACTAACTTTTGTTGGAAAATAACTTGGCCGTTGTATCAATGCACTTCGATTATACAATTCGTAGGATTCAGACTACGTTACAAAGTTTTCGAATAATTGGGTGATGAGGCCGGTGTAGATTTACTACTCGCTGAACGTTTCTTTTCAATCGTTTTTCGTTGGGAATTTTAAAATTGAAAATTGCTTTTATTGTTTTTTACATTTTTTCTGAATTCAATGTTTTTTTCAATTTCTGAAATATTCGTAGTTACTCGAAATGAAAATTCAAAATTTTCCGAATTTCATGGTGTATTTATTTTCAATTTTTTGGTTAATTTCGATGTGTTCGACTTTCTGATATTCAGTTATTATAAAACGATGAATTTCAAGAATTATCAAGAGTAACAAATCTTGTTTTTAGGAACAGTTAGGGAAAAAAGTTTTTACTAATACATTAGCAATTTGCTTACGGATGGAACATGGAAATATGATCGATACTCATAGGCACTATAGATTTATTAAAAATGGTATATGCGACTATCGCCATTTTCGAACTCGATCAATATATCATTGCGCCGAAAATTTCAGACCATAATTGTGATTCAATTTGGAAATTATCTAATGCCTGTTGAGTGCCGCCAATTTAAGTAAAAAGGATATTATTCAAATATCCTGTGAATTTTAAAACTCACAGTGGTCTCCGGTTAAGGTTATAATGGATGTCTTATAAAAATATAAACAAACACATGGGCTTGTTTCACTGGTAGAGGAACAAAGCATATATTTATCTGACTTGAGATGACGCGAGAATAAATATGGGAAATAGTATGAACATCCCATAGAAAAAATAAAATTCACAAAAGTGAGAGTCGACAATGCAAACATTTCGTTTATTTATTCTAGCAGTTTATTTTTTTGATCGATAGTTGCTATCCGTTTTCAAACTCAAGTTGATACTTTATTTTAAATACATTTGAATCTATAATTTTGTGATACCCTAGGTACGAATGCAATATTAATTATTTCGCTGCATAATAGTCATTCAGTCTGAAGTATTTAAATTATTAATATTGTTCAAACTATGATTCTATGGACGGAAAATCTTATTTTTTGTTGCGAAAATAACAATACCTTCTGTTTAGATACACATGACATATACAATATTTCAATATTTCAACTGAATTATAGGAGAAATGGAGAACACATTTCAATATATTGATTTTTTGCAACTTGTTCATTTATTTAATTATAAAAACATATAAATAATATACTTGAAAAATTATAAATATCTATAAAATCTTATTATAAAAAATAACACATACAATTGCGTGTTTTTAAAGAATTATGTATTGTTTCGTTAGTGTGTTTTCATTCTATTACGCTATTTTCATTCTTTGCCAACTACTAATTTATGATGTTATAATGAGGCATTTCACGGCGATATGGGGAGAGAACATTTTTGCTTGAAAGTTATTCTATTACAAAGGTCTTTTGAACGTTTCATATCGTATGTCGTGACAAAAGATTACACATGTTTATATCATCCGTGGAGCACCCCGAATTTACCCGTTTTGGTAATTTTTACAACGTTTGGATCACCCTCAGTTTCAAAAAAAAAATCCGAGTCCTTTGAAATGGACCCTCAAAGTATTGAATATTGTTTCAAAAGGGCGACCCCCCAAGAATGGCCTTTTGCAAAGTGATTACAAATGTCCAGTGGCTTTTTTCCTACAAATAATCTCCAAGATGAAGTTACCATTTGTTTTGAGCTTAAAATTTAAAAACTTCAAAAAACTCCAATATATTGAAAATAGATAATATAATAGAAAATAGATAATAGAAAATAGAAGAGAAAGAGACAAATTAAAATTATGACTTTGTAAAATATTCAAAATTATTTGAAAATTTATAAATTTTCCATCATGGCTTTGTTTAAGGGCCAATTTTCGAAGAATATTTCGAAATTAAAAATTCAGAAAAACAAATTCAAAAATGTAAGAAATTCCAAACATTTTAGGAAAAACAATATTTTTCAACATGCAATACTTTTTAGATCCCCAGAAATTTCAATCACTTCACCATCACCAAATTGAAAAATTTGTAAGATAAGAACAATTAGTCGGAAATTGTTCGCCTGTGTAACTCTGTGTTAGTTTTGGATAAATATCCCAAAATCTAACGCAAATACCAGCCATTAGAGAAAATCAACCATCCAAATTTTATCCCGTGAGTTTGATGGAAAATTTCCCATTCACTTCCTGTTCCGCACACGTATTTTATTGGCCACCCCCTCCCCCCAATTACGCTCAACCAGCCGAAACAGATTCATCATCCCCCGGAGTATACCTCCCCTTTTTCTCCAAATCACACAGAATAGTAATCACCTGTACCCCGCTCCAACTTCCCCCAGCCTCCCACTCACCAAACATCTCTTCATCATCCAAACCAGCCATCACTTCCCTGTATTTAGTTTCGCAAAACCCAAAGACTTGGCAACCCCTAACATCCCAGTACTAAATGCCCCAAAACTTCTTCTCCCCAGGTAATAAAATTAGAGTTGGAGCTTACGGAGACCCATACTAGGTTCGGTCTTCCCGTGCGATTACCATACGATGGCCCAACGAAAGGAATAGTGACCCCTCAGCTATCTCGTCGTCAATTACCACCGCCGCCCTCGTCAGCAAGTTGTCAGTTATCCGATACAGAAACTTCGGACTTGAGTAGTCCCGATGATGGTGACAAAACCGCAACTGTCGAGCGAAAACTTCCGCTGCCTGTGCCGATAAAAGAGGAGTTGGATAGAGCAGTACCAGCTCATCGACTCTTGGACAACTCAGCGGGAAAGAGTAAAGCAGAATTGGCAAGTCGAGGTGGTCTTGCCAATCGTCAGTTGCCAAAGCGATCGGGTGGTCTGAGCAACAGCAGCTCGGACTATGGTTTGGACGAGTCTGGTGACAATACTGATACTGAGGATTCGTCCAAAATTGGCACTCATGACATCAGCATGAGGTGGGTACTTATATTTCATGCCATTGATTTGCTTCGGGGCCTTCAGCCAGGTATTTCCAGTATTCAACTTTTCGAGTAATCCTATTGAAACAAGTGCATACGCAAAAATGAACATGGTCAGAGTCGAAAGTCGTAAGAGGATTCCTCATTGATCTGTAACAATTTACCCCCTGTTAATCTGGTATTAGTTTACTCAGGGGTAGTCCTTATTATATTTCAAATGGAAGTGGTTCGGGAAACCACTCATTTCGTGTCAGGTACCTCAATCAATATCCAATGGCCATACAGCGATAGCAATCAGCAGTAATCTCTCGCTACTCAAACTCCGACGAGTACGCATGTTCGATAATTGATTGGAATCCTTTAGATCCGAGTAGGTCCGAGCAATTATTTATATTCCACGTCATCCTTTATATTGACTGTTCACTTGTGAAGTGGCCAGGGGTTTGAGTTGACCTAACTCCTTATCGACTTTATGCCAAGAATCTCATAATTGAGGGGACAGAGAAATTTCGAACAAGTGGATTAAAGTGTTACTTATTGGCGCCATAAAAAGTACTCTTCGATGTGTCGGTTTCACCTGAAATTAACGTTTCTTGCTGGTTTTTCGTAGGTTTTTTTATTTTAATGTATTGTTTGATTGGCGTCTGCGATCACTGAGTTGTATATATAGATTATCCTGTGAAGAGTATATCTATCTATATGTACATGAAGCTACTGAGAGAGAATTGCTATTCCGCAATTATTCGCTCTCAATTTTTCTAATATTGACAAAATTCAGATTAGAAATTAATCAATGAAGAAATATTGAAGAAAGGTATTTTTTTTATGCAAAAAAAAATCGTAGCCAGCACAATTTAGTGTATTTTTTTTAAAATGAATTTAAAAAAAAAGGGAACACGTACTTTTGACTAAAATATTCACGTTGAACACGTTATCGTATAGTCGTGAATAACACGGAAATAAAATTATCACCCATTGAAACTATTACAGGTCTAACGAGTCAATGAAACACTCAAACTTGAGCTCGTACTCGAGCAGCTCGTCGATAAGTTCCCAGAAGAGTAAACAGTATTTTGAGTCTACCCACTCAACGACAATTAGACAGCACAGTACAATTAGCTCTCAGGTACGTGCTATGACTGAACAGAGTTGGCCAACTGGTCAAAAAACATTGAGTGGGCCACCAGCGTCTCTGGCCGAGCAGCTCAAGCAAGTTTTGGCGGAACGAGAGCGCCGACTTGGAGGTAATGACATGTCTTCGTCGAGAGAGAGTTCTGGGGATTTTAGTGATCTTAATAATCCCCATGGGAATGACACGACACTAGTCACACATCATCTTGTGGAGGAGATCAGACAAGCTGTAACTGAGGCCAGTCAAAGGGTTAAAAAAGTATCAGCGCCTGTGGCCACAGGAAATACACCCTGGCATCATCAGGGCGGATCCCCATCCAGTCTCTCATCTGGAGGCTCCATTAGTCCAACTGCTGTGGAACCCAGCCCGTCCAAAATTGGAAGTGTCGACTCAGCCGAGGTCTGGATGCCACCTAATCCTGGTGAATTTGGATTGGGCAAGAAATCCCTGTTCTGGCAGACTGCATGCATCACCGACTGGTCCAAGGAACAAGTGAGTTAATTAAATTCTGTTGGGAGGTTATTGGGAACTAACGTTAACACCCAGGGTACGAAGAAGAAAGAAAGCTCATTCTCCAATTTTGCCATACTTATATACCACAAATTACTAAATTTTTTTTGAAAATTCCATGCCCTTAAATTTTCCACATTAAACCCCTCAATGTCCAAGTTCTGTTATTCCTCATTTGTATGTTGATTTTCTCTCCATTGGAGATTGAATTTTCAATGTAGCAATAAAAGCGTAATCTTTAAAATGATTTGCCCCTAACTTTGAAAATATGCAATGTCAAGATTCTACGAAGAGTTATACGAAGCGTTATTTACTCACGGATCCGATTTTTTCAAAATATAATGAAGCTTGGTCTTTTCATATAATATGCAAATTTTGGGAAGCAACTGAAAAAGTCTGGCGAATTTTCCAGTAAAACTTCGTGAAAATAAATTCTAACACATTTTCAACACTTTAAAATATCTCCCTCTAGCTAGACTCATGTTCTGCATTGCTCTCGGTGAGTCTGCAAATGCACTATGCAAATGTACATTTTACCTTATTACTCAATCCCTATACGCAGCGTAGTAATTTATAGCTTGTATGTTAACGGAGTTTACGGACTCATTAGCAGTTGAAATTTCATTTCGATTTCTTGAATAGTTTCTACTCGAAATGTCTCTGGGAAGCTTTCATTATCAAGCTTTTTCAACCCTATTTCGTGAAAGTCTGACTGAATGTACTTTTGACCAATGGATTGAAGATAGCGGATTGAAGATAGCCCATGAGGAAGAGCGAAGTACTGAAGATCTAGCACTATCAATCTCCAAACTTTCGAGCACATTTGGGGAACATTTGAGAAGAAAGGAATCGCACCCAATCAACGTTGTTCAATTTACATTTTGCAACATGTTGTGGTATGGTGTCTTTCTAATGAATAAAAAGTGAAGCTTATTTGAAAAACTGTTCTAGTGGCTACTCTGATTAGAATTCGAAAAATTAATGTGATAAACTTCATTCACATTGGAGATTAGGGAGTTTCCCAACAAGGTACAGATCAAATTTTTTAGATCTCTAGGGACGAAGTCCGCGCGTAACCGTCGCTTTGCTCTGTTAAATGGGGGTTCTTCGTTCTGGAGGTATAAATTATTCTGCACCATACGGGGGTTAAGGGATGTTTTGAGTCATGTGATTATAACGCTATATACAGTTATATTGGTCAACAAATTTTCATTGCTGCATGCACCAACTGCATCATTCGAGGTTTCGAGTATAAATATTTAACTAGTTTTTTTCAAAAAAATGGATTTTTTTTTTTTTTTTTTTTTTTTTTAATTAAAAGTTTTCAAACCTTCTGGTTTATTCGCAACATCAACATACATAAGATGTTCATTACCAAACAAAAAACAAATTTACCATTATACAAACATAGTTTTCTTTCACTTAATACTCGATACAATTCACGATTTCTTTAATACTAAATTTTACGATTCGTTGCAACGAGATAATCATTGATTATATGTATTATTTGGGTATTTAATGAAAAAAAATACCCAATTTTGGGTATTACCAATGTTGGTAATTGTTTTCTTTAGCGAGAGATTGCGATTGTTACCGATAGTGTATATATTCCAGAGATCTTGATGATATTTCAGGAGTGCTGAAGGCTGCTCCCTATTCATTCATGTTCACCAAAACAAGAAATCTCAATTTTTCTCTTTTTGGATACAATTTGACATTTAGAAAATCATAAATTTAAATATAGAAATCGATTTGAGTTTCCTTGGAAAGACATGATCTGCGATGAAGACGCGGCTTGCAAGAAAAAAACAATCAAAATTCTGTGCCACCTCCTAAGAGCGACATAATGGTTTCACCGTTTTCTGTTGAGTTGCTCAATAGGTATGGTAAAATTAAAAATACGAGTTTGGGCGGACGCAAATAGGGTGATCAATGAGGCATTAATAATTAATTAGGCAAATGGTCCTAGCTGTGACGCCTTACGAATTACAGAATCTCAATGCCGGTCAAATATATATAGGCGATGAGAGCCCAGCTAAGTACATTTACGGTGTAAGCAGAGTTCCACCTCCTTGCAAAATTGTCTCGACTGCGTCAATAATGACACCAAGTCGTATTAGTTCAGCTAAGCTGGAGACTGCTTCTCCAGCAATTTTGGGCCTTTGACCACCGCTCTGGGCTCGTCAAGCACGCAGTACGAACCCGAACATAAGCTAGACAGTCATCCTAGCTCCCTCAACTAATAACGCGTTCATCGAGCCAACCTAAACACTTGTGTTTGTTTAGTATAATACTGACCTACATGGAAATTTAGTTTCGGATTAATTTTGGGGAAAATGGTTGAATTTATAATGACTTTTGGAGTGGTTCATCATATTGGCAAATCAATTGATATATGAAGCTTTTGTAAGCTTCTTAGGGTCAAATAGCGGGTTACGTAATCGGTACGTTTTTTTTTTGTAATATCAAATAGTTCAGGAATCTTCTGAAAATAGATTTCTTACCCAGTAAAACGCTTTTTGAACCCTTGAAATGGGACATAACGTTCCATCCTTAAAAGCTGGAAAGATAAAGTTCATTGCAAAATGTCTGATATCTGAGTGAAGCACTCTGGGGGTAGAAGCTGACGTTGAAATTGCAAACGGTGAGATGCATTTTGTGGAATGAAAAATTGTCAAGGTACTGGGATTACCTGAACATTGAAAACAAACTGAATGAAGACAAACACATTTGCTATTCTACGCGACAGGTGACGAATGAGGAAGCTTTCTTGCATTTTTAAGGCTGCATTGACTGACGAATGGGATTGTTCACGTATTTATTAGAATTTCTGACGAGTGTACTCGTTGTTTGGCTGTAAAATTATTGATTACGACGAGTTGTCCAAGCGTAAACTCGCTGACGCCAGTCCTCAAAAACATACATAGATTTTGAACAATGAAACTTGCATTTAACTGTATTCTTGCTTATGAAGTTTTCATCCTGATAAGTTATAGATTGAATCTGCTGGACTTTCCATTGAATTTCAAAGCTTCTTTTCGTTAATCCTCAACACGACGAAAAAAAGGGGAGAATACATTTCTGGCACATCAGGTTTTTAATATTTAGGTCATCCCGCGAATTATCGCATTATTTCTTCTTGTTTTTAATTTTTTTGTTACTTGCCCAGATTAAATATAGGAAGTGTGTTCACAGATTTCATACACTAATGGCTCTTATGATTTTTTAAAATCACACACACACACACGTACACGGGCGCCCCCGTACATACGTGGGAAAACTAATAACCAGTTTACGGCAACTCCGATCTCTCATTATTAATACTGTTTTGCAGATTTCTCCATTCAATGAGGTAACTGCCAAGTCAATTGCCATTTGTAAGGTTCCTTGCAATAGCAATGATTAAAACTAAAACCAATAAACCTGGTCATCAATAGCACCACTACTGATTGGATAACTTAGCTAAACGATAAACGCTTTAATTTTTTTCTTTCATTCTATTCAACAGGTTTGTCAATGGCTGACCGGCATTGGTCTAGAGCGATTCTCCTCTCGTTTTCTGGATAATGGTATAAATGGCAGTAGTCTTCTTCGCCTCGAGTCTCGCGATCTGAAGACCCTCGGCATTTCTGGTGATGAGAAGGTCCATCTTAAGCGCAAGCTTAAGGAGCTGCGCACGCAAGCAGAACGTGAGCGAAAAGAGCGCAAAGAGATTGAGAGGATGCGACGAAAAGCGGAAAAAGCAGCGAGAAAGAAGTAAAAGAGCCATGGGAGCTTCACAACTGACCCAACGCAGCCAATTCGTTTAATGTGTTCCAAGATCCTTTATAAGGTACTTTGATGGTCTCTTCACTAAAGAAGTTGCGAAAAAACTTTATAATGTGTTATGCATACCTAATTTTGGATCAGGGCTTTTTTTGGTATCTCGATAATTACCAAAATTTTAGTAACATTCTAATATACGTCATCGAAAATATACTCTAATATGATTATAATAATTGAAATTTTGGGCTTTTTATCATTTAATAAGTGTCGGGATTAAGGCCCTCGACATTCTGCAAATCGTTTTTGTACGAATGCATTTATATCTGTAGTGCAGTGCGAAAAAAGGTGTAATCATACTATCCATTTGTTTTTCATGTATAGCTTGCAATTGAGAAGAAATAACGTAAAAGATGTAAAGAACTGTTTTGAGGAGAAAAGTGATCTGTACTAAAAAGTTCGTATAACATTTTTGAAAATCCTTGTAGATTTAGAAATATTGATAGAAAACTGTCCAAATAATTTCTGAAAATCAGTTGTTCGATTTCAAACGATGTAAGTGTAAAGATCTGTACCGCAGTTTCTTATCAATATCGTTTAATCTAGACGAGATGCAACAATGTTCAGAGGAACTTTTTTGTAGATCTCATTTTTCTCTACAAAAAGTTCCTAACGAAATTTTCCCGATTTCTCACAATTTTTGAGATATTCATAGAAAGAACGAGTCTGGAGGTAAGCTAACTCACCTTATCTTACCACATCCCTACAGATATATCATTTAAACTTCATTTTTGCAGCATATTGTGAATTTTTTTAGTCTTTTTAATGAAGAGAACATTGAAAAACTACCTTAAAAAGAGGCAGGCGCGGTCAGTTAGTTGAAAAAAGTGGAGGGTTCTATGAAAAATTTCCCATCGATCAGTTTTTAATTTAGGAATGAACTGACAAGGCCAATCAGTTGTGAGATATATGAGAAATGCAAACTCCCCGACTCGACTGTTTAATCTATTAGAAACAATGCGCGAAATACGAATATACATAGTTGGTTAAATAGGAAGGAAGATTCAATAAGTTTTAAATTGCAGTTGTACATGAAGGTACATGATTGTACATGATATATCATGGACTTTTAAATTTTTTTTACTGTTTCTCTTTTTCTTTCTGTCCTCTAAAAATTGTAAAATAAGAGAAGAGTTAATTTTCGTTACTATATGGTCAACTATGTATATTCATACGAAAAAATTAGACGAACTTCGTCATTGAATTTTTTCAATGTCCCAAAGCTAACCTGAGTTCAGTCTCGATAGATATAGCATTTTTCTACCTTATCGACCAGTCGGTAATGTAGGCAAAATGCTGAATTTATCGACGCTTGACTTAACTCCACGCATACCCAACAACTTTACAATTTATTTTCCTTAAACTCATGCTCATAATTAATAATCAGTTTCTGAATCTCTACAACAATCCTTTGAAAAAATTTTTCATACATCTCTCCACTTTTTTCGGAAATTTTTTCCATACCGCTTTAATGCCCTTGGCCCGCCAAAATTCAAATTCCATTGGTATATAAACTGGAGGGTACGAGTTTCCATTTTTTAAACAAATTTGAGGAACTTCAAAACCACCACTTCGACTGCCCCTCGAAAGAAAAAACAAAACAAGCCAATTTAATTGGAACGAAGAAAAGCATTTTGTTTCTTCAGTTATTAATTTTTTGTTCGATTATCGATCAAGACCTGACGACTCATGAGATCGATATGTGATTTGTTATAATTAATATTTTTGTATTTCTCGTTATCATCATTATCACTCGATCTAATTGATTATTTTTTTAAGATTTCTCAATTCTTTTGGGGCCATCAATTTTTTTTCTTACCGATGGTCAAATGATGAATGAAGATGATGAGAATTGACGCACTATTGACTCAATTGAGAAGCAAATGAGGAGGAAAAAAATTTAAGTATTTCTTACGTAAATCTTTGGATAAGTTTATTTATTTTGAAACCCAAGTATACACCATTCTGCATTATGCCCCCATCGGCAAATACTAGAATTTAATTAATAATTAATTAAGATTGTAGAGAGACAGGAGGAACGAGTTAAATGAGTGTATTTTCAATTTCTTGTTTAACGCTTAAACAAAAAAAAAAACGATGAAAAAATAATGTATCAACGAAACAATTTTCCCCGTGAGGCACGACGTGCTCGATATAGTCGTTAGGATAGGATTTTTAATTATTTTTTTTTTTGCGCCAATTTATGAATGCGTGACGATGAAAACAATAAATCAACTTCTAGCAATTTATTATTTTTACAATTTTGCTCAAAGAATTGTTCATATCAATGACCTCATAATTGTTGTAATGAATGAAAAAAAAATGTGAGCCATTAAATTGCGCTTCCCACTTTTTTCACTTATAAACCCAAAAGTGTGTCTCAAGACATTCCGCAGAAGAATGAGACATTTTTTGCGTATTGAATATTCGAGGATGTTCTGCGCCCTTTCAGACATTTTCCTTGTTTTTCGAAATTTACGCGAAAGATCTGATTGATGAGAACAACATATTTTAGCATTTTCCCATGACTTATAGAGTGCTTACAATTTTTCTTCGATTTTTTAAACTCTTCAAAAGGGTTGATCATTTTCGGAAAGTAAATGATGCAATTTTTTTTTAAGGCCTTCCAACTTTTTTGAAATTTTTTTTTTAGTCAATCCGATCAACATTTTGGGCAAAATCTAAAAACGCATGTGCTGGAAGAGTATAGAACGTCCGTGAGGGGAGAATACAATTGAATTTCAAAGTTGTGGAATCCTTTATGGAGTTACTCCTTTTGATTTTATGTAGAAAAAAATGTATAATTTATACCAGTGATTGACTTGAATTTTGATATGCATATAGTACCTACATGGACAATAATGAATGAACTTTTTGGAACAAAAAATTGTGAGTTTGCAGAGTTTGCTTGGCAGGATTGACATGGGTAGAAAAAGCAGTAGCAAGGCTACATTTGTCCCATGAAAATTTCTCCCCCGGAAATTCCAAGATAAAACTTGTCTTCTCAAATCTCTCAAAATGAACATTTTATCTCGTAACGTTTTTTACTTGGAAGATTCCTTCTAATATTTTGGCACAAAAATTTTTAATATTTCAAAAATCTCTCGAAACTCTTGAAATGTTTGAATTTATGAATTTTGAATTTAAAAAAAAACGATAAAAATGTTTTTTAGGAAAACAAAAATTCATTTTAAAAATTAATTTTTCATGCTTGGGGAATTTCTGAAGAGAAATGTTATCGAGCTAACTTGGTTTTATAACCGAAAAAAGGTATTTTTCAACCTTATCAATTTTTTAAATTTACTTTTTAGACTTTTCAGAAATTGAACATAAAATCACAACAATCAAATTGTGATCTCTCCACTATCCATTTATTGAACCTTATGAGCGAATGAAAACACAAGTCAATCAGTTAAAGATTCTGCCACAAGGCTATATATCAACATTTATTTTTTTTCATAATGTATATACACCAAAAAGAAATCCTCAATTAAATTCATTCTCCAATTTTGAAATGTTAACACCCCTTAATTTTCGTCCGAAACACGTCATCGAAAACAAAAACACTGACATTGCGATTGAAATCGACCATAATTTATCATTTACCATTCAATTGTATTTATGATAGATGTAGAATTCAATTGCTAGATTATTTTTGAGGCCATCTACAATTATTTAATCGTTAAATTAACAATTGAACGTTGATTTTTGCATTTGGGGAAAACTTACAAAATATTGTTTCTTTTTCTGATTAATCTAAAACTTTCGTCGATCGAATGACACAGTGTACATATATACATACTGAATATATATACATATATATAAATATATATTTGAATATATATTTAATCAAACCCATTGGTCATACTGGAATTATAATCAATTACTTGTCGGAAAATTAAGTCTCGAGAGTGCGATAAAATCTACAGTGTCATAGTAGGGTTTTTTCTTTTTTTTTTTTTTCTAAGTAGTGTAAATGTTTTAGCTGATGACACGAGAGTTGATCAAACATGTCCTCCATTTTATACGAATGAACAATTCAAAAATTACACTAATCAAAGACAATGTTCCATGGAATTTTTGGACTGACCTCACCAATTTTTAAACAATTTTTCTGGATGTGATTGTGGGGTTTAAAAAAACCCACGAAATAAGGTTTTTTATGGAAAACATTTTTCCTTTTATAATTGTACAATTAACGACGAATTCATTTTACAATTCGTTAGGAGACCCGTGCGAGCGAAGGCCGCACTAGAGTAATTTTTCCATTGAAATCGATTATTTAGGGGGAGGCTACACTCGCAAAAAAACATTTTTGGAAGTTTATAGTTTGTGACTTATTTCTGGAAGTGATGACCAATTTTCAATTTGTTCCCTCAGTAAAAAGGAGAGAGGAGAGAAATTATCGATATATATCGAAATTATCGAAAAGCGTGAGACCGAAACCGACGCGACGCCAGCCATAGCGGCGAAAAAAGAAAATGCGCGTGCGCAGCACGTGCCACCGGACTCGTGTTATGAAAACAATGCATTTTGAAGCCGTTTACTGAGTAAGAGTTATAATGGAATTAAATTACATGTGTCGAAACTCATTGTTTTTTTTTGCGCGAATATTTTGTGCAAATACCATTCATTGAAACCGATCACTGCAGCTTATCAACATTGATGTGGCTGTGGAAAAAGTGCAAAAATTCGCATTTCGGGGAAGGAAGTATTATACATCGAAAGCGCATGCGCATGAGGGCTCCATTAATTCTAGGTTAAGCGCTGGGAAAAGATATGCAAAATTATTGAGACAATTTGTTCCCTTCATGTTCAGGTAGTCACGGGGATTGAGAATGGTTTGAAATGAATTAATGATTGAAAAAAATGATTGAACATACGAGGTGAGTGACATGACTGAGCACCGCCATGTTGGTTGAAGGCTTCTTCACTTATGCGCAATATGGCGGCGGCCATATCTGCCAAGCAAGTCACATTTTCAATCCATGGAGCTTCTTTTCAAGCTTCCCCAACTAACTCGTTTGCGAATTCATGGAGCATGTTTCTTAGCATTTTGGTTATTATTTTACTCACGACTTTACCTGTTTCGGCGCAAGAGTTACATTTAAATGGTACCGTATATGTTTTATAAGGAAAAATTGAAAATTGGTCATCGTGGTTGTCAATTGGTGAATTTATCAAGAAGTTGGGCATTTGAAATTTTAGAAAAGTTCACTTTTGAAATTATCAGACCAACAATGTTTAAGAAAGTTTCTTTGGTGACCTCCCCTTAAAAATATATTCGTAAAATTCAGGCACAATTTTACTGTAGCAGTCAATGTCTTCGAGTCACTTTTTTGTAATTGCATATACGGAAACAAATGTAGAGAATTTCTTCCGGTAATTCAGAGGAAAATGAAACATATTAAAACCTGTGAGAAATAAGTTGTGAAATGTTGTAATGAATCGGCAGCTCCACAGTTGTTATCTCTAATGAAAATAATAATTGTCATCGTGAAATACTCTCGAAACATTTCAATTAAAAGTAAACTTCATACATTGAAACAATATTGGTGTTTTATTGATTTTTGCATTCCCCTTTTTTATTCAAGTTCCTGGAAGTCGGAAGGGTTTTCAGCGCTATTCGTCATCTCGGCGTAGATGTCCAGAATTCTTTCCGATTAGTTGCATCCATCGCTGAATTGTTACTCGTGATAGGACACCCAACGCTATACTTAGTTTCATACCGAAAACATCATACTCTTGCAATCTAAGAATTTATTTCATACTTTTGCTTCGGCTTGAATCATTCAACAGAACCCATTTTTTTTTATTCTGGATCATTTGGAGTCAGTTGTTTCATAAAATTTTTCTGTACATTTGGAGTTTGCACTTTTGGAATGCTTGGAAAATTAAAAATATTAAAAACTTCGAAATGTCCTAAAAGAGATTTTCTTTAATTGAAAAAAAACGGACACTTTTGGAGTTCTGTAAAAAATTACACATGTCAGATAGCACTCAACTTATCCAAATTTTTAAATACGAAAATGTTGAAATCAAATTTGATTGATTTTTTTTTCAATACCTGAAACTCAGAAAATATGCTCTAGGGTAGTTTCCACCAATTATTAGAAGTGAATTCGATGCATGAAAAAAAATCGGAGGGTTAACGCATTTAGTGGGTTAGCTTCAATTTTCTTGTTTGATCGATAACTGCTTCTGTAACCCTTCGAAGTCCTAGCTGTCATTACAAAGTGGTTGGCAGTTGGCTCTTGTGCTCATACCCTTCATTGATGCTTTAATGACTCATCAAAAATGCCTGCAATTGTTGTGAAGGACTACACGTGGAGGCAAACACCAGAGGAGATTATTATCTCCGTGGCTCTCACTGGAAAACCGAGGAAAGTGGACATTTTTGCCTGTGGAAATTACTTAAAAGTGCGTTCAAAAACTTGTTCTATTTCATCCAAGTCGAAAAGAAAAAAAAATTATTTTGAGGTCATTACGATAACTTACAATCAGAAATCAACAATATCCACGATCAAGAAGAAGCAGAACCTCATTTATGATTTCATTATCAATTTTGTATCGACCCTACTAATTTTTTGAGGAATCTTCATTCCGTATTTTTCCTACCTTTGAATAATTCTTGAGAAATAATTATCTCATCCACTGCGCAATTAATTTATCATCTTCATCTTGATTTAATCCAAATTAATTCAGTTATAAGTACAATTTATGGGGGAATAACTCGTGAGAATTCTCCACCACTTTGCTAATTAAAAAGTATGATAAAAACGGCCGCGTGGTATTAAAAAGTTGTTTAAGGTCTATGAAATATATCTATCCCGGCAAGTTATCCACTATTCATCCTCCAGCTATTTTTTTTCAAGAAAATTATGGCGGATAATAGCGCTCATACCCATCGCCCAGAGGAAGAGTTTTCAATTTCTTTTTTAATTTGCGTCGTTTCATATTTTTCAAGCATGTCAATAAGCTTCACATTTTACGAAATTCAAGAATTTAAGAGAATTTTTTAATTTTCGGAAACTCCGATTATTTATTCAAAAATTTCTTGATATATTGGAAACAAGATTGGAAAGTAGAAACTTTAGAAGAGTTAAAATATTTTGGCAATACAGAACAACGAAAGAAAAATGCGAAAAAAGTTTCCAAATTTCAAAGTCAAAGAGATTTTAGTAATTCAACGAATTTTCTACACTTATTTTATTTTCAAAATTCTCACATAATTTCACAAGCGCAATTTATTGCATGATTCTAAAACTCAACCAAAAGTGCGTTTGTTTTTTCTCGAAATTCGATTTATTAATTTCTCGATTCATTAATTTATTAATTTCCCTCGTTATTAACTTCTCTTTTTGGGGGGGGGGGGGGGGAAGTTATTGTAATTTTGGGCCCCAAGTGAATGGATACTATTCAATTGGCACCCCCGGAAGACATTTTCGTCGATTTTTCTCCATTATTATTGGTTTGTTGTCATCGACGCATCAACTACAATGGTTCTTAGCTCCGGCTTTGGACTTATTAAAGTCCTTAGACGCTCACGACTTTTTCCTCTGTAACACAGTTACGGATGTTATTCGTTCACAATGAGGGTAGGATCATTCAGTTGTAAACTGTTTTTGGTACTCGTTTTTGGAACTTTTGGTCGAAAAACTCAAATTATTTTTTTTTTTTTTCGATTTTGGCCAAAATTAAAATTAGAACCTTACGGGGAGGTAAACTTAAATTTTTTGAAATTAAATTTTTGGCCCCAAGTGGATGGATACTGTTCAATTGGATTGAAGTATTAATCGCGATTTCAATTATTGATATCACTGTTGAGGTTGCGTGCTTATGCGTGGTATATTGGAGAACTACAAAGGTAGTATCCTGTGCTGGACGCCCAAATCGAGAAATTTTGTTCATACACTTATAACATACACTTATAACATCAAAAAAATATGCACAGCAAGGTTTCAAAAACTTACTTCTTGCCTGTGAAATACGTCTATTCAGGCAAGTTACCCACCATTCATCTTGGAGCTATTCCTTTACAATGAAATCTTGGAAGATACGAGCGCTTGTACTCTCACTGAAGAATTGGCGATTTTCACTTTGAAAAAGTCAGAAGTGGGCCAGGAATGGCCGACGTTGACGGTGGAGAATTTTCCCAAAGACGAACAACGCAAGTGTCGGATTCGGGCGCTTGAGCGGTCACAAGTGTCCGCAGAAAAGCTCAAGGAGAAGCGTCGTGGTAAAAAAAGCTCATTATTCGCTTTGACATTTATAAGATGCACATTTTTGGATTTTTTTCACTTGCACAGGATCTAGATCATTTATTCCCGTTTAAGAGTTAACATCTCATATCATTTCAAGCTTTCTGTCTGATGTACTCTCATGAAGTTATTGACGTTTACAGTTGAACAGTTACAAAACTGTTTAGCTCACTGGGTCAGTGCCTTCAGTGGCGAGAACGGTTCCATGTGAACGAATAGAACGTCCCCGGAATCGGTTCTAGGAAGCCTTCGTTCTGGGGACTGTTCCAGGCCGAACAATTCCGGAAACTGTTTTGGAAACTGTTTCACGAATGGTTCCAAATGGAACTTCAATTTAGGGGACGGTTCCAAATGGAACTTCAATTTAGGGACCGGTTCCAAATGGAACTTCAATTTAGGGACCGGTTCCAAATGGAACTTCAATTTAGCGAACGGTTCCAAATGGAACTTCAATTTAGAAAACGGTTCCAAATGGAACTTCAATTTAGGGACCGGTTCCAAATGGAACTTCAAATTAGGGAACGGTTCCAAATGGAACTTCAATTTAGGGAACGGTTCCAAATGGAACTTCAATTTAGGGAACAGTTCCAAATGGAACTTCAATTTAGAGAACGGTTCCCAATGACACTTCTAGGAATTGCGGTCCGTAACGCGGCAGTCGTTCTGGGCACTGTTCCAGGTGAAAGTTCAGTTTCGAAAAACGTTCCAGGCACGGTCCCAGATGGAAGTTCAATTCCGGAATTGGTTTCAACAGATAAAAGCGCTAAATTCTACTGACGTTCACTTCAGCGAATGCATATCATATCTCATATTTTCTCGCACAATTTCCACAAAAACTTGATCAATTGATAATGAATTCACTGATATAACAGAGAAGCAGCAGCTGCTACAGAGACAAGCGGTAAGACAGCAGATTGAGTGTGATACACGAGTTTGTGATCAGATTCAGGAGCTTCGCGATGGTCATCGAAAAGAAGCCATGACGGATTTTGAAGAGTTTCGTCAAAATGCGGAGGTGCCTATTTTTGCAGAAGAGACTGGTGTCCTGCAGGAAAACAGAAAGCAATACAAGTAACCAAAACTATTCGACATTACCTAAGCTGATGAAAAGGAATTATTTTTTCCGTAAGCTTCCTCTTAAATCGTTGGAGTGCGCAGCCAGGCGGTCCTCAGTCAATCCGGTTTCGGTTGTGATCCGACAGGTTTGCATCCCAAAAACAGAGTGATTCACTACGATACGCGTCATTGACGTGAATTCCAAGCGGAATAGTTACTAGATCCCTCATTGGCCCCACATACGGAACGACTGGTATCCGTACTATTGCTTGTAGTGAAGACTCAATACTGAATTAGGAATGAGCTCCGCCGACCTATATACTAAAAGTCCGCAACAACTTTGTAAAATTCATTTTTGACCTATAATTGGACAGGAAACATGGAGATTGAATTTTTTAATTTTTGCCGGAGCTCTTTTGCTCTTGTGGGGTTTTTATCCAATTTAGACAAGAACAGAACAAGTCTCAAGAAGTTTGAAATGAGACCTGCTGTTCTGTAAGACTGCGGAGGAGTCGATTTGAATTTTGCTGCATAATCTTCGTTCGTCTTGACGACAATGTGAAAACGGCCACAAATGATTACCGACATTCATTTCATACAATGAATGTGATAAGGTTCTGACAGTGAAATTTGATAGTTCCGACTGGCGATACAATGTTGGTCTTAATGCATTTTGACACCGTGTAGCCAGTTTCGGATTTATCACTGACTAAAGTTTCCCGCAAATTAATCATGTTTTCTAAAGTACATGCGGAATGAAATATGTACTATGTTCAAATTAGAAATTTATTTCCAGGAAGAATATTTAGAAAGCCTTTAGAATTTCAGTAACATGCGCCTTTGAATTTTTAATATTGTACACTCGAACGTATTTTCGGACTAAATAGTTCATGAGGCTGCTAATGCCATCAATTTTGATGACATTGCATTTTGTGATGGTTATAAGTGCGTATCACCAATTGGAGCTTATCAGCCGTAAAATCATCAGTGCGAATGATAAGGTTCTGTCGACCTCTCGAAGTATCCCTGTAATCCATGTTTCCCAATCCCAAACTCTACGTAAGTTCCCTCACTAATAGCTGATCATTTTTTGCAGAGCCCCTATTAAATGGTTCAATGACTCCCAGAGCTCTGTCTCAGGACCTCCTCCCATTGAAGATTGTGGAGAGGAGGAGATTGCCGCGGACAAAAGTAGGTGAATTAACAGCCAACGAAAAACAAACAGAAATTGTGTGTGTGTGTTTTTTTCCTCCGTCCCTCTCATTTGTACGCCCCCGGTAGCGGCCGTGTAAGCATTCGTTCAGGGGGCGTACCGGACACCCATCCATGCAACTGGGGCCGACTTTCGCCATTTTTAGGCCATCGTATTTCTAAACACAGGGTAAACCTCCAGAAACCCCTGTGCTACGATGGCCGGCGCCTATGATGGAAACCACCCCCCCCCCCGGGTTAGGTTCCCGCTCGGCTGGGCGGTCTCATTTTATGGGTACCGCCGATAGCACACACGGAAGTTTCTGCATCGGTCGGAATCCATGAGAAAATATTTTGAAAAAATATTCTCCGGCCGCCGGGCACGAACCTAGGACCTTCGGAGTAGTAGGCAGATACTCTACCACTACGCCAAAGCCCCGACACTAATTGTGTGTGTGTGTGTGTGTGCGCGCGCGTGTGTGTGTGTGTGTGTGTGTGTGTGTGTGTGTGTGTGTGTGTGTGTGTGTGTGTGTGTGTGTGTCTCTCTCACAAATACCTCATACTTGCTAAGTGGACTTTCCACTTGTTCATAAAAATCTAATAGAAAATCATCTTGGTCAAAAATTATGGTCGAATGGAGAGCTTTCTCCTGTCCCACTGACTTACCGTCACTGATTAGTACTCAGAAGAAAGCTTAAATATAGCGACATTAAAAAAAAGCGATGTTGGCGCAACGGAAAAAATTATTGAAAAACCTACAAATTCCAGCCCATTGAGCTTTCCATAAAGGAGAACTGGATCTACTATTCATCCGATTTTATATGGAACTATGAATTCTGGATGAGGTGCAAAGTACACATACATGATACATTCTATGATCGTTTTCAATCCTAGCTCAAAGTGGGATTGATGGACATCTCTGGTTATAGATAATACCTACGCCATCCCGCAAATTTCCTCATGCGCTAATGACTTAATTGCAGTTACGGAGTGTTCGGAGACTCCCGCAAAAATCCTGGAATCGTCAGAGGCCCCGGAAAATGAGGAAAATTATGATACAATACGAGGAAAAAAAATTATTGATGACATCCTGAGAGGCAAATATGGTAATAGCGAAATATTCGATGACATGAATACCCCTCAACCGCGACAATCTGCTACGATAAACGTGACGTTCTCGGAAAGAGTATTTCCTACGCCGGCGAGGGAGAGCAACCATCTCGAGGAGCAAGAGGTATCCCGTTTCCTTCTTATCCTCAATGATAGAGAAAAAAAATGATGGGAGTGTCAAGGGGGAAAAAATTAACAAAACTTAACACTGACGATTTTGGAAATTCGAAATTTTTCACACTAAAAAAAAAATCAGAATGGAAAAGGCAAGGACGAACAGTGAATGTGAAAAAGTTGGTCACGTAGTTTGAAGCTAGTTATAAATAATAACATCAACTCGAGTAAAACAATTTTTTGTTATTACAGTGGCTAGGGAAACAAGCTGAGGCAAGGAGAAAATGTGGCTTTGCCACAGAGGATCTGTCCCAGGAGGAGCAGGATCCTCAGTGGCTCAAAGACAAAGGAGAGTAAGTAATTAAAAATGGGAGAAAAACTAATCGTAGGAATTTCCATTAGTTCTTCCTTTGAGGGAAATTGTCGTGTCAGGAGTTTTAATTAAGTCGAACAATTTCTCCGGAGTTACTTGCTAGTGAATGAGCGATAATAAAGGTATGTTTTTTTTATCAAAGGGATCATGATAAAAATGAGAGGGCAGAGGAGATCTATTCTTATTTTTGCGCCAATAGCAAAATGAAAAAATTATGAAATGTTGGGAGCTTATACTTGCAAGCCCAAGCGAGTATCGATTATCGGAAATTTTTCGGTGACTTTGGTGGAAATTATCTGCGACGATTTTCTGCAAGCAAAAATTGAATGTGTATAATAATTCCCATTTTTGTTAAATCTTTATTAATTCGAAAATCTTGCCTGTTTCTGATGAATGTTGAAAAAATTGAAAAGTAAACCAATTTGGCTAATTTGAAAATTTTGAAAAAACTGAAAATTGCAGATTGTGACAATTCGGAAGAATTGTAAAACTTCTCGAAAATTTGGGGTAATTTTTTTGAAGATCGCGAACAGAGTTAGGCAAACTTCAAATCGCGGTATTCGCGCCCGCGAGCTTGCAAAGTTACCGAATATTGCGATTGAAATTGGACAAAAAAATTTTTCAGAAAATATTTATAAGTCATAGTGGAAACATCTAATTTGTGATTTACGGGAGGAAAAAAATCCTCACTATTTTTTAATATCCAACGATCAATGAAGTAGTCACCGCTCATCAAACCATCGATATGTAATTAAGAAAATACTGCAACAATCAAATGAGCCAAGAAAAGTGGGAAGTTCATGGCCGGATTGCTCATTTGACACATTAAGTGATATGAATCAACATAGAGATATTTTTATTATGTTTGCAGCAATTTTTTCAAGGTCGGCAACTATCTCGCAGCGGTGAGTGCCTACACCCACGGAATTAAATTGAGTGGGAAAATGTCATCTCTATATGCGAACAGAGCAGCCGCACAATATGCCCTAGGCAATTATAAAAGATGCGCCGAGGATAGTTCACAGGTTTGTACTCCCACTCGCTTGTTGAGAAACAAATATTTGAAAATTATTCTGAAAACGTCTAAAAAATATGATATGTCAAACTCAAAAATTAAAAGTTTTTTATAATTAAAATTTTTTTATTCAATTCGAAACTATTGAAACTAATGAATTTTCGAAATTAATTCGATTGATCAGTGAGATATAGTGCAGGGCCAATAAATGACTTGATATTAAATTTTTCAAATTATGAAATATTTTTCTAAATTTTTAAAAAAATTTTGCCCAATTTTTTTTTTTACGAAAAAAAAGTATTTATAAAAAAAAATGTTGATCATAAATTTGTAGCCCCACTTTTTCGAAATATTCATGAACGATCCCGTGATATTAGTACGAAATGCGATAAAATAAAAAGAATAAGGAAAAGAATTCTCACGTTTCTGTACAAAACAAAAAATAACGAAGAATAATATTCAACAGGCGCTGGAGTTGATGGTCCCAAAGTGCGAGGGTAACCGTGACTCTCGTGCACGCTGTCACGCCCGACTTGGTGCGGCCCTCTGTAAATTGTCGGCACCGCAACACGGAATTCCAGAATTCGAGGAGGCCCTCAAATTGGCCCCTGAAAATGATACCATAAGAAGGGACTTGGAGGAAGCTAAGCATTATTTTCATCTCCATAATTACCAAGCATAATTTTTTCCCACCAAAATACCTCAAAGTAACAAATAGTACGCTACGTATTGAAAATAATTATTTATGAAAATTATTTCTGTATCATTATTTACAAATATTAACCCAAAGTTGCCAATGTTCTCTCAGATCGAAATTCCTACGTACCCACAAACATGCACACCCACAAGCCGGCAATTTTGCTGATTCTAAAAATTGCCGAATGCCGAGAATAAGAAATAGTTCATCGATATTATAAAAATATATAGAAACGTAAGGAATAAAAGAAATGTTATAGAAGTTATAGAAAAAAATGTTTATCAAATCAAAAACTTTGCAGAGTTACTGTAATTAATCCAAATTTTGTAAATATTGATAATATTGTAAAAGGGTAGATATTAATAAAAAGGTAAAAATTTGAAACGAACCGCCAAATTGTGTCAACTTTTTCCAGCGAAACCAGTGGCAATTGGAGATTTCATTCCAAAGAACGAGATTGTGTTCCAGCATCATCAACGTCTACAATTCCGCCCCATGGTATCTCTAGATATTATTAGTTTTATTTCATAATTTTTGCCCGTGTTGATGGTTCATGAACAAAACGTAACTAGTCGCAGCGTAAAGAGCGCAAATGATTCTGGAGAAATGGGAGGACATATTCGAAACTAGCATGATAAACCCTATTCAATGAAGCCACTTCGGTCTGCGGGTTTCAAATTCAAACTGCGTAATTAGCGATTGTTATTGTGGACACTGATAAGGAAAAATCACAACTTCTTCGTCGCTGACAACAGTTCTGGACATAACATAAATACCTGAATTTCACGGACTAACATTCTTTCCGCACCGATCTGTATATCTATATATATCGGTGCAATGACAACGTAGTAATCTTATAAAAATAAACTTCCGCAAAAATATAGCTGTCCGCATATACAGTTTAATCGCCTCCTCAAATTATCAGAAATTCATCGACCTGGTCAATCTGAAGCAAATGAAAAAAATCTCTGCCATGGAGCTCCTACATATCTGGGCAATTATTGTCTTGATACTCGCAGATTCTGCCGCTGGTCAGCAGGGGTGCAGACTTAATCGACAACGTGTGAGTTACTCGACTCGATTTCAAATTAACTCAAAGTTTATTAACATTGTAAAAAGTTGTGGACATTAGTTCAAAAGAGGGAGGCTGAAGATCAGCTCAATTGCTTCCACACATATCATATTTATAAAACTTCATAATTTCAGTGCAGCAGCGCCGACCAATGTTGCTCTAAACGCTGTTTGTGTTATAGGGACTGTCCACGCGGAACATGTTACTGTACGTAATAGCTATCTTTCTATATATATATATATATATATATATATATAAGGTGTCAGGTGCGAAATTTGGGCATTAAAGACCTGCTTTAAATGATCGAACCATAATTTCTGTTCAAATTGTTGTTTTTCAGAGATGCGATGATCGGCATCCGAGCAGCCCGCACGAAAAAAATGAAAAAATAAAAAAAATTACATTATATCATTTCATCCGGATCCCTATGGGAACAACATTTGTGACTTTTCACTACCAGAATTTCTACCCGATTCAATTTTTCCATTTCTATAGAATTTTTATGTTCTATTCCACAGAAAGAAAATTCAAAAGTGAAGCTACAATCACAGTTTCCGCACACAATTAACATATACAGGCTGTCCCAAAACTGATAGTTTTGATTTCATATATTGCTAAAGCGTGCAAGTCGCAGTCGAAAGTGTCACTCTTATTTTTGCACTAGACTAAAGCTAAAAATCTGAAGTAAAGATTTTAAAAATGACACAAATTGGTTCATCAATTTTCATTTACTACAATTGTTTACAAAATTTTATCACAGACACATGCGCATGACGGATGAATTAAATGATCGAAAATACGAATTTGCTTAAACTTCATTGCTGTATATATTGTCTTGTTTATCGCGATCGATGCATCCACATTTGGTGTGCTCTACCGCGTGAATGGTCTCATGATGACGATCTCGCTGATGATCAATTTTGTGTTTCACCAAAAATACAAGTGAGATATTTCGTGTCTCAATGGGTCCGCATACTTGATTCTCTTCAAGGCAGCATCCAGCCCCGGCGCATCTTGCGATTATTGTCTCTTTCGGATAGAAAACCTCATCCTTACTTGGTCCAACTGATAGCAATTCCTCAACCGCTACTGCTCTCAACTGCGGCTGTGAACACTTGAACTGGTAGACCAAGTGAACGTGATTCAGATATTTGCTGTCTCTGTAAAGCCAGAAAAACATAGTTATATGGAGAATTGAGGTACTAGACTGCAGGGAATTAGCTGACAACTATTTGTTGCTAGGTTCAAGGATTTGCTGCTTGGTTCCAGTATTGGATATTTGGTTCAAGTATGTAATGCCGATCAGTCGCATTTTTGAGAATAATAATATATATAATATTATTATTGTAGATGATATATATATATAATATTATCATGTTATTATAAAATATAGAATATAAATGACATGATTTCAAAATAATAATGAAAAAAAAATTAAGAGGAATAGGTAATTTTACACACACACACACACACACACACACACACGTATATAGATAGCATCATCTCAAGAGAGAAGGATGGAAGAAAACACAGAGGCAAGTAGTGTTTCGCGGGTGTCCCATTGTAACCTGGGGACACTGGAATATATGAAAACGTTTCTGTTCTTTTGCTAAATATAGGCCAAGGGGTATTTGTTCCTTATTTATTTGTTAAAAAAAAAACAAGGGAAGAAGAAGGAAGCGTGTAGAAAACCTTCGTTGAAAAAAAGGGTTGGCTTCCTTCTTTCTCTTCTTTGAAAAAAAAAAAATACACGCATAGACTCAAAAATTCTCGGGGATTCTTGGAACGCTAGTCGCTGGACGCAAAAAGCCGATTCTGGGGCCAATGCAATAATTCGCCCAAAATCGGCAAACTTTTAATTTGTCGTTAAATTCATAATTTATTGAAAATTTGAAAATTTGAAAATTTCATGATATTCTAACTATAATTTCCTAATTATTAACATTTTTCAATGTGTAAATGATTTAAACAGATGGTATAATTGCACTTGTCGGCACATATATATTTTGTCTAACATTTAAAATGGAATACTTCGCTTCCAGGATGATCAAAATTTTCGTGGGATTTGCAGCGCAAATAAGTTCATAAGACGCAATATTCTTTAGCGATTCTTTAGTCAGAAAATTCTGGGTTCCCTCCATTTCCACTGATTCTAATTTTCCCAAATCTTCTCAATATTTGGGATAAATGACTTCCCCAACAAAAAAATTGAAAAACCTACCTATGATGATATACTCCATAGCAGCTCGAGGCCAGCACAATTAATACCCCCAAATAAAATTTCTCCTCCATGACGAAACACTAGCGTCCACCAGAAAATTCTGTCTCCACCAAAGAAAAAAAAAACCAAAAAATCACCAATTCCTTTTGGCAAATGTTAAGACGTCGCAATAAAATATTGAGGAGCCGATGTTATCCGTTCACGTCTCGCGTACGAACTGAGGCTCTCAGAATTGACTTGCACGTGTTTCTACAGCTTCTTTAACGCGAATGCTGACCGCACAGGTCTTGGCTCAATAGGTTTTACCTTTTTCGCAGCACGAGACCTATCCTATATATACCAAAAGCATTGAATATTGCACAAAGACGCAACATTCATTCTTACTCTCCTATTCACTTTGCAGCATCCAAGGGGGCTTTTTACCTGCACCTCTTTCTCACCAAGACTCAGATTTCTCTCAATACTTTATCTCCGTGTATTCCCCATCTTCCTCATTCATTCTGTCTCACTTTGTGCCACCTTCACCAACCAATTGTCCTCTCATTTTTATGACGTACCTCTAGGCGAAATGGAGAACACTTGGAGCAATTCTGGGAAACAAAGAGTACTATTATATTACTCGGGATGTTTTATTTGAAGCTCTTACCGTTATGGAGGAAGTTCGCGGAGGGAAGAAAATTGTATTACAATTGGTTTTTTCACCTCTTTGATGGCTGAGGATTCAATGGAAAATCTTGTTTACTGGTGTTTCTAATTCTTTTTCTGTTCAACTGGTCGTTAGTTTTTGTGGTTTCCGCGAGAGCGTAAAAATGTAGTGTGCAGATTTCAACCTTTCAAGAAGGGTGCAATTCTGGATTATTTTGAAGAAAAATTGTGGGTGTGTTTGCGCGTGTATACGTGTCCATTTGTTTTTTTTTTCATTTTAGAACGATACTGTATTAAACAAAAAATTGACAAATTGTATTCACGCGGGCCTCGAAAATCGCGATTCGCGTGTTTAGAGTCGCGGTTTCCAAACTCAACGAACCGGAAAAAGTTATGATTAAAATGAATCTGGTGATTTTCTTCCGTTTATAAGAATCATTTTGATTACTAGGGGGCTACGCCCCCTGCTCGCTTCGCTCGCCAACCCTGGGGGGGGGGGGGGGGCTTCGCCCCCCGCTCGCTTCGCTCGCTCCCCCCCTCCTATTTAATCATGCGAGTATGACCGTAGAAGTTTTTCTATTTGGAGACAAAATACCACGTCCGTTGGTCATTGAACAGAATAATGTATTCCCATCATTTAAAGCTTCTACAGGTTTCTCCCCCCTAAAGGGGAGAGGATCAGGCTCCATCCAACGCCTGTCCGGTGACCCTGTCCAGGGTGCTCAAAAAGACCCTTATATATGGGAGACTCTTGCGACCCTTAGCTCATATATGACCCTTGTGACCCTTAGCTTATATATGACCTTTGTGACCTTTCCAGATTCTTATGACCCTTCCATTGAGCTGACCTTGAGCCGACATTGAACCGACATTGGGCCGACCTTGAGCCGACTGTCCCCTGAATTTTAGCGTCCCCTGAATTGTCACCTGAATTTCCACACGAATTCTTTTATTATATATTTGATTTGATTTGATTTTCATTATATCGAAAGATCACGAGAACGAAGGAAAAAGTTCAATTAAATTCTGCTCCTTAACTTGTTCATAAGTCGAGACAAAATGCAGGTAGGCATCGCAGAAGAGGATAGTGACCCAAGGTAGAGGAGGAGTGACGAGTGCTAGAGACCCCCTAGTGGGAGTTTTAGATGAGACCTCCAAGGGATAGAGAGCTGCATGGGCCAAGGATAATAAATATCCCCGTATTCGGTCCTCTGGCAAGTCAGCTGTTAACGCTGTATCTTTAGGTTGCCATCATACCCCACTATCGTGCATGAAATAATTACTTGTAGTATGAAAACCATGCACAACAGATCATCCTAACTCGCGTTTCCAATTTAGCACAGTATCCCACGTGGGAAAGTAAAGATGGCCCAAACCTGGCCCAGGTGGGCGGGGCTCGGGCGCCAGCCCCGGCCGAGGCTTGTTTGAGGCCTGGAGTGATAACAGTGGGCCAGGCCTGGGCTGCCAGGTCTTGGCCAGGCACGTTGCGAACGTACGCCCATGCACAATTTGCGTATATTTAATGAAACTTAATAAAAAAGCCAAGTTATCAACGCTTGTTTTTTTGTATTAAATGCATAAATATTAGCGGGATTGAACTTGGGTTCTCTTTCATACCAGTCTCACACCTTACCACTCAACCACCACATAATCCTTGTTACGATATGTTAAAAATCCTCATATAACCCTTAGCCACATTACTTTTCAATTTCTTAATTTTAGCCATTGATTAGTTCAATGAATGAATTTGCTATTAAATTGTTGTGATTAAATTGAAATTTTTAATACAATAATAAGACGATAATTAAGCCCTGGCCGCCCATCCTCAGCCCAGCATTGGCCCAGATGCGGCGACCAGGGCCTCCACCAAATCCTGGCTACGAACTTCGGCCACTCTTTGGCCCAAGCTTGGGGCCCAAGTCTTGACAGCCAACGCCTATGCCAGAGCCAGCCCGTTTCCTGAGCACTGGCGTTTCCTACCTGGGAAGGGGACTCATTTATTCACAATATATGTGCTCAGATTTATGTATGAGTTTAAGAGGTGACGCCTAGAACGATGATTTTCTACATATCTTGGTGCAAATGAATCGCCTCTGGCAACCAATGAGTTTCAGGGCTGGCCCAGTCTCGGGTGGACCATGGCAGACAACTGCCCCCCAAAGTTTTTCGTGATTTGGGTGCGAGTGCTGGCCAAACTTTGGGCCAACCTCGGGTACCAAGCCCTGGCATAGTCAATATCGTTCCAGCCCTGGCCCATTTCCTGAGCATCGGCGTTTCCCACGAGGGTAGGACATAGCTCAATACCGCAAGCCCCTCCTGGGACCAATGGACACCGACTTTTTCCCAAACTGTATAGCATTCATACAGCTCAAAGCTACGTAATACCTGCTGATAAGAACCTTAGATATCGAGAGAACAATGTAGCCCGATTTATTCTACTGCGACAATTCACCCCTGGTTGTAATGACGTCTACCGCATATCTCAATCTGTTGGTCCCATATTTTGTCTTTAAGCTTACACTTTCCAGCATTGTTTTTGATAATGGCGCCATTTATCATTTGTGTAATGGCATTCCCATGCTCCGCGAATTCAAATCAATCTCAATTAGGCGTACTGCTTAATCATCTCACATTACTTCCTGTTAACCGTTCAAATTTATCACTCACGCTTGTGATAATGTCGTCATCGAGTCTAGACAGTTGCCAGTAGCACGTGCTCCATTTGATACGTCATCCATAAGCATAATCGACATATCTTCAAAACGGATATTGCACAAGATGTCGCCAAATGGTGCGATCAGCGGGGAAAATTTTTAAGCCATTCTCGAACCTCTTGAACTTGTGGCAATTCTTAGAATTGGCTGCTGCGACCTTCATCTGGAGAGATTATCGTGACGTCAAGCGCAACGGGATCTCCCAGTGACTCGGATAAAATTCGCCCCCCGTTCCATGAATTTATTACACAATATTGGGTTAGGCCGGATACTCGCGTATGCGTCGCTCATTGCAGTATCGTGTAATCAGCAAATGTGAGTATGTAAGGGTGCGCTTAATTTTTTTTACTGAAGGTCGAAACGATTACCAATGAAACGGAAATTGAACATTTTTATGTATATATAATGATCGTAATATAGGTCATCGTTTTTACCCTGGGTCAAGCAGTTTTCCTCAAAAGAAATTAAGCTCTCCATTATATATACTTCCTCGGACGTATTCAAAATATAATTACAATATTTCAATGATGATTTGTGGCACACACCATGATAATTGGAACATGGCATTCTACGATTTCCTTGGTACTGAAATTTCAATCAGCCTTTAGGCTGATAATATTGAGTGTTCCACGCTTTATTTTCCTCAAGTTGACCCCGGGAATTCCAATTCATAATTACTTGAACATTGTTTAATGCGAGGTCTGATTAGATGAAAATGGAATCACCTCTGGACGTCAGGGTGGAAAAACTTTCTCTAATGATGCAAATAAGGTTTTTTTCTTATTTAGTCAAATAGGGTTTGAGGTGCGTGCTAATTTACAAGGTGCAACCAATTTCATGGCGTTTCATTTTAGTTCATTCTACGCCAATTCATTTCCTTCCATTCAATTTCCGGTTCGTTCCATTTCACTCCGTTCTATTTCATTCTGTTCCATTCTATTCAACTGTATTCTATTCCATTCCATTCGATTTTAGTCCATTCCATTCCGATCCATTCCATTCCATTACGATGCATTTAATTCCATTACTCGATCTCAGCACAAGTCTTAAAGACCGGAAACAAATTTTGTAATAAGCATCGTTGCTGATTGAAAAATACGCATGTTAGATTATACCACTGTTATCACAAAAGTCCGTCAACAAGACTTTTCTTGTAAATAAATCTGTTTAGACAAACATGATGTAAAACTTTTTCGTCAGTAATCACATTTTCTACATCAAGCACTTTAGGGCACTTTTGCAACTTCTGCTCAAAACCTAATTCACATAGAAGATTTTTCTTGGAAATCGAATTCCCCCTAAAAAATGCTCTAGTGTAGAGAATTTTGTACACGAATACACACGGGCGGTGCTGTGTAAGTACCACCCCTGACGTCACAGGGTGAAGCTACAGCAGGTCGTAGGTGGGGTCCTACCCCCACTCTTACCACGGTTGCGGACTGACCTGGGCAAGGGTCACCAAGGGACATCCAAGGGGTACTCCTCTTGTGGACATAAACGGGACAACACCTTTTCGTCTTTTGTATTTTCTAGTGACGGCTAAATATACGTTTGGTTACAAATCTCGGCCTTATATTTATTTCTTACACTAGGTGTTCTCTATTTGTGTTAAGCTTAACGAAATAAACTTTTTTTGAAAGAAAATTTGGGAATAACTTTTTTTTTTAATTTCCATTCGATAGTTATTGGTACCACCCACCCTAGACCATATTCACATCCCGTTTATTGGGATTCTGAATTTATTCTGCGAATGAGTAGAAGCAAAGAAAAATATAACTGTTTTATTGGAGATCAAACTTTCTGCATAAAAATTCTTATCGCATGTCTCCTTAAAATTCCACTCGTCCGGAAAGCGTAAAATGGAATTATTTTATTCCCTCGATGGGAGGCTCATTCTTGAATCAGATGAGAATTAAAATTCCCAAAATTGTTTTTCGGATTGTCTGTTTCGCTGGTACAAGACATGATGGCCCAGTTTAACAAGACATGTCACACAATTATCTAGACAAAAAAAATCCCCATGCACTGAAGCTCCCAGATTTCTCTGTAGAGTTATTTGCAGCCAGCTTTTCCCACAGGATTTTGGGGATAAAAAAATTTGGGACTCGGTGGGGTTTCCCCAAAAGCCTCTGGAAGTGACACGAAAAATGTAGGCGATAGTCACCAGTGATTCCGGATGCACCTCACGTTCATAAAGAAAATCGTATTTTCGGGGTACATTATCTGGAGATGATAGCACCAATGCATCCTGTGAGTATGAATGATGGTTGCGGGAGAGCACGTGCCATACTATGAATCTGGGGGCTATTCACGTTCAAATCCGGTGGCTCTATGATTACAAAGCGCTATCGATTATGCGGAACTGCACGAATGATTGCACTGATTACAGTATCGGACAAAGACAATTTATGATGGAAAATTTCTAATCCTAATTATTCAATTTTCACAATCAAATGTTGTTTAAGGATGCTCAACGGCTATTCGTCGTTTTTATCAATCTTTTGATGATTTACCCCAACTTTTTGGTTTTCTTGGCGGGAGAAAATGTACGATTTGTGCATAACATTATTATTTATGGACTCTCGAAATTTTATCACCGTAAACATATTTTTGAGTCTTTTCTCTACGCTTGTATGAAAATTCATAAAATTTTACACAAAACGCTGCAAAATAGAGCTGCGACAATGAAATTTTAGGTGTCGATAGAGAATAAAGCTACAGAAAAATTGTACGGTTTTTCCCGCTTATCAAACCAAAAATTTGGGATAAATTAGCAAAAAATTGACAAAAGTGAGAATTAGCGGTCGAACATCCTTAATCGATCTCCTCTTATTTGGATAAACGCACTAACATAAATTTGACAAATATTTTTAAAAATCTAGACTTGTTTTTGGCAAGATTCAACTGTCCCAACGATAATAACATGACGGGTTATCAGAAATATTGGATTAGATTATTGGATGCAAGCATTTAACAAATACAATAATTGGCGTGATTATTTGCATTAAAAATACAACTTAGAAGATTTGAAAAATCCCAGAGCGGAAAACAGTTGCATCATCGAGCTGCGATAAGCGGAAGTCCAAATGGTATATAAAGACGGACATGGAATAGATCAACATTGAACTAATTGAAATGGCACGATTCGTCTTCTCCGCAATCTTGGTGGCTACAGGAGTAGCATGTTTCACAGCTCCGGCAGGTCAGTATCCCACACATTACATATTATACATTTCCGGACCAAAACGTGGAGAACTAATCATCTTCTCCGAGGCGCTAGATTGTCATTCCAAGTCGAGACTGACATTTTCCTGGAGAGTCGGGGTTTCTGAGACCCTCGGCGAGAATAGTATATTGCCAGGTTGTTCTGGAGAATTTCGCTCTAGCAGAGTTTGCTCCAGGCGAAGCCAAGAGCAGGCAAAGGCGTGAGCAAAAAATCCCCAGAACGACAGCCTGGACAAGATTTTTTCCTAGAGGCTTTTACTTTTCCGAGTTCGGAACAGGGTTAATACCCATTCCCGTACAAGGCAGTACGGGAAAAGGATTTTTCCAGGCACGCCATAAAAAACTAATCCCCCCCCCCCCGGCCCTTGAACACATACTTCAGAAGTCTCCCATTCAATTTCAACTGATCTCGAAGTTTAGCGTCAATCTGACTATTCTGACTTGCCTTCATATTTATCATTCCCCGCTGGAAATCCCCCTTGGATAATTTTGACGCATTTATATAGTATTGCATGTGTAATTATTAATGATTATGAGACAATCAGATGTCGGTATCATGAACTGCTCTCGAGAATACTTAATTCAGAGAATATATTATATAGTTGTAATACGAAATGATGTAAATTCATAGTTGATAATTACATAGAATATTGTGCAAATCTCTTTTTCCTGTGATTACTCTACATTCATGATTTTTCTCGCTTACTATTCTACAGTGCATGCGCAGTCTACATCCAAGGGCTCTAGGCCCATGATACAACCATCAGGGAATCCTGGTGAGGCGTTAGGTCAACTTATCACCAAGCTCGTAGAGCTGTATGCGGATAATCAAGAAGACGTTGACGCGTGGGTGAATACAGCAGCCAAAGATACTGAACAGTGGGTGAATACAGCTGCGAAAGATACTGAAATTTGGGTTAACAATGCTGAGAAAGATACTGAACAGTGGGTGAATACTGCTGTGGTGGATAGTGCAGATTGGGTGAATAGAGCTGTGGAAGATAGTGGAGATTGGATTAACAATGCTGGGAAAGATAGTGAACAATGGGTGAATACTGCTGCGAAAGATACTGAACAATGGGTGAATACAGCTGCAAAGGATACTGAAATGTGGTTCGACCAAGCTGGCAAAGACATCGAGAAAGCATTTACCGATTTCTTTGGCTAAATCTTTCAGAGACGTATCTAGTAATATTCCGCTATATGTTTAAACATACGAAACATGTGACCCCCTCTAGAAGCCGGCTCTTTCACATCTACGTACAACGCATTTTCTATTTAGGATTAGAGTGAAAAATTTACCGTTGCAAATTAGGAAATATAATTCTTTGAAAGCCTTTCGTGATAACGTGCCTGAGGGTATTTCCCCAAAAAGGACCAAAAAATTAATTCTACTGTATGGGCTCGTCCATTCTAGGAACAAATATTGTAAAGCAACGGAATAATATCGGAAGAATGTGAAGTATCATGAGAAAGAATCCAAAATACAGAAAACTGGTGTTATTGAGACGAATATTTGCAGGACAATCGAGCAACAAAAATATTCTGTGAGGGCGGCCAAATTCTCCATTTTTTTTCTTGATGTATATTTAAAGTTTGCACAAGAATAAGTTGAATAAATGCTGTAAAAATCACGTGAACAATAGTAAATTATTGAACCTATGCCGAAACCAAATTTCAAAATGTTTGGGCGAAACTAAACTGAGGGTTAGCAAAGGATTCTATATCTGACTCGCAGCGGAAGCATGGCCTACATGCTGGTATTCGTGTCTTTCAGTATGACGAAGGGAATGGTTTGATGATAATTGATAGATTTATGGAAATAGACATGGCGAAGAATTATAGTGAGTGTGAGGTTGTATTATAAGGTGAGTTTTTGGCGTTTGGGTCCATTATTAGATACTTTCCGGCGTTGTTCATCCGGGAATTTTTGCTTTAGGCAGCCTTGCGGTGACGCCTCTGGCGAAACCACGGTAACCGTGCGAGATGACAATCCTCAGATTCACAGCCTGGATAACATTTTTCCGGTAAGTTTTTCACTTTGCCGAGTTCGGTAAATGTCAAACACCAACTTCCAGACGATAACAAGTAGGGACAATGCGGAAGAATAACTTCCTGAGATCGGGAACTTACCAATGTGACTTTCCGATTCATCTCCAGAATGAGCCATTTTTCGGACAATTCTAGGTGACGATATTAAATCTGGAAGTTAGTGGTGTGGTCTTCATTCACCCACTCGGCGTATTGTAGGTTGTTATCACTCCATAACACATGGAATATCCTCACTTTGCAACAGTTTGTTCCGGTTTGTCAGTTCTGAAAAAAGATCATAAACTCTAGATAAAGAGTACAAAAATGGCGGGACAATAATAATATTTCATGGAACATTAAGTTTCGTTAGAAGCTTAAAACGTTCTTTTTCCCCCTAGGTGAATTGATAGTTTTTTTACATTTTGTTTTACATTCAGGGCAGATTATTAATTGACCTCCTGAGGAGATACTAACGATCCGAAAGGATTCCGAAAGATACTAGAACTGCAGAATGCAAAATGTTTTTCATCAATAATCAAAAACAATACATGTTTTAAAATATTCTTTCTTATATTACATTTTCGGTAATTGACTTCTGCGAATTAAAATATACGTGACCATTCGCCCGATCTCGAGTGAAACAACTTTCACCCATTCAAGACGATGAATCAGTTTCAGGCTAAAGTCTGTTGGAAATCCCATCCTGGAATAAATAAATCACACGAGACTAAAACATGAAGGTTCCCCTCCCTGACCTCTAGACATCCATACTCTGATTATAGCGCATCATTCAGATCAGGGTTTTGCAGTAATTATGCAGTAAAAATTTTATATATCTATCTTAGTCAATACTCACCATATTCTGAGTGCATTTTGTAGTCTCGAAACTCCTGTTTTTGATGCTGAAAACAGGACAAATGTCCAAGTCAGAATTTGTCTGGCGCCCTCCCCCTCGCCATCAAGTTATAGAAGTCTCAAGTTGAACACTTACTCTGCTTGAACCACTGGGCCACTGCCCCCAGTTCTGAGAACGGTTCCAAGTGAACGAAGAGTCCCAACAATGGTTTCCCCTGAATGATCCATCCTGTCAGCCATCCCCGATACTGAACTTTCCGGATAAAAATCCTGGGAAATCAAAATTGAAGTATTGGGAATAAAAATGTGCATTTCAATGTAAAGAATAAAATTCCATTAAACTTTGATTTCTCATCTCAGACAGTCTTCGAGGTATTAAGTTTTAGACAGATTACGATACATGAAAATCCCACTGGTTAATTCGAGCCAATAATCTGGCAGAGCAATAATATGTTTATTCTTTGGGTTGGACCTTCCAATCTGAAATTTCCGGTGAATTTTGGAGATATAAGAATACTCGGGATCGGCTTTTTTTACGTGTTTTTCATCTTTCGTTATAGATATAGGCAGGGGTCAACTATATGAATGGTAATAAATTATCGAATGTAAGCAGTTACCGAGACCAATATTTAGCTTGATTAATTCAATCGACAATAGAATTTACGGAATTCGGAAAACCCCATCAGATATGAGATACAGTGGCATCAGCGAAGTGCGACAGCAACAACTCCGATTGGTATATATAAAGCCCAAGATCATATGAATCAATATTGAACTAATTGAAATGGCACGACTCGTGTTCTCAGCAATTTTGGTGGCTACAGGAGTAGCATGCTTTGCAGCTTCAGCAGGTCGGTATCTCACACATTTTATATTGTACATTTCCGGATTAACCGTGGAAAACTAATCATCCTCTCAAATTTGCCATTCGATGCGAATTTGAGAAGGGCAAGCATGTGGGGGGGGGGGGCGGTTGATTAAGTTTACATGGTGCCCCCGATATTTTCACGCCATAAAGAAATTAATAACCCCCCTCCCCCCCCCCCTCCATGAACACATGCTTCAGAAGTTTACCATTCAATTTCTACTGGTCGCGAACTGTAGCACCATTTTGACATATCAAATTTGTCTTTCCTTGTTGGAGGATGGGAAATAATGCGCTCGAGTTGTTATTTAGAATAGATTCCTAAAAGAGCACTCCATCACATTCCTTGTTGCAAGGAATAATATAAGTTCATAGGTGATTATTAGATAAAATATTGCTTTTAGCGGCTTTTGCTGGGATTACTGAACATTCATTACTTTCCTCTCTTTCTATTCTACAGTGCATGCAAAGCCTGCGTACGGTAACGGTAGGACGGTGAGGATTTCGACAAGTAATAATGCCGACGCTATAGCTCAAATGACCAACATTTTATTGCAATTGTATTTCGATCATGAAGAAGAGGTCAACAAATGGGTAGTCCGCGCTGTCGAGGATTCTGGTAACTGGGCAATCCAAGCTGTCGACGATTCTGGCCATTGGGTAAATAAAGCTGTCTACGATTCTGGTTCGTGGGTATCAACAGCTGGAAAGGATACGGAAAAGTGGGTGAATAAAGCTGTTGCAGACTCTGGTGACTGGCTGTTCACAGCTCTGGATGATTCCAGCAAGTGGATTAATACGGCTGTTGATGATTCTGTGGATTGGGTAAACAAAGCTGTTGAAAATAGTGGAAAATGGCTGAATCAAGCTGGAAAAGATATTAAAAAAGCTTTTCAGGACATCGGGAAAACATTCGGCTAAGTTGTCAGATACTTATTTCGTAATATGTCGACTAATATGGTTGAATATACGACGTTTCCTTTGGGCACCTTCGCTGTTAAATGTTCGTACAAAAAATTATCTATGTAGAATTAGAGTAATAAATTTACCATTCCACCATCCGAAAAATGATCCTTTGCAGTATTTTGCGATAACGTATAAAGTGCAACCAATTTAACGTTGCACTCTATTTTCAGCTTGGTTAAAGCGGGCCTCTGCAAAATACTTGAATTCTTCTTGAACTGTCTATGGACATTAGGGTATCATAAAACGCTGAAATATTACTAGTTTTTTCACTCTAAAGAATCGGGGGGTGGGCCTTGAAACAATTTCCCGGGGGACAACTTAAACCCTTCCCTCCCGCCTCCCTTTTCCTGCCACAGAAAACCATGAACAACTTTCAGTCATTTATGATGACGAATCAGTTCAAATCTAAATTCTTCCAGATGTCCGCTGAATAAAAATTACATCATGATATGAATAGTAAAGTTAGTAATAATTGTTGAGTGAATCAATTGAAATAAATTCATTCGCAAAAATCGATATTTCAGAAAATATGATCTGAACCTGGTAATTTTTTCAAATGGAAAAACATTGACGGAAACATAGGTGACTTTGGTGTACTGAAACAAGTATCAGGCACTTAATGCAAGTCATATTGAATACTTGAATTAAATATCGAGTGCTTAAATCAAGTATCATATACTTCAAATTAATTTCAATTTTTCGATCCAAAATCGATGGAAATGTCTTCCCGGGGTTCCAAATGGATAGTACCCGCGCCCTAGGGGCCAAAAATTCAATTTCAAAAAATTCAAGTTTGCCTCCCCATCAGACTCTAATGTTAACTTTGGCGAAATTCGAAGGAGATTAATTTCAATTTTCCGACCTTTGCTTTGTTTACAAACACATCGTAGACCTCCGTGGCTGATTAGCACTTGGGTAGAGATCGCAAATATAGCAACATTAAATAAAAATAAAAATAAACGGGGTTTGGGTTTTACCCTCTACAGGTCGAACCAATAACTTCCCTATCGTTCCCCAAGCCAAGTTTTGGATGTTCTGGTCCAAAAACGGTCATTTTGCATTTTCTGATTCAAAAAAGCCAAGTTTTGGATTTTCTGGGTCAAAAAAGCCAAATCTTCGATTTTCTGGATCAAACAAGCCAAGTATTGGATTTTCTGGTTCAAAAAACTCAAGTTTTGGATTTTCTGGTCCAAAAACGCACATTTGCCATTTTCTGGTTCAAAAAAGCCAAGTGTTGGATTTTCTGATTCAAAAACGCTCATTTTGGATTTCCTGGTCCAAAAAAGCCAAGTTTTAGATTTTCTGGTCCAACAAAGCCAAGTTTTGGATTTTCTGGTCAAAAGAAGCCAAGTTTTGGATGTTCTGGGTCAAAAAACGCCAACTTTTTGATTTTCTGATCCAAAAGAGTCAAGTTTTGAATTTTCTGGTCCAAAAAAGCAAATTTTGCCTGTTCTGTTTCAAAAAACCTCACCTGAGCGGTGCCGCTATCTCACCCCTGATCCAACGTTGATATGCTGGAGCAAAGCATATCTAGGAGTTTTCAGCGATGGACGACGAGCTGGACGTCTGGAAACCACATTGGAGTTCAAAAGGTAGCGTTCCGCAGAACAGCGTTCTGGGCGGGACTTCAGGAGACAGTGACCATCCAAAGGGAAGAAGAATTGAAGTACCTGCCGCAGTCATCTGTAAAAGGAAAGAAGATTAGGGAAGAATTGAGACCGAAAATACAGTTTTAAACCATGCAGCTTTGCCTTCGCATAACATGCCAATGTCCAATGCATAACACCCCAATTCTACTGATCTAATTAATGCAATAAATGATTGATATATAAACGACTCGCTGTATGAGTATGTGGCGAGATCGTAAGAACAATGCGTTTATGTATTAACTTATCTCTTATTTATCCTATTAACTACGGAAACTTGCATTTTTTTGTTTGGTCTTTAACTTAATTCTGTGTATTATTGAACTACCATGGCTTCGACCATGGCATTCTGGATTAATCTAAATGGTTTGTAGACCATTCCTTTTGCTTCACAAACTCACAGTGAACTCAAAATCTGAGAAAATATAATGTGGTAACATATATGAGACTTGTGAACGTGGACTGCACTTTATTGTAAATTTTTGACACACTGTGCGTAAAGCAACGTTTTCAATTTTGTGGTCCCAGAATGCTCCTTTGGCATTTTCTGATCCAGAAAAGCTGAGCTTACATTTACTGTGACCAAAAAAAACTAATTTTGCATTTTCTCTATCAAAAAACCTCATTTTTGAATTTTCTGGTTCCAAAAGCTAGGTTCCACATTTTCTGGATTAAACATAGCTTTTTTGGATCAGAAAATGCAAAATAAGCGTTTTTAGACCAGAAAATCCAAAACGTGGCTTTTTGGAACCAGGAAATACAAAACTTATCTTCTTTGAAACAAAAAATTCAAAATAAGCCGGTTTGGACTTTAGCTAAAGTTGCCACTGGCATGTTATGCCAAGGCAAAGCTACACGGTTTAAAACTGCATTTTCGATTTCAATTTTTTTCTAATCTCCTTTACTTTTACCGATAACTGGCGCAGGAACTACAATTTTTCTTCCCTCTGGTTGGTCGCTCCACCTCCCCATCTCTACCCATTCACCCACCCGCTAGCCTACACACTTTCAGAAACAGCAGAAACCGAAAGTTTCAAATTTCGTAGAACTGGCAAATTCGCCAATTCCGTATAACCCATCCCGTGCTCAAAAAGGATCATAGAGCGGAGCAACATATACACACATGCAACGCCTACCGCCCCCACCCCCATCATCCGCACTCCCCCCCACCCGCCTCCCCCACTTCCACCCCCATCATTTGCGATGGCCATACCTGGGACTCAAAAGGAGTTTTATGGTTCGCCATGCCTCAGCCAGGAAAACTCATTGAAAATATTTTCCCACTTTTTCTACATGTCGAGGAGTGAACCATAAAGCAATTGAATCGTCCCTTCTGGACATGCAGGTAATAAGCAATATAGAGGTAGTTGTATTTTGGCCGAACATAAGTTTCCACAAAATCCAACACCCCCACTTCCACCTCCAAACAGAGATCCTCCAAACATCTCTCACAGATGTTATTTTTCCTACGCGGGCAATTCCATTTGAATCACGCAATGAATAATCTACGATTGTGCAACAGCGTCATTCATTAAAACTTAAGACGCGTTCTCGACGTCACAATATCCAGTTTTTCCTCTATACTAAATATTAATTCTATAATTATATGCACAATTCATTACAGCTGTCATTGTAACAGCATAATTAATACTAACGACACTAAATATAGATTGTCTCGCAGATTGACGAAACGATTTAATTATGCAGTTTATCAAAAATCGTTTGTTACGTGAGGAATATTTCCTGAAGATTCTTAAATAAAACTTGCGATAAATTAATTTACGAAAGAAATCTAGACAACTATGAAGTTATTTCTAATGTTGCAACTATTCAGTTTATTGACCATTATTTTAAGAAACCGGGAAGATTCTCAGAGAACAGCACTCTGTTGTCCCAAGAACCAGGAAATTCATCCGGAATTTCCTTCTACATAAATCCAATTTGAGACTAGTAACTTTCCTCATTGTAGACGAGATACTCCGAAAAAAAATTCTTTTAAATACATACAAGACCAAATGCGCGTTTCGCGCGCTGAATTACAATTTCAAATTTGAAGTTACAATATCTTTTCCGAAGTTGAAGATACTGTTAATCAGTGGTTGAAAAGCTCCGTTTGTATTTCGATTTTTCTGTAATGCCAAAATTTATTTTAAAAAATTCAATTGAACATTTTTTTAACTTCCCGATTTTTCGGGAAGTTATTGTAATGCCCCCAAAATCCAAATTTGTAATTTCATTATCTAACTAGGGCTTTAAGTATACTAAAATGATCCCCGTCAAATTCTAAGTTGGCGTCTGTGTGTGTGTGTGTGCTTTTTTCCTCCGTCCCTCTCATTTGTACGCCCCCGGTAGCGGTCGTGTAAGCATTCCTTCAGGGGGCGTTCCGGACACCCACCCATGCGGCTGGGGCCGACTTTCGCCATTTTTAGGCCATCGCATTTCTAAACACAGGGTAAACCTCCAGAAACCCCTGTGCTACGATGGCCGGCGCCTATGATGGAACCACCCCCCCCCCCCTGCGTCGGGTTAGGTTCCCGCTCGGCCGGGCGGTCTCATTTTATGGGTACCGCCGATAGCACACACGGAAGTTCCTGCATCGGTCGGAATCCATGAGAAAATATTTTGAAAAAATATTCTCCGGTGGCCGGGCGCGAACCTAGGATCTTCGGAGTAGTAGGCAGATACTCTACCACTACGCCAAAACCACGACGCTGTGTGTGGGTGTGTGCGTGTGTGTGTGTGTGTGTGTGTGTGTGTGTGTGTGTGTGTGTGTGTGTGTGTGTGTGTGTACAAAATTTTGCGCAACGATTGCTCATGGACGAATAAAGTTGCGGAAGTTCTCAAGGTCGCATGCGAAGCATTTCCATGTAACTTAGAGCTGATTAGCTTTTTGGTGAAATTGGTGCAGTATATATATGCGCAGCGGATTATACTTTGGATGGGATTCGTGCAGTATATGCAATATTATTAACAATTTTAATTGTGTATACTGTTCCACTGGGTAAAATATTAAAGTTATCGGGTAACTTCTTAAAGGAGAAATATTCCATATATGAAAATACACCTTTTATGTGTAATTACTACATATATGTCTGTATTTTCTCAGATTTCTCTCATAGACAGATATAAGTACTATAATTTTTTTGTAATGAATGTGAATTCTGTCATCATTTCTATCGCCATAAAAGACATATCACGTATGATGATAATAATCAATTAGTGAAAACGAGAAATTTTGAGATTTTGCGAAGAACTGAACAAAATGCGCAAACTAATAAATCATTTTCTCATGATGTAAAGCGAATAGAATAAAACGGATACTTAACTTTGTTCTTTGGAGTATGATGAACACTTAAAAAAAAAAAATTAAAATCAAACGAAAATTGCGGACCGAGGAGCACTTTGAAGCTCAAAACACGAAAGACAATGTTTCTTATGAGTATATGGGGCAAAATGGGTTGGATCCGGAATTTTCCTTACTTTTTTGGATCTGCCTTTATATATCAAAACCCGATTGGTGGGTCCGAAGGCCCTGCGAGGACTTCGAAGTTTCACCGGGCTCACCCCTTAAGTCACATTCACATGAGCGCATTGTAGAAGAGGAAGATCATGATTCATAGTTATAACACAACTATAGTGTTCAACCAGGACAATTTGCTAAATCTCGCGTAATTGTCAATCACATCAGCGAACCCTTCTCATTTGCACCAATAAAAAGAAGGAAATTGAATCAGTGAAAAGGAAAATATAAACAAGTTCCGAGAAGTTGTCGAGTATTACCCGGAATTGCTTCGCCCCCTCCCCCCTGTTAAATCGCATGCGCAGTTCAATTCCGCGTATTAAAAAATCCTCTAGAATTCTTATAGAACATGCCACAAAAATATATGATTGCAACAATACCACTTTTAACTTAAATCAACTGTAACCTCCTTACAAGCCCGAATGCGCGCGTCACACGCTGAGTTGACACACACGCTCCAAATTCTAGTAAACGGTTACTTTGATTCCGTCAATCATCAAAAATTCGTAACGACTGTTTTTCGAACCACTTGACAACAGCTTGTCCTGCACAACAATGCTGCGGCCCGCGCCAGCCAATCACAGGCCGTCTCTAGGGAACGCATCCAATAGGAAATGTAGAAACGCCAGCGCGAGTCACGTGATATCACGAACTATAAATTTGTCGTTTGAAATTGAGATATTTCCTTTTATTTATTCAAAAATATGTAGTAGCACTTGATAGATTGTAATGGATCTCCTCATTGTGGTATTTTGTGAATTTGAGATGCATGCAATTTCCTATTCATAATATAGACAATTCTTCCCATATATAATTCATCTTACAGATAATGCATGCCACAGACCAGTCATCAATTCATCATACAGCTTAAGCCTCTAGGGGTGACCCCGATGAAACTTCGAAGTCCTCGCAGGGCCTTCGCACCTATCAATCGGGTTTTGATATATAAAGGCATATCCAAAAAAAATAAGGAACATTCCGGACCCAACCCATTTTGCCCCATATATCCATAAGAAACATCGTTTTTCGTGTTTTGAGCTTCAAAGCGCTCCTCGGTCCGCAATTTTCGTCCGTTTTATTCTATTCGCTTTACATCATGATAAAATGATTTTTTAGTTTGCGCATTTTTTTCAGTTTTTCGCAAAATCTCAAAATTTCTCGTTTTCACTAATTGATTATTATAATCATACATAATATGTCTTTTATGATGATAAAAATGATGACAGAATTCACATTCAGTACGAAAAAATTATAGTAGTTGCATCTGTCTATGAGAAAAATCTGAGAAAATACAAACATATATGTAGTAATCTGCTCAGGTAAAAATCCAGAAATACATCATAAAATTCGTTTAAATCTTGAACAAATCATTTTTCTCGTTGGGTCCGGGATTTTTCTTACTTTTGTGGATATGCCTTCATATATCAAAACCCGATTGGTGGGTCCGAAGGCCGGGCGAGGACTGTGAAGTTTCACCGGGGGGGTCACCCCTTAATTAATGAACATGAATTAAATATTGGATTAATTTTCATTGTAACCTGTGCAATTATATTCTGAGGTATTTTTTTCAACTCTAAAAATTCATGTGAGTTGACACAAAAAGCGCCATCCTTAAGCTCGCTTCGCTCGGTTTCATCGCCATTCTCGAATGGAATAGCATAAAATATGGATTCTTACTAGAGTCAGAAAGAATTGCCTGGCCCTAACAATTCCCTCGTTGCAAAAATCATCTTCCCTCGTTGCAAAATAGCAAATAGCCTCAATGAATTATTTTCCATAGCTCTACGCTTTATTCATTACTTTCAAATGGAGACCAAATTGCACGAAACGTTGCTCAATGTGTATCTTCATAAACAAAAACAAAAAACCACCATTGTTGAATTAACGTGGAATGTGTCATATGCAAATTACCTCTTCGTCATCACTTCGCCCTCGCACGTCATTATTCATCAGCTCCATGAGGAAAATAATCCCAGCCCTTTACCCACAAATCTAGATGACAGCTTCGTCATTTACCGGTACTAGTAAACTACTGATGCACTGTCTCTATACCAGACACTCACGTGAGGGGGAAGGCCAATATCAAGTTGTATAAATACTCGTCTGCCTTCAGGGAATTCTCAGTCTCAAACTGAACCTGTTGAATAGCGGCTAGTTTGCTTCTAGTGCACAAGTTCTTGGGCCAATTGAATGAGCAGCACGAGCTCATTAATCATCCAATTAGTAGAGTAAATACAAAACACGTGACCTGATTGTCATATTCAAACAGAACTGAGGAAGAGTTTCCAAAGGCATTGGATTACCACTAAACCACATCTGACGTTCTCCAAACGAAATCCAATTCCCAGCCTAGCGTAACGAAAGTGCAACGCAAGTGTAACAAAAGTGAACGACGTGTGTGACAACGAGCATAACGAGTCAGATCGAAAATGACTAAATGTTTGCGGATGTCAACTATTGTGATTTTTTTGGTGATTTTGGTGGTGGTTAACAGTGGAGTGTCCAAGAAAAAAAGAGTTCGAGATTTGGAGTCCGTGAAACGGTGTTTTGGATTCTTTTGCAAGGGTCCTCAGAAAAGAACTTACCACATTTTGGATCTTTTGCATGAACAAGGACATATTCCACCAGCGTCACATCCGCATATGAGTCCTGTTTATCTTGTGGTCCAGAGGTGTGATGGACACGCTGGCTGCTGCGATCATCCAGGACTAGCCTGCCTACCCAAGGATACTACCACTGAAGTTCTGGAAATTAGCAGGGAGGAAGTGGGGGGGCCACAACAGTTTATCAGGATCACTGTGGAACAGCATCTATCGTGCCAATGTCAATCGGCCAATAAAACCCATCGTGTAATAATGGATAGCTTGAAGCCGAATATTTCTCTTTTCGATGAATCTGGAAGCTAAGCATCATGGAAATGAATTGTGAGGAGGAGATGTAGAACATATCCAGAAAGGATCAAAAGTCTCGGTTTTAAGTTTGTTCATTTCGACGGATTCAGTTGGGAACTGTGGAGCTTGAAACCAGTTTGCACATTTTTTTGGGCCTGAACGTATTCATCTTGCAAGTGGTCGAATAGGGTAAAATCATCTGGGTCAGACCAACTGAAACGCTCAGAGGGGCTTCAACGATAGAGGCAACATACAGAGGGAGAATTTTGATGGATTTGAAAATCAAATGTTTCATATATAATTCTCACAAATTTCATAATTCAATCAATTTATACACTCTAAGTTCTCTGAAGATCAAGTATTGAATAGCGTTCACAAATTAGAGAAACAAGAGATTCAAAACGTTTGGCGGTTTGTGTACAAAAAAAGTCCTTCGATACTTTCCTCTAACAAGTGCCATAGTTTTATAAATGTTAGAATTTTACAAATGAATTAAATTTTTTCCATTACTTGTTCTATTATCTCCTCTGTAAAATTACAATTGGCTGTGAAGTTTCATCTTTTCATTAATTATCTATTATTGTCATATGAAAACTCGTATTTTTACTTCAACATTCGGACATATCGGGTATTATTTATTATAAAAATAAAAGTCCAAAGATGTGAGGGGGTGGTGAATGAATCGGAGTGTTGAGATATGAGAATGGCTTTCAAGTGTCTCAGAATTTCAGTGTTAACAGAATTAAACATGTGAAATAAGAGATAGTATAAGATTTTTGGCACATTTCCATGTGAAATTGTGAGCGCCTGGCGCTTCATGCTTGAGTTAAAAGTGAATATCTTATTTTACCAAATTTTTGGTCATATTTGGATGCGTCCAGGTCTGATAATAATTTATGTTGTCAAGTTTCAACTTTTCAAGTGAACTTTCCAACTTTGCCTACAAGTGTGTCAAATTATGAATGAGAATGAGCCATTCATTGTTGTTAATTGCACGGCTTTTTCAGAAATGCATTTCATCAGTTTTGCGTGTACCGCCGATTTATACTATGGATATCTCTACTATTGTTAGTCAAGTTATTTATGACATTGCTGTATATATTCATGAAATATTTATAATGAATAAATAGTAAATATCTTCTTAACTTTGTCTTCTTGAAAATGTGGGGGGGGGGGTCCTTCAATAAAACCTCTAAACTGTCAACCTAAATTGTTAATAACAATCCACGAAATTATTTTTCTTACATTCACTTAAATTTTTAAAAAATCAATGCGATGACGCTTTTTATTTTCCCCATCATCAGGATAACTCGCGTTATCAGTATAAGTCGAAAAAACTGAAAGGTAATAAAAATCTACCAAATAATTAGTAACAAGTTTTTCAATTCAAACAAACTCATAATTCTCTTTATATACACGTAGTTTATTCATTTTTCAATTACACCAATCGATAATACCATAAATTTATCCACCTAAATTATTCTTGATCCTTCTCAGAATTCCTCAAGTCATAATGAATAAATGCGCAGTATTTTATTACCTGAGACGAACATCCCGCTAAGATTAACCAAAAAAAAAAAAGAAAAAAAAACAATGAAATTCAAACAAAAATGAAAACCTCAATTGGAATGGAAGATAATTGAAATTAGCCTTGTATTGGCACTGTCAAATGTCAAAAACCTTATGAGCTATTCGTAAAAAACACGAGTTCAGAGGGGGTGGGCCAATCTAGTCACATTTCTCTATAATTTAATTATTGTTCATTTTGACATATAAACAAAATCCTCATAAACTTCATAGAATATATGTCTCTCAGAAAAAATAAACATTGATTGATGATTCATAAAAAATTACAAATATCAGACTTGGCGAAATCTTCCTGATTCTTTCCCACCCCAGTACCTTCAGGATGTCATACTGAAAAGGTCTAAAAATGCAGAATGGCTGATCCAGATTCTTAAATATAGTCTTCAAATTACTCGAAACTCATATAACAATTTCCAACTGATTGCAATTAGAGAATTGGCAAAGTAGTGATTTCTTTACTTTCCTCAGATTACGAAATATTGACCAATATGTACTCTACACTGATATTTCATAATGACATCCTGATAATCTTTCCTAAAATCTAATATCTCGGAGTATAAGGATATTTAGGTCGCATTCGTCTGCCCCTGGCACTTCGGCCTCGAGTTCCATCAGCAGCGACTCCACGTGTTGGATGTCCACGTGTAGGAGAGCCTCCCCTACTTGCCTGATTTTCCCAAACGATAGGGGTTCTAGCGCCCCTAGCGCTCCCCCTATACTGCACTCTAGCGGATCTTCTTGTAACAGTGCCACGTCCCTCTTCACCAGTGATAATATTCGCAGCATTTAGTCCAGCACTTATAGTGTTGACATTTCTTCTACTATTACTCGAAGGCGACGCCTCGGCCTCTCGACCCTCTTCTTCACCCTCGCCCTCCTCACCCACACCCTCCACATCTCCCTCATCACCTAGGGCTGCACCGGAGGCATCTGTCGTTTGTTGGTCACTCTCGGAGCTCACTCCATCAGTGTTAACCGCTGTACTTGACCCCGGCATTGACTCCATCTGCTCATTCTCCTAGGATGATAATTGCAGTCAGTACGTGAGATAACACATATTATATTTATCAACATATATCATTTTTTTTAATTTATGAATTTGCCATTTTTGGAAATCTCGGAAATTTGACCTTTTGACAGTTATGAAATTTTCTCATTTTTTTTTCGTTTTTTCAAACTTTGGACCTTTTTAAAATTCATATAATTCGAACGATATTTTAATTTCTTCTCTTAATGTTTTTTTTCAGTAACAAGTTTTGTTTTCTGTTGTGTATTTTTTGTTTTCCATTGTTTGTTACCTGCTCATCGGTGACTCTTATACTGGGAACAGCAGTACCATCTGTGCCCATTTCAACAGACGGTGGTGCAGATGAGCCTGGTACGGGTGCCTCTAGTTCTTCGACTTGACTTCCACTAGTTGAGGGTGGCAAATCCGCTGCTGGAGATACCTGAAGTGGAGTAGTTGGAACACTTCGACCAGTTCCGCCATCTTCTAATTGAGTTAGATCCATACGAGTATCGTCCATTCCCTCCTGAACTACCTGCGCTACGCCAGATCCCGAGCCTCCATAAATCAGTCTCACAGTGGTCCCCGTTGGAGTGGCCATCGATGGAGTGGAGGATGGTGCGGAATCTCCAAATGTAAACCTACCCTGGGGCACCTGGGGTGAACTCACTGCCTCTCCAAATCCCTCACCCCTTCGCGGAACAAACAATGTCGGTGTGCTAGGCACAATACTGTCATCACCGCCGTCCTCATAGCCTTGCTGCGGCAGCAAAAAGTGCTGCTGTTGACGTGGCATAGGTGCAATACCCCTAAAGGTAATAATGAACAATGTTACAAAACTTATCCAACTGATTCAAAAACGTCTCCATCACAAGAAAACTCGCAAAAACTATTCATAAAAACCTCAACAATTATATACATGCCAATCATTTTTTGTGCAAAACAAAAGGAAAAAAAGTCTGATTTCGAATCACACTAAGGGCAATGTACGATACAGAAGAGGAGGTATAAGGTATAAACTCCTACCTGGAAGCCCGTGAGGCAAAAGCTGGAGGCTCTCCCGTTGGTCCAGCACTGCTAATCGCCTCGGACTGTTGTTGTTGAGGTTGATTTGCTGGCACTGGTTGCTGCTGGCGGGGCACCTCGACATTCCTAGAATCCTCCTCCATTATCTCAACTTCGTTGTTATCACCCTCTACCTCTTCCTCAACGCCGTAGGGCAGCTCTTCTTCTTCGTCCTCCTCATCCTCCTCCATTTCTCCATAAGGATCATTATCAAATTCTTCCTCTTCAGGTGCCTGATTGTGGCCACCTCCTTCATCACAATCGACAACCACACAACCGTCTTCAGGCTCCTCATCCTGATCCCGTTGACTAGAGGTTGGCACTTGGTACTCAACCTCAGATCCACTCGTGGCTGTACTCGCTATTTCAGTTCTAATTCGCTTCGCCTTGGGACTTGGCTGATCAGTTCTCAACTCAGTTCCTTCGACAACACCAGAGCCCGAGGCTGTGGGCTCAAGTGTCCTGGGTCTTTTATGAGTTCCTGAACTCTGGGATGTGCTAACTGATTGTGTGGAACTACTGGGAATTGTCTGTTGCTGATCACCTCCCGTTGGTTGTTGAGTTTGCTGGAGGGTCTGCTGTTCAACTCTGGGACTGACCAGTGCCACTGTCTGCGGTGGCTGGGGGTCCTGAATTTGAGCTTGCTGATTTTGGGACTGTTGCTGAACCTGCTGGGCTTGACAAGTTTGCTGCTGGCTCTGCTGTTGAACCTGCTGATTCTCAGAGTTCTCGGATTCCTCTCTTTGAGTCGACTCAGCTGACTCACTGAGCTGAGGCTGAACTGCCAATTGTCTCAGGTTGGATTGTCCAGCCTGGGACACTGATGTACTTGTGCTCGGTTGATAATCGGCGTGACTACTCGTTGGCGAGCTTGTTTCAGTTGTGTGGACCACTTGTTGTTGTTGCTGTGGCGCCACAAGAACGGGGTTATTAGCAGTAGTTGGAATGACCGCAGCAGTTCTGGTCTGTACGTTCAAAGGTCGAATACTAGCTAGCGGTGTTTCGGCACGTGCAGATGCCATAGGTTTGATATTGGCTGTTGGTGGTTCTGTAGTTGCCGAAACGCCACTAACTCCAGCCGACAAGTGCCTCTGAAGCTGGCTAACTCTCTGAATGAGGGTCTCTTTTTCCGAAATAACTTCAGACTTCTCATGCTCCAGTCTCGATATTCGTCCCTCTAACTGAGATTTTAAAGCAGCAATCATTGCATCATGCTCACTCTGATCATTATCATTGGACATTGTCTCAATCCTTTGATTCAAATCAATAATCTCTCTTTCCAACTTAGACTTATTCTCCGTCAACTGCATTATTCTAGTCTTGGCTGTTTTCAGCAGCCTCGTAGTTCTCTCTTCTTTCTCAGAACTCGCTCTATTAAGATTTTCAATTTCACGTCTCAGCTCGTCAGCTTCTTCACGAATCCCATTCAAATTTGACGATAACTCTGCAATTTGAGCCTCTAATTCCACGTTTCTCTGGCGAATTTCACTGCGTCCTTGTTCGCGCAATTGCTCTTCCTTCTCCTGAACTACCTGAGGATCTTCAGGAGCAGGTGCTTCCTCAGTCTTGCGATTCGCCAATTCTTCATACTGAGTTTTATATTTCTTAGCAATCTTTCTTATCTGAATTTCCTTGTTCTTAACATCATTTAGTACTGCCTCCTTACTCTCCAATTCTTTTTTCAGGGATGCAATATCATTAGCCTTAGCTGTTGAATCAGCAATAGCCTCATTCAAATCCTGATTGAGCTTTCGGGCTTCCTCACTGGCCTTTGTAGCTTCCTCACCATTAGTCTGTATCTGCTTGTTTAATGCAATAATTTGCTCGTCAAGTTTCGCTTTCTCTGTCTTCAAAGTGTTCATTTCCTCCATTTTTTTCGCATGAATTTCACGCTCTGAAGTTAATAATTTGCTCAAATTTTCACGTTCAGTTTGTAAACGTCTCCAATCTTCAGGACTAGCTTTATTAGCTCGCTCAACTAGAGCATTAGCTCGTTGCCTCCATCGCATAGCTTCATTCCTTAATCCAGAATTCTCTTGAGTTAATGACTCATTAACACCAGCCATATCTCTAGCTTGCTCACGAAGTGGTACCACCTCTTGAGATAAACTTGCAATTTGCGAAGACAAGTCTGTAACTTGCTGCAGCAAGGAATCACGCTCTTCACGAAGTATTCTATTCGAATCAGCAATTGCATTTAGGGTCTCGACTTTTCTCAATAATTCAGCATGCCTTGTTGTCGTAGCGACATCAATATCCGATCGTTCTCTCTGCGAGTTGACAATCTGTTCAGCATTCTGCAGTCTCTTCTCGAAGACTTCGACCTGAGACTTGAGCCTCATATTCTCAGCTCTAAGCACATCGAGTTTCGTAACGGCAAGGTCTTTTTCCCTCCTCAAATACTTGATGATCTTCAGCAATTGTTCTGTGGATTTTGAGTCATCCTCAATACCAGTCAAACTCTTGTTCATATTATCCAAGCTCGTATCCATAGTATCATGCTCTCCAATAGACGAACGATTGCTCTGCATTATCGCTGTTCTGTCACTGAGCTCCTGAATCTGAGTATGCAATAGTCCATTCTGTTTATCCAAATCATCAATTCGTCGCTGCATTTCTTCCAACTCTTTATTAAACTGCATTCGTCGTTCTTCCAGAGCAGAACGTTCTGCCTGAAGAGCCGCAACTGCAGCATCCCTCTCCTGGCTCAAATTGGTAACAGTCTTGGAAATATTCTCAGTATCATTGCGTAATTTAGTTAAAGCCTGGAGATCATTGGAATGCAACACCATTTCACGGGCGTACTTCGCCTCGACCTCATTTACCGCTTGCGTAGCAACTTGAAGATCAGTTTTCAAAAGCTCAAACTCACCCTTAACCTCGTCCAATTCCTCCATTTTACTCTCAGCCAAAGCCAATCTTTCACGTAAATCAGAATCCGATATTTGCTGTCCACTCCGAGCCTGAACAAGATCGCTCTCAAGTTGTTTTACACGACTCTCAAGATTTGCTCCTTCTTTCCTAGCTGCCTCAAGAGCTCCCTCTAGTGCTCTCACTTGATTGTCATACTGCTCGCTAACTTCCTTCAATTGTGTCTCTGTACTATCAGCAATATCACTATATTGTTGATTCTGCAGTCTTGCTGTCTTCAACTGCTCGACAAGCGATTTGATCTCAGCATTAGCTTCAGCTAGTTGTAGCTCTAGTTCCTGGAGACGCTTGGCCAGGTTTTCATCGCCAGTAATTGGTTTAGTTACGGATTGCGCCATGTTATCTCTGAGTTTGGCTTCCAGCTCTTCAACTTTCCTTTGAGAAGTAGCTTGAGCTGATCTAGCTTCATCGAGTTCGGTCTTCAAACGCTCTCCAAGACCCTGCTCTTCAGTCAGTCTCGTCTGGGCTGTAGACAACTGTCTTTCTATGTGTGAGGATAATTCCCTGAATCTATCCTGCTCTTCTTGAAGACGTCTGCGCAGTGCAGCGCACTCCCTGTTAGCATCATCTAGTCGCATCTCTGCTCGCAATTGACCCTCGGCTTGAGATCTTTCTAGACTAGCCTTGATGGACTCTACATCAGCCTTGAGAAGAGCCTGCGTTTGTCTTTCTCTGTGCAGCATTTCTCGTTCCTTGAGAAGGCGGCTCTCATTGTCTCTCAAATGTTGTCTCTCCTGTCTGACATTTTTCAATTGGATCTCAGCATCAGCCAACTTAGATTGAGCAGATAGAGCTTCGTCCTTAAGCAGCATGAGACTTTGCTCGTGCTTGCCAATTGTCATACTGTAATTAGCACATCTCTCTTCAAGGGCTTTGATCTGAGACTTATAAGTGGCTACATTTGAATGGAGAAGATTGAATCGATCCTGGGCAGAGTCGAGTTGTGCCTTTAAACGACAACAACGCGTTGAATTGGTCTCAGCATCTTTTCGTAAACGTTCAACCTCATCATTGAGCATCTGCCCATGGGCTGCTTTCTCCTTTTTATGAATTGTATATTCATCACTAATTGACTTGAGTCTTAGTTCAGTTTCGGAAAGCTTATTCTCGAGTTCTTTGACCTTGTCTTTGTCCTGTTGTACGGATTTCTCGGCGTCCTCGGAGCTGGGCTTGTCAGCACTGTCATCCTCTTGCATGGGCTCATCAGAATCCTTGGGCGTTTCGCCATCCTGTGATGATGCCTGGTGATACATGGCTTTGTACATATCTCGTTGTCTCATCAAAGCGTCCAACATCTTGCTCTGTCTGTCTTGAGCTGCTTGCATTTCACCTAATTGCTCCAGATACCTGTCAAGTCTCTCCTTCATGTGTCCAGACTGCAATTCATCATTATTCTTCTCGATCTCCTCCTGCCTGGACGATAGAGTTCTCACAATTGACAACAGTTTTTGATTGTTCTCCTGAAGCTCCTCAATATCCTTGAACGTAACAAGCTTTTTGCTGATGAGCTGCGATGCCGCCAAATCATTCTCCATCAAGCTATCATCATTAGGTAGTCTATTCCCAGTTCTACTCTCCTGGGCCTCCTTAAGCAAGAAGCAAACCTGTCTCGCAAGATCTGCTAACTCGGTCTTGAGCCTCTGATTCTCACGTGTATGATGACTTGATAATCTCGTAGCTTCATCAGTTCTTTCCTGAAGCCGATTATTCTCAGCTACTAGTACGTCCAACTGATTCGTTAATGTTTCCACATTATTAACAGCAGCTTCATAGTCAATTCTCTGTCGCTGGAGCGCTGGGGCTTTATCCTGGATTTCCTTAAGAATTACATCCATTTGTGCTCGTAACTTTTCATTCTCCTCTTTCTCGACAGTTAGCTCGTTCACAGTGTCCACGAGTTTCGTGTAAATCTGGGTCAGACTTAATCCTTTCTTTAAGATCCTACTTGCTACTGCTGCTGTTGGAGCCAATTGCTCCACCGCTTGATCCAATCTCTCCTGCTTCAAGTTCCCGAGTAAGTCATTTGCCTTTTCTAGTTCAACTGACAATTCCTCGATCTTCTTCTCTCTCTCAGTAAGCATTTCCTCGTGCTCAAGCTTAAATTGGGCAAACTCGGTTTCCAGGGATCCATACTGCTCGGTTGCTTGTTCTACGATGGCCTGTAGCTCTTTAACACCGTTTGTATATTCTTCGGCTTTGGAGTTGGCTTCTTCAGCCATTCCCTTGTATAAATCAGCTAGTCTAGTTTGAGCGCCAATTTCCTCACGATAAGATGAGTGCATGGACAATTCGTGGCTCCTTTGCTCCTCAATTTTCTGGGTCAGTTCGTCACCACGTCTCTGAAGCGATGTGTTGACCTCTCGGAGCTGGGTTATAGTGTCATTTGAGATACGAAGTTCTTCCTCAAGCTGAGAAAGACGGGTTTCAGTTAGTAGAGCCCTTCCTGATGCCTCGGATCTGGTGGTTTGTAATTCCGCAGTTTTCTTGGATAACTCGAGCTCCAAGGAACTCATCTGCTGGGCCATCAGGTTCCTCTCTTGGTCCAGGCTCTTCTCTTTGTAAGTCAGATTTAACTCACGACTTTTTACCTCTTCGGAGTCTGCCAGCGCCTGACAAGAAAGTATGGAATATTATCTACAGTATTTGCAGGAAAAACAGATAAAGCCATACAATACTTGGTTGTACTATACAAGTTGTTAGTTTGATTTTATGAACCGAAAACTAGGTAATGGGACAACATACTCCTTCCAAACTGCGACCATCAAAATTCCTATAATTAATTGAACATTCACGAAGTTTTTAAAATTCTGAACGTGATAGAATAATGGCAATTGTTAGGCTTTTAAATTAGTGCAACTTAGTATATTCGTTTTTTTTTTTGTATTTTCCATTTTTAACACCGCTGCAGTCTTTGAAAATTACTGTTGTTTTAATAGTTAATTCAGTAAAATAAAACCGTTCCAATATTCAATTAATTATAATTTCAATTTTGATAGAAAATTCCCCTTAAACTCCAGCTTAATTTCTTTTATACCATTTAGATCCTCGAACTTCCCACCAAAAGATGAGAATTTGAGAAGTGGAATGGCGATTTACAGGTGTCAAAACAGTGCGAGTTGTAGGATGCGAAGTTTGAGGTAACAATGAGGTTGCACTCTGGTAATTTTCCAAACTATCGAGAGTTTTTCCACGTCGTTCAAGCTCGGATTTTTTAATAAATGCTCCGTTTAATCGAAATCTCTCCGCGTGTTGCGCCAGTGGCGAGGTTATGTATTCGTAAACATCGCGATGTTCGCGCGTTATGCTGATTGGTCTAGTGGCAACTAGGGTTTTCAAAATACTTTCCATATACACAATTCATAATCAAAACATTCCGAATAAGAGCGCAAATGTATCGTCATATCGGTTATATGATTCCTTCAATTAATTTGCTTGTCCAAAAACGTATTTCGGAACAAAAAAAAAATCTTAAATCATGAGCCTGAGTTGAGGCTTACTTCCGGAACGAGCCCTGGAAAGTACCTCAAATCGAAAAAGGTGTCTTGAAATGCTTATGACTGTTTGGAAATTACCTGGCATTTAGCGGCTACTGCTGATTGCAATTGGGAAGAGAGAGAAGTGAGCTCAGTATGTAGACGCTCCAATTCGTTGTCCCGACGCTCAGCTTGAAGCTGAAGCGTGTTCCGTTCGTCCACTGCCGCATCACGTTGACGACGAAATTCGTAGTTTTCTTTTTCCAATCGCCTCAGAGACTCTTGCAACTTATTCACCTCAGATTTTGACTCTTCGAGCTTGGTTTGCAAGTCAGCTACGTATTTCTCCGAAATCTCAAGTTTTCCCTTGCACTCTCCGAACACAAATTGCTGGTCCTGGGAGTCTTTTTCCAGTTGTTCAATTTTTTTCTCTGAAACAAGAAATGGCGATAGATTCAATATTTTCGAAGATATCGAACAAAATGATTCTACGTATTAAGTTCAATATCCTTGAGCCTACCCAAGAAATTAGAAGTATGCTACCAAGTGTAGAAATTAGATATGAATGAGGTACTAATTTTTTTTCTGCGAAGATAGTATCCTCGTGCCAGATATTTTTATATTTTTTTTTATTATTAATTGATTAATATTAATCCAAATCCTTAAACGGTCAACAAAATAATACTAGCCACTGCATTATAATTGTACTGTAAATGTTTACCTATTTGAATGGGTGAATAGAAATTGGCTGTGGCGTTTTATCTCAATGAATGTCATTTTATTTAGCAATTTTCCGGTCATATCAAAATTTTATTCAATATTTTTCTTAAATTTTCATCACAAAAAAATATAAATGCATTAATCTCTATGAAATTGTGGATAATTCGTAGATTTTTCCGAATCGTGAAATATCCATGATTCATAATAATCATGATAAAAAAGTGGACGCTTATAGGTTAGAGTGCCCCATCCCCACATTTATTTCATCATTTTTTTAAAATTTGTGTCATACATACCAAAGGTTTGTTTTCCATTTTGAAAAACTGCTTTGGCTGTGAGGAATTCTTCAAAATTTTGAGTAAAATGTGTGCGCAATTTAATGGCAATGCCACCCGGAATTTGTGTCACTTCTTCTTCGCTCAAAATATTGCTCAGGATATCTTGTTCCATCTCCTCCGTCTCCATGATGACTGTTTCTAATAACCCTAATATTTCTTGAAGCTTTTTACGATAATTTGATAATTTAAAAATTCTTATTTGACGATGAAACACTGAGCGCCGGGTCAAATGATACTCCTTGCCATTTGTTTGAAGCGAATGGAAGAAAATGGAGACGCAATGGAACAATCCGCGCAAACATTACGCGCATGCGCACATTCGCCGTTTCGTCAAAAATTAGGGTTTTTTTTGCCGCTCGCTTTTACAGTGGCGCCAGAGTCTTGCTTTCATTTTTTCTCATAATTTGAAAAAAATCGAAACTGTTTCAAACTTTGAAATTCGTGATTAA